>CM077029.1:93472061-94722061 GCA_039090855.1 Macrothele yani | reverse complement strand
GGAAACTTGGTTTGGACAGAAGTACGTAATAAAAGGGTGGAAATGGTCGGCAAGGAGCTGCACATTACTGTAACCAGTGACGGAAGGCTCAAGAGGTACCAATGGACCCAGGTCGGACCACGTGATAGCTTCCCAAACAATTTCATCGCCTCCACCGGCCTCTAGTATCGTAACCAGGCATGCGCAGTCCATAGCTTCGTGTGGTTTTCGCCACACACGCTGCCTGCTATCTGCGCGATAGAGTGAGAAACGGGAGGCGTTAGACCATATGACGCGATTGCTATCATCCACGTTCCAGTTTCGATGGGCCTTCTCAAACTGCCGCCGAATCATGCAATGCTCTGCCGTTAATATCGGGACACGATGTGGTACTCGACTGCCCCAGCCGAGCTGTGCCATGTGTCAACGGAGTGTCTTTGAACATAGGCTTGTGGATGCTCCTTCATTAAATTGTGGAGTGATTTACAGCAAACAAGGCTTCCGATTCATCTGTACGATGCGGGCCCATCGTCGTCGCCCTGGATCATCCAATGCACTTTTACGGTCACACTTCATCCGACTGTTAGCGGTTTTGCCTGATTTCACGTACTCCTGGTACATACCTGCTACGGTTTGTCCCGGAATTCCTAACAGTTTCGCCGTTTCGCTGATTGAACATCCGGCCTTCATGGCTCCTACGACTTGACCTGGATCGAACTAACTTAAGTCTCGTCCACGGAATGTATTTGTGTCCTTACCGGCCCACTCTATTTATAGCCCCAACTGGTTTTTCTGCACACCGCGATTTGCTGCTGTCCTGCTGCTTTGCTTATTTTCACCGGAGTGTACGTAATAATATGTCCTTTCAGTGTATATACCAGTATGAACGATTAATTAGCAGATCAAAAGTTAAGTTTCAGTTTGTAATATAAAAAGAGTACGAGGCTAAGTGAAATAAATGAATGTCAGTACATTCTTTTTGTGGGGGTGCGGTTTGGCGATTACCGTGAGCAAATCAGTGGGCTGTAAGCAGTCGTTTGTCCCTATTTTAGGGCCACTGGTTCCAGGGAAGGGAGCTGGCTCTCTCCTTTCCTGGAACCATCTGCTAAAACGTAATGCCGTTTTAGCAGATGATTTTCGAGTAAAACGCGCTTCGGTCTTGTTCCTGACAAATCACATGCGCACTCAACCCATCTTGTTTAACCATTTAAATTAAACCCTTTATTTTTAACTGACTTCCACTTTTGCGATGTATGAATGATTCTGTGACTTTATAGTCGCGTATTAGTAAAACGAATGACTGCATGCTTACTATACTGCAGGATAGCAACCTAAAGTGAATTAACCACAGTCCATGTAAAATACCTTCAAATAAAATACCTCAGTTTTCTAGGTCACCAGCTTGATAAGATGCTTCATAAAATATATTTTAGTTCCATTCCTGCTGTTTCAAAATGTTTTAATTATTATGCAAGTACGCGCATTCTGCAAACTACCTTCAAATAAAAATAACACTTCTTCGTTCGCATTGATATATACAGTACGGTGCGGTAAACATTTCATTTGTTACGTCTGAATTTTTTTCATCTTTGAAGTACCTGTAAAGGAATAAATGGAACAAAGGATGCAAATAGAAATGCTATGGAAAAGACGCTCAATGCTAATTTCTCTTTATTCAAGCAATTTTTTTTATCAGGGTAGAAAATAAGTGAAATAAAGTCATAATTTAAAATGGATATCAAAATAAGGAATTAGCTAGTACAACTAAATAAAGCAATTAAGATAAAATTACTGCTGAAAATTGGAAGTTTTTTCCATTTCGTGGAAAGCACCTGTTAAACTTTTAATTTATAACAAATCTGTTTACCCGCTTGTAGCATTTTCTTAATACAATTTATTTCTGTTTTTGAAAGTAACCTGCAAAGAAATGCTAATTGGCTTTATTTATTGACAAAGCTAAGTCGAATGAAGGCAGTTAAGTTTTCTTTCTTGGTGAAATCTCATAGCGTGTAAGCTTTTCCTTTCTTTTTTTTTTTTTATCGAGGAACTCCGAATCACTTCTTTTACGATAAGTGCACTTTCTAATGGAGCCAATAGCAGCATTTGAAGGAAATTAAAGTACATTACTTGAACCGTTTCCACTAACAATGATCTTTCTAAGTCAAATAAATAATCATGAACTCCCCATGAAGTAGTCTAATATAAAAAATTTCACAAATGGAAATAAAAAGATTACTCTCAATAACATCGAGCACATAATCAAACTATCAAATGCCTATAGTTTTCTGTTCTCATAAAATAATGCTATACTCATCATTCTCACATCAACTGCCGTAACATATGTAATTATGAAACAAAAGTTATAAAAGGGTTTTGTTAAATTGTAACTTCTAAATTCACTTTAAACATTTGGGCTTATCAAACTAATGGAAACACTTACTGTTTGTGGAAACCTTTTAACTATTAAGTTGTGGATCCACCTTGGGCTTTCAGAACAAAAGCAAACGGACTTGGAATGGGCTTATGCAAGTCATGCACATAGATAATGGAATTTGGGACTATTTTCCTAGTAAATTGTATTTAACTGTACCAGTGACGTTGGCGGTGGAAAGTGTTATTTGAACTTTCGCTCAAGATATTCCCACAAATGGTCAATAATATTGAGGTCTGGAGATTGAGGTGGTCAGGATAGCTGCAGTACTTTATATGCAAACTCTGCAAACCACTACGTTTCGCACAGTTCACAGGTGTATTGTCAGCTTTAAATGAAGAATGGTAATTACGGAGCAATGTCTTCAACATTAAGTGCAGTTGTTTTAGAATCTAGCCTGTTCAGAGGCTTCCAGTATACAAAAATACTTGCCATTGGCAGTCAGTCCCCAAGAATGGATTCGTAAATTGAAGATGTGACAGTGCCCTGTAGAAAGCTAATGTTCCTAGGGAATGCTATTATAAGGCACACCACATCACCAGGGATCCACCTCCATGCTTCACAGTCGAAACTAAACAGTCGGTATGATATACTTTTGAAGATTTTCACCAGTTGTACACTCTACCAGCGATAGGAAACAATGGGAAGAACGATACATCAGGACAGATGACACGTTGCCAGTCTTGAGCATCCCAGCTTTTATGCGCTTTGCACCACCTTACACGTTTTGTTACATTGATATTAGTGATTAGAGGTTAGTGGACAGCAGCAAATCCCGGCACGATGGGGTTCCTGGCAAGCTGTTATAACTGAAACAAGATCATTTTGATTGGTACTCAACTATGCTGTTATTTGTGGTACAGTGGTGTTGTGCTTCCGTTGCCCACTCCATGCCATCGTTCGACAATCCCTATCTGACATCTTCGTATGGCGTCCACAGTTTGCACGTTTGGAGGCAACACCGTGTCCATTTTAATAGGTAGTCTTAATCTTCATATGTTTCTTCATGTTACACTTACCATTTCTACCATGGAAATAGCTGAAGCATATGCAAAACGGGCACCAATGATCATGCCTCTTTTGAGAACTTTGAGATCTGACATTGTCGATAATTACTCCACAACAGCTGCATCATCTAAGACTGTGGCACTGCTACGTGGTCGCCAACATTTGATTGCACCCCTTTATATACCTCACATTGCGGATGACATCTTCTTTGTGATTTTGCACAGGGTGCACTGCGTGTATTCCAGTCGCATTCGGTGTTTCCATTAGTGCTTCATAATATTGTTCTACTGTTAAATTGTATTTATTGTAAATACACTCAAGTTCCAAACGTCATGGGATACGTACCAAGTTTCGTGTAGGACCTCCTCTGGTCTGGAAAATGGCAGCAACTCGACGTGGCATCGATTCCACAAGTGGCCGGAAGACTTCTGGAGAGATGTTGAGTTATGCCGTCTTAACAGGCACCCACAGTTCCCTGGTGCAGGATCTTGAGTGCGAATGGACCTTTTCACCATGTCCCATAAGTGCTCTGTTTGGTTCATATCGGGCAAACGTGGTGGCCACACCATCCGTCGGAAATTTCCTGAATGCTTCTCGAACTAATTTTGGACAACTTGGACTCGATGGCATGGTGCATTGTCTGCCTGGAAAATCTTATCGTTGCTGGGGTTCATGAAGTTCATGAAGGACTGCAAATGGTCACCCATCAGAGGAACAAAGCGATTACCAGTTAATGACGTGCTTACGCGGACCAGAGGATCAAATCCGTCCCACGTAAAGATACCCCACAATGTAATGAGTCCATGGCCTCATGGAGCCTTCGCCACACCCTAACCCTTCCATCAGCTCGTAACAACTGGTAACGTGACTCTTTGGACGACGCCACATGTTTCCAGTCTTCCGGGGTCCAATTACCATGTTTAAGAGCCCCGGTGAGGCGCTGTGTCCTATGTCATGGTGTTAACAAAGACACTCTGGTGGGTTTACTGCTCCCACGCCCCTTAGACGCTAACTTGCGCTGCTGTGACCTGATGAATATGTCTCTGATACCTCCTGCATTGAATGTGGACGTTATTTGAGCCATGGCCGCTTGTCTGTCAGCATGGAAAATCCTGGTAAAACGCCGCTGATCACAGTCATTCAACACCTGGGGTCAGCCACTGCGCTGTCCACGGTGTGTGGTAATGCCTTCCATGAGGCATTCTCGGTATACACCTGACACCGTGGATCAAAGAATGTTGAACGTTCGTACAACTTCGGACATGGAATGTCCCATCCATTTGGCTCCCACTACCATGCCTCGTTCAAACTCCGATAATTCACGTCGGCTTGCCATAATCCTACTGGCGTTTGTTCAACCTGACTCACGAGAGTATACCTTGCAACTGATAAAAACCGTGGAGTGCGTCCAAGCCTTTATACGACGGCAGTGCCAGTTAAAAATTTGCACACTCCTGCCCCATGACCTTTGGTATACTTCAGTGTATAAATATTTCCTAATGGAATTTTTATTCAATTCAATTTTGTGAAATTGTATCATTTCTCTGCATAACATTTTTATTCAACTTGACATCTGTCGTAAGTATTTTGTCAATCATATATTGATAAAACATTCCTAATTTTTGTACATTATATATCTGCAGTTATCTAAAATTGAAGAGATTCTTGAGTCCATGCCACGCCGTCTCGCCGCTGTCACCCGGCCCAAGGGTGGTTATTCCCATTATTAGGTAGATGGTCATATTTTTCTGATACGACCGTGTATGTGCGACATGGCTGGACGCCATGTGTTGGAAAATATGCAGCCAGCGCAGATACAGCTCCTTGCAAGATCAGATTCAGAAAGCTTGGTAAGCTGTGCCTCAAAAATATCTCCAACGGCTCTGCGACTACGAATGCATCGCGAAAAGAATAGGCTGTATGTCATTCTGAAGTGCCCACTATAAAAATCTGTGTGCTGTACGCACAAACATTTTTTATTTGCTGTAAAACTGGTCAAATATCTTTAAGCTTCCTAAGCTATTTTACATGTACAGCTTGCGTCAAATTGCCCATTCGCTTTTGGCTGCTGCAATGTCACTATGACAGTACGTATATCATTCTGCGCTCAACTACATTGTGCATTTCGTCTGCCTTATTGCAGTAGTTCGACTGAAAGTTGACTACAGCTAGTGAACAAATAATCAATTGTGGCTGGAAAATTCTTTTCCGATTGCACCGTAACCTTGTGAATGTTGTTCATCATTCCATTTGTTTTGCAGATAATTGCTTTCTAGTGTCCTGAAAGCGGTACCTTCAAATCTTGAGTGAGTTTTGTATTAGGGAACCAATGAACTTTTTTTACCCTAAATGGATAAAATATTTTCATCCGTTTATTGGCGTAAGGAATTAAACATACATTTTCCCAAGCTTTCTCCCATCGACGGATGACTTTTTCAAGGTTAACAGCATACAACAAACTGAAATACTAGAACGTTACAACTTAAATATGAATATGATCACACGAGACAAATAAAAATTAATTAAATACGCAGCGTATTCTAATTTCGAAATCACGAGATGTGTTGGTTGGACATGCGGCGATGTCGGAAGGGAAAAATGGTGTTGAATCCAAATTTTTGGCAATTACGTTGTCGTTCACGCGTCGCGGCTAGTGATGATTTCCAGAGTTTCTCAGAAAGCTGTTGTTGTTGGGTTGGATTAGGGTGCTAATTTTTTAATGCCGTCCCATACAGGAACTGCAGACTTGAAAGTCAGGTCTCTGGAGAGAACTGTCGATGATCGACTTTACATAGCGTCTCTTTTGTGTTCGCTGATTCTGTTCTTTCACATATTCTCTTTTCTTAATGAACTTTTAGTTTCTGAAGACGGACCAGCACATGGCGAGAGTTAAAATTTCATTTGAATGTGCATTCTAGATTTTTGGCTAATAGTTCTCTTCCTTGGAAATTAGTTTTAAAGTTCATATTTGTAGTTAGGTGCAAACACTACTGATGTTATACAACGAGAAACTAAATGAAACTGCAATTATAATGATTCCTTCCTCTTCACACTTGTCTATTTTCAGATTACCTAATAAAAAAAGGAGTTTAAATAGAATACCTGATTCCCTGTTTGCAGTGAAACATCATTGTTCATATTTAGTTCTTCGACGAAATGTTGCAAATAGATGATTTACATATAAAAGGCATATGATTCACACTAAGCTTTTCGAAGATCTTAGAAAGCACCTTACTGTCAGCCTACGATGAGCACGTATGGATTGCAATTAGCTGATTGGTGGTACAGGAAAAAAGTTGGAACCTTTCAATCGTACACGAATTTCAAATAACCTAATACTTCTGTTAAATATACTTCACGTTGTTTAAAATAGATTTGCAGTATTTGCAATTTTCTGATTTGCAGTATCATTTTATTCAAAAAATGATTGCGTTTTTGCATCTGAATTATTTCCAACAGAAGATCTCTCTATACACAGCTCAGATGCAATATCGTAATTTAGATGGAAAACTATATGAGCTCTGAATTTTTTGAATTATCTCCAACACTTAGTTTTGCAAGACTATCCAATTCAAAATGTCTTCTATCGAATTAGACACCAGTATATTTTAATCAATTGCGTAAGTGTAACTGCTCGTTTTGCATTTACTATCACCATTTTTCTTACGAACAATACTGGAAGAATTCACCGTTTTAAATTTTTTATTTACCGTTCTTTATTCCGGTAATCTACTCCGTTTAGGAATTGTATTAATATCGCTGCGTTTCTTTTTCTTATCTGTACCGCCGATAGTGCGACAAAAAGTCAAGTCTTGTCACGTTCCTTAAAAGTGTGAAACCGTTCTCACAAAGTAGAATGCATCGAATAACATTGCTTTCTGTATTTCTGTATCATAGTTGTTAGGAACACTGTCATTATCGATATACGTAGTAGTAGTATCACTATTCCCGCTAAGTGCTATGCTTAGGCTCACTGTAAAGGAGTCTGTCTACGGTCGTAGAACTTCCCATGTTGTACACTGCACATTCAAAACTTTAAATTGGCTTTCATACACCAGATTCAAACATTCGTATACCAGCTAGAGAATAAATATTTCAAACTATAGCATGGAAAAGAAAATGAAAGGTATGTAATAAATCTTTGAAAAGTAGGGTGCTCATTTGAAAATCTCCGAATAATCACTAGTAGGTGCATGCCTCAAGAATATTTTAAACGCAAAAGAATATTTTTATAAAATTTCAAAGAAAGTTTTTAGCTTATGAATGAAACGAACTCTGGTGTCAGCATTGAAGATGGGCATGAATCGATTGGTCCTCATTCAAGGCATTTGTCCAATGAAGATTTAATTGACGTGCAAGAGGTTTATCACTGAAGAAAATGATGCTCTGCATCAGCACCGAAGAACAGAATTTAAATCGTCAAAAAATTATCAAGCAAGTACGATAGAGACCGTTTTATTTACGCTTTCCAACCGTAGGTTGAAGAAGCGTATATGCTCCAGCTTTGTCCGTCCGTCCGTCCGTCCGCACGATAACTGGCGCAAAACATGGGTCGATTTCGATGAAATTTTAGTATGTGGTAGGGGACCAACCGGGGACGAATCCTATTGAAAATATGTCAAATGGGGTCAAAGGTCACGACGTAGGAGCGGGATCATTCCATTGCCCTTATGCGCCATAACTTGCGTAAATATGGTTCGATTTCAATGAAAGTTTACTATGTGGTAGGAGACCACCTAGGGACGAACCCTATTGAAAATGGACAAATGGGGTCAAAGGTCACGACGTAGGAGCGGGATCATTCCATCACCCTTATGCGTCATAAGTTGCGTAAATATGGTTCGATTTCAATGAAAGTATACTATGTGGTAGGAGACCGCCTGGGGACGAACCCTATTCAAAATGGGTGAAGTGGGGTCAAAGGTCAGGACATAAGATCGGAATGCATTCCATTGCCCTATGCGTCATAACGTGCGTAAAAATGCTTCGATTTCGATGAAATTTCAGTATGTAGTAGGGGACCACCTGGGGACGAACCCTATTGAAAATGGACGAAATGTGGTCAAAGGCCAGGACATAGGATTGCGATCCATTCCATTGTCCTTATCCCATATTATTAAGGTGGACGTCAAGTAATTTTGCTTCCTATACTTCCAATGGAAAAACTGTTGTACACATTTCCTTCACAATTAATGTGTTCCCAAGGATGAAAATTTAAACATCGATTAAAATAACTTCATAATATAACTTGGGAAACTTAATATTTTCTAAAACATAACCATAATTATATTAAAAATCAATAACTTTTCCTTTGGTGGTGTTGAAACCAGAGAAAATATGGCGCGACCTGTACTTTGATGACGTCAGTGGACAAAAAAATGTTGGATTGCATAATTACGGTTATGGTTTAGAAAATATTAGGTATTCCAAGTTATGAAATGAAGCTATTTTAATCGATGTTCAAATTTTCATCCATGTGAACGCATTAATTGTCCAGAAAACAGATGGCGCGACCTGTATTTTCATGACGTCAGTAGACAAGTAAATGTTGAATTGCATAATTATCGTTATGTTTTAGAAAATATTAAGTATTGCAAGTTATAAAATGAAGATATTTTAATCGATGTTCAAATTTTCATCCTTGGGAACGCATTAATTGTGAAGAAAATGTGTACAAAACTTTTTCCATTGGAAGTATAGGAAGCAAAGTTACTTGACGTCCATCTTAAAGTAGCAATTGTTGTATGTATGTATGTACATTTTATTTTGAAAACGGCTCTAAGAATTTTGATGAACGTCGTTAACCGACCGTTTTCTGGTAGTAGAAATCGATTTAGCTTGATCTTGATTTTTGAAGAATTCGTTTAGTTGGTTAAATAATCACCCCGAATTACATATAACGTTTTTAGCGATGGCGTTGTTCCATTAATGTTACCAATGCTTAGAAATCTTATGACGTCACAACTCGCGTTTGAGAATGTTAGCGCGTGGTCACGCCATCTGTCTCTTTACGTCACGCGTTGTGTGTGGATCCTATTAAAGATTTATGACGTCACACTTAGATGGTCGCGATTCCCATCTGCCTCATTACTTCACGTGCTGTGTGCATATTTCCGTCAGCACGATAACTCGCGCAACAACCGTTGGATTTCAATGAAATTTTAGTATCTGGTAGGGGATCACCTGGGAAGGAACCCTATTTAAAATGAACGAATTGGGGTCAAAGGTCAGTACATAGGAGAGGGATCCATTCCACTGCTGTTATGCGCCATAACTAACATAAAAAAGGTTCGATTTCGATGACATTTTAGTATGTGGTAGGGGACCACCTGGCAACAAACCCTATTGAAAATGGGCAAAATGGGTTCAAAGGTTAGGACACAGGAGCGGGATCTATTCCATTGCTCTTATGCATCATAACTTACGTAAAAATGCTTCGATTGCGGCAAAACTTTATCCTGTTATTTCGGAGGTACACCAAGCCGGTTCTGTTGAATATCATCGAAATGGGATCAAAGGTCAGGGCACAGGACCGAGATTTATTCCACAGACATTATTCTCATAACTTGAGTAATGATTTCTGTAATGTTGGAAAGCGTATTATAATCAATGCATTGCATGATTTTACTAACTTGTTAAAAGAGGAAGGGGGTTAGCCTACAACTTTCTACTGGCAATGATTAAAGTTTTCAAGAAGGCTGGTAAAACACGATTAGCAAGTACTTCTTCCCAGAATTTAAATCCTTTGTGTGTGTATGTGCGCGCGCGCCTGCGTTCACATCTAATAAATGCATGAAAGGTAAGCCGAATAACTGAAACTTGATGCAAGAAACATCATTAGAAAAGAATTATTCGTATTAATTTTAATTTTGTACCGCAAAGAGACAACTTCTTTAAAGGACGGTTTAGTTTTGATGTAGGATGTCTTGGCTCATTAATGTAGTAATCCAATCAGGAGGGAGAAACCTAATAAAACCATGACGGTGATCGTATTTTCGCAGCACTGTGTAGCAAAAGATGGAAAATGAGTTTTAAGTTTTGTTGAGATTAACAATTGCATTTTGAAGTGTGTGTGTGTAAGGTGAAGGAGTTGGGCCCCCACTAATTAGTTTCATATTGTAACGCTTTCTGTAATTATTTCTCATTTCAAAGACAATGTAATGTAAATTCAAACACACGTGCAAGCACTTGGTATATTTCCTTTGTATGCCGGATTATGTAATGCCTCGTTCACGAGGCATGTGACTAGAGGCATTCGTTGGCCTTGATCTGGTCGACGGGGTCTGATGTATAGGTCAAAGGTCACCACTTCTAGAGAACGGCTAATTCCACACCAATGGGATTTACAGAGGCGGAAAGGGGGAGGGAGTAGAACAAGGATATCAAAGGAAGCGACACGTTTGCTGGAGAGGCTTTTCGCGTTTCACCTTCCACCGAGTAAGACGTCGTGTTTTACGCAGAGCGTGTCTGTTACACCTCTCGGGGTTTTACGGTGTCACTGACGGAATGGTCAGGGGTTTTCGGCGATAAGAGATCGGCCGAGTTGTAGACGGAACGACTTAAGTCAACGTGGCGGAGGGTCTTCCAGGATATCGGTGATATAGTGAAGTGTTTGCTAGCTGGAAACCTGTTGGCACGTGGAGATTGCCAATCGAACGGAACTTATTATTTCATCTATTTAATGTTGTTTCGTCTAACCAAGGACTTGTTATTGGAGTTACTCACTGTCGTAGATCTTAATTAATTGCTCACTACACGTTCAAGTATTTCAACGATCGAGTTCAACTCGACGGCACTCAAAAGAACCTACGTCAGGCACGTTTGAGGGAGTCGTATTCAGTAAGGCTTAGTGGCATATCCAACTCAGCGGAACCTGACATATTGTGGCGCAGTGGGCAATACGTCTAATCGGCAGTACGTATAGTATCGGCAGTACGTGCTCAGAGGTGACAGACGAATGAACGAAGGGCATGTGTTTGCCGGTAATCCAGTGACAACGGACAGAGGAAAGAAGTGCACGTGGTTGAAAGGAATCTAGTGACAACGGACAGAGAAACAAAGTGCGCGTGGTTGAAAGAAATTCAGTGACAACGGGCAAAGGAACAAACTGTACGTGGTCACGCTGATGGACTTGGTTTAACAGATGAAGCAGTACAGATGAAAGAGAAGGAGGCTCGAACGCCTAGGGTAATGTACCATTTTCTTGACCTTTAGTTTCTGTTGTTTTAACCTGTGTCTAGGATAGGAAATAGGAAAGCGTTAGGATATTTTCCATCCTGGCATTAGTGCTAAGGTAGAACAAAGGTAGTACAAGTCAGATAGTCATTGTGCAAAGTGTTAATAAGATTTTTTTTTTATTTTTATGTTGCATGCAATCAATCAGTACTTTATGTAATATTGTGCTTAATTAGTTAGAAAGTGTTGCTATTTTAGATAACCGAATAATGTTCGGAGAAAGTAATTCAGTGTCGGAAACGAGCAATGAAGATAGGAACGAAGGAGATGGCCTTAATTCCAGTAGTGAAGTAGGAATAAATCAGGATAAATTTATTTTAAGTCAGGATAGGATGGAGTGGAAATTAAGACTGAAAGCGTTAGAACTAGAAGCTAGGAAAGCAGAAAGAGAAGAAGGAAAGTTAGAGCTAGAGTTACAATTAATAAATAAGAGAGAAGAAAGAGAGTTTAAGTTAAAGAAAATTGAGCTAATGAAAGATAAAGAAAAAGAGGTTGATAAGAGTAAGTCATGATAAATTGTCTGATTATATTAAGATCTTAGAAAAGACGTTGCTTAGCAGTCCGAGTAAACCGGACGAAATTTAAATTATTTTGATTTTTTAGAAAGAGCTTTTATGTTACACGAGGTTGCAGATGTGGTAAAAGGTAAATTAGCAATTGCACTTTTGAACTCTGAGTGTGTGAACAATTTGTTCCGAAGGCTGACGTTCGATGATTGTAAGGATTATGAGGTAGTAAAAACTGTTATTTTAGCAGAGTGTCATCTAACGCCAGATATCTACAGGAAGCAGTTTGATAAGGTAACTAGAGTAAAAAGGGAAAGCTACATACAACTAGCAGAGAGATTAAAAATAACACTAACATACTATGTTAACAGCAGTGAGGTCAAAGAATTTGACCAATTAGTGAATCTCATTGTATGTGATAAGTTTAAGACCTTGATATCTCCTGAGCCAAAGACCTGCATTTTGCAGAGAGGAGCAACGGAGAAGCTAGAGAAAATTGATTATCTAGCGGAATTATGTGACCTATTTACGTGTCATGTGGGGTCAAGGGGAAGTGAGGAAGGAAAACCCAGACAAGGATATAGCAGCGGGTTTGCAGAGACCCAGGCAAAGGGTAGCGAACCGGAACGCAGTTATGTGCCAAAATTTCCTAATCAAGGGACGAAGACAGTATGTAAACCGGGTAATTCTGAGAAGATTGCAGTTTGCTTTTGCTGTGGGATGAAGGGGCATTTCAAAAATAATTGTCCTCAGAAATTATTGCTGAAGGGGAACGAGGGATATCCAGGGAATTGAAGGAAAGAAGACCCGAGAAGAATTAATCATGTCAGCCTAGTGCCGCGAGGTGAGACGGACGTAGTTCAGGACAGACAGACCATAATTCAAGAGAAAACGGCTGAGGAAAGGACAATCACCGCAAAGGTAGACAGGGTGTCCACACGGGATTGTTTATTTTCGGAGATAGCTGAAATTCCGTTAGGAGAGGTGGTGAAGCTCGTAGGGGGAAATGAATTGGAAGCAGTGACCTTAGTAGACACTGGGTCAGAAATTTCTTGGGTAAGGGCGGAGGTTTTAGGCGAACAGTCAGTTGAACCGAAAGGTTCAGTGATTTTGACAAGTTTTGGTGGAGGAAAGAAGGAATTTCCTATCAAACAATTGAGGGTCAGAATTGAAAAGGAAGGTATGACCAAAGAAGACAAAGGAGTAGGTCCGTGTGCCGAGATTTTGTGTGTCATTATTCCCAACCTAATTAATCAGGTGATTTTAGCACCAGATGATTATCTGAGGTTAAGGGAGTTACAGGAAGCGACGCCTCAGTGGCCGACAGGAGGAGAAAATACCGAGTCGGAAACATCAGATAAGCAGGTGGTAGGAAATATTTCTGAGTCGGAAATGTCAGATGAACACGTGGCAGGAGAAAAAGCGGAGTCGGAGAGGGTGCATAAGGACGTGGTAGGAGAAAGCCGGGTGATGAGTCACGAGAACGAGCATTTCGCTTACAGAGCCATGCTTAGAAGCGGTAAAGATAACCGCTGGGTAGAGCAATGTAAGGGCGAACGAGTAGATATAACAAAAGGGAGAGTGCACCTTGCAGCCATGTGGCGAGGCGAAAGAGGATAGCCTCAGGGCAAATCAGAACTTTGCGCCAGGCGCTCTGCAGGTTAGGGGTAACTCAACCAGCGCAACATAAGACCGTGGACAAAACGCAGCTCCAGGCAGGTGGGATATATTATAGAGAGACGCAGGAAGAGCCGTCAGAGACTTACGTGTCCAACACCTAAACATTCATCATGTAACAGATTAATGACCCGTCTTTAAGAAAAGCGAGGGAGTGGGCAAAAATGAACAAAGGAGGTGATATGATATGGGACAACATGATATATCACAAAGAGAAGGTACAGGATTAGGATACGTTTCCACTTATAGTACCAGAAACCAGAAGGGAGAAAATTTTAAAATTAGCCACGATTCAGGTTTTTGAGCACCCTTGGGAGCCAAGAAAACCCAAGAACGAATTGTGTACTCTTTTTATTGGCCCACGTTGACGAAGGACTTAAGAAAATATTGCAATTCGTACACGGCATGTCAGTTAAGGCGTCCGATTACAAAAAGGAATGAAATACCGATTCAACCGGTGAGGAGGCCGAAACTTCCATTTTAGGTAGTGAATGTGGATTTGATTGAGCCTATCGAACCCTCTCCAAGTAAAGGGCATAGGTGGGTGTTAGTGCTAGTTGACCAGCCTTCTAGGTGGCCTGAGTGCGTATGCTTAACGTCACTCACAGCTAAGAGCACCTGTGAGGCACTCTTAGGAATATTCCAGAGAGCAGGTATACCAGAAGTGATAGCTATGGATAAGGGTACGAATTTCGTGGCATTTGTGACCCAGCAAATGCTACGACGTTTGGGGTCTACCCCACGTTTTTCGACGCCGAATCATCCGGCCAGTAATGGGCTCGTGGAACGATTCAATAGGGTGCTCAAGGGCATGCTACACCACATTGTCAGAGAGGAGCCTAGGCAGTGGCACAAAGCCATATCATTCCTGCTATGGGCGTATCGGGAAGTACCCAATGCTACGACTGGTGTAGCCCCATTCAAATTGTTGTTCGGAAGAGAACCAGTATGTCCGTTGGCAGTTTTAAAGATAAACTGGGCTGGAGAATGTGATTTGCCAGTAGCAATTTCGGTTCCGGTTACTCAATATTTACTAAACTTGAAAGAGCGGATGGAAAAGACCGCGAAACAAGTGGAAGGGTTTGCTGCGGAGCAGCAGCAGCCATATACGGAGTATCATAACCGTAATCTTAGGAAGAAATCCTACGAGATTGGAGATCAGGTCATTGCTCTGATGCCTGACTCCCACAACAAGCTGTACGCGCGGTGGACAGGTCCCATTAGAGTGAGAGAAATAAGGGGCACCAATAGCTACATTATCGAGACTGGAGAGGGGCGGAGAAGGCAGGTGTACGCAGGGAAGCTGCGGGAGTTCAAACCTAGGGTAGGAGTTGTGGGAGGGGCCTATCGAACCCTTCGAGGCTGATGAAGATTTTGGAAAAATCACGGAGGTACCCAAGCATGACCCAAAAAGGAAAGAAATAGCCCTGGGGGATATTTGTGTAAAAAATGAGGCCATCTCTCCTAAGCAGGTGAAGGGGTTGCAGAAATTTGAAGGGTAGATCTTCAGACACAAGATCGCGGTGATGTCGGATCATAATCCACTCACATTCTTTACTAACTCAGCCTCTAAGAGTTCAAAGCTGCAAAGATGGATTTTAGCCATCTCAGAATTTAATTTATGTTTCACGCATGTACCAGGAAAAAGGATTACACATGCGGACGCGTTGTCACGTCTGAATTTCGCTGACTAGGGCATCGCCATGATGCGGAAAGCCGAGATAGCTGCAGGTTATACGGCAGAGGATCAAGAGAGTGGTAGCCGTGGCTTATTCCCAACGACAAGAAAATACTACAAGTGAAGTGAGTACGAAATGCCGCAAGAAATATATGCATCAAACTTTATGGTGATAGCAAAACTACAAGAACTTTCCTTTGTAGGTTGTACGATCAACAGTGTGTTAACTATTGAACTTTATCATCGGTCTTGAGCATTCACTCGCGGCACATTATAAATGTGCCCTCGAGTTCAAAAAGTGGGGAACTGTAAGCTGACGGAGTCGTGACCCTACTAATTAGTTTCATGTAATAATGTTTTCTATAACTATTTCTCATTTCAAAGGCAATGTAATGTAAATTCAAAGTCACGTGTAACCACGTGGCACATTTCTTTTGTATGCCGGATTATGTAACGCCAAACGAGGAATGGAACTAGAGGCGTCCGTTGACTTTAACCTGGTCGACGCGGTCTGATGTATAGGTCAAAGGTCGCCACTTCCAGAGAACGGCTAACTCCACACCAAAAGGATTTCCAGAGGCTGAAAGGGGGAAAGAAGAATAAGGATATAGAAGGAAGCGACACGTTCGCTGGAGAGGCTTTTCGCGTTTCACCTTTCCACGGAGTAAGACGTCGTGTTTTAAGCAGAGAGTGTCGGTTAGACCTCTCGGGGTTTTGCGTTTTCACTGACGGAATAGTCAGCGTTTTTCGCCGATAAGGGATCGGCCGAGTTGAAGACGGAACGATTCAAGTCAACGTGGCGGTGGGTCTTCCGGGATATCGGTGATATAGTAAAGTGTTCGCTAGCTAGAAACCTATTGGCACCTGGAGATAGCCAGTCGAACGGAACCTATTCGCTCATCTATTAAATTTTGTTTCGTCTTACCAAGGACTTGTTATTGGAGTTACTCACTGTCGTAGATCTTAATTAATCGCTGACTACACGGTTCAGTATTTTAACAATAGAGTTCAACTCGACGGCACTCAAAAGAGCCTACGTCAGGCACGTTTGAGGGAGTCGGATTCAGTTAGACCTGGTGGCAGATCCAACTCAGCGGGACCTGACATATTGTGTTTTATTAGTCACTGTTGTATAAAGCTTCAAACAGAAGTCATCGCTCTTTCCACGTTTATAAGTGAATCACGGAATAATTTTTATCGGCCGCCACAGAGAGTCCAACCCAGAGTTTCCCAGTTACGCGCCGGAAATGCTACCACTGCATCACATCGGCCTCGAATTCTCCAGACTCACTGACGACTATCTCCCTATTCACAGGTTGTTTTTTGGAGCCCAGCAGAATGCTGGGGATTCACCAAAGATGGAAGCAGCAACTGAACATATAACTAGGAGGCGAATGAATAATTAATACACACAGATGACATGGATTAGGAACAATAAACAAAAGTCATCGCTCTTTCCACGTTTACCATCTTTGGTGAATCCCCAGCATTGTACAGGGCTCCAAGAAGCAACCTGCCATGTGGTTTTTCAGTTAGTCGTATGTGAGTCTGAAAAATTCGAGGTCACTGTGGTGCAGTGGTAGTGTGTCCAGAGCGTAACTAAAAGACCCTGGGCACCGTTCCCGGTGTCGGCCGATGATAATTTTTCCGTGACTCACTTATAAACGTGGAAAGAGCGATGACTTCTGTTTAATGTCCCTAATCCACGTCAATTGTGTGTATTAATAAGTTGTATAAAGCTGCCGAATAAGTGTGCGATATTCGTTCGTGTGTTGAAAGTAAATATTTTTTTTTTAAATTCAAGTAGTGTAACTATTTAAAAAAAACACTTGAGTGTTTGATGTATATACAGAGAAGATTTAAATAATTTTAAGTGCTGAGAACAAAACCTATCATCCTCCTCAAACGTAAAATCATCGACTGACTTTTGCACACATTCTGAGGAACGCATATTGCAGGAATGTAGGAGACTGGTGAAACATTTCCGTTGTCCTAACGGCGAACATCGAACTGCTATCATTTCCGAACCTATGAAATCCATTAATAAAGGGATATTGAAGTGGAGAGCTCCAAAGTTTGATATTTCTTGCGTCAACATCGTGTTGTGCTCTTTCCGAATTGCATGGCTTTAAGTACCAACACTAATGATGTGTATGTCTGAAATGCATATGTTCGTAATATTCTTTTGGGAAGCAACGGTCTGGAGCAATGCATAGAGCTGCGACTATTCTTGTGAAATGTTGTAGATAGTGGATGTTGAGTTCTTGGACGCTCCATTAACTTCCAAAAATGTTTATTTTCCCGTCTCCTGTTTTAGACATTAAACCTGAATCATGTATCATTCACCCACGCTACCGATACTATTAAATTTTTTGTCTTAAAAACTGCTGCTCGAGTTCTCAATGATATTTACTAAAACTAAAAGCTGTGTTTTGTGAAAAAATTTAATGTTAGGGATGAGACGAATCATCTGAAAAGTAAGTGAATTTCCACGAGAAAATAATGTGACAAGATAATGTTTTTGTGTCCCTCCGTTGTAGATACTGTATTTTTTGTTTATTTGAGATAAACCAATTCATACACTAGGATACAAATCAATTAATATCATCAAAATCATTTTCAGCATTATGAAAAGTTTAAGATGATAGGGTATAACGACTCTTTCATTACATTTCAGGATAAATGCAGGGATCACCTTCGGTGGCCTAGTGGTCAGATGCGTAGGTTTCTGGCTTTTTGTCCGATTCGTACAGGGCTACATTCCCGGATGAGGCATAAGTCGGGCTCTTGTTCTACACAGATGGCTCTTTTTCTTCCTTAAAACCAGTGCCTACAGATTTGGGAAGGGCGACTCCTTGTAACTGTAGGAATTACTCATGGTGGTCATTAAACCTCGAAATTAAGCAGAAGTGTAAGCAGCGGTTTACCCAAAATGACTCTTGATCAGCAACCACTTGCTTAATCTAAACTATGGGTAACAATCTGTTATTAATACATATGCGGTTTTTCTCCCTCTTTTTATCAAATGTGAATATTGACTTTGTGCACAAGGCCTGACAGCTGTGGGAAAAAAAACACTTTAGAAGATTACAGTTTCCCAGTGTTTCTATGACAGGAATATACGTATAAAAACAACTTGATCTGAAAGTTATACACAGTCATATCAGAATAATATGACCACACCCAAAATCACAGTATATCCGCCCAGGCGCTTCACACAGTGCACATGACAAGGTCAACCACATGGAGATATAAGTGGCCTGCCAGGACAGATGAGCCATAGTGCGCAATGCGAGCACAATGGGCAGAGGTAGTGATTTGAAGGAGGTTCAAAAAGGAATGATAATCGGCTACCGCGCCGAGGGTGGAAGTATCTCAGAAGCAGCAGACTTCGTAGGCTGCTCTAGAGGTGCGCTAGTCAGGGTGAACCAAGAATAGACCGCTGGCACATCAAGTACCTCCTGACGTCATAACTGAGGAGCCTCAAAGGAGAATGTCGACTGGTAAAGGGCAATCGACGCGCAACAGTGCTGCAATTGGCTATAAAAATGAACACTGGTCAACCCAGTTACGCGTTCCCGATAACAGTAGAGCGAACTCTGTCACGCAAGGGTTTCCGGAGTCAACCCTGCGTCAAGGCGTTCATGTTAACCTAAGTCCATCGGGAACGACACCTGCAGGTTGCATAGGACTACCGCCATTGGACCGGGGATGAGTGGAAAAAGGTTGCCTTCTCCGACGAATCCAGGTTTCTACCCCACAGATGTGACGGACGGTGGCGGATACGGTGTCAGGCACACGAGAACCAACATCCGGACACGCGTGTGTGTCAATTACAGGCCGGCGATGGCAATCTGTATGTCTGAGGGGTGTTTCCGTCGTATATCCTGAGACGCTAGTACCACTGGATGGGTATCTGAAAAATAATGGCTACCTGTCCATCCTCGCTGACCACATGCATCCTTTCATATTGGACGTTTTCCCTGGTAGTTATGCTGACTACCAACTGAACAATGCGCCCAGCCCTGTTGCTAAGAGGGTGCGTGACTGGTTCAGTAAACACAACAGTGATGTCTCCTTTCTTACCTGGTCGGCTAAATCACCCGACCTCCATCCCATAGAGCACTTGTGGGGATATTTGGATCGACAGGTTCGACGTACTGACGCAGAACCACGTCATCTCCGGGACCTCCGTGCTCTGCTGCAGTCCGTAAGGGCACGTGTGCCTCGGACAAACTTCCAGGGCCTCATTGCGCTCATGCTACGCCGTCCCACCGCTGTCATCCGGACCGAAAGTTGTTATTCCCATTTTTAGGTTGGTGGTGATACTATTCTGATAGGACCATGTATGTTTTTGCTGTTATACTATTTTTCAGGGACAAATATAATAAACGTATAACAGTCAAAAACCGAAACTTCAAATTTTAACGATATTACTAAAGAAAAAACGAACCTCTACATTTCAAAAAGATAGTATTTAACGTAGAAAGAAAACGTTTGATGTACTTATCACTAACGGAACATTATTTCTTATTTCGATCAGCCTTCAATTTCATATTAACGTTCTCTGGAACAAATATGTGCTGTACATGATTTTTACCGATACGTAGTCTAACTCGGATTAACATTAGTATTTTTCAGTTACAGTTCTGAAATACTGTGTCTGCTGAGTTTCCGAGATGGAATTTTTCCAAAGTAAAGCAAAAATTTGATTGTGTACTGCAGTGACAGGATTTTGAGTACTCTCTTTTATATCATGACTAATAAGGAGTGTTTGGCATGACTAATAAGGACATCATAGGCGACTAATAAGGACATTATACCATGAATTATAAGGACATCATTGACGGCAGGAGTATTGGGCGAATCTTGTGATAACACTTTCTACTTCATCACTTCCACTGTTGTTCTCACCACATTTTTCTTCAACCAGTTCATCAATTGTCAAAAGTAGTGACTTTGAAAGTCTGGAATCACAACTGGCACAATTCTCAAACATTCGACTGGTATTATCACTGGTTCCGAATTTTCCAGTTGTAAGGGACCTCCATTTGAATGGAATACGGCATTGTCAAACATTTTTGGAAGCTATGCATCTTTCGCCATAGCAGCAAAATAAATCCTAAGCAAACAGTTTCGATACATCAAAAACAGGTAACTGAAATAGTGAAAACCATTGTTGAAATCTGTTTTTTTACGCTTTCCAACCGTAGGTTGAAGAAGCGTATATGCTCCAGCCTTGTCCGTCTGTCTGTCCGTCCGTCCGTCTGTCGGCACGATAACTCACGTAAAAATAGTTCGATTTCGATGACATTTTAGTATGTGGTAGGGAACTACTTAGGGACGAACCCTATTGAAAATGGACAACATGGGGTCAAAGGTCACGGCATAGGAGCGGGATCCATTCCATTGCCCTTATGCGTCATAACTTGCGCAAATATGGTTCGATGTCGATGAAATTTTAACATATTGTAGGGGACCACCTAGGAATGAACCCTATTGAAAATAGGTGAAGTGGGGTCAAAGGTCAGGACATAGAAGCGGGATGCATTCCATCGCCTTTATGCGTCATAACGTGCGTAAAAATTGTTCGATTTCGATTAAATTTTATTATATGGTAGGGGACCACCAGAGGACGATCTTATGACGTCACAATCTTGTACATGAGATGTTGGCGCGGGGTAACGCCATCTGTCTCATTACGTCACGCGTTGTGTGTTAATCCTATTAAAGTTTTATGGCGTCACACACTTGCGAGCAGATGGTCGCGATTCCCGTCTGCCTCATTACGTCACGCTTTGTGTGCATATGTTCGTCAGCACGATAACTCGCGTACAAATCGTTCGATATCGATGAACTTTTAGTATGGGGAAAGGGATCACCTGGGAAGGATCCCTATTGAACGTGAAGGAAATGGGGTCAAAGGTTAGGACATAGGAGCGGGATCCATTGCACTGCTCTTATGCGTCATAACTGACGTAAAAGGTTCGATTTCGATTAAATTTTAGTATATGGTAGGGGACCACCTGGGGACAAACCCTATTGAAATTGAACGAAATGGGGTCAAAGGTCAGGACATAGGAGCGGAATCACTTCCGTCACCATTATGCGTCATAACTTACGTAAACATTCTTCGATTTGGATGAAATGTTAGTATGTTGTAAGGGTCTGCCTATGAAATGGGCGAAATGGGGTCAACGAATCCTATTGAAAATGGGCGAAATGGGGTCAAAGGTTAGGACACAGGAGCGGAATCTATTCCATAGCCCTTATGCATCGTAACTTACGTAAAAATGCTTCCATTGCGCCAATCATTTTATTTCGGAGGTACACTGAACCGGTTCTGTTGAATATCATCGAAATGGGATCAAAGGTCAGGGCACAGGACCGAGATTTATTCCACAGCCATTATCCTCATAACTTGAGTAATGATTTCTGGTATGTTGAAAAGCGTATTATAATCAATGCATTGCATGATTGTACTAACTTGTTGAATGCTGCCGCATGAAGTGACGCTATAATACATGGTTGATTTCATTGTTGCTCAACAATATATATTATTAAACTATCGCAGAACATTGTTTATCAGGTTTTACATAAACCTAACGATATCTCTTTACGATCTGCGTAAATCACGAGAAACTCATGCTAAATGTGCTAAAAGCCATTACGAAAAATTAATTATTTATGTTACGAAAACGGTGCGTCACAGTAAAATTCCGCTTCCTTTCGACACTCCCTGGAGGGTGGGTTTACCTGTTATTGATGAGAGCCCTTCACTAAGACACTTGCAATTCAGCTTTTCTTTCTATCTTGAGGTCACATTTTAGCTTAATGGACTTTCGTAGCTACATTACATTCTATAGGTCTTAGGGTCGTTTCTTATGTTCGTCTGAATCTGAATAAATGGTTTTTGAAAAACAAATACTTGCAATTGCTGCCGCCACATTTTAGTAAATATTTACTTTTATGACACAACTCCTTTCACTGGTATTTCGACAATAACATTCATTAATCTACCTACCGAAGTACCGCTCAGTGTCAGGAATAAGTAACCCTTATTGTTTGTTGCTATGATTTAATTCCACTTATGTACCGGAGTGCTACTCGGCGTGAGCGTGAGTGACACGAATAAATGCAACGTGTGGTACCTAAATCAACGTGTTCTCTCGAATAACTGGCTTCATTTTACACGCACAAAGTTCTTGCCATACGAAAGAAGCACCGCGTAAATTATCTTCAAAGAGTACCAGAGTAATTTCTCGATTTTTTTAACCATTTGCCAAGCCATGGCTATAAAATTCATAGATTTAAAAACGCCAATGTTCGTATTTACCAGATCGCCCTGTTCAAAGTATTCCATGACAGATCTCGTCTTCTAGACGAGATGGATGTAGTAGTAGAGATCAACGGAAAAGAATAAAAGGAAGTTCATATGGGGAAAAAAGCAGGTGTTCTCTTTGCTCTTCTGAAGCTCACAAAGAGAAATTTTTCCTTTTAGCTAGAAAATGAAAATGTAGAAACAAAACTTACAATCTGACGAATAACATATAACTAAAAAAAAACTAACGTTAGCGCATGTCGGAGTCTTCCGTGACTGCAGGAATTTAATGTATTAATGATAAAATCGCATAATAGAGAAAAATACAATCTGTGCCCTACTGTATTTCAGTTCCCAACTAGGTAATTAAGGCTATGAACATTTTCGCCACCCAGAAGAAAAAAACAAGAAAATTATGGATAAACTCAGTCAATTTTACAACTCGCTGTCGCTAAGAAACTTAAATTATAACGTCATCTGTGAATTTCACTTCCATAAGTGCTTGATGTAAAACTGTGAAATGATTGGAATGTAATGTTACAGTAAAATGATTGAATGTACAGAACGTAAAATGACTTTAAATGTCTTCCGATTTTTTCAATTAAACATTTCAATTCTGTAATAAAGTATTTTAGCTCTAAACGTATTTTTAATTTGGAAATCTATTGCGTTGTGTTTTAAAAGAGATCGCAAAAGATACTCATAAAAATGAAGTATGTTCCTTAAAATATATATTCTCGCTTTGTTCTATACTGCGGATTTATTTACTCGATCAATCAAATATAGAAGAGAGTCTTTGATTATTAAGAATAACTGATACTATTAAAGGTTTCAAGATTCCTCTTGTTGAACAGATGCATGCCTTGAATACACAATTCTCCGATTTGGTTTAGTGTTTCAAGAAAATGATTCGGTGTTTATCAAACATGCGTTGCCTTTTTCATTCGTCTAATTATTAACTGGACAGCTTTACTGTGCAACATTCTATTTAGCACCATTTTTTCTTTTAGCAAGGTATGCGAACAATCCATCTCTGTGCCTATACCACGCGCTCCATTTTAACGAATTTAAGAATTTGATAGGCTGCATGTGCTTTTGTATGCCCTCTTCTCAGTGTGTTTTTCTAAATTATCCGAACTCTAAGGCAAAGGCTGTTTATTGCGTGCAGACCCTTTAAGCTGAAAGTCATTATCTAAACAAATAGCATAAATACATTCGGGCGAAAGAAATTTACTTACTGCTTGGTAGAACCTGGTGAGAAATACGAAATTAAATTTTCCGTTCCTGCCTTTAAGATAAATGGAATTACCTCAAAATTAAAAATAATAACAAACTATTTCCAGCATGTCGCGAGGAACAGGAAAAAGACTTTCCAGTTGTGTTAACCACATAATATTTTTACATCCTTACATTCAACGAGATGTATTCCAATATGAGCTTTAAACTAAAGTACTATGACAATACTCACTAGAACGCTGTTTAAATATAGTTTTGTTTCGGGTTTAAAGACCATCGTGAGCAACTCGAGGGTCTGTAAACATTTGCCCCACACTAATTCCGGGAAAGGGAGAGAGCTACCTTCGTGACACGAGCATACCACTCATTCTTCATTCAGGACTCGAGTACGAGCCTAGCATTTCGATTATCCAGACGTCTTCACCTTTGAACATTTAGTCACCAAGACGGCTTTCCTTTAATATCGGTAAAGAGTTCTAGTTATTATAGAAATGGAATTCATTACTAAACAACGAATGATGATGTCCTGGATCCCTCCTGACACGTGAAAGGTAGCTCTTCACATGACTTCGACAATGGACATTGGTCAGGGTCAATCGACGTAATAGACGTGGTGCATGTAAGCCTCTCTCACCCTGTCGGCGGGAAGTGTTTCGCGGTGTAGTGGATTGACTTGCTGTCTGGCGTCACCACTCTGTTGGTGGAAATTGTAAATACACTGCAACCCTATAACTGGAGGAAACGATACGTCCGTTTTTCAAACATACGGCTGTCAGTGCCACCTGGAAAACCATGCGACCACCAATGGTTGCATTGTATCCCGTCGTATGTTTTATGCCACGTGACTAGTTGACTATCCATTCTTTTGAAGACTAGTAGACCTTCCCCCTGTGGAAGGCACTCACCTGTTCATATAGTTGGAGAGCGTGTCTTAACGTCTGTAGAAACTGGTCTTCCAAGATCCTGCCACTGTAAAATTTACACACAACAAACTCGTGGTACGTTTGCTTCGACCAGTCCCGGCTTATATCGAATACAGATATAGTTAGATTAGCCCTCTACTAGAACCACTTGAATACCGTTACCTGACCTGACTGACCTTCCAACCTAATGATGTACAACATGCGAATCGAATGAGAAAGAGTGACAATGAATTACTATGTGTTCAGATGATTTAAATTGCTAGGTAATAATGAGTTAGTACAGTATGTACGATATGCATAACGAATATGTTTTATCATATACAAATCTGAAGTTGTGATTACTCTTTTGGTGCAAATTATGACAAGGGTGTTGAGTCAAATAATATCCGAAAATTTGAAAATTTCATCGTCCTGGAGGGATAATCGAACCCACGTCTCCCGGTTTGCGCCCGAGTATGCTATCCAGTACATCACCCAGAACGACCAAGTCTCACGTTTCCGAGTAATTTGAATTTACCACATCACAGGAATAGCCAGTTGAAGTGTTGGCATTCATATTCAGTGAATCTGGATGAACAGATTCATTTTATTCCGTGATTGCCCCGAGAAGCAGGTAAACCACAAAATACGGGATTGCACCAGTTATAATACAGATTTGAAGTTGTGATTTCGTCTACTGGGCAAATTACGACAATAGTGGTAAGTCAAATAATATCCGAAAACTTGAAAATTTCATCGTCATATTTCATGGTTTATCTGCTTCTCCGGGCAATCACGGGAGACAATGAATTCTATTCATCCAGATTTGCTAAATATGAATGCCGTGCTTCGACTGGCGATTCCTGTGATGTGTTACATTCAAATTAAATTCAAATTACTCTAAAACTTGGGACTTAGTTGTTCTGGATGGTGTATTGGTTAGCATATTCGAATGAAACCCGGGAGAAATGGATTCAATTTCCCTCCAGGACCATGAAATTTTCAAGTTTTCGGATATTATTTGTCTTACTACTTTTGTCATGGTTTACAGGAATAGACGGAATAACAACTTCAAATTTGTATAGCATACTAGTGTAATCCCGTGTTTTATGTTTTATCATGCACGAACATGATGCATTTAAAAACATATTTTCGTGCGATTTTGTCTTCCGTTTTTTTTTTCTGTGACATCTGTTGTTTAGTACCATTCAAATTTACTTTCAACGTACATGGCTAGATTGTGAAATGAGTTAAATTTCTTTTGGCAACGAAGCTGTGTAAATAAATAGAAATATTCCACAATGGGCCCCAGCTAAAGACAAAACGCCTCCGGATTTTCTACCACGTTTAATAATTTCCTAGTTACTTGACGCTTACCGGTGACGTTACATGCAGTTATCGGCGATTAGCTTCAACACTTCATGAAGCTACAGAGCGCTACGCAGTAGAAAAAATATTGTGTACACTTTATTTAAAACAAACTTGATTGAGGAATTACATTTTCCTACTAATGGCTTGCTGTATTCAGTGTTTCACGCCACAATAAAGCTAGATAGCCTTAAAAGCCCGGGAGAGATGCCGCAGCTCTCTAATCTTAAGCTGAAGTAAAGGTAAATGCAGTTAATAAATTCGATTGGAAAAGGCAAAGAAGTTGCCTCCAATTATCAGGATAGGAGTATTTGTAGAAACGAATATTGAGAGACTTGTTAAAATGTTGAAACCATTTCGAGAGCATCAATGTTTGCACGAAAGCATCATCCTCAATACTTACGAGAACGATTTTTAAAAAACAAAAAGATTCGGTCGTTCAGCGGTTATTTCTGAAAGGGTCTTCTTCTTCAAGATCGAAGTGAGACGATTTCCTGTTCTTCTAAAGATGACAATCTGATTTACCAAATCTTTAGCCGTAGGTTATGTTTTTCTTTTCAGAGTCATTCTCTGGTTCTCTAGGTCAGTTTAACACTTATTGATAACTAAATCCAGAAGCTTGGAAAATTCGATGAAAATTGCTTTATGCACTTCCAACCATATTCCGCCGATTATTGATTCATAAAATGTAATTGTGGATTTGCTTAATAATTATTACTATTCTACAGCATTTCTTTTCCCCCTCGTTAGAAGCAAATAAGCTTTATGTTAAGATCTGTGAAGAGGTGGCAGCTCTGAGCAAAGGTAAATAAATTCAAGAATAAGATAAATTTGAAGTAAATGTGTTGTTCCGGCGGAAGGTTCAATTGTTAATCTTAGAAAGCATGGTTTTTGCCTGTGCATTTATTTAATCTGTATTTATGTGAAATGTCAGATTGAAAGGGAAGATTCATGTGAATAAGTAAAGCAGAACTATGCTAAATGTGTAAACTTTTTCTGGATGCACATATTCGAGTCATTCAGATTAGCACATCATCGTTCATACGTAACCACAACAGGAATATTCTCATACAGTATATCAGCTTCAAGGGCATGCAGTGTCTGCACACCTAGCATTATATGACTGCTGCTAGTAGAAGTACAGTTTTCAGGACGATGTACGACATGGGTTACCATGATCGAGAAGCTATCCACAAACTCCTAATCACTTCGACTCATGTCATACGCCGATCAGCGTGATGTTAGGAACGTCGAACGTAGACTACAGATCTATGCAAACTGTGCTTTGCACTGATAAGGCAGTTTACCAGTGTAATGATTGTTCCTGAGTGTGGCGGATGCCGCGTGGGAAAACGCACCTTTCGGTCTATATCGTCCCTACAATGAAGTTTGGTGAAGCGAGCGTGCTGGTATGGAGCTCTTTTTTGTGATTCGTTTCAGAAAACTATTCATTTTGGACAAAACCATGACTGCTGATCTATACCTAGATGTCCTGAGCATTATTGCTCAGGACATCTAGGTGCAGATACTCTCCATAATATGGCAGTACTTGGGGTGAAGACTCACACAACTCTCAGCAGGACAAGACATCATGTCACACTTCTTGCGTTGTTGCAGATTGGTGTGAGGACATGAGCTTTAAAATGTCGGACTGGGCAGCCCAGAATCTAGACCTGAACCATATAAAGAATCTGTGGAACGCATTGGATCGTTGGTGCGTGAAAGAAAAGATCACTTACGAAACAAAGCTGAACTGGTCACTGTTTTGATGGCCAAAAAGCAGAACATATCGTCAGACATTTACAAAAGTAAAACAAAATGCAGGACAGCCTTCCATGAAGACTATAGGTCGTCATTTCTGTCAAAGGTTCCCGCCCACAACATTGAATTTTCTTTAAATAAAGACTATTTGTGAACATGCAGGTTTCCTCATGTTAATAATGAAACATCTGTGTCCGAAAGCGTTTAGGGTGAGGAAATATTTGCATAAAATCTTCTTATTTTTTTTTTATTGGAGGTTTTACGACCACCGTGAGCAACTCAATGGGCTATAAGCAGTCGCCCGTCCCTAATTTAGGGTCACTGGTTCCAGGGAAGGGGCAAAACCAGTGCCGAAAGACAAACACAACATCCATGCCTCACGGGATTTGAACCCGGACCCCTTCGGACGAATGATCAGAGGCCATCGCTTAGACCACTGCGCCACCGGGGCGGCTCTTATTTTATGATGACTGACTTCGCCAATAAGTAACGTACATTCATACTTCTCATCGTAATATCATGCTTTGTCCTGTCATTAAGATCTTGACACCAGCATATACTCTATCTATCTATTTATCTATCTATTTATATCATCATCGTCATTGTCAACCATTATCAATCCACTGCTGGATGAAGGTCTACCCAAGTTTCTTCCACAACTGTCTGCCTTGAGCCACTGTCCTCCACGTTACTCCAGCATGCTTTCGAATTTCATCCATCCATTTCCCGTGTGGTCTTCTTCTGGGTTTTTTTTCTGTCTTTTGGAATCAAGTCTACAATTTCGGTTGTGCATTTGTGGTCCGTTCTTTTGGCAACATGCCCATTGCCACTTCAGGGATTTTACTCTCATCATGATATCTTCCACTCTTGTCATTTGCCTTATCCACTAGTTCGTCTTCTTATCTTTCCTGGTTACACCAAGTATGCATCTCCTTGTTGTCTGCAGCCCTTGTACGTCTTTTTCAGTTAAAGTCCATGTCTCTGCTCCATACGTTAGAACTGGAAGAATGCATTGATTAAACACTTTTCTTTTAAGACATAAAAACATATTGTTCTTGAAAATTGTATTGTTTCTTCCCAAAGCTCTCCAGCCAAGTTTTATACGCCGATTAATTTTCTCATCAATGTGACCCTCGCTTGATATCTGTTGTCCAAGGTAAATGCAGATATCGGGTTTCTTCAGCTTTTCCCCATCAATTGATAAATCTTCAGTTCTTGTAAAAGTACATCACTGTTGTTTTCTGAAAGTTCATTTTTAGTTCCACTTCTTTATTATTGTCAGCAAGTTTCTGGATCATACTCTGCAGCTATTAAGGGGTAGTTTAAAAAATTATTACGTCCTCAGCAAAACGAAGGTGAGTTGAATAATCTGCATTAATCTTTATTCTTTTGTTTAATTTTTATCCATCTTTAATCTTTATCCATTTTTATCCTATTGACAAAATTGTTTATTATAGAAAATGAATTGATATATGCAAATCATTCTTCACTGCGAAGGTCATTGGGCACAAAGAGATATTTTCAAATTTGACTTTTAGAAGCAGATATATGGGGAAACATAGAAGAGATTTTAACTCTCCCTACCCGAGATACTTTACATTACTTGGAGTAGAAACTGTACCGCATAATGGTTGTTGCGAACAACAGAATCTGTACCGTTGCAGCTCTCGCGTGGTGAACGTTGAGCTGAGGTACTCGGATACCAACTCTGGAGTACTCGGATACCAGCTCGAGTGATTCTCATCCATCCACAAATGAAACTTAGAGTTAGAATATGTGCAATTACTGTACTTTGATGTGGCATCACATTTGTGATGCTGGTGGCCTACCCCACCGCATTTGCCACACCTATCCTCTGTTTCTGTGCACCTGCTCTTGAAATGGCCAAAGCCATTGCCCCGGAAACACCTGGTCATACGCAAATATTCTCGAAGGCAGAGAACTGACCACCCTAGTTTCAGTTTCCCTTTGTTGATAGACACTGTGAATGACAGAGACTCCGCGTCCACAACCCAGTGAACCTTTGACCTTTATGGAGAATCGTGCAGAAACTCCACATTTTTCGAGGTCGGGGTTTTGGGCAAGCAACCCTTCTTCGAAGTCTTTCTTAGAGCGTTCCTCGTCGTCGTTTTACAATACAAAACCCTCCTATGAGACGGGAAAGCCTCTTTGGGGGGGGGGGGGCATAGGGAGGAAACAATTATTGGTCAGAGGATTGTTCTCAATCACCTCCTCTAAGCGGGTGATGTCCTCTACCGTCAAACACTCCACCATTACCCCACCTTTTCTCACCTTTCGAACACCCTTGACGCCAATCTGCAGTTTAGCCGGGTTCATTGCAGATTTGAGTGTCTCCTTGACCTCTTCGGAAGACTCTTCGTCTTTAGACGGTAGACCAGTAGAACGTTTCTCCGGTCTCCTACCACCTTTTTCTTTCTAAGAGCTGAAGAAAAAGGGGGTAGGAGACCGGAGAAACGTTCTCCTGGTCTACCGTCCAGTTCCGGAAGGGAGCGTTTCTGCTCCTCTCTCTCCTTGAGCCGGCTCTCAATGACTACCATTTTAACACCGTGTTTTGCGCATCCGTCCCGCAGCTTGCGCATAACTGCCCTGATCCCGCTGGCTGCTGGCTTAGAAAACTTGCTGGAGCCATTGCCCAGCAATTTTAAAAATACAGATGTTGAATCAAAGCTACGGATCTTTATGCCACAGCTCATTCTCTGAAATACATAAATAATTGTTCTAGTCAGGCAAATAGGTGCAGAGATACTGATGGTCTCCACCGACGGATGGACGGACAGCAAATTTATTTCAAAAACCCTGGTAAAAATGGAGAGCTTACGCTATTGTTTTGTTTGTGTCTCTTTCTGTATACTCGATATCTCTATCCTAGAAGACGTGCTTTAGAAAACCTTTTATTTATCTCATAGAGATATTCTTCATCACAGGTGTTTCAGCTTCTGCAGGAACGAAGTGTTTCTGCTAGATTCCGCCCAGAGAAATGAAAAACAACGTAAAATATGTTTGCATGTGAGAACTACACCTTCGTTGTAGTGGGATTAAATAACTCTGGAAGGTCGAGAAACATTTTATAAATTTGAGTTTGTTTTGTCAAAAGGCGTTCTTATTGAGGTCAAGTTTTTGCAGTTTTCTGATTTAAATGACTTGCATTTTACTTGAAAAATGAAAATTCATTTCTCTTGCACTCCATTTTTACAAAACAGAAATAAGGGCAATATCATCTTTTGATAACTTTTCCATCTTCTTTTATTTCTAGTAGAGTGATAGTAAAAGAAATCTTAATTTTGATGACAAGGAAGTAAATAAATTTTCCCCAAGAAATATTCTTATGAAATCCAATGAAGGACACATAACTTACGACTGAAAATGATGCAACAGAAAATTAGTGTAGTCCTAAGAGACGTGGGAAATTCAGAATATGAGTAAATGTTAAAGCAAAAAAAGTAAACATAACAAGGTTATTTGTAGCTTACTGCCGTCATACATTGCTTTACAAGAAGGTTTTTTCTGGCCATTTAGGTGACATTCAGTCATCTTTCTGTTATCAAACTTCATCAATACCAGCTGGTGTTTCTTGGCGCTGTTTCATCCGTGCTGACATTGCTTCTGTAAATGAAACAGATGGCTCAACAGGGGCGAAGCTTAGGTAATTAAGTTTAAAACATTAGCGAATATTTTGAGAATCTTTCTTTCACCGTGTCATGTACATATACCGATAGATTATAAAATAAGTTTCTTTATTCTCAGGTCCCTAGAAAAGCCAGAAATGGAGATATGACGAACAAACTTGGTAAGTTGATTACTGAGGGCGTGAAGAAGCGACTTAGCGGTAAAAATAGTTCAAATTTGCGCTTTTAAGGGAACACTGACGCTCAAGACACAAGAAAAGAACAGTCACGTGCGCGAATATACTAGTTATTGAAGCACAAGCGTTTCAGGACAAAATATGCTAAACATGCTGGTCATCACAAGTAGTGCCGGATTAAGACCTTAGTGGGCCCCTAGGCAAAGACATCTGAGCGGGACCCTAAGCAAAGATATCTGAATGGGCCCCTAGGCAAAGACATCTGAGCGGGACCCTAAGCAAAGATATCTGAGTGGGCCCCCAAAGAACTTATGGCAGACAATCATCATTAAAATCCGTTAAAGCACGAAATTCTAGTAATGTGCTTTTGATAATTAATACGTAGTGCAGTCTTCAAACTAATAAATAACCTGCAGAATTTTATAACAAGTCCTTATACATCTATTTTCCACTGCTCTCACAAGAACAGTATTTAAAAGCTTAAGATTCAAATATTTTGTTTTAGAATTTTTTTGGCACACTTTTCTTGGAGAATCATTTTTGCGCTTTCCATCCGTAGGTTGAAGAAGCGTATATGCTCCAGGGTTTTCCGTCTGTCCGTCTGTTCGAACGATAACTCTCGTAAAAATGGTTCGATTTCTATGAAATTTTAGTATGTGATAGGGGACCACCTGAGGACGAAAACTATGGAAAATGGGATTAATGCGGTCAAAGGTCACGACATAGGAGCAGGATCCATTCCGTTGCCCATAGGCGTCATAATGTGCGTAAATATGGTTCGATTTCAATGAAATTTTAGTATGCGGTAGGAGACACCTGGGAAAGAACCTAATTGAAAATGGGTGAAGTGGTGTCAAAGGTCCGAACATAGGAGCGGTATGCAGTCTATTACCCCTATATGTCATAACGTGAGTAAATATGGTTCGATTTCAACGAAATTTTAGTATGTTGTAACCGACCACCTGGGGACGAATCCTATTGAAAATGGGCGGAATGGGGTCAAAGGTCAGGACATAGGATCAGGACCCATTTCGTAGCCTGTATGCGTTGTAACTTACGTAAAAATGCTTTGATTGAGACAAAACTTTATCATGTTGCTCCGAAAGTATACTTTACCGGCTCTGTTGAATATCATCGAAATGGGGTCAAAGGTCAGATCATAAGGGCCAGATTTATTCTTCAGCCATTATCCTCATAACTTGAGTAATAATTGGAGTAATGATCTCTGGTATGTTGGACAGCGTATCATAATCAATGCATTGCATGATTTTACTAACTTGTTTGTTATGCAATATGAAGTCACAGCATATTTCGCCCATTAACGGTTCCAAGTGCGAGCAGGGAAGTGTGGATGGATGATAGGGAAAACACTGAAACTGTCTGGCCGGCCCAGCTATACACAGCGACATGGAACGTTTACCCTTGGTGAGTCACTGTTTTGAAATCTGCTCGCCTTCTAGCCACTGTTTGTGATGGAGTGGAAATCATATAAAATTAAAATTATTTTACTTTTCTCTATATGTAAATATATAAGCTGTGTATTATTTGCGGTGTAGTGGCATGCCTCCGAGACCTTTGGTTTCGGTGGGCCCTTAGGCTATAGCCCCGCTAAACCAAAAGTTAATCCGGCCTTAATAACAAGAGATTACCTGTGCTGAAAATCAGGTCGCTCACAGGGAAAGTTTCGTATGCAAATATTCACATGCAAAATTGGCATGCTGCATGTGGCAGGATAAAAGCGGCAGTGATCAGGCCGCCATAGTGATTATGGCTCTTGCAGAGAAGAAACACGCGTTTCAGGTAAAATTTTATTATCAAAATCAGAGTAAAACCAATAGTGCATTAAACCACTTTCGACGAATCAAAGCGTTACGGAGAAGATCCCTCATACCTGCGGCTTTGAGGAGGATTACAAGGAAGTTGGAAGACACTGAAGAATTGGCCGAGGGTGGCCTAGTGGTCAACGTTCGTGATTACCTAGGAGAAGACTTCGGGTTCGATCCCAGGCAGGTACGAGTGCTCGAACCACTAAATATCCGCCGTGCGTTGGATGGGCACGTTAAGCCGTCGGGCCCCGGGTACTGGCTCACCGGTAATAAATAAGGGCGTCTTCATCCCCCTTTCTATTTCTCTTCCGTGTCACTTTCTTATCGGGCACTCTAGCCCAAATCTCTTAGCTTCCTGTTTCTAAGGGTTGTTTAAGACCTGAAGTCAGACACTCCCTTCATAAAATCCTCTACATATGATCTGATCTCTGAAGAATTAGATTTTTCTTGGATTGAAGGTTTAACAGCCACCGCGAGCAACTCAGAGGCTATAAGAAGTCACACGTCACTAATTTAGGGTCACTGGTTCCAGGGAATGGAGAGAGCCAATGCCGTAAGACAAACACAACACCTATGCCTGACCGGGATAAGAACTCAGACCCTTCTCGGACGAATAGACCGCTGCGCCACTGGGGAGGCGGAGAATTGGATATAACGTCGGAAAGAGGACGTTCCCCAGTTTCCGAAAATGCCATGGATGCAGTAGCTGTCTGCAGTTCCGGCAGGGCAAGCCGGAACGCAGTCTCATACAGCTGCGACAGACGAAATGCTCAGTCGAACATTCGGCAATGGATGAATAACTTCTTAAGGGTTTCCGCAGTCATGGCCACACCGCTCATCGGATCTTACTGCTTGAGATTTCTGGATTTGTACATACCTAAAAGACAGTATAACGAAGTAAATTTCTCCGTCATTTTTGTTCACGCCGGACATCGAACTCGGGTCCCCTCACTCCGGAATAAGTCACTCTTCCAAGTGAACTACGCCGACGTATGCCCTCGCTGCTATCTGCCTTTTCCTCATGTGCGTCCTGCGGTGCAGGCACGTCACAACAGAGTTTATCAAGACGAAGTACTCACTTTATTAGATCCGAAAACGAGTACCATATGAGAAGAAGTGAACATCGACCGCGATTTGCTGCGAACAGCAGTGTCACATGTCATTTTTGTTTGGCAGCATGTCATCTCTTATGATGTCAGCATATTGAGGAGATTTTGTCCTGAAACATTTGCGCTCTCGAGAAACAGACAAATTTACACACGTGTCTGTTCTTTTCTTGCGTGCGCAGCGTCATTGTTCACCTAGCTGGGTAATTTTAAACAAAATTTCTTCAGGCTGCATCGTTTCTCCAATATGCTACCTTTCGTCGCGTTATCTCCATTTCTCGCTTTTCTAGATACAGTTTTTGTTGGATTTTTTTATCTGTCATTTACATATACAAGCGACCCAAATGGGCAAACACAGTCCAGAAGACAGTGTACTACATGCAACTCAAAAAAATGCAACATGCTAACGATAACAGCTTACTCTGAAAAAGCGCACATGCAGCATATCATACACAATAGCATATATAAAAATACATGCGATATGAATTAAAAATGAAAACTTAAAATTACATGAATATAAAAATATGTATTTTTATTCTCAAAAATCACTGCGACACTTAAAATATTGTAAGTAGAAATTTTTTTTATTCGCATATCTCACAATTTATTTACATTCTACAAACTTCCTCTGCTGAGTTTAATTTGTGCCGTTTTGACAGGAACGGAAAATCAATTTATAAAAGTTTTTCCGTGGACAGAATCAAAGTGAAATCTCTGCAAATAACTTGAGACACCTTAAAAGTGACCATTTGTTTGTATTTCGCATATTTATCTCATCGGTTTAATAGAGTTTTTCAATTTAAATTAAACATTTAAACGTGAATTTCATTTCCAGTTAAATCCGAAGCTATGATAATATAGGGAATACCATTTCACGCAGTGTTTTTTACGCTTTCCAACCGTAGGTTGAAGAAGCGTATATGCTCCAGCTTTGTCCGTCCGTCCGTCCGCACGATAACTGGCGCAAAAATGGTTCGATTTCGATGAAATTTTAGTATGTGGTACGGGACCACCTGGGGACGAACCCTATTGAAAATGGGACAATTGGGGTCAAAGGTCACGACGTAGGAGTGGGATCCATTCCATTACACTTATACGTCATAACTTGCATAAATATGGTTCGATTTCAATGAAATTTTACAATGTGGTAGGGGACCACCTGAAGACGAATCCTATTCAAAATGGGTGAATTGGGGTCAAAGGTGGGATGCATTAAATTGCCTTTATGCGCCATAACGTGCGTAAAAATGGTTCGATCTCGATTAAATTTCAGTATGTGGTAGGGGACCACCTGGGGACAAACCCCATTGAAAATGGACGAAATGGGGTCAAAGGTCAGGACATAGGATTGCGATCCATTCCATCGCCCTTATCCCATATTATTAAGGTGGACGTCAAGTAATTTTGCTTCCTATACTTCCAATGGAAAAACTTTTGTACACATTTTCCTTCACAATTAATGTGTTCCCAAGGATGAAAATTTGAACATCGATTAAAATAACTTCTTAATATAACTTGGAATACTTAGTATTTTCTGAAACATAACCATAATTACGTTAAAATTCAATAACTTTTCCTTTGATGGTGTTGAAACTAGAAAAAGAATGGCGCGACCTGTACTTTGATGACGTCAGTAGACAAACAAATGTTAGATTGCATAATTATGGTTATGTTTTAGAAAATATTAGGTATTCTAAGTTATAAAATGAAGCTATTTTAATCGATGTTCAAATTTTCATCCTTGGGAACGCATTAATTTGGAAGAAAAAGATGGCCGGACCTGTATTTTCATGACGTCAGCACTCAAACAAATGTGCGGATCCTATTAAAGTTTTATGACGTCACACTTTTGCTAGCAGATGGCCGCGATTCCCATCTGCCTCATTACGTCACGTGTTGTGTGCGTATGTTTGTCTGCTCGATAATTCGCGTAAACATCGTTCGATTTCGATACAATTTTAGTATGTGTAAGGGAATCATCTGGGAAGGAACCCTATTAAAAGTGAACGAAATGAGGTCAAAGGTGAGGACATAGGAGCGGGATCCATTCCACTGTTCTTATGCGTCATAACTAACGTAAAACAGGTTCGATTTCGATTAAATATTAGTATGTGGTAGGGGATCACCTGGGGACAAACCCTATTGAAAATTGGCGAAATGAGGGTCAAAGGTCAGGACATAGGAGCGGAATTACTTCCATCGCCATTATGCGTCATAACTTACGTAAAAATGTTTCGATTTGGATGAAATGTTAGTATGTTGTAGGGGCCTGCCTGGGGACGAATCCTATTGAAAATGGGCGAAATAGGTCAAAGTTTAGGACACAGAAGCGGGGTCTATTCTGTAGCCCTTATACATCATAACTTACGTAAAATTGCTTCGATTGCGACAAAACTTTATCATGTTATTTCGGAGGTATACCGAACCGGTTCTGGTTAATATCTTCAAAATGGGATCAAAGGTCAGGGCTTAGGAGGGAGATTTATTCCACAGGCCATTTTATTATTTCTAGTATGTTGGAAAGCGTATCATAATCAATGCATTGCATGATTTTACTAACTTGTTAAAATTTATTCTTACTCTGTCGCTGATGCTTTTGAAGTTCTAAATTATGAAAATTTCCTAAAACATCCAGTACGTTGTATAAATGTCTAGGAAGTTTGAAATAAAATAAATCCGATGTCTAAATGTCAAGGAGATTTGAAATAAAATAAATTCAATGTCTAAATACCTATGAGGTTTAAAGTAAAAAAATGGCATGTCTAAATGTCTAGGAAGTTTAAAATAATATAAAATGTATGCCTAGATGTCTTGAAGGATTGAAATGAAATAAATGCTATGTCTCAATGTCTGGGAGATTTAAAATAAAATAAATTCTATGTCTAAATGTCTAGGAAGTCTAAAACGAAATAAATTATATGTCTAAATGTCTAGGAGGTTTTGCTAATGGCTTGTTTAAAAATATTTCGTACATTTATTTTAATATGAAGGAACTGACAGAGTTGGAAACGGAATGCTGTTTATGCTTGAAATTTCTGATGAACGAATTCGCATTTTTAGCACGTCTTTTGTAAAAAAAGATTGTGCTTCTGTTATCGGTTTGTCCGTCCGTCCGTCCGTCCGTCTGTACCCACGGTATCTCTGCAACTATTCATCCGATTTGAAAAATTCTTTTTGCATTCGGAAGCCTGAAATATGCGAATGATGATCCTTTATTTCGTTTTTTTACGATGTGCAATTTTGCCGCGAGAGGGCGTAAATGCAGATGATGTCGAATTCAAAATTACCTTTTAATCCAAATATTTGCTTCTAAACATCCGATTGAAAAAATTATTTTATCTTTCGATTCCACTTCTGTCGAAGAGTATTTTAGATATAGTTTCCTTTTCAAATTACGCATAGATTTTTCGCTAGCGGCGTAAAAGTAAATTACATTTTTTCCGATAACTCTTCTCCTAGAACTCCGATTTGAAAAATCTTTTTTCAGCAGATACATCTCCTAATGGAAATTCTTTTGCATATAATTTCGAATTTTTAGTAAAGAATACTTTGGCCACCAGAGGTGGTAAGCGTTAATTTTTGCTTCTGATGTATTTGCCATAAAATCTGAGCTTCTAAAATATCGATTTCAAAAAAATTCTTTAAGGACTGATGCCACTCACATCGATAAACCTTTTAGGAATATTTTCTTCCTAAAATATCCCACAGTTTCTCCGCCAGGGAGCGCAGATGTATATCTTTTTTTTGTCAATATCTCTACTTCTAGGTGCCAGATTTGAAAAATTCCTTCTTTGTTGGATAGTGTTTTCCGTGTGACATGTTTTTTATATAATTTCAAAATTTTCAAGTAATTCATAGACTTACCGCTAGGGGCGTAAAGGTAAATTGTGTTTCGCCCTATATCTCTGCATCTAAATCTCCGATTTGAAAAATTCTTTCTGCACCGGATACAGCTCCTGATGGGAAATCGTTTGCATATAATTTCTATATTTCGTAAAAACAATGGTTTAGCCACCAGGGGCGTAAATTTTAATTTCCGCTTCTTATGTATTTGCAGCAAAATATGAGATCCTAAATTCTCGATTAAAAAAACGTCGTTTGTAGACCGATACTACTCATGTCGATAAACCTTTTAGGAACATTTTCTTCTTAAAATAGTGCATGGTTTCTACGCCAGGGGCGTAGATGTATATCTTATTTTTGGCAATACCTCTACTTCTATGGGTTCTATTTGAAAAATTCCTTTTCTGTTGGATAGTGTTTCCAGTATGACATGTGCTTCATATAATTTCAAAATTTTCAAGGAATTCATAGACTTTCCGCTAGGGGCCGTACAGGTAAATTGCGTTTCTCCCAATATCTCTGCTTCAAAATCTCCGATTTGAAAAATTCTTTCTGCACCGGATACAGCTGCTGGTGGGAAATCGTTTGCACATAATTTCTAATTTTTGTAAAAAAAAATGTTTGGCCACCAGGGGGCGTAAACCTCAATTTCCGCTTCTGATGTGTTTGCAGCAAAATATGAGCATCTAAATTCTCGATTGAAAAAAACGCCGTTTACTGACCGATACTAATCATGTCGATAAACCTTTTAGAAACATTTTTTTCTTAAAATAGTGCATTGTTTTTGCGTCAGAGGGCGTAGACGTATATCTTATTTTCGTCAATATCTCGATTTCTAGGAGTCCGATTTAAAAAATCCCTTCTTTGTTGGATAGTGCTCCTAGTGTGACATGTTTTTCCTATAAATTTAAAATTTTCAAGTAATTCATAGACTTTCCGCTAGAAAGGTAAATTGCGTTTCCCACTATTTCTCTGCTTCTAAACCTCCGATTTGAAAAATTCCTTCTGCACCGGATACAGCTCCTGATGGGAAATCTTTTGTACATAATTTCTAATTTTTGTAACAAAATGTTATGGCCACCAGGTGGCGTAAGTCTTAATTTCCACTTCTGATGTATTTGCAGCAAAATATGAGCTTGTAAGATCTCGATTGAAAAAAGTCTTTTGTTGACCGATGCTACTCATATCGACAAGCCTGTTAGGAACACTTTCTTCTTGAAGTAATGCATGGTTTCTACGCCTGGGGGCGTAGATGTATATCTAATTTTTTGTCAATATCTCTACTTCTAATAGTACGATTTGAAAAAATCCTTCTTTGTTGGATAGTATTTCCGATGTGAAATGTTTTTCCTTTAAATTCAAAACCTTCACGTAAATCATTTAAGACTTTCCGCTAGGGCGCATAAAGGTAAATTGCGTTTTCTGCTCCTAAAACTCCAATTTGAAAAATTATTCCTGTATTGCATACAAGACCTGGTGGACATTTTTTTTTACATAATTTCTAATGTTTTGTAAAGATTGGGTTGGCCACCAGGGGTCATAAGTGTTAATTTTTGCTTCCGATGTATTTGTAGCAAAATCTGGGCTCCTGAAAACTCGACTAAAGTTTTTTTCCTGGACCGATACCGCTCATATGAATAAACCTTTTGAGAATACTTTCTTCCTAAAATAATGCATGGTTTTCCCACCAGGTGACGTAAAGTCACATCTTATTTTTGTCGATAACTCTGTTTCTAAGAGTTCGTAAGCTCAAGATACCGTTTACAGCAATATCTGAGGCATTAAAGACTCGATTGCAAAACTTCTTTTTTCCGTCAGATTGTTTTCCATACCGATTCCATTGCCTTTGAATAGCTTTGATAAATGTAATTTGCATCAGAACGGATTCAAAAGACGTACTTATTACACCCGAAAATTCGGTGTCATCGTTTTTGTTAAATGTTGTTCTCCCGCTTCAAGCATTTTTTTTAAATATATCTCGTAAGAAATTTGTTACAAATGCTTTTTGTTCAGACAAAAACATTTTAAATCTACGACCAACCTGGCCCGCAAAAATTATGCCAAGCTGGGATATGTCACTCGGCGAAACCTTTCGAATTCCAGCTACTAAGCATGAAATATCTTCCTCTGCAAATCAAAATATGATTAGCTTTCCTAAGGCTGTTATGATTCGTACGGCTAATGAGAGATTTTGGATTTCCGCATACAGAGAACAAAGAAAAAAGGTATGAAAACAAGATGATTTACGATATTACGCAGTGTAAAAAATAATCATTGAATCTGATGGGAAAAATATGTTTAGTAATTAAGGTTTTCATGCAATAACTTCTTGCAATTTTCCTTTTACGATTCATGTTCTAACAGCATTTTTTCTCTTATGAATGATACGCAGTATCTCTTTTCTAAAGCCATTTTTATGCAGTGTTTCAGGAATTGTGGAAGCTGCAAAAACGATTACCATTTTCTCAGAGTAAAATCCGTTTTGTTTCTTTTCGTGAGTATATTTCAAAATAGGAGTAGGAAAACATCTGAGATTTCACCCGAGGGCCTTAAGTTGCTGTTTAAACAGGGCAGAACAAAAAAAAGATATTTTTATTTACTTTTTTTATGTTTTAAGTAAATTTGAAAAAATGACCTTCTCTTAAGATAAGCGTATTCTGAAATGACAAGATTCTGGAACCTTTTACTGTAAGAATGATGCTGTTGGCGCTTCGGGGAGTTTTTCTTTCTTTTATTAGCTTTTTTTTTTGTTTTTATCTCTCCTATTTATCCGCTGGGTAGGAAGGTGAAAGTATCATTAAAAAGCTTCCATGCTGCATTTATAGTTTTGTAACAAAAGCTCCGTAGTTTTATCTTTCTACATATTTACTTTTACTTTGCTTTTTTTTTTAATATAAAATCTGAGGAAGTCAAATGGATTCTGTATTTTGACGTTTGCTGATAAAGGAGTGAAATAGGTATTTTTTACCGAGTACACTACTCTGCATAGAAAATGCCACACCAGGAAGTATTTATCGGAGCGCCATGCAAATTGGTTGGTGTGTACCCACAGCTGACTTTTGTAAAGATTTTGGTTGGTATGTGCTCATAGTTGGCTTACGTAAAGAACTTTGTTGGTATGTGTCCACAGTTGGCTTATGTAAAGAAATGGGTTGGTATGTGTCAACAGTTGGCTTATGTAAACAAATTGATTGGTCTGTGTCCACACTTGGCTTATGTAAACAAATTGGTCGGTATGCGCCCAATCTGTGTCCACACTTGGCTTATGTAAACAAATTGATCGATATGCGCCTATGTAAACAAATTGGTTGAAATGTGTTCACAGTGGCTTATGTAAACAAATTGGTTGGTATGAGCCCACAGTGGCCTATGTAAACAAATTGGTTGGAATGTGTTCACAGTGGCTTATGCAAACAAATTGGTTGGTATGAGCCCACAGTTGGCTTATGTAAACAAATTGGTTGGTATGTATCCACAGTTGGCTTATGTAAACAAGTGCAGTTCCAAAACAATCCCGTGTTAAGTGAAGAAGATAAAGAGGTATAACTGCTCGGCGTAGCAAAGTTTGGTCGTTCTCACCTGGACGTGTGCACAACTGCGTCTGAGTGATCTCGATAGTGAAAGCACGCGTAAGAAGTGAGAATGCCTGAGCAACGTCCTTGGGAATCCTACCATCACACGAACAGCTTTACCAAAGGTTTCACACTGTTTGTTTGTCCCTTTGATTCACCGCGGTGGAAGTGCATCCGGATGCAAAAACTGTCGTTCAAATGTGGCGACAGTGGCTGGAGGAATGTAACGTGCTTGGCCATTGTTAGACAGGTAAGTGCACGCTGGGGCACGGCCGAGCGTTTCGATCGCCCCACAAATCCTAATGGACTGCACTCGAAGAGGTGTACAGGCAGCTATGGACATCAGCGTATTGAAAAATAATGGTGAGCTGCAATTGGCTGAGGCAACCGTACCAGACATGCGTGGTGGAATGAATGGAACCATATCCTATTCAGCGACGAGTCTCGTTTCTGTCTCAGAGCCGATGATCGCCGATAAGAGTCTGGCCAATTAAGATTCGGTCACTTTCAACAACCTTCCACCGCTCGTACTCCTAGTGGCTACATTGACAGCACGACGATATCTTGATGAAGTGCTGCAGCCCGTTTAGTTGCTATTCCTCCGTTTAATCTCTAATGCCCAGTTTCAAAAATAATGCTCCCACGAGCACTTACGACAACAACCGTCCGTGCTTGTAAGGTGCGCTGGAGATGTCATGACTCGGATGATACCCATATTTTTCTCCAATGGAGAGCGTCTGGGAAGTCATTGGCAGACGATGTAATGCCTTTTGACGGACCCTTTCCTCAATTTCGAAGAATTATGGACACATCAATAATATAAGGGGGATTTATGGCGATCATATAAACTTCTGACTCAAGACAGATTATACTGTTGCCTCTACCAACGTGTCCGTGTTATCTCTTAGAAATTAAATCATATCTTCCCAATTGCTTATCAACATTGTGGTAAGTGTCTTCTCATTTCGTGTATTCCTTCACGGTGTGGCATGTTTGATGCAGAGCGGTGTATTAGCCGCCCCTCACCATGCAAAATCTACCCAGCGTCGTGGTGTCATCGTTAGCAGTACTACACCAGCCAGCATTTCTGCTGCTCCCCGTCGTCAGCAAGCACCACCGATTTATATCGGCAGATGTAACCAGAGCACCAAAACTGACAATATCACTGATTACCTTAAATCTGAGGGAATCAATGTCTTAGACTGTGTACGCCTAAGTTCTGAAACGCCTATGCCTCTGTTATGTAGTACAGAGGATAAGAACGTGTCAAGGTGACAAATCTGCAGCGATACATTCTGTCCGTGTAGCTTAGATGGGAGAGAAACTTACTCCGGAATGAGGGGCCGCGGTTTCATTCCCCGTCACGGGCAAATTTGTGTTTTCACTCCTTTTCATTTAAAAAAAACAACCGTGGAAAATGAGAAACACGACTTCATATTATCAAATAGTTTTAGCCAGTTGACATAGTCATTCGTCCAATTCGGTTTCCCAGAAAACATCGGATGAATCATAATGATTAGTCTGCACGTAAATAAACCAAATGCATATTTCCTGGAAAGTAAAATTTTGCATAATAAGACTTGTGAACCTTCTGCCTTCCTTGAGACACATTGCAATAACGCAAATGCAGATAATATTTCTTAAAATCGGAGACGAATTTGTGCTCTGATGAGGTTCACTCAGAAAAAACTGGTGAGCAGTCAAAATGACTGTGCTCTAATGTAAGGATTTATTATCAAAAGTTTGGTGGTATAACATCCAAAACTCACGAATTTTACACCTCAGTTGTTACTGAGGATTTCGATGTTATACGTATAACTGAGATATGGCTCCAGGATGGTGTTTTTGGTTCTGAACTGTTTGACTCTCGATATACTATCTATAGGGAAGATAGATATTTAAAGCCGATTGATAAGAACTGTGGAGGACGCGTCTTAATTGCTGTTAACAACAGCTTTCACAGTTACAGAATGAGTGAATTACAAAACTCTGAATAAAATATTTGCGTTAACATTAAAGTTAATCACTCAGAATCAATTTTCATCATCACCGCCTACTTCCTCCCATCCTGCAACTCGCAAGCTTATTCGGATTACGTTAATCATGTTGTCTTTTATTTTATTTTTATTTATTTATTTTATAAAATTTATGCTCTACAATATTGCAGAAATGTAATATAATACTCAGTAACAATAGAATATGTGCCATAATCATAAACTAATTGTACACTGGCGTGCAAAAATTAAGGACGAGACGGTTTTCCGAATGTAACGTAGTGCAGAAGTGCTCCACATCGACTCAAATCATACCACAAGATCCCCAAAATGTAAGAATATGTGACAAGTGAGCAAAACCTTCCAAACATGGAATCCAAAGGATACAAAGGCACTTTATTGAAAAGGTAACTTCGAGCACAACTGGACAGAAGACAGAAACGTCCATGTGACAGGCGGCTGCCAAGAAAAATCCAGTCTTTAGTAGGGGATATGATCACCCCTGACTGCGTTGCAGGATTTACAACGTCTGTCAATTCTGAGGACGAGGTTGTCAAGGAGCTGTTGAGGCATCGCGGCCCATTCCTCTTGTAGCGTCTATCGCAGCTCCAGAATCGTTGCTGGCGGCTGGCGACGTGCTGCCAAGCTTCTCCCGAGAGGTCCCACACGTGTTCGATTGGATTTAGGTCCGGGGACCTTACGGGCCAATCCATGCGTTGAATATCTTCACTCTCCAACAGCTCTGCGACAGCCACTGTACGATGAGGTGTAGCGTTGTCGTCCATGAAGAGGAACTCAGGACCCACAGCACCTCTAAACAGACGCACGTGAGGCAGGAGAACCTCGGTACAAAGCGAACACCAGTGACTGAACCTCCTTGGAAGATGTGGAAGTCAGTACGGCTACCAAGCATATTACCGCCCCAAACGAGAACTCCACCACCTCCAAACCGGTTCCTTTCTATGATGTTGGAGGTGTGATTGCGTGTTCCCTGCTCTCTCCAGATGTGTATACGTCCAGAATCGCTCGTCGGACTAAATCGGCTCTCATCCGTAAAGAGAACTCGACCCCATCCATTGCTGATGTGTCCAGTTCTTGTGTTCCTGGCACCCCAGAAACCGCAGTCTCCGATGAAAAGGCGTTAATGTCACACACCGTACTGGTCGTCGTGCAAATAGACCACCTTTGTGCAGCCTCCTGGCCACGGTAAAACGCGATAACGGACGTTCAGTTGTCTGTTGCATGTGCCTTGCGATTTCTCCCGCTGTCTGCCGTCTGACTCTTCTCGCCTATAAGACAGTATACCGGTCGTTCGCCGCCGTGGTTGCTCGTGGATACCAATGCTAAACTCTGGGACAGCTGTTCCTGTCTTTTGAAATGTTCTTCAAGCTCGTGAAACGATGCTGTGAGCGATCCCGAACTCCTCAATCACACTAGTCACACTTCGAACTTCTTCCAACTTCCCAATGACGCGACCTCGGGTAAAGTCCTCCAGATGTCGTCTACTAGATTACCTGTTGGCCATATCACACGGTGCCAGCAACTCGACTTCGTTCAAAGTGATGTACACCGTGCAATAGCTTTCACCGAATTGCTGAGCGTACACCGCCCGTGTGCTTTATTCCCTTCCGACCCCCCTCCCTCTACGTCATGCTGCATATATGCGCATGCCCTACCGTACCGGACCCTAGTCTATCTCCTGAGTGGTCTTTCGGTCCGTTCTGCTTGCTCGTTCCGCGTTATGCTAATTTCTCCTCTTCGTCCTTAATTTTTGCACACCAGTGTACAAATAAAGTAAACAAATTGACCAGTGAAACTCACAAAAGATGACAAATCCCCAAAATTTTCACAATAAATACTAATTTTACACAAAAACAAAACTCATTACATTAAAAATTAATATCAATTGTCAATAGGAATAAAATATTATATGATAGTAATAATTAAATATACAGCAAGAGGCCAGGGGAAAAAGCTGAAATATTGCCTGACAAGCCCCTGATCCCCTCTAAATAAAAACAAAATATTCCAGTTCAGTCAAGACAACGAAAGCAATTTTACAAACGTTTCTTTTACAAATCATAAAGCAAATAAATTCCAATATTCAATTTCCTGTTAAAGAACTCCTTATCTGTCGCTTAAATACCGGAAAATGTGCCTCTGATGTAATAAATCAACGGTAATCCAGTCTACTCACGCAATCCCAACACATTAATATTATTAAACAATAAACCTGTTCGAGCCCACGGAACAGAAAAACCCGACCCACCACGAGTATCATAGGAGTGAGTGGTACGCCGTAATGCAATCAAGCTGATCCATCAAGTTGGAGTATCTTCCTATAAAAATATGTTCATGGACCATCAGCAGCAATCTGTATTTATGTAGTTGGTGAATAGTTAATATCTGAAAATGACGAAAAAGAACCTCCGATCTAACCGAATAATTTAACAATCGGACAAACTTCCTCTGCAACACAGATAAACGAACTATGTTACGCCTTGTAGTCGCACCCCATATTAAAATGAAGTACGACAATACAGGAAAAATAATAAAATAGTATAAAATTAACAGAATTCTAACTGATAAAAAAACAGAAATCCGCGAAATCATACCAATGCGAGATCGTAAACATAACGCAAGCTCATCCAATTGAGAATGCCATCTGAGAGATTCATGCAGAACTACACCCAAAAATTTCACTGTGGTCTGGAATTGTAATGCCGTATAATTTAAGTAAACATAATTTAAGTCACAAGACGAGGCCTGATGTTGGAAAACAACACGCACTCCGTCTTAGTAACATTTAACGTTAAAAAATTACATGCAAACCAATGAAGGTACTCCATAATTTCGAGATTTACTCAAGGAATCAACTCACTCAGGTTATTCCCCCTAAAAAATAGGCTTACATCATCAGCAAACAATACCAAATGAGCACCAGATGGAACTCGAATAATATCATTTATACCGATCAAAAATAAAATAGGACCCAACACAGAACCGTGAGGAACTCCACATGAAGCAGACTCAACTCTAGAACAGTGTTCATGGATCTGAACAAACTGCTTCCTGCCCAATAAATAATTCCGAAACATGTTAAGTGCAACACATCTAATACCAATCCTTTATAACTTAGTTAATAATATGTCATGGCATACAGTATCAAATGCTCTAGAGAGATCGCAAGAGTCCAACAACACTATTTCCAGAATCTAATCCGTCCTGTAAATAATTTATAACATCTAGAACAGCAGTCTCAGTTGAAAATCCCTTACGGAAACCATGCTGACTGTGGCCCAGAATATCGTTACTATCCAGATATGAAATTAACCTATATAATGTAAGCCCCTCCCAGATTTTTGCAAACACCGAAATATTGGCAACTGGACGATAATTTGCCACATCAGTTACCAAACCCTTTTTAAAGATAACACTAATTCAACTAAGGGTCATAGGAGAGGGAACGATACCACTTTGGAAAATATTATTAAAAATATGAGTTAATAGAACAATCAGAACTCAGGGAAACAAATTTTATTACTTTTGGATGGACACCATCAGGGCCAGAGCACTTTGATGAATCTAGTCCATTTAGTACTTGCAAAAGATCATCCGCTATAGGTGTCAAAAAAAAAAAAAAGGTGAAGAACAACGATCCGTTAAATAATCGGTATAGCAACCACCAGTCAAAGTAATGTTTGATATCAGTCTACCTGGTAGTTCCACAAAATAAGTATTAAATAAATCAACCACCCTCTGAAGATCCGTCTCCCAAACTCCATCAGAATCAAGCTGAATAGAAAGAGCAGAAGTCCTGGATCTGCCCAATAGGACATTATAGGTCGTAGTTGTCCTCTGGCTGTATGTAATGAGGATATGACTTTTGGTGGCGACTTCAACCTACTGTCTTATGTACCTGGTACTAATTTGGATATCCGTACTTAACGGGAAAAAAAAAGCTCTAACTGAATTTGCTAGCACTCTTAACTTGTATCAGTTGAACAACACTGTGAACGTCAATAATAAATGTTTGGATTTAATTCTTTATAGCAGCTTCACGTGTCAGTGTGTGGTCTCTTCTGTTACTTCTCCGCTCCTGATAGAGAATGGATATCATCCAGTGTTAAGTTTTGTTCTTTTCTCGAGTCCGCTACGCTAAGCCTCAACGTAATGCTCCGCTTGTTCACTTAGCTTTCGCAACGGGGATTTCACCAAGATCTATACTCTGTTAGAATCTTGCGATTGGTCTGAACTTTATAATCAAACTGGTAGCTTAGATGCCTTGAACTGCTTTTATGGCAAATTCTACAGTATCCTCAATGCATATATTCCCAAGTATAAAGCTTCCAGAAATAAGTACCCTCTCCCCGCCGGGGGTTCAATGGGCATATTAAAAAATCTCTTGCTCTGAAAAGCCCACTACGGAAGAAAATTCACGAAACATAAGAATACTGATGACTTCAGATTGTATAACGTCATTCAGGCCGAAGTTATACAAGTAAGATGACACCGAATTTTCGGGTGTAATAAGCACGTCTTTTGAATCCGTTCTGATGCAAATTACATTTATCAAAGCTATTCAAAGTCAATGGAACTGGTATGGAAAACAATAGATCTGACGAAAGAAAGAAGATTTTCAATCAGGTATTTAATCCCTCAGATATTGCTGTAAACGGAATCGTGAGCTTACGAACTCTTAGAAACAGAGTTATCGACAAAAATAAGATGTTACTTTACGTCCTCTGGTGGGAAAACCATGCATTATTTTAGGAAGAAAGTATTCTCAAAAGGTTTGTCCATATAAGCGGTATCAGTCCAAGAAAAAAATTAGTCGAGTTTCCAGGAGCCCATATTTTGCAACAAATACTTCAGAAGCAGAAATTAGCACTTACGACCCCTGGTGGCTAAACCATTCTTTACCAAACATTAGAAATAATGTGAAAAATATTTTCCATCAGGTCTTGTATGCGATACAGGAACATTTTTTCAAATCGGAGTTTTAGGAGCAGAAATAACGCAATTTACCTTTGTGCCCCCTAGCGGAAAGTCTATGAAATTACTTGAAAATTTTGAAATTATATGAAAAACATGTCACACTGGAAACACTATCCAACAAAGAAGGAATTTTTCAAATCGGATTCCCAGAAGTCGTGATATTGACAAAAATAAGATATACATCTACGCCCACTGGCGTAGAAAAAAAGCACTATTTTAAGAAGAAAATGTTTCTAAAAGGTTTGTCGACATGAGTACTATCGGTCTACATAAGATTTTTTTCAATCGAGAATTTAGAAGCTCATATGTTGCTGCAAATACAACAGAAGCGGAAATTAAGATTTTCGCCCCCTGGTGGCCAAACTATTTTTTTACAAATCTTAGAATTTATGTGCAAACAATTTCCCATCAGGAGCTGTATTCTGTGCAGAAAGAATTTTTCAAATCGGAGATTTAGAAGCAGAGATATAGGAAGAAACGCAAATTACCTTTACACCCCTAGTGGAAAGTCTAAGAATTACTTGAAAGTTTTGAAATTATATGAAAAACATGTCACACGGAAAACACTATCCAACAAAGAAAGAATTTTTCAAATCGGACTGCTAGACGCAGAGATATTGACAAAAATAAGATGTACATCTACGCCCCCTGGCGGAGAAACTGTGGAATATTTTAAAAGAAAATATTCCGAAAAAGTTTATCGATGTGAGTGGCATCAGTCCACGAAATAATTTTTTCAATCGATATTATAGAAGCTCAGATTTTATGGCAAATACATTAGAAAGAAAAATTAACACTTACGCCCCCTGGTGGCCAAAGTATTCTTTACCAAAAATTTGAAATTATATGCAAAAGATTTTCCATCAGAAGATGCATCCGCTAAAGAAAAAAGTTTTCAAATCGGAATTTTAGAAGAAGGGTTGTCGGTAAAAATGTAATTTATTTTACGCCCCCTAGCGGAAAATCTATGCGTAACTTGAAAAAGTAACTATATCTAAAATACTCTTCGACATAAATGGAATCGAAAGATAAAAAAATTTCAATCGGATTGTAACGTATACTCTAGATTCACTTTCTTTTTGATTTTACTATCTCTGGTTATTTTATTTTCCTATGTAAATTATCTTCTTACTTAACGAGATGTTATTTCTCCCGCTGAATGAGATCTGGCAATGAGTGTAAGTCATGACGTGGTGGTAGCCAGTATAAATAGGCGCCTTCAACGATACCAGGGAGAGCTTTTTGTTGATGTGCGTAGAGAGAGCTTTTGTCGATGTGCGTAGGGAGAGCTTTGTTTTATGTGTAAGGAGATCTTCGTTTGATGTAAAGAGAGCTTCGTTTATGTGAGTAGAGCTTCGTTCATGTGCAAAGAGCTACGTTTTATTGAGTAGCTGTGTGACCTGTGAAGTGTATGTTGGATTATACCAGGAGTTTCCCTAATAAAAAGTTGTTTTAGTAAGTACGTTTTTCTCAGTTCATAGTTTTGTCAGACCTCTGTCTGGCTGTTAGGTTTATTTCATTAAGTGTTATTATTAACAACCAGCATAAGAATTTATTCATCTTAATTACTACTACAAAATTACTACCAGTTATAAGCTTGTTCATTATTATTACTACATTACTAGCAGGAAAGTTTATTCATGATATAATTAACAACACAACAACCATTAGAAGAAGCCTCATATTCATTATAGGATGTTTAGAAGCAAATATGGGGAATAAAACGTATTTTTGAATTCGACATCATCTGCATTTACGCCCTCTACCGGCGAAATTGTACATCGTAAAAAAAAAAACGAAATAAAGGATCATCATTTGCATATTTCCAGCTTCCCAATGCAAAAAGAATTTTTCAAATCGGACGTATAGTTGAAGAGATATCGTGGGGACGGACGAAAAAATCGATAACAGAAGCACGATGTTTTTTACAGAAGACGTGCTAAAAAGCAGTAAAAGCAGTAGATATCTCGTTTGCAAAAGAAGCGGAAGAACTAATCACTGGAGATCGATCCAAATTCGGGGAATTTATAATTCTTAAAAAGAAGCGATGCGTCTCACTCAATATACTTAATCACAATAACAATAATAACCTAAAATGCGAAGTCATTAGTAGCGTTCTGGCCACCCTCAATTCGGGTGGCCAGAACATCCTAATGATTTTGCAGATTTTTTTCATTCTGTCTTCGTTACAGAGAATTTTTTTCCCACCAACCAGATGTTTTCCCTGCCAACAATACGAACATTTTGACATTCTTAACATTGACCACTTCACTGAGAATGAGATTGTACACGCTCTCAAGGAACTGAAAGGAAGTAGAGCTGTTGGCCCTGATATGATTCCTTCGTACATTGTCAAAGGGTGTGGTGTGATGCCTGCTTCATACACGATCGAGTCACATTATTGTAACCACCAGCTGATATCCAGAGTAACCGCCGTGTGCAGCGCGGACAGCAGCTAGGCGAGCTGGGAGTGACTCAATGAGGTGCTGGAAGGTGTTCACATGTATGTGGAGCCATGCTGACTGCAGTGGATCTAACAGCTGCTGCCGTGTGCGTGGTGGAGATTTCATAGAGTGAACAACACGATAGAGGTGGTCCCACAGATGCTCAGTTGGGTTTAAGCCTGGGGAATTAGGGGGCCAGGGAAGTACTTTGAATTCTTTATCGCGTTCTTCCAACCCCTTCTAGGATATTTCTAGCTGTGTGGCACTTCGCATTGTCGTGCTGGAAGATTCCATCGGCCCCAGGAAAGACATTCATCATGTATGGGTGCACATGGTCTGCAAGGATGGATTCATAAGGAATTCGGTCCTTATGAATCCATCATCATACTGATGATGGGAACATAGTGTTTCTCGAAAGATCTTACTTTTATTTGTACATAACCGTTCAGCTTTTAGTGATTTGAAGGCGGTTTGCAGCTACTTTGAGTTAATAACGTGTACAGAAGGTTTGTCAACGTGGTGTTTAATTAGTGTTGGCATGTATCTTGGTTCTTTTAATTTCCCTAATAGCTGAATAGCAAAACATCATGCTTTTAATTCGAGTAGCCACAGAAATGAAATTCTGCGTCACTAATCATTTGGTCTCCTGATCAAATCATGCACTGCTATGCGCCATGAGCTTTATGAGAGAGGAAAGGTGATGACATCATGCCAACTGAAACCTACTCTTAGACTTCCTGGTTGGTAAGAATGCCGTAATTCCACATTGAAATTGCATATCATACCCCAAAACATCTTATTTCGAACCTAGTGCATCACACTCCGATGTTGTACAGGAATAACCTAAACGCTCCGTACGGATTCCCAAATACCGAATTAATGCTCACTTGTCTTCGTCAATCCGGTTGCGAAGGCCATTAGGTTGTATTTCCCGTAGCTCTTGAAAATGTCTTTGGCCTGCTAGCATCCTCAGCTTCCCTGTCGAGATGGCAGATAAAGGTAGCTGATAAATCACTAGGTATCTCCCTGATCTCCCTGCCTCTTAAGTCACTCCGCCAATTCGTTCGGCGCGTAGATTCACGAAGAACAATTCCTTAGCCGTGGAGGGGACTGTGAAAAAAAGAAAAAAAGAGCCACTACTGTAAGGGGAAGAAAACACTGTGACAGAAAAAAAAACAGTTCAAAAAGTAACAGAGAGGTAATGATTTAAGGGGTTAAAGCCACTGCTGGTTGCTGTTCTTTTCAGTGAATTAGGAAGAAGTGTGTGTGATTCAATACAGAGACAAAAAACGATATTTTATATATCTTAATCCCAGTTAATTATTCAAACTGATTCATTCACTCACTCTAGAACTATATTTTTTAGGTGGGGGAGCGAGCGTGCGTGTGTGTGTGTGTGTGTGTGTGTGTGTGTGTGTGTGTATGTGCGCCCGCATCCCAAATGCTTCTTTGAAGAAGACTCAGCCCCGATTGAAAGAGGCACCAATAAGAAATAACCCTGAGTTAAACTCAGCTTACCCCATGGAGCTCTGCTCAGTCTTTTCCCGTTTTATCACTCCTTTTATGGAATATTATTTAGGCACTCAACAGAAGCATTCACAACATTCATCATTTGGTTGAGTTCTTAAGTATTCAAGCTTCTAAAACGATATTTCTTTTCAGATCAAAAATGCTGTGGTTAAAATACGCTAGAAAACAACTCTCATTCTTGCATTCATCGTCAAAACATACTTTTTATACATGTAAAAAAGAAATAAACGTTTTATATATATTTTAAAGGCCATACAAGATAATGCTATTACATTTTTGTATTATATTCCTTGTTGCCTGTAGTTCACTTTTTTATTTGGTTAATTTAACAGCGCGTTTCCTATTTATTATGTTTTTCGTCTTTATCCTTTCATTTAGCTAAATAAAGATTATTTTCAAACTTATTCAGAAAGAGAATTTTGATCTCACTATCGGTACATGTCATGTACACTGCTATTTCAATACACAATCACGTTTGAGAATCTCTCAACTTTACCATCCCAGTAAGTCACTATGGTCTTACTTTAACATTTTTGGCACGTTTCTGACATGTGTGAAAACACAAATTTGACGGTGACGGCGACCGAACCCGTATCCTTATGGTCCGCAGCCGAAAGCTTTCCCAGTTTAGCTACACCAGCGTACTTTATCGCTGCCACTTTGCCATCTTAGTATGTATTTCATTTCTGTGGTGCTTGACAGAAAGACGGGAACACGAAATCCAAGGTTTCGGAGCCGCCACAAACCATGCTTGAAGTAACTTTCTGTAGAAGAAGGAATTCTAATTCCAGACGACGTGGGGAAGAATTATCATCCATTATTCGAAGCGAAGAAGGAATTTTCATTCATTCCAGACCATCACACATTTTTCGAAGAATGAACATCACACATTTTTCGAAGAACCCAACGGCCCGTACATTCATTTCCAGAATCGGCGCCAATGTGAAAGCACATTTTTGCCGGTGACGGAGATCGTACTAGTATCCTCCTGCTCCGGAGCTGAATGCTTTCCCAAATAAACTACACAGATAAATTTATCACAACAACTTTTGCCGTCTTGGCCTGTTCTTCACCTAGGTAGTACGTCACGCACATCGCACTCACTCATAGTTTCTCAGATATCAGTTATTTTTTGCCCTAAGATGAAAAGAGATTGCCATTTTTAAATGGCTGATATTAAATTTTGGTACTTCACACATATTCGCTTAAACTCTGTAGCTCAGAATACAAATGCCTCGCATTTTAAACAATTTTAACACGTTTTCATTACACGTACGTGCAAATATACACTCATCGTCAAAAAAATAGTTTCACACAGAAGGAAGCAACTGACAGGAATGAAACTTGTTCGGTAGGTTTAACACCTTGAGACATGTAAATAATTGAAGTATCACGCTCGGCCGCGCATGTGACGCAAGGGAGGAGGGGTCGTAGTGCAGTGCCTGACCGGTCGTCCCGTTGCGCGTCCTTGCCGTTCAGACTTGTGCTATTATGTTGGTTGCAACCTTTGCAAGTGACGTACGCCTTGGAGAAAAGTTTGGAAGCAATTAGGACAGTTGGTGGAGTTCGATAGGGGCCGCGTCGTCGGGTTCTGGGAAGCGGGATGGTCTTATTCCCGTATTGCGCGCCATACCGGTCGTGCGGATATCACCATAGACGCTGTTGGCGGCAGTGGATAGAGCAAGGCACGCAGCAGCGACAGGGTTTAAGAGACCTAGAAGAACCACGGAATGGTTGTCCGACATGCGCGGAGTAACCAAACAGCCATGATTGCGGATATTCAGTGAGCAGTGGTGTCCTCCATGCATCGCCCGATTAGTGCCAGCACCATTGGCAGACGGCTGCACGATGTTGGACAACACACACGCAGACAGTTACGATGACTGCCCTTAACATCAGTGCATCGTCGCCAAAGACTACAATATCGTACCAGACTGTCATGGAGCCACTCAGAATGGCAGCGGGTGATCTTCAGTGACGAGTCCCGCTTTTGTCTTGGAGGAGACCACCAACGAATCCGCGTGTGGAGGCATCGTGGTCAGCGCCAAGGTGAACGGTTTGTGCTCGAGCATCACACGTCCAGAAAGCCTGGTGTCATGGTGTAGAGTGCAATTGCCTACGATGCCAGATCACCTTTGTTGTTCATTACAAGCACTTTGATAGCCCTACATTACGTTAATGAGGCCCTACAACCAGTGGTCCTACCTTCTCTGAACACTCACTCCGGTGCAATTTTCCAACAGGACAACGCTCGTCGTCCGTACACTGCTGCTGTCTCGAGAGCTTACCTTCAGACACTGACACTCTATCATGGCTAGCTGCATCGCCAGACCTATCGCCGACTGAAAATATATGGGATGTTATTGGACGCGCTATCCTCACTCCACCCCTACTGCAGAATATGCAGTACCTGCAGGAGAAGATTCAAGCTACATGGAATGACTTATCGCAGGACACCATTAGAAACCTGTACAACTCCTTGCCGAGACGTCTGGCAAGCTGTGTGAGGAAACATGGCAGCCCGACGCCATACTGAGAGACTTCTTATGGCATGTAGCTCAATAAATATTACCCATATCAGTCTCAATGTTTAATGGTTTATTGTTCCTAGTAACCTTTACCTCCCAGCAAAAACAGTCTGGCTGGGACAGCACTGCCAGCAATGGCCCATCACTATGTTGCTGCTGCCGAACCGTCAATAAAATGTCCGGGCGGGCAACAGAAGGGCCAACAGTTTAGACCAGCAGCTGGCCAACAGTTGGCACCCTTATCAGTTGTCATATGCCACAACAGGGCCATCAGTTATCCATCACAGGCAGCAGCTGCAACAAGTGGCTTTTCAGCGGCTCAGCAAGCACGTGCCATAAATGATGGCTAGCCTAATGTAGTTAGCCTAATGTGGTTCGCTAGTTTCCCGGAAGTGGCAACCGGCAATCACGGGACGTAACTGATGGCTTGCTGAATCTTGTCCGCCAATTTCCCGGTAGTAGTCACAAGAAATAAATAAATAAAGGATAAACGCAGTTTCCCAAAGCTACAACTACTTTTTTCTCCTTACGGAACTTCTGAATTAATGCACTGCGCTGGAGAAAATTGTCTCAATAGGTCCGAAAAACACCCGTTTGGATCTAGTTGGAAACGAACTAAGGTCTGTCTGCCTGGGAAGCATGCGCTCTACCAACGGGACTCATTTGACACCCCCGAGCGTTAGCTTGAAGTTGGGTCTTTTTCCTGCTAAGTGTGTAATCGAATGGTTCTCTCTTTAATTTTACAATATTGTGAGGTATTTTTCAAAAATGTCAGTTTCGTATAATTCATAAATTTATTTTTCAACGTAACGCTTGTTTTGATTTATCTTAAGGGAACTTTAATAATTTTCAAGGAGTGTACCAACTTAAAGGTGCTTTCCAAAGTTTCGCGCTGTTCTTGTCGTCTTGAAACGCAATTGTTGAATTAATATATTTACCCGTTCATGTCACATTCCATTACATTTTTAACGTTGTATCTTTCCTTTCCGCTGTCCGAAGCTACATTTGTTTTAAAGAGGAAATATATTTTATTTTATTTCTCGGTATTTTTAGAAGCGAATAACTCCAGTCTTGTGTATTCAACCCATGGATGAGTATATTATATCCACATGGCTTTGGTTTATTTTTTTTTCAAATAATTGATGAATTTGGAACGCGTATAATTCTTTTTTTTTTTTTCCGACAAACGTTTTTTTTATGTTTTTCCAGGACTGTTGTTTCAAGCGGCTTATTTAGTGTATGTTAAAACGAAAGATTACACAGAAATTATTTCTTGTTATTTATGGAAATGGAGTGGGTGTATTTCATGGCTTAATCTGATATCTTCGTCGACGTGGCATTTCATTAGGAAATTAATTCGACTCTCTACATATGGCTTCTTTTTTTTTTACATCCACTAAAATAGCACGATGGCGATAGCGTCGTCTTCAAGTAACTGGTACCACGACAGACACAGCACGTGTTGCTTCTGCGCATGCGCAGTCCCGTTGCTTCCACCTGGTGTCGGGGTTGCAACGGTTGCCAGCTACGGGCTACTAGTGGCACTTGCTTGGAGGCCCACAATTCACGGCGATGCTGCAGGGCCATCAATGGCCGCCAACGGATGACGCTGCCACCAACTGACCGCTGCCGGGCCGTGAGCAGCAGATTTCAGCCAGCAGTGACCCATCACTACCAGCTGTTGGCCAGCAGTTTCCCAGCACTTGCGTTTTTGTTGGTATTCCTCTCGAATAACATTGCGATTCGACAACTCCTTCTGGGTGTAATTATTTTTCTGACGATGAGTGTATGAACGTATATATGACCAGTCTTACATGCTTCCAATTAAATTCCGGATACTAAATTTTGGTACATTTTCCTAAATTACATATTCCTTTGAATAGGTTTTCACTATCGGAACGTGGTGTTAAAGAATTTCATAAACATATCATTAAATGTTTTCTTTAAATTTTGTCAAGCAGAGGCCATATTCATTAAAGATTTTTCTCAGGTAGACATAAAATGCGCTTCAGTAGCACGGTTGTAAGTTTGAATTCTTGGTTGATTTCGATCAATGTGAGGAAAGTTTTTATCGTTTTTCATTAAGTTCCGAAAACCAAGTTTTCAGCTTCCGTTTGCAGCCATTTGCGGTTAGTACTGCAAATACACATGCCGTGGGCATATAAACAAAGACGTTACAGGAAAAGAACGTTTCGCTTTTGTTTTTACAGCAGCATAAAACTTATACTTCAAGGGACACAGACTTCTGCAACGCACTGAAGTGAAATGTGTTAAAGTGTTTTTCTTTTTCATTGAATGCTGTTAAAGGCGCAAACCAGCAGACACAACAATAAACTGACCTTCAACATGCCAAAAGTAGTATTTTCAGTCATATAATATTTAAGTCGCGTAGCCAGCCTGACACTGAGCTTAACAAACAGTCGAGACAGCAACCATAGTGCATTGAGATATTTTTCAAAGAGGAGGCACTTCCGCCCTAGACATATAGAGCTACTCACAAACAGAATGGAGACATGGTGTGTTCTTTTATTGCATCGACAAGAACACCAAATTCGGCATGTTTATTCCACAGACAAACCTGGCAATGTCATGTTCCCTGACGTTTTTTAACTTTTTTTCTTTCTTTTTCATAGAACGTCCTTCGCATGTCAAACAAGAAGAAACTCAGTGGATTTTCTGATATAGTCAGCACGCCGTTTTTTGAAAAAAGAAGCTGTAACCAATATACTTCCCATGACACTGAAACTAATGGTACGACGGTAGTGCAACTCAAAAGAAACTCAAAACTGCATACAAAGTGAGGAAAACATGATAATATTCTCAAAGCAGATGAACAAATTTCACAGATGCACAAAGTTCGAAGTATAAATCGTTCTGCTGGCGTACACTGAAAAGCACGTCGTGGAACAAATTAACAGACCCGTGGTCACTGGACTGCCAACTAAGGCACTGCACGAAATGCTAATGATTTGGGAGGGCCGCTATTGGCTTCGTCGGTTGTACGTGTGCTTGCAGTCCAGTTACGTTGCATACAGGTTGTACTTTTGGCAGCTTGTCGACACCACGTAGACATTCTCTGAATACGTTCATGATGTCCTGCTGGAACACCCACTTCTTACAAAGTGGATAGCTACAAATTCTAGGATATATACAGAACGACATAGCGCCGAACCGACAAATTATCTGTGAAACACAACAGCCATTTTTCTCTATAAAGAGTGATTGTTTCCCAAATATTAGGTTTATGTATAAGTTTCCGGAGCTCCACGTGGTGAGCTGTAAAGGCGAACCAGTTGATTTTTTCACAGATGTACTTCTTAACGGGGTAAGCCGCCCCGGTGGCGCAGTGGTCTAAGCGATGGCCTCTGATCATTCGTCCGGAAGGGGTCCGGGTTCGAATCCCGGCGAGGCATGGATGTTGTGTTTGTCTTACGGCACTGGCTCTTTCCCTTCCCTGGAACCAGTGACCCTAAATTAGGGACGGGCGACTGCTTATAGCCCATTGCGTTGCTCACGGTGGTCGTTAAACCTCCAATCAAAAAAAAAATAACGGGGTAAGGTGGCAACACTCCGTCGAAAGGCACTTATTGCCGGTCAGTCCACACTTACAGTTAGTTACGCTGGCGACCGACAAAGCGCATATTCGTCACTGTTATTACAAAACAGCTGCAAAAGCACGAGAGTGGATTTGCTTGGTATGCGGCGAGAACGCTGTTGGCAAAAGCAAGTGTCCTGAGTGTTTGTAAATTTCAAAAGTAGTGATTGCAGCGTGGTGAACAAGCAGCTTAGCGGAAGCTGCTTGTTTTCTATGCTGAGATGCAAAGCGTAGGCATACACTGAGTGATAACTGAACTACGAATACCTACCTAATACTTCGTAGGTCCTTTTTTCGCTTTCAGTATCGCAGCTATCCGACGTGGCATCGATTCAATAAGATGCAAGAAGCAGTTGAGAGATATGGTCAACCACGATGAGTGTAATGCGGCCTTCAATGCATGCATGCAGGTGATTGGTATATCCAGAAACCCGATATGCCGTTCCATACTATCCCACAAGTGCCCTATGGGATTGATATCGTGGGAATTCGGAGTCCATTCAGTATGCAGAATTTCTAAACCATGTTCCTCAAACCATTCCTACACAGCACTGGATTTATAACTCGGCGCTTTGTCGTCTTGGTAGACAACGACGCCATTCAGGAAAAAAAGTGTAATATTACTGGGTGTACAGAGTCAGCAAGCAATTTAGGATAGTAGGTACCAGTCATACTTTGTTCCACATGCGCCAGAGTTTCTGCCAGGTAAACATGCCGTACACCAGACAACCACTTCCACTGGCTTGCAGTGTGGACAGCATGCAGGATAGATCGAGTGCATCATGTTTTGTTTGTCAAATACTTACACGACCATACTGTAGTGGATTACAAAACGCCACTCGTCAGACCAGCGCACTTTCTTCCTGTCATCCGACGCCCAACATGCATGATTTTTACACCAGGCGAGTCTTTTGCTCCGATGAACCGTGGTTACGAAAGGATGTCATCGTGGTCGTTTGGTGCTATAGCACATATTGGCGAACGTGCAACGCATGGTCATGACAGATACTGTTTCGTATTTACCTCTGTTGTATTGGGTAGTCAACGGTTGAAAAGTGCTGCGTCTGTTGGCCTCTACGAGTCTTCTGATCCAGCGATCACCTCTCACATCAACCTTTCCCTGCCGTGTGTAGTTTTGACTTCGGGTCGTTGTTTGACTATTTTCACGCAAGTCCTGATACACTTTAACTACGACAGCTCACGAACAACCCACCAGTTCAGCTGTTTGGGAAATCAAGGCACCCGCTATCCGAGCTCCCACAATCTGTCCTTCACCAAAGTCCGATTAATCTTTCCGTTTTTCAATTAAGCACCGAATTTTGCTACTTACTGCTACACACACACCTTATACACTGAGTGGCCACTTTATTATGACTACCTGATAGTTTTAAGCAAATGAGCTATGGCTGCACGCTGTTGCCGCCAGAGGGTGAGGATAGTATAAACAGGGAAAGCTTAGTGCTTGCGAGAGTAGTAGAAGGGGTTTTTGGGTGACGAGATGGGTAAAAAATTCAATTTGACGGACGTTCAACGTGGGATGATTGTAGGAGATCGGAGCCATGCAGCGAGTATCCCCGAAGCCGCCGCATTCGGGAAATGTTCCAGAACAGCTGTTGTTAAAGTGTTTAAAGACTGGACTGTCAGCCAAAAAACTGGGTCTCTACGTGCAACGTATGGTCGTCGTCGACTAGTGACTGCTCGGGCGGAACGGAGAGTGTCCAGACTGGTAACAGACAACAGAAGGGCAACACTGCAGCAAATTACCAACCATCTTAATCAAGGATCCCCTCAAATGATCTCTGCACGCATTGTTAGCCGTACACTGCATCGGATGGGATATGGCAGCCGAAGGCCTGTTCGAACACCTATGCTGTCTGCAGTTAACAAGAGAAAACGTCTCCAGTTCGCACAGGAGCACAAGGATCGATAATTGGAAACAAATTATGTGGTACGGTGAATCACGTTTTCAGTTGCAACATGCCGATCGACGAGTGAGAATTTGGCGGAAACAGCACGAAACCATGGACCCCGAATGCATTGCTACAGCCCTTTAAGCTGGTGGAGGCAACGTTATGGTTTGGGGAATGTTTTCCTGGCATGCTTTGGGCCCCTTAATTCGGGTTGTTCAACGTCTGACTGGCACATCATATCTAAACATCGTTGCGGACCAAGTACGTCCTGTCATGTGGATGGTTTATCCCAATGGCGATGGCTACTTTCAACAAGATAATGCGTCCTGCCATAGTGCTCGTATTGTATAGGATTAATTTCAGGAACATGCCGGTGAGTTTACTTTGCTTAGGTGGCCCCCATAATCTCCAGATCTCAACCCCATGGAGAATTTGTGGGATGAAGTTGAACGAGCCATCAGACAGCTGGATCCACAACAATGCAATCTCACACTCCTGGAAATTGCTATTCATCAAGCATGGTCTCAGATTCCACAAACCACTTATCAACATCTCGTGGAGTCCATGCCACGAAGAATCGACGCAGTGTTAAAGGCAAAAAGTGGCTCACCGAAGTACTGAGGGGGTGGTCATAATAAAGTGGTAACTCAGTGTATAAGCTACGTCGGTCGTATAATCGCACCCTCTTGGAAAGCACATGGTCAACGGGCTGCATCCACTTTTGATAGAGGTGGACATAATTCAGCGACCACTAGGTGAACTTCGGTGATGATGAAATGCGACTTGTTTGTGTAAGTGAGATATTTATTCGACCATAAAATGCAGAAAACGTGCGCATTGACTTTATAATAACTCCTACCGTTCTGAACGCACGCCATTCGACGATGGTTCGTGGATCTGACCTTTGACTGCGTCGTCTTCATCATTGTATCTGATGATCACTGGACAGCAGGCAGAATTGATATCCATAGATAGTAAGACTCCTGCTGAACTGTAGTTGAATTGTTAATGGCACAACTCCAGACGCTGTGATAATCGGCATCGGTCAGGGCGATGTGTCGCGATAGACGACATGTGCTCAATACCTCTTCATTCTGTCATCGAATAATGTTTCGCGGAGTACCGGTATATTTGTTTCCTCGACGTTATCGTTGTACTGATGAAAGCTACCGCTACTGTAAGCACGCAGGTCTTTGTCCGAATCATACGACCGGTCTTTTATTGTTGTCCGGAGATCACAAATTCTCACCGTACGGTGATGAGTGCCTTAATCTCAACTACTATCATGGTTGAATGAAGGTCAACACCGAAGGACCGTGGTGTTATAGATGCCCATATCTTGCGCTATCTGACGATGCCACAGTTCATCATCGTGGAAGACAATGTTCAATGTCATCTCGAAGTCGCCCTGCTGATCACAACGCAGGAGAATATCATGTCTAGGCATTTTGTACTATCCGCTGTTCCTCACGGAAGTTTGTTGCTTGAGGACTTTTGCAGACGATGAACATGCGGGACATTTTATCGAGAAGCTCGGCGATTACATATTTGCCACCGATGCTAGTGGACTGGCCCAGTGCTGAAGTTATTTCCATAAAATGACGTTGCTACAGGCTGTATTCCTCATGTGTCAGTCAGTTGTTTCTGGTAATTGCAATTTTATTGTCTTATAGTGCATAAACAGTTGTTTTAATGTATTTTATAACCTACGAGATACAAAATTTCCAAGACGATCATATGAATACATTTGGGCAAGTTCCGGGCGAAAACAAAAGTTTTCAAAATCCAACTTGTAGTAATATCCACATCGTACTAAAAACAAGTGTGCATTACGCCACACTGTGCAATATGTTTCAGTAGAAAATCTGAACAGAAAATTATTGAACGACATAACAGCTCAAAAATGAAAGGAAGAAATTTTCCTTGCGAAACATTTTAAGATGATGTACCGCGCGAAATCTGCATAAGATTTATATTATATTTATGTCACCAATTTTTGTGTCATATGAAGCAGGAAATGTATGGTGAACATCAGACATACATTCGAATTTTCAATGAAAATGTTTTCTGGAAATCCAACCTTTGGAATTGCAGATGTCATGCAAAATATTAAAATAAGTATACGCCACCAAATGCGAACGTTTTCATTCAACAAAAGAATGAAATGCCGGATTAATCATTTGCATGACGCCATCTATAAATGCAAAAATAAATTTTTGAATCAGACTCAGAGTCTGCCGTATTTCTGACTACATGGGTACCATCAGTTTATGAATCTACTTTGGTATTGCATGTCAGAGTTAAATAGTTATTGCGTTCCAGCTCTAGGACAATAAGAATAGCAATCTTAGCATTTCCAACTTCTGATGCACAGTTTCACTGCTAGAAGAACAATCTTTATCTCAACACTTCATACCATAAATCCATTTCTAAAAGCTACGCGGACAAACGTCCATCATAAGATGTTTGAAATTAAAGCAGAATGCTTGCATACATTTTACTTTTACGATATGCAGGATTTTTCCTCTAGATGATGTACATGTGTGAATTTTTGCAAATTGGCATTACTATCTGTTTATATTTGACATGATGTGTCCGTTTTCAAAATATACAATAAAATAAACGCGTAGCTGTAACCATTGCCAGAATGCTTTACCAAATTTTCACCTTTTTTGGTTGAAAATTTTCCTCTAGGTGGAATAAAATTATGTATGTGATTACATTTCATATGATATTACAGAATCTAAAACGTGCGTAAAAATTTCACTTTGACTGACTCACAAATGTATTTCACTTGGTAAAATATAACATCGCAAAAACACCGGAATAGCGCAGTTGGATAAAGTGTGCAATGTGGGTGGAGAATCTTTCTACTGCGGGTTTGAGCTTTATGAAATTTCCGAGTCCATCCACTGGGGCCGTAATGGGAACGTGTAAATGCCACATCATTAAGCAGGCTTGGGATTCACGCTTCCACTGGTGGCCCAGTCCCCAGACCAGACATCCACTCTGGAAATCCCTTGCCCATGATACCCCTGTCGAAGGTCTTCGGTGGGTGTGATAATGAATTGTAAGTTGAGCGAAATACCGTTGAAGTAAGTTTGGTATTACAGAATCTACACGGCGCATAAAAAAATATTGTCGGTTGACTCTCAACATTATACGCAAAATTTATGATTTTTCAGGATATAAACTAGGATAAAAACAAGATGCACTATATTGACAAAAGTCACCGGACACCTAGAAGAGAAACACAAAATAGCATTTATTGACATACATTAGAACGGTGTCGGCCCACCTTTGGCCTAAGTCACGTTTTTCTGAGCTCCGTGTTGTGTGCCTATTTTGTGTGTTTTATCGTGTGGTTCGTCATTTTACTTTCGTGTTCCTTCAAGCTGAAGGTTCGTGCTTTGTTTTGATACATCTCCCAAGTTGGTGAGTAGTTTATTTTTTCTGTTATCATCATTTGAATTGTCGACCTAGCTGGTCGATTTCTCAGGCAGCCCTCGTCATTAACAATGGCGGCGGCTGCGGCTGATAAGAGCGATGTCCACGCCCATATCAGCGAGGCATTTCCTGCCGCCTCCTCCTCCTCCTCGACACGAGACCAATCTCCTCCAATGCTTGTAGGTGACGTCACACAACCACTAGAAGTGGAAAGTGACTCCTCAACTACAGCTCAAGCTTCTTGCCCTGCTTCGACCAGTGACGTCAGTGCAGCGCAACTCTCTGTTGCTTTAAGTGAAGACATGGATGTGTCTGACAGCGCTGCTAATTTACCCTCTACTTCCACTCAGTTCAAACAGCAGGTTGCGTTGCAGCCCTCACGCTCGAGTCCTGCTCCTAGGGCATACTCTGCCGCTCTTACTGGAACAAAAGCTCCTTCCAAGTTTGTTGCAGAAGTCTTACCAGACTCGTACGTCATTGTTGATGGCCTTACTGCCACCATAGATATTCCCGAAGATTCCCCAGCGGGAAAACAATTCTATTCTAGAATGGACTTCGGAGTGTGTTTTGATGCGCTCCCAGACACAAAGTTGAAAGAATATAGTATGGCTCTCAAGCAGATACTTCCAGCTGGAGCCAGTATTACTCACATGGCTCGAAAACCTCGAGCTGTGTTGGTGTACTTTGCTCTTAAAGAGCATGCGGATCTTGTCTTGACAGAAGGTTTGTCCCTCAAAGACGTCCATCTTCTACCAGAACCTGTCTCTCAGCGTCCAATCCAGGTTACATTTTATCCGGTTCCACCTGAGGTGTCAGACGTTGCGCTGTGCACTGTACTCAGTAAGTTCGGCCGAGTTGTTGGGCCAGTTACTACTCTTTCAGCCGCGCCGAGAGATCCAGACGATAAATCCATAGGAGGATTTCGCCGAAGTGCAAGAGTGATCTTTCCATCTGATGAACATTTGCTCGCCTGCCCAAAGGTGCTCAACGTTCGTTGTGGACAGCAACGTAGGAGAATTGAAGTGACTACCTTCCTCCACTGCACTTTTTGCCACGGAGAGAATCATTTACGTGTGCATTGCCCACATCTAGCATCACAGGCTCCTGATAATTCTCCTACAACTTCTGGCCCTCTCTCTTCTGAGCCGAGCAACACCTTCTTCCACTGCACAGAAAGCTTCAGAATCGAAACTTTCACAAAAGTCGACTGCAGGAGTTGGTCAACGCGTGTCTACGGACCCTTTATCCTTCGACCAGCAACTGGATTTTCCCTCACTTAATTGTTCGCTTCCCATGAGTCGTCATTCTGTAGCGGAGTCCCCTTCAGGGGGTTTCTCCACTGCCCTTATCATTGATACTTCTAAATCTGCTGATGACGGATTTTCTGGCCACGAATCTCGAGTTAATGAGAGCTCAACTGAGCCTTCGCTGAAACGTCGTGGTTCTTCTCGAAGACGCCCACCGAAGAAGCCGACTGCCGCATCACCCCGCACCTCTCCTCGTACTGGTAGTACCTCTCGAAAGAATTCACCATCAAAGGCTGCTACCACTTCTGTCCAGGCCGACGAAGAGCCTCCTCTTAAATTTGAGGATCTTGTCGAATACCTTAAGGATGGCTCGGTTCCTACTGGGCCGATTTCATTTGAAGATTTACATCAATACCTGTCACATAAGACAGACCACTCCACAACGCATGCTTTACTCTCAAAGTATGCATCGTTTCTCCCTCTAGTGCATGATCAGATCCAAGTTCTTAATCAATGCATCTCCCACATTCGCAAGGAACATCCGTGGGCTAAAACCTATTTTAATCGACTCAAATCATTTCCTCCTGTTGTGAAGGCTCTTCAGCAAGCATTAATGGAAAAAAGTCTTCAAGATTGTATCTCTTAATTGCAGGGGATTTGCATCCCCATTTTCTAATGCCTTGGTACATGAAGACCTCACTCCGTTAGGAGCTGATCTTCTCTTACTACAAGAGACGAATTGCCAATCCACTACGATATTCTCACGATGGCGCCAGTGGAACTACACATTTCACCACGCCTACCAACTATCATCCCATAGTGGTCTAGCTATAGGTATCCGCCATACTTTCAACTCCATAATCACCTCTTTTTCGGTTCGAAACTTATGTCGAGACCTATTACAGTGTGCATCATTCACCATAGCTTCCACATCTTATCATATATTTAATATTTATATTCCAAGCTCTTCAACCCACTTGACAATACTTTTTACTCGCCTTCGTCGTGCCTTGTCTCGCATTCCTCCCATAGATCATGTTTTAATTGGAGGGGATTTCAATTGCACTCTGAATCCTACCCTGGACCGATCTCCTTCCACCAGAGAACGCCGTGTTAACTTGGTGAATCTTCTTCAGTCAGTGGTCTCCGACAACTCATTCATTGATGTTCACCGTCACTTCCATCCTTCATCGACTGTACATACTTGGCGCTCGCAACATAATCAAAATCCGTACACAGCTCGCCTTGACAGATACTACGCCTCATCTACTCTGCTTACAGCTGTGACAGAATCTATTATCACTCCTACAGCTTCTTCTGACCATTGTGCCGTCGTTCTTATTATTCAAGCAGTTCCAGCACAACCCCGTACAATTCGTCCATGGACTCTTGACGACACTCTTCTTACAGATCCAGACTTCTGTACTTCAGTACGCTCCTTCCTTAAGGACAAACGACCTCAACTTCAATCAGCTCCTTGTGGTCTGACTTTTTGGTTGGACATTAAACAGCAACTCGTTCTCCACGTTCGCAATCTTTCTTTTAAAGCAAAAACGCTTCAAAACATGCGTCTCAACCATGTCCGTTCCATGCTCTCCATCCTAAGCCTAAGTGATCATCTCTTCTGCCACTATCAAGAAGAACTGCGATCAATCCTCCTTCCTCTGGCTCAACAAGCTCTACGACGTCTCCGGCTACAACATCTATCGCCAGACGCATCCAATTACGATTTCCTTACATCCATGGAAAAAACACGAACAGCATCGAATTCACTTCGGCACCTTCGCCTCGCATCTGGAGAGGTGTCTGATGATCCACTCACTCTATGTTCCCAGGTCCGAAAGTTCTATACAGAGAAGTTCTGTGAATCTCCTCCGCCATCCTCTTCAGCTTTGGCATCACTTCTTTCTAACCTACCACAAGTTCCTCCCCATCTTGCCTCTTCTCTCCTCCTTCCTCCCACGTTCTCTGAACTATCCTCTACGTTTTCTTCTTTAAACTCTAGGGCCGCACCGGGTCCGGACGGCCTCACTTTCCTCTTCTATAAAACCTTTCTACCTCTCCTTCTACCATTTCTCTTTTCTGCACTTTCTGCTGCTTTCAATCACTCCCCTCTACCGAGGCGATTCACAGTAGCATATGTTGTACTTTTCCCTAAGAAAGGTGATCTCCTTGACCTGGGGAATTGGCGCCCTATCTCCCTCTTAAATCTAGATTATAAACTTTATACTAAACTTCTTTCCCAACGCCTTAACCCCATTCTCACTCACATTCTCTCCCCAAATCAAACTTACACAGTTCCCGGCCGTTCACTTTCTCATAACATCCATCTACTAAATGATCTAATCCATCTTGCCCGATCTCGCTCTGAACCCCTCGCCCTTCTCTCTCTTGACCAACAATCCGCTTTTGATAATATCTCACATTCCTATCTATCGGCTACACTCCTTCACTTCGGTTTTCCTCCTTCCTTCGTCTCTCTTCTTTTCTCACTCTATCAAGACGCCGTTCTCCAGGTCAAGCTGCCCACCTTTCTCACAGCGCCTATTCCCTTCCGCCGGGGAGTGCGGCAGGGTTGCCCACTCTCCGGACAACTCTTTGCAATCGCAATTGAACCCTTCCTCCGCTCTGTACACCAATCTTTTACAGCAGTTCTGCCACCACTCTCTGCCTGCACAAGACATCATGCCACTACCTCTGTTGCATACGCAGATGATGTCACCATCTGCATCCGTCATGACTCACAGTTTCCGTGTCTCCAACGTCTATTCGCAGCTTATGCCTCATGCTCCGGTGCAGCGCTCAACTCATCTAAAAGCACTGGTTTATGGTGCGGCTCATGGGCACATCGTGTAGACACCCCTTGGGGAGCAAGCTGGTCGTCCATCTCACAGCGCTTCCTTGGAGTTCATCTTGGTTCCTTGCAAGCTGCCCCCTCTACACGTGGAATGCTATTCACCCACGCTTGCTCAGGTCAACTGCCTCCTGGAGGAGAGCCCAGTTCTGCTCATCATTCTTCCAGAGAGCTCGCCTCTCTCGAACTTACCTGATTTCCTTGTGCACACACTCTTGGCTTGGTGTCAAGTCTCTACAACTCCGCCTTCATGAAATTACCCGATGTCTTACTTCTCTGATTTGGACCTACCACCACTGGGTCAGTGTCACAAAGCTTTGCCTCCCTCCGGATCACGGCGGCATCGGACTCCTTGATACACAGGAGTACTACAAGGCCGTCAGAATCACTACTTTTCTCCGTCTCTTCACGTCGCCAGTACCAGATGCCGTTTTAGCTAGGGACGTCATCGCCTCCCCGAGCAACCCTAACTTCTCTTTTCTCTCCTTACTACTCATGGACCACCGACCTCTCACCCTCATTCGACTTCCCCCTGTTTACCGTGAAGCTCTAACTTTCCTTCGTTCCCTCCATCTCTCTCGTTCTCCACCTGATTCCACAACTGAGCTCCTTGCTGAACCCCTCTTTTATTCTTCGATTATTCACCCCTCTCATCTTCCGTACTTTGCCTATCCTACCTGGCTCCGAGCAGGTGTGGTAACAGTTAAAGATCTCACTAACCCTGACCTTTCTTGGCGACCCTTCGCCAGCCTCCCTCCCTCTCTTCTCCTCTCCTCCTCCTCTCGTGACATCTACGACTCTATTCTTTCATCTATCATTTCTCAATTTCCTCATCTTGCTTCCCACTCAGGTCTTTCCTTTGTTCCTTCTGCTTCTCTCCCATTTCCTCTTTTCTTGCTTACTTCTGTCTCAGCTCATCCCATTTCTTCTCTCTCGGTGTCAGCTCTTTATCGGTTCCTCTCTATGTCCCATTCTTCTCCTCCTCTCCCCATTCCTGATGTTCCCCCTGCTGCCACTGCTACGGTGTGGTCAGCCGCCCTGTCTCCTCTTTCTGCTCCTCTAGAAATTAATACCCATTGGCTTTTCCTCCATCGCCGTCTTCCTGTTCCCTCCGTTCTTTTCCGAATGTCTCTTCTCGATTCCCCTCTTTGCCCTTTCTGTGCTCGGGAGGCTGATGTCTCCCATGTCTATCAACACTGTGTTATATTACTCCCAATGCTGAACTTAGCATTTACTGTCGCCCAATGCTCCATTACAGCAGATCTTACATTTGATGCATATCGGACTCTTCTGCTACAGAACTATCCCCCAGTCAAGCTCCCATCAGTCTGTGCCTATATTTTTATTTTAGCGAAGCATGTAATCTACGTGTTTCATCAACGCTGCAGATATTTGACTACTCCTCTGACTGTGCATGAAGCTTCTACGGCATTATTATGCCATTTCCGCGACCGTCTGACATCTCGACTTCGGCTAGAGTATTCTGTCGCAGTTACTCAGCGTCGGGAGAGCCAGTTCCTTGCCACCTGGTCACCGGCTGCCTCATGGTTTACCAGCTCGCCAGCGTCATTGTACCTGACGGTCGGCAGATTTGGTATTTGACCTTTTTGAATCAGAAATGCATATGTAAATATCAACAATCTGTTTTCACGATCTTTGCACGGCTTGGAAATTTACCGCATGGGTTTTTTTATAAAGGGCTGTACGTGTTTACACAGCAAATTGTTTTTTGTGACACTCATCTTGTATTTTATTTTTCCTACATTGACGTTCAAGTTAGCTCGTCTTTAGTTTACATTTTGAGTATAAATATTGCAGTTAGTCATTAGCATAGTGCTGTATAAACATAGATATTGTTTCTGCAGTGTAGTTTTTTGTAATTTTGTTCTATTTTGTTTCCCGAACATGTTTGCACTGTGCTGTATAATTGTACATAGTTTTCAAAATATTGCGGAACAAGTAATCCATCTTATTTGCATCAGAATGTCCAAGTTTAGTTATTTCCTGTTATTAAACATTCCAATGATTTGTCTGATAATCAGTTTTTTAAATTGCATAGTACTGTACATCCTTGTAAATATGTTGTGTTAAAACTCACTGTCATATCGTACCTTCTTCCAAGAGACATGTTGACTAATGATTCTTACTGTATTTATTTTTGCACAAGTTAGTCAATTGCATGGTGTTGTACTCATGAGTAATATATTTTGAAAAACATTTTACCTATTTTGTTCTTTTGTGTGAGGTGATGCTTGGTACTATCATTCTTCTATTACTACATATGGATAGTGAGAATATGTTAAAGCTTTATTCATCGTGTGTTTTCTTATTATACTTATATTTTCTATCTGGTCAACAGAATAGTGTTCCATTTCTGTATATGGTCCGATTTTGATTTGTAACATGTTGACACCGTGCTGTATATCTGTACATTGTTTCTGAATATTGCCGAACAGGTAATATATTATATTTACACCAGGAAGTCCAAGTTTGTTCTTCTCCTGATATTCATCATTTCATTGATTTGTCTTATGATCAGTTTGTCAATTGCTTTGTACTGTACATTCTTGTAACTATGATGTGTTACAACTTACTGTCTTATTGTTTTTTTTTTTTTTTTTCAAGAGAAATGTTGTCTCCTGAAGCTCTCAATATTTTCTTGAACAAGTTTGTTAATCGCACAGCAATGCACTTATGAGCAAAAAGTTTTTTGTTAAAATCCTTCCTAAATGCCCAGACATGCTTGTCGCTGATCATTTATCACGAGCTGTAATTTTGCTCCATTTTTCAACTTGTGCACTATGCTGTATATTTTTATATAGGTTTTAGTGGTTTAACGATCTTTGATCGTATTTTATTTGTATTAAGACGTTCTTATTAGTTCGTCTCCTGATTTCTACCTTGAATAAAGATATTTTGAAACCACCTTTGGCCTTAATGCATGCACTGACCCTTCGAGACATGCTTTTGACAAATTTTGGAACACAGAGATAAGTATGCGCTTCAATTCAGTACATAATTCTGCCGCTAACTGTTGCTTAGTAGTAGGCATTGGTTCCAAACTTCTTATTAGCCTCTCTAATTTATCCCATAGGTGCTCTATGGGATTAAGATCAGGGTTCTGTGCTGCCCTGCCACACACGATACGGAATTATCGTCAAACCACGCCGTAACAGTCCTTGCTTTATGGGACGTAAGTCGTGTCTGTTTTGAGCTCCGTGTTTCGCCGTCTACTGAGTGTGTTTTGTGTGCTCTGTCGTTTAATTTTTGTGCGTGCCTTCAAGACGAAGGTTGTATCTTTCATTTAAGACATCTCCCGAGTCGGTGAGTACTATTTTCAATTAGCTATCAGCACTTTATTTTCTCGACCAGTTGGTCGTTTTTACTAAATTAGGCCTCGCCATCGGCGATAGCGACTGCTGATAAGAGCAGAATTCCCGCTCTCGTCACAGCTTCTCCTACTACGTCGATCCTTATCTCTGACGGAGCAAACCAATCAGCGTCCGTCCTTGATGATAGGGAATATCGTCCTCCTCCTGATGCCTATTGCTCTTCTTCTTCTACGCTTCCAACTCTCTGACTCCACCACCCTTCCTGGTGGTGAGGCTATGACGTTCGTTCCTGATGCTACCGATGACGTAATGGATATCTCTGAGGGCGTTGCTTCTCTGCCCTCGGTAGCCTTGCCAAGCGTTGTGTCAGCTCCTTCATCCAGCGCTGCACCTCTGCCTTCCAATGGAGGATTGCCTTCCCGCTCTTATTCTAGCGTTACCTCAGGTGCGTCCCTACCGACGCAATCGACTCGCCTTCCCCTTGCAGATGCCCATGTCCAGATACATGGTGACTCACTTCAATTGGACGTTCCGCACTTCTCACCCGCTGCGCAGGAACTTCACTCCACCCGCGAGTTGGGAGTGTGCCTAGATGCTCTTCCGAATACACCGCTGAAAGTCTATTGTGATACGCTCCTTGCTTTTCTTCCAGCCGGAGCCATTACTCACCTCACCCGCCGGCCGCGGACGGTGATTGTTTATTTCACATCCAAAGAGCATGCAGACACGCTTCTAAACTTTGGTCTTGACCTGGGAGACCACCACCTGGAAGCTGAACCGATTTCCAGGCGCCCTGTTCAGGTCTCCTTGCATCCGGTGCCCCCGAAATCTCGGATGCGATGATATGTACTGCACTTAGTAAGTGTGGTAAGATTGTTGGTCCTGTTATCACACATTCAGCTGCGCCCAAGGATCCTGCAAATAAGAATGTTCGTAGTTTTCGCAGGAGTGTTCGACTCATCTTTCCATCAGAGGAGCATCTCCGTAAGTTCCCACGGATCCTAAACGTCCGATGTGGGCAGCTCTCCTACAGAATTGACATGCTAACATCAGAACACTGTGCTAATTGCAAAGAACTTGGGCATCAGCGTGCTCGATGCCCCAACAACCAGTATCCAGCTCCCACGGCTTCTACAGTGCCTACCGCCTCTAAGCAGCTTCCTGCTACATCTCGCTCTCGACCTGCACCGTCTTCAAATGTGCCAACTGCCCCAGGGCCGAGTTACACAAAAGTACATCTACAGCCTCTCGTCCACGAGCGTCTTTTGATGCTGATCTCACCTCCCACCTTCATTTTCCAGTGCTCACCTCACCTATTACTCCTCATCCCGTGGCAACATCGGGAGACTTCGCCGCTGGTTTCCCACCAGTCTTCACTGTTGGTGTCTCCGAGTGTGACGGCGGTGCCGATAACTCCTCTGACTCTGCGTCAGCTTCCCGAGCATCGTCGCTCCCTGGAAAACGAATTTCTGGCACTCGTACAGGTACCCGACGTAAGAGGAAGAAGAAGAAATCTTCCTCTGCGGATGGGCAACCGTTCCGTACTACCAAATCTTCAGGAGATATCTCTCCCTCTCCTGCGCCAACAGAAATTGAAAGGGACACTGATGATGATGGGTCTCCGCCTTCGTTTGAGGTCTTTTCAAGTGTTCTCTCCAAATGTGGTGCTCCTTCAGAACCTCTCAATCTTGGAGATTACTATCAGTTTTGCACCCACACCACGAACCTGAAGTCGACGTATGACTACCTCCGAGAGCGCGAAGACATTCTTCCCGCGCTGCTCCTGCAAGCCGGATGCATTGCTAAGTATCTTCGTGGGTTTGTTCATGACCCCCTGCACCACTCATGGACCATTGGCTGCGTAAACCGATTACAACAACTCCTGAAAGTTGCTCCGCGACTCCTCCAATCAACGACTGACCAGTCCATTCAAGGTCACGACCCTTAATTGCAGAGGGTTCGCTAGCCCCCTAGCGAATGCTCTTGTAATGGAAGACCTCTCGCCCCTCGGGGCCGATCTGTTACTACTACAAGAAACAAACTGCCATTCCTCCACTTTGTTTACTCGCTGGCGTGCTAGCGATTATGTGTTCCATCATGCTTTCCGCTACTCATCTCATGGTGGACTTGCTATCGGAATACATCAACATTTCCGATCCACCCTCACTGCACTCTCAGTGCAGAACTTATGCCGAGATTTACTCCAGCAAGTCTCCTTCACAGTTGGCGGAGCTCGATTTCACATCTTTAATGTGTATATTCCATGCACCTCTATTCATTTATCCATCTTGTTCACCAAACTCCGTAAAGCTCTCTCGAAAGTCTCACCTTCGGATCGTGTGCTCTTGGGTGGAGACTTCAATGCACCCTTGACCCGGCTCTGGATCGCTCTCCTTCGTCACGAGAGCGTCGGACGGATCTCGTCGCACTACTCCATGACCTTGTTGCTGATTTCTCCTTCACCGATGCTTATAGGCGCCTTCATCCACAAGAGACCTCACACACGTGGCGCTCGCCTGGGAGTCAGCTTCCATCAACTGCACGCTTGGATCGGGTTTACGTTTCCACACCGCTTCTTGCGTCTATTACCGAGTTGCAACATCAACCTACTGCTTCCTCAGACCACTGCACGGTCACCCTCACAGTGTTTGTTGCGGCGTCACTCCCTCGGACTGTACGTCCGTGGACATTTGACTCCAATCTTCTCACTGATCCTGAATTTTGTGCCTCTGTCCGTTCTTTTCTCGCTGCTCGTCACGCAGGGTTGCATTCCGCGCCCTGTACCTTGACGTATTGGCTTCGTGTCAAGCATCAGCTCCTCTTACATATCAAGCAACTTTCCTTCACCATGAAGACTTCTAGTCAGATGCGCCTCGATCACGCCAGGCATATGCTCACAATGATTGGGTTATCAGATCCGCTTTTTCCAGCATATCAGGCGGAGCTCCAGGCTTTGCTGAAACCTCTTGCGCAGCAAGCACTTTTACGTCTGCGCATTAAACATCTCAATCCGGAGGAATGCACCTATGATTTTCTAACATCAATGGAATCTGCACGTAAGTCTTCTACCTCGCTTCGTCATCTTCGCCTCCCCTCTGGCGAAATCATCCGATTCGGCAGCGATTTGCTCTCACGTTCGTCAGTTCTATACCACCAAGTTCAGTGAAACTCCTCCCCTTCTCCCTCTGCTCTCCCCCATCTTCTCAATAACCTACCTCAAGTTCCGTCTCATCTTGCTCACACCCTGTCTCTTGCACCCACATCCACGGAGGTGTCCGACACCTTCTCTTCCCTTAACCCCCATGCCGCTCCGGGTCCGGACGGCCTCTCTTTTCCTTTTTACCGTGCCTTCTTGCCTCTTTTGTTGCCTTTTCTCCTCTCCGCTTTTTCTGCTGCATTTAACTGCTCCCCCTCCCGAGGAGTTTCACGGACGCACATGTGGTCCTATTTCCCAAGAAGGGTGACCCTCTTGACTTGGGAAATTGGCGCCCCATTTCTCTTCTCAATCAAGATTATAAACTCTATACTAAGCTTCTTTCCCGTCGACTAAACTCTATCCTCCCTCACATCCTTGCTGACTCTCAAACCTATACTGTTCCTGGCCGTTCTCTTTCCTCCAATGTTCAACTTCTTCGCGATCTCATTCATCTTGCCAAGACTCATTCTGAACCTCTTGCTCTCCTTTCCTTAGACCTCCGTTCCGCTTTCGATAATATCTCACACGCCTATTTAACACAAACCCTGCTACACTTTGGCTTTCCTCCACAATTTGTCTCCGTTCTTCTCTCCCTCTACCGGGACGCCGTTTTCCATGTTAAGACGGCATCTTTTCTCACAGCACATGTTCCCTTCAAGCGGGGAGTTCGTCAGGGCTGCCCGCTTTCTGGTCAACTGTTTGCGATTGCCGTCGAGCCTTTTCTACGCTCTCTGCAAACATCTCTTCTAACACAACTTCCACCACCAGTTGCCAGCTCACGGCATCACTCAGTCATTTACTCTGCTTATGCAGATGACATCACCGTCTGCATTCGTAGTGACTCACAGTTCCAACTGCTTCGTCGTTTGTTCTCCGCATATGCTTCATGTTCTGCAGCTGAACTGAATACGTCTAAGAGCACTGGATTGTGGTGCGGGTCGTGGTCCAATCGCTTGGATGCTCCATGGGGGCCACATGGTCATCCACTACCCAACGCTTCCTGGGTGTGCACTTAGGTGCACCACAAGCTACATCCAGTGCAACTCGCTCGGAACTCCATCCTCGCCTCCTCCGCACAGCTGCATTCTGGTGTCGTGCGCAGTTCTGTACGTCCTACTACCAGCGTGCAAATCTCACCAGGACATACCTTCTGTCCATCTGCAAGCATTCTTGGATTGCATCTACGACCCCGCTTTTCTGTCTCCAGGAGGTTACACGCTGCCTTACTCGAGTAATGTGGGCGGGTCATCACTGGATTAACGTCCACAAGCTCTGTGCTCCTCCCTCCTATGGTGGTGCTGGCCTACCTGATGTCCCGCTGTGCTACAAAGCAAGCCGAGTGATCAACTTCATTCACCTTTTCACGGCTCCAGTGGCTTCCGCAGTTCAGGTACGTGACGTTCTTGCCTCCTTGCGTAACCCACATTTCTCCTTTCTTTCTTTAGTTCTCATGGATTGCTGTCCTTTCCCCCCTCCAAACTCCCACCTGCATATTCTGAAGCCCTCATTCACCTTCGCTCTCTCCCCCTCATTCGCTCCCCTCCCTCTTCAACTCTAGAGCTTCTTTCTGAACCCCTCTTCTTCAACTCCCTTGTTCATCCCCCCCATCTCCCCTGTTTTTCATTCCCCTCTTGGCTCCGAGCAGGTGTAGTAACTGTACAAGATCTCACTAACTCGGATCTATCCTGGCGCCCTTTCTCTGGCCTCCCCTGCTATTCTCTCATCCCCATCCGCCCATTTGGTCTATGACTCTCTGCTAACTGCACTTCTTTCGCTTTTCCCTGATCTTGTCTCCCCCACCGGTCTCGTCTCTGTCTTTTCTGCCCCTCTTCCGCTGCCGTTTTCCTCCGACTCACAAACTCGGTTCTTCCTCTCTCCTCTCTCTCCTCTAAATCTCTTTATCGTTTTCTAGTGCACCTTGCCACCCCTTCACCGCTTTCTATTCTGGAGGTTCCCCCTGCTTCTCTTCCTCTTGTCTGGGCCGCTGCCCGCTCACCCATATCTGCCCCTCTTGAAATTAATACCCACTGGCTCTTTTTGCATAATCGCCTCCCTGTTCCGTATTTTCTCTTTCGCATGTCTCTTCTCTCCTCCCCTCTCTGCTCCTTCTGCGCACAGGAGGCAGACGTTTCTCACGTCTACCTTTACTGTCCCATCCTGATGCCTCTCCTCCACCAGGCTTTCCGGATTGCCAGTCGCTCTTGTTCTCAAGATCTTCCGTTCACTGCCTACAGACATCTTCTTCTGCGGGCTCATCCACCTACAACTCTTCCTTCAGTATGTGCCTATCTTTTCGTGCTGGTTAAACACGTTATTTACGTATACCTTCAACAACTCCGCAGCATTTCCTCGCCGGTCTCTTTACACCAGGCCAGCGCAGCACTTTTGTGCCATTTTCAAGATCGATTGCTTTCTCGACTCCGCCTGGAGTACCAGTCGGCTTCTTCCAGTCGTCGAGAAGCCACCTTCTATGCTACCTGGGCGCCGGCCGCTCCATGGTTTGCGATTGATTCTGGACTGCTACACCTATCAGTACCCTAGGACTTTCTACACCTCCTTTGCTGAGTTCCGTGGCACCCTGGTGGCCCTCCTCCCACTCTACGACTCGTGCAATCCACGCTACCGTTGAATTGTGAATGCTAATGCCATCTCAGTGTATTTTCATGCTTACTCGTGTACTTTACTTACTTTCACCCCGCCTGTATTATGTTGCTTTGATGCCCTCGTTAAATAACTTGCACAATTGTGCACGCTGTGTTTTTATCTCATGTATGTAATGTTTTACCTTCACGGCGGTGTTTGTGCTGTTCTTTTTCTAATTGTGTACTATTGTTTCGCCTGTGTTATCCTGTAAATCATGCCCAGCCAATGTCATGTGACACGATGTGTTTCTCTTTGTCACTTCTGCAATTTTTATTCAATAAGCTTTGCTTGCAGCATTTGTTATTCATCCCCATTGTCATTGCAGTGTATATACCATCATGTTTTTAACAGTTTTGTATTATTTCCCAGTGAGACGCCCAATACTGTACGTCTCCCTCTTATGTTTTCTTATGATAAATTAGAATAAAGCGATTTTGAAACCTTGCTTTATGGCTCGGTGCATTATCCTGCTGGTACCTACAGGGCTCGGTTCCATAGCATTGCCACAGAATTGGTAGTGCATAATTGTTCAGAATATCGAGGTATACGTGCTGGTTAACAGGTTTGTCCACGATAACCTATGTGCCGGGATCATACCACGAAAACCACACCCACACTAGCATATTGACAGCTCCAAACTTGATTGTAGGGACACTACACTGCGGTAAATAGCGTTCTCCCGGCTGCAGCCATACCCACACACGGCCATTTGACTGATGGATTGTGTATCTGGATTCATCAGTCCATAGGACCCGTTTCCATTGATCTACGGTCCACGATAAATGCTCTTTACACCATGCTAAACGACGAGTAGCATTCCGAGTGGAGATGAAAGTATTATGAGGAGCTGCACGACCACAGTAACCCATGGAATGAAGTTCTCTTAGAATTGTACATGTATATATCTAGGTTCCTGCATTTTTCCTTGCCTGGACACTGCGGTCTTGTACAGTACTCCGTCGATTAGCTGCCACGACTCTCCTGAGGTTTCGACGCCCTCTATGACTGATTTTCTTTGGTCTGCCGGTACGTTTTGCTACTTCAGACACACCATGTGTCTTCCACTTATTCAGTACATCCAAAACAGTTGACTTGGGTATGTTTACACGCCTCTGAGTTTCTCTTATGGACAACCCACTAATATAATACCCAACAATCTTTCCTTTCTCAAAATCAGTTCTTTCCCACCGCGACATTTTCACTCAATCTTACAGTGCGATATGATCGCGGTCAGCTGCAGACTTGTTGTCATACCGTTTGCAGATGTACCGCTCATCTTAACAACGCAGCCAATTTGTTCATTTGCTTTTGAAGAGGTGTCCGGTGACATTTGTCAATATAGTGTATACTAAATGATTCTAGGTGGCATAGTAGTATACTTTTCGTTTGAATGGTGTCCTCACTTCTAAACTTCTGGGTGCCATTTTTTTTAACATGGATAGCTTATAAAGTGCATGAGATTATCTATTAGGTATATGCATAAGTTTCTATTGTTTTGTGGTAGAACAGATGTCATACTTACACAAAAAGTTGCATTTAACCATCATGGAAGTATGTCTGCGATGCGACAGTTATTTTCGTCTGCGGTCCGCTAGGCTGCTTATTCTCAGCGCTACAATCACCACATCTGAACTTTATAAACTCACAACACATGGTTTCACCTACAAGCTTTTCCGCTGTGTGTCGAACAAATATATTCTCGTTCTTTGGCAGTGGTGTTCCTGGGATTAAACGTGGACAACAGGGAGTGTAAACATGAACAAAAGACAGTGGTAAATATGCACCATGTTGATCGCCATATCCTAGCTCTGCCGAGAGCACTTGTATGCCAACACGTGTCGTTTGACTTAGTGTTGCCACCATACTCCGTCAACATGAAATATCAACAAAACTTCAACCGTTTTGCCTTGTTTGATTGTGTGTTTATCGACCACCGTGAGCAACTCAATGGGCTATAAACTGTTGCCAGTCCCTAAGTTAGCGCCACAGGTTACAGGGAAAGGAGAGATCCAGTGACGTATAGCAAACATTACATGCATGTTTCAACGGGATTAGAACCCGGACCTATCTCGAACAAATGGTCAGAAGCCAGTGCTTAGACCACTGCCCCACACGGGGCGGCCCAACCATTTCGCCTTTATTGCCAGCTATGTGGAGCACAGGAAACCTAAACATATTTACCAGCTTTTGTTGACATAAAGGCTTCTACTTGATATTGTAAATGTCTTCGGGAGCAAGAAAAGATAGCTATTCTGATATTGTTTCAATTTGAACGAATTTCGTTACTGAACAGCCGCAGCCTGAATCAGAATTATCCACGCATTTAAAATTGGCCTACTTGGTGATATAAAAGCATGTCTGTATTTTGCATGATATCTAGGTTAATATAGGTCGGAATAAAAAATTATTTTTGCATCGAAAGGAAAAAAACGGAAAATCCTGAAGAAATACATAAATCTTCGGATTTCAAAAGATAATACTGATTGAATTTCTTGTTGATGGAATAAGGTAGCACTTTAAAGTGGCTTTAACTTTCAGACCCTTTTTCTGGAGGTGAATTCATTCCTTACACTATGTCATTTAATAGCGTCCTTCTTGCTTCTGACATTCAAACATAAGTAATCGCAAATCTGGAGACAAACAAGAAAACAAACATTAAGCTTATGCTGCTTTAGACATTGAAATCGCGTACCACTGAAAATCCTGTTTCGATATTTTGTTTCCGACTTCATCATGTTTCACACGGTCGGTGGGAATGGCACTTACATCTGAGAACGCTGAAGTATTTATCTCTTAAATAATTTCTTCCATTATTCTGTTTTAACACATATTGAGAGAACGCTCGCATTAAAAATCACAAGTTATTATATTAAATAGCTTAAGTTTATTTTGCATTCATTAGAACTGAAACCAGTAAATCAGTAATCACATTCTCCCAGTGATTTAAAGGCTAATTGCTAACAACCAAATGTACGAAGCTCTAGATTAAATTTAGGTTATGAATGGAGGTATGCTGTTACAAGAGAAAGGAGGAATATTTATCCGACAGATGCATTGAAGTATCCATTAAATCTGCTATTCACAAAAATCAAATGAGAAGCATTCCCTTATCTTTATCTTATGAACAAATTTTAGAATGTGAGCTCGTTAAATGAGTCACATGTCCAAGAAAAGTCATTTTTGCCACCGCTGCCTTTCTTTTCTTTAGTTTCTAAAGCCTCAAGTTCTGACAATGTTTTTCTGTTTAAGATCACATATATTTTAACTCATAGAGTTCACGAAACTCTAAATTAACGTAAAGTATTTCGGATGGACCAGAATAAATAAAAAAAACAGCTGTACTTCCTATAACCAAAGAAAAGGTAGATAAACATCTGCACTTTAAATTCTTTCTTAAATTTATGATCCTTGTAGTGTTATCATCAGTAACAGCTATTACAGTAAAGACAGTTTAAATAGAGAAATTGCACCACATCGTTTCAATTGTGGAGGAAAGATATGCTTCTAGAAAAAGATTCACTAGAACTTAGCAGGCCCGGTGACACAGTGGTTTTTCTGACAATTCGCCGGCGATGGATCCAGGTTGGAATCCCGATGAGGCATGAATGTTGTGTTTGTCTTACAGCACTTACTCTACCCCTTCCGTGGAACTAGTGACCCTAAATTTGGGACAGGCGATTGCTTATACAGTATTATAGCCCATGGGTGGCTCACGGTTGTTGTTAAACAGTAAAGAAAAGGTTCACTAGAATTATATTCTTACCCACTCCAAAATTTAGAGTTTCAAAAGAAGAAAAAGTTTTTTTCATTTTCTTTATTCTATGAAGTTAGATAAGACTGAAAGCAAAGTCTTAACTGTAAAACATATACTTGTGTGAGCCAAAAATTGGTCTGGTTTTGAGCTACACACAATGTTGGGCTTCCATTCCTGTGCGGAACGGGTGCCATCTTCGACGGGGTACCACGAGGACGTAGAACACACGAGGCTAATGACGTGCATTTGACAGAGCGTTATCAGATGCACAGAGGATGGAATTCCATGAACGTACTGTTCGGATGTTCCTACCCCATTATTGGAAAACAAAATGTTAAGTGCGGCAGCAGCTGCGAGAGAAATTAGTGCAGTTGAAGGCTAGGAAACAGCGGAAAGCAACAGTGCACGAAAATGGTTCTGCCATTTCAATGTCAGGATATCAGTCTCAAAGACCGACCCGAGGTCAGGACGCAAACGGTCACTAACAGTGACACCTTGGTCGAAGCTGTGACAGCGAACCCCGCATCCGTCATCGTTCGTCACCTGCATCAGCTCTTATTCACCTCTGGGAGCCACCGGATAGTTCTTCATGAATTGGCATCTTAACAGGCAGAATAACGTGGCGCATTCTTTGCTGTAAAATCCAAAGGACATTGGTTTTGGTAACGTATCGTCATATGTGATGAAAAGTGTACAGTTATGCCTTATCCTACCACTTGGTACCACTGGCCGAGGCTACTCAAGGAAGCACAGCTAATGGTGCAAATAAGGCCGCTCCGGAAGAAAGTCATGCTGGGCAATTGGTGAAATTATGAAGGTCCTTGCACGACAAATTCGTGCCAAATTAACAGGCTGTGGATACGAACCTCTATGCCAAACAACTGCAGCGGGGATTTATGATGCTTTACGACAACGCCATCCAGTGCTCATCAATGGGGAATTGGCGTTGTTGGAAATGGATAATTGCCCAGGTTATACCTCCAGGAAATTACAGGAATTGGAAGGAGTTAACATCCTACCCTATCTTCTAAACATTCAAGACCTTACCCTATCCCACACTACCAGCTGTTTCACTGCATTTTCCCGCCCTACAAGATCGCACTTTGCTTCACTAATGGAAGTGGAAAGTGGCATTAGAGAGTTTTTATCCTGGAAACCTGCCAAGTGTCATCGCCGTGAGATCGTGATTCTGGTGGAACGTTAGCAAAGGACTATAGAAAACAAAGGCCTGTATTTTGCCGACTAAGGTAAGAGTGTATGATTTTTTGCATGATTGACGTAATTATAAATACACCATATTGTGGATACTCAAGAGACGGTATAGAATATTAATTCCGTTTTTTGTATTGTAGTAAGCACAAAGATTCGCCAAGCTTTCGCACTCCACTGGGAGGCTTTTTCAAGGCAATGATAGATATAAAAATGCTACCAGTGGAGTGCGAAAGCTTGGCAAATTTTTGTGCTTACTACACCACAAAAATAAACAGATTAAATACGCTATATGCGTCTTTTGAGTATTTCATGATTGACTTTTTCAGGCAAACCTTGGTATTTACAGCTTTTGCTTTCTCTTTGTTCCGTAAAAACGGACATTTGAAGAACACAAAAATGAGAAAAATTATTGGTTTTTTCTACACGTAAGTGAATAAAAGCTCTTTGAGTATTCTTTACTGAAAAATATAGATGGGAAACAATTATATAATTAGATATATCCACGTATTTTCTGGGGGAAATAAGCTATCATAATTAGAAAAATTAAGGAACGCTGGAAAGCTAACACTTTCGGCAAAATACCTGTCCCACTTCCGTAATAAATAAATACGTTAACGAAAAGAAAGGAGCTCTCACAGATGAAAGATCCCCAAGCGAGATCGTCTTATAGCAACGATTTTCTGGAAAACGCGTGGTAGTGAGAACAAACTTCAAAATAACAAGCAAATTCCAAATTAAAAGAAAGTATTAATAAAATCAGGTAATTTTTTTGCAACACAGTTACAAAAAAATTGGGTTAGTTTGCAGTTTAGATGGTTGCTGGCTCTTCCGTACGTGGGAGAAAATGCAGAAGGGAAAGCAGCTGAAAGGCTGTGAGGTAGAACAGGAGTAATGAAACGGAATAGAATAGACACGCAGCAAACATTGAACACGGAGCTAAGTAACTGGCGGCTGTAACATCATGTTCGAAAGAGAAGAACAGAGGAATAAACCGAGTTTAAAAAGAAGAGAGAACCGAAATCAATAACCATTAAAGCTGACGGAAAATCAAGCGTAGATTGAATCATGTGTCTGAACTCCCTTTGACAGAAGGCTATACTGAAATCTCAATATTGCGAACTAAGTAAGCAATTATTTTCTGAAAATCACCATATGCATTTCGCAATTATTTTAAGCAAAATAATTCTTGAATTCATGGAAACTGATTCCGGAATTTACATAGTCTTCATAAGTGGATAATATTACAAGCACATCTTTATTTTACCTAGAGGGAGCCACTAAATTTTTTATAACTCTTGAAGTAAAGTTTTAATGAAAACATCGTACTGAGTTAAATATGCGAAACTTCAAAACCAATTGTGTATTCCTTTCGTAATTATAATAATCAGGGAATTTCTATTGTTGTTTTTTTCCAACTGAAACGCTATTTGTCCAAGGCTTGAGCATTAAGTGACTTTATGTGAAGAAAACAGCGGCATTTCTTTCCAATGGTAGAAAAATAGAGAACTTAATATGAACCGAGGAACAGCAGTTTTGTTCAGTGCTTGAATTTGTAATTAAACAAGTGACACTGATCATGGGGTATCGTTCATTTTGCGAATCCAACATGTTATCTGGGACTCGAACTCAAATCCAATTCAGATAGGCGCCTCGCTAATCTGAATTGGGTTTGAGTTCGAGTCCCGATAACTCGTGGGCATTGAGTTTGTCCTACTGCGCTCTTTATTTCTTTTTCTTTGGAGCAGTGGCCCAAAACTTTCGGCTGTGCGACAACTTGGAGTACTCATGGGATTCATTAAATCTCGAAAAGAAAGGGAGAAGAAAGAAACAAAAAAACTTCCATTCCACGAATTATGAGTAGTCAATGATGTACCTTCTACGACAGACAAAACAAAAAGTTTCTTCTTTAAGTTTTGTCTGGTGATCATATTAAACGCCTGCATCCAAAGCTACTAGTGTTAAACAAAATTTGATGCAGCCACTTAAAATGCTGTTTGATGAGCTTTATTTCTTCGAAACCACCTTGAAATGTTATTATTGAGAAGACGTATGCTTCAAATACACGACCGCATTTTGTACTGAGAAATAATTGTAGAACAGCATAATGCAGATCCTGATATTATTCCATTTTATATCTAGGCATCGGGTTTTACTCACATTCCATGTATTTCTAAATTTTCGTAGTTGTAGAAACTCGGAGATTTTGCTGAAACAACTCAATTGACTGTGGGCGTTTTGCGTTGTGTCGTAATGTTTTCTCACCAAACATTTACAATCCAAGCTGAAATTTAGAGCTGAGAGAAATTTATGGGGAAAAGTATTGTGGAGAATTACTCATGAATACGGAAACGAAACTGCATCTCAAAGAAAGATTTTGCACTCTAAGGCTGCCGGTTCCAAGAGCGAGGAAAGTGGTTTCGTAGTGTTCTTGTGCTAACAAATAAACTAAATGAGATGCAAGAACTAATGAAGATAGGGAGTGGAAGATCTTAATTTGAACTAGCGCAGAAGAGTAAATCAGGCTTGCGGGAATTATGTTTGAAATGAAGAAAAATCTTTAGAGGTGTAGTAATGTCTTAACATGAATACTTCGCTTTCAGGCAAAAATAGATACAGATCGCTTCAAATTAAAGAGTTGCGAAAGAATTCTTTGAGAAAGCATCTGCCACTCAAGCAGTGTAGCCATACAATGCCTACATCATTTAGTGAAAGCACGTACTGTTTTGAATAATTATCGAGCTGCAATGGCTTGCCTGCAGAGTTTAGCAGTTTTAGTCTGCAGTATGAGAACACATAGAAGAATTTCAATTTGAAGTTCAACGCTGGAATGCATAGTAGAAAGGAAGCAATTTTGGAGAGAAAATTATGCTCAGTTTCTATTCTATATTTGCGTAACCAGAGTGAAAGAGGAAAGATAAAGGAAATTAACATCCAGACATTCCTTTCATAACTTAGGTGGTTGGCTTCAAAGCAGCTTTTACTATTTGTGAAGAAGCCAAAAAAGTGGTCACTCACGGTGTGAAACAAGTCTGTACAGGAGTGTGTACTCTTTTTTTTTTTTTTTTTTTTTGCTCTCTTTCTGGTTGTTGTTTATTTTATTTTTGTTATTCTAATAATTTTGGAAGGATTTTTATTGAAATGTTTTCTCAACTTTCCGATTATGTATATTTGTGCTGATCTGACAGCTACGAAGCTTATGCATTGGAGAAAGGGAATACCTTATCTGAGTTTCAGGGGTCACTTGTTATAGGTGCAAAGAAGATCCTGAGTCCCAGTATACCTCAGAAGGCAGACACCTGCGTCTCACGGTCGTCCAAATAACGGCCGACAACTACCAGAGCGTAAAGAAAACCGTTTCGGTACACACAATCCACAGGACGCTCATAGAATTGAAACATAAAGAATCGGTGGCTTGTACATACGTCCATGTTGACTGTCTTCCGTCCAAGCTCCATCTGCAATGGGCACAGGAACATCGTAACAAGACAGTGGAGGATTGAAAAAGAGTTGTTTGGTCCAGTGTGTCCAGCTTCCAGCTCAATATGAAGATGGACGAGTCCTAAGCGACACTACACTGGATAATTTCTGCAACTTGATTGCACCTTTTCATAGAAATATGCCGGAGGTGACGGTGTCATGACGAAATAATTACTCCCACCAACATCACTGAGTCCCTTTATGATCTGACCACACACTTCGACCACATCCTACAGGGGCGTTGTTTCCGAACAAGTGTTATTCTACAAGTACATGGTGACCTCATATCCGGTTGACACTGGAATCTTTCAGCAAGATAACACCATGTGTCTCTAGTCCCGCATTGTGCAGGAATGTTTCAAGGACTGTGACTAATGTTTTGTGCATTCCTTGCCTCCAAATTTCCCGACAGTAGTTCCATCAAGAATTAATGCGCTGTAGTATTGCGTAGCATTCGCAGGTACGATGCAGTGCCTTGCTCTGTTGCCGAACTTCGGATAATGAAATTGATAATGAGGAACAGTACACCAATTATGTAGAATATAGTAACACTGTACTAGTGCTCCGATTTATTGGCGTGGAAAAATATACATAAGCGTTTCCAAGCTATCGCACATCAACCAGATGGCTATTTCAAGGAAGTTAGACAGAAACTGCCATATATTTTCCTAAGCCAATAAATCGGATCACTCGTATAGTGTTACTACATTCGGATAATCATCCTGTCCAGTTGGTTGGGAATACCTGAGGGTGCCTTTCACGGAAGAAAGGAGTCGATGACACGAAGAATACCAGCCGTTATCGTGCAGGAAGAGTTGTTCAACACCCTATTTGGTAGGTGGCCATAATGTTATGGTTCACGGGTGTATCTACTTTCCATTATTGTTTCAGTACTTCGAGTAACAAATTCCAGGGATGGTTCAACATGCACTACACGATCATAAGTATTCGGACACGCCATGATCAAAAGTATCGATGATTGAAATGAACAGATTTCAATAATCGAAACTCATCGATCACATGATGATTGAAATTAATCATCGATCACATGATGATTGAAATTAATCATCGATCACATGATGATTGAAATTAATCATCGATCACATGATGATTGAAATTAACAGATTTAGCATGAACATTTAAAATCATCTGCTACGTAAACCAGTACTTGAAGTCTGATGTCGTTTCACAAACCAGTATGTATTTAAAATACATGTGCTATAATATAACAATGAATTATCGGGGTAACAGTTTGTGCGAGAGGAAAAGTTTCGATGTCCCACTAACGCTCAAAGATTTTCGTTCAAAAAATGGAGACATCAGCTTCGTTTTAACACTTTTAGAAACATGATGATTCCGAACTTAGAAAATAACTTCATTTCTCAGACAATGTAAGTGCATAATTTTTAATAAATAATTGTTTTTATCAAGCATGCACCGATTGCTTTAATAATACACTTTCCAGAAAATGGATATTACAGCAATATACGTAAGCAATTTTGTTTTAATTATGAATTTTATACAACAAAAGTTCTTGATATCATAAAGTACCGAAAACAAGTACGTGACATATAATGTTACTTAAACACGTGATTTTTGTTGATCAAAACAGTTTGCTTCGGATAAAGAAATCTTCTTTTCGGAGTTGTGTCTGAGTAAACGAAATCGAACCCGGTTGCATGTAATCCTCAACATAAAGCTTTGAAACAATGCTCAACCTCAGTCAGAAAATTTGAAAAACCCATCCTCAAACGATATTTAAATTAATGGGGAAAGTTAGTGGGAAAGGAAGCTGAAGGAAACCTTTCATTTGAACGGTGAGTTTTATTTTGAAAAGGTAACCTTTGACTCGAAAGATTTGTTATTCGCATTGATTTTCCCCATTCTTTGTGCTAGATCTATCAATCTGAAAAAGTTCCGCTCTTAACAAATACAACAAGTTAGTAAAATCATGCAATGCATTGATTATGATACGCTTTCCAACATACCAGAAATCATTACTCAAGTTATGAGGATAATGGCTGTGGAATAAATTTCGCTCCTGTGTCCTGACCTTTAATCCCATTTCGATAATATTAAACAGAATTGGTTCACTATACCTTCGGAACAACATACTAAAGCTTTGTCGCAATCAAGGCAGTTTTACGTAAGTTATGAAGCATAAGGGTGATGTAATGGATCCCGCCCTTTTGACCTGTGACCCCATATCGTTCATTTTTAATGGAGGTTCGTCCCCAGGTTATCCTCTACCATATACTAAAATTTCATCGAAATCGAACCATTTTTACGCGAGTTAACAAAACTGGAGCATATACGCTTCTTCAACCTACAGTTGGAAAGCGTAAAAAACCTGCATGAAGACCTCAAAACCTTATCCCTGGTATTTTGGTATATATTTCCTTTGGTGCGGAACATGGCCATTGATATTGCTGGAAGAATTATCTGAATATTGTTGCCGATCATCTTTCATCTGGCAGGTGATGTATGTTTCATGGACTATAATGCTACTGTCCATCGCACACGATGTGTTCAGCAGTGCTTCAGTGAGCATGACAGCGACTTCCACCATTGTCCTTATACACCACAAAGCCCTGATCTGAACCCCATTGAATGTATGGGGCATGTTGGGAAAAAAATCCAGGAGCAAAGACCTCCTCCAATAAATCCGAGCCAGTTGAAGGACTGTCTGAAAGCCAATTAAGGACTGTGAACGCATGGTATGGTGTAGACGTAAATGTACTCTAACACCTTATTCAATCCATGCCAAATTGTAGGTGTGCTGTAATTCTGGCTAAAGGCTGTCCAACTCGGAGTTGAATAAAAGTTTCCAATTCAGTGACCGATATGGATATTTTACGTAAAGTTCTTCTTGAAACACGCTGAGTTTTCCAGTTAGTGGTATCAATGCCCGTATATTACATTTTCCCCACTACCTCTGCTTTCAAAAACCCGATTTGAAAAGTACTTTCTGCGTCAATAGAACCCATGATATATAATGCTTTGCTCATATTAGTGAATTTTTTTATAACAAACAGCTCTGCCATTATGGATTGTAAGTACACATTTTTGTCTCCATTGCATTTTAAGCAGTATCGTTACTCCTGAAAACTCGCTTAAAAATGTTTCCCGTGGTTAGAATCCGATCATGACGGAAACCTTTTGCACGTACGTCTTGCACATAAATTTTCAATTTTGCATGATTTTGCAACACGAAGGATAAGGTGAAAATCTTCCAAATACGGGGAGACAATGTAAATAGACAGAGCCATCACTCTTTCCTAGTTTTTATTTAATTAACCCACAGCAACCAAAAAAATGTATTTCGTCACCGCTGGTATCGAATCCCAGATCACTCGATAATTAGCGGAGTGCGTTAGACTTACGCTACGGTGCCAACATTCCACGTTGCTATGTGTGTTTATCTGTCAGCATCTGACTTCAAAAATCCGTAGGGATGGGCTCAGCAACTGAGACGTCTCCATCTGGTGGGGCTTAACGGCACAAGCTGTTTAATTATAGGTACTGAGAAAATGTTTAAAAAAAACGCAAAAAAAAAAAAAAAACCGTGAAAGGAGTGATAACTTTGTCTATTTACGAAGGGATAAGAGCATTTTTTGCAACCTATCTACGTGTCTAAAAACCGGATTGAAATAAATTCTTGTTTAGTCAAAGAATTTTACGAAAAGATTTTATGTGCATTTTCTACCCAAACCAATACAAAATATGCCCGCTAGAGGTAACAAATGTAAAACATACGTATATCTGTCAATATCACTGCTTCTAAACGTACAATTTTAAAAATTCCCTTAACACCCGATACCATTTAATTTGTGAAATATTTTTCATGTACTCTTAGATTTTTATAATGCAGAGTTCTAGTGCTAGGTGGCGTTAGGGTGCATTTTTCTCTGTATGACTGCATCTCCGCTTCTAAACATCCTATGAAAAAATTTCTTTTTCTGTTGTATGGCATATGATACAATAACTACAAAAATGTTCCTGTTTAAATAATGCACAATGTCATTTTTAGGGGCGTATATGAAATTTTCCTCGCTGCCTCTGCTTCTAGAAATCGTATTTGGAAAATTCTTTAACATACGTTTTGCTATAAATAATATTTTTCGTATATTTTCGTGATTCGCAATGCTGCTTCCAAAAGGTGTTAGAGCAGCATATTTCTGTTTGGAAGCGTGCCTCTGTTTTTTAAAATTTCCTTAGAAAATACTTTCTTGTATGACGTTCTTCATTACGGAGAATATTTTGCGACCAATTTCTTTCTTAAAAAACATACGAATTTTCCGCGAAAGGACGTAGAACTATATCTCCTTGTCCTTTGTATCGCATCTTTTTAATTGTTCGATTGAAAAAAATTCTTTTGCCTTGGATGTATTGCTATATTGCGCTCTAATAAATATTTTGGGTAAAACATGTAATTTTTAGTGACGTGTTTCTGCTGGTAGTAAGCGTAAGTGGATATTCCTGTTTCTGGTGATTTTACCGAAGGTAGAATTTCGGTTGAATTTTGTTGTTGTTTCACCTGGTTCCATCCAAAGCGTTACTGCTCACATTGCGTATATCACCCATATAATGTAGTGTTTTTTTTTGTTTTTTTTTTTTTTTTTTTTTTTTTTTTTGCTGTAGGAAGCGTAAATGCATGATCTTTTTCGCTGAAATTATAGAATCCACATTGAAAAATCCTTTTCGTGTCACAAAGGATGAAAAAAAGCATTATCAGTCTCTAGAATTTCGGCGTCATCTTTGTTGTTGCCCTGGAAAACGTCGTTGTAACTGTAGTTCGACAATACGGACTTAAAAAATTCTTTTCATACCGTATAGTGGTGAACTAAACCAAGATTTCCTAAGTTTTTGGAGTGCCCAGAAAACCAGATAAATCTTTTGAGAACAAAGTGCAATACAAATGAAAGACGGCAGGATGTTTTCTGTTCTGAACTCTATCCCGCTATATTTACGGCTTTTGGTCAGTCCCAAGTTAGTTCGCTAAAATTTTCAAAGGCGTGAAATGCATACTCTCTGTTCAATTTTTGGTGACAAACCCCCTTTTTTTTTTAATGATTGTGATTTTTTATGCAATTAGCAAATGTGCCTTCAGGGTGTTTCACGAAGAATGTCCGAAAGGAATAGGAAAGTAACGGTTGGTCGTAGCAGTCAAGTGAGAAATGCAAAATACGCAGCAAACGGAAGACAATTCATGTATGATAGATGCATCCTCCAGAATGGATAATTACCGGATATTCCGAAATTTAAATATTAATCCCTCCCCTCCCTCATCGGAAACCAAGGTCAGTTAGTAAAAAATGCGCAGCACCGAATTTGGGAGGGGGGGATTGACCGGACGCTTTAAAGGAATATTTCACTGAGATATGCACATTAGTGTGATTCGGTATTTGTCGATCGATTGTACGGGACCAGCAATGTGATTGGTGATTGAAACGTACATGGTACCAAATGGAGAAAACCATCGAGTCGCATCGAGAGTATGATTCGATGTGGAAAACCATCGAGTCATCAATTGTGAGTCACATCGAACGCCTCTAATGTCTGAACAGACAACATTTGGCTGTCCTTTTTTAAATGCATTTGCAGATGTCCCCCATATGTACTATTCGCGGACGTTAACACTGCGCATGTTCACTGCAGGTAAGATGCCATACATACGTCCAGAATTTTAAATATCGATATCTTTGCGAAATACTTTTCTAAAGCGTCCGGGTAAAATTATTTCTCCCTAATTCGGCGCTGCGCGTTTTTTACTAATTGCCTTTGGTTTTCGTGGGAGGCCGTATAAATATTTAATTTCCGTATTTTTTGGGAATTATCCATTCTGGAGGATGCATCTATCATAGCTGAATCGTCCTCCGTTTGCTGCCTATTTTGCATTTTTCACTCTACCGTTACTTTTCTATTCCTTTCGGACATTCTTCGTGAAATACCCTGTATGTAGGAAAAGCAAAAAAATGCGGAACTTTTAATATATGAAATTATTTTTATTGATATTGGAACAATTTTTATATTCCCACTTTTACATACTGTACATTTTTAAAACGTTGAATGTTCACTAACAACGTGATCTCACTTTTTAGTGCCTTTTTTTTTTCTTCTATTTAATAGATACACGCATTACGCGTTAAACTTAGTTTCGTCTGGTACCTAAAGCGTTGCACTGATGATTTGCAATTCGAGTACATTTCTGTTTGGACAGAGATGTAAAACTTATCGGCAGGCTGAGTAAAGTGATACTGTGATTAGAAGAACGTTTACGAAAATAGTTTTTTCTTCTCTTGCAGAATAATTGCAAAAAATTATGTATCATGGTACGAAATGGTGTACTGCATAATATTCAGAAGATATTATGCTGAAGAATATGTAGCTTTCAAACAAACACGTTTATTTTTCTAAATATGTTCCGCCAATTATATGAGATAAATAAACAAAATGAACTCATGCGCAGTTATGTAGGCGACGTAACTGAGCGGAAAGCCACTAAATTTGAATAATATAATGGTTTCGTTCTAAGTTTTCCTTTTACAAGCGTTTCCTTTACTACAGAAAGCACGCACTCCGTAGGAAAAGCACAAAAATGCGGAACTTTCGATTCCGGTGTAACATGCTTTCAGAAAGGGGCAGAAAATACGCGCGGCGTGTTTCGCCTCAAAGTTTTTACTAGCTCATAAGTTTTCCGTTAAATACTTGATTCCCCCGTAAGCCAAACACATACATACGGATTTCTGCGACTTCTTTAAACAAATAACAGTGAATCCCTCTTTCATCTTACTCGCATCACTACACGAACTTAATGAATCAAAGGGATCACGGATTTCCCTTTTCTTTCTCTGGGTCTTCAGTTTTTCTGCTTGGCTTGCCACTCTTAATTACTTGCGCTCTGCAACGACTCTCACTCGCCTCGATGAGTAAAGCTCCTAGAGATTGTCACCTCTTCTTTCCGGAACAACACTAAGCTGCTATTCAAATCACACTTAATAGGGAAAGCTTATACTTTTCGATGAAATTCCTTTTCCCGAAATTAAGAATGGGAATTTTTGTTAATTCCGAGAGCAGGTTGTGTGAGCTCCTTTCTGATTCAACGAGGCGTGTTTACTGGCTGCATAACTAAGAAGACTGCTGATACTACATTAAAGTATCTGGGATGTGTGCCCGAGCGGTAACTACTACACATGCATATGATTATAAGATAGAAGTGTGGGGCGTAACTACTTCAGAGGTGAAGCACATGTCAAAACAGCAAAGTTGCAACGACACACTCCTTCGGCGTAGCTTAACTGCGAAAGAATTCAGCTCCGGAGCAGAAGCATGTGGGCTCGAAAATCGTCACCGGACATGGCTATTATGACACGTTAGTTTAGTGTTCTGAAGCTTTTTTTATGACATTTTAGTTTAGTGTTATCAAGCTTTGTTGCAGTATGGATCACTAAGGCTCCGCCACCACAAAGTAGAAGAACATCAAACTTTTCAAAGAAACTGAATCAAAATTAAGTGGCTGATAATTATGAGTAGGAAAGTGTTCATCTCAAAAAAATATATTCCACGTGTTTAATTTTCGAGAATTAATACAATAACGATTTAGTGACTTGAAAAATGCGTAAGTTGACGAGATATCAAATCGACTGGTCCTCTCTTCTGTGACTAGCATCATACAATGAGGGAGGTTTGCAAAATAACATCATATGGATTACTTACGCGTACTGAAATCGATATAGTTGATGGAGGAACTGTGGCGTATACGAGTATAATTTATTTTGACTGTCCTTTTTTGTTTCTATCTCTTACAAAAATTTCGCCTATCTCTCTTTTAGAATGTTACGTACAGAACGTCATGTCTGAATTCCCGGTTGTTTCCACTCTTCTGGCAACAATGGCAGCAGATCAAAGGTAAACATGTAAGATAAAATTTTTGAGAATGTGAGACAGGTTAAGAAATAGGCTGAGAGCGAATCTTCTCATCTTTATCCAATGAAAAGGACTCTTATTTGTTTTTAGTTGATCAAAAAATCGAAAACGTGTGTGCGTGAGAGAGAGAGAGAGAGAGAGTGAGTATGTGTGACTGTTACTATACGTATTTCAACAGAAGCAAGAATAAAATGTAAATTTGCATTTCCATTGTATTTCTTTTTTGAATATCTACAACCACTGCGCCAGCGGGGCAGCGTAGGGTGCCTGCAAAGTTTTACGTGTACGAATAAAGTATGATGATCTTCCTCGTGCGTTAGTTGCCAGAGGTGCGGGCTTCTGTCAAATCGTCCGAGTTGGGCCCGAAGTCGAGTCTGAGATGAGGCACGCATCTGGTGCTGGTCCTATGGCGCTGCTGGTTCTATCGCTTTCCTGGAACCAGTGACACTGAATTAGGGAGAGGTGACTGCTTGTATCTGTACATAGTGGGTGGGCATTAAAATACCAAGAAACAAAAACGTTCTGATGCTCATTGAGAACACACAAACAACAACAAAGAAAGTCTTAAATGTATGTAAGAACTAAGTTTAGTTAAGAAGAAAACTTACATTTGAGGAACTAGAATGAGCCATGATTCTCGCAAATCCACTGATGTAAGTGTTTAACAGTGAGGGAAAATTTCTAAAAAAACCCAAAAAAACCCACGGGGTTTTGTCCCAAAGGTCAAACACATAGATCCACTCTCTCTAGCGGAGTCAGGAGTTCATCCAGAATGTATGACAGTGAAACAAGTGCAGCGTCCTTGGACAGGCGTCAATCCGAACTAATAGCGTGACATCCGGACGAAGGTGCTAATTTCCTTTCAAGATTGCCCCATTTGGCATCGGCAAGAGTAAAATTTTTTCTGATTTGTACTGTGGCTTGTGCGACTTCAATTTTGTCTTTATTATCGTTTCCTAACAAAGACTTCATCACATAATTAGACAATGCATTTGTTAAGGTATTATGATTTTCTTTATATCAACATCTGCAGAGCAATGATGATGCACCTGCCCTTTACTCTGAAATAAGCTATAACTATAAATACATTTATTTGCGGTATATAACATCGATCATTCTATCGTTTTTAGTTAGAACAAATATAATTACGGTTTTGCAGGTTGTTTTCCATTATCCTTGGCGTCCATATAAAAATTATGCCCTCAATATAAGGAGATCTCCTCATATTCCTACTAAAAACAGGAAAATCAAACAGAAGAAATTATTTGATAAAGATGCAATGTAGGTAGGCTATTCGGATATCAAATACCGGTGAACTGTGAAGAAAACAAGCAATGAGAAAATATTTTATCGTATATGAAACACACTTACCGGTCTAGGCAACTTCTCCACATAGTCAGCCCCTAAATTGAGACACTTATCGTATCGGAGTACGAGCTTTTGTATCCCTTCATCAAAGAAGGTTTCCACCTGGGAGCTCAGCCATGTTTAGACGTCGTTCTTCCATTCCTCATTGTCACTGAAGCGCTGCAATTCCAACCAGGTTTTCATGTCGGCAAAGAGGTGATAATCGCTGGGTGCCACATCCAGGCTCTACGTAGGGGGATCGAACACCTCTCAACCAAACTGCTCCAGCAGTGCTAATGTGCGAGCAGCCGTGTGTGGCCCCGCGTTGTAGTGGAAGAGCACAGCGTCTACCGTCAATATTCCTCTTCTTTTTTTCTGAATTGCCTTGCGCGATTTTCTTAGTGTGTCACAGTAACTCTTGCCGTTATGGTGGTTCCTGATTCTATGAAGGCTGTCAGAAACACACCTTTCTGATCCCAGAAAACAGTTTCCATCAGCTTTTTCTGTAAAAACGTTTTTCTGCACTTTTGGGGCTTGTTTCGTGAATGTGAGTGCGTTCACTGCTTTGACTGCTCTTTGCGTTCGACATTCATGATTTGAACCCACGTTTCATCACCCGTCACGATGTGATAAAAAAATGCATCCCTAACTTCGCTGTAACGTTGCAATAATGTCAAATCGGATTCCATGCTCTGCATTTTGTTCACATCGTTAAACGTTTTTGGGTGTACACTCTACTCATTCTCCGATGAATTTCTGCGGCACTTTTCCCTTCAGCATGAATAAAACGGATAATAGACCCAATTTCACAGCTTGCGGGAGCATCGATTGCAGTCTTATTTACTCGTCCGTTGGACACTGGGAATTAATGCCAGATGACCAATTGCGTGGTGTGTGGGGAAGGCACGTATCACGTGATGCCATGGCGCAAGCGCTAGCTGGCTACTCTGCTTGTATCGCGCAGTACATCGAAACGAAATCTGAAATCCGAATTGCCCTCGTAAATTCCTGATGTGGAGCTCTAAAAGACCATCCAAGTACACATAATTAGTCCTACTGAAACATGTACGTAATATATTAGGTATTGGTTGATGAATACAAGGAGGATTTTTACTTATTTCTTAGGGAAAAAAATTAACAAAAGTATGTTTTAAACGGGGAATTTAAAGCAGAGATGTATCTGAAATAAAGCTCCCAAACCAAATTTGCGCAAGATATGTAAAGGTATCTTGTTCAAATTTATTAGCAGCAGGTTTAGAGACACTTCCACGGTCATTGAAATAATCCCTTTTTCTTGTTGTCTTTTTCATTTATTCGTGATGAAATAACAAAAAAACTTCTGTTTGTTTCGGTACCTGTAAGAATATATATGATTTTATTTTTCTGCTCCGTATGAAAATGCAGAAGTTTTAAAAACTTCATTTACCCCCTAACACATTATACCGATATTATCGTCATGAAATGTTCCATTTTTAAGATGGGTAAACACATCACTTTGATTACATCTTGTTCTTTAGTTCTACAAGTATATCCTTTCGAATCAACCTATCAAACTAAGAGTATAAACAGGAGAGTGATGCTTTACATTTTCAAAACTGACAAGTTGATTCTGGACTTACAAATTGAATTAAACTATTTTAGAATATTCTGAGACTGAAACTATTGTAGAAGTGAAACAAAATTGTTTTGGAAATCGCTAAATACAATTCAGTGTAAGCGACTGATCTCCGTGCAACGTCTAGTCAAAAGGTTATAGGAGTCTTTTCTTTGTTTCATTTAGAAATGTATTCACCTATGAAAATACATAGCTACATTGGCTTCACACGATTCTCTTTCCAGTGAATGATGCACTAACATTTTGATTTGCTTTTAGTACCATATACCTGTATTCTTGAATCCGTAATTCAATTCGTCAAAAGTCTCAATTTTTGTAAGCGCTTCATTTTTTGAATGGGGTTCTAAGAAAAACTATTCCGTTGTACGTCATCTTTCTTTGTGTAGCACGTTACTGCGTTTCTGGAACTTATGCCGGGGCTTATTACGTTTTTCCCATATCACGATTTTCTTGTAGCACAGTCCTTCGTTCACATAGCTGGTCCTTTGTCGAAGAATAACGCTTCCCCAGAGGGCATAATTTATCAATGATCTCATCCTCCACAAAGAGGGATCAGACAAACGATGGCGTCCTGTGCCACGGATACTAATCACCCGGGATGAATAGGCGCAAGACGACTGCTGTTAAAGGGATCCCAAGTCTTCCAGAAGAATTTAATCAGACGCGACAGCTGGCGTTTCTAGAGGGACCTTAGAAAGCACAAAGCTCTACGATAAAGAGCCAGAAGGTCGACACCCTTTCACTCTCCTAAGTGATACAGAAGGAAACAATAGCAAAGTATTTCGCTTGCCGTCAGATGCTCAACGAAAACGTCTTACCATCTCTCTCTAAATTCCGTGCAGTAATAGGATTTTTGGAGGTCACAAATCTTCTGGGTCAGGGAGCTGTGTCATCCTAGGATCCGTAACGTATATAAATACGTGCTTTTATTCTGCGCTTCTTTGTGTCGGCAGCAAAGGAGATCAATCTGTTATGCATCACATTCCTCGCCATCTGACAAACAATACGAGGAATACATAGACCTCGCGCGGGATCTTACATTTTAGTTGTTAAATGGCAACGTAAAAAACGATTACTAAAAAGAATCACTTAGCCCACATTTAGAATTTTTGATATAATGATATTGAAAAAACTGAAAGAAAGAGGAAGACGTGTTTCACCGGGTGGGAGGAGACAGCATTCCAAACACTGGGTCAAGCGTAAACTAAAGCATTAATTGTAAAACATTTTATTTGGAAACTAGTATACCCTATGTTGTCATCGCTCTCTGTCTTCATATTCGTTCTTTCGTAACTTAGCTTCAGACCCAGGCGGTATAGCTTTCCCTAGAACGAAATTAATATAACGCAACACACTGCTGGAACGTGAGGTTTAGTAATAGCGTTTAGACATAAGTCGCATGGTAAGTAACGCTTACGTCTCTAAATCCAAGAGTACAACACGGCATGATTTATATTTCTTGTGGAAGACACTGATCGGCATTTGCGCTTCGGTTCTTATTTCATTTTATCGATCCTGAATTAGTAGTGGTCACTCTCCACAAGTCAGTGCTCACCAGAGTTATCCCAATACGGTAAAATAAATAAAAGGAAAAAAGGAAGACGTGAAAGGACATGCTGATGTATGAAGTTAATCTAAAAATCATTGTTAAGAAAACCTCCGGATAATTTCAGTTTAGAACATATACACTGACGGAAAAAAAATCCCAACACCAAGAAGGGGTTGTATTAGATAAACGACAGTTAGTAGGCGGTGAGAGTACATCTGTAAGATGACGTCTATGCAAATTTCGCGCTCGGCGCATACGTATGGCGCTGGTAGCCCCCTCGGAACATGCAAAGCAGGTTTGCTGTAAATACGCGCTGTAACGTTCGTGAGCGTTAGTTATCGTTGAGATTCGACGTAGTGTGTTAATGTTAGTTAAGAATGCCTTTAAGAAGATGAAGAAGCCATTATCAACAGCTCACGGAGTTCGAACGAGGTCGTGTAATGGGGCTACGAGAAGGTGGATTTTCGTTCCGCAATATTGCAGAACGACTTGGCAGGAATGTAGCCACTGTGCATGATTGTTGGCAGCGTTGGTCAAGGGAAGGTACTGCCTCAAGAAGACCGGGTTCCGGCCGGCCACGTGGCACTACTGAGAGGGAAGACCGCCGTGTACGGCGTATGGCTGTGGCACATCGTACCGCGTCTGCGGCAGCAATTCAAACTGCAGTTGACACCACAGTGACACAACGAACTGTTACAAATCGTTTACTTGAAGGAAAGCTCCGAGCGAGACGCCCTGTAGCGTGCATTCCACTTACTTAAAACCACTGCCGTTTGCGACGTCAGTGGTGTCAAGCTAGAGCTCATTGGAGGACAGAGTGGAGATCTGTTGTGTTTTCTGATGAAAGCCGGTTCTGCCTGGGTGCCAGTGATGGCCGTGTGTTGGTTAGAAGGAGGCCAGGTGAGCGCCTGCAACCAACCTGTCTGCGACCGAGACACACTGGTCCTACACCTGGAGTTATGGTCTGGAGAGCAATTTCCTATGACAGCAGGAGCACTCTCGTGGTTATCCCACGCACCCCGACGGCACAGTTGTACGTCGGTCTGGTGATTCAACCTGTTATGCTGCCATTCATGAACAGCATTCCAAGGGATGTTTTCCAACAGGATAACGCTCGCCCGTATACCGCTGTTGTAACCCAGCATGCTCTACAGAGTGTCGACATGTTGCCGTGGCCTGCTAGATCACCAGATCTTTCACCAATCGAGCACGTATGAGACATCATTGGACGACAACTCCAGCGTCATCCTAACCAGCATTAACCGTCCCTGTATTGACTGACCAAGTGCAACAGGCATGGAACTCCATCCCACAAACTGACATCCAGCACCTGTACGACACAATGCATGAACGTTTGCGTGCTTGCATTCAACATTCTGGCGGTTACACCGGTTATTAATGTACCAGCACTTCACATTTAAAATGGCTGTTCTCGCGCTTACAATAAGCTGTGATCTTGAAACCTTAATCGATTAAATATGTTACCTATACAAATGTATTGCCGCCATTTCATTCCTCTGCAACTATTTTTTCGTGGTGTTGGGATTTTTTTCCGTCAGTGTACTTAAATTCGGTACGTAGTGGAAATGTTATAACAGTACACATATAATGCTGCTCATTGAAATCGTCTTAGAAGAGAAATTTCCGGAAATGTTGAATTGGCACAGCCATTAGGCTGGGAAGAAATGATTAGATCACATCAGATCAAAGAAATATATTATCTCATGAAGCACAGGAATATGAGACAGGAGATAGTGTCTATAGTAGAGATCATATGAGGGCAGTTATCATAATGGAAATGGGTCAAGCAGTTGAAAGATATTTAGTTACGCTAACCTGTTGACGTACTACGCTTCTCCTTTAAAACCAATGCGAGATTACCCACCGAGCCATGGAATAATACAAAGTACCCGAAGGTACTCTGAAAATGACTATGAAGAACGTGGCAGCATTTAACTATTATATAGAAGAGATGGCGCCTAAAATTTAACTCTTTACGTCACGTTGACAGTGTAAATTTGTCAGGATCAGGATATATGACAAACATGCACGACCTTAGATAACGAGAACACTCCTATCAGAAATTCTTCTTGTGGACCTCTACAGGTAGCACACGTGATTTCGTTTGCGATATAGAAATTAATTCAACTGTTCAGTTCTCCACCACTTTCTGATAACCAAGTTTTCATTGTGCGGTGATCAGAGAAACACGCCTATGCTATTAGATATGTTCCCGTCATAATAACAATAATGGCATGGGAGTATCACGGCCTATAACAGCAGCTACTTGCAGCGTTATAGCCTAGTAACTAAACGATACCTTGAAACGAATCGCGGAAATTGTCTATTTCTGTTTGTTTTTGTTTTGGGATTTAGCGACCAGCCTGAGCAACTCTTAGGCCTAAAAGCTGTCGCGCATCTCTGGTATGTGGACACTAGTTCCAGAGAAAGGAGAAATCCAGTGCCGTGAGACGAACACACCTCCTATGCCTCATCCGAGACTGGAAGTTGGGCATACTCGAATAAACAGCTAGACGCCAGAGATTAGGTAGGCCACTGCTCAACCGGGCTCGCCTTCAACGACATGCTACGTATTTTCAAGAGCTGTGACATATTTTCAAGGAGTATAACCTAAGTTAGAAGATTCACCCCTGTGGCTGAGTGGTCTGAGGCGCTGGCCTCTGATCATTCGTGCATGATGTGCCGAACTCGAGTCCTGCATGGGTGGTGTGTTTATCGGTTTTCTCTTTTGTGGAATCAGTGTCTCTAACTTAGGCCCTGCCACTTGTTTGTAACCCTCCCAATTGTTCATCGGTTTTCTCTTTTGTGGAATCAGTGTCTCTAACTTAGGCTCTGCCACTTGTTTAAAACCCTCCCAATTGTTCATCGGTTTTCTCTTTTGTGGAATCAGTGTCTCTAACTTAGGCTCTGCCACTTGTTTATAACCCTCCCAATTGTTCATCGGTTTTCTCTTTTATGGAATCAGTGTCTCTAACTTAGGCTCTGCCACTTGTTTAAAACCCTCCCAATTGTTCATCGGTTTTCTCTTTTGTGGAATCAATGTCTCTAACTTAGGCTCTGCCACTTGTTTATAACCCTCCCAATTGTTCATCGGTTTTCTCTTTTGTGGAATCAGTGTCTCTAACTTAGGCTCTGCCACTTGTTTACAACCCTCCCAATTGTTCATCGGTTTTCTCTTTTGTGGAATCAGTGTCTCTAACTTAGGCTCTGCCACTTGTTTATAACCCTCCCAATTGTTCATGGTAGTCGATACAGCCCAAAACGAAAACGCAAATTAAGCAGATGGCACAAAGCGTGAGTAGCATGAAGTTTCGCCCGGTTCGCGATGATTGCATAAATACTTCCAGAATTACTGGCCCTAATTACCGCTTAATAATCTCATTTGTTTCGTTTGAGGGGCGGCAGGGTTAACGACAACTACGAGCTATTCTTAGGTGTACAAGCAGTTGCCCGTCGCCAATTTAGGGCCATTGGCTCCATCAAAGAGACAGAGCCATCGGAACCCATGCCTCACCTAGAATCCGGGCCCATGTCGGACGAATGGTAAAAATCCAGCGCCGGGCTACCAGAACGGTCAATCATTTTCTTACTCTGCCTTCAGTTTGTACGGAAAATTTTTGACTAACAGCTGAACACCTATTAATGCGAAGACGTTATATCCATAATTTATTTCTTGAGCTGCTTCGGTGGCGTACTGGTATAAGTGTTGTCCTCTGAACGTTCGTCCGAAAGGACGATATTTCAAGTTCCGGATGAGGTATGGACAGCACTCCAGCTTTCAGGCACTGACTCTCTCCTCTCCCTGGAACCATTTGTCCCAAAATAGTAAACGATGACTGCTTACCCCCTTAGAATTGCTTACGGTGGTCTTTCAACTTCGGGAAAAAAAAACAATATTTTTTGAGATCTATTATCCGAGAATTGAACATGAATCTCGTAAAAAAACATGACTTGCGCGCAATCAATAATTTATGTCTGAAATTCTCACCGTTGGTTTCTCTTGATACAAGTGAGCTAATGATTTGTTTTTTCATTTCTTTAATATTTGCTGATGCTGCCAGTCATTTCTGTACGAAAACCTAAAAAGAGAAGCAGAAAAGCAAGTAAGTGCGTTTCAACCAAAATGTTTCTACTGCACAACGGGAAAATCAATGTTTTCCCCCGTCTTTAAAGAAATATATATTTCTTTTCTCCTTACCTTTTAGGTAAGGAGAAAAGGAGAAGATCTCATTGAACTGAAAAGTGGACATCTCTTTTACTATCGTGGGACAGATACTGGCAGAACTAGTGGTGTTGGATTTATAATAAACAAGAAACTGAAGGATAAAGTTGTAGAAGTTGAAAGTTCCTCTGACAGAGCTGCACGACCTGTTATCCAACTCTCGAGAAGATACCAGACTCAGATTATTCAAACTTCTGCATCCACCACAAGTCATCCTGAAGAACAAATTGAAGAATTTTATGAGGAAATTCGTCATCTAAATAATAAAGGTAAGCAGCACTTGAAGATAATTATGGGAGATTTCAATGCAAAAATACGGCAAGGGCAACATAATGAAACTTCAGTAGGTAAATTCGGTCACGGCAACAGAAACCAGCGTGGAAATACTCTCGTAGAGTTTGCAGAGGCAGAAGGGTTTTTCATCATGAACTCCTTCTGCAAGAAAAAGGAACACAGGAAATGGACATGGAGACATCCAAATGGGACGACAAGTGAAATTGATTTTATTATGTGTAACAAAAAATTCGTCATAGAAGACTGCAGTGTGCTAAACAAGTTCAACACAGGTAGTGACCATAGATTGGTGAGATGTAAGATGCACCTCAACACTAAACTTGAACGTGCCAAGCTCATAAGACAAACAAAATCTGTTGACATAACCAACCTTAAAAAATACCATAATACCTTCAAGTTGGAACTGAAGAACAGATTCTCTGCTTTAGAAGGCCTAACATCGGAAGAAGTGGATATTTCTGAAGTTAACAGAAAAGTAACCAAAGCTCTTATGGAAACAGCAACAAAATTAGCTGGGTCTAAGAACAAGTTGCATGTGAACAAATTATCAGGAAAAACCAAAATGTTGATGCAAAAAAGAAGAGAGATGAGGACAACTAAAGAAGATGTGACTTCCAAAGTGGAATATATAGAGCTATGCAAGACAGTAAGAAAAAGTATCACTGAAGACGTAAGAAAATTCAACTGTGAACTAGTGAGGAAAGCAATTGAAAACAACCAAAGTCTAAAGATAGCAAAGGGACATCTCAGTAAGGGAAGAAAACAGATTATGGCACTGAAAAAAGAAGATGGTTCTGTAACAAGAAATAGAGGCGAAATTTTTACAAGAGTAAAATATTTCTACTCCAAATTATATGAAAGGGATGATACATGCACTCCAGACATCATGAAAGATACAAGTACCAGAGTTCCTCCAGTCCTTCCAGCAGAAGTTGCACATGTAATCAAGAACATGAAGCGGGGGAAAGCTCCAGGAGAAGATGGAATTACTGTAGACATCCTACAAGAAGCAAGTGGAGAAATCGAAACAGTACTCGCCCAAATTTTCACTCGATGCCTTAATGAAGGGAAGATTCCTGAGGATTGGAACATCGCTACAAGGATCATGCTACATAAAAAAGGTGACATTGAGGATCTCGGGAACTACAGACCTATCAGCCTCCTATCAGTGGTTTATAAAATCTTCACTAAAGTTCTTTCACACCGCTTGAAGGTAACACTGGACATGGCTCAACCGAGAGAACAAGCTGGATTCAGGAGTGGCTACAGCACAATAGATCATATCCACGTACTGAGAGAACTAATTGAAAGAGCGAGGGAATATGAACTTCCATTGTGAATTGCTCTTATCAATAATGAAAAAGCCTTTGATTCGGTGAAACCATCAGCAGTTACAATGGGTCTGAAATCCTGCGGTATTGAAGATGCATACATTAATATTATTAATAACATCTATGAAAATGCAAGTGCAAAAATTCGGCTGTTCAAAAATACAACACACATAAAAATTGGAAAGGGAGTGAGACAGCGTGACACCATATCTCTGAAGCTCTTTAATGCTACATTGGAACATGTCTTTCAACCCCTGAACTGGGAAAACAAAGGGATAAAGGTTAATGGAGATTATCTAACCCACCTTCGTTTTGCTGATGACGTAGTCATTTTTGCCACTACCACATCAGAGCTGCAGAATATGATCCAGGAACTTGCTGACAAGAGTAAAGAAGTGGGATTAAAAATGAACTTTCAGAAGACAAAAGTGATGTTCAATGCTTTTACAAGAAATGAAGATTTATCTATTGATGGAGAAAAGCTGGAGATAACAGGAACGTACGTTTATCTTGGACAGCAGATATCAAGTGAGGATCACATTGATGAAGAAATTAATCGGCGTAAAAAACTTGCCTGGAGAGCTTTTGTAAGAATCAGCATAATTTTCAAGAGCAATATGCCATTATGTCTTAAAAGAAAAGTGTTTGATCAATGCATCCTTCCAGTGCTTACGTATGGTGCAGAGACGTGGACCTTAACTAAAAGAGACATACAAAGGCTGCAGACGACTCAAAGTGGCATGGAGAGGTGCATGCTTGGTGTAACCAGGAGAGATAAGAAGAGGAACTCGTGGATCAGAAAAATGACAAGAGTGGAAGACATCACGATCACAGTAAATTCCCTGAAATGGCAATGGTATTGGTATTGGTAACTGTGGGGACCATAGCGGTACCCAGTTTATTGCTATAACGAAATACAGACATAGGATATTCATTAAAAGCTGCAGTACAGAAAACAACAGTGCGGAAAGTCAGTATATCCACGATGCAGCACAACGTTACACAGAAAGGAAATGAATATGCACACGAACAATGAATGGCCTAACGGCATGTCAAACACTATAACACATGTGTACAAATGCATGAAATGTACTATGCTATCATAAATCAACCGAACGGAACCGAAATGTGGTTAGAGCGCAAAACAACATTGAGTACCTCATCAACTTTAGAAAAATAACACAGGTAACAAACGTACCACTATAGTAATCCGCGATAGAGGAAAGCACTAACACAACAAACTCTCACAATTATAGTTAATTTAAAAAACAGGCACAAATTCAGGAAACAACAGATAAGCTAATGAGGAGATCACACAAATAACGAGACCAATTAGTTGTGAAAACACAGCAAAAACAAGCAATTATCGCAAATTTAAAATACATTACTTGTGAAACACAGCCAAACACACAAATAAAGCAAATTTACAATACATTACTTGTGAATCACAGTAAAAACACACAATGAAAACATCAGAATCAACATGCATTAAGTCTGCAAAACCAGGGAATCTGTGAACGGGTTCGCAAATCCCCTAGCATTGTGAGAACAAAAAGTAATCGGTGTGAGGAAGAGAGCTAAAGGTCATCGGTAAAAGGATAGAATATATCACATATATGCTTCTCAACGAGCTCCTTCAAGGAGGCGAGACGGCGCGTGTAACGTCTCAAAAAGGCTGATACCGAGGATCGGTGGCACACAGAGATTTTAAAAGTGACACATAAGATTCGAATTGCGTTGCCGCTGCATACAGGTCCAGATCAGGTGAGTGAAGGAATTCTTCAGAACTAACAATCGTACGTGCAGGTTGAAAAAGACGTAAAAGTTGCTGTCTGGACAGTGGTCCAGGAACTGGAGGAAACGTATCAACGGCCTGTAGAACCTCAGCATCAGAGAGAGGATTGACAGGACCTGAGCGGAGAAGCATACTGTTTGAAGAATCATTAAGTGGAGAAACACCGGAACCGGAAACCTCGGGAACACTAGATGAATCCTCAGAATGTGGTACAGAAAGTTGTTTTAACTTTTTCTGTTTTACAGCGCCTTTGGAAGTTCCAATCCGCTTCGAAGAAGAAGCTGAGGCGGATGTATACATTAGTGGATCAGGCTCACCTCCCAAGTCAGGAGACGAGGAAACGAACGTCACCGAAGAAGCAGTACGTAGCTGAGCTGCCTTAGTGGAGACTGGTACAACAGCTGAGGCTTCAGGAAAATGTTGCAACAAGGGTATGGTAGACAAGGTTGTAAATGGAGATCCGATATCCGAGAGGCTAGGAGAAGAGCCAGACGGCCGATCTGCCAAACCACCACTCAACACACCCGGATCGGAACACTCCGCTGTAAACACATCTGTAGTTGAAGACAACTCTGTCAATCTTGAAGGTGGATGCACAATCGTACGGGTCGGGAGAGGAGGAAAGGCAGCATTGTCCGTGACGGAAATGTTCGTCTGACGGAGAAACGAAGAATTTGCGTCAGGCAAACTACCGGTAGTGGGGATAGTAGAAAGACCAATGTGGTCAGCAGTGGGATGTGAACTTGATGAACGTCCACGTCGAACGCGGTCACAGGAGGCAGTGGTGTGATTCTGTGTTAAACAGTGTGTACAATAGTGAGCAGTGAAAATCTTGAAACTGTACGATCGTGCGTCAATTTCAACAGTAGCTTCTGTAGGGCAATCCGCCAAGGCTTTCTCGATGGGAAAGACGACCAATAACTGACGGCGAGGTCCGGTAGCATGTGCAAATCGAGTTCCGCGGGGAGCGTCAGAGAGGCGACGAACCTTGCCAACAATTTTACAAACATGACTGACAAGGAGAGGAAGTGCAGTATCAGGCACTTCCTGTGGAACAGGATAGAACGTGATGATCACCGGTCGCTTGGAAAGAGGCGACGGGATGAGATGGCTTGTCCCAATCGAAAGTCCGTTTGAAAGAAAAAGTCAGCATCATCCTTGTGATTGAACTGTACCGAAATACCCCGAGGAGTACGGGAAATTCCTGCAATGGACGCAGACGACACATGTCCAGAGAGGGCTTCCATGTAGCGTGGAATGGAGTATTTGGTAAAGCATGAAAGAGCACACCTCTATCCAGGAGGTTATGGAACTCACGGCCAATCTGCGAATTGTCATCTATCGTTACCTTCACCTTGTGGCTAGATACCTGAATAATAGGTGTTGCTTGCAAAATACCATCTGGTTGAGAGGAATCGGACGTAGAAGTAGCGCCTCGTTGCACTTTAAAGGCAAATGACATCCTCGGAAGAGAAGTCTGTTCGGATCTGGCAGGCACAGAAGGCTGTGAGGGAACAGAAGCACAGGCCGAAGGCAAGGCAGTAGAATCAGTAGTACCCAGGAAGGGCACCGAGGCAGATGCAGGAGCTGAAGAAGAAAGCGCAGCCAAGTCCAGTGAAGGCACCGGTGCAGGAGTACTAGAAAGCTGGGAAGGCATCTGAGCAGACACATCTGAGGACGAGAGTATGTTAACTTCCATGGACGTGGGAAGTGTGACGTGACGTGCATCCGCCACGCCCACAGATGATAAGGAAATACCGGAAGCCGCCATGTTGGCAGCTTCCAAACGTAAACAAACGAGCAAACGATAAGAAAACGGATGAATATGAACTAATATGAGGATGAGAACGCTAGAAAAGTATCTCAAAACGTACACAGTACCTTTAAACAGCCAAGCCACGCAACAGGTGAGTGAGGGACGAGGTATTCCACACTAAAATTCATAAAATATTGGAGCCACCAACACTACGTCTGTCACGAACGAGCAATGGGCTGGACATACTGCCAGAAGGACAGATCATCGATGGACATCCGAAATTTTAGATTGGATTCAAAGGGACAGGAAATGACCCAGAAGAAGACCACATGGGAGATGGGTGGATGAAATTCGAAAGTATGCAGGGGTGACATGGAGGAGACTGGCACAAGACAGACCATTGTGGAGGAAACTTGGGGAGACCTTCGTCCAGCAGTGGATTGATAATGGTTGACAATGATGATGATGATGATGATGATATTTCTTTTATTTTCAAGAAAAGTACTGTGCAGGAAGAACGTAGCACAGAACGAAATTTTGCTTCTCTGGAAAACAAGGGAGAAGCTGAATGCCTTTATAACAGATGTCTAAGAAACGCCAGTCAAGGACAAAAAAATCGTGTTCGCTATACACCAAAATATTATTTTATAGTTTACCAATAAGTCATACTATAGGACATTAAATTCAGTATTTTAAGGTGGTGTTAAATCTAATGTGAAGCAATTTTTTTTCAATTCTAAAGAAAATTATTGCTCTGTCAGAAACATTGTTTTGAGAATTTCAAATTGTACGAGGTATTTTGGGCTCCCAAAAATATTAATTTTTGTGAAACACAACGGCTGATAACTCGAAGCGATGCGTTTTGAAGGAATATGAAAGCAACTGAGTGAAAGTATTCTCTTGGTGTGTACAGATTGTTTTTCTAATTTTGAATGAAATCCACATTAATGATAGCGGCGAAGTTCAATGGAATATTTTCATAAGGATGATATTTTCTCTTATGGATTACTTCATATGGAAAAATGCGCAGGTTGTTAATTATGCTATTTTAAAGACATTTCTCTTGAGAGAGAAATCGATCAAAGCATTAAAAATTATGTAAAAGAAGTTAAGATAAAAGGATTCAGTAAGACAAAGTGGTGCAATGATTCCAAGATCTTTTTCCACAATTACTCTGGTAATTAAATGAGAGGAAGTCTTTCCTGAAAAGTATCTGAACTTTTATATTTAACCTTTCTTACAAATTCAGCAATCTCATTAAATGATCTCAGTCTTTAACTTCAAGGAAATTTAAAACAAGGGTTCAACTAATTAAAACTGCAAATGCACTTAAATTAAATTTAAATTGATTTCATGGATGTCGCAAATAAGAGAAATAACTTTCATTAACTATTACTCTGTAAGGAAAAGATCTCATGGACTTGAGGAAATTGTCAAAAATACATAACTGGAGTGTTTTACAGATTAATTTTAAAATTCGATATTCCAATTTTCATGTGAATAACTTTAAGCCAGTTGCATTGTTAATTTTAAGCTAATTTGATAGTACTTAGTTTTAAGATGCAATAACAAACATAATATCTGTATTATTTTTTACGATATAGAAATGAATATAATTAATATCTCATATCTGCAACTGAAGCTCAGAATTTCCCGAAATGGATTTTATGCGTAAGACGAAAAATTTCTTTTATTTTAAAGAGATTGTGAACGTGTACATTTATGTTTCGCATCAGTTCATTAATAGGAAATGGCTTCTTTCTTAACAATAAAATTTTTTAAATCCCAGAATAGATCTAAGTTAACCAATATATACTCCATGGCTTGATGGACATTGTCTCTAACTTTGTATATTCTGCAGTTTAATAAATTGTTTAACAGCTAGCAATATCAGACACACACTTTATCATACACTCAAAATTTTTTCTTGTTTTGTTTCGGGTTTTAACGGCTATCATGAACAACTCAACGGACTATGGGCATTTGCCCACCCCTGATTTAGGGCCACTGGTTCCTTACAAAAAGAGAGATCCGGTGCTTTAACCCCATGCCTCATCCGCGGCCCAGGCCCAACTCGGACAACTAGCCAAAATACTAAGCCTCCGACCATTCGGTCACCAAGTCAGCATTTATCTTTTAATTGTGACAAATGTGCCGTGTGACAAAGTTTCAGCAGCCCCTGTGACCGAGTGGTCTGAGGTGCTGGTTTCTGATCATTCTTACAGTTGGACCCAAGTTCTAGCCCCGGATGGGGCATGGGTGGTGCGTGCACTTCTCTCATGACGCTGGCTCTGTCCTATCCCTGGAGCCAGTAGCCTTAAATAAGGGACGGCGACTGCTTATGTCCTTGGAATTATTCATGGTGGTTGTTAAACCTCGAAAGAGACAGAGTCTCGAACTCTGTAAGCTAAAAGTATTTCAATGTGGGCGAGCATACGTTTTACTAAAAATAAAGATTTACTGCATAAAATGCGAATAAGGTTTATGTGTCTTCATGACCAATAGAAAAGTAATATTTTAAATCCGACTTATCGTGGCAGAGATATCACATCAACTTTAAATGCACATCTACGTTACCAATGTAAAATTTTGTATGAGGAAAATAGCAAAATTCTGAAATGAATGCAAAATCTTAGAGATTTTTGCATGAGCGAAAAATGGCGGTGGCGCGGGGCAGCAGGAAAATTGTGAGGAAGAGATAGAAAATTTCGTTATAACAATTTTGATGTTACTTCTTCGCGTCAAACGCGAGAAAAGAGAATGATCCGTACCTTATTTTCAGACGAATGTATATTGTCCGAAATGCAGATATCCGTAATCATGGAAACTTTCACTTAGTTTCGTAGTTTTGATGAAAATACACTGCTGGCCACCTAAAATGCAATACCAAGAAGGACACGAGATAGCAAATCCAGATTTACTGGATACATAACAACATATACAAAGATGAAACGATTGAGCTTACAGGCCCGTGTGACTTGCGGAACACGCAGACATCAATAGTTCGTGTGGCCCCCATGGCTGGCAATAACGGCCGCTACACGCCGCGGTATCGAACAAAAGAAGCTTTGGATGTGGGCTTGGGGTATGTAGGTCCAGGATGCTTCCACACGTTGCCACAGTTCATCAGGCGTAGCCGCGGGTGGTGCTAGCCGGGCCACTCGGTTGCCGATCAGCGACCAGACGTGTTCGATGGGCGACATATCGAGAAAACAGGCGGGCCACGGCAGCAAAGACACCTGGGGGCCGTGAAGAATTGTTGCACGATGCGTGCCACGTGCGGGCGCGCATTGTCCTGTTGAAATGTGGCCGCTGGCAGGTCCTGCAGGTAAGGGAGTACTACAGGCTCCAAAACTTCGGAGATGTAGCGGTGGCTGTTGAGTTTATCGGCGATGCGTACCAGAGGGGTGCGGATATCATATCCAATTGTGCCCCGAACCATAACGCCAGGCGACGGACCGGTATGGCGATGCATCACGCAGGCGTCATACAGTCTCTCGCCGCGGTACCGCCACACGCGGATCTGACCATCGTGGGGTTGCAAGCAGAAGCGGGATTCTTCGGAAAAGACAATGTCGTTCCATTCTGTAGTCCAGGTGCGGCGTTCAACGGCCCACTGCCGCCGCACTTGCCGGTGGTGTAATGTCAATGGTAATCGGAGCAATGGGCGCCGTGCGGCAAGTTCCCGCTACTGCAGACGTCGTCGAACGGTACGTGCTGACACAGGTTGTTGCGCAACACACCTTAATTCCTGCGCTAACTTTCGTGATGTGACGGTGCAGGCCGTCAATGCCCGCCGCACAACATGCTGGTCCTCTCGTTCGGTGGTGTACCGCGGCCGTCGCAATCGCTCACGTCGGTCCGTCCTTCCCTCCTGCATCCACCAAATCCATACTCGTCTCACTGTGGCTGAATGTCGCCCCACACGGGCGCTGATGTCTCAGTACAATAAACCGCTGTCGCGATAAGCCACTATTTGTCTTCTGTCGAACTCCGAAACTTGCTGGAATGACTGCCGTATTCTGGGACGAGGCATCAGGAAGCTTCCGGCGCACAGGTCCGGCAGCACAACACACTTCCACTACTTACACCCCGCCTTCTGCGCACCCTTCTTATAGTGCTTCTCGGTGGCGTGCCGGGCGCACATGATTTGCATATGCCCCGCAATGCTAATCGTTTGCATGTCCCCTTGCGGGCGACGCATGCTCCGAATTTCAGACGATTCGGATGCTTCCATCTTGGTGTTGCCTTTTGTGTGGCCAGCAGTGTACATAAAAAAAATAAACAAGTAATTTTTGCAAACTGACTCAGAAGCGAGTCGATAGTGTGCATAGAAAGAAATAAGTTTATGTCACCTTAAGGAAAACTGCATTGGAAAAAGCGGGGAATACCAGTTTCAAGGTTGCCTCATTTGGATGTTGTATGGTATAGTACCGAAAGCTAAAAGAATATACCAGATTTGACTTATGGATGTAGCGGTACCATGTCCATGGACGTCCGGGCAAATTAATAACAAACATTTTCTTTTATTCAAATTACTTTAATTAACGCATTTTAGCATTGCTTTTTCCACCATTTGTTAAATCCATAGTTGCTGGCAAACGTTAAATTTCTAAATTTGCTTATACAAAACACAGAGACACTGCTTTTTGTACAAAATATTTGCTAAACACATTATGTTTCGTTCATTGTTGGCCTTCTGAAGATTTGTTCCAAAAACGACTGACAACTGGAAATACGTTTCATGTATTACAACCCCAAGTACAATGAACATCTTGCCATTTATATCTAATAATCTGGTCTATAGTCTTATTTCATCATCATCATCATTGTCAACCATTATCAATCCACTGCTGGACGAAGGTCTCCCCAAGTTTCCTCCACAACGGTCTGTCTTGTGCCAGTCTCCTCCATGTCACTCCCGCATATTTACGAATTTCATCCACCCATCTCCCATGTGGTCTTTTTCTGGGTCTTTTCCTGTCCCTTGGAATCCAATCTAAAATTTCGGCTGTCCATCTATGGTCTGTCCTTCTGGAAGTATGTCCAGCCCATTGCCATTTCAGGGATTTAACTCTGATCATGATGTCTTCCACTCTCGTCATTTTTCGGATCCACGAGTTCCTCTTCTTATCTCTCCTGGTTATACCAAGCATGCACCTCTCCATGCTTCTTTGAGTTGTCTGCAGCTTTTGTATGTCTCTTTTAGTTAAGGTCCACGTCTCTGCACCATACGTAAGCACTGGAAGGATGCATTGATCAAACACTTTTCTTTTAAGACATAATGGCATATTGCTCTTGAAAATTATGCTGTTTCTTCCAAAAGCTCTCCAGGCAAGTTTTGTACGCCGATTAATTTCTTCATCAATGTGACCCTCACTTGATATCTGCTGTCCAAGATAAACATACGTATCTGTTATCTCCAGTTTTTCTCCATGAATCGATAAATCTTCATTTCTTGTAAAAGCATTGAACATCACTTTTGTCTTCTGAAAGTTCATTTTTAATCCCACTTCTTTACTCTTGTCAGCAAGTTCCTGGATCATACTCTGCAGCTCTGATGGGGTAGTTGCAAAAATGACTACGTCATCAGCAAAACGAAGGTGGGTTAGATAATCTCCATTAATCTTTATCCCTTTGTTTTCCCAGTTCAGTGATTGAAAGACATTTTCCAATGTGGCATTAAAGAGCTTCGGAGATATGGTGTCACCTTGTCTCACTCCCTTTCCAATTTTTATGTGTGTTGTATTTTCAAACAGCCGAATCTTTGCACTTGCATTTTCATAGATGTTATTAATAATATTAATGTATGCATCTTCAATACCGCAGGATTTCAGAGCCGTGGTAACTGCTGATGGTTTCACCGAATCAAAGGCTTTTTCATAATCGATAAAAGCCATGCACAATGGAAGTTCATATTCCCTCGCTCTTTCAATCAGTTCTCTCAGTACGTGGATATGATCTATTGTGCTGTAGCCACTCCTGAATCCAGCTTGTTCTCTCGGTTGAGCCATGTCCAGTGTTACCTTCAAGCGGTGTGAAAGAACTTTAGTGAAGATTTTATAAACCACTGATAGGAGGCTGATAGGTCTGTAGTTCCTAAGATCCTCAATGTCACCTTTTTTATGTAGCAGGATCATTGTAGCATTGTTCCAATCCTCAGGAATCTTCCCTTCATTAAGGCATCGAGTGAAAATTTGGGCGAGTACTGTTTCGATTTCTCCACTTGCTTCTTGTATGATGTCTATAGTAATTCCATCTTCTCCTGGAGCTTTCCCTCGCTTCATGTTCTTGATTGCATGAGCAACTTCTGCTGGGAGGACTGGAAGAACTCTGGTACCTTTCATGATGTCTGGAGTACATGTATCATCCCTTTCATATAATTTGGAGTAGAAATCTTTCACTCTTGTCAAAATTTCGCCTCTATTTCTTGTTATAGAACCATCTTCTTTTCTCAGAGCCATAATCTGTTTTCTTCCCTTACTGAGATGTCCCTTTGCTATCTTAAGGCTTTGGTTGTTTTCAATTGCTTTCCTCACTAGCTCACAGTTAAATTTCCTTACGTCTTCAGTGATACTTTTTCGTGTTGTCTTGCATAGCTCTATATATTCCACTTTGGAAGTCACATCTACTTTAGTTGTCCTCATCTCTCTTCTTTTTTGCATCAACATTTTGGTTTTTCCTGATAATTTGTTCACATGCAACTTGTTCTTAGACCCAGCTAATTTTGTTGCTGTTTCCATTAGAGCTTTGGTTACTTTTCTGTTAACTTCCGAAATATCCACTTCTTCCGATGTTAGGCCTTCTAAAGCAGAGAATCTGTTCTTCAGTTCCAACTTGAAAGTATTATGGTGTTTTTTAAGGTTGGTTATGTCAATACATTTTGTTTGTCTTATGAGCTTGCCACGTTCCAGTTTAGTGTTGAGGTGCATCTTACATCTCACCAATCTATGGTCACTACCTGTGTTGAACTTGTTCAGCACACTGCAGTCTTCGATGACGAATTTTTTGTTACACATAATAAAATCAATTTCACTTGTCGTCCCAATTGGATGTCTCCATGTCCATTTCCTGTGTGGCTTTTTCTTGAAAAAGGAGTTCAAGATGAAAAATCCTTCTGCCTCTGCAAACTCAACGAGAGTATTTCCACGCTGGTTTCTGTTGCCGTGACCGAATTTACCTACTGAAGTTTCATTCTATTGCCGTTGCCCTATTTTGGCATTGAAATCTCCCATAATTATCTTCAAGTGCTGCTTACCTTTATTATTTAGAAGACGAATTTCCTCATAAAATTCTTCAATTTCTTCTTCAGGATGACTTGTGGTGGGTGCATAAGTTTGAATAATCTGAGCCTGGTATCTTCTCGATAGTTGGATAACGAGTCGTGCAGCTCTGTCAGAGGAACTTTCAACTTCTACCACTTTATCCTTCAGTTTCTTGTTTATTATAAATCCAACACCACTAGTTCTGCCAGTATCTGTCCCACGATAATAGAAGAGATGTCCACTTTTCAGTTCAATGAGATCTTCTCCTTTTCTCCTTACCTCACTTAGTCCGACGATGTCCCACTTGATCCTTTGTAGTTCCTCTTCCAATTCAAGAAGCCTTGAATCAGAAGATAGGGAGCGTCCGTTATAGGTAGCCAAGGTCAGCATCAAATGGCAGCCTAGGCCGGTCCTCCGGGGATTCTTAGCACCCTCTGCCTTCATGTCGCACTGGCCGCTGCCTTGGCCAGGTACATTCCAGCTGCCGGAGACTGAGGGCCAAGATTTAAGTTGTAGAGTCATTTTGGAGGTGTTTGGCCATAACTCACCACGCTGGCCAAGCCGGTTGGTGAGTGTGGGATAGCATTTCCTCTGATCCCGATGGTATAGTTATACCGCTATTGGCGGTCGTCAGAGCCCATTTAGTGGGAACAGGATGCACCACGAGAAGGCGGGGTTGACATTTGTCAAGGAGAGGCTGTGATGTTACGCATCACCTGACCTTACATCCCTAATCTTATTTATTTGAAAATATATTTGTAATGTTCGTTTAATTGTCCAGAAGAGAGATGCAATTGTTTTTTACAAAAGGGATCATGCACGAGTAAGCCTTCAGTCCAAAGGAATCGAATAAAATGTTTTTTTTTTATTTAAATATAGAGCGTGTTTGTGATTAGACTATACGAATTCACCGTCCTCTAGAGCGACAGCTGGTGGTCAAAAGGCAACCCAACTTAAAATCCGTTCCCATGTTTTAAGAAAAACATCGCATAATAGGATTTTCTTAAAGCATCTGAATAGATCTTGAAACATATTTTTCTCAAACATGGGAATATTTCTTAAAATTTCATAGGATGTTTAATAAGCGCGGGAAGACCACTTGAAAATAAGAAACATCATCACCATGTACAACTTTGGCGCTAAGAACAGAAAAACCGGCATTTGTAAAACTTTTGTCGCTGTGTGATTGGCAAATGAACCATTTGAATGTCCAACTGATTTATTTGATTGATTTCTTCCCGAACTTTAAAGTTTAGCGACATGAAGGTTGTTCTTTAAAACGAAGAGCTGCTTAACACAAAATCTGGTGGGGTGCATTGAGGGTCGTTAGGCAACATTGCTGATATTATGCAATTCGTCCTCCAGTTCAGTAGAGCATAAATCTTCGCAACAGTGTTCTTTATGGCAAAACGCATCTAATCTGGAGTGATGTTTTTCTCCTATTGTACGGTTCTGTTTTTTAAGTATTCCAAGTGAAAAACACTGGCACCGTGAACCAAGCTTTGTAGGTGATCTCACAGCCAAAATTCACAGAGATTAATGGCTGCTGAACGAGGTGACCATGCTATTAGGAACAAGGGACTGCCCATGCCATTTATGAAACAGTAGCAGCAGCTGCAGTACGGACCATCCAATGGGGCAAGCTGTTTCATCTGGCATTAGATATGTAGTGTTAGTAGTGACAAAACTGTGTAAAATGTTTTCATATTTCTTTGCGATTCTATTTTAAAGTAAAACGGTCCGATAAGAAACACTGAAGAAAACCCTACCAATGCGGCATCCTTCGATAAAAATCAGAGAATTAAATATCATGCAAGCGGACTTTCTATAGTTCAGATATGGCAGTGTTGAGAATCCGCATTTCTGCTCAGATGAAAGTTAGCTTCACTACTCCACAAGATGTTCTACTGCTAAGCTTCGTCTGCCTCCATACGCCACAAGAAAGCCAAAGCAAACGCTGTCTCTGCGTCAGCAGTTCACAACTGTTAGTTGCCGATAAGTTTATAGGGATAGTAGTGCAACACTTTATACAAACATTTACATACAGTTTTGTAGAACACAACTAATTGCCCTGATGTTGTGCCTGCACTGCATGACGCTATTACCAAGCGATTGCTCTATGACTACTGCAGCAACGTATTCAATCTTTTGTAGACGATTAGGTTTGCTCCGTCTTCCTGGACTGACCTTCAGTTAACCCTTATCCTCAGGGAGATGAAAAGGTTCTTCGAAGTACTCATGGTGTGGCCCGCCTTGCACGTTTTTCCAGTGGCCGAGTTCTGCACAGCATTTTCATCATATTCGTTACACAGTTTGATTCGCGAGTAAGGAACATTCAGGCTAGGTGAAGGCCATTGCGCCACTAGAAGAAATTTAGAGAACCCTCGTTCCTTGCGTTTACACCCATTTGCTGCCCGCAGGATTTATGCGATATTCAAGTATGACCTTTTCTCCATTAGCACGGCGAAACTTCACCCTGATGCTTATTTTCGAAGTTGTTTTATTTCCAAAATCTTTAACTCAAGTTCCTACAAGTCTGGCGGAATTTTGCCCATTGGTTTTTTTCTGTAGATGACTCTGAAAAGTTAGAGTTGAATTGTAATTTGACTTCGGTACAATATGATAACTGAGTTATAAATATTAGCTAATTTACACTGAAATGACAGCCTGTTACATACATCTACTCTCGTCATATAAATGGTTCACTTCAACACGTGAGGCGGCACGTGAATACGGTGTGCTGGGTACGTCACTCACGCCAGCACATGAAGCATTGATTAGTGCTCGATTGAAGATCGGAATGGGAAAACTAGTGATCTGAGTGACTTTGAACATTCTATGATAGTTTCAGCCAACATTACCTGTTAACTCTTCACGCAAATGCCCGTCCTCTGGGTTTTTTTTCCGTTCAACTGTTGCAAAGATTTAATATGAATAGCACGACACTCAAAAAATTTTAGGAACTGATAATCCTGCGCACGAAAAGAGCTGATGGATCAGAACGGTAAAAGGAAACGGGCAACATCGGATGTTTTGGCCTATTCGATATATGCTCCAATATGTGGTGCTTTGTTTGGTTGTGGGTTTAACGACCACCGTGAGCAACTTAATGGGCCACAAGCAGTGGCTCATCCCTAATTCAGGGTCACTAATTCCAGGGAAGGAAGAGAGACAGTGCCGTAAGTCAAACACAACATCCACGCCTGATCGGGATTCGAACCCGGACGCGTATTTCGTAAGTGTATATACATAATTGCGATTAAGGCTATTTGGACGCGCGATCGGTTCAGAATTGTTTTGGAGATCGCTAGTAGGCGGGGCCTATGAAGAGAGTCACGTGACGGAGACATGTACGCTTTGCTGCACTCGCATAAGCCATTTTAATGTTCGGGTGTTTCCTTTGTGACAATGGTTAATTTCAGTTGTTCTTCCCATACAGTTTGAATGCGACAAGAGGTAAGTAGTGATAGTACTTTATTGGTAGGGGAACCTTTGAGTTTTTATATTAAGATGACTTCATGGATATTGTGACTTATTTTTCGAAGTACTCTCCCTCGACCTAATTCTCACAGAGCCGAGAGATGTCAGAACGTCAGCACTCACTCTGTTAGCTCTAGACTAGTACTGGTGTGTTTTGTATCGAGAACTCATAAGTTATTTAACTTTTTATTTTTATTTTTGGGGAGGGAGGTTTAGATGTGGAATTGTAAGCATTTTTGATTAAGTCTGGAGGGACAAGAATATTAGGAATTTCCTAAACATTAGAAAAAATATAGATCTGACAGATCACTTAGTATTTAATTAGACACAATATATGACAGACAACATTCTGGAGTATTTATTCCAACGGAATTATCTTATTTCAACAGAACACTGTTTTTAGGTTTTACTTCGCATCATTAGGTAGTTCTTTCCTGGCACAAAACTAATCTATATGATTTGTTTTTTGCTAACTAGACCCCTTCACATTCATGAGGAGAAAAACTTGATCATCAGAATAAATAATTAATAAACAGGAACCGTAAACCAACTACACTCAACATAGTACGTATAACTACACAGTAATCCAAATTTCTTGGTGTAGAATAGAGAATCAAAGTTTCCAAGCTTTCGCACGTCAACCAGATTTTTTATTCTATACCAAGAAATTTGGATTACTAGTATAGTTGTACTAATTTTGAGTCAGAATAAATATTTCGGTGTGGAGACATACTTTTCATTGTTAAAGGTCCTTTTAAGGGTAACAGAAAGTACCTTTAAAAGGGAACTTTTTATTATCCTTAATTTATTTAACAGCCCAAATCGCGATGGGTACTCAGCTGATGTGCTGTCATCTATTGGCCGATTCGGAGTCTTTGTATTTAACTAGCCATTTATTGAAATCGTCAACAGTCTTAACCCTTTTACGACCATTACCCTAAAATCTGGTATCACTCTAAATTCCATAATGCCCGAAACTGTCTGTTGTTTCACTTCTTTGTTTAGTAACAACAATGGTGACTGCTGATACTTCATGGGTCATGACAATTTAAACAACAGGTAAGGGTAGGAAATCTGACTCACTCTAGACAGGTGTTTCGAGTGGCTATGGTAGTTTGTATGTACGGGCGTTTTGGGCGTTTTGGGCGTTATGGTCGTTAAAGGGTTAATATTAAGATAAATTTCGATTTATATTCATCTTAGAAAAAGCAAACATTCCTTATGTAACGTACACAAACTTACTTTACCGTATTATTCGATGTGATCATTTGTCACATATGTTAAGTAACCTCACAATGAATTTCTTAGCAAGCAGAACTTCCCACGATGAAAGACTGTTCCTGTTACGCAACTCTACTCATAGGAATTATTCAACTCGCAATCTCTAAAGCAGCTCTGAACCAATCGCGTGACGGAAATCGCAAATCAGTATATATACTTGTGAAATACGCAACCATCACGGACGAATGGTCTTAAGCCAGCGTTGGCCACTGGCACGGCCGTGGTGCTTTCGGAGATGACCTTCGGCATACCATTGTTCAATTCTGCTGTGATTTGTTGGGTTACATCCCGTCTGTTTGCTTGGACGATTGTCGTCAACCTCAGAGGCGACTTTAGATCTTTTGGGGCCCTAGGAGCTAAAAGATTTCCCTTCCCCGTTTTATGTCCTCATAAATTTTCTTAGAAATTGTTATCTCCTCAGAAATTTTCATCCCACATTATCTCCTAAGAATTTTTTTTGTTAGATTAACAAGAAAAAACAGTAAAGTCAAGAAATTTTTTTACCTTCTTTAAAATGCCGTTCTATCTTTCTATTATTATTAGAACGGTTTGTAAGAAAGAGTGCTAATGTAATCACTTTGTCTGTCCATGCACATCGAACTTTTTGTTTTTAGAGATATTTTAAAACTTATTTTTGCGGCTAATAGGAAATCAAAGGATATTAAGTTTGAGACTTTAAACATCCCATATACTTCATGAATTTACCACTAAGGGGTTTCAAAGTCGAAAATTCAAAAAAATTAAAGTTCTATTGTGTGAAGAAATTATTCAACTTTGAGGAAAAAATATTTTTGTGCCTATTGAGATTAGGCTTAACTGTTCTTTCTCAAATATTTAAATTTTCCAATCAGTTCATTAATTTCCTTAGGAGGCGCTAAGTCCAAAGAATTTGGTTTTCACAAATTTTTCGAAAATTATTTTTGCGAATGGTAAGACAAACATTCATTAAATTTTGGCCATTTTAAATTTCACTACTAGTTCATAAATTTCCCGCTAGGAGTTCTCGAAGTGGAAATTTAGTTAATTTTAGCATTAAGTTACAAAGAGACCATTTCAGTTACAGCAAAAGTTCTTCTTGAGTTTGATGCGTTAGACAAAACTGACTACTTTAGCACTTTTTCAGTTGCAAGTTATACTTGGCAAACTTACGCTAAGGGCGCTGAAATTGGAATTTCTCTAAATTTATTAGTACATTCTGTATAAAGTTTTATATAATTAGAATACGTTTCAATTACAAAACGAGCGCTTTCCATTGCTTCAGCTGTGGAAAATCATCTTGTTTTTACGTTATGAGTTAAATCAGTAGGAAACGAGCATGGTATCAAGCAAAAATGAAATTCTTGAAGACACTGACAAACGGAAGTCCTCGACATTAAAAAATTCGGGTAAAATGCAATTTGTGCACAGTATTTCACTTGAAAAGCGTGGATGACTTTCCGTGGAGGAGTATTTTTTTTTATGGCGAAGGGGGCCGCGGGTGAACTAGTAGGCAACGTTCGTGACTGCCACGGAAACGACCCCAGGTCCGATCCCACGCAGGTACGAACGCTCGATCCACTAAATATCCGCCGTGTGTCGGATGGGCACGTTAAACCGTCGGACCCCGCGTACTGGTACCCCAGTAATAAATAAGGGTGTCTTCCTCCCCTTTCTAATTCGCTTCCGTGTCACTTTCCTATTGGGCGCTCAAGCCCAAATCTGCTAGTTTCCTATTTCTAAGGGTTGTTTAAGACCTGGGGTCAGACACTCCCTACCTAAAATCCTCTACATATGATCATTTGATCATTTTTTTTTATGGCGAACAATTCACTAAATCGAAGAAATTAAGTCGTTCATGGCATAGACGAATATCATGGACCGTAATATTCTCGAATTTCTTTATTTTTGAGCCTAAATATTAACTCTTTTGGTTTAGATTGGTTCTTCGGCGACCTTTTTTCCGGCGATTAAATTGAGTCGATCTCAATGGACAACTGGCTTTAGGGAACTCCGCGTATCTCGAATGAAGACATGGAGCTCCTCGAAGGGGATTTCACGGGTACGGAAGTCAGCTCGGCGATACAGGCCCTTAAACCCGGTAAGTCTCCTGGGTGCGATGGGTTTCCTGCGGAATTCTACAGCAAGTTTGTTAACATTTTAGCTCCCTGGCTTTTCAGGGTATTTAATGAGATTGTAAGGGCTGGTGTAATGCCGGAAATCATGCGGATGAGCATGGTTATCCTTTTGTGCAAGACCCCGGCACCCCTTCTAAATCGTTAGGTGGTTGAAGACCGGCGTTTCTCTCGACTGTTGACTACAAGATCCTGACCAGAATCATTGACAGTAACCTCTGTTTGGTTGCTAAACACCCGGTGTCAATCAGACGTGTGGTGTCAAGTGGCGTCGTATGTTGTAGAACGCGCGCTGCATCAGTGATGCTATCACTTACCTGGGCGAGAAGGGTATTATTATGGGCCTTTTTTCCGCCGATCAGAGTTAAACCTTTGATAGGGTTTCTGACAAGTTCATCGGGAAGTAGCTGGAGGCCCACGGCTTCAGGGATTTCTTTCGAAGTAAGGTTGGGACCCTCTACGCAGGTCTCTCCGGGAGGATCATCATAGCTGGGCGTCTCTCTCCCCTCTTTCATGTTAAAATGAGTGTTTTGGTGTTAGAAACCCTGCTTAGGAAAGTCATTGGTGCTAGATACTTCTTTGAAGTATCTCGCTTACGCCGATGATGTCACCTTCTTCGTGGATCGGGAATGCAGCTTGAGGGGTTTGCGGGAAGCTTTTGCTGTGTACTGCAGAGCGACAGGTGCCCGTCACAACGAAAATAAGTCGAACATTATGTTTTGGGGTAGATGAGAGCGGCTGGCGGTCGTGGGTTTGGCCATCACCCAGGGACCTGTCTGGATAGTGGGTATATAATTTTCCAAGGACGAGGTCCACAGAAATACCTGGGGGAATATTCTTGCAAATATGAAGAAAAGCAAAAGCGTTAGCAAGAAGTACACATCTCGAGAGTCAACCTCGCCAAGTTGGCGAATACCCTCCTGGTTTCTAAGTGCGACTCTGCCGAAGAATGGGAGTCTCCATCACTAGGTATAATGAGACTTCCGGAAAGGGCGGTCTTTGGCTTCGTTTGGGCCGGCAAGAAGACCGAGGAGGTAGCTCGGGCTGTCCTGTGCTGTCCTAGGGAGGAATGGGGCTTGGATGTCAAGCAGCTTCCTACTTGGTTCAGTGCACTTCAGTTTTTAAGTGTGAGGGAGGCTCTTGCCGCAGACCACCCGTTTAGGAACTTAGTTTCCTACTTCACGGGTTTGGATGCGAAGAAATACGTGCCGGGCCTTAACTTTGTGGGTCCCCGTAGAGAGTCTATTCACAAGAAGTATCTCTTTGATGGACGCGTGCGGGACTTCTCAGAGGCAAGCCGCAGCGAGAAGGGGACGAGGCAGTCTTATGTTGATCTTCTCCCTAGGCCTATGGAACACGTCATCAAGGATTGTGACGTTCCTAGGAACTTCTCTATGAGAGAGAGGATTGGATGAGCATTTACACGACGGGGTGACTGCAAGAAGAGGGACTTTAAGTAGCGGTTGACCACAATGTTCTTCCGACAAGGAGTCGACAGCTACGGTGGGGAGGCATTTCCTCCGATAGGTGTCTTTCGTGTGTGGGCATTGAGGACATACTCCATCTCTTTTGGACGTGCCCCATTGCGCACCACAGGTCTGGCAAGGAATCAGGACTTGGGCTTGGTACAAGAGACTTGACGCTCTCCAGTTTCGTCAGGCTAAAGTGTTTTATCTGCATCCTGCTCCGGCGGCGGGCAGGGATGTATGGAGGATCATTATCACCGAGGTTTGTTATAAAATGTGGAGGGAGAGAAACAGGGTTCTGCATTCCCGGACTGCTAACTCGCGCTTCTGTGCAAGAACTGTGATCCCTCCGGGACAGTGCAGGAATGCACTCCCGCACTTTGAACGACCGGGCCTTTAGGTATCGGTGGGGGGCCTTGGTTTCGATTTGTTACCGAGACCGAGGACAACTAAGTCTTTCACTAAGGTAACTTACCCCCTTAGTTTCGGGCGTTGAAGCCCGATGGGTCTCTCAGGTGGGGGTGTTGGGCTTTTTCTAGTGTTATGTTTTTGTGACTTGTGTGTTTTTTTCTTGGAGAGTGAGGAGGTTAGCCTCCAACACCCTCATCGATATTTTATTTTGTCTTGTCTCCGGTCGAGGTTGGCGTTACAGGCCGCTTACCGATACTGCAGGAGGCTGTGTGAGTCGGGGTGGTGTAAGTTTTGGGGTTCTGTCACTCCTTTGTGTGTGTGTGTGTGTGTGTGTGTGAATGGAGGGTTGCTGTAGGGAGGCTGTTGTGTATTTGATGCTTGGGGTGTGTCGGTTCTATGTGGATGTGGGCCGGGGAGGCGCCAGCCATGGGTCGGTGTAAGTGCCTTGGTGCACCCATTCACCCGGCGTCCTCTCTGGCAGTCTCTCATCAAGGCCGCTGTCACTTGATCACCTCTGAAGGGGAATTTTTCATCCTACATGCACGTACCGCGTGTAACTTCGGGTAACACCCGTGGTTCTAGGTGACCCCGCAGCCAATTTGTGGGTGAGTCCGTTCGAGTTCTTCGGCGAAACTGAATGACTTGGGGGTTTGATTGGTGTTACCTGTTGGGCCGTGGTGATGGTTTCGGGGAGTGTGTGTAAAAATCAGTGAATCAAGTCCAGGTGTATACTAACAGCTTGGTGGACAGTCTGAAGATGTTGCGTGGCGACAAAAGTTCGTTATGGGGAAGGGGGGGGGGGTCGTGCGAGAACAAACTATGGTGTCCCCCTCTCCCAGTCACCATAATTTAGGGGTCTTATACGAAGACAATGTCATGGACCAAGAAAGTTGGACAGTAAGAATTTCAGCAGTCAGTGCCGGAAAGCGAGAATGTATTTCTTGAAAGCATTTTTCTTCTTATTTTCTTCGGAAAATAGAGAAGGTCTACATTTTTTTTATTCTGTCAAAAAGATGCGTGATATTAATTTATACCTGCACTGCAGTTATCAGAAGCAGAAGAAATAAATGCAGAAGATGCGATTTGAAAATGAAAAAGTAGGAACCACAGCTTTTTCGAGTAACAGTATCATTGAAACTTTCTTATTGCTTTTCAAAAGTTAGTTTCATGTCGATTTAAGGAAAAGATGAGAATATTTGATATTATCAGTACAAACCAGTAGAGACAATAGAAATTATTTTAACACTATTTAATAAGAACGAGATAGTGTAGTATTCTCGAATTTATTTATTTTTTCAGCCTAAATATTAACTCTTTTGGTTTAGATTTGTTTAGGGAGATTCGGGCTGAGAAAGAACTTGATTACCCTATCCCAAAGGAAAAAAATACCAGCAAACATCCCGATCATCAGGACAGTATCTACAAGGACTACTCATTGCAACTCAGTGGGGAAGAGGGAAAGATTCCAACACGGATGTTTTCCTTTGGCTGGAAGTAGCATAAAAGTAATTTATATAACAGCAGGAGAGTTAAGTATTCTTCTTAAACCCTAAAAAGTACGGGAAGCGCGAATTCTTCCTTCACTTACCACTAAACGGAAGGCTAAATTATTTCAACTGTTCCTTTCAAAACAAGTACATCGATAAAAACTGGAAAATTGGGAGTATCGACAAAGCAAGAAAAAGTATAATGTTACTAATATCAGAAAGTGAAATATCAATTGGCAATACAAAGTGGTCGCTTTAAAGGTTGATTTGTTTCCGTCCGTGAGCACCAAAAGAAATCTGGAAATCCATTTCTACGTTTTCGGGGCCCCTCTAACTCTGTGGCCCTAGGAGCGCGCCTAGTCGGATATCCGTTCCTGGTCAGGATCTATTGACCCCTCGGATCCACCAGCTGCTTTTTCTCCACACGATCTCCGACTGTTTGTAGGTTTTTTGCACCCTTGCGACAGCTGTCCGCTAAAAGCACAGAAGGACGGCCGTTTGGGAGCTGTTCTAACCGGCACTCCAAGCTTCACCTCTAATGCTACGTTTAAAGCCGCTCATATCACTCTTTTTACCCATTCTGACCCGCAATCGACCACTAACTGATGCTTAATGAGGAGCTGCTACGCCTGATTTACACCGCACGTGCAGTATTACGTGTTGGAATGAGCCATTTATGAAATGATGGCAGGTGTACTTAACAAACTGACGTCTCAATTTACATAAATTTCAAATTTCATTGTACCTTATGTTATTAAACTTAGCTGGCAACTAAATTTTCCACCTTTGTTCTTCTCGACAGACACAAATGTGCATGGCAATGATTACCATGCACTTGAACAGTAGTGCGCAGGAAATAGCGCAACGTGCACCAAAAGAATGATAACATTTCTCGCGTTCCATTCCCAAAAGATTTCATGAGTGTAAGGGTTCCTTGTAGCACAGCCAGACCGTAAATAACTTTATTGTATTTCCTCATCCTCTCCATTATCTCACGCAAGGAAAAGAAAATTTGATTTGGAATACTCACTCCTAGAGTTCAGAGCCAAGACGTTTTCTCTTGAATTGAATTATCACCATTTTTTTCCAGTTTTCGTGTTTTCCAAAGGTGGTCTTAATTCACGATTTAGCACGGTAAATTTATAGTGATTTTAAGTAATAGTTAACGAGAATGTGTTAATGTCAGACTGCAAGCACTGTGAGAACCGAAGAAAGAAGTGGGATCACTTTTTTAAATAACTCTCCTACGTAAAGGTAAGCTTGCGTGTTTACCAACTTGTTCAATATGAAGTTGCTAGTTAAGAGTTGGTGTTTTGCGTAATTAGACATCTCACTAAAATATATAATTTCTAGTTATAAGAAAGAGTTTCTGTCAGTGTAATAAATAACATTACACACGACATAATTTACACGCAGCAATGCTGTAAGATCAGAGTGTTGAGACTAAATACATTAAGAGGCTGCTATTGATCTAGGTTCGTATTCGAAATCTCTAGTCTGAGCAGAAAAGACAGAAACTAGCTTTCTATTCAAGTTGTTTAGGTAGTTAAATTTTGAAGAGAAAAAAAAGCAAGGAAATCAAAAGAAAAACAGACTATACATGATTTATTTAAATACACTCACGCACAATGAAATTTGCGCACCAAGAAGGAAGCATCGGATTGAACTTAAATTTCATGGACATAATTATACAGATGAATGACTCACATGACCGCGAAAAGAGAGCTGCAGGGCAATTACAGAGGAATCTGTGGCACGCAGTCCGGTCTTTTTCAATAGCGCGTAGCACCGCCTCGTGCGGCGATACATGCTGCAATACTGTCCGGCATGGAGGCGAACAGACGCCTGATGTTGTCCTGCGGCAGACTGACCTATACGTGTTGGACGGTGTGCTCAAAATCCCGGATAGTGCGGAACGGCGGCAGTCGGCGTTTCAACTGGTGCCACACATGCTCAATAGGGGACATATTCGGGGAACGGGCAGGCTATGAAAGTGTCTGGACATGATGTAGGCAGTCCTGGGCAACCCAAAGCGTGTACAGGTGGACATTATCCTGCTGGTATAGCGCTCCTGGAATCCCGCTTAAGAATGGGAGTACATGGGGCCGTAGATATCATCCACATACCGCTGGCCCGTCAATGCTCCTCGTACCACTACTAGAGCTGGTCGGCTATAGTAGGGAATGGCTCCCCGTACCATAATGGCTGCAGTGGGGAAGGTGTGGCTCTCGATAGCGAGGTTGGGATTGTGCCATTGACCCGAGGACCTCTACACCTGGACACGACGATCATCTGTGCCCAAAAGAAGAGGTACTGATCGCTAAACACCACACGTCGCCAGTCTGTGGCGTTCCACGTTGGTCTGGCATGGCACCACTGCACACGGAACCGGCGATGTTCCGGTGTTAATGGCAACACACGCAAGGCACGCTGGGATCGCAGATTCGCTTCCGCAAGGCGTCAAGAAATATTTCGTGGGCTCACAACACAGCAGCAGCTACATCTGCCTGTATAGTTGGCCGGGTACCGGTGGGATCCGTTCGTTCCTGGCGCACGATCCGTCGAACCTCTCTACCGGTGATCCTCCTGAACCGTCTCTAGCTGCTCCACCGTGTGGCAGTGCCTTCAGGTGTCCACTGCTCCCAACACAGTCGGACGGTATGGTCGGAACGATTCACGTGGCGGGCTAAACTGCGCCCCGACCACCCTGAGGTTTTCAGCCCGATGATCCGGCATCTCTCAAAATCAGTAAGTTGCGTAAATTGACGTCTCTGGCGTCTAACCGGCATTTTTGTCACTCTGTACTGTTGCTTGCGGCGGCCGGTGCTTTTCGTTTTCATGGGGCATCGACTACAAGCCGGTTTATAAAGCTGCCGGTTCGTGCATGCAGCACCACCACAGGGTGTGCGGTCATGCACACTCTCACCAAACGTGGATTATTTGCATACCAGCACGCATTCTCTCTATTTGCAAAGTTTCGCGGTTGTACCATGTTTTCTTCTAGGTGCGTAAATTTTATTGTGCGTAAGTGTAACAAAATATATACCGCTTTAATTAGAGGTCCTCATCGTATAATTGATATGCAGTTTTAAGTAAAATTACAAGAATGAAACTCCAGTTTGGAGATTTATCTCAGACGTACCATTACACGATGTGCATATATTTCTTTTTATAAAGGACTTCAAAGCTGCGAAGTTTTTCTTTAGAAATACACTGCCGGAAAGTGAAAAAGAACACCAAAAAGGAATTAGCGGACGATCATGAAATTTACATATGTTAATCGGGTCGAGTTTACGTTGGTGTGATGTTAATTTCGGGACCAACCGGTGAGCGCTTACGCCACAGCATGGCATAATATTCAAATTATTGTCGGTTTTATTTAAGGTGTACGGCGAAGTGAATGTAATCAGTCGTCGGCGTACGGACACGTGCGAAGACCTTGAAGAAGCTGCAATGCCTGGACATAGAAGACGTGTACGATTTCAGCAGTTATCGGACTTTGAGCGAGGTCGTCTAGTCGGACTCCGCGAGGCCGGGTGGTCGTATCGTCGTATTGCGGAGCCAATTGGACAGGAAGTATCGGTGGTGATACGATGGTGGCGTAGATGGTCCGAGGAATATTCCCACACGAGAAGATGTGGAACCGGGAGTCACAGGCGGACTGATGAGCTGACCGATCGACGCATAAGAAGAGCGGCGTTGTCAAGCAGAACATCCACTGCGACGCAAATCCGAGCTGCCGTTGCACCTGAGGTGACTGTTCGAACAATCCGCAACCGTCTACTGGATGCAGGACTACGTGCACGTGTGTCTCTGGCATGTGTACCTCTGACTCCACGCCACCGTCAGGAACGGCTGCAGTGGTGTCGCCAACGTCTGCACTGGAGAACGCAATGGCGATCTGTCGTGTTCAGATATGAAAGCAGATTCTGCTTGGGAGCCTCCGATGGCCGTATACGTGTTCGCAGACGCAGAGGGAAGCGTCTCCACCCTTCTTGCATCCGCCAGCGACACACAGGGCCTACACCTGGTCTTCTGGTGTGGGGAGCGATCAGCTATCACTCCCGTACACAACTAGTGTTTTTACCGGGTACGTTAAACAGCTCCTCCTACATCAACAACATTATTCAGCCCGTTGTTGTGCCATTTGTATGGTCGGTCCATCGTGGTGTTTTCCAGCAAGATAACGCACGCCTACATACGGCACGTGCAACGCAACATGCACTTCAGGGTGTGAGACAACTTCAATGACCTACACGTTCACCGGATTTGTCTGCCATTGAACACGTGTGGATTTTATGCGACAACGACTTATCCGGTCTCCACGGCCAGCCACGACCATCCCCGATTTACGCGTCCAGGTTGAGGATGCTTGGAATTCAATACCCCAAACTTACATCAAACATCTGTACGACAGACTCCATGCCAGAATTGCACAGTGTGACGCAGTTCAGAGCGGTTCAACCTCGTACTAACCATGTTACACGGGAATGTTATTTTTCAGTTTACCAGCAAATACAGCTGTATTTTGCCATAATGTTTTGATCACGTTATCCTCCGTATTCTGTTATTATCCTGTATAAATTTTGTTGGTATCAGACGTCTCCTTCTTGGTGTTCTTTTTTCACTTTCCGCCAGTGTAAATGAAAAAATATGCCGTTTGGTAATGAAAATTGAGCAACGCTCGGAAAACACGAATTTGAATCAACATCTTCCTACTACGGAGCAGCTGTTCTCCCAATTGAACTATGCCAGCAAGTTTATCGCTCCTTCACTGTTGATTTGACTCACACGTAACCTTAGTAGTACGTCATGTCACATAATACGTAACACGGTATATAAGCTGGATGACCTCTTACTGAAGCATATTTTGCTCCAGCTTGGCTCTATATTGGCACCGTATAGAATTTGCATACAACTGTTGCGGTATAGGACACGATTATAGGTTGTAGTATCTCATCTGGTGTTCTGAGAGCCCTTATGGTTCATTCTGGATGACGTAGAGTTATGCACGACCACCAATGCTGATGTCTGTCTTCCCATGGATTTTGCCATCCGCCGGAGGCATCTTTTTATCGCATGAAGACTGGAGTATTTCACGTTCTTCGTTCAACCTAAAGAAGGACGTGACGAGTATTGGAGTGCAAAGCTGAATAGCGACTCATCTGCACAAAGCACGGAACGCAGATGTTCGTGCCTACAGCAAAGAATAGCTTTGAGCCCACTATGTGAGGGCACTCCGGTGATGTGCGCACAAAGAAAAGCATGCAAGTCATCAGTCACCGAGCATACAGCTCTCTTTGTGGAGCTGATTGTAGAAGATCTCGCATCAGCTTGTAGACGCATCAAATTGGCGTTTCAATTCAGTTGTATTGCGTCGGTGGTTTCTATTAGCCCGTAAACTTAAATTTCGGTTTTCTTAAACCACTGCAGATGTTTATCGACCTTACAGGCCGTACTATCGCATTCAAATACCTTGGGGTCGTACATTTTGGGGATTTTTTTCATACTGATCGTTCGTGTTTTGTTTTCTTAGAGGTTTTAGAAATATGTTTTATTTCAGATTACAATTTATTGGGGGACAAAACGTACCCTTTAAAGATAAGCTATGTTGATAAGCAGGTAAGATGTGCACAAAAGAAAGAAAAAAGAAACGGGGAAGGGAAGAAATTGTTATTTAAAACAAAAATTAAAACGAAAATTAACAGAAATTTAATATTTAAAAAAATAAGGTAACATCGAAATACAGTAAGAGCAATTTGTTTACTAAATGTGGTGACGGATCACTTTGTCCTTGTTCATTTTGTCCACGGTCATTTGGTCCAGTTCATTTTGTCCACTGTTCATTTCGTCCAACGTTCACTTTATCCACATTCATTTTGTCCTTAGAATGAACAGTGGAAATTCTCCGTTTTGATGGAATATTTGTTACTAGGCAGAAAACAATGGTCAGCGGATGTTGCTTAAACGCTATTTTTTTCCTGTTTAAGTTTTTCGATTAAAGCATAAACATTTTAAATGTTATTTAAAGTAAAACGAGGAAATGAACTTTGAGGAGTTTTTTAACTCTTGTGTGGTACGATGTCAATCACTATGGCATAAATCAAAGCTTTGCAAAACTCTGTTAATGTTTTGAAATGCATCTTGCATCAATGAATGTAATACGGGATTAAGTACAATACAAATTTGGAAGATATGAATCCGTTTATTGGTGTAAGTATGACATGGATGCTAAGTTAGATAATATCCGAAAATTTGAAAAAACTTCGTCGTCCTGGAGCGGGAATCGAACCTGCGTCTCCCGGGTAGCACTCGAGTATGTTAACCACTACACCACCCAGAACGAACAAGTTTCAAATTTTCGATTAATTTGAATGCAATCATCACTGATTCGCTAGTCGAAGCAGCTGGCATTCATATATAGCGAATCGGAAGGTTTTGAATTCATTCCCGTGATTGCCCGGAGGCGCAGAATATCAATGAAGGAAATACGTGATTACAGCACCATTGTACAATACAAATTTGGAAGATGTGAACCCGTTTGTTTAGGTAAATATCCCATGGATGTTAAGTCGGATAATATCTGAAAAACTTGAAAATTACGTCGTCCTGGAGCGGGAATCGAACCCGAGTCTCCCGAATAGCGCCCGAACATGCTAACCACTACATCACCCAGAACGATACGCGAGATTCGGGTTCGATTCCTGCTCCAGGACGAGCACATTTTCTAATTTTCGGATATTATCTGACTTAACATCCATGTCGTATTTACACCAGTAACCGGATTCACATCTTCCAAATTTCTTTTGTGCATCTTGCACATTGTTTTCATATAGTTCTTAGCTTCTCAGTATATTTATTTTTTATGTTGATTCTTGAATTTTTATAATTTTCGTATCACAAATTTTAATGCAGATGAACTATAATGCTCTCAATATGTTTCATAGCTATTTAAAGTGAAAAATTAATTATAAAAAGTATAATGGTGAAAACAAAAACGTTCAGACTGATATTTACTCTGAATTTGCATTCTGAGAGAAGGATAGTAGACTTTTTACATAAAAGACAAAGGGAGTCTGAAATTTTTTCTCTTCAATATAACACATTTATGATTATTAGAATAAACTTTGATTTATGTCATAGTGATTGACATCATGCCACACAAAAGAGTCAAAACGCTCTTTAAATTTCAGTTCCTCGTTTTTCCTTAAATAAAACTCAAAATCGTTTTACTTTAATCGAAAAATTTAGAACAGGGAAACGTCGCCTGCAAGCAATGTCCGCTGACCTTTTTTTCTGCATAGTAATAAAAATTCCATCGAAACAGAAAATTTCCATTGCATTCCATCCATTCAAAGCACGAAATGAAAGTGAACAAAGGTGGAAAAAATGGACAGTCGACTAAATGAACAGTGGACAAAGGGAACGTGGGCGAATGAACTGGCTTAAGTGAACGTGAACAAAATGAACAGTCGACTAAATGAACAGTGGACAAAGTGAACATGGGCGAAATGAACTGGACTAAGTGAACGTGAACGAAATGAGCAGTCGACTAAATGAACAGTGGACAAAGTGAACGTGGGCGAAATGAACTGGCTTAAGTGAACGTGAACAAAATGAACAGTCGACTAAATGAACAGTGGACAAAGTGAACATGGGCGAAATGAACTGGACTAAGTGAACGTGAACGAAATGAGCAGTCGACTAAATGAACAGTGGACAAAGTGAACGTGGGCGAAATGAACTGGCTTAAGTGAACGTGGGCGAAATGAACTGGCTTAAGTGAACGTGAACAAAACAAACAGTCGATTAAATGAACAGTGGACAAAGTGAACATGGGCGAAATGAACTGGACTAAGTGAACGTGAACGAAATGAGCAGTCGACTAAATGAACAGTGGACAAAGTGAACGTGGGCGAAATGAACTTGACTAAGTGACCGTGAACAAAATGAGCAGTCGACTAAATGAACAGTGGACAAAGTGAACGTGGGAGAAATGAAATGGACGAAGTGAACGTGAACGAAATGAACAGTCGTCTAAATAAACAGTGGACAAAGTGAACGTGGGCAAAATGAACTGGACTAAATGAAAGTGAATGAAATTAAAAGTGGACTAAATGAACAGTAGACAAAGTGAACGTGGGCGAAATGAACTGGACTAAGTGAACGTGAACAAAACGAACAGTCGACTAAATGAACAGTGCATAAAGTAAACGTGGGCGAAATGAACTGGACTAAGTGAACGTGAACGAAATGAAAATTCGACTAAATGAACAGTGGACAAAGTGAACGTGGGCAAAATGAAATGGACTAAGTGAACGTGAACGAAATGAACAGTCGACTAAATGAACAGTGGACAAAGTTAACGTGGGCGAAATGAACTGGACTAAGTGAACGTGAACGAAATGAACAGTCGACTAAATGAACAGTGGAAAAAGTGAACGTGGGCGAAATGAACTGGATTAAGCGAACGTGAGCGAAATGAACAGTCGACTAAATGAACAGTGGACAAAGTGAACGTGGGCGAAATGAACTGGACTAAGTGAACGTGAACAAAATGAACAGTCGACTAAATGAACAGTGGACAAAGTATACGTGGGCGAAATGAACTGGACTAAGTGAACGTGAACGAAATGAACAGTGGACAAAGTGAACGTGGGCGAAATGAACTGGAGTAAGTGAACGTGAACGAAATGAGCAGTCGACTAAATGAACAGTGGACAAAGTGAACGTGGGCGAAATGAACTGGACTAAGTGAACGTGAACGAAATGAACAGTCGACTAAATAAACGTGAACGAAATGAACAGTCGACTAAATGAACAGTGGACAAAGTGAACATGGGCGAAATGAACTGGACTAAGTGAACGTGAACGAAATGAGCAGTCGACTAAATGAACAGTGGACAAAGTGAACGTGGGCGAAATGAACTGGACTAAGTGAACGTGAAAGAAATGAACAGTCGACTAAATGAACAGTGGACAAAGTGAACGTGGGCGAAATGAACTGGACTAAGTGAACGTGAACGAAATGAACAGTCGACTAAATAAACAGTGGACAAAGTGAACGTGGGCGAGATGAACTGGACTAAGTGAACGTGAACGAAATGAACAGTTGACTAAATGTATAATGGACAAAGTGAACGTTGGCGAAATGAATTGGACTAAGTCAACGTGAACGAAATGAAGAGTAAACTAAATCAGTGGACAAAGTGAACGTGGGCGAAATGAACTGGATTAAGTGAACGTGAACGAAATGACCAGTCGACTAAATGAACAGTGGACAAAGTGAACGTGGGCGAAGTGTACTGGACTAAGTGAACGTGAACGAAATGAACAGTCGACTAAATAAACAGTGGACAAAGTGAACGTGGGCAAAATAAACTGGACTAAGTGAACATGAACGAAATGAGCAGTCGACTAAATGAACAATGGACAAAGTGAACGTGGGCGAAATTAATTGGACTAAATGAACGTGAACGAAATGAACAGTCGACTAAATAAACAGTGGACAAAGTTAACGTGGGCGAAATGAACTGGACTAAGTGAACGTGAACGAAATGAGCAGTCGACTAAATGAACAGTGGACAAAGTGAACGTGGGCGAAATGAACTGGACTAAGTGAACGTGAAAGAAATGAACAGTCGACTAAATGAACAGTGGACAAAGTGAACGTGGGCGAAATGAACTGGACTAAGTGAATGTGAACGAAATGAGCAGTCGACTAAATGAACAGTAGACAAAGTGAACGTGGGCGAAATGAACTGGACTAAGTGAACGTGAACGAAATGAACAGTCGACTGAATGAACAGTGGACAAAGTGAACGTGGGCGAAATGAACTGGACTAAGTGAACGTGAACGAAATGAGCAGTCGACTAAATGAACAGTGGACAAAGTGAACGTGGGCGAAATGAACTGGACTAAGTGAACGTGAACGAAATGAGCAGTCGTCTAAATGAACAGTGGACAAAGTGAACGTGGGCGAAATGAACTAGACTAAGTGAACGTGAACGAAATGAACAGTCGACTAAATGAACAGTAGACAAAGTGAACGTGGGCGAAGTGTACTGGACTAAGTGAACGTGAACGAAATGAACAGTCGACTAAATAAACAGTGGACAAAGTGAACGTGGGCGAAATGAACTGGACTAAGTGAATGTGAACGAAATGAGCAGTCGACTAAATGAACAGTGGACAAAGTGAACGTGGGCGAAATGAACTAGACTAAGTGAACGTGAACGAAATGAACAGTCGACTAAATGAACAGTAGACAAAGTGAACGTGGGCGAAATGAACTGGACTAAGTGAACGTGAACGAAATGAACAGTCGACTAAATGAACAGTGGACAAAGTGAACGTGGGCGAAATGAACTGGACTAAGTGAACGTGAACGAAATGAGCAGTCGACTAAATGAACAGTGGACAAAGTGAACGTGGGCGAAATGAACTGGACTAAGTGAACGTGAACGAAATGAGCAGTCGTCTAAATGAACAGTGGACAAAGTGAACGTGGGCGAAATGAACTAGACTAAGTGAACGTGAACGAAATGAACAGTCGACTAAATGAACAGTAGACAAAGTGAACGTGGGCGAAATGAACTGGACTAATTGAACGTGGACGAAATGAACACGGCCAAAGTGATAGAGAACCGTAAATGTAGCAGTTACTAATTTATCATATTCAGGATGGGGACTTGCAGCTTCGGTGGATCTTTGCTAAGACTGACTTAATGGCCACCTAATGGTGTTTTTGACAAGAAAAAAAGTGCATGGCTCTAACTGTTACGATATCACTTTCAATCAGATTTGGGTAAGATATATTTTCTCCAATGACAGGAAACTGAAATTTAAAAAAGCCTATAACTTGCTGAATATATGAATTTAATTCTTATATCTGCTTTTTAAAGTTCTCTTAATGATGCCTACAACATGCTTATTTGTAAATATGTCATTGTACACTTTTTTCGTGATTAGGATTATATAAACTTCTTCTCCCATAACTGACAGTTTACTGATAAACACACTGTTTACAATGTGAGAAGAAAACTCAATAGAGAATCTTTTTTCCCTTAACGGTTATAATTTTTATTATGCACTTATCTTTTGTAACCACTCTGATTCGTCAATTGATTTGCATTAGTCATTTTGATCTGTTGTAACCTGTATTCTTAAAAGTGCTGAAAATGTAACCCTAATAAATCAGAAAATCAAAGACGTTCTGCTTTTCAATCCACTCAGGAAATTTATCTGTCGTTTTGTTTATTAAATAAACATTTCTCTCTCGTTACTGCCGTTTTAGAGGTAAAACCGGCGGAAACGTACGAACTTTCACTGCAAAACGGCAAGAAAGAAAAAGCCGTTTTCAAGTAGTTTCACTTCAGGGCATCCTAAAACCAAAACAAATATGGGAGAAGGAAATGCGTAAAAGCGTAGTTCAGCTGTCTAACGCTTTAACGGTTACACTCCTAAATTGGGGAGTCACGCATAATATCATAACACCCAAAACTGCCTGTTAATTTAGATTTCCAGGATTCATACGCATTAGCCCTCAGATGTTCCCGGAGGCTATCACAGCATTTTGCCACGGAGAACAGATGTGATGTTGTGAGAGTGAATTATATCACCGCTATAAGACCATCTGCTGGTTAATTTCTTTGTTTTGTAACAACAGTGGCGACTAAGGGTGATTTCTGCTAATCCCGCAGAGACCGTGCAGATTCAAACAGAATGTAAAGGTAGGAAGTTCTACTCACTTTAAACAGGTGATTCGGACGGCCATGGATGTCTGTATGTACGGTCGTTTTTGGTGGTGTAGTCGTTTTGTTTATTAAATAAACATTTCTCTCTCGTTACTGCCGTTTTAGAGGTAAAACCGGCGGAAACGTACGAACTTTCACTGCAAAACGGCAAGAAAGAAAAAGCCGTTTTCAAGTAGTTTCACTTCAGGGCATCCTAAAACCAAAACAAATATGGGAGAAGGAAATGCGTAAAAGCGTAGTTCAGCTGTCTAACGCTTTAACGGTTACACTCCTAAATTGGGGAGTCACGCATAATATCATAACACCCAAAACTGCCTGTTAATTTAGATTTCCAGGATTCATACGCATTAGCCCTCAGATGTTCCCGGAGGCTATCACAGCATTTTGCCACGGAGAACAGATGTGATGTTGTGAGAGTGAATTATATCACCGCTATAAGACCATCTGCTGGTTAATTTCTTTGTTTTGTAACAACAGTGGCGACTAAGGGTGATTTCTGCTAATCCCGCAGAGACCGTGCAGATTCAAACAGAATGTAAAGGTAGGAAGTTCTACTCACTTTAAACAGGTGATTCGGACGGCCATGGATGTCTGTATGTACGGTCGTTTTTGGTGGTGTAGTCGTCAAGTGGTTAAGGTTTTAATGAATTTATTTATTTCCTTTTTTAAAAAATAATAGGGATGAAAACTGGATGATGGAAACAAATGAATTATTAAAATCCACATAGGAGCAAATGTCCTAGGTATCTGACATGCTCGTGTATGCTAAAGGTCTACTCTGATCGTATCAACAAGATACATTAATAAAATGGCTTTTAATTAAAATATGAACATACCAGAATTTTCGTGTCTCACATTTGTCCTTGCTTCCTGTATATATTTAAATGTTCCCTTTCCTGCGTCGAAAAGGTCAGAGAAGAGAAATATTTACGGGTTTTATGTCAACACCTTCTGCACAGGGATGATGTTTTTATACGGTACTGAAATAAAACAATCAAACTTGATAAGAAACATTTTTAGTGCAATGATTGTGTAAAATATTAGAAGCGTTATAAATGAATTCACTAAATGAATTTTAACTTATAGTCCGTCTATACTGTGTCTTACCTTATTTATTTATTTGTAACCCCAAATTCCAGAAGCAAGTATAAAGGCTTCAGACATCAAAATTAACAAAATGTATTAACTGGGGTGCATGTTCAGTGGGGTCCTTCAGCATGGGCTCTCTGGCCCACCCGCTAAGAAGGTTCTGTGCTCTGGCCTTCACCGTTCTCTTCCTGTTTCCTAGAAATTATGCCTTAACAGATGAAGTTGTGAGATGTTCCAAATGAGTTTAGGACGTTTGGGCACCGGACTTTTGGGGACCGGACATGTGGGCACTAGGACTTTTGGGCACCGGACATTTGGGCACCCGAACATTTGGGCACAAATCTTGAGGGGCCGTACAAAAATTGCCGTTTTTTTGCGCCGTGAGGGGAATTGAATGGAAAAAACGTTTCCAGTAAGACAAACGACAATTATAATTGAATTTAAAAAAATATTACAATGCACAAATTTTGAAGATGACAATACGTTTTTTTGGGTGTAAATATGACAAGCATAATATCCGAAAACTTGACAATTTCGTTGTCCTGGATCGGGATTGCATAGCTCCAAATCATGAATATGGATTACATCATATTCATGATTACATAGCACCAAGGGTGCCCATGGGGGAGAGGCCCCCTCCCCAGTCATTGATATAGCCAAATTTTTGATAAATTTAAAACACTAAAATAGACGAAACCTTTTTTTAAATGTTTCACAGGCTTGAAGGAGGTAAGAATTTTTTTTACCCCCCCACCCCAGCACACATAAAATGTCCGTAATTTCGTATTTTCTTATTTCCGATATTTTTCTATAAACTATAACTAAACAAATTCTCTGCGAGTATGAGCAAACCCAGGAAACTTGTCGGGTGGGGGTGTTGTGTGTGTGTGGGGGGGGGTGTTGTGTGGGGGTTGTGGGGGGGCTTAGAACCTAAAATATGAAATATAAAGAATTTCTGGTCCGATCAGGAGATTTTCAGCCATTACAAGCTACAAGTCATTGTCTGATGGCATCTGATGCCTCTGGAAACTAATAGGGGGAGGGGGAATACCAAAAGCATAAAATATCAAGAATTTCTCATTTCTCTTCCGATCGGGAGATATTCAGCATTTACAAGCTGCAACTCGAAACATTTTTTCAGCGCATGTGCACTCTCTGGAAATCTGTCGGCGATGAAGGGGGGAGTTAATACTAAAGTGTCAAATATGAAGAGTTCCTCGTCCGATCGGGAGATTTTTGGCATTAGCAAGCTACAACTCGACACGTTATTTGAAGGCATGTGCCTACTCAGCAATCCTGTGTATGTGATGGGAGGGGGTATACCAAAAGTGTAAAATATGAAAATTTTCTCGTCCGATCGGGAGATTTTCAGTATTTACAAGCTGCAGCTCGACAAATTTTCTGTTCTGAGCGCATGCGCCTACGCAGCAAACCTGTTCCAGGGGGGATTTCAAAAGTGTAAAATATGAAGAATTTCTCGTCCGATCGGGCAGATTTTCAGCATTTAGCAGCTACAACTCGACACATTATCTGAAGGCATGTGCCTACTCAGGAAACCTGTCGGGCGGAGGTGGAGGGGAGGTTGTAGCTTGTAAATGCTGAAAATCTTCGGATCGGACGTGAACTTAGTCATATTTTACAGTTTTGGTATTACCTCCCCCCCCCCCCCGACAGGTGTCCAGAGTAGGCACATACGCTCAGATAATGTGTCGAGTTGTAGCTTGTAAATGCTGAAAATCTCCCGATCAGACGAGAAATTTTTCAAATTTTTCACTTTTAGTATCCCCCCCGACAGATTTGCTCAGTAGATTCATGCCCTGAGATAATGTCTCCAGTTGTAGGTTTGTAAATGCTGAATATCTCCCGATCGGACAAGAAATTTTTCACATATTTTACATTTTACAATTTGATATACCCCCCCTCCTTCCGACAGGTTTGCTGAGTAGGCACGTGCCCGTAAATATTTAATGCCTAAGTAACTTACGGCGAACATTTTCTCGGTCAAACTCTTACTATTGGGCCAGGAAACGGCAATTGTTATAGGGCCCCTTAAACATTTGTGCCCATAAGTCCGGGTGCCAAAATGTCCGGTGCCCAAAAGTCCGGTGCCCAAATGTCCGAACCCCGTTCCAACTGCCTCTGCCACAATCTCCTGTGTCTGGTCAGTTTCAACCTGTGTGCTTAAGCTGAACGATATATAAGTAACGCGATTCTGGTAAATCGTGTTACTTAGATATCTTTCAGCTTTAGCACACACTCAGCTACAAAATCCTATTGAACGAGAACCGTTCAGCGAGCATAACACTTCTAGGCAGTTCGCTTTGCGCTTCGCTAAGCTGAGCAAATGCGTCAGTGCTGCATATTCTGATTCCCTCACTTATTGGTATGTAGCGCTCAGAGGGTACAGACTTACAGCTCGTCAATATTTCCATCACTTCATGCTGACATCGCGATAAACCCCAATTGTTTTGGAGCAGCGTAATTGTGATTAAGTTCACCGTTAGAAGCATATTTGCAGGAGAAACGATTAAGGATCGACGGGAAGAATATTTTTTAATCCTTTGTGAAAGCTATTTAATTCTCAAGCAGTGTAACAGCTGAGTTCTAATACTGCAATCATTTACTACTTTAAATGAAAGAAAAAGTTCTAACCGTAGTAACTGAGTTAAAATCTAAGAAGGTTCCAAGTGCTGATGTTACTTAATATCAGGTAATCCCAAAAATACTGTCGTTTTTTCAACGTGTAAAGAAAAGGAAGAAAAACGTACCTGGAACAGATGGTTTAATCCATATAATAAGTGCCCCCGGTAGTTACAACCTTCTCACATCGATCGACAAGGTTTTGAATCCCAGACATGTAGAATTCAATGGGTTTCTTTTACCCTTTTGTAGCTTCACACAAGGGAGGGTGGTGATAATAAATACGCTGAATTGAGGTCCACGCGTGTTTTTAATAATGTAACATTGGAACTAGAGCTCATTGATCCACAGAGGAATTGAATACGATTTGAAACAAGGCTAAACCGTTTTTTCTTGTATTTATTTATGTGTGTACTGATACATTGTGGATACATTGATCTAGTAGCACGTAACATTCATTTGGTTTAATTACAACCAGTAATAGTAATGACTCGAAACATCTTAACTAACTTATGCCATGCGGGTGTTACGTCACGCGTTCACATAATTTCATCCGGGAAGCAATTTCCAGTCGTTGAACATTTGTCCGAATGCACAAAAAGTTAAGCGTGATGTCACAATTATTTATTTCTTAGTTGTTGCTAATGGTGATGACATGTACTATACACCATGAACGGCCACATTCGCCAAACATGCAATTATTAAGCAGTTGAATTAATTTCATTTCATTCTGTTTTATAACCGCCACATTTGACCGGTTGTGACTGGTTAATAATTACGCAGTTCAAATAATCAACGATTGAAAAATATCATCAATTTCATAAAACATTGAAACGTTATTTAGAGAAACTTCAACGAAATGCGAATGTATAGAAAAAAGCAAGAATTTTTCCGCTTGAAACATTTTTAAACTGTTTACTATAACATCAGGGTTTTATGATAAGAAAAAATGTTTACACTGCTGTTTGGAAACCTGATCCTTCTCGCTAACAATCGCCAAACTCGTCTGTTGTTTCAAAAGTCAAAACTATATTTTTCATTCGTTTCTCTCAATAATCCGTTTCTACGTATCAAGCCTTCCGCATCAAAATTCAAAGATAAATATGAAGAGGTTATGAAAACAGGGGTACAATGCCTGTACCCTACAAAGCATTTCTGAAGCTCTGTTGCCGTATCTTCAAATAAAATTGTGAAATTTTAACTCGTATAGGATGGGAAAGAAAGTTAGAATGAAGCCATATACAAATGTATGTCATTTTAGAAAAGAGTCATTGCTGTTGTTCCTTTAGTTCCTTTATTTTTCCTTGTTTTCATCTCAATAGCACTCTTCAAAAATTTTTGCTCTGTTAAATAAAAACTATTTGAATCCAATGGCGAAAGAATTTCCTTCTGCGAAGCAAAAAGGAATTTCCGAGTAAAATGAACACGTCTTTTGAACGAAAGAAAGTGTGTTATTGTAAAATGTAGCAATAATTAAAATTTATTGGTATATGAAATTTTAATGGTAAAGAGTTCACGATATCTTTCAAAATTTTCGTCATGAAGAATGACTTCCGCTACAGTGGAAAATGTGTGCAAATTTTACGTTGCAACTATGTATTTGATACACAAAACTGTCTTTTGCAATAGATTTCTCGGAAGCCAACATTCAGTCGCAAAGAAGATCTGTGCACTCTAGAGAAATATTTGTTCTTTGTAAAAAGTAGGAAACATATTCAAATATTCCACAAACCGGAAGCTACCCAATGTAAAATGAATTCGTCAAATTGGACTTTATGAGTAGTGATAGTGAGAAAATTTTTATGAGCAGCTGGGCTGTCTGCAAGGAAGACTGGATCATTGGAAGTAAAAATGCAAGCAAAATATCTGTCACACTCAAAGTCATGTGAAAATAAATAACTTTTTAATAGGATTTTTAGTGTTACTGAGATTAAAAAAGAAACAAATACTAAGGAAAGAAATCACAGACAAACGGAAATATAAAACTTGTAATTTGCATTACTAAATGCAAAAAAGAAATTTCGAAGTCGATTGAATGATTCGTAAATCAGCAGTTTCATGCGACAGCGAGAGCAGGATCAGCACGTTTCTTTCTTGAAAATAAAAGAAGCAAAAACCGAATAAATATACTTCGTGTTATTTTTGTTTACATTCTTTGGATTGCTGGTACTATCATACGACCGCGAATATCCCATCAGAAATGGTTGGGCTTTGTTCCGCTTGAGTAGCCCTCCGACAAATCGGCATTGGATTAATCGTGCCATTAGAAAAATCGAGATTGGACCAATTGAAACCATTGTAATAATCATGATTGGACCAATTGAAACCAGCGGACCAATCGTGATTGGATCAGTCGTACCACTAAAGGAATGGGCATTGGACCAATGTCACAATTGGGCTAATCAAACTTTTGGACCAGTTGTCGCTAAATAAAGCATATTAGATCCTTTCAATATTCAGAGTTTTGCTGAAAAATCTTATTCTTTCAGATAGATATACCAATGGCCATGCCAAGCTGTAAGTACAGTTTCCATTTACATATGCTCGTATTATGCCAGCGCGTCATCTACGATTTCACGACACAGTATTAAAGTACAATTTTTCAAATGAAAAAGCAGCATGGTAAAAATTGCCGGAGTAAAAGAAATGTAGAACGCCGAAATAACTTACAATTTAATCATTTTGGCACTTTGTCAGCTGTCTCAACAAAGCGTAAAATGGAATATAAATATGTTTCGAGAGCATCCAGAAAAAACCGCAAAAATAAAATAATTTTACTAACCAACACTTTCTTTTTTATTTCATTCTTTTTTTTTTTTTTTTGGCCTTCAAATGACATTTCCGTATCAATTCACTTTGATGGAAACAGAATTAAGGAAAATAGTAATTGACTAATTTTGCAAATAAGAAGAGTTTTATCGTGGGTTCAGGGCCAAAAAAAAAAAATTAAAAATGAATAAGAGAAATAAACAAAGGGGATGACATTAGAGAGTGTTCCATTTTCCTTTTTCTACTCTAATAGCATGTGCTGTTATCGAGTTCTTTTACGTCTGCTGCCGCACGGAGCTTCTCAGGCGAGGTGGGGTCGGTATTTGCCGACAGGCATTCTGGAATCAATATGCGTTGTCAACATTTATAAAAGATGAAGACTCCATCAGCTGGAGATTACAGCTTAAGAACAAAAACTGCTGATATCACGCAAAGCAAATCATAAAAAAAAACTAATGGCAAGAACATAAAAAATAAAGTGAAACCGAAAAGAAAAAAGCAGAGATACCCCACTTTCTGGGATATATATATACTTTTTTCCCCTGGAAATTCAATTCTGAGTAAAAGATTTTACTTCTCAAGGTACTGTAACGTGTTTTTAAAGAAATTTGCATCAGTTTGTCCAGCATCTTCAGATCAAACGTTTATTGTAGCTCCAAATTCTTATATAAAACCACGGTGTTTCTTATATGTTAGAAAATAAAAGCCACGAATGGCTGAGTGGTAGCAGTTCAGACTACCAATACAAAGTCCTCAGGTTCGATCCTGGGCTGATCTTGCAGAGGTGGTGTGATTTGCTAACAATCACTGAATATTCCCCGTGCATCGGACGAGCACGTTAAGTGACGACCCCAGGCTGGACCCACTGGTTAAATGGGTATCCTTTCCTATGTCTCCCTTGAAATTCTCTCACCCCTCTATGCGCAATATCGTACTTGTACGGTGGCGCCATCTACTGCACTCTAATCTCACTACAAACTGTTCTGTCAAAGTCGCTAGACTTGCTCTCATTGTTTCTGTGTCCTGCCCAAAAGGCGAACTCGCTGTAGGTGTCTGGGACCTAAAATCTACTCACTGTGGACGGAAGCCCTATAAGAAAATGAATCATGCTTGCTTGCGTTCAAATTGGTATGTTAGAAAATAAAACTAAATCCCAAACGCATTTCTCACATAATATAACATTGAGGAACAGTTACATTAAATACTTCTGCGCAAATTTTCAATTACATGTAAATTTCAGATGATGCAGTAAAAAGCTCCATGTGAAAAAAAAATATTGTAGTGTTTGACGAATACTTTATAACATGCAGTAGTTTTTATATATATACAGGGTGGCCAAAATGCTACTTTGCCAATTGAACGGGCTCCAGGGATGGCTGATGGACGGAGTGGAAACTCAGAATATAGATTTTACGCAGCTTGCGCTCGTGATGCGCAAACAAAATAGCGTGCAAGCTGTCGCGGTTACGGTTACCGACTTTCGGAATTTTTGAATGGCAATACCGTAATTTTTTAACGTCACTGTAACAAGCGCCATGAAAACGGTAAATGGTGTTCAAATGGTATCACTAAAATTGAAAAGTGAACGAAATTCGTCAACTGAAGGACGCGTGCGAAGTACAGAATTAGCACGACAAACTGCACTCCAGTCTGATGCACGCATGAAAAGATGTCAGTATGTAGCGATAAACAAATGAGGTAATATCACTTGAAACACTGTTTAAATGCAGTGTGCTGCCGATAACCAGAAACACTCGAGACGTCGCTTTCAGCAAAGCTACGGGATGAACTCGTGAAACGTTTTTATCTGAATGGTTGCAATGGTGCAGCTGCGTTACGTGTCTTCCGCAGGAATCATAATTTACACCGGGATCTGTGCTCTACTCAAGCTGTCCGTGACTCGATCCGTAAGTTTGAAGATACAGGACGCACGTGTGACAGAGCTCGATCTGGACGATCTGCAACTCTTGTGAAAGCTGTAGCTGAAATTTACCACGCCATCGATGATAATTCGGGAGCAAGCCCAAGAGATGTTGTACAGACGCTGGACAAACTCAAGAGTACCGTGATAAATATTCTCCGATCAGTCCTGCACATCTTCCTGTTACGATCAGTCCCGCACGTCTTCCTATTACGATCAGACATGCACATCTTCCTGTTACGATCAGTTCTGCACATCTTTCCTTTCCGTATCTGTTTCACCGCGTGCACATGTTACAAGATGGAGACCGTGAACTCCGTCTAGACTTCGCAAATGAATTTGTAATGCGGTACGAAGCCGATGACAGCTGGCCACTGAGAATTATTTGGACATATGAAGTGCGTTTTACCTTAACGGGGAGAGTGAGCTCAAAGAATTGTGTACAGTGGCAAAACACAAACCCACGTGAAGTTATAACCCTTACCGTACAAGAACAGAAAGTGACCGTATGGTGTGGAGTGACCAGCGATTTAGTTTTGGGGCCTTATTTTTTATTTTTATTTTTTGAAGAAGTTACCCCTCGAAAACTAAGGACACGCACTTTAAAAGGCGTCTGCTCCGCCGCATTGCTGACAAACTATGCCATTCCGCTTCTGCAACAAAGGAATGCATCGAAAAATGTTATTTGGATGCAAGGTGGTGCTCCCCCTCATGTAACCACTAGCATGAAAGGCGTGTTGCAACAGCATTTCTCTGACCTAATCGTATCTCCTCACATTTCTTTCCCATGACCAGCACGTTCCCCTGATTTGACTCCGACTGATTTCTGTTTCTGGGGTTATCTGAAGCCCAAAGTATACAGAGACCAATCTCGTACACTAAATGAACTGAAAGAAGCCATACAACGCACCATTCCGGACCAGTTACTCAATATGTTACATACTGCTGTAATGTGTGTCGTCAGCCGTATGCAGCGTGCCATTGTAACTGATGGAGGGCATTTTGAACATTTGCAATGACCAGTAAAACATCGAAACGGTTTGTGTTATTTCTTTGACGTTTTCTTTAGTCTGTTTCTTCTCCCATTTACACAGGCATTCCTAAGTTATCCTTAGGTTAAAATGTGCCGTATGTTGTGCTAATTTTGTACTTCGCATGCTGTCCTTCATTTGACTAAATCTGTTTCACTTTCAATCTGGTGATACCATTTGAATGCTATTTAATGTTTTTCAGGATGCTTGTTACAGTGACGTTAAACATTAGGATGTTGCTATACAAAAATTCCGAAAATCTGTATGCGTAACCGTAACCGTAGCAGCTTGCACGATTTTTTGTTGGCGCATCGCTGCATAACATGTATATTCTGAATATCCACTCCATCCCTGGAGCCCGTTCAATTGGCAAAGTACCTTTTTGGCCACCCTAGATTTATCATCATTATCATCACCATTGCCAACCATTATAAATCCACTGCTGGATGGCCTCCCCAAATTTCTTCCACAACTGTGTCTTGATCCAGTCTCCTCCATGTTACCCTGACATGCTTTCGAATTTCATCCATCCCTCTCTAGAGTGGTCTTCTTCTGTCCCTTTGTATCCAGTCTATATATATATATATATCATCATCATCATCATTGTCAACCGTTATCAATCCACTGCTGGACGAAGGTCTCCCCAAGTTTCCTCCACAACGGTCTGTCTTGTGCCAGTCTCCTCCATGCCACCCCCGCATACTTTCGAATTTCATCTACCCATCTCCTATGTGGTCTTCTTCTGGGTCTTTTCCTGTCCCTTGGAATCCAATCTAAAATGTCGGCTGTCTATCGATGATCTGTCCTTCTGGCAGTATGTCCAGCCCATTGCCATTTCAGGGATTTAACTCTGATCATGATGTCTTCCACTCTTGTCATTTTTCGGATCCACGAGTTCCTCTTCTTATCTCTCCTGGTTACACCAAGTATGCACCTCTCCATGCTTCTTTGAGTTGCCTGCAGCCTTTGTATGTCTCTTTTAGTTAAGGTCCACGTCTCTACACCATACGTAAGCACTGGAACGATGCATTGGTCAAACACTTTTCTTTTAAGACATAATGGCATATTGCTCTTGAAAATTATGCTGTTTCTTCCAAAAGCTCTCCAGGCAAGTTTTGTACGCCGATTAATTTCTTCATCAATGTGACCCTCACTTGATATCTGCTGTCCAAGATAAACGTACGTGTCTGTTATCTCCAGCTGTTCTCCATCAATCGATAAATCTTCATTTCCTGTAAAAGCATTGAACATCACTTTTGTCTTCTGAAAGTTCATTTTTAATCCCACTTCTTTACTCTTGTCAGCAAGTACCTGGATCATACTCTGCAGCTCTGATGGGGTAGCTATATGTATATATACACACATATATATATATATATATATATATATATATATATATATATATATATATATATATATATATATATATATGTGTGTGTGTGTGTGTGTATGTATACACACTGAAGTGCCAGAAAAACTGGTACACCAGTCTAATACATGGCAGGTCCCCCACGGGAGGGCAAGACTGCATAAATACGACGGGGCATGGACTCCACTATAGCTTCTGAAAATATGCTGTAGGCAATGCCCACCATACTTCCTGCAGAGGGTTCCACAATTCGCGTGTATTCCGAGGTCTGGGATTCCTGTGTTCGATAGCGCGTTGCATGGAATCCCTTAAGTGTTCTATCACGTTCAGATCTGGGGACTTGGATGGGAATGTAAACACCCCAAACTCAGATAAAGGCTCCTCTAACCATAATGTGGCGTCCCGACACTTGTGTGAAGGTGCATTGTCTGTTGGAACAGGCCCAACCCATCAGCATGAATGCAGGACATGAACGGCTGTACCTCGTCAGAAAGGATGCGCACATAGCGTTGGCCGGTCACAGACGTTTGTAGACGTACCAGGGGTCCCAGTAAAGTCCAGCTAAGCACACCCATGCCATTACGGACTTTCCACCAGCCGGTAAAGTTCCCTGTTGACAGGCTGGATCCATGGCTTCATGGGGTTTGTGCCACACACGAATCTCTCCATCTGCCCGATACAGTTGGAAACGCGACTCGTCAGACCAGACTACCTGTTTCCAGTCATCAAGTGTCCAGTGGCGGTGTTGCCGTGCCCAAGCGTGGCGCATAGCTCTGTGTCGTGCACCCATCAAGGGGACTCATGTTGGGTGTCGGCTCCCAAAGCCCATATCGTGCAGGGTACGTTGCACAGTCCGGACGTTGTTTCTTGTTGAGGTTCCAGCCTTGAATTCCGATTATACCTGCGAGAGTGCTGCACGCCCATCTCGTGAAACAAATTTTGTCAGCCGACGATGGTCACTTTCACTCAATGTCTTTATACGGCCACACCGGTTTTGCCGGAATTCTTGTAGTCACGGTACACCATTGCAATGGTCGCCCGTTAAAATCAGAACTTCGTTTGTACCTCCCGAGTACGCGCATAGGTGACGTTGCTATGTATTTTGCATAAGCTCGTCTGTACCAGTTTTTCTGGCCCTTCAGTGTATATATATATATACGAACCAACCAGTAAAGCTTATAAAATACATAGTCTAAAATAATGGACAGGGTATGTGATGAGCTATTCGAAAACTACAGTGAAAAACTTTGTGTCAGCAAGACATACTGGTGCACCTTGAAGTCATTGTGTCTGATGAACAATTACGTTTCAATGGATGATTGCTTATATCGACAAAAAAGTGGTGTTCCCATGGGAAGTACATTTTTATCAACATTCGTTAACTTATACCTTCATTATTTTGAGTCCGTATTTTTAAAAAGGAAAAATATCTCGCAGAGTAAATACATGAGATACATCGACGACGTTATTGGTTTTGATGTAAATGACTTCAGCTCAAAGAAACAACAGATTTACTCTGAAGAGATTGAGTTACAGAAGAAAAGTGACAATGCTGCTAACATAAACTATTTGGAAATAAAATATAAAACTTTTGGACAATCAGCTATTCACTACTGTATACGATAAAAGGAATTTCTTTAACTTTCCTGTGCAATTTTTTACCAAATGGAACTTAAATGTCTCTATAAGGGTGCATAGGAACCTGGTCATATCGCAGTGTTTCCGTATTGTATCGATTTGTGGTGATTTCAGCAGTCCATTGGATGGTGATTTCAACAGTCTAAGAATTCATAGGTGTCCTGCTGAAAAATGAATATCCACGTAATTTTGTGTCCAGTTTGTTTCGTCAATTGCTTAATGGCTCCAGAAGTAACGTACAGTTTCATTCATTAACCTTTGATTACTTGATACAACGCATCAATATATAGTTATTATTATATTTGAGATTGGCAACGGCTATTCTTTTTTCTGTTCACTTCTAGCAGGTCTTACAACTTGTTGCCTTTGTTTGGTCTTGATGGCTTCGGGAGCGCTCCCCACATGCGTAGGATTTCCCGCATTTGTGTTGGGGAATCGAAAAGCCATCTTCTATACGCTGGTGCTCTCCTGATGTGATCGGTTTATATCTATTCGTTATTCTCTTTTTCAAACAGCAATCTGATACCTGGACTGCAGTTTACTATTCTTACTCTTGTGAAGGGTGGAGGCAATGGTTTTTATTCAGATTTCGATGCTATTTTAGGGTAGGTTGTTTGGTGTTTGTTGTATACTTTTAATATTCACTGTACTTTATGAAATCTTGTGTATTTCGTTTGTGTTGTGATGTTAAATGACTGTGGTTTATATATATCATCATCATCATCATTGTCAACCATTATCAATCCACTGCTGGACGAAGGTCTCCCCAAGTTTCCTCCACAACGGTCTGTCTTGTGCCAGTCTCCTCCATGTCACCCCTGCATACTTTCGAATTTCATCCACCCATCTCCCATGTGGTCTTCTTCTGGGTCTTTTCCTGTCCCTTGGAATCCATTGGATTCCAAGGTTTATATATATATATATATATATATTGACAAAAGTCACCGGAAAGCCCTTCAAAACAAATGAACGGATTCGCTGCGTTGTTAAGATGCGCGGTGCAGCTGCAAACGGCTTAAAAACAAGCCTGAAGCTGACCGCGATCATATCGCACTGTGAGGTTGAGTGAAAATGTCGCGGAGGGAGAGAACTGACTTTGAGAAAGGAAAAATTATTGGTTGTTATATTAGTGGGTTGTCCGTAAGCGAAACCGAGAGGAGTTTAAACATACCCAAGTCAACTGTTTTGGATGAACTGAATAAGTGAAAGACACATGGCGTGCCTGAAGCAGCAAAACGTACCGGTACATCAAAGAAAATCAGTGAAAGAGGACTTCGAAGCCTCAGGCGAGTCGTCACAGTTAATCGACAGAGTACTGCACGAGATCTCAGTGTACTGGTGAGTAAAAATGTTTGAATTTCGGTATGAACACGTAACATTCGCAGAAATCATCATTCCATGGGTTACCATGGCCGTGCGGCTGCTCATAAGCCTTTCATCTCCACTCAGAATGCTACTCGTCGTTTAGCATGGTGTAAAGAACATTTATCGTGGACCGTAGATAAATGGAAATGGGTCCCATTGACTGATGAATCCAGGTACACGATCCATTGGTCTGATGGTTGTGTGTGGAATTGGCGGCAGCAAGCGGGACGCTGTTTACCAAAGTGCACTGTTCCTACGGTCAAGTTTAGAGCTCGCAGTGTATTCGTGTGGGGGTGCTTTTCGTGGTATGGTCCAGGCACATTAGTTATCCTGAACAAACCTGTTCCAGCACATCTACCACGATATTCTGGACAATTATGCCCTACCAACTCTGTGGCAATATTATGGAACCGAGCGTTGTTCGTTCCAGCAGGATACTGCACTGAGTCATAAAGCAAGGACTGTTACGGCCTTCTTTGACGATAATTCCGTATCGTGTGTAGACTGGCCAGCACACAGCCCGGTTCTTAATCATATAGAGCACATATGGGATGAATTAGAGCGCCGCATAAGAAATTTGGAACAAAGGCCTACTACTAAGGAACAGTTAGCGGCAGCATTATGTACCGAATGGAAGCGCATACATATCGTTGTGTTCCCAAACCTTGTCGAAAGCATGTCTTGAAGGGTCAGTGCATGCATTAAGGCCAAAGGTGGACCGGCACCGTACTAATGTATGTCAATAAATATAATGTTGTGTTTCTCTACTAGGTGTCCGGTAATTTTTGTCGATATCATCATCATCATCATTATTGCAACCATTATCAATCCACTGCTGGACGAAGGTGCCCCCTAGTTTCTTCCACAAGGGCCTGTCTTGTGCCAGTCTCCTCTGTTACCCCCACATACTTTCTAATTTCATCCACCCATCTCCTATGTGGTCTTTTTCTGGGTCTTTTCCTGTCCCTTAGAATCCAGTATAAAATTTCAGCTGTCCATCGATGGTCTGTCCTTCTGGCAATATGTCCAGTCCATTGCCATTTCAGGAATTTTACTCTGATCATGATGTCTTCCACTCTTGTCATTTTTTCTGACTCACAACTTCCTCTTCCTATCTCTCCTGGTTACACCAAGCATGCATCTCTCCAGGATTCTTCGAGTTGTCTGCAGTCTTTGTTTGTCTCTTTTAGTTAAGGTCCAAGTCTCTGCACTATATGTAAGCACTGGAAGGATGCATTAATGAAACACATTTCTTTTAAGACATAATGTCATAATGCTCTTGAAAATTGTACTGTTTCTTCCAAAAGCTCTCCAGGCAATCAATCGATAAATCTGCATTTCTTGTAAAAGCATTGTGCATCACTTTTGTTTTCTGAAAATTATTTCTTAATCCCACTTCTTCACTCTTGTCAACAAACTCCTGGTTCATACTCTGCAGCTCTGATGGGGTAGTTGCAAAAATGACTACGTCATAAGCAAAACGTAGGTGAGTTAGATAATCTCCATTAATCTTTATCCCTTTGTTTTCCCCGTTCAGGGATTGAAAGATATTTTGCAATGTGGCATTAAAGAGTTTGGGATATATAGTGTCATCTTATCTTACTCCATTTCCAATTTCTATGTGTGTTGTGTTTTCAAACAGCCGAATCTTTGCACTTGCATTTTCATAGATGTTATTAATAATATTATTGTATGTATCTTGAATACCGCAGGATTTCAAGGCCATTGTAGCTGTTAGTTTCACCGAATCAAAGGCCTTTTCATAATCGATAAAAGCCATGCATAATGGAAATTGATATTCCCTCGCTCTTTCAGTTAGTTCTCTCAGTACGTGGATATGATCTATTGTGCTGTAGCCACTCCTGAATTCAGCTTGTTCTCTCGGTTGAGTAATGTCCAATGTCACCTTCAAGCTTTCAAGATTTTTATTGAGGATTCAACGAAAAAAGCTACAGGAGGCCTGTTACAGTGCCGAAAGAAAGCATAACTGATGTCATATGTACAACGACGATGAGTTATGTACAAAAAGTAATGTGATATATACAATGAGAATGAAATCAGCGTAAGAGGTAGATTACAAACGTAGTTGTCACCTTCAAGCGGTGTGAAAAGACTTCAGTGAAGATTTTGTAAACCACTAATAGGAGGCTGATAGGTCTGTAGTTCCAAAGATCTTCAATGTCACCTTTTTTATGTGGCAGGATCATTGTAGCATTGTTCCAATCCTCAGGAATCTTCCCTTCATTAAGGCATTGAGTGAAAACTTGGGCGAGTACTGTTTCAATTTCACCACTTGCTTCTTGTATGATATCTACGGTAATTCCATCTTCTCTTGGAGCTTTTCTCCGCTTCATGTTCTTGATTGCATGTGCAACTTCTGCTGTGAGGACTAGAAGAACTCTGGTACCTTTTGTAATGTCTGGAATACATGTATCATCCCTTTCATATAATTTTGAGTACAAATGTTTCACTCTTGTCCAACTTTCACCCCTATTTCTTGTTACAGAACCATCTTCTTTTCTCAGAGCGATAATAATAATCTATTTTCGTCCCTTACTCAGATGGATCATCAGCAAAACGAAGGTGACTTACTCAGAGGCTTTGGTTGTTTTTAATTGCTTTTTTCCCTAGTTCACAGTTGCATTTCCTTACATCTTTAGTGATACTTTTTCGAACCGTCCTGCATAGCTCTATACATACAACTTTGGAAGTCACATCTTCTTTAGTTGTCCCCATCTCTCTTCTTTTTTGCATCACAATTTTGGTTTTTCTTGATAATTTGTTCGTATGCAACTTGTTTTTAGTACTAGGTATTTTTGTTGCTGTTTCCATAAACGCCTTGGTTAGTTTTCTGTTAACTTCAGAGATGTCCACTTCTTCTGCTGTTAGACCTTCTAGAGCAGAGAATCTATTCCTCAGTTCCAATTTGAAGGTATTATGATAATTTTTAAGGTTGGTCATGTCAATACACTTTGCTTGTTTTATGAGCTTGCCACGCTCAAGTTTAGCATTGAGGTGCATCTTACATCTTACCATTCTATGGTCACTACCTGTGTTGAACTTTACACTGCTGTCTTCCATGACAATATTCTTGTTACACATAATAAAATCAATTTCACTTGTCAATCCATTGGGATCACTTCCATATTCATTTCCTTAACTCCTTTTTCTTGGAAAAGGAGTTAAGGAAATGAATGATGAAAAATCATTCTGCCTCTCCAAACTCTACGAGAGTATTTCCACGCTGGTTTCTGTTGCAGAGACCGAATTTACCTACTGCAGTTTCATTTTGTTGCTGTTGCCCTATTTTCTCATTGAAATCTCCCATAATGGTCTTGACGTGCTGCTTGCCTCTATTATTTAGATGACGAATTTCCTCATAAAATTCTTCAATCTCGTCTTCAGGATGACTTGTAGTGGGTGCATAAGCTTGAATAATCTGAGCCTGGTATCTTCTCGAGAGTTGGATAACAAGTCGTGCAACTGTGTCAGAGGAACTTTCAACTTCTACAACTTTATCCTTCAGTTTCTTGTTTATTATAAATATAACACCACTGGTTCTGGCAGTATCTATCCCACGATCATAGAAGAGATGTCCACTTTTCAGTTCAATGAGATCTTCTTCTTACCTCATTTAGCCCAACGATGTCCCACTTGATCCTTTGTAGTAGTTCTTCTTCTTCAAGGAACCTTGAATCAGAAGATAGGGAACGTCCATTATACGTAGCCAAGGTCAGCGTCATATGGCAGTCTACTCCGGTCCTCCAATGATTCGTAGCACCCTCTGCCTTCATATCGCAGTAGCCGTTGCCTTGGCCAGGTATATTTCAGATGCCGGAGTTTGAGGGCCAACATTTAAGTTGTGAAGTCTTTTTGGAGGGGTTTGGCCATAACTCACCACGCCGGCCAAGCGGGTTGGTGAGTGTGGGATAGCATTTCCTCTAATCCCGATGGTATAGTTATACAGCTATTGGCTGTCGTCAGAACCTCTTTAGTGGGAACAGGATGCACCACGAGGAGGCGAGTTTGACATTTGTCAAGGAGAGGCTGTAGTATGTTACGCATATATATACACTGAAGTGCCAGACAAACTGGTACAGACGAGCTTTTGCAAAATACCTAGCAACGTCCCCTATGCGCGTACTAGGTTACGTCCGCCAGTGCGTATATAAAGCGATAGACATCCTTGCCAGCTGTCAGGGTTGTTTTCGGCATTAGAAGGACAAGTAATAACGATTTAAGCGATTTTCAACGCGGTGTCATAGTTGGTGCTCGTGAGATGGGCCATAGTATTTCGGAGGTAGAAACGAAATTCGGATTTTCACGGACGACCTTTGCAAGGGTGTACCGTGACTACAAGAATTCCGGCAAAACCTCCAACCTACGATACCAGTGTGGCCGTAAAAAGATATTGCGTGAACGTGACCATCGTCGGCTGTCAAGAATCGTTTCACGCGAATGGCGTGCAACACTCTCGCAGATATCATCGGAATTCAATGCTGAGCCTCAACAAGCATCAGCTTCCGGACTGTGAAACGTACCCTGCACGATATGGGCTTTGGGAGCCGACGCGCAACTCGAGTCCCCTTAATGGGTGAACGACACAGAGCTATGCGCCTCGCTTGGGCACGGCAACACCGCCACTGGACACTTGATGACTGGAAACAAGTAGCCTGGTCTGACGAGTCGCGCTTCCAACTGTATCGGACAGATGGAAGGATTCGTGTGTGGCGTAAACCCCATGAAGCCATGGATCCAACCTGTCAACAGGGAACTGTAACGGCTTGTGAAGGGTTCGTAATGGCATGGGGTGTGTTTAGCTGGACTTCACTGGACCCCTGGTACGTCTACAAACGTCTGTGACCGTCCAACGCTATGTGCGCATCCTTTCTGACGAGGTACACCCGTTCATATCCTGCATTCATGCTGATGGGTTGGGCCTTTTCCAACAGGACAATGCACCTTCACACAAGTGTCGGGACGTCACATTATGGTTAGAGGAGCATTCATCTTATTTTGGTGGGTTGTCATTCCCACCTAAGTCCCCAGTTCTGAACGTGATAGAACACATTCGGGATGCCATGCAACGCGCTATGGAACACAAGAATCCGGGACCTCGGAATACACCCGAATTGTGGAACGCTCTGCAGGAAGTATGGTGTGCATTGCCAACAGCATATTTCCAGAAGCTAGTGGAGTCCATGCCCCGTCGTATTTCTGCAGTCCTGCGCACCCGTGGGGGACCTACCAAGTATTAGACGGGTGTACCGGTTTTTCTGACACTCAGTGTATATGATGGAATGCCAGGTCAGGTTGATGCGCAAACATGTTATTACATATCATAGACTCTCCATGAAAAATATCGATTCCGCCTACTCGCGGTGCATACTGTTCTCCTTAAAGGCTCTCTGACAACCGCCTAAGCAGCGGTATAAGTATACCTCCCGGCTTAGAGGAAACTATCCCTTCCTCACCAGCCCGCCGGGCCAGCGGGGTGTGTTATGGCCACACCCCTGCAAAGATGCTCCCACAACCTAAAACTTGGCCCTCATCTCCAGCAGCTAGGATGTACCTGGCCAAGGCAACGACCAGTGCGACATGAAGGGAGAGGGTGCTAAGAATCACCGGAGGACCAGACCAGGCTCCCATCTGATGTTGACCTTGGCTACGTTTAACAGACGATCTGTATCTTTTGATTCAAGGCTCCTTGATTTAAAAGAGAAACTCCAAATAATCAAGTGGGACATCGTTGAGATAATGAGGTAAGAAGAAAAGGAGAATATCTCATTGAACTTAAAAGCTGACTTCTCTTCTACTATCGTGGGACAGATAGCGGTAGAAGTAGTGGTGTTGGATTTATAATAAACAAGGAATGGTTGATAAAGTCCTAGAAGTTGAAAGTTTCTCTGCTTGAGCTGCGCGACTTGTTATAAAACTTTCAAAAAGATACCAGACTCAGATTATTCAATCTTACGTAACCTCCACAAGTTATTCTGAGAAAGAATTTGAAGACTTTTACGAGGAAATTCGGCATCTAAATAAAAAAGTCAAGCAGCACTTGAAACCATTATGGGCGATTTCAATGCAAAAATAGGGCAACAGCAATAGAATGAAACTTCGTGGTCATGGGAACGGAAATCAGCGTGAGAATACACTCATAGAATTTGCAGAGGCAGAAAAGTTTTTCATCATAAACTCCTTTTTCAAGTAAAATCCACACAGGAAATGGACATGGAGGCGTTCCAATGGGATGATAAGTGAAATTGATTTTATTATGTGTAACAAGAAATTTATCATGGAAGACTGTAGTGTGCTAAACAGGTTCAACGCAGGGAGTGATGATCATAGAATGATAAGATGTAAGATTCACCTCAATACTGGACTCAAATTGGCAAGCTCATAAAACAAACAAAATGTATGACATGAATAAACTTAAAAAGCATCATCATCATCATCATCATTATCAACCATTATCAATCCACTGCTGCACGAAGGTCTCCCAAAGTTTCTTCCACAACGGTCTGTCTTGTGCCAGTCTCCTCCATGTCACTCCCGCATTTCATCCACCCATCTCCCATGTGGTCTTCTTCTGGGTCTTTTCCTGTCCCTTGGAATCCAATCTAAAATTCCGGCTGTCCATCGATGGTCTGTCCTTTTGGCAGTATGTCCAGCCCATTGCCATTTCAGGGATTTAACTCTCATCATGATGTCTTCCACTCTTGTCATTTTTCGGATCCACGAGTTCCTCTTCTTATCTCTCCTGGTTACACCAAGCATGCACTTCTCCATGCTGTTTTGAGTTGTCTGCAGCCTTTGTATGTCACTTTTAGTTAAGGTCCACGTCTCTGCACCATACGTAAGCATTGGAAGGATGCATTGATCAAACAGTTTTCTTTTAAGATATAAAGGCATATTGCTCTTGAAAATTATACTGTTTCTTCCAAAAGCTCTCTAGGCAAGTTTTGTACGCCGATTAATTTCTTCATCAATGTGACCCTCACTTGATATCTGCTGTCCAAGATAAACGTACGTGTCTGTTATCTCCCGCTTTTCTCCAACAATCGATAAATCTTCATTTCTTGTAAAAGCATTGAACATCACTTTTGTCTTCTGAAAGTTCATTTTTAATCCCACTTCTCTACTCTTGTCAGAAAGTTCCTGGATCATACTCTGCAGCTCTGATGGGTAGTTGCAAAAATGACTACGTCATCAGCAAAACGAAGGTGGGTTAGATAATCTCCATTAATCTTTATCCCTTTGTTTCCCAGTTCAGTGATTGAAAGACATTTTCCAATGTGGCATTAAAGAGCTTCGGAGTTATGGTGTCACCTTGTCTCACTCCCTTTCCAATTTTTATGTGTGTTGTATTTTCAAACAGCCGAATCTTTGCACTTGCATTTTCATAGATGTTATTAATAATATTAATGTATGCATCTTCAATACCGCAGGATTTCAGAGCCATTGTAACTGCTGATGGTTTCACCGAATCAAAGGCTTCTTCATAACCGATAAAAGACATACACAATGGAAGTTCATATTCCCCCGCTCTTTCAATTAGTTCTCTCAGTACGTGGATATGATCTATAGTGCTGTAGCCACTTCTGAATCCAGCTTGTTCTCTCGGTTGAGCCATGTCCAGTGTTACCTTCAAGCGGTGTGAAAGAACTTTAGTGAAGATTTTATAAACCACTGATAGGAGGCTGATAGGTCTGTAGTTCCTGAGATCCTCAATGTCACCTTTTTTATGTAGCAAGATCATTGTAGCGTTGTTCCAATCCTCAGGAATCTTCTCTTCATTAAGGCATCGAGTGAAAATTTGGGCGAGTACTGTTTCGATTTCTCTACTTCCTGTATGATGTCTACAGTAATTCCATCTTCTCCTGGAGCTTTTCCCCGCTTCATGTTCTTGATTGCATGTGCAACTTCTGCTCTGGTATTGGTACTTTTCACGATGTCTGGAGTACATGCATCATCCCTTTCATATAATTCGGAGTAGAAATCTTCCACTCTTGTCAAAATTTCGCTTCTATTTCTTGTTACAGAACCATCTTGATTTCTCAGTGCCGTAATCTGTTTTCTTCCCTTGCTGAGGTGTCTCTTTGCTATCTTTAGGCTTTGGTTGCTTTCAATTGCTTTCCTTACTAGTTCACAGTTGAATTTTCTTACGTCTTCAGTGATACTTTTTCGTACTGTCTTGCATAGCTCTATATATTCCACTTTGGAAGTCACATCTCCTTTAGTTGTCCTCATCTCTCTTCTTTTTTTGCATCAACATTTTGGTTTTTCCTGATAATTTGTTCACATGCAACTTGTTCTTAGACCCAGCTAATTTTGTTGCTGTTTCCATAAGAGCTTTGGTTACTTTTCTGTTAACTTCAGAAATATCCACTTCTTCCGATGTTAGGCCTTCTAAAGCATAGAATCTGTTCTTCAGTTCCAACTTCAAGGTATTATGGTGTTTTTTAAGGTTGGTTATGTCAATACATTTTGTTTGTCTTATGAGCTTGCCACGTTCAAGTTTAGTGTTGAGGTGCATCTTACATCTCACCAATCTATGGTCACTACCTGTGTTGAACTTGTTTAGCACACTGCAGTCTTCTATGACGAATTTTTTGTTACACATAATAAAATCAATTTCACTTGTCGTCCCATTTGGATGTCTGCATGTCCATTTACTGTGTGGCTTTTTCTTGAAAAAGGAGTTCATCATGAAAAACCCTTTTGCCTCTGCAAACTCTACGAGCGTATTTCCACGCTTGTTTTTATTGCCGTGACCAAATGTACCTACTGAAGTTTCATTCTGTTGCTGTTGCCCTATTTTTGCATTGAAATCTCCCATAATTATCTTCAAGTGCTGCTTATCTTTATTATTTAGATGACGAATTTCCTCATAAAATTCTTCAATTTCTTCTTCAGGATGACTTGTGGTGGGTGCATAAATTTGAATAATCTGAGCCTGGTATTTTCTCGAGAGTTGGATAACGAGTCGTGCAGCTCTGTTAGAGGAACTTTCAACTTCTACAACTTTATCCTTCAGTTTCTTGTTTATTATAAATCCAACACCACTAGTTCTGCCAGTAGCTGTCCCACGATAGTAGAAGAGATGTCCACTTTTCAGTTCAATGAGATCTCCTTTTCTCTTTACCTCACTTAGCCCGACGATGTCCCACATATTACCTTTAAATTGGAACTGAGGAACAGATTCTCTGCTTTAGAAGGGCTAGCATCCGAAGAAGTGGACATTTCTGAAGTTAGCAGAAAACTCATCAAAGCTTTTATAGAAACAGAAATAAAAATAGTTGGTACTAAGAAGAAGTTGCACATGAAGAACATATCAGGAAAAACAAAAATGCTGATGCAAAAGAGAAGGGAAATGTGGACAAATGAAGAAGATGCACCTTCCAAAGTGGATTATATGGAATTATGGAAGATACTGCGAAAAATATCACTGAAGACGTAAGGAAATTTAAATATGAACTAGTGAGAAAAACAGTTGAAAACAACAAAGGCCTGAAAAGAAGCAAAAGCCCATCTGAGTAATCGAAGAAAAAGGTTATATCACTGGGAAAAAAGATGGTACTGTAACAAGAAATAAAAGCGAAATTTTGACAAAAGTGAAAGATTTCTACTCAAAACTATAGGAAACGTGTGATACATCTATTCAAGCCGTTATAAAAGGTACAAGTACTAAAGTTCCTCCTCTCCTCCCAGCAGAAGATACACATACAATTAAGAACATGAAACGGGAAATACTTTTTGGAGAAGGAGGAGTTACAGTGGACATTATACCAGAAGTATGTGAAGAAATTAAAACTGCACTCAATCAAGTATTTACTTGATGTCTCAAGGAAGGAAGGATTCCTGACGATTGGAACAATGCTACAGTGATCCTGCTACTTAAGAAAGGTTACATTTGAGATTTCAAGAACTACAGGCTCATCAGCCTCCTATCAATAGATTATAAAATCTTCAGTAAGGTTCTTTTACATCGCTTGAAGGTAACACTGGACATGGCTCAACCGAGAGAATAGGCTGGATTCAGGAGTGGCTACAGCACCATAGATCATATCAATGTACTGAGAAAACTAATTGAAAGAACGGCTGGACGTAAACCCCCATTATGTATGGCTTTCTTCCATTGTGAAAGGCCTTTGATTCCATGAAACCATAATCTGGTACAATGGCTTTGAAATCCTGCGGTATTGAAGATGCATACATTAGTATTATTAGTAACATCTATAAAAATGTAAGTGCAAAGGTTCGGTTATTTGTGTATACAGCATCAACAAAAATTGGATAGGGAGTGAGACAAGGTGACACCATATCTCCTAAACTCTTTATAGCAACATTGCTAATTGTCTTGCAATCATTCAACTGGAAATACAAAGGAATAAAAATATTATTGGGAATTATTTAACTCACCTTCGTTTTGCCGATGACATAGTCATCTTTGCAACTGCCCCTTGAGAACCCTGCAGGGTATGAACCAGGAATTTGTTGACAAGAGTAAAAAATTGGGATTAAGAATAAATTTTCAGAAGACAAATATGACGTACAATTCTTTTTCAAGGAATAAAGATTTATCGATTGATGGGGAAAAGCTGGAGATAACCGTTACCTACATTTACCTTGGACAGCAGATATCAAGGGAGGGTCGCATTGATGAAGTAATTCATCGGCGGATAATACTTGTTTGGAGAGCTTTTGGAAGAAACAGTACACTTTTTGAGAAATATGCCATTATGTCTTAAAAGAAAAGTGTTTGATCAATGCATCCTTTAGTGCTTACGAAGGAAGCAGAGACGTGGTCCTTAATTAAAAAAGGTAATTCAAAGACTGCCGTCAACTAAAAGCAGCCTGGAGAGATGCAGGCTTGGTGTAACCAGGAGAGATAAGAAGAGGAACTCGTGGATCAGAAAAATGACAAGAGTGGAAGGCATCATGATCAGAGTAAAATCCCTGAAATGGCAATGGGCTGGACATATTTCCAGAAGGAGAGACCATCGATGTACAGCTGAAATTTTAGACTGGATTCCAAGGAGGACGAAAAGACCCAGACGAAAGCCACATGTGTGATGGGTGGATGTATTTGGAAAGCTTGCGGTTGTGATATGGAAGAGACTGGACAGTTATGGAAGAAATTTGGAGAGACCATCACCCAGCAGTGGGTTGATAGTGGTTGGCAATGATGATGGTGTTACATACTTTCCTCAAACCGTCTACTTTTTAATGTGCGACGAAATCTACATACCTTAATCTACTTTTCAGAAGATTCCCCGTGAATCTTAATGCATTTGTCATATCGAGATGCTGGCACAAGCTTCAGGATACTGTGACGTGCCTGCCCAGCAGGACGCACACGATATAAAGGTAGATAGCAGCGATAACGAATGCCCGCGTAGCTCAATTGGTAGAGCGGCTCATTCCGGAATGAGGGGACCCGGGTTCAAGCCACGGCATGGACAAAATGACGGAGAAATTTAGTTCGTTATAATACCCTTCTCATAAAAGTCTGCGGCCTCAGTTTTGAGTCGGTGCTCAACCGTCGTCTTCAGGTCATCGCCGAACGAATGATGTATTCCCATTGCAGGAACTGCTGTTTCGATTCAGGTCTGAAGTGAGAAACCCAAGTCTTATCTCCCGTCACTATAGGACTTAAATAATCATCGCCTTCTCCCACGTGTCGCCCGCAAAAATTTCAAATCAGGTGCCATGCACTTCGTTTTGTGCTCTTCCGTCAACTTTTTTTAATATGGAAATTTCGGCACTTATCGTTGACACACTTTGCAGTATTGAAGCTTTTCTGTAAGGATTTCGTGCAGTTTCAGTTTCGAAATTTCAGAGAAATGTTGCGAAAGATCAGAAATTGTGAAACGTCAATCCCCTCTTATGTTTGAATTCCTCTCTTCGCCAAGTTTTCCGTGAACAGTGACTGCCTACTACTGCGCCATTCATCATGAACGCTCTGTCGTCCTTCATTAAACATTCGAACCCACTTCCACACCATGCCTGCACTCATTGCGTTTCGTCCAAAACTTTCGCAAATTTGCCGATGAATCTCATTTGGCCTGACATTTCTCGTATTCAGAAACCTTTTCACAGACCTGACTCAGTAGTCGGCGGGCCCTTCTATTAACTCAAACATCACTCACAGCATAACATTTTAACATAAGCATAACGTCACGAAGTGGCGTCACGGCGTAGTTAATGGATGTGGCAACTCAACCATGCCACTCTGAAGTGAATACGTGGCCAGGAGTGATACGCGATTGGTACTTCTTGCTTTCTCGATGGTCCTCGTATGAAGTGCTGTTTGAAGAATCGCTTACAAATCCATAACTTACTTTTTCTTCGTGTCTGGTGGCTTCAGGAGTGCTTTCAGTAGACATTTGGATTTTGGCCTGTCTGTTTTTGAAATCAGAAAAGTCATCTCCTTTTTGATCTTGCGCTCTCGTGATGGTGACAGTTAAAGACATAAACCAGAAACGTTTATTCACAATTAAAATACTTCATTTTATGATCTACTATAGTTTCACTGAACGTTTAGCTCGGCTTCATAAGGACAAATGGAACATAAACATTTAAATCAGTGTGACATCATCAGTGTTCTGACGGTCACGGACTTTAGTGAGCTGTTTCCACGCGCTTGAAAGGAATGAGTCGATGTCATATCGATGACAAGCTGCGAAATGTTGTGATATACACAGAGTGGCCAAATTATTATGACAACCTAGTTAGTACGTTGTTGGGCCACTATTTGCCCTTAATACTTCTTGAATTCGTCTTGGTAGTATTAAATGTTGGTAAGTGGCTTGGGGTATATTAGCGCAAATGTGATTAATTGAACCCTCCAGCTCTTGAAGATTTTATTGTAGCTGATCCAGCTGTCTGATGCCCTTTCAACGTCATCCCACAAATGCTTCATTAGATTGAGATCCTGTAATTGAGGAGTCCAATGTAGCAGAAAAAGGTCTCAGTGAAGCTCCTCAAACCATTCGGGTACAGTGTGAGCACTATGACATGTAACATTGTTGTTCTGGAAGTATCCATCCATTGGGATAAACTATCAACGTAACTGAGTGGACTTGAACTACCTTCGGGCGGTCAGACGTTGTTCCACACGAATTAAAGGGCACAAACACTCCCACGAAAACATACTCCAGTCCATAACGTTGCTTTCGTCAGCTTGAGGAGCAGTGATGATGCAAGATGGGTCCATGCTTTTGTGCCTCGCCCTTCCATCCTCACCCTTCTATTTGCATGGTGTAACTCAAATTGAGATTTGTCCTGCCACATTACCCTTTTCCACTCATTTACTGTCTGGTTCTTGTATTCCTGAGCCAACTGGAGGCGTTTCTTCTCATTCGCTGCAGACAGCAATGGCTTACTTACGGACAGGCTGTCTGATTCTGTGGCTAATACGTTGTAAGGCAATGGAACTTGGTCCCTGATTAAGATTATTTGTTATCTGACAAAGTGTTGCCCGTCTGTTGGACTGAATAAGTCTGCCTTCTCTCTGCTTAGCTCGAACAACCAGTAAACGTCGACGACCACACGGCTTGCGCCCAGACCCGGTATAAACATTAACAACTACTGCCCTCGAACATTCCAGAAATGCAACCGTTTTGCTAATGCTCACACCAATGCTCCGATCACCCACGATCATTCCACGTTCAGAGCCTGTCAGATCGCGTCTTTTTACCTATTATTTCTTGTACAATGCAATTCATTAGTCTCTGCATACCTTCAGCGTTCCCTTTTATAGCATCTTCAGCCATCTCGCGTCAGCAGCATCTAGCTACTTTGCATAAATTGGTCTGGTAATCATAATAATTTGGCCATTTAGTTTGTGTGTAAATCTTCTAATATACACTGCTGGCCACCCAAAATGCAACACCAAGAAGGAAGCATCCGATTGGCCTGAAATTTGCAGCATGCGTCGCCCGCGAGAGGACATGTAAACGATTAGCGTTGCAGGGCATATGCAAATCATGTGCGCCCGGCACGCCACCAAGAAACACTATAAGAAGGGTGCAGAGAAGGCGGGATGTAAGTAGTGGAAGTGTGTTGTGGTGCCGCAACTGTGTGTGGGAAGCTTCCTGATGCCTCGTCTCAGAATACGGCAGTCATTCCAGCACGTTTCGGATTTCGACAGAGGACGAATAGTGGCTTATCGAGACAGCGGTTTATCGTACCGAGATATCGGCGCCCGTGTGGGACGACATCCAGCTACAGAGAGGCGAGCATGGATTCGGTGGGTGCAGGAGGGACGAACGGACCGACGTGAGCGATTGTCGCTGCCGCGGCACACAACCGAACAAGAGGATCGGCATGTCGTGCGGCAGGCATTGACGGCTCGCACCGCCACATCACAAACGTTAGCGCTGGAATTAAAATGTGTTGCGCAACAACCTGTGTCAGCACGTACCATTCGACGTCGTTTGGAGGAGCGGGGACTTGTCGTACGCCGCCAATTGCTCTGATTACCATTCACGTTACAACACCGGCGAGTGCAGCGGCAGTGGGCCGTTGCACGCCGCACCTGAACTACGGAATGGCCCGACATTTTCTTCTCCAACGAATCCCGCTTCTGCATGCAACACCACGATGGTCGGATGCGCGTGTGGCGGCACCGCGGCGAGAGACTGTATGAAGCCTGCAATATGCATCGCCAAACCGGTCAGTCACCTGGCGTTATGGTTTGGGGTGCAATTGGATGTGACACCCGCACCCCTCTGGGACGCATCGCCGGTAAAATCAACAGCCACCGCTACATCTCCGACGTTTTGGAGCCTGTAGTACTCCCTTACCAGCAGGACCTGCCAGCGGCCACGTTTCAACAGGACAATGTGCGCCCGTACGTGGCACGCATCGTGCAACAATTCTTCACGGCCCACCAGGTGTCACTGCTGCCGTGGCCCGCCTGTTCTTCTGGTATGTCGCCCATCGAAGACGTCTGGTCGCTGATCGGCAACCTAGTGGCCCGGCAAGCACCACCCGCCGCTACGACTGATGAACTGTGGCAACGTGTGGAAGCAGCCTGGACCGACATACCCCAAGCCCACATCCAAAGCCTCTTTCGTTCGATGCCGCGGCGTGTAGCGGCCGTTATTGCCATCCATGGGGGCCACACGAACTATTGATGGCTGCGTGTTCCGTAAGTCGCACGGGCCTGTAAGCTCAATCGTTTCATTTTTGTTTCTGTTGTTATGTATCCAGTGAATCTGACTTTGCTATCTCGTGTCCTTCTTAGTGTTGCATTTTGGGTGGCCAGCAGTGTATTTAGCTTGATAAGTATATAGGATTAGGCTGTCTCAGTATGATGTGTTTAAACTCACTAGGTCCAAGTTGCAGTTAAGTTAAAAACTTTATTTAGAATTAAAACACCAATAGGTTAAAAAACTAAAAGCAAGACCTATCAAGGCCGCCGCGGCCTTGTAATCAGGATTAGTGCCACAGTTCTACAAGTAAGCAAGCAATAAATACAAAGAGGTAGACTCACAATGCAACACTGATAAAGGTCATCGTTGCCAACTGTAGTCGATGAAAGTCATATGACATATACACTATATCGACAAAAGTCACCGAAGACCCCTTCGAAAGCAAATGAAAGGATCCACTGCGTTGTTAAGATGCGCAGTAGAACTGCAAACGGTATAATAACAAGCCTGCGGCTGACCGCCATCATATCGCACTGTGAGGTTGAATGAAAATGTCGCGGCGGAAGAGAACTGGCATTGAGAAAGGAAAGATTGTTGGGTGGAATATAAGTAGGTTGTCCATAAGAGAAACCGACAGGCGTTTAAACATACCCAAGTCAACGTTTTTCGATCTACTGAATAAGTGGAAGACACATGGTGTGCCTGAAGCAGCAAAACGTACGTATAGGCAGACCAAAGAAAATCAGTGATAGAGTTGAAGCCTCAGGAGAGTCGTTACAGTTAATCGACGCAGTACTGCACAAGACTTCAGTTTGCAGGTGAGTAAAAATGTTGGAACCTCGGTATGTGCACCTACATTTCGCAGAGAACTTCATTCCATGAGTTACCGTGGTCGTACGGCTGCTCATAAGCCTTTTATCTCCACTCGGAATGCTACTTGTCGTTTAGCATGGTGTAAAGATCATTTATCGTGGACCGTAGATCAATGGAAACGGGTTCTATGGGCTGATGAATCCAGATACACGATCCATCAGTCTGATGGTCGTGTAGGGGTATGGCGGCAGCAGGGGAAACGCTGTTTACGACAGTGTACTGTTCCTACGGTCAAGTTTAGAGCTGGCAGTGTACTCGTGTGGGGGTGTTTTTCGTGGTATGTTACTGGCCCATTAGCTATCGTGGATAAACCTGTCAACTAGCACGTCTACCCCGATATTCTGGACAATTATTTCCTACCAACTCTGTGGCAATACTATGGCATCGAGATTTGTTGGTACCAGCAGGATAATGCACCGAGTCATGAAGGAAGGACTGTTACGGCGTGGTTTGACGTTAATTCCGTATCGTGTTGTAACGTACCAGGAGATGTGACGTACCTGCCAGAAGGACGCACACGACATAAAGGCAGATAGGAATCAGAATAAAACGTCCGCGTAGCTTAATTGGTAGAGCAACTTGTTCCGGAATAAGCGGCCTCGGGTTCGAATCCCGGCGTAGACCAAAAATGACGGAGAAATTCACTTCGTTATAATGGCGCCCGAACTATCCGGATGACCCGACCGTTCAAAATCTCGCATTGGTGTGATGTTATTTCCACACCGCGAGATAGGAAAAATAAGAGAATCCTTTCTCCAGCACTTCGAAAAAAAAAAAAAATAAGGGGGAGATGATGTAACGTACCAGGAGATGTGACGTACCTGCCAGAAGGACGCACACGACATAAAGGCAGATAGGAATCAGAATAAAACGTCCGCGTAGCTTAATTGGTAGAGCAACTTGTTCCGGAATAAGCGGCCTCGGGTTCGAATCCCGGCGTAGACCAAAAATGACGGAGAAATTTACTTCGTTATAGTGTGTGGACTGGCCAGCATAGAGCCCTATTCCTAATCCCATAGACCACCTATGGAATGAATTAGAGCGCCGCATAAGAAGTTTGTAACCAAGGCCTACTACTAAGCATCAGTTAGCGTCAGCGTTATGTACTGAATGGAAGCACATACCTATTGTTGCGTTCCAAAAATTTGTCGAAAGCATATCTTGAAGGGTCAGTGCATGCATTAAGGCCAAAGGTGGACCTACACTGTTCTAATGTATGTCAATAAATGCTATGTTGTGTTTCTCTTCTTGGTGTCCGGTGACTTTTGTCCGTATAGTGTAGTTACGATACTGACGAATGGTGAACTTCCGTTGTGTGATACACAAATTTGATGAAAATCTTCCACGGGCGGTGAATGAAACAAGGTAGATCAAGGTTGCAGCACGAATTCCAAAATTTAATAATATACAAGCTTTCAGATAAAAGCGAAGTGCGTCTGTTGCTAGCAGTCGTCAGGTTCCTAGAATTATCCCAGCTAGGTGAGTATTCACCCTGGTTCACAGTCCTTGTTAGGGTAGCGGATGTAGTGCCAGTCGTTAGAGCATATTTATGTTCAGCTACACGAACATTAAGAGCTCGAAGTTTGGAACCTGTGTATAGAATTTGTCTGTTAAGTTGAAATGACAAGGAACCAAAAGACTGTATACTTTAGATCGTTTGGGAGTTCGGACTGAATCACGATCATTTCCAACAAGTGAGAACACATTCTTGGTGCAAGTCCCAAAGTCCAGATTGAGTTTTTTCCCAAATTTCTTCAAAATAGAAACTATTAGTGGAGCGTAATCAATAGAACAAACAAATAGGGGACTGAACGCTTCAGGAAGAAATGTAGTGAACCTGAACGGCTGAAAGTTGTGTAAAAAGTCGAAGAAAGGTATCGAAGCGTTGCCAAAAGTAAGCGCTATCTGCAAAGCATTAGAAAATTCAGTTTGGTGAATCCTAACAGACGTACAGGTAAGAGCTTATAGTTCTGAGGGTGAGGTGACGAGAACAGAATAAGAACTGTGAAAAAAGTAGGTTTCCTATACACGGAAAAATAAACTTTATTTGAGGTGAGATCAAGAAGAAGAAGAAAATCAAGGAAAGGAAAATGACCCTCGATTTCCAATTCCAACGTAAACCTAAGAGAGAGGAATTGGAAATAAGGGTTTTAGTAAACGCATGAGGTTGGGTGACCGAATGTGGCAGAAAAACGAACAGGTCATCAACATACCTTACGATTAAGGACGGTTGATACGGGAACTCACTCAAGACTTTTTCTTCAAGAAACTGCAGAAGCGACTCAGCTAGAACAGGGGAAAGGAAAAGCCCATAGGTGCTCCCTCCATCTTCCATGTTTATTAAAAAGCAAATTTAACATTTACCTCATTGGGGCAATTCTAGAATCCTGGCTACTGCTAGAAACAGACGCACTTTGCTTTTATCTGAAAGCTTGTATATTACTAAATTTCGGAATTCGTGCTGAAACCTTGATCTACCCTGTTTCATTCCCTGCCCGTAGAATATTTTCATCGAATCTTTGTACCCCACTACGGAAGCTCACCATTCGGCAGTATTTTATCTGTGTGCTCTATGAGTTTCATTGACTACCTATGGGTTTCATTGGCAACGATGACTTTCATAAATGTTGCATCATGAGTCTGCCTCTTCGCATTTATTGCTTGTTTACTCGTAGAACTGTGGCAATAAGCTTGATGATAGGTCCACGGCGGCCTTGAAAGATTTTGCTTTTAGTACGAAAAACATTTACTGTTCATTAAGCTTGATAGTCAAATCAAATAAGAATTTTCTGAAATAGTTTTTTTAGCACATCTTTTGTAAAAAAAGATCGTGCTTCTGTTATCGGTATGTCCTTCCGTCCGTCCGTCCGCCTGTACCCACGCTATCTCTGCAACTATTAGTCCGATTTGAAAAATTCTTTTTTGCATTGGGAAGCTTGAAATACGCAAATAATGATCCTTTATTTCCTTTTCTTTTACGACGTGCAATTTCGCCGGTAGAGGGCGAAAGCGCAGATGATGTCGAATTCAAAAATACGTTTTATTCCACATATTTGCTTCTAAACATCCGATTGAAAAAAATATCTTTCGATTCCATTTATGTCGAAGAGTATTTTAGATACAGCTACTTTTTCATATTACGCATAGATTTTCCGCTAGGGGGCGTAAAAGTAAATTACATTTTTCCCCGATAACTCTTCTTCTAAAACTCCGATTTGAATTTTTTTTTCTTCAGCGGATACATCTCCTGATGGAAAAACTTTTGCATATAATTTCAAATTTTTGGTAAAGAATACTTTGGCCACCAGGGGGCGTAATCGTTAACTTTTGCTTCTGATGTATTTGCTATAAAATCGGAGCTTCTAAAATATCGATTAAAAAATTCTTTCGTGTACTGATGCGAGTCACATCCATAAACCTTTTCGGAATATTTCCTTCTTAAAATATTTCACAGTTTCTCTGCCAGGGAGCGTAGAAGTACATCTTATCTTTTGGATATATCTATACTTCTAGGAGTCCGATTTGAAAAATTCCTTCTTTGTTGGATAGTGTTTTCCGTGTGACATGTTTGTCATATAATTTCAAAATTTTCAAGTAATTCATAGATTTTCCACTAGGGGGCGTAGCGGTAAATTCCGTTTCCTCCTATATCTCTGCTTCTAAATCTCCGATTTGAAAATTTCTTTCTGCACCGGATACAACTCATGATAGGAAATCATTTGCACATAATTTCTATTTTTGTAAAAAAATAGTTTGGCCACCCTGGGGCGTAAATCTTAATTTCCGCTTCCGTTGTATTTGCAGCAAAATATGAGTTTCTAAATTCTCGATTGAAAAAAACTTCTTTTGTTGACCGATACTACTTATGTAAATAAACCTTTTAGAAATATTTTCTTCTTAAAATCGTGCATGGTTTCTACGCCAGTGGGCGTAGATGTATATCTTATTTTTTTCAATATCTCTACTTCTAGGAGTCCGATTTGAAAAATTCCTTCTTTGTTGGATAGTGTTTCCGATGCGAAATGTTTCCCTATAAATTCGAAATTTTCAAGTAAATCATAGACTTTCCGCTAGGGGTCCACAAAAGTAAATTGCGTTTTCTGCGTTATTTCTGCTCCTAAAGATCTGATTTGAAAAATTCTTCCTGTATTGCACGAAAGACCTGATGGAAAATATTTTTCACATAATTTCTAATGTTTGGTAAGGAATGGTTTAGCCACAATGGGGTCATAAGTGTTAATTTCTGCTTCTGAAGTATTTGTTGCAAAATCTGGGCTCCTGAAAACTCGACTAATTTTTTTTCTTCGACCGATACCGCTTAAATGGATAAACCTTTCGAGAATACTTTCTTCCTAAAATAATGCATGGTTTTCCCACCAGGGGACGTAAAGTCACATCTAATTTTTGTCGATATCTCTGTTTCTAAGAGTTCGTAAGCTCACGATTGCGTTTATAGCAATATCTGAGGATTTAAAAACCCGATTGAAAATCGTCTTTCTTTCGTCTGATCTATTGTTTTCCACCGGTTCCATTGACTTTGAATAGCTTTGATAAATTTAATTTGCGTTAGAACGGATTCAAAAGACGTGCTTATTACACCTGAAAATTCGGTGCCATCTTTCTTGTTTTTTCTAAAATAAATGAAATTGAATAAATGACAGGTACGTTGGACAACTGTCATTTTGATTTTGGTGGCCCGACTCAAAGAGTTACCTCATTTGAATATCAAGCTTATTATATTAGAAGCTTTCTACATACATTTCAACTCTATACGGCTTGTTAGCGACATGACATCGACTCCATTTCTTACAAGCTTGTGGAAACAACCAATGATTAGAAGGCAACATTTTAAGAGTAGATAGTAACTTCTACGACTGCATTCTTGAAAAAAACAGTTTGCTACCGCTACAACTACTTTTACTGAAAATTAGCTAGCTACACTACTTTTTTTGAAAAGTAGAGACTTTTGCTACTTCTCAGCTACTTTTTTAGCAAGTCTTTTGTAAAAAAAGATCGTGCTTCTGTTATCGGTTTGTCCGTCCGCACGATATCTCAGCAACTATTAGTCCGATTTGAAAAACTCTTTTTGCATTGGGAAGCTTGAAATATGCAAATGATGATCCTTTACTTCGTTTTTTTTACGATGTACAATTTCGCCGGTAGAGGGCGTAAATGCAGATGAAGTCGAATTCAAAAATACGTTTTATTTCACATATTTGCTTCTAAACATCCGATTGAAAAAAAAATTTTATCCTTCGATTCCGATTATATCGAAGAATATTTTAGGTATAGTTACTTTTTCAAATTACGCATAGATTTTCCGCTAGGGAGCGTAAAAGTAAATTATCTTTTCCTCGATAACTCTTCTTCTAAAACTCCGATCTGAAAATGTTTTTCTTCAGCGGATACATCTCCTAATGGAAATTCTTTTGCCTATAATTTCAAAATTTTGGTAAAGAATACTTTGGCCACCAGGTGGCGTAAGAGTTCATTTTTGCTTCTGATGTATTTGCCATAAAATCGGAGCTCCTAAAATATGGATTGAAAAAATTCTTTCATGGACTGATGCCACTCACATCGATAAACCTTTTCGGAATATTTTCTTTTTAAAATATTTCACAGTTTCTCCGCCACGGAGCGTAGATGTGCATTTTATTTTTGTTAATATCTCTACTTCTAGGAGTCCGATTTGAAAAATCCTTTTTTGTTGGATAGTGTCTTCCGTGTGACATGTTTTTCATGTAATTTCAAAATTTTCAAGTAATTCATAGACTTCCCGCTAGAGGGTGTAGCGGCACATTGCGTTTCCCCTTATATCTCTGCTTCTAAATCTCCGATCTGAAAAATTCTTTCAGCACGAGATACAGCTCCTGATGGGACATCGTTTGCACATAATTTCTATTTTTGTAACAAAAAATAGTTTGGCCACCAGGGGACGTAAATCTTAATTTCCGCATGTGTTGTATTTGCAGCAAGATATGGTGTTCTAAATTCTCGATAGAAAAAAATGTCGTTTGTTGAACGATACTACTCATGTAGAAAAACCATTTAGAAACATTTTCTTCTTAAAATAGTGCATGGTTTCTACGCCAGGGGGCGTATATATATATCTTATTATTGTCAATATCTCTATTTCTAAGAATCCGATTTGAAAAATTCCTTCTTTGTTGGATAGTGTTTCTAGTGTGACGTGTGGTTCATTTAATTTCAAAATTTTCAAGTAATTCATAGATTTTCCGCTAGGGGGCGTAACTGTAAATTTCGTTTCCCAATATATCTCTGCTTCTAAATCTCCGATTTGAAAAATTCTTTCTGCTCCGCATACAGCTCCTGATGGGAAATCGTTTGCACATATTTTCTAATTTTTGTAAAAAATTGTTTGGCCACCAGGTGGCGTAAGTCTTAATTTCTGCTTCTGTTGTATTTGCAGCAAAATATGAGCTTTCAAAATCTCTATTGAAAAAAAAAGTCGTTTGTTGACCGATACTACTCCTCATGTCAACAAACCTCTTAGGAAAATTTTCTTCTTAAAAAAATGCATGGTTTCTACGCCAGGGGGCGTAGATGTATATCATATTTTTCTCAATATCTCTACTTTTAATAGTACGATTTAAAAAATTCCTTCTTTGTTGGATAGTGTTTCCGATGCGAAATGTTTTTCTTATAAATTCAAAATTTTCAAGTAAATCAGACTTTTTCGCTAGGGGGCCACAAAGGTAAATTGCGTTTTCTGCGTTACTTCTGCTCCTAAAGATCTGATTTAAAAATTCTTCCTGTATTGCATACAAGACCTGATAGAAAATATGTTTCACATAATTTCTAATGTTTGGTAAAGAATGGTTTGGCCACCAGGGGTCATAAATGTTACTTTATGCTTCCGAAATATTTGTTGCAAAATATGGGCTCCTGAAAACTCGATTAATTTTTTTTTTCTTCGGCCGATACCGCTTATATGGATACACCTTTTGAGAATACTTTCTTCCTAAAATAATGCATGGTTTTCCCACCAGGGGACGTAAAGTCACATCTTATTTTTCTCTATATCTCTGTTTCTAAGAGTTCGTAAGGTCACGATTCCGTTTACAGCAATATCTGAGGCATTTTTTTTTTTGGAGGTTTAACGACCACCGTGAGCAACTCAATGGGCTATAAGCAGTCGCCCGTCCCTAATTTAGGGTCACTGGTTCCAGGGAAGGGACAGAGCGAGGGCCGTAAGACAAACACAACATCCATGCCTGACCGGGATTCGAACCCGGACCCCTTACGGACGAATGATCAGAGGCCAGCGCCTTAGACCACTGCGCCACCGGGCGGCTATCCGGGGCATTAAAAACCCGATTGAAAATCTTCTTTCTTTGGTCAGATCTATTGTTTTCCATACCGGTTCCATTGACTTTGAATGGCTTTGATAAATTTAATTTGCGTCAGAGCGGATTCAAAAGACGTGCTTAATACACCCGAAAATTCGGTGTCATCTTTCTTATTTACGTTTAGATTTAAATTAAAAGCGTGAATTCTGAGATGATCTTTACATTTACATTATTGCGTATGGTATTCATAGCTAAAACCTAATGTAAATTATGCAAACAATTTATCTTTATATTTACCTGAGCTGTGATCATCATATGTAATACATTTTAACACATTTCTGTGGTCCTTATTTCAAGCTAGATAGACTAGCCGAGAAGCCCAGGGAATTCAATTGAAAGCCATATATCACTCGTTCTCTGGGAATTCATTTTCCTAAAAGGAACAAATCTCATAATCAACGAACAGTCTTCAATAAAATTACCAGTTGCGGCTCCGGTGGTGTAGCGGCCTTAGCGCTGATTACTGACCATTCTTCCGAGATGGGTCCGGGTTCGAATCCCGAGAGGACTGGATGGCGTGTTTGTTTTACGACAATGACTCCCTCCCTTCCCTGGAGGCAAAGAACGTAAATTAGGACGGGCGACTTGCTTACAGACAATGGGGTTGCTCACGGTGGTCGGTAATCCCCAAACGAACAACAAAATAAAACAAGAAAGATGACACCGAATTTTCGGATGTAATAAGCACGTCTTTTAAATCCATTCTGACGGGAATTAAATTTATCAAAGTTATTCAAAATCAACGGAACCGATTTGGAAAACAATCAACTGGTTCCAGCAATTGATAAAACATCCGGAAATAGAAACATCTACTTAGTTTTACTAGCGGTAAAAAGCATTTTACGAAAATTAACAAATGGCGAACAAAAAGTTTCTCATACTACAAGGAAAGTATCAGAGACAAAGAGATTTTCCAATCGAAAAGTTAAAAGTAGAAATATAAAAAAAGAAACATGATATAAGTTTACGCCTGCTAGTTGAAGAATTTTGCATAGCGGAAAAGTTGAAAATAGGCGAAAATTATTCTTCTTGGAAAAATACTTCTACCTTTACGCAGCTAGCGAGAAATCTTTGCGTTACTTAAAGAGGATAATGCTCCTCCACATCTCTGTTGTTCCAAATGGCATACAGTGAAGAAGAAATTTTTCAATAACGTTTTTAGAAGCGGCGATACAGCTGCAAACTGAAGTACATAAACACCATCTACCGACAGAACTGTGAACTACAAAATTCCTTATAGTAGCCTTAAGTGTTCTACAAGGTGAATGGCATCCGGTGTTTAAAGAATTTTTTAAATCGCACATATGAAAGCAGTGATATTGAGAAAAACAGAATAAGCATATGCGCCCTAAGCGGCGAAATTGTGCACTATTTTGGGAAGAAAATACATACACATAGTTTGTATAGTTAATAGTATCTGACCGAAGAAAGAAGTTTTTCAATCGGGTTTTTAGTCCCGCAGAAATTGCTGTAAACGGAAACGTGAACTTACGCCCTCTGGCGGCAGACTTGTGCAGTGCGAAAAATTAGAAATTATATGAGAAACATTTCTCCACGGAAACGCTCTCCAACAAAGAAATAAATTTTCAAACCAGACTCTTAGAAGCAGAGATATCGAAAAAAATATGATATGCCTTTATGCCCCCTGGCGTAGAAACCATGCATTATTTTAAGAAGAAAGTATTCTCAAAATATCCTTCGATGTGAGCGGTATCGGTCAACGGTTAAATTTTTCAATGGAGTTCTCAGGAGCTCAGATTTTGCTCCAAATACATCAGACGCAGGAATGAACACTTACGTCCCCTGGTGGCTAAACCATTCTTTATCAAATATTAGAAATTATAGGCAAAGCATTTCCTGTCAGCAGCTGTATCCGGTACAGAAGGAATTTTTCAAATCGAAATTTTAAAAGCAGAGATATCGGGGAAAACGCAAAACTTTAACACCTCTTAGCGGAAAGTTTACGTATTACTTGGAAATTTTGAAATTCTATGAGAGCATTTTACAACGGAAACGCTATCTAACAAAGAAATATTTTTTTAAATCTGACTCTTAGAAGAAGAGACATTGACAGAAATAGGATATACATCTACGGCCCCTAGCGGAGAAACCATACATGAGTTTAAGAAGAAAATATTCTCAAATGCTTATCGACATGAGCGGTATCGGTCCACGAAAGAATTTTCTCGATGGAGATTTTAGAAGCTCAGATTTTGATGGAAATACCTACGAAGAAGAAATTAAAGCTTACGCCCTTTGGTGGCCAAACCATATCTCATAAAAAATTAGAAATCACAATCGAAACATTTCCCACCGGGAGCTGTATCCGGTGCAGGAAGAATTTTTCAAATCGGAGTTTTAGAAGCGGAGATATCGGGGAAAGCGCAATTTACCTTTCCTCACCCTTGCGGAAAGTCAATAAATTACTTGAAAATTTTGAAATTATATGAAAAACATGTCGCACCGGAAACTCAGCGAACAAAGAAGAAATTTTTCAAATTGGACCATTTGAAGCAGAGATATTAACAGAAATAAGATATACATCTACGCCCTCTAAAGGAGAAACCATACATGATTTTAAGAAGAAAATATTCTCAAATACTTACCGATATGAGCGCTATGTGTCCACGAAAGAATTTTTCAATCGAGATTTTAGAAGCTCAGATTTTGCGGCAAATACGTCAGAAGCAGAAATTAACACTTACGCCCCCTGGTGGCCAAACCGTTTTATACCAAACATTCGAAAATATATGCGAAAGATTTCCCATTCGGAGCTGTATCCGCTGCAGAAATAAGTTTTCAAATCGGAGTTTCAGAAGCAGAGATATCGGTGGAAACGCAATTTACTTTTACGCCCCCTAGCGGAGAATCTATGCGTAACTTGAGAAGAGACTATACCTAAAATAACTTTCGCCATGAGTAGAATCGAAAGGCAAAATATTTTTTTGAATTGGATGTTTAAAAGCAAATGTACAGAATAAAATTTATTTTGAATTCGTTATTATCTGCATTTACGCCGACTAGCGGCGAAATTGTGCATTGGAAAAAAATCAAAATAAAGAGTCATCATTCGAACATCTCAAGCTTTTTAATGAAAGAAGAAATTTTCAAATCAGACTATTAGTTGCTGAGATATCGTGTCTACAGGCGGACGGACAGACAAACCGATAACATAAACACGATCTTTTTTTTACAAACGACGTGCTAAAAAAAGAAAGAAAGAAAACCGCTAGTGTGATTGTCTCTCACAGACTAATTGAGATTCTCAATTGACAATATGGCGAGCTTTTACAACTTAAGTGAGGTACATTATTTTAGGCAGGGCACACTCGAAACCCCAGCCAATAACGTCAGGAAATCTAGAAATGCCACGTGATTTGAAAATACATTTTTAACCACTATTTAAAAGTAGCACGATTTATAGCATAATTTTCCTCTATAAGTTATTTTATTTTGTGTGGTGCTCCTGCTAAAACTACTTTTTCATATTTTTAGCGATGCTATTATATATGCCACGCTACTTAAAAAGTAGCGGGCTGCAGTAGCAACGCTACTTCCAATCACTGAAACAACTGTGACAGTCAAAACGTTGATGATGTCCCAATGGTTAAATGTTTATGCTCCATTTATCTTTATGAAGCCGAGTCAAACGCTCAGCAAAACTATAGTAGATCTTAAAATAAAATATTTAATTTTGAAGAAACGTTGCTGATTTATTCTAAACCATTGTTGATAAGAATATGTGTTGACCATTGTTGATAAGAATATGTGTTGACCAGTGTGAATATTGAGATAAGAATAAGGTAACTTTCTCTCCAGTGGAACCTTGCGAAGGGAAGTGCGACGTGTGCGTTGCAGTAGCAGACTTGGAAGCGTCCGTTTAAAAATCTGTAGTCCAAGTTTTTTTCTTTTTTTTTTTTTTTGCTTCTATGAGTGACAATCAATTAATACATGATTGAGATCTGTGATCACCGATATTTCTGCAGCAGTGGTTGAAGACACTTTTCTCCTGTACGAGTCTGAAGCGGACAGAATGTTTTGTTCACATTGTAAAAATTCTTAACTTGCTGTTAAACAGACAGGATTTATTACTTCAAAATTGTTCATATCAAGACGCTTGCATGGAGTGTTATAATGGCATATGCACGAGAGCTGTTGTAATTCATGGAGCCCCATAATCCGCTAATGCTTTTCAACACAGCCGAACGTGAATGGGGGGGGGGGTTAAGAAACACTATGCAAATCAAAACTGATTGGGGAAAAAACTGAACACTGATATTGTTTCAGATTTAATGAGGATAATACTAGATTCCCCAGATATTATACAATTTGATCCACTTACGGCACCGTCACTATGGATTCAGTCAAGTGAAAAATGGAAAAAAGTTGATGTTAAACTTATACCCTTCAAAATGCTAACTAAAGTTGAAAGTAATTTACATATTCATTAAAAATACTTAAGTACAGCACAAACATTGTAATCAGTCTGAAGATATTTTATATTTGTTCTGCATGTGCAATGTTATTTAGTTAATTTCAAGTTACAGTTTAGGCTTTACTACACCCCTCTCTGAAAAAGCGAAATAAAATTAATACAATGTGTGTAATAAACGCTTTAATATTTGTGTCTTTTGCGGACCAGTAAATACGGGTTGGTGCACCAGCATTTTGCAAAAATGACGTGAGCAGTTAATTAAATGACATGAGCAGTTTATTACAAAAACTATAAAAACTAATTAGTTAAAAATGACGTGAGAAATTAATTACAAAACAGATTTGTTAAGATTCCATCTTCAGAGTCTAATTACGAATATTGTGTGAGACGTGTGTGTATGCATTGCGTTTGTTTTTTGGTTCTCTATCTTTTCCTTCATGAAAATAGCAACACAAAATTAAAGATTGTCTATTTTTATCAGTGTTTTATGGAATGGATTTCTCACAGCATTCTGCTGAGGCACCTCTGAGCTTCCATTGGTTTCGTAAATATTGTACTACGTAAGTTCCTATTATTGCACTGAAATTGATTATTTTTATGTTTTTCAAGTCTTTCTAGTCTAACATTTATTTCATGGAGTTTTGAAAGTTGCTGTTTAAATCTTCAATTGGAATCAGTGCCAATTAATTACAAAAAAATGAGCTTGAGAAAGTGTAATGGCAAGAGTTTGAGAAAGTCTTCCTTTTTATTTTTTTTTTTACAAATGATTAACTCCGATATCATTTCATTTTCCAGTTTTGTTCTGGAAATCCTACGTTAACAAGATTGAAAATCAGTTAAACACAATACATAGCGTTTTTGTAGAAAACCCTGTTCAGATCAAGCACAAAAGTGTGTACAGAAGATAACTAAATAAGTAAAAGATATCTTTAGGGAAAATATTCTAATCACCCGGTGATGCAGATTAAGACATTCATCTTCCTCGTGCTATGTGCAACTTCTTGGGTACCTTTGTCTACATGCATGTGAAGGGAAAAAATGCTGTGACCATAGTTTATGTACGTCTCTCCGGTCAATTTGTAGGTATAATTTCCACATATTTAAGGCACAACGAAGAAATTCCACATCGATAAGGAAGATAACAGAAATTCTTCTTCTTCCATCACATAGCTACATTTTTTATTTTGTTTTGCATAGAATTTTTCGAAGGGATGTAATACATTTGGTCTATGCATAAGTTTCTATATTTCGCGTTGAACCCACTTTCCCTCTTGTTGAATCTTTGCCATAACATGCAACCTCCGAAACACGGTCTATTGATTCGTACCAAACTGTATTGCCAGTTCTGTTGTCGACTGTGCAGCATCTTTGTACAGAAGAGTCCTAAAATCTGGATAATTCCTCTCCTTCTGCCGTCCGCTACGCTGCTTATCCTCCACACGGCAGTCAACACTTGTAAACTTCACAAACCACTCAAGGCATGTGCGTACACTTACATCTTTCTCGCCGTATGTCGTATAAATCCACTCTTATGCTTCTGCGACAGGAAAGTTGCCCAAAGGCCTAATATATTTGTATTTTGTACAATATATTTGCTTTCAAAAGTCGGAACGGACAATTTTTGCTTTTCAATGCATTTTACTAACATCAACAAAATTTACATCTAGTTTTCGAACACTTTCCTTTGCATGCACTTACTAATAGGCTGTCAAAAATTTTAATTGTTTTTGCCCCGATATCTCTGCTTACTGAATTGGGATTTGAAAGCTGTTTCGTTGAAGAGAGCGTTTTTACTAAGACCAAAAACTATCACTCAGAATTTCCAAATTTGCTGTCGCTACATTACGTGAAAAGCGCTATAAAATTACCCAAGAAATCAAGTTTTAGAAGCAAAATAATAGGTACCTTGGAAATTTGCTTTCCTTTTCCTGCATCCCATGAAATACCTTCACCGTGGGAATCTAGAAAATATTTCAAGAGACATCCTATCACCCACGAGCATTCGATTAGTAATATCATATTTGTTGCAGTAAAGGTGTGTAGGTTTCGCATTTGTCTGAGAAGTTTGACAAAAAAGCAAACGCAACAAGGAAGGTCACATCAAATTTTTGATTGTGAAGACCACTTGTTCCGAATGCTTTCCGAAACGAGAAGAATGTTTCGAAGCAGACTTTTGCTTTAAAAAAATCAGCAAAAATTTAGATAGAATTAAAGCTCTGGAGTAAAAATGGCTCATAATGTAAATCTCACAGAATGTTTATTGTTCCGCATAGTGAATTGAACAAATTAAAAAAAAACCCTGCCAGATTCCTAGAATAGGTAGAATTCCACAAGTAAAAATTGCTGCTTACTCCAAATAGCTGCTAAAATATCCTTTACGAATAATCACAAACTTTGCACAAAACATTCATCTTGATGGAAGATATGCGAGGCGAAGATAAATTCTCGAATAGAACTGTTAACAAAAAAAGATATGGGGGGAAAACGTTATATAGCCTTACGACCCAGTTGTATTTTACTTGAAAAAGAAAATGGGTGTAAAACATTTTCATAGTGAAGTTTGGAAAAGTCTCTTTGAAAGGACTTTTCCAAGGAATTTTTAGGATCTGAGACAATTTTTTAAATGCAAGTACATACTGATGTCCTCTGTCTGCAGAACTGTCAATTATGGAAAATAAAAAAACAAAAGCAACATATTCTTTATAGCAAAAGATATAGGATGGAGCAATAGGTTTTTGAAATACACTTTCTAGAAGCAAAAATTTTTTCTTGGATATTGTGCATTATTATTTAAGTAAGAATAATGCACGTAATTTACTGTAACGAATATCAAATGGTAGTGAATAGTATTTTTACGAGAGGAGATACAGTTTCAAACACTGTGCCTGCTCTCCCACTAACGCCACTTACCGTCACAACTGCGCATTTTGAAAAGCTCAAGAGTACCTGCGAAATGTTCAGTGAAGTGAATGGCATCCGATGTTGAAAGAATTTTGCAAATCGGACATTTTAAGAGCAGAGATATCGAGAAAAATGTCTGTAATTTAGATTTTCTCTCTTTGATGGGCAAAGTGTGTATTACCTTGGAGAGTCAATATTCATGAATGTTTTAATGATGAGCTGTATTTGATGTAGAAAGAAGTTTTCAAACCAGGTGTTTAGACTCTCAAATGAGGCTGCAAATATGTTGTAAACAGAAATATACCGTCACGCCCTTAAGTAGCAAAATTGCTTTTTTTAAGAAAAATTGGATATTCTATGCAAACTATCTTTCAACAACAGAGCTCAGGGACAACAACAAAAAAGTTCAGATCGGACTTTTAGGAGCCGAGATATCTAGAAAAATAAGGTATACCTTTATGCTCTCTACTAGAAAGGCTGCACATTATTTTGGGCAGGAAACACGCGCGAAATACTTACCGCCATAATTGGTTTTTGACCAAAAACAAGTGTTTGAAACGAGTTTATAGAAGAGCAGATTGTGCTGGAAATATATCGAGAACAGATATATACCTTTACGCCCGCTTGTGGTCAAATTATGCGGTACGAAAAATTAGAAACCGCATGGAAAATGTACTTCTCCTTGAACTTTATCAGATGTGAAAAGAAAGTTTTACTCATATGGAAGTAGACATTCGTCATACATAACACGATATGCAACTTGCTCATTAACCACCTTTGACGAAATGATGAAGATCACTTCTACATTTAATCAAATTAAAAACGGTATTTACAAGTTAAAACATATGATAGATTAAAACACTAGATCTTTCGATCACACTAGTGATCTTCATCAGGTAACTCACCTAATGACATCAAGGTACGTCGACACGCAATATATAGGGATTTTTGATGACCCAAACAATGGGTAAAGCGCATGCTCACGAAAGTTGTTGTGAACAGAGAGAGAGACATAGAGAGACAGGTAACAGTACTGCAAACGAAGAAAGTAAAAATGATGCTACACAAGTATTAATAATTCAGCTGTAATGATTATTTCCGCAATGTTCAAGTAGAGCAGTCCATGTTCGTGGGAGGAAAGAAGGTACATCGTCATTACAGCAAATACCCCTATAATGGTGAATATATAAGCTTTCTGCAAAGAGGGTCATGCTTTTCGTGCTGTGTGTAATGAGGATTTTGCATTTATCCCATAATGGTCTATGTGTGCTGCTAGCTACCAATCGGGCTAGGGCAGTCGAATGTGAGCCTGTTCTGACATTCGTTGAAGTTCAATGCGCCGAAGGCGTACAGATGACGAATGTGTAAATGCCCGTTCGTTGAAGAATGTGTAAATGCCCGTTCGTTGAAGTTCAATGTACGCTTTCGGCGCATTGAACTTCAACGAATTTTTGTCATTGCTAGTGAGTTCGGGTACCCGAAAGACCTGGTACACACCATTCTCCGCAGGCATCGACGACTTGCGTTTACCGCATTAGAAAAAACCCGCACCCTTGCCAGGTACGTAGGCTCCATGAGCTATTTTCCAGGCTGCACCAGCGTTCTAAAACATGCATGTGGCCAAGTTTAATATAAACTTTGGTTTACAAACACGCAGTTTGTACACTCTAATTAAACGTGACAGGGATCCCGTTGAAGCCAAACACAGGTACGGAGTCTACCTTATTCCCCTGAGAGCGTTAAACCCCAGTGAAATAGATCAAGTGTACATAGGCTCCACCCTACGCAATTTAAAAACCCGTTTGCTTGAACACTCACGCGATGTCAGAACAGGCTCACATTCGACTGCCTTAGCCCGATTGGTAGCTAGCGGCACACATAGACCATTATGGGATGAATGCAAAATCCTCATTACACACAGCACGAAAAGCATGACCCTCTTTGCAGAAAGCTTATATATTCACCATTATAGAGGTATTTGCTGTAATGACGATGTACCTTCTTTCCTCCCACGAACATGGACTGCTCTACTTGAACATTGCGGAAATAATCATTACAGCTGAATTATTAATACTTGTGTAGCATCATTTTTACTTTCTTAGTTTGCAGTACTGTTACCTGTCTCTCTGTCTCTCTCTCTCTCTGTGTTCACAACAACTTTCGTGAGCATGCGCTTTACCCATTGTTTGGGTCATCAAAAATCCCTATATATTGCGTGTCGACGTACCTTGATGTCATTAGGTGAGTTACCTGATGAAGATCACTAGTGTGATCGAAAGATCTAGTGTTTTAATCTATCATATGTTTTAACTTGTAAATACCGTTTTTAATTTGATTAAATGTAGAAGTGATCTTCATCATTTCGTCAAAGGTGGTTAATGAGCAAGTTGCATATCGTGTTATGTATGACTAATGTCTACTTCCATATGAGTATCACTTGTAACACGAAGTTCGTCTACAGTCTGTTGGACCCTAAGAAAGTTTTAAATCTGACTTTTAGAAGCAGAGATATTGGAAAACTGTAATATGCATTTACGCCCTCTAACTTTGCATTAATTGAAGAAGAAACTGTACGCGAAATTGTGTATTTTGTAAAAGGTATGAAAGAAAACAGATTTATTTCAACTGGATTTTTGAAATCAATGACATGGAATAAAACATGCTTTGAATTTGATAGCATCTGCATTTACCTTTCCTAGAGGCAATGTTATGCTGCTGGAAAAGACCAACGCTCTGAGAATTTTAGCTTCTCAATGCAGGAATCAGTTTTCAAATTGGACTAATAATTTTAGGATATGGTGTCCCTCGACGGACGGACTGAGACATGTTTTATTTTTACTTTTCCGAACGAATTCTAAAAAATGTTTCGAACAGCAAAATAAAATGCTAATACAATTGGCTAATTTTATATATAACGGTCTATTTTACACGACATAGTGGTGTCTGTTTTAATTTATTGCAGATTTCCATTCACAAGAAAGGTTGTGTTTGAAACAAAGATAAACTTTGAAAGTCGAGAAAACCTGCAAAAGATTGCAAGATTTCTCATTGTTTCAAGTTGGATAGAATCAGCGTGAACTGAAGTACTATCATTTCTCTGTTCTGGTGGTGAAAAATGTTAGTGTTTTATTTCAGCTGACTGTGCGTTTTTCCTAAGGAGCAAACTGATAGCCCTGAAGCTTTAAAGCACACTAATATTTCAAAGGAAAAAAACTGTTTTTATAAGGAAAGATCAAGAGACAAAGGAGATCTACAATACACACATAAAAGTTTTGAGAGCGATTCCATGAACCTTCCGCTCGTAAATTATTCATTTGCCAGAACAGTTTTAAAAACTTCAGGAATGCTAATGAAAACTGAGCAGTTTAATTTCATTAAATTCTTCACTGTGACCTTTGAAGTAACACAAAGTCTCCCAGTGTTGTAAATTTATTCCCAGGAAATGTTTCATTACTGGCAGTTTTTGATCCCTTTGAAATAACAAAGTAAAGAAAACTTCTAACTTTTAAAAGAATAATATTTCCCAGCCTAAATAATCGGAATTTCGAAACAAGGGCAATTACATTACTTAATCATGAAGGATGCTGCAATTCTTTTCAGGGTTGTATTATTTGAACGCGAGATGCTAATGAAGAGACCCGTATATATATTTTTTACACGAAAGCTCCGTTCTTTAAACGCATTATATCGCTTATTAAATTTGGCACTCATTAAGGTTTGGTATTACTGGGTGTGTGCAAATGTTCTACCCGTTTTTGTAATAGATGCAAATTGCGATCGGAGTAGTTACGTCAAAAAAGACGCTGCGATGCCGAATTTTCGGCCAATAAAACGTGGGGCAGTAAAGCATATAGAGGCACTAGGTTTGTCCGAGTAAGTCATTTGTAACGGAAATCACGGAATGGTGTAACATGGCATGCGATAAATAACACATTAGACATTGTTTACTGTACGAGTTCGATAATGGCAGTACTGCAGCCGCGGCTTGCCACAACATCTGTCAAGTATATGGGGAGGATGCAGTTGATGATACCACATATCGCCACTGGTGTCGGAAATTCCAGGACCGAGACAGAAGCTGTAAAGATCAACCACGTCCTGTACGTCCATCCGTGTTTTCTGACGAGGATGTGGAGCAAGCCATAACAAATGACCCACATCCAACCGTTCAGGAATTAGCAGAAACGTTGTGGGTACACAGAACAACAGTCGAAATACGGATGCATGAGCTAGGGTTCATCACCAAGTTCGATAACTGGGTTCGTCACTAGCTCTCTGCAAAGCAACTAGAGGAGAGGATCCGTACCATTGTTTCTTTGCTTTCTCGTCACAGAAATGAACCGTTTTTGGGACGAATTGTAACGGGTGATGAGAAATGGGTACTGCAACGTAATGTAAAGTGTCGACGGACTGTGTACCAAGGTGCGGAGGATACTCCATCGACCTCAAAAGGAGGACTGCATCTCAAAAAGGTTTTGTTGAGTGTTTGGTGAAAAGTCCAGGGAATAATCTACTGGGAGGTGTTGGCACCTAACTGCACGATAAATGCTGACCTCTGCTGCCAATAGTTAGACAGATTGCGAGAACAACTGACATCGAAGAGGCTAGCACTCGTCAATCGCAAAGACGTGATAATTCATCATGATAACGCCAGACCTCATGCTACTTTAATCACTCGGCAAAAATTACTGGACTTTTGGGAAGTGTTACCTCCCCCGGCATATTCCCCTGACCTGGCACCCACGGACTATTACCTTTTTCGATCATTACAAAACGCCTTCACTCTCCAAGCCTTCGATGATGTGAACGATGCGAAAACGGCACATTGCCGCCCCAGTGGCGCAGTGGTCTAAGGCGCTGGCCTCTAATCATTCGTCCGTAAGGGGTCCGGGTTCGAATCCCGGTGAGGCATGGATGTTGTGTTTGTCTTACGGCACTGGCTCTCTCCCTTCCCTGGAACCAGTGACCCTAAATTAGGGACGGGCGACTGCTTTTAGCCCATTGAGTTGCTCACGGTGGTCGTTAAACCTCCAATCAAAATAAAAAAAAAGAAAAAAAAAAGAAAACGGCATTACATGATTTTTTGGACTCTAAAACACAGGAGTTTTTCGGCGTGGGATTCACCTACTCATAGATAGATGGCAAGAGGTCATACAGAATGATAGCAATTATGTGAAATCCTAGGTACGTTGTTATTTGTGTTCGTTCTCTGTGTTCGCCTCCTTTCTTTTGTAGCCCACAAAAACGGGTAGAACTTATGCACACACCCAATACTTTGCCTCCAGAATTCGTGAAAACTTCACTTTTGTCATGTCAACGATAACAAAAGCAAAGTTTGTGGTTGCGATCAAGTGGGAGGCAACATAATGTCACGTGTCTCATGCTTTTTTATTAATCTCGGGCAAGAAATTGGAAATTACGAAGGGACAATTGCCACGTACTCTTTCGAGGGGATCTTCGAAATAAATGTAGCGCGGAACTCTGTCTTTGTAACACCGCTTCTTCCCTTACCCATAAAAGTGGAACGTTGCAGGTCAGTGAACACTATTTGTTGGCTGTTAATTCAGAAGAAATTAATGGTTTTTTGCTTCAGGGTTTAATGACCGCTGCAAACAAATCATATAGCTACAGTACAAGCATTGGTGCGTCAATAATTTTGGGTCCATTGGTTCCAGGAGAGAGTGGGAGAGACCCAGCTTTGTAAAGCGAAAGCCCCACTCATGCCCTCACCTGAATCTACACCTGTGACCACTCGACCACCGGTACTTTGTACGAATACTGAAAATTTCACATCAGGGTTAGTATTTCTCCTAAGAACTGCCAAACATCCTGGTGACGGAGTGACCGGTTTAAATCGTTGCTTCAACTGTGGGTCCCAATTCAAACTTAAGCATGTCGAATTTTCGTTTTTTTATTCTGACGAACTTCGCATGTAGGTTCGCGACATACGCCTAGTCTTTGTAAATTTTTTGGCAAACGGAGCTCCCATTTCCAACATTCATAAAATGTTTTGTTTAAAGTAACATCTTCATATGGTTTTTCTTTTTTTACGCTTTCCAATCGTAGGTTGAAGAAGCGTATATACTCCAGCTTTGTCCATCCGTCTGTCCGTCCGTCCGCCTGTCGGCACGATAACTCGCGTAAAAATGGTTCGATTTCGATGAAATGTTAGTATGTGGTAGGGGACCACCTGGGGACGAACCCTATTGAAAATGGGTGAAGTGAGTTGAAAGGCCACGGCATAGGAGCGGAATCCATTCCATTGCCCTTATGCGTCATAACTTGAGTAAATATGGTTCGATGTCGATGAACTTTTAATATATTCCACCTAGGACTGAACCCTGTTGAAAATGAGTGAAGTGGGATCAAAGGTCAGGATATAGCAGCGGAATGCATTCCATTGCCTATATGCGTCATAACGTGCGTGAAAATGATTCGATTTCGATGAAATGTTATTATGTGGTAAATGACCAACTGGGGACGATCTTGTGGCTTCACAACCCGCGCTTGAGATGTTGGCGCGCGGTCACGCCATCTGTCTCATTGCGTCACGCATTGTGTGTGGATTCTATTAAAGGTTTATGACGTCACACTCTTGCGAGCAGATGGTCGCGTTTCCCATCTGCCTCATCATGTCACGCGTTGTGTGCGCACGTCCGTCCGCACGATAACGCGTAAAAATCGTTCGATTTCGATGAAGTTTTAGTATATGGAAGGAGATAACCTGGGAAGGAACCCTATTGAAAGTGAACGAAATGGAGTCAAAGGTTAGGACATAGGAGAGGGATCCATTCCACTGCTCTTATGCGTCATAACTAATGTAAAAAAGGTTCGATTTCGATTAAATTTTAGTATGTGGTAGGGGATAAACCCTATTGAAAATGGGCGAAATGGAGTCAAAGGTCAGGACATAGGAGCGGAATCACTTCCATCGCCATTATGCGTCAAAACTTACGTTAAAAGTCTTCGATTTGGATGAAATGTTAGTACGTTGTAAGGGCCTGCCTGGGGACGTATCCTATTGAAAATGGGCGAAATGGCTTCAAAGGTTAGGACATAGGAGTGGAATCTATATAATAGCCCTTATGCATCATAACTTACGTAGAAATGCTTCCATTGCGACAAAACTTTATCATGTTATTTCGGAGGTATACTGAACCAGCTTTGTTAAATATAATCAAAATGAGATCAAAGGTCAGGGCACAGGACCGAGATTTATTAGACAGCCATTATCCTCATAACTTGAAAAATGATTTCTGGTATGTTGGAAAGCGTATTACACTGCCGGACAATTGCTAAGGACGGATGACAATAGCAACGATAGCAACCATAAAATGGAAGGCAGGAAAATGTGGAAATTAGCATAAGTGCGGGATACAGTAAGACGTGTTGTGCGTATGCAAATTTTGGATTGCCGAACTTGTTCGTGACGTCATAGCGCTGATAAGAGATATAAAGGATTTGACGCGTATTGACCGTTGTTGTTCAAACGCAAAGTTGAAAGGGAAAGAATCAATTGACGAACTTGCAATTTTCAGTATGTCTTCCCGACATCACCTAGATGATTTTACGCGTGGCCGTATTATTGGCAAGATTGAAGAAGGGCGAAAAATAACAGATGTTGCCAGGGAGTTCGACGTCAGCCACAGTGTTGTTTCAAGGCTTTGGAAAACATTTCAAACAAATGGAGAGTGTAGCAAACGTCACGGGGGAGGTCGTGTTCGCAGTACGACACCTGCAGAAGATCGGTACATAGTGCTATCAACAAAAAGACACCGGCGCAGCACAGCTAGTGAGGTAGCAAATCAGTTTATGGCTGCTACTGGCAAGCGGATCTCCCGAAAAACTGTCGCCAGACGTTTGCATTAAGGACTATACGCCCGCCGTCCTGTTGTGTGCATCCCATTGTCCAGACGTCACCGTACCGCCCGTTTGCAATTGTGCCATCAACATCGCAATTGGACTGATAGCGACTGGTCTGCTGTCCTCTTCTCAGATGAGAGTAAATACAGTCTATCGTCTGATTGTCGACGACAACTGATCTGGCGTGATAGTGGCACTGCATATTGTCCAGCAAACATACAGGAAAGGGACCGATATCCGACATGTAGTGTCATGGTATGAGCTGGCATCATGATCAATGGCCGTACGTACCTCTATGTTCTTCCAACTGGGACTATGACTGGCCAACGATACATTAATTATGTTCTGCTACCTCATGTTCGCATGTTCCGTGGTGCTGTCGGTGATAGATTCATTTTCGTGGACGACAACGCAACATGTCATCGAACTGTCGCTGTCCAGGAGTGTCTTGAGAGCGAGGATATTCAACGCCTCGTATGGCCAGCACGTTTTCCAGATCTGAATCCCATTGAAAATGTGTGGGATGCTTTGAGGAGGAGTCTTGCTGGTCGCCAATGCCCTCCAATAAACAAGGACACCCTCATCCGTGCACTGACAGAGGAATGGGAAAAATTACCTCAACAGCTGCTTGATAATGTTGTGCAAAGCATGACAGGACGTGTGGAATCTTGCATCGCCCTCCATGGTGGCCATATCCCGTATTGACATCTTACGCCGGAACGCCTGCGGACGGTAATTGCATTTTTTTCACGTTTACGTATTCTGCACAAAATGGCCTGTTTGTCCCTTGAACACGTTCCAAAGCTTTCTGGATTTCAGAGCACAATAAATTGTCTTTCTTGTAATGTCCTGGCATTCTGACATTATTTTATTTCACTTGGCATCCAACCACACTTACTTTTTTATGCGCTATATAGCCGTTTATGATCCGTCCTCAGCATTTGTACAGCAGTGTATAATTAATGCATTGCATGATTTTACTAACTTGTTTTTTTAGATTGAAGGTTTAGCGACCACCTATAAGAAGTTGCCCGTCCCTAATTTCGGGCTACTGGTTCCAGGAAAGGGAGAGAGCCAGTGCTGTAAGACAAACACAACACTCATGCCTCACCAGGATTCGAAAGTGGCCCCGACTTAGACGAATGGACATAAAGCAGCGCTTAGACCACTGCGTTACAAGGACGGCCTTCACGTGTTTCTCTTCTGTAGATTCCGATAAGATTACATCCAGTGTGATAACGATAATAAGAGAATGTTGAAATTTTAAAGTAGAAAATTATAATTTTAAAGAAAATAACGCACACGCAGTTAATTTTGATTGATCCAATATCAAATGGTTCTGCACTAGAGCTCAGCCCAATTTATTGGCCTGAAGCGGAATATGAAAATGAAAGTTTCCTTACCACAGCATTCCGAAGTCAGTAACAAAAGAGAAAACAAGCAAAGAAACAATTCGGAGTTTCACGTTTCTGAAAGGAAATGGCTGCCGGCATTCGACTTCCGACAGGTCGAAGAGAGGGCAAAACTCAAAAATACGCTATATTGGCAAACGTCACCGGACCCCCTTTCAAAAGCAAATGAATGGAATCCGCTGCGTTGTTCAGTTGCGCGGCACAGCTGCGATCGGTTTAAAAACAGGCCTGCAGCTGACCGCGATCATGTAGTCCTTCAAAATATATTACTCATAAGTACAACACCGTGCAATTGATCAACTTGTACAAAAATAAATACAGTAAGAATCATGAGACAACTTGTCTCGTGAAATAAGGCACAATATGTCAGTGAGTTTTAACACAACGTATTTACAAGGATGTACAGTGTTATGCAATTGAAAAACTGATTATCAGACAAGTCAATGGAATGTTGAATAACAGGATATAACTAAACTTGGACATTCTGATTCAAATAAGATGTATTACTTGTTCCGCAATATTATATTAAACAATGTACAATTATACAGCACAGTGCAAACATGTTCGGGAACGAAAATGAACTAAATGACAAAAACCAACACTATGCAATTAACGAAGTAAAGAAACGATATAAGGAAAATAAGCAAACTCTTGATGAATATAGTATAACGAAGTAAATTTCTCCGTCATTTTTGTGCACGCCGGCGTTCGAATCCGGGTCCCCTCACTCCGGAATAAGTCACTCTACCAATTGAGCTACGCGGACGTTCGTTCTGACTGCTGTCTGCCTTTATGTCGTGTGCGTCCTGCTGGCAGGTACGTTACATCTCCACCCCTCCCCCCCGAAAGAGGGCCGGGGACATGGCCCACGGATCAGCCGTGACCATGAATCGTCGCAGGCAGCCATCCGCTGTACAACGCGCACTTGGGAACTCCCAGTCAATTTTTTTTCGAAGCGCTGTAGAAGGTATGCTCTGATTTTTCCTCTCTCGCGGTGTGGAAATAATATCACACCATTGCGAGATTTTGAACATCCTGGTCATCCGGAAAGTTTGGGCGCCATTATAACGAAGTAAATTTCTCCGTCATTTTTAGTCCACGCCGGGGCTCGAACCCGGGGTCCCCTCATTCCGGAATAAGTCAATCTACCAAATTGAGCTAGGCGGACGATCGTTCTGACTTCTATCTGCCTTTATGTCGTGTGCGTCCTGCTGGCAGGTACGTCACAATAGTTTGAACATTTTTACAATTTAAACATTTACTTTAATCACTACTAGGAGACTGACGACACTTAGCGTCTCCAAACAAAAGGTGCAAAACGATGGTTACAAATAACAGAAACAATTTATATGTTTATAGAGCACTATGCTAATACCTAACTGCAATTATTTATAATCAAAATGTAACCGAAAGACGAACTAAACTTGAACATCAATTTAAGGACAAATACGATATAAGTGTCACAAAAACAATTTACTGTGTACACTCTTATAGCCCTTTATAAAATAAAATCAGTGCGGTAAATTTCAAAGCTGAGCAAAGATCTTATAAACAGATTGTTGAGATAACATGATCATTTCTGATTCAAAAAGGTCAAATATCAAATCAGCCGACCGTCAGGTGCAATGACGCTGGCGAGCTGGTAAACCATGAGGCAGCCGGTGACAATGTGGCAAGGAACTGGCTCTTCCGACGTTGAGCAACTGCAACGGAATACTCTAGCGGAAGTCGAGATGTCAGGCGGTCGCGGAAGTGGCATAATAAGGCCGTAGAAGCTTTATGCACAGTCAGTGGATCAGTCAAATCTCTGCAGCGTTTATGAAACACGTAGATTACATGCTTCACTAAAATAAACATATAGGCACAGACTGATGGAAGCTTGACTGCGGAAGAGTTTTGTAGCAGAAGAGTCCGATATGCATCAAATGTAAGATCTGCTGTAATGGAACATTGGGCTATAGTAAATGCCAAGTTCAACAGTGGGAGTAATATCACACATTGTCGATAGGCATTGGAGACATCAACCTCCCGAGCACAGAAAGGTCAAAAAGGGGAATCGAGAAGAGATATTCGGAAAAGAACGGAGGGAACAGGAAGACGGCGATGGAAGAAAAGCCAATGGCATTAATTTATAGAGAAGCAGAAAGAGGAGACAGGGCGGCGGACCATACCGTAGCAGCGGAAGCGGGGGGAACGTCAGGAATGGGGAGAGAAGGAGAGGAATGGGACATAGAAAGGAACCGATAAAGAGCTGACACCGAGAGAGAGGAAATGGGAAGAGCTGAGCGAGAAGCAAGCAAGAAAAGGGGAAAGGGGAGAGAATCAGAAGGAACAAAGGAAAGACCTGAGTGGGAAGCAAGATGAGGAAGCTGAGAAATTATTGATGAAATAATAGAGTTGTAGATGTCACGAGCGGAGGAGTAGAGGAGAAGAGAGTGTGGGAGGCTGTGGAAGGGTCGCCAGGAATGGTCAGGGTTAGTGAGATCTTTAACTGTTATTACACCTGCTCGGAGCCAGGAATGATAGGCAAAGTACGGAAGATGAGAGGTATGTAGAATCGAAGAATAAAAGAGGGGTTCAGCGAAGAGCTCAGTTGTGGAATTAGTTGGGGAACGAGAGAGAGGGAGGGAACGAAGGAAAGATCTTCACGGTAAACAGGGAGAAATCGAAAGAGGGTGAGAGGTCGGTGGTCCATAAGTAGTAAGGAGAGAAAGGAGAAGCTTGGGTTACTCGGGGAGGCGATGACGTCCCTAGCTGAAACGACATCGGGTACAGGCGACGTGAAGAGACAGAGAAAAGTAGTAATTCTGACGGCCTTGTATTACTCCTGTGTATCAATGAGTCCGATGCCGCCGTGATCCGGAGGGAGGCAAAGCTTTGTGGCACTGACCCATTGGTGGCAGGTCCATATCACAGAAGTAAGACATCGGGTAATTTCGTGAAGGCGGAGTTGTAGAGACTTGAGACCAAGCCAGGAGTGTGTGCACAAAGGAAGTAGGTAAGTTCGAGAGAGGCGAGATCTCAGGAAGAATGATGAGCAGAACTGGGCTCTCCTCTAGGAGGCAGTTGACCTGAGCAAACGTGGATGAAAGGCATTCCATGAGTAGAGGGGAGCAGCTTGCAAATAACCAAGATGAACCCCAAGGAAGCGCTGTGATATGGATGACCAGCTCGCTGCCCGAAGGGTGTCTACACGATGTATCCATGAGCTGCACCATAATCCAGTGCTTTTAGAGGAGTTGAGCGCTGCACCGCAACATGAAGCATAAGCAGTGAAGAGACGTTGGAGACAAGACAATTGTGAGTAATGACGGATGCAGATGGTGACATCATTTGCGTATGCGACAGAGGTAGTGGCATGATGTCTTGTGCAGGCAGAGAGTGGTGGCAGAACTGCTTCAAAGGATTGATCTACAAAGCGGAGGAATGGTTAAATTGCAAAGAGCTGTCCGGAGAGTGGGAAACCCTGCCGCACTCCCCGCGGAAGGGAATGGGCGCTGTGAGAAAGGTAGGCAGCTTGACCTGGAGAACGGCGTCTTGATAGAATGAGCAAAGAAGAGACGAAGGGAGGAGGGAACCCGAAGTGAAGGAGTGCAGCCGAGAGATAGGAATGTGAGATATTATCAAAAGCAGATTGTTGGTCAAGAGAGAGAAGGGCGAGGGGTTCGGAGCGAGATCGGGCAAGATGGATTAGATCGTTAAGTAGATGGATATTATGAGAGTGAACGGCCGGGAACTGTAAGTTTGATTGGGGGAGAGAATGTGAGTGAAAATGGGGTTAAGGCGTTAGGAAAGAAGTTTAGTATAAAGTTTATAATCTAGATTTAAGAGGAAGATAGGGTGCCAATTCCCCAGGTCAAGATCACCTTTCTTAGGGATAGGACTACATATGCTACTGTGAATCGCCCTGGTAGAGGGGTGTTTAAAAGCAGCAGAAAGTGCAGAAAAGAGAAACGGTAGAAGGAGAGGTAGAAAGGTTTTATAGAAGAGGAAAGTGAGGCCGTTCGGTCCCGGTGCGGCACTAGAATTTAAAGAAGAAAACGCAGAGGATAGTTCAGAGAACGTAGGAGGAGGGAGAAGGCAAGATGTGGAGGAACTTGTGGTAGGTTAGAAAAAAGTGAAGCTAAAGCTGAAGAGGATGACGGAGGAGATTCACAGAGCTTCTCTGTATAGTACTTTTGGACTTGGGAACATAGAGTGAGTGGATCATCAGACATCTCTCCAGAAAGGAGGCGAAGGTGTCGAAGTGAATTCGATGCTGTTCGTGTTTTTTCTGTGGATATAAGGAACTCGTGATTGGATGCGTCTGGAGATAGATGTTGTAGCCGGAGACGTCGTAGAACTTGTTGAGCCAGAGGAAGGAGGATTAATCGCAGTTCTTCTTGATAGTGGCAAAAGATAGGATCACTTAGGCTTAGGGTGGAGCGCATGGAACGGACATGGTCGAGACGCATGTTCTGAAGCGTTTTTGCTTTAAAAGAAAGGTTGCGAACGTGGAGAACAAGTTGCTGTTTAATATCCAACCAAAATGTTAGACCACAAAGAGCTGATTGAAGTTGAGGTCGTTTGTCCTCAAGGAAGGAGCGTACTGAAGTACAGAAGTCTGGATCTGTAAAAAGAGTGTCGTCAAGAGTCCATGAACGAATTGTTCGGGGTTGTGCTGGAACAGCTTGAACAATGAGAACGATGGCGCAATGATCAGAAGAAGCTGTAGGAGTGATACTAGATTATGTCACAGCTGTAAGAAGAGTAGATGAGGAATAGTACCTGCCAAGACGAGCTGTATACGGATTTTGATTATGATGCGAGCGCCAAGTTTGTTCAGCCGATAATGGATGGAGGTGACGGTGAACATCAATGAATGAGTTGTCGGAGACCACTGACTGGAGAAGATTCATCAAGTTAACACGGCGTTCTCTGGTGGAAGGATATCGGTCCAGCGTAGGATTCAGAATGCAATTTAAATTCCCTCCAATTAAAACATGATCTATGGGGGAATGCGAGACAGGGCACGACGAAGGCGAGTAGAAAGTATTGTCAAGTAGGTTGAAGAGCTTGGGATATAAATATTAAAGATATGATAACATGGTGAAGCTATGGTGAATGATGCACACTGTAATAGGTCTCGACATAAGTTTCGAACAGAAAAAGAGGTGATAATGGATTTAAAAGTATGGCGGATGCCTATAGCTAGACCACTATGGGGTGATAGTTGGTAGGTATGGTGAAATGTGTATGTTTCAGTGATGTATGTCATTACTGTACCGTTCGGCGGCGCTTTATAGTTTCTTCAATACCATCATATTAAAACTATTTAGGAACTCTGGTTCCATATGCTGTGTGTCACCCGATGATGCGGTAGCTGCTACTGCGAAAAGATCTTTTGTTTTTAAGCTATTGTATATAGCTTTTTAACCTCATGTAAATAAATATAGTTCAGTATAGTACTTGAGGATATTTTTACATGAAATTGGATCGTGCAATGACTTAAGTCTATGTTTTTTATACGTGAAATGTGTAGTTCCATTGGCGCCATCGTGAAAATATCGTAGTGGATTGGCAATTTTTCTCTTTTAGTAAGAGAAGATGAGCTCCTAACGGAGCGAGGTCTTCATGTACCAATGCATTAGAAAATGGGGATGAGAATCCCCTGCAATTAAGTGATACAATCTTGAAGACATTTTTGCATTAATTCTTCATGATTAACCTTGACAACAGGAGGAAATGACGTAAGTCGGTTAAAATAGGTTTTAACTCACGCATGTTCCTTGCGAAGGCGGGAGATGCATTGATTAGGGATTTGGATCTGATCAAGCACTTGAGGGAGAAACAATGCGTACTTTGAGAGTAAGACATGTGCTGTGCTGTCTTGTGTGACAGGTATTGATGTAAATCTTCATATAAAATCGGCCCAGTAGGATCCGAGCCATCCTTAAGAAATTCGACGAGATCGTCTAATTTGGGAGGAGGCTCTTCGTCGGCCTGGTTAGAAAAGGCAGCAGCCTTCGATGGTGAATTCTAACGAGAGGCACCGCCAGCACGGGGTGATGCGGCAGTCTGCTTCTTCCGTGGGCGTCTTTGAGATGGATCCACGACGTTTCAGCGTAGGCACAGTAGAGCTCTCATCACGCCGAGATACTTGGCCAGAAAATCCGTCATCAGCAGATTTAGAAGTATCGATGATAAGGGCAGTGGAGAAACCCCCTGAAGGGGACTCCGCTACAGAATGACGACGCATGGGAAGCGAACAATTAAGTGAGGGAAAATTCAGTTGCTGGTCGAAGGATGGAGCGTCCGGAGACACGCGTTGACCAACTCCTACAGTCGACGCTTTTGAAATTTTCGATTCCGAAGCTTTCTGTGCAGTGGAAGAAGATGTTGTTCGGCTCAGAAGAGGGTCAGAAGTTGTAGGATAATTATTAGAAGCCTGTGATGCTAGATGTGGGTAATGCACACGTAGATGTTTCACTCCGTGGCAAAAAGTGCAGTGGAGGGAGGTAGTCACTTCAATTTTCCTACGTTGCTGTCCACAACGAACGTTGAGCACCTTTGGGCAGGCGAGCAAGTGTTCATCGGATGGAAAGATCACTCTTGCACTTCGACGAACTCCCCCTATGGATTTATAATCTGGATCTCTCGGAGCAGCTGAAAGGGTACTAACGGGCCCAACAACTCGGCCGAACTTACTGAGTACGGTGCACAGCGCAACGTCTGATATTTTAGGCGGGACCGGATGAAAATGTAACCTCGATGGGCCGCTGAACGACAGGTTCTGGTAGAAGATGGACGTCTTTGAGGGACAACCTTTCTGTTAAGACAAGATCCGCATGCTCTTCAAGAGCAACGTACACCAACACAGCTCGAGGTTTTAGAGTAATGTGAGTAATACTGGCTTCAGCTAGAAGTATCTGCTTAAGAGCTATAATATATTCTTTCAACTTTGTGTCAGGGAGTGCATCAAAACACACTCCGAAGTCCATTGTAGGATAGAATTTTTCCCGCTGGGGAATCTTCAGGAGTATCTATGGTGGCAGTAGTACCATCAACACTGACGTACGAGTCTGGTAGGATTTCCGCAACAAACTTGGAAAGAGCTTTTGTTCCAGTAAGGATGGCAGGGTATGCCCTAGGAGCAGGAATCAAGCGTGAGGGCAACGGCCCAACGCGGCTGTCTGCAAACAGGTGTTTGAACTGAGCTGAAGTAAAGGGTAAATTAGCAGCGCTGTCAGGCACATCCATGTCTTCACTTAAAGCGACAGAGGGTTGCGCTGCACTGACGTCACTGGTCGAAGCAGGGCAAGCAGCTTGCGCTGAAGTAGAGGAGTCACTTTCCCCTTCTAGTGGTTGGGTGACGTCATCTTCAAGCATTAGAGGAGATTGGTCTCGTATCGAGGAGGAGGAAGAAGCAGGAAAAGCCTCACTTATATGGGCAGGGACGTCGCTCTTATCAGCAGCCGCCATTATTAATGGCGAGGGCTACCTGAAAAATCGACCCGCTCGGTCGAGAATTCAAATGATGATAACAGAAAAAATAAACTACTCACCAACTTAGGAGATGTATCACCACAAAGCACAAACCTTCAGCTTGAAGGAACGCAAAAGGAAAATGACGAGGCACAGAATAAAACACACCAAATAGGCACAAACACACAGAGCTCAGAAAAGCGTGCCTCAGGCCAAAGGTGGTTTCAGAATCGATTTAATGTAACAAAACAGAGGAGATGAGCAACATGGAATCGTCTCAAAGAAAAGAACAGGAATGATACAAACTGATAAAAGCGATGATAAATACATTGAATTAGTAATGACAAATTTACAACGTGATGCAAACAGAGCAATGCTTGAGGAAGAACAAAATTATCACAGGCGGGGCACCGCAGTGCGAAAGAACATTAAAAAGTTAATGCAGAGTCTTAACTCATCGTGAGATGTAACAGACTTGGTGTAACAGCGAACCACGGGGTCACTGGTGACCACGTAGCATAGAAGGAGCTTTCACTACATGCGAAGATGGCAGACTGGTACACCTGCTGTAAGCGAGAGACTAGGCGATTGCGGAAATGACCTAGTAGGACAGCACTGGCTTGAATGGAAGACACACGAGGAGGTAGACTGCGGAGTTGCTTATAATACACGTAGATGACGTGTTTGACCAAGACAAACACGCAAGAACACACTGGTGGAAGGAGCACCGGCGAATGAGCACAGAGGAGAAGATGCTGGTATGCTGCAAAAGTGAGGTCGACGGTGCAGGAGCCACGAGCGAAAGAGAACGCCAGATGTAGCAGAGGTAGTACCACAGGGCAGTAAAGGTAGACGTGAGGAAAGACCGCCTCCTTCGCGCAGAAGGAGCAAAGAGAGGAAGAGAGAAGTATCATGCGGTGGAGAAGGTATGGAACGGGGACCCGGTTATGAAGGAAAAGCCAGTGGGTATTGAGTTCAAGCGGGGACAAAACAGGGGAGCAGGCAGCAGCCCAGACAGTAGAAACAGTAGCAGGGGGGGCACCGTGGATAGGGAGAGGTGAAGGGGAAGCAGAGAAGGAGAGAAACCGATAGAGGGATTTAGTAGAGAATGAGAACAGAGGAAGAGCCAAGTCAGAGACACGCGGAAAGAAGGGGAGTGGTTGCGGAGCAGAAAGTAAATCGACAAGGCCAAGAGGAGTTGCGAGGTCAGGGTGAGTAAGGTCGCGCACCGTTACTACCCCAGCACGAAGCTAGGAGAAGAAGGCGAAGCAGGGAAGATGAGGGGGACGAAGTAGCGAGGAGAAGAACAGAGGTTCAGAGAGAAGGTCGAGAGTAGAAGAGGGAGGGGAGCGAATAAGAGGGAGAAAACGCACGAAAGTGAGGGCCTCAGAATAGGCAGGAGGTAGTTTGGAGGGAAGAGAAGGAAAGCAATCCATTAGTACGAGAGAGGATAAAGCAAAATGAGGGCTGTGTGGAAAGGCAAGGACGTCGCGCACAACGACGACCAATGGAACAGGGCAGTGAAAAGACGGAGGAACATGACGATGCGGCTGGCTCGACAGTAGAGCTGAACATCAATGAGCGCAATTCCACCACGAGCTGGAGGAAGACAGAGCTTGGTGACAGCAACCCTGTGATGAATCGGACCACACGACACGGGTGAGGCAACTGGTGATTTCTAGGGTACAGTAAAGTGGAGGAAATGAGGTAATCCAGGAGTACTGACACCGAGAAATAAGATGGATGCGTGCAAGGTTGGCTCGTTGGTAAAACGACGTGCAGAATTGGTCACGGTGCCAATAGGCAGCTGCTCGAATGGGACGTGGATGAAGCGCACTACGGGTGGCTGTTAAAAAAGCATGAGGCGAGCCGAGAAACTCCCCAAGGAAGCGCTGAGCCGACGAGGACCAGGTGGCCCCCACGCGGAGTCTGTACGACCAGACCACGCACCGCACTACAGTCCAGTGCATTCGGCGGCATTGAGTTCTGCAGCAGCGCAAGAGGCATAGATATCAAAAAGATGACGGAGCTGAGACAACTGATAATAAGCACGGATGCACACGGTGATATCATCAGCGTAAGCGGTGCAGGAGATAGAGTGATGCCGAGTGCTTGCAACTAGTGGTGGTAAAGATGCCTGTAGAGAGTGCTCCACTGAGCGCAGGAAAGGCTCCACTGCGATGGCGAAGAGTTGCCCTGATTACGGGCAGCCTTGTCATACACCACGGCACAAAGGGATGGGTGCAGTGAGAAAGGAGGCCGTCTTAACGTGGAAAACGGCGTCCCAGTAGAGAGAGAGAAGGAGGAAAACAAAGAAGGGAAGAAAACCAAAGCTGAGAACAGTGTTACAAAGATAAGTATGGGAAATATTATTAAAAGCAGAGCGAAGATCAAGAGAGAAAAGGGCAAGAGGCTCAGAGCGTGCATTAGCAGAACATTATGAGAGATAGAACGGTTGGAAACGGTGTAAGTCTGATTAGGAGAAAGAATGTACGGGATAATAGAGTTAAGCCGGCGGGAGAGAAGTTTAGTATAGAGCTTGTAGTGTAAGTTAAAGAGGGAGATAGGACGCCAATTCCTCAAGTCAAGAGGGTCTCCTTTCTTGGGAAAAAGAGCAATATGTGAATCTGTGAAACTCCTCGGGAGAGTAGAACAGTGAAAAGCAGCAGTTAGAGCACAGAGGAGAAAAGGCAGGAGCGAGGAAAAGAAAGTACGGTAGAAGAGCAACGGGAGGTCGTCCAGACCCGGAACAGCGTGAGGGTTAAGAGAAGAAAAAGAATCGGAGAGCTCACAAGAAGTAGGATGGAGAAGAAGAGAAGCAGAAAGATGAGGGGGACCTGAGGTAGATTGGAGAGAAGATGAGCAGAAGCAGAGGAGGAAGGAGGAGGAGTTGCACAGAATTTATCGGCGAAGAACCGGCGTACCTGAGAGCAAATAACATCTGGATCGGAGGTGATGGTGCCAGACGGAAGACGAAAGTGACTGAGCGAAGTAGAGGTACGGAGATCTTACTCCATAGATGTGAGGAAGTCGTATGAGCAATCCGCTGGGTTGATATATTGTTGACGAAGGTGGATGAGGGCTTGCTGTGCGAGGGGTTCCAGTAGCGCCTTGAGCTCAACTTGGTATACAGGGAAAAGCGGATCAGCTAAACTAATGAGGGAAAGTAGTTGCACCAATCGAAGGGTCTTTGCTGTAAAAGATAGCTGGCGGATGTGGAGAATGAGCTGTTGTTTGGTCTCCAACCAATACAAAAGCGCACAGGGAGCAGACTGCAGCCCCTCCCGACGGGCATCGAGGAAGGCATGGATGGAAGAACAAAACTCGGAGTCAACAAGCAGGATAGTATCAAAGGTACTACCCTGCTTCGCCGCGTCGCCGTCTTCTCGGACTGTTCGAGAAAACAGCGACGCTGCGTACACGGTCAGAGTCACCACGCAGTGGCCGGAGGACGCTGTGTGTTGATGGAGAGAATATTTCACTGCCGGAAGGAGCGATGACGAAGCATAATAGCGATCCAAGCGAGCGGTTAGTGGAGCTCGCGTCCCAGACGAACGCCAGGTATGGGAGGTGTCCGCAGGATGAAGATCCCGGTGGACGTCAACTAGAGAAAACTCAGAGACAAGGTCTTGGAGGAGGGTGACTAGGTCCATGCTGCGCTCACGAGACACTGGCAGGCGATCAAGAGACGGGTTAAGAGTGCAGTTGAAATCACCCCCCGAGTAACACTCAATCAGAGAAAGAAACCTGACAGAGGGCTCCCCGGAGGCTCGTGAACAGCAGGGACAGGTGCGCAGAGGAACACGGTAAGTAGATGTTGAAGACATGAAAACGAATTCCAGCTAGAGTGAAGGAGATTTGCTGTAGAAGATTTCGGCAGAGATTGCGGACGGAGAGTGAAGACAGGGTGGTTCGAAACTGATGACGAACACCAATAGCGAGACCATCGTGCACAGAGTAACGGAAAGCATGGTGAAAAGTGAAGCCCCAAGTGCGCCATCTATGAAAAAGTGTCGAGGAGTGGCATTTCGTCTCTTGCAGAAGAAGTAAGTCGGCCCCAAGAGGCGAGAGATCTTACAGAACGAGAGCATTAGCGAGAGGGTTTGTAAATCCCCTACAATTCAGAGTGGCGACTTCTAATGGGTAAGTCCGACGTCAGATTAAGGGCAGCTATGGCAGCTTTCTGGAATGTGTCGAGGCGATTGATATTACCACGACACCACAAGACGTAGTCGGGTTGCTTGGCATTATACCGGAGGAATTTGAGGATGGAGGTTGCTTGGTCGAAGACCTTGGGAAGAACTGCTTCAAACTGCAGTAAAAAGATGAGAGAAGCCTCTCGATGTGTTTTATGAGTGAGAAACTCGTAAAGATCTTCAAAGGAGACAGGTTCTGAAGGAAGAGAGGCATTGGTAAGCAGAATCGAGAAATCTTCAAACGTCGGCAGACGACCCTTGGACTTTGAAGATGGAAGAGCTAGAACGTGACAGGGTGACTTGAAGCCTGCTAGACGGGTGGAACGATGTGGGTCGCCAATCGGAGAAGGTGACTTCTTCTTTTTCCTCCGGGCCCCGGTACTGGTAATAGAGCGACGTTTGCCGTGGATCGATGACACACGAGATGTGTCATCGATCCACGAAGACACATCTGTTCTTTCAGATGTGTCATCGTGGATCGATGACACATCTCTTGGCTTCCCCTGTTCTCTCTCCATCAGGTCCACCTCATCGCCGGGAGCAAAAGTGCCGACGGTGAATGAAGCTTGAAGATCAGCCGTGATGTCCTCTGATGGAGAGAGAACAGGGGAAGTCAAGGAGGAGTCAAGCGGAGGAAAATCCGACAGAGTGGAGGAAGAAACATCGGAAGACGCGTGGTGATCGTAGGCTTTAATCAGATTTTCGGCAGAACTGGGTCATGGAGGTGCAGGAGTAGGCATGGCAGCAGAAACGGAGGAAGATGTATAATGCTGCCTTGGAGCTCCAGGAGTCAGTGGCTCTGCATGGAGGCAATGAGCCTGCTAATGGCCGTAAGCCTTGCAGCGTGAGCAATGAGCAGAGGTGAGGAGCAAAACAACCCCTAACTCGAGGGTCGATTGAAGACGTTGACCAGCTGGAGAGTTCTAAGGAATGTCTAATAAGATGGTGTCACCGTTGATAGTAACGTACAAATCGATAGGAAGCAGACTAGACGGGGAGGAAGCCGGTGGAATACCAGAGGCCGCCGCAGAATACGTGCTTGCAGAAGCGCCTCCTTTGGAAGGCATTGACGCAGCATGAGACAATGTACTGGAAGCAGAGGCAGTAGAAACTGTAGAGAGCAGATTAGAGACGCGATCAAGGACGTCCATGAATTCATCATCGTCAACAGAGGCCAGGGACGTCACATCCACGTTCTCAATGACGGAGTTGGAGACCCGGGCAGGAGAAGAGGTGCAGATGACAGAAGGAAAATTATGAGGCTTTCCACTAGCAAGCGAAGATCGTTGAAGAGGCGACGCGAAGAGCTGCAGCGATGTGGGTGGGAACAGCGCTCTCATCTGCAGATGCCATAATCAAAGGCAAGGGTTAACGAAGAAAAACTACCAGCTCGGTGTGTTAATTAAAACAGTGATAATGAAAAAAACTGAGCACTCACCTAGTCGTGAAAGATCTTAAACGAAAGCACAGACCTTTAACTTCGCACACATATAGGAGAACAACGATGGGACACACAAAACACGTACGTGAAGCACTCAAACACGGCGCTCGTGAAGACACGTGTAGGCCAATGGTGGTTTCAAAATATCTTTATTCAAGGTAGAAATCAGGAGACGAACTAATAAGGACGTCTTAATACAAATAAAATACGATCAAAGATCGTTAAACCACTAAAACCTATATAAAAATATACAGCATAGTGCACAAGTTGAAAAATGGAGCAAAATTACAACTCGTGATAAATGAACAGCGACAAGCATGTCTGGGCATTTAGGAAGGATTTTAACAAAAAAACGTATTGCTCATAAGTGCATTGCTGTGCGATTAACAAACTTGTTCAAGAAAATATTGAGAGCTTCAGGAGACAACATTTCTCTTGCAAAAAAAAAAAAAAAAGACAGTAAGTTGTAACACATCATAGTTACAAGAATGTACAGTACAAAGCAATTGACAAACTGATCATAAGACAAATCAATGAAATGATGAATATCAGGAGAAGAACAAACTTGGACTTCCTGGTGTAAATATAATATATTACCTGTTCGGCAATATTCAGAAACAATGTACAGATATACAGCACAGTGTCAACATGTTACAAATCAAAATCGGACCATATACAGAAATGTAACAGTATTCTGTTGACCAGATAGAAAATGTAAGTATAATAAGAAAACACACGATGAATAAAGCTTTAACATATTCTCACTATCCATATGTAGTAATAGAAGAATGATACTACCAAGCATCACCTCACACAAAAGAACAAAATAGGTAAAATGTTTTTCAAAATATATTACTCATGAGTACAACACCATGCAATTGACTAACTTGTGCAAAAATAAATACAGTAAGAATCATTAGTCAACATGTCTCTTGAAAGAAGGTACGATATGACAGTGAGTTTTAACACAACATATTTACAAGGATGTACAGTACTATGCAATTTAAAAAAAAACTGATTATCAGACAAATCATTGGAATGTTTAATAACAGGAAATAACTAAACTTGGACATCCTGATGCAAATAAGATGGATTACTTGTTCCGCAAAATTTTAAAACTATGTACAATTATACAGCACAGTGCAAACATGTTCGGGAAACAAAATAGAACAAAATTACAAAAAACTACACTGCAGAAACAATTTCTATGTTTATACAGCACTATGCTAATGACTAACTGCAATATTTATACTCAAAATGTAAACTGAAGACGAACTAACTTGAACGTCAATGTAAGAAAATAAAATACAAGATGAGTGTCACAAAAAACACTTTGCTGTGTAAACACGCACAGCCCTTTATAAAAAAAAAACCATGCGGTAAATTTCCAAGCTGTGCAAAGATCTTGAAAACAGATTGTTGATATTTACATATCACATTTCTGATTCAAAAAGGTCAAATACCAAATCTGCCGACCGTCAGGTACAATGACGCTGGCGAGCTGGTAAACCATGAGGCAGCCGGTGACCAGGTGGCAAGGAACTGGCTCTCCCGACGCTGAGTAACTGCAACAGAATACTCTAGCCGAAGTCGAGATGTCAGACGGTCGCGGAAATGGCATAATAATGCCGTAGAAGCTTCATGCACAGTCAGAGGAGTAGTCAAATATCTGCAGCGTTGATGAAACACGTAGATTACATGCTTCGCTAAAATAAAAATATAGGCACAGCCTCATGGGAGCTTGACTGGGGGATAGTTCTGTAGCAGAAGAGTCCGATATGCATCAAATGTAAGATCTGCTGTAATGGAACATTGGGCGATAGTAAATGCCAAGTTCAGCATTGGGAGTAATATAACACAGTGTTGATAGACATGGGAGACATCAGCCTCCCGAGCACAGAAAGGGCAAAGAGGGGAATCGAGAAGAGACATTCGGAAAAGAACAGAGGGAACAGGAAGGCGGCGATGGAGGAAAAGCCAATGGGTATTAATTTCTAGAGGAGCAGAAAGAGGAGACAGGGCGGCTGACCACACCGTAGCAGTGGCAGCAGGGGGAACATCAGGAATTAGGAGAGGAGGAGAAGAATGGGACATAGAGAGGAACCGATAAAGAGCTGACACCGAGAGAGAAGAAATGGGATGAGCTGAGCCAGAAGTAAGCAAGAAAAGAGGAAATGGGAGAGAAGCAGAAGGAACAAAGGAAAGACCTGAGTGGGAAGCAAGATGAGGAAATTGAGAAATGATAGATGAAAGAATAGAGTCGTAGATGTCACGAGAGGAGGAGGAGAGGAGAAGAGAGGGAGGGAGGCTGGCGAAGGGTCGCCAGGAAAGGTCAGGGTTAGTGAGATCTTTAACTGTTACTACACCTGCTCGGAGCCAGGTAGGATAGGCAAAGTACGGAAGATGAGAGGGGTGAAGAATCGAAGAATAAAAGAGGGGTTCAGCAAGTAGCTCAGTTGTGGAATCAGGTGGAGAACGAGAGAGAGGGAGGGAACGAAGGAAAGTTAGAGCTTCACGGTAAACAGGGGAAGTCGAATGAGGGTGAGGGGTCGGTGGTCCATGAGTAGTAAGGAGAGAAAAGAAAAGTTAGGGTTGCTCGGGGAGGCGATGACGTCCCTAGCTAAAACGGCATCTGGTACTGGCGACGTGAAGAGACGGAGAAAAGTAGTAATTCTGACGGCCTTGTAGTACTCCTGTGTATCAAGGAGTCCGATGCCGCCGTGATCCGGAGGGAGGCAAAGCTTTGTGACACTGACCCAGTGGTGGCAGGTCCATATCAGAGAAGTAAGACATCGGGTAATTTCATGAAGGCGGAGTTGTAGAGACTTGACACCAAGCCAAGAGTGTGTGCACAAGGAAATCAGGTAAGTTCGAGAGAGGCGAGCTCTCTGGAAGAATGATGAGCAGAACTGGGCTCTCCTCCAGGAGGCAGTTGTCCTTAGCAAGCGTGGGTGAATAGCATTCCACGTGTAGAGGGGGGCAGCTTGCAAGGAACCAAGATGAACTCCAAGGAAGCGCTGTGAGATGGACGACCAGCTTGCTCCCCAAGGGGTGTCTACACGATGTGCCCATGAGCCGCACCATAAACCAGTGCTTTTAGATGAGTTGAGCGCTGCACCGGAGCATGAGGCATAAGCTGCGAATAGACGTTGGAGACACGGAAACTGTGAGTCATGACGGATGCAGATGGTGACATCATCTGCGTATGTACAACAGAGGTAGTGGCATGATGTCTTGTGCAGGCAGAGAGTGGTGGCAGAACTGCTTTAAAGGATTGGTGTACAGAGCGGAGGAAGGGTTCAATTGCGATTGCAAAGAGTTGTCCGGAGAGTGGGCAACCCTGTCGCACTCCCCGGCGGAAGGGAATAGGCGCTGTGAGAAAGGTGGGCAGCTTGACCTGGAGAACGGCGTCTTGATAGAGTGAGAAAAGAAGAGAGACGAAGGAAGGAGGAAAACCGAAGTGAAGGAGTGTAGCCGATAGATAGGAATGTGAGATATTATCAAAAGCGGATTGTTGGTCAAGAGAGAGAAGGGCGAGGGGTTCAGAGCGAGATCGGGCAAGATGGATTAGATCGTTTAGTAGATGGATGTTATGAGAAAGTGAACGGCCGGGAACTGTGTAAGTTTGATTTGGGGAGAGAATGTGAGTGAGAATGGGGTTAAGGCGTTGGGAAAGAAGTTTAGTATAAAGTTTATAATCTAGATTTAAGAGGGAGATAGGGCGCCAATTCCCCAGGTCAATAAGATCACCTTTCTTAGGGAATAGTACAACATATGCTACTGTGAATCGCCTTGGTAGAGGGGAGTGATTGAAAGCAGCAGAAAGTGCAGAAAAGAGAAATGGTAGAAGGAGAGGTAGAAAGGTTTTATAGAAGAGGAAAGTGAGGCCGTCTGGACCCGGTGCGGCCCTAGAGTTTAAAGAAGAAAACGTAGAGGATAGTTCAGAGAACGTGGGAGGAAGGAGGAGGGAAGAGGCAAGATGGGGAGGAACTTGTGGTAGGTTAGAAAGAAGTGATGCCAAAGCTGAAGAGGATGGCGGAGGAGATTCACAGAACTTCTCTGTATAGAACTTTCGGATCTGGGAACATAAAGTGAGTGGATCATCAGACACCTCTCCAGATGCGAGGCGAAGGTGCAGAAGTGAATTCGATGCTGTTCGTGTTTTTTCCATGGATGTAAGGAACTAGTGATTGGATGCGTCTGGCGATAGATGTTATAGCCGGAGACGTCGTAGAGCTTGTTGAGCCAGAGGAAGAAGGATTGATCGCAGTTCTTCTTGATAGTGGCAGAAGAGAGGATCACTTAGGCTTAGGATGGAGAGCATGGAACGGACATGGTTGAGACGCATGTTTTGAAGCGTTTTTGCTTTAAAAGAAAGTTTGCGAACGTGGAGAACGAGTTGCTCTTTAATGTCCAACCAAAAAGTCAGACCACAAGGAGCTGATTGAAGTTGAGGTCGTTTGTCCTCAAGGAAGGAGCGTACTGAAGTACAGAAGTCTAGATCTGTAAGAAGAGTGTCGTCAAGAGTCCATGGACGAATTGTACGGGGTTGTGCTGGAACTGCTTGAATAATAAGAACGATGGCACAATGGTCAGAAGAAGCTGTAAGAGTGATAATAGATTCTGTCACAGCTGTAAGCAGAGTAGATGAGGCGTAGTATCTGTCAAGGCGAGCTGTGTACGGATTTTGATTATGTTGCGAGCGCCAAGTATGTACAGTCGATGAAGGATGGAAGTGACGGTGAACATCAATGAATGAGTTGTCGGAGACCACTGACTGAAGAAGATTCACCAAGTTAACACGGCGTTCTCTGGTGGAAGGAGATCGGTCCAGGGTAGGATTCAGAGTGCAATTGAAATCCTCCAATTAAAACATGATCCATGGGAGGAATGCGAGACAAGGCACGACGAAGGCGAGTAAAAAGTATTGTCAAGTGGGTTGAAGAGCTTGGAAATATAAATATTAAATATATGATAAGATGTGGAAGCTATGGTGAATGATGCACACTGTAATAGGTCTCGACATAAGTTTCGAACCGAAAAAGAGGTGATTATGGAGTTGAAAGTATGGCGGATACCTATAGCTAGACCACTATGGGATGGTAGTTGGTAGGCGTGGTGAAATGTGTAGTTCCACTGGCGCCATCGTGAGAATATCGTAGTGGATTGGCAATTCGTCTCTTGTAGTAAGAGAAGATCAGCTCCTAACGGAGTAAGGTCTTCATGTACCAAGGCATTAGAAAATGGGGATGCAAATCCCCTGCAATTAAGAGATACAATCTTGAAGACTTTTTTCCATTAATGCTTGCTGAAGAGCCTTCACAACAGGAGGAAATGATTTGAGTCGATTAAAATAGGTTTTAGCCCACGGATGTTCCTTGCGAAGGCAGGAGATGCATTGATTAAGGACTTGGATCTGATCAAGCACTAGAGGGAGAAACGATGCATACTTTGAGAGTAAAGCATGCGTTGTGGAGTGGTCTGTCTTATGTGACAGGTATTGATGTAAATCTTCAAATGAAATCGGCCCAGTAGGAACCGAGCCATCCTTAAGGTATTCGACAAGATCCTCAAATTTAAGAGGAGGCTCTTCGTCGGCCTGGACAGAAGAGGTAGCAGCCTTTGATGGTGAATTCTTTCGAGAGGCACTACCAGTACGGGGAGAGGTACGGGGTGATGCGGCAGTCGGCTTCTTCGGTGGGCGTCTTCGAGAAGAACCACGACGTTTCAGCGAAGGCTCAGTTGAGCTCTCATCAACTCGAGATTCGTGGCCAGAAAATCCGTCATCAGCGGATTTAGAAGTATCGATGATAAGGGCAGTGGAGAAACCCCCTGAAGGGGACTCCGCTACAGAATGACGACGCATGGGAAGCGAACAATTAAGTGAGGGAAAATCCAGTTGCTGGTCGAAGGATAAAGGGTCCGTAGACACGCGTTGACCAACTCCTGCAGTCGACTTTTGTGAAAGTTTCGATTCCAAAGCTTTCTGTGCAGTAGAAGAAGGTGTTGCTCGGCTCAGAAGAGGGCCAGAAGTTGTAGGAGAATTATTAGGAGCCTGTGATGCTAGATGTGGGCAATGCACACGTAAATGATTCTCTCCGTGGCAAAAAGTGCAGTGGAGGAAGGTAGTCACTTCAATTCTCCTACGTTGCTGTCCACAACGAACGTTGAGCCCCTTTGGGCAGGCGAGCAAATGTTTATCAGATGGAAAGATCACTCTTGCACTTCGGCGAAATCCCCCTATGGATTTATCGTCTAGATCTCTCGGCGCGGCTGAAAGAGTAGTAACCGGCCCAACAACTCGGCCGAACTTACTGAGTACAGTGCACAGCGCAACGTCTGACACCTCAGGTGGAACCGGATAAAATGTAACCTGGATTGGACGCTGAGAGACAGGTTCTGGTAGAAGATGGACGTCTTTGAGGGACAAACCTTCTGTCAAGACAAGATCCGCATGCTCTTTAAGAGCAAAGTACACCAACACAGCTCGAGGTTTTCGAGCCATGTGAGTAATACTGGCTCCAGCTGGAAGTATCTGCTTGAGAGCCATACTATATTCTTTCAACTTTGTGTCTGGGAGCGCATCAAAACACACTCCGAAGTCCATTCTAGAATAGAATTGTTTTCCCGCTGGGGAATCTTCGGGAATATCTATGGTGGCAGTAAGGCCATCAACAATGACGTACGAGTCTGGTAAGACTTCTGCAACAAACTTGGAAGGAGCTTTTGTTCCAGTAAGAGCGGCAGAGTATGCCCTAGGAGCAGGACTCGAGCGTGAGGGCTGCAACGCAACCGGCTGTTTGAACTGAGTTGAAGTAGAGGGTAAATTAGCAGCGCTGTCAGACACATCCATGTCTTCACTTAAAGCAACAGAGGGTTGCGCTGCACTGACGTCACTGGTCGAAGCAGGGCAAGAAGCTTGAGCTGTAGTAGAGGAGTCACTTTCCACTTCTAGCGGTTATGTGACGTCACCTACAAGTATTGGAGGAGATTGGTCTCGTGTCGAGGAGGAGGAGGAGGAGGCGGCAGGAAATGCCTCGCTGATATGGGCGTGGACATCGCTCTTATCAGCAGCAGCCGCCGCCATTGTTAATGACGAGGGCTACCTGAGAAATCGACCAGCTCGGTCGACAATTCAAATGATTATAACAGAAAAAATAAACTACTCACCAACTTGGGAGATGTATCAAAACAAAGCACGAACCTTCAGCTTGAAGGAACACGAAAGGAAAACGACGAACCACACGATAAAACACACTAATAGGCACACAACACGGAGCTCAGAAAAACGTGACTTAGGACAAAGGTGGACCGACACCATACTAATTTATGTCAATAAATACTATGTTGTGTTTCTCTTTTAGGTGTCCGGTGACTTTTATCAATATAGTGTATGTTTCTTCCGTTCACTTGCTTGAAATTCCTCGTGCCTTTCTGTTTCTTGGACTTCCACTGTTAAAACTATCCGTTGCTATCATTATCAACGATCTGAGATCAATAGCCTTTGGCTATATAGATGCGACACTGGATGTGAACAACAGTGAAAGTGACATTGATGATTCTTATTCAATAATTAGCCGAGCAGCAAATGATGAGATCCAGGAGTTTATACAGGAAATATTAAATTTAAGAGAAAGTTATTTCATGTACTTTTAGTGATACTTTTTTCAATCCTATCAAGCAAATAGGTATTAGAAATTTTTTTATCAATGGACTATTTATTAACTTTAGACGAAACTTCTTTTCATGTCATATTACCATTCTCCTTCATGGAGAATGTATCAAGTTCTGCTGGCCACCAATCTTTGGCTTGTTGTTCTAAACATCACTGCATTGTCTGACTATTGAAAAATTTGGTATTCTCCTCGAGCGTCTTTTGAGAAAAATGAACGTTTTAATGTTACAACAAAGTCCATCCGTCTGTCCGGTTTTTTTTGTTGGAAGGTTTAATGACCACCGAGAGCAACTCAATGGGCTATAAGCAGTCGCCCGTTCCTAAGTTAGGGCCACTGGTTCCAGGGAAGGGAGAGATCCAGCACCGTAAGACGAACACAACATCCGCGCCTCACCCGGATTCAAACCCGGATCCCATCAAAAACGAATGATCAGTAGCCATCGCTTATACCACGGCGCCACCGGGGCGGCCCGTCAGTTTTGAGCACCACATCTCTGCACCGGTTAGTCGTATTTGAAAAATACCTTTTTCACTGAGAAGCATGAACTGTAAGAACGATATTCCATGCCTATTGTTTACCTGTAACTCTAGTACCACTGGGTTACAGGGCATGTTCTTCTCGACATCTTTGCTTCTAAAAGTCCCCAGAAAAGAGTAACGCTGGCCCAATACTGCCAGCGATGGCTCAGCACTATATTGCCGTCGCCAAACCGTCAATAAAATGTCCGGGTGGCTACCACATGGGCCAGCAGTTCGGGCCAGCTGCGGGCCAACAGTGGCACCCCCATCAGTTGTCATATGCCAGAAAAGGGCCATTTGTTATCCATCACAGGCAGTAGCTGCCAGAAGTGGACCTTTAGCGGCCCTGAAAGCAGGTGCCATAAATGATGGCTAGCCTAATGTGGTCCGCTAGTTTCCCAGCAGTGGCAGCCGGCAATCACGTGACGTGACTGATGGCTTGCCGAGTCTTGTCTGCCAATTTCCCAGTAGTAGCTATAAAAAAATAAAAATAAAGGAAAACCGCAATTTCCCAAAGCTACAACTGCTTTTTTTTCGTCTTACGAAACTTCTACATTACAGCACTGCGCTGGGAAAAATTTCCAAACAGGCCCTGAAAAACGCCCATTTGGATCTGGGTAGAAATGAGCCAAGGACTGCCTGCGTGTGAAGCTGGCGATCTACCAACAGGACTGGTTTGTTACGTACGAGCTTTTGCTTGATGCTGAGAATCTTTCCTGCGGAATGTGTAACGAATGATTCTCTTTTTTAATTTTACAATATTGCGAGGTATTTTTCATAAATGTCAGTTTCATATAATTCGTAAATTTATTTTTTCAACGTAACGATTGTTTTGTTTTTTTACCTTAAGGGAACTTCACTCATTTTTAACGAGCGTACCAACTTAAAGGCGCTTTCCAAAGTTTCGTTCTGTTCTTGTCGTCTTGAAAGGCGATTGTTGAATTAATATATCTACAAGTACATGTTACATTCTGTTACATTTTTAACGTTGTATCTTTCCTTTCTGCTGTCCGAAGCTACATTTGTTTTAAAGAGGAAAGATATTTTATTTTACTTCTCGTTATTTTTAGAAGTGAATTCCTCCAGTATTGTGTATTCAACCCATGGATGAGTACATTATGTCCACATAGCGTTGCTTTTTTTTTTAAAATAATTGACTAATTTTGTACATGTATAACTCTTCCTTTTCTTTTCCTCCAACATAACGTTTTTTTAATGTTTATTTAGGACTTTTGTTTCAAGCAGTTTAGTGTATGTTAAAATGAAGGATTACACATAAATTATTTATTGTTATTCATGGGAATGGAGTGGGTGTATTCCATGCCTTAATCTGATATCTTCGTCGACTTGGCATTTCATTATAGGAAATTAATTTGCCTCTCTACATATATTTTTTTCTTTCTTAACATCCACTAAAATAATACAATGACGATAGCGTTGTCTTAAACTAACTGGTATCACAAGAGACACAGCACGTGTTGCTTCTGCGCATGCGCAGTCTCGTTGTTTCCACCCGGTGTTGCATCGGTTGACAGCTACGGGCGACTAGTGGCACTTGCTTGGAGGCCCGCAAATTTACGGCGATGCTGAAGGGCCATCAAAAGCTGCCAACTGATGGCGCTGCCACCAACGAACCGCTACCGGGCCGTGAGTGGCAGACTTCAGCCAGCAGTGACCCATCACTGCCAGCTGGCGGCCAGCTGTTTCCCAACACTTGTGTTTTTGCTGGGTCCGATTTAAAAAATTGTTTTATATGGGGTAAAATTCTCTTTGAGGATAATTTTGCATGAGTTGTTGAAATTTTGTAATGCACAATTCTGCTGCTAAGTGGCTTAAGTGTGTATTACCGTATATTTGCACTTTAAAAAATTCTATTGAATACATTTGAACGATATCCCACTAGCTATGATGAAAATTCGGAATAGTTTACTTTTTAAATAGTGCACAGTTTTCTCCAGTAGAAAAGTATGTATATAAATTTTCACCCTCCTATCTCTGCTTGTATAAGTGGTATTTGAAGACTTCTATTTCTTTCTCGCAGCTTCTACTCCGTGGAATATTTTACATATATACCTTTTCAAAATGCACAGTTTCTCTCCGCTGGGGGCGTCAATGTCCATTTCCATTGGACGAAGTGTCTACTATTCAAAAAATCTCTTTTTAGCAGGGTACCCTCGGGTATGAAAAGCAATTCGCGCCAATGTCTGTCTGCTTCACAAGGGGCAGAAATTTCCAGCCAGGGAGTGTTCAGTTGCATTCTTAAAAATATTTATGTTTACATGGGGGGGGAGGTACAATTATTTCTTGGCAGGATACCCATTCTTGATTGGATTCTAATTATTCAATCTGAGAAATTCCATTTACATCGCATGTCTTCGGCAGTGTGGGACAATTTCAGTACAATTTATGATTTTTCGTAACACACATTTCTGACACTACTAGGCATAAGTGCTTTCAATGTCTTACGGATTATAAGAATCCGTTTGAGAAACTAATTTTTGTAACTGGTTCCATTCGCTATCAGTTACAATCCATGCCTTGCATACTTCACATGACGTGTAGTATTTCCATTAGGAGACGCACATGTATTTTCTGTGTTGCTGACTTTTCGGATCTGTGACGCATACTCCAATTTAACTTTCATTTTCAGTTCCTTTTTCTATGTAAATTTGAGTTCGTTCTCTTTATCACATTTCACCCTTAACGTGATATCTTCTCTCTCACATGAATACAGTTGGCAACACTCCAGGTCTGTGAGAGTGACGTATGCTTGTTGTGATAAGAACAAGAGAGAGATATAAAATGACTATGCAGCAGCTGTGTGTGAGGTGTGCAGGTGTTCTAGTATCACGCTGTATAAAGTTATGTGATTTCATCTAAAGTTGCTTGAAGTAAAAGTACTGAGGTGGACCTATAAAAGAAAGGTTTACGTGATTCTGCTTTCTTTCTATGTTTCGTCTGGCCCTAAAAGCCTTAATTTAAAGTGAGTTATCCGGTACAACTATTGCACCACATTTACAATTAGTTCAACATTTCTACAGCCGGACATTTGGAACTTAGTATAACAACAAATATCGCATAACGTAAAAGGGTAACGTTATAGATCTCTAAAATTCCGCTTTGATTTTTTTTTTCATATCAGTAAAGATTGAAAAAGATATGCTTATGACATACAAGAATTCGGTGTCATCTTTAGTGCTTAAACATTTTTTTTTTCCAAATACCGTATATCAGGGTGTCTGGAAATAAATTTCTTCTTCGCATTTTGATCTTTTGTGTCACAAATTTGAGTTGTCTTAGCGAGATAGGTTATAGATGTTGCTGATCATATAGAAGCTCTTTGCGCGAGGAACCGTTTCATTTTTGGTACGCTTGTTTCCACACGTGCATTGAACTTTCGTTGCACTGTAAAAAATGGCCACGAAGTTTGAAATCCGGGTTCTTTTTGCGCCGTCACGAGAGGCAAGGGATTAGAATGGATGAAAGTGTCCGAAAAATAAACGAAGTCGAAAGCTAACGTATTGTAATCACACAGTCAGCGTAAATGCGTATCAGGATATTTTCAACTAGCGCCGTGAGCTTGAGAAGAAGTGGAGTTCGGAAAGTCTCCTGCTCATTGATGTCGAAGCAAATCTAACATCCGGCAGCCTCATATTGGTGGCAGAATAGAGACTTTGGAAATCCGTAATTGCTTATCACGTTTCACGAGCTCGGAAAGGTGTTTTGTTGTTATGGTGTGAACTGCTGTATGATTTGATACCAACGCAGGCTCAATGACGCATCTAGGTCGGCAAGGAATCTCTCAAGAACCAAAGTGACACTATGTTAATCAAGCGAATTCTTACTGGGAATGCGAAATAGATCTACCTGTATAATTCAAACACCTCCAACCACTCTTTGGACGCAGGAGAATTCGTGCAGAAGGTCATTCCGTGCATCTGTGGGAATTACGAGGGTGTGAGCCACTTCCATCTCGTTTCGGATGGCCGGGCTATCGACGATGAACTGTATTTTAAATTGCTGCATCGGATGTACGATAAACTGAAGGAACGATACTTTGTTCTAGCCACACGATAATGGGCTCTTGTTCAGTAGGACAAGTCCAAGCCTTAATATCGCTGTAAGGGTCGTCCGCCATCAAGCTATCAATTATGAATTTATTTAATTTTAATGTTGTGATGAACATGTGTGGACGGACGCTTCATTCCGCCATTTTGTTGCTTCATCTAAGAACTAACATTCTTCACCACGTGGAACAATTTTAATCATATGGGAGGATTAAAGGGGCGATGCATGAACGCTTGGGGCACCTGACCTTGAAGAGTCGGCTGCTGCAGTGCTTCTGTTAAAAAAAGAGTTGTCGTACCGCTTTTGGTACGTGCAAGGTTGTAATCGCCTGCGGGTATCCGACGACATTCCTGAGCTCAAGTATTTCCCGTGCTGACCGGGGTAACGAGGTTTTTTTGCGCATGCGTAGTGGAGGACCGGAAGGGCCAAGAGAATTTAGCGAGACAGTTTAGCTTCGGTCGTGAAGGAGAGAGCGTCCCAGTTCGGACACCGGCATGACGGAAGGGATGCGGGTATCGCAGAAGTACAGCGTGGTGAACGGGAAGGAGGATTCCTTCGTCCACCGGGTATCGCGGAAAGAATTGTTGAAAAGTAGCACGTGGTCGGCACGGGGACCCTGAGCGGGAAGTCATCGGAAACCCGTGAAGCAAATGTTATCGGAAATATAAAATGTTGCTGTTTTTTATTTCCGTGTACTGGACTGAGTTTCGTCGACGTAATTATTGTTCTACGCAAGGACGCCTTCAGCCGCCTTGATAGCCAGATCGTATAGTAAAGGCGAGGCGGTAGCTCGCTATACGGCGGGAAACAATAGGTATTATCTAAGAATTGATATGTCTGGCCCTACAATTGCCATAGTGCTTAGGTCAAGCATCAGAAACGTGATGGGATCAAGCTCTTTCGACATCCATCGTACAACTCTTACTTCGTCCCTTATGATTACCACATGTTCCGCAGTTGACCCCTTTTCTTCGTGGTTTGAGAGACGTCGAGCTGGGTGTCAAGTGTCCTTCGCCTGTAAACCAAAGTCATGGAAACGTGCGGGGTTTGAAAATCTTGCTGAAAAATGGCTACGAAATCTTGAACACGATGTTGCGTGCTTTGAAATAGAAACATTCACTGTTACCAGATTTTGAGAAAGTACATTTCTATATAAGAACCGCAAATACTTTCCGGACTCTACAATAATTTGCAGTAAGTCCAAAATTAAGCAGATGAGGTGTCATGGAGCATGTCTGGGTATACTATCCAGTTGTCAGTTAATTTCCGCTTATGTGGTATAGTTAGACATGATTTTGTAGTACTATCAAAATCATGTCTAACTATACCACATAAACGGAAGTTAAGTTTCCTAAATTGCTTTTGAAAGCAGCAGCTCATGAACTCGACTCTGAGAAAGTAACAAAAAATTCCCGGCTATCGAAATTTTCAGTGCAGTAGTAACAAATGAGAATCATTCTTTGCACGAATTACATGGAATACGTTTGAAGAAGCACTTTTTCGCAAACTTTGCCGTTTCGAAATATCAATTTCGAATTCCTTTTATACAGTTTTATGGTGCAAAGCCCCTAATTACACTAATCAATACATCTATTATTCCTCATATTCACATGTAATTTATTTTATGGGACAATAACTTAGACATTTTTATTCATTGGTTACTTCAGGCTTTGCTTGGGTCTCGCAGTTAAAATCACCTTGTTGCAAAGAAAACAACCTTTTTTCCACAATAGTCAACTTTAATGTAACTCTTGAAAACATTTTTGAGTTAACACTCTCTGCTAGGAGAAAGGCTCTCTACTGAAAATAAATTAGCCAAAATATCAACTGAAGCCTGCAGAAATCGTAAATACAGAACTTTACTTTTTTTTAAAAGTTGGCAGATATGGTATTTCTATTTTGATATGGTATTTCTGATTTAGCTGAAAATCAGTAGCCTCTAACAGAAGAAAAGAAAGGGTCCATAGCACCATGGAAGATAAAGTTTCTTTCGTCCACGAAAACTCCTATGGAAATTTTCCCCACAAAACTATTTGGCAATGTGTTATGGCAGTCCGCAGTCTTAGTCGGAAGTGAAATTCATAAAGACAAAGGTTTCAATGAAAATAAGGTACTTGAATCGAAAGAGGCATGGGACTTTTACATATTCTATCTATTTAAAAACATGCAGCTCGAAACAATGAAAAATATCGTTGCCAAAGTAGGCGTGCTTTTGATTAATTTCTGAAAGTCCCTCAAATAAACACATGGCGCTCTAGAAAACCCTTTGTACGACCAGCAAGATAATTCTTACGGTGCTATATAGATGTCGAATCAACAGTGCTAAGCAGATGTCGAATCAAATTATTTCAGGTCACAAAGGGAAAAGAACAGCAAAAAGAAGTGAACTCCCCGTTTGGACAGCGACAAAAGCAGAAATCCGCTGCTTGGAAACTCCTCTACTGGTGGCCTCGCCCAAAGTACCCGTCTCTACACAGAGAGCTTCTTACCCTTGAGCTTGCTAATACCGTTCACTACTTTGAAACCTTTTTTTGTCTTTGGGGGAAAGAAAATTTCTTTTCTGCTTCACGAGAATGAGAGCGCAGACGTCTTTTGTTTTTCAGTTGTCGGCGGATCACGATGGATTCTCTCCGCTTGCCGTTCTTTCAGTTCCTGAAAATAAGAACTGCTAAATTTGTTGCAACATTTAATGGTCACTAAAATTTTCTCAACGTGTTGCATTGAGAAATTACTGACAGAATTAGAATAAGTTAAGAGTAAATACTTCTACTGAGGGAACAAAAGCAAACTAAAAGTATGCTTAAAACATTATTTTTATTTCATTTCCAGGAATCACAATGGTTTTCCCTCCTTTTAATTTTCTTTCAGGGGGTCGGGATTTTGAGGATGTGTTCACTGCTGTGAGGTACAAAAAAGTATGCGTAAATAAATATCATTATCACTTTGTTGTAATCGATAGTTACTGTCTTTTCTCAAGTGTTTCAGTACTTATAAGTGCAGTTGACATCGCAGATAAGAATACTCAGTTCCTTTTTCAATATTATTAAACCATGCTGCGTTAGTGTACTTCTTGAGCACTCATTTGCATTTCAAGTGGTTTCTATTGTTCTCGTCCTTCATTTTCCTGACAGTCTCAGTGAAGGGAACAGATCGGCGTGCTACGAAGCAAAACTGCTACAGCCTTAGAATCTACGTTAGAATGTATTTACTTTGATAAACTTCCTTATTTAATTTATATTTTTTATTGTACTAAATATTCACGTCGCGTTCTAATAATAGTTTTTATTAATTAGCTGGGCAAACGAGCAAAAAACTTTCTGTTCCTGTAACTTTTGTGCATCTTGTACTTTCGCATTCGCTTTTGTTTTTCTCCGCTCCCGTATTTTCATTTTCTCTTTTCTTGAGACAGGTTAGGTTGGATTTAGCAGGCATGCCAGCGACCTTCCCTGGTGTTGTGCAGTTAAAAGGAAGTACATAAGTTTTTGTCTAGTGCATAATGTTGTATGTATTCATATATACGGATAGTCAACGCAAATTATCATACACCCGATTTGTTTGTGTAGGGCATTTTTTTTATTGGGGTTTTAACAACCTCTGCGAGCAACTCAATGAGCTATAAGCAGTCGCCCGTCCATAATTTCAGGCGACTGGTTCCAGAAAAAGGAGAGAAATCCAGTGCCGTAAAACAAATACAACATCCATGCCTCACAGGATTCGAACCCAGACCCATCTCAGACGAATAGTCAGAAGCAGATAATTAATATTTACGCACCCTGGTGGCAAACTATTCTTAACGAAAAATTAGAAATTACATACGAAACATTTCCCGTCAGGAGCTGTTTCCGACACAGGAAGAATTTTTCTGAACGGTGATTTACAAGCCGAGATATCGGGGAAAACGAAATTTACCCTTACACCCCCTGTGGAAAGTGTATGAATTAATTGAAAATTTAAAATCATAAGACAAACATTTCACACCGGAAACGTTACCCAACAAAGAAGGAATTTTTCAAATGGAGCTCTTAGAAGCAGAAATATTGACAGAAATGAGATATCCGCCTACGCACACTGGCGGAGAAATCATGCATTATTTTAAGGAGAAAATATTCCGAAAAAGTTTCATCGACGTGAACGGTATCGGTCCACAAAAGAATTATTTCAACTCAGCACAGTTTTTGCTGGAAATATGCACCAGAAGCAGATATTAACGCTTACGCCCGCTGGTGGCCAAGTCACATATGCTGAACATTTCCCATCAGGAGCTGTATCCGACACAGGAAGAATTTTTCAAATCGAAGTTTTAGAAGCGGAGATATCGGGGAAAGAGCAATTTACCTTTGCGTTCCCTAGCGAAAAATCTTTGCCTTACTTTAAAAAATGAAATTGTATAAGAAACATTTCGCACTGGAAACTCTATCCAACAAAAAAGGAATTTTTAAAATCGGACTCATACAATCAGAGATATTGTCAAAAATATTATATACATCTACGCCACCTGGCGGAGAAACAAAGCATTATTTTAAGAAGAAAATAATCCGAAAAGGGTTTATCGAAGTGACCGGTATCGACCCACAAAAAATGTTTTTCAATCGAGCTTTTAGAAGCTCAAATTTTGCTGCAAATGCATCAGAAGCAAAAATTATCACTTACGCCCTTTGGTGGCCAAATCATTCTTTACCGAAAATTATAAATTATATGCAGAACATTTCCCACCAGGAGCTGTATCCGATGCAAGAATAAATTTTCAAATCGGAAATTTAGAAGCAGAGATCTCGGGGAAAACGCAGTGTATTTTTACACCCCTAGCGGAAAATTTATGCAAAACTTGAAAAAGGAATTATGCCTAAAATAGTTTTTGATGTAAATGGCATTGAAAGGTAAAATAATTTTTCCAATCGGATAATTAGAACCAAATATATGCAATAAAATGTATTTCTGAATTCGATATCATCTGCATTTACGCCTAGCAGCAAAATATCATCTGGTTCTAGCAGTAAAATTGTACATCCTGAAAAAACCTGGGATGCAAGGATCATCATTTGCAGATTTCAGGCTTCCCAATACAAAAAGAAATTTTCAAATCGGTCTAACATTTGCGAAGATATGGTGTCCACAAACAAACCGACGGACAAAACGGTAGCATAAGCACTATCGGTATAATCTTCAGATTCTCCGAATGGTTCTTACTTTATCTTGACTATCGGTATTATCTTCAGATTCTCCGAATGGTTCTTACCTTATCTTGACTATCTGTATTATCTTCAGATTCTCCGAATGGTACCGAAAACGTAAGTAACTATCATACATCCAGTGATAAAACGACTGAAGGAGCACCAACGGCGTTTGTCACTACCATTAATCTACGCCTGCGCAAAAAACATCGCCAACGCTGAAGGCGACGTCTCTTTGGTACAGCTCTCTCGAAGCCATAGTAATGCCAACTTGCATTGGTGGAATGAATGAGATGAGTGTCACAAAAAATGACGAGACGTCGCCTTCAGCGATGGGGTTCAATTTTTTCGAAGAAAGGAACATGGTTGGTAAATGTGTGGCGACTTATGGAGGAAAAAGCTTTTTGTCCAGAATTGTTGAGGTCCGTACAGAGCTCACTGCTGAGATTCAGGTGTAAGGCATTATCCCTTACGTTGGGCGGTCATCTCTAATACGTACCGAGAATAATTTTATGGCGCAGCAATGTAAAGGCAATGATTTTTGCCCTGTTTTATTACCAGTCCTTCAGAGCATGCAAGCAACAATATTCCAGTATAGTATCGTCAGACGACTTACCGAAAACGTTTCTCTGAAGTGCTTGAGAGCGGATTAAGTGTTGTTGATCTAATTATAATGCATCAATGGTTCATAAATTTAATTATTTTCTTGGTCAATGAGCTTGAAACCAAAATATAGCTTATACGTTATTTTTTATCTCAAGGGTTATTGCTGTCCTTTGAGACTTGACAGTGAACTGGCCGCAAATATAGCAAAATATACTGCTGCACAAAAGTAAAAGACGAACAAGGAATCTGACGGTTACAGAGCATCATAGGGCAAAAAGAGCTTGCTAACATATGCACACGATTGCAATGAGGTGTGAGAAGATATTCTACCATGCGCAGCCGGTATGGGGTGTTTGGAAATATGATATGAAGCGCAGACCATATACAAATTTTGTAAGAGCTCCTGACCTATCCGATGGACGGATAGCTTCACTAAAATATTTCATACGTCCCATACGCAGCAGCTGTCAATGGGGGTACACAGGCAGGAGGCCCATTGGTGTTCCATATGAGTTCGTTTTGTTTTTCCCATGTGTTTCAGCGATGGATGAAGAAACTGTGAGCCTGAGGTAATAAGCGGATGTCTCGCAGTCATCACATAGATGATTTTAACAGAGACCGAATTATCAGCAAACCCGAAGAAGCTAGGACTGTGACCGATGTCGCCAGAGAGGTTGGAGTAGCACACAACATATGCTCGCAGCCTTGGGCAGCCTTAAAGAGACACAGGGCTACTGCCAGATCTTTTGCTAAATGTCATTCTCGCTGCACAAACCAGCGTATTGTCCGTTATTTGATCGTAAAGATAAAAAATAGCTGAAAAAGTACTTCGGGGAAGTTGGGTAATCGTCTTCGAGCAAGTACAAGTATTCAAATTTCACGTCAAACCGTGTCAAAACGAAAGGAGTATATGCCTGAAAACCCGTGCTCCGTCTAACATTATCCAGAAAGCATCGTACATCGTCATGACTGATGTATGTCTCACGTTGTCTGGTCTTCCGTTCAGTTGCACAAGGTAATGTTCACAGATAAAATCCGCTTTAGTCATTCGTCGGTTTCCAAGCGGCAATTGATCTGGAAGGAACGTGGGAATGGAAGGAACGTAGGAATCCAACAACACATTGGGGGTTTTACGAAGTCCTGGCACAGGTCTTCAAAGGCGTACGACACCTCGTGAGGACTTTTGTGTCACTTTAATCACAGGTCTTCAAAGGCGTACGACACCTCGTGAGGACTTTTGTGTCACTTTAATCACAGGTCTTCAAAGGCGTACGACACCTCGTGAGGACTTTTGTGTCACTTTAATCACAGGTCTTCAAAGGCGTACGACACCTCGTGAGGACTTTTGTGTCACTTTAATCACAGGTCTTCAAAGGCGTACGACACCTCGTGAGGACTTTTGTGTCACTTTAATCACAGGTCGTCATAGATTATGTACATCCCGGCAATTGCCCTCAAAGATCTTTGCTTCCACTGGGACTACGGTATCGAGGCAACCAATATATCGAAGACTTAATGCGATTGGCCTTTGTGCCAGAAGACCCATGACTTTTTCCCTCTAACCACATCTCACAGAAGTTCTCGCTTGAACTGGTGCAGGCATCATCGTTTCTGGAGCTCAGACGAGTGGGCTGGTTCGACCTACAAACGGATTCTTGTCTGCAGGGAACAGGGAACTCGTAATGATCCTGCAAAAGTTTACACACGAGTCTCATTTAAAGGCCCATAATGCTCGTGTGGGTTTGCATTATGTTCAAAGGCCACACACCACTCCACGTGTTCGCAGGAGGCAACATGAATGCTAAGCGCTATAGAGACGAAGACTTACAGCTCTGCATCACACATTTTCTGGGAGCTGTTTTTCGTCAGTTCTTTTTAATAGATGGTAATGCCCGTCCTCACAGGGCTCAGTTTGTCGGTAATTTTCTGTAGAATGAAGATATTCGGCGTATGGACTGGCCAGCCAGGTTTCCGGATTTGAAACCTATACATCATGCCTGGGAAGCTCTAAGAAGGCGCGTAACAACTCGTCAGCCCTCTCACAGAACCCATCCTGAGCTACGCTGTGCCCTTATGAAGGAATGGAATTTTTCGGCTCTAGAGTTCGTCAACAACCTAGTGATGAGTATGTATCGTCCTTGTGCGAATTGTCTGTCCGTACTAGGTAATCGCATTCTTTATTAAGACATTTTCAGGTTATATTTCTACATCTTACCTTAATGACATTTGCTGATGTGACCTTGCATACGAAAAATGTTCACAGATTTGTCTGTTTTTAACAAATGCTTATTATCCTTATGATTGCGTTTCTTTACTGGCAGAACGTCTATACCTGCTGTTACATGTTTTGCTCTTTATCCCTGCGAATGCCTACTGGACTTTAATTTTGAACACCTGTGCATATTGCAATATAGTGAAATACAAATATATAGTATTTCTACTGTTACGCAATACTGTTTAACAGTTACACTTCACTTTCATTTGGTTAGAAGTCACTATTACGCTCAGGGTGCTGCCAATAGAAATTTCCTTAATACAAAAAATTATGTTTATTTTTAAAAATATTTAGTTTTTTTTAATAAAACTACGCTTAAACTGCAAAAATGAAAATATGTTCGGAATTTCCTATAAAAGAAAAGGTCATTTTTATTAGGCTTAGCACGCAAAATGAAAATAAGTTGGGAATTCCTATTAAAGGAAAAGCCAATTTTTTATTACTCTACCTTTTGTAGCCTGACCCCCAATTCTCGATGGTTACCTAGCTGTAGCATAATGACAGGCATATTTCGCAATATTCTTGATGAGAAACAGCTTAAAATTTTGACTGATGGCAGAAAATTAAAGAGAAACGATATTTTAATATGAATGAAGGGGCCTGTGTGCGAAACTCGCTTCCGGTCGGAATGCTTTTCAAGGAATAGCTCTAAAACAATCTTTAGAAAAGTAATCTTATCAAAACATCGATTGTAATTTCCGCAGCGGTTTACTTCTATGAATACTTCATTTTATTCTAGTTTAGATTTACTTTGAAATCAGCTTGACATTAATGATATTTTTCTAGTCATCGAAGAGCTATTTATGGAACAGACATTCATCTTTATTGAAAGAACTTTTCGGCATTTTATGAGGTAAGTGGACACGGTGATATATTCAGATGCTTATCTCAAGTAAATGCTTCTTTTCATCATTGGCTACCGAAATGTAGTTTTACCAGTAAATAATTTTCAGCAAAGTAATCATTCGACCGTGTAGTTTTCAGAATCGACCCAAGAGCTAAATGACTCCCGCCTACGTAATATATGCCCGTATTTTCGTTCTTCCACTAACAAAGTCACCGACTAATAAATCTTTACCGGAGTGATTTGCAGCACAATTATCCCTTGCTCGAGTGAGTTTTAATTAGGAAATCATTCGTTTAATGGGCTTTCAGTTAACCACGATTCTATCAAATAGTTTTACATAATGTCTCCTATTTATTGTTCCCACATGTTTCTATGTTCAGAATTTTGTGCAAGTTTCTTGTTTATTAATAACGACTAGTTCATGAGCTATTTATCTTCATTTTTCCCATTTAAGGTCTTTAGAGAGAGATAAGCTACTGTAATTTTAATTACGTTTCCGTGATTTGTTTTATAACGGTGTTTAATTCTGTTGTGCTAGAATTCTCCGCGCTGCTTGGTTGTGTTGAATATGTATGTATTTATTTCTATGTGCATGCTTGTGCATTCGGGCTGTTTATGTGTATTTCTATAACTTCGCGTACAAAAAGATATTTATCTGTATGATGCTCCCGTGGCCAAGTGGTAAGAGATGAGATTTTCTGACTAATCGTTCAAGATAGGTCACGGGCAACGAGATACTGAAGACTAGGGCAACTGTTTTGTGACTTTCAAGATCTCTGTCCTTCGTAACGAAGCGAATACTTTTTCGGAAGATTATTGCATATCGGTGCTTGCTGAATCTATTTCGCTGATCAACAGAAAATCAAATGTAAACAAAGAATCTTTATTTCACTCTTGAAGCTTACATCACTAATAGTGCTCGTTCCTGCAACTTTAGGTGATTAGTTTAGCATTCGAAATTCAAAGAATCTTGCTTAGCATTAGCTGTAACTAGAGACCGAATTAAAAAACAAAAAATTTGCATGCAAATGCACACCTAAAACACACAATGTGCACTTAAAATGTAATATGTGTTTATAAATTATGTTTATTTATCTCCAAATAAATTACGTGGACTCAGAACGACTTTTCAAATATGAATTTTGTGAACCACACACACTTTAATGAATTATCATTAAGCATAGTAACTAATACTTTGTAGCTGATATACACTGGCGTGCAAAAATTAAGGACGAGACAGTTTTTCGAATGCAACGTCGTGCAGAAGTGCTCCACATCGACTCAAATCATACCATAAGATTCCCAAGATGTAAGAATATGGGACAAGTGAGCAAAACTGTCCAAACAAGGAATCCAAAGGATACAAAGGCACTTTATTGAAAATGTAGCTTCGAGTACAACTGGACAGAAGACAGACACGTCCATGTGACAGGCGGCTGCCAAGAAAAATCCAGTCTTTAGTAGGGGATATGATCACCCCTGATTTCGTTGCAGGATTTACAACGTCTGTCCATGCTGAGGACGAGGTTGTCAAGGAGCTGTTGAGGCATCGCGGCCCATTTCTCTTGTAGCGCCAATCGCAGCTGCGAAATCGTTGCTGGCGGCTGGTGACGTGCTGCCAAGCGTCTCCCGAGAAGGTCCCACACGTGTTCGATTGGATTTAGGTCCGTGGACCTTGCGGGTCAATCCATGCGTTGAATATCTTCACTCTCCAACAGCTCTGCGACAGCCACTGTACGATGAGGTGTAGCGTTGTCGTCCATGAAGAAAAACTCGGGACCCACAGCACTTCTAAACAGACGCACGTGAGGCAGGAGAACCTCGGCACAATAGCTGACACCAGTGAATGAACCTCCTTGGAAGATGTGGAGGTCAGTACGGCTACCAAGCATGATATCGCCCTAAACGAGAACTCCGCCACCTCCAAACCGGTCCGTTTCGATGATGTTGGGGCTGTGATTGCGTGTTCCCTGCTCTCTCCAGATGTCTATACGTCCAGAATCGCTCGTCTGACTAAATCGGCTCTCATCCGTAAAGAGAACTCGACCCCATTGCTGATGTGTCCATCCAATTCATGTGTTCCTGGCGCCACAGAAACCGCCGTCTCCGATGAGCAGGCGTTAATGGCACACACCGTACTGGTGGTCGTGCAAATAGACAACCTTTGTGCAGCCTCCTGGCCACGGTAAAATGCGATAACGGACGTCCGGTTGTCTGTTGCATTTGCCTTGTGATTTCTCCCGCTGTCTGCCGTCAGACTCTTCTCGCCTGTAGGACAATGTACCGGTCGTCCGCCGCAGTGGTTGCTCGTCGACGACCACTGATATACTCTCAGACAGCTGTTCCTGTCGTTTGAAATGCTCTCCAAGCTCGTGAAACGACGCTGTGAGCGATCGCGAACTCCTCGGCCACACTAGTCACACTTCGACTTTCTTACAATTTTCCAACGACGCGACCTCGGACAAAATCATCCAGATGTCGTCTACTGGAATGCCTGTTGGCCATATCACACGGAAGGCAGCAACTCGACGTCGTTCAAACCGATGTACACCGTGCAATAGCTTTCACCAAATTGCTGAGCGTACACCTCCTGTGTGCTTTATACCCTTCCGACACTCCTCCCCCCTACGTCATGCGCATATATGCGCATGCTCTACCGTACCGGACCCTAATCTATCTCCTGAGTGGTCTTTCGGTCCGTTCTGATTGCTCGTTCCGCTGTTATGCTAATTTCTCCTCTTCGTCCTTAATTGTTGTACACCAGTGTATAATTGTGTACGAAACTAAAATGGAAAAAGGAAAATAACGTCGTAAATAGCAGCAGCAGCACCCAAACAAAAAGTAAAACAGGAACGTGTCTGGGAACAGGAGCAACGCAGCACATGCGGAATAATGAAGCATGACATGCAGTTTACATAACAGGAGAAAAGAAAGTGCTCTCGCAACCCAAATGAATTAATTGAACCGAAGTCATCGTATTGTGCTAATAAGCGTTACAGACATTCGGTTGAGTGCTAAGGACGAAGAAATGGCCCGTCGAGAACATCATGAAGATTTTACCCGTGATAGTGAAATAGATGATAGAAGCAGATGCATGCCAAATCAATCAGCAACATCTGTTTGACTATCATATATTTCTGAAGTGTTGTTTATTCAGCGGGTTCCCATTCTACACGCGTGCAGCTAAGATGAAGAATCATATACCGATAAAACATTCCATTATGACTACCCCCAACCTAGAGAAATGAGCGTGCCTGGAGACCGAACGCTGGCGAAGGTGAAGTTCACAGAGCAATATAAATACAACCCGAGTACAAGCTTTTGGTTAGTAGAGTGTTCGGAGTCAGAATGGGAAAAAGCTGCCGATTTATCGGAGTTTGATAAAAGAAAAATTGTGATGACGCAGCGCCACGGAATTGCGATCCCGGAAATGGCGCGGCTTGTCGGTTCTTCATGTGCCGCTGTAGTGAGTACGTATGAGAAATCCTGCAGAGATGGCCAAAAAATGAACCTCGTCCAGCAATCATATGTCGTCCGCTGCTCATTGATGCCAGGGGGAGCGGAGAGTGTCGCTCATTGTTCACAGTGACCGCAGGGCCACAGTGCGACAAATCACCCGCAGCTACAACGGTGGTGATCAGGGCAATGGGTCAGAGCACACAGTTCATCGCAGTCTTCTGCGCATGGGCCTGCGACCAAAGACCTAGCCGGGTCACTATGCTCACTGAAAGTCGTCACCAACAACGTATGAAATGGGCCCAATATCATCCAGATTGGACCGTGGAAGATGGGAAGAAAGTGGACTGGTCTGACGAAACAAGATTTCTGGTGCATCACGTAGACGGCCAAGCGCGGATTCGCCGATTACCAACGGAGGCTATGACATCTGGATGCACTGTTGGACCAAAACAAGCCGTCGGCGCGGCGGATGCGTTATATTGTGGGCAATGTTTTCTTGGGACACCTTAGCCTTCATTATCCCATTGGCACAAACCCTGACACCTGTCAGTTACCTGAACATCGTTGCGGACTAAGCTTACCCATTCATGGCAACTGTGTTACCTACTGGTGATGGCCATTGGCAACACGATAATGCGCCATGCCACACTGCCAGAATAGTCAATGAGTGGTTCGAGAAACATGCTCGTGACTTTCTGTAAATGCCCTAGCATCCAAATTCACCTGCCATAAACCCAATCGAGCATTTGTGGTTCGACTTGGAAAAGCGGGTTCGCGCTAAATCACCACTACCCCGAAATGTACGGGAACTGGAGGGCCTACTGTTGACATTATGGTACCAGATACCCCAGGATACCCATCGGTAACTCATCGAATCGATGCCTTTCCGAGTGGCCGCTGTTTTGCTGGCTAAAGTGAGTCCTACAGCTTATTAGATAGGTGGTCATAATGTAATGGCTCATGGGCGTATTCTTCTATTTGCGCTCGGAGGAGCGTTTAATCTGAGTCGCAAAACACACATCCTCAGTTGCTTGGAGGTTCATTGTTCAGGATGGTGTAATGGTAAAATTATCGAACGTAAATCGGGAGATACGGGTACGATTCCCTTTCCAGGACAATGTACTTTTAAAGATTTCTGAGGCATGTCTACTTATACGATTTCACTCGTGGTCAAATAATTGTGACGCTCGAGAAGTGGCTAACTGCAATCAGTGATGAATATGGCCTAGGAAGTTGCTATCGTTCATAGCATCGTATCGCGTGCGTGGTCGGCCTTCAGGATTTCAGGTACAGCTGTGGTAACGACCGGTGTAGGTGGTCCACCAAAAGTCATCCTCAGTGAGGACCGCTATCTGTTCCTACAGACCAAGAGGTATCTACTCCAGACAGCAAGTAACTTTGCAGAGAAACTAAACATGAGCTCAGGACGCACAGTATCGCGGTTTACAGTGGGCAGGCGATTACACAAAGGTGGAATGTTTGCCTTCCGACGACCATTACGCTGTGTTCCTTTAACAACTGCTCGCCAGAGACACCGTTTACAATTATCCAGAGAACATAAGGACGCGACAGCAGAACAGTCGAATACGGAATTATTTTTTTTATTGGGGTTTAACGATCACCGTGAGTAGCTCAGTGGGCTATAAGCAAGTGCCCGTCCATAAGGCAATTGGCTATAGGGAAGGGAGTGAGCCAATGCGGTAAAACAAGCACAAGATCCATGCCTCACCGGGATTCGAACCCGGACTCATTTCGGACGAATGGTCAGTAGGCATCGTTTAGACCACTTCGTCATCAGGGCGGCACCGTAACTTTTACTGATGAGATTAGATTTCGTCTCTCTCGAAAATCTGGATGTCAGCTAATGTGGTGTGTGGTAGGCATTTGGTATCGCTCGAAAACATCAATGAAAGAGATACCAGTAGATATGGTGGATGCGGTGTTCTCTTATGGAGAGTCATTCACATTGATGGATGTTTGGAGCTCCAGATATTGAAGCAAGGTACTGCAACCGGTGTGCGCTACTGTGAGGTAATCCTTCCAAACGTGCATACATGTTCTTCGTGTCTTCGGCACACAGTTCGTGTTAATGGACAATAACGCCACACATCATTGTACCGTGGCTGTTGGAAAGTAAAAACATTCAGCGGATGGTTCAGCCAGAACATTTCCTCGACTTAAATCCTATAGAACACATGTGGGACGTTATGGAGAGACGCGTTGCGGCACGTTAACACACTGGAAACTGACCAAAAGCTGATGACGGCGCTGACGAAAAATATACGATATCACCTCAAGATCTCATTAGCAACCTAGTCGGAATTGTGTAGAGATGGTGCAAATCATGCATTGACATTAAGGTTATCCTTTCCCCTACTGAGGACCTCCTCTTCCCTTGGAAATATGTTTGGCAGTGGTGCATCTCTATCATGATACACCCTGCGCTGTATCCAAATCTGAATAAATTTCCACTATATTCTGTAGTATCTGCAGTTGTGTTGGTGTTGTTTCTGTCATCATTTTGGTAAGTAATGGAGTTCTTATGATTTGAATTTCACATATCCAAACCGCTCTTGTGCGACCCTACAGTTCAAAACCTGGCTAGTACTTAAGTTTTGCACACCAGTCCAATTAATAAACAAAAACACCTTAAGTAATATAGCTTCATTGAACATAATTTCTGTTTCAAAAGAAAACAATATGGTTTTCCAAGTGTTCAAACTTTTTGGTTTTTTCGTCTGCCAACCAAATTCATTTTAATTTGCACAGTTAATTTGTGGAAAAGTGGTCACAGAACATTCTTAATTTGTGAAGGACAGTTTTTACATGGTGAGTGATTTCACTAATCGCACAACATACAATTTTTCCATGAGAAGTTTAATCCTTACTGTATTCGAAAATCCACGCTTCGATTAAAACTTCCACATTTGATTAAAGTTTAGGTATTTTAGTCTCTGACTCTCATTATCGAAGCTGCGTTTTCCCAAACCACTGAATTCTTCGCAGATCAAACATAACACACTTATTCAGAGATCTGTTATGTTGATTTGGCACAGATAACAATTGCTATAACGAGATCATTAGGGTTAAAAACCATTTCACAAAACTAAATGTTGCATGCTGTATTTGTGCGCAGCTCCGGATATACATCGTCTTAGTTTTTGTGGGAGTTGAGTTGACATTTCCTTCAGGATGGTTAAATAACAAAGCTCGTCTACCGGCAGAGAACATTTCTGATGTCCCGTTTCGTGTTGCTACGTTTGGAGGAAAGCAGTTCATTACTTTTTCATTTGTTTGGTTGCAGTTAACTGCCAATGCTTTGACCTACCATCGAGCTTAGACGTTCATTGTGTTTGTGTTACTGCTTACTTCGTCAAGTCTCGGGAGCTTGAAGCCTATCCTTGTTTTACACTTTCCAACCGTAGGTTGAAGAAGCGTATATGCTTCAGCTTTGTCCATCCGTCTGTCCGCACGAGAACTTACGTAAAAATGGTTCGATTTCGATGACATTTTAGTATGTGGTAGAGGACTACCTGAGGACGAACCCTGTTGAAAATGGGACAAATGGGTTCAAAGGTCACGACGTAGGAGCGGGATCCATTCCATTGCACTTATGCGTCATAACGTCGTAAATATGGTTCGATTTCAATGAAATTTTACTATGTGGTAGGGGACCGCCTGGGGACGAATCCTCTTCAAAACGGAGGAAATTGGGTCAAAGGTCAGGACATAAGAGCGGAATGCATTCCATTGACCTTATGCGTCATAACGTGCGTAAAAATGGTTAGATTTCGATGAAATTTCAGTATGTGGTAGGGGACCTCCTGAGGACGAACCCTACTGAAAATGGATGAAATATGATCAAAGGTCTAGACATAGGATTGCGATCCATTCAATCGCTCTAAACCCATATTATTAAGGTGGACGTCAAGTAATTTTGCTTCCTATACTTCCTATGGAAAAACTTTTGTACACATTTCCTTCACAATTAATGTATTCCAAAGGATGAAAATTTGAACAGAGATTAAAATAACTTCGTATTATAACTTGGAATACTTAATATTTTCTAAACCATAACCATAATTATATTAAAAATCAATAACTTTTCCTTTGGTGTTGAAACCAGAAAAAGAATGGCGCTACCTGTACTTTGATGATGTCAGTAGACAAACAAATGTTGGATTGCATAATTATGGTTATGTTTTAGAAAATATTAAGTATTGCAAGTTATAAAATGAATATATTTTAATCGATGTTCAAATTTTCATCCTTGCGAACGCATTAATTGGGAAGAAAATGTGTACAGAAATCTTTCTATTCGAAGTACAGGAAGCAAAATTACTTGATGTTCACCTTAAAGGAGCAATTCTTGTATGTATGTAAATTTTATTTTGAAAACGGCTCTAAGGATTTTGATGAAAGTCGTTAACCTACCGTTTTCTAGTACTAGAAATCAATTTAGCTTGATCTCTACTTTAGGAAAATTGGTTTAGTGGGTTAAATAACCACACCGAATTACCACGTTTTTAGTGTAGTGTCATGACGTTGTCCCATTAGATGTTGGAGCGCGGTCACGCCATCTGTCTCATTACGTCACGCATTGTGTGTGGATCCTATTAAAGTTTTATGACGTCACACTCTTGCAAGCAGATGGTCGCGATTCCCATCTGCCTCATTACGTCACGCGTTTTGTGCGTATGTTCGTTCGCACGATAACTCGCGTAAAAATCGTTCGATTCCGATGAAATTAATTTTAGCTACTGGTAGGGAAACACCTGGAAAGGAACGATATTGAAAGTGAACGAAATGGGGTGAAAGGTCAGGACATAGGAGCGGGATCCATTCCACTGCTCTTGTGCGTCATAACTAACGTAAAAAAGGTTCTATTTCAAATAAATTTTAGTATGTGGTAGGGGACTACCTGGGAACAAACCGTATTGAAAATTGGCGAAATGTGGGCCAAAGGTCAGGACATAGGAGTGGAATCACGTCCATCGCCATTATGCATCATAACTTACGTAAAAATCTTTCGATTTGGATGAATGTCAGTATGTTGTAGGGACCTGTCTGGGGACGAATCCTGTTGGAAATGGGTGAAATGGCGTCAAAAGTTAGGACACAGAAGCGGGATCTATTCAATATTCTTATGCATCGCAACTTACTTGAAATTGCTTCGATTGCGACAAAAGGTTATCATGTTATTTCGGAGGTATACTGAACCAGTTCTATTGAACATCATCGAAATTGGAGCAAAGGTCAGGGCACAGGAGTGAGATTTATTCTACAGCCATTTTTCTCTTAACTTGAGTAATAACTCTTGAGTAATGATTTCTAGTATAATGGAAAGCGTATCATAATCAATGCATTGCATGATTTTACTTACTTGTTGTTAAGTATACTTGTTAAGTAAAAGACTCAAAAAGATCAAATAAACTCTAAAATTGCTTTGCTTGAAAAATGCAATATACGTGCAAGTTGCGCATTTTATGCATTTATATGCACTAACGTTAAAAGTGATTAAAATATGCAACTTTATATTAGCCACCCCGGTGGCGCAGTGGCCAAAGGCGCTGGCCCCTGATCATTCGTCCGTAAAGGGTCCGGGTTCGAATCCCGGTCAGGTATGGATGTTGTGTTTGTCTTACGGCACTGGCTCTCTCCCTTTCCTGGAACCAGTGACCCTAAATTAGGGACGGGCGACAGCTTATAGGCCATTGAGTTGCTCACGGTGGTCGTTAAACCTCCAATCAAAAAAAAAAAAAACTTTATATGCCGGACCCTTGCTATAACCTAAAACAAAAGCTACAGCGAAAGAAATTATGAAGTATTTAATAACGTTAAATTAAAAAGAAATACAGTATATCTAATTACTTAAAGCAGCTGCAAATGTTCTTGCCTTCGTTTCAAAGGACGTTGCTTCCGCAGTTAAAGGGTCATTTTTAAATTTTTATTTCAGTTCAGTACTTAAATATTCTCACTTTCCTTCCATCTGAAATACTCATTCTGAAATCAGCTAAGACTTTGGTCTAATTGTTAAAGCACATAATAGCTAATTGTTCAAGCACACAACAGGAATAACATTTAAAAAAAATATAGAAATTCAGCTACACACTGAAGGCATTTTCTGAAAGCAAAAACATCTAAACTTATTTTTAAAAAAAAGCGTTTATTAATTCTAAAAATAACGAATATTAAGCGATCGATTCCAGAAACCAATTTTCGCAGTTTTCAGAAAAAAGCTTTTGAAAGATTGCCTAAGCTACAGAAACAACTCCGGTGGTTTCATGCTGCGGATGTTTTAAGTAGCTTCTGCCAGTCAAGTTAAAACAGTTCTGAACGTTTATATCATTTATTACATGATTTGTTTCATCACCATAGATTTCCATACTTTCATCACTGGTTGGAAAAAACTAGCTTTGCATGCAAGGCAACTTGCTATTCCTTCTTCGTACCTGTTTTAATAAGCCACATTCATTAAAGTATCGTAGTTAAATGAATGTATTCGAAACATTTTCAAAATCCACCATGCTTTCTCTTAAAGAATATTAGAGACGCCTTCACTCTGCTTCACTATGATAATCCTTCTGCATTTTCTACAAGACGAAAGAAGTTCATAAAAGGAACTTTTGTGAACTGAAAACTTTTGAAATCGCAATGTATTTTGCTAATTGATTTTCCTTCAATTCGTCGTTTAAATAACGTCATGACCAAATAGGAGGGCTGTAAATAGTCACCTGTCTGCAATTCAGGACCTTTGGTTCTATGGCTGGGACAGAGCCATGCACCATGAGACAGGTATACTACTCATCCCTCTTCCGGGACTCATATCATAGTGTTAAGAACATGAAACGGGGCAACGGAGAAGAGCGCCAGGGGAAGATGTCAGTACCGATGATATTGTACATGAACGAAAGAAGAAACTCATATTATACTGGAATTTTTTTCCAGTTGATGCCTCTATGAAGGAAAGATTAATTATTATTGGAACAATGCTACGGTAATACTGTTACATAAAAGAGGGGGACCTCGAAGTCTCAGGAACAGCAGACACGACATCCCTTCAAAAACTGCTTACAAAATTTTCATTACCCAGCAAAAAGTCTTGCTGGGCCAGCACTGACAACAATGGCCCAGCACCATGTTGCCGCTGCCGAACCGTCAATAAAATGTCCGGGAGGCCAACAGAAGGACCAGCAGTTCAAGCCAACAGCTGGCCAACAGTTGGCACCCCATCAGTTGTCCATGACAGGAAGTAGCTGCCACAATGGCCCTTCAGCGGCCCTGCAGGCCCGTGCCAGAAACGATGGCTACCCTAATGTGGTCCGCTAGTTTGCCGGTCGTGGCAGCCGGCAACCATGTGACGTAACTGGTGGCTTGCCGAAAATTATCCGCCAATTTCCCAGTAGTAGCCATAAAAAAAAATCAAGAATAACCGCCGTTTCCCAAAGCTACAACTTTTTTTCTACCCTTACGAAACTTGTGAATTATAGCACTGCGCTGGGGAAATTTTCTCGACGTACCGGAAAAACACCCGTTTCAATCTGGGTGGATTTGAAACTGGGCTGTCGGCGTGGGAGCTGAGCTCTCTACCGAACAGACTAATTTGTCACGCACGCGCATGTGCATGAAGTTGTCTGTTTTGTACACAATGTGTAATCGAATGGTTCTCTCTTTCATATTACAATATTGCAAAGTATTTTTCATAAAAGTCAGTTTCATATATTTCATAAATTTATTTTCTCAACGTAACGATAATTTATTTTTTTCCCTTAAGGGAACTTCACTCATTTTCAAGGAGTGCACATATTTAGAGTCACTTTCCAAAGTTTTGTACTGTCCTTGTCGTCTTGAAAGGCGATTGTTGAATTATTATATATTTACCCGGGCTCATGTCACATTCTGTTACATTTTTAAAGCTGTATATTTCCCTTTCCGTTGTCCGAAGCTTCATTTGTTTTAAAGAGGAAAGATATTTTATTTTACTGTTCGTTATTTTTAGAAGCGAACTCCTCCCGTCTTGTGTATTCAACCCATGGATGAGTGCATTGTATCCACATAGCGCTGCATTTTTTTTTAATAATTAATAAATTTTGTACTCGTATAATACTTTTTTCTCCTGCAAACGTTTTTTTAATGGTTTTGCAGGACATTTCTTTCAAGCGGTTTAAAATTTTTTCTTGTTATTCACCCACTCCATTCCATGAATTATTATTCATGGGAATGGAGTGGGTGTATTTCATGGCGGTAATCTATAATTTCATGGCTTAATCTGATATCTTAGTAGACGTGGAATTTCATTAGGAAATTAATTCGCCTCTCTACATATGGCTTTTTTCTTAACATCCACTAAAATAACACGATGGCGATAGCGTCGTCTTCAACTAACTGGTACCATGAGAGACACGGCAAGTGTTGCATCTGCGCATGCGCAGTCCCGTTGCTTTCATCTCCTGTTGGGGTTGCATTGGTTGCTAGCAACGTGCCACTAGTGGCACTTGCTTGGAGGCCCACAACTCACGGCGATGCTGCAGGGCCATCAATGTTTCGCCAAGTGATAGCGCTGCCACCAACGGACCGCTACCGGCCCGTGAGCGGCATATTTCAGCCAGCAGTAACCCATGACTGCCAGCTGATGGTCAGCAGTTTCCCAGCACTTGTGTTTTTGCTGGGTAGTTAAGCTGCGGTCATATCACATGAAGGAAACGCTGGAGAAGTAAAAGCCAAAAGAACAAGCTGGGTTCAGGAGTGAATGCAGCACTATAGACCATATCCGTGTACTGAGGGAAATAACTGAAAAATAGAATGGATTAGAACCACCACTATGTATGTATATTATAGATTATGAAGACAGCTTTTGATTCCTTGCAACCATCACGAGGCCGCCCCGGTGGCGCAGTGGTCTAAACGATGGCCTCTGATCATTCGTCCGAAAGGTTTCGAATCCCGGTCAGGCATGGTGGTCCGGTTTCGAATCCCGGTCAGGCATGGATGTTGTGTTTGTCTTACGGCACTGGCACTTTCCCTTCCCTAGAACCAGTGACCCTAAATTAGGGACGGGCGACTGCTTACAGCCCATTGAGTTGCTCACGGTGGTCGTTAAACCTCCAATCAAAAAAAAAAAAAAAAAACATCCCCAGACTGAAATCTTGTAATTTTGGAAAAGCATACGCTGATATGTTTGACAGCGTCTATGAAAATGCTTCAAAGATTCAACTACTCGAGAATACACGTATAAAAATTGGAAATCAAAGAACACAAGTAGCATCATATCTTCTAAACAAATTAATGCCACGTTGTAGAATGCCTTTCAATCATTGACCTGGAAAGGCATGAGAATAAAGTTTAATAGAGACAGTTTCCCCCGTGGCACAATAGTCTAAGCGACGACTTCTGAACACTCTTACGAGATGGGTACGGGTTAGAATCCCAGTGACGCATGGATGTTATATTTTTCTTACTGCTCTGACTCTCCAACTTTCCTGGTGTTAGTTGCTTTAAATTTGGTAGGGGTGACTGTTTATAGCCCTTTCAGTTGCTCCCGGGGGTCACTAATCCCGCAAATAAAAAAATAATAATAATGAGAATAATGGAGATACACTATCTACCAACAAGCAATTGGACACCTGTGATAGCAAAGGAAAACGAAGTTTATTCACCTTCAATAGTTGCTGGAGCATCCACGAGCGGCGATTACAGCTGCGACCTTCCGGGGCAAACTCTCAACCAGGCGTTGTACGACGGCTTGCGGTATTTTCTTCCACTCGACTTGGAGAAGACAGGTCTGTTCCTTCACCGATTTCGGACGGTGATGGCACCCCTTAAGTCGACGCTCCAACTCGTCCCAGAGGTGGTCGATAGTGTTAAGGTCCGGGCTCTGCGCAGGCCAGTCTTCGATTCGATTAACCCCATTGTCACCATACCAAGCCATGGTGGACCTCGCAACATGACAGGTGCCATTGTCATCCTGAAAGTAACATGGGTCCACCCCGTAAAACTGCCACAACGTAGGAAACGCATGGTCATCCAAAATGGTGCAGTAGGTCTCGGCGTTGAGTCTACCAGGAATTGCGACCAAAGGTCCTATGCCATACCAAGAGAAACACCCCCATAACATAATTCCACCGTCGCCGAACTTCACAGTTGGCACAATACATTCTTGCAGGAATCGTTCTCCAGGCAGACGCCAAATCCAGACCCTGCCATCCGAATGGCAGAGGGTGAACCTTGATTCGTCGCTCCAGAGAACCTCTTTCCACTGTTCAACGGTCCACTGTCGATGTTCTTTGCACCACGTTAGCCGAGCAGCGCTATTGGACTTGGTGATCAAAGGCTTGTGGGCGGCAGCACGTCCATGATAACCGAGCAGATGGGCTTCCTTACGGATGGTATTCATCGAAAGAACACTCCCGGATACCTGTTGAAACTCCTCGCGGAAAGTGGCTCATCGATTTGGTTCGGTTCTTCCAAATTTCTCTGGCCAGCACCCGTCGATCTCTAACTCCCACTCCCAGTTTTGTGGGTCTGCCGGGTCGGGGCACATTCCGACAGTCACCTCTCATCTTCCACTTGCCAATCACGTAGGTCACTTTCGATTTTGGGTACTTCAACTCGCTGGATATGTCACGTATGGATCGGCCATTTCTGTGATACCTGACGATTAAACCTTTCTCGAAATCAGAGAGCTCCGAACTGCGTAGCATCTTGCATGCGACTGGTTGCGTTGTTGTTTCCCACACGATATTTAACGGCGGTGGCCGTGACGTGTATCAGGACCGCAGATATCGTCGATTGCATGGGTATCCAATTACTTGTTGGTAGATAGTGTAGTTTAAAGCATCTTTGGTTTGCTGACGACATAGTATTTTTTGTAAATAACCCGTTAGAGAGGCAGAGCATGATCTAGGAAATTTCTGACAAGAGTAGAAATATGGGACTAAAGAAAAATTTACAGAAAACGATATTGATGTACGATGATTTCGCAAGAACTTAAGTAATAGATATTGATGGGAAAATTGTTTAAGTAACTAATTCCTGCATCTACTTTAGGCAACAGATATCCAAGCATGGACTACATCGGAGAAGAAATTAATTGGCGTATAGAACTTAGCAGTGCATTTGGAAGAAACAGTGCAATTTTCAAGAGCAATTTTCCACTATCATTTCAAAAGGAAACTGTTTTATATTCAAAGATGTGAACTTTATTTTAAACAGCACGTACAGATAGTATGGAGAACTGACAGAAGTATGGATCGGTGAATGGTGGGTTTAACGAAGAAAAATAGTAAAACGAACTCATGGTCAGGAAAATGACAAGAGTTAAGGGCATCGTGATCAAAGTAAAGACTCTCATGTAGTAATGGACTGGACATTTTATAGAAGAATTGACCACTGGTGGATAACGATACTACCATGCTGGATACCAAAGGATAGGAGTAGATCTTGAAGAAGACCACGTGGAAGATGGACGGATGAAATTCGAAATCATGCCGTGATAACATGGAAGAGCATTGCTTAAGACAGTGATATATGAAAGAGGCCTGGTGCTACGCTTAGGACCGCAGAGTGGAATGAGAACCTCTGCTGCTGCTGAATAATGTTAGCCAATAAAGCAGTTAAAAGTCCAGATATTTTTATTGATTTTCTGCAAACTGGCCTTTAAAAATTACCCTTTGAGATAAGTGTTACGGAAGAGAATAAAATTTAGTGAGATATACAATAAATAAATAAGTTACTCTTCAAGTTATCGCTTGTCACAGAAACAAACTAACTACATCTTTTAACGATTTCTTTCTAACAGCATCGAATTCCTTTGTACACGTTTATTAAGTGATATAATTTCTTTAGAATTATGTACCTTCGTAGTGCTATTTTTACCATTCAGTAAAATGGGAAGTGTTTGACTAAGAAAATTTACATTTTAATGTCCACTTGTCTTGCCGCTGTGGTGCTTCATGCTGGTGACACTCTTTGCTAAACGGGTGAAAGTACTTTGTCATTGTTTAGTTTGGCAGTTCGGGAAAATTTTGGCTTCAGGTTGAAACAGACTTGAATGTAAATTAGCGTTATCTGCATACTTCTCACCATTTCAGAAGCCAGATAGAGCAATTCATTTACCAGAGGGCACAGAACAGCATGGCATGTGCTGTATTCCGCAGCTTCAGTAATTTGCCTTGATACCTGATGTGCAAAATTTCCAGCAAAATTTGAATCCAATGCAATCACACATCGCAGTCTGAGCAATTGTTCCAAACCCGCTGGCTGTCGTAAATACCAACATATATAAACGTGAGATCCCTCCTGAAGGCAAAGGCTTGGCGTCACCTCTATCCCATTTAGTCTGGTGAACACGGAGAGCGGTCGTTTCCAAAACTCATTAGCGATTATTTCACATAAAACATGCGGCTACGAGAAGAGTCGCACGATTGTTTTATGAATCAGAAAGTCACTGTCCTCGTGAAATTGGTTTAAATCTACGTGCGCAATCCTTCATCACTGAAAACAAAAATGCGAAAACCGTGTGGTCATGCACAGCTATGGACGCACCGTTTAAAATTCATAGAAAGAATAAGGTAACTACATATAATTTTAAGCCTTATTTTTGAGATCTAACCGGTTGTATCAACGGATATCTGATAAGGTTCTGAATCTCGTTCAGTATTAATAAAATTCCAATAGAAGAAAACGATATGAGTTATGAGTATTAATAAAATTTCAATAGAAAATAACGATATGAATTATGAGTATTAATAACATTCAAATAGAAAATAACAATATGAATTATGAGTATTAATAGCATTCCAATAGAAAATAACAATATGAGTTATGTGTATTAATAGAATTCCAATAGAAAATAACGATATGAGTTATGAATATTAATAGAATTCCAATAGAAAATAACGATATGAGTTATGAATATTAATAAAATTCCAATAGGAAATAACGATGAGTTATGAGTATTAATAGAATTCCAATAGAAAAAAACGAAATGAGTTATGAGTATTAATAAAATTCCAATAGAAAATAGATATATAAGTTATGAGTATTAATAAGATTCGAATAGAAAATATCGATATGAGTCATGAGTATTAATTGAATTCCAAAAGAAAATAACGATATGGGTTATGAGTATTAATAAGATTCCAATAGAAAATAACGATATGAGTTATGAGTATTTCTTGTTGTTTGAAGGGTGCAGTTGCTTATAGCAATAAAATAATACTGACTAAGTAAATTTTGACACGCAAGCTGCTAAATATGACGACGCATTAATGAGAACAAAAATTAGCTTTATCTGAAGCTTAAATGAATATAACATATATACAGTTGACCTAACCTATAGGCTTCTGTTACCATGTTGTAACTATGAAAATAAGAATGACGTTCAAGTGAACTGACTGATAAAACATATTATACAACACACTATTAGGAGTTGGAATTCAAATATGTTGGTAAGATACTTGATGCTTACTGTTCTTAGAGACATCGGGAAGACAGTCACTTGTCACCTTGATAGGGAAAAACTCCGCTAGAAACTTGAACTGGATCCATCGTCATAATCCAAAAGGGACAGTTCGCACTGTATCAACTCTTTAGGCTTATCCATAGCAGCTCCTAGCAGTTGAGACATTAATTCCTTCAAACTCCGACGACATCAGACTTTGTCGACATCAGACTCGGACTCTCCAGGTCATGCTCCACAGGTCATACACCGATATATACTCCTGGCTATAATCCCGGGTAAACTACACCTCTATCCGAAGACAGCTCGTCTTTATAGCGGCTTGATGATGGTTTGTGACGTGATACGTCAACGTCCCTGCTTTGCATGACTGCGTATGTTTTTTTGTTGTTGTTTTTTTATTTTTTGAGCGGGCTGTGAAACACTGCGGAAATTCACTATTTCCAACAGTATTAATTAAATCCCAATAGAAAGTAACGATAAATCACTTCATTACTTTTTGTACGACGTCACTTCTCGCTATTTCTCTCTCTGTCTCTTACAGAATTTTCGTTGTAGTGAGAACAAATGCAACATCTTTATTGATTGAATACAAAACAACACTGTTTCCTCAACACAAGAATAAATAAAATTGCATTTGACATTTGATATTTAACGTGATTTTATTAGGATTTTTAATTAAAGAAATTCACACTTAATATCAAGCCGCCTGGATGTAATACAGAATTCGTGTTTTCATGTGGAGAGCTCATTCAACAGCTCAATAAGTAAATGGTTATGACTTCAGTAGTTTAGCAAAACATTATGATCTCCCCTTATCTGGCTTTCGGATTGTTGCCGGCGCGGCGGTGCACACATATGAAAGTCAAGAGCGTATGCAACAGTACCTGTGCCGTGTGCAGTATCAGTCGCATCTGAAACGGTGGTTGTAATGGATAACACACTAGATTTGAGCCACTTGAAAAAGCGTATGATTATCGGATACAGACAAAAGGATTCAGAATTTGGGAAAACTGTAATCTTTGTCTGCTCTTTACTGGCTGCTGTAGTTAAAGTGTACCGAAAGTGTTTTCAACCAGCCGGTTGGTACTGGAAGGCCGCAGCTGCTTAATTCTGGGGAAGAGAGGCCGCTCGGCACTGTTGTCAGGAATAATGGGAGTGCCATCTTGAAGCAGCTGACCAAGATCTGCAAACAGGGAGCATATAGGAGTGTATCGATAGCTACCGTACAATGATTCCTCATCTTATGGGCCTACGGCGTAATTACATGATCCCAGGACCCGTCACCACCGCATATCAATCTTCTACAACGAGTGAAATTTGTTATTAATTATAGGTAGTGGGCGTGGAAGATTGGAAGCAAGTTGCCTTCTCGGATGAAATGCGTATTTTACTTCATCAAGTTGAAGCTTCACGGAAGCGTCCGGCTTCGGACGCTTCCGTGAAGCATCAGGGTTGTTTAATTCCATGATCTCCATTGAGTGATTAAGAGCCGCAGAGGAACAGTGTGCCATTCTAGAAACTGCAGGACTGAGATCAGCATTACCCTGTGGCGTCGAGAATTTAACAAGAGATTGCGCGCCTGTGTCAACAACTGCAATGTAAGCTTTGCGTCGTGAAGAAGCATGAAGATGCAAATGAGACGTAACCGACACGGAAGCATTTAAAGCAGTACTCGATTGTGGTCAGAAGCTTCTGCGACGTAATAGGAAGGGCCGAAGAAATGAGATAGTTTCCATTTACAGAAAAGGAACGTGCATGTACAATCTGTTCTCTAGACTTTGGGTGAGGTGTGCGAGCCACAGCAGAAGACGTAGATTAAATCGGAACAAAAGAACTGAACTCCGAGGAATTCAACTTTGGACGGTTTAAGCGAACGTGTCCAGACATTTTACAATGGAAGCATTGTTCCTTTAACATGAATGTAAATCCGATAGCTTCCGTCCGAAAGGGTAAGATAAATGACACTTGCCGCCTGGGTTTCCTCAAATGAGACTCGAACCGCACGTCAGAAAACGCGTCTTCCATAGTAGCACGCAATTGTCACATAGGTCTAAGGATTTTGCCAGGCTTTCTAATGACATTAATGAAAATCTGGTCAGGGGCTTCCGGTGAAACGTTGCAAAAGAAAATAGTCACTGGCAGATTATTCAGGGGATTAGGGATTAAATGCTTACTTTGGATATTCAGTCCTCTCTTTAGCAGTTCATCTTTTGAACAGTTGGTCTTTAGACACACCACAATGCTGTTGGACGTACGAACAATATTACAAACACCTTCAGGTCAAAGAGTCTGACCCAGGGCATTCAAATATCTCGTGAGAGAAGTTTCCGTCAGTTCTTGAAACCCACTGCACGTTCACGCACCCACTGGTAAGACCCAGCAGAGTCAGGTATTGAAAAACGCAGAACTTTGCGGGTTGAAGCAAACGACTCCATAGAAGAACCATGAGCAAATCAAGTAGAATCAACAGCTTGAGCATAAGTGGAGTTCAACGTTCTCCATCGCTTGAAAAGTCGAAAAGAAGTCTAATTACTTTTATCTAGAGTACAATTTAGTGAAACAATGTCTTGATTAATTCATAATATTACACTTAGCTTATATATTCTTATTCTTGGACCCTTTTGGTTTGGTGCCATGAAACATTACGGGCAGTGCTTGCCATGAAACAAAGGCACGGCCTTGGGTTGATAACACACCGAACTTTTTAATAGGGCGATGATGGTGAATAAAAAAATCTTTAGCATTTACTGCTTAATCGAATACTAGAAATGTTGATTTCATACAGTGAAATTCAACGTACTGTTTGTGTACAATTTTTGTAAGACAAAAAACAAAAAACAAAGAACAATTCCGACACCTGTATGTAGGCCTACGTCCGAAAGTTCTGATCATTCAAAGTACAAATTTTACTACACAGTACTGTAACATAGTAGGGAGAACTTGGGCCCTTTGTACAAATCGGCATTGGACGAATCGGCATTGGACCAATCGTCGTTGGACGAAGCGTCCGGGACTGCACATAAACATCTGCTAATCGTTTTAGCTAAGGTTCTGTTTGGCGTACACGTTAGAGGTGGGTGCAATAGGGAGTGCAGTTTTGCCTCTCACATTCTTCCTGCAATTTAAAGAGATGGCTGTGGATGGCCTCCATTTACTTCAGTAATGCTCATACGCACTATCAAAATTGCTATCCTGGAGATAATCTGTAATTAGTCCAGCAGCTGGTCGGTGACCATACCAGTCGGAGTCTTCAGAACTTTTGCACATGCTGTAAACTTCTCTTACTTCTGTTTACCACAGAAGACGGCAGCGGTGTGCACCTGACCGTAGTGGAGCTGGTGGTACTCTCTGAGCTTATTCTTTCTCGAACTGAATACCAGAATGACTTGTTTCTTTTGAAATCCTGGATTCTGAGGTAAAAGAAACAAATACCTTAAATAGGCATCTTTATCACTGAAAGCTTTACTGTAAATCGAATTCGCCACTTCCTTATGTCTGTTTTTGTTTGTAGTTTCCTGCTATTAATCAGCAACTTCAACTTTGCTTACCCCCGCAACCCTTGAGTAATGGCCAAACGCTTTTACTCTCTTCGATAAGGTGACCCCAGTGTCCCACCCAAACGCCATAAAGAAACAGCGGAATTCTAGCAGAAAAATTTCTGAGATTTAAAATCGAAATTAGATATTTTGCAAGCTTAATATCTTACATTTGGCGGCGGGTTCATAACAATAGTAATAAATAGTTTAAATACTCAGAAAGAAAAGCAGGATTATACAATTACAAAATCATCATTTTATGTGTCGAGAGGTATGCTTTATTTGCAGCAGATCATCCATAAGACTCAGAACCTTCCAGCATTTTTTTAGCCCAGATATAACTACTTTTTCCAGTGACACCCGATCCCTTTCCTTGAGTTTTAGGGCCGAAAGCGGGAATATCGTACATACTATTCAAGAGGAAGATCCTACTTTGCCAAACTTGTTGTCTTTTGGTGCTGGTCTTGAACTTTAATGGGGCTGTTAGTTACAGTTTGTTTGCAAGTTCTTAAAGTTATCTTTAGACAAAATACACTCAATGTTTAGTAGATCAGGGATACACCTATACAATTGCAGTAAGTACATTACCACACGCTCCTTAGATTAGGTGTTAGAGCGAAGATGAGGACTTCCTACCAAGTCCTAACATTAATCTCTCTCCATACTGTGCTTTTCCTGATAATATGATATAAAAAATCTTTTCATCTTTATTTGTTAGTACCATTCAAAGGGCGTTCAGAAAGTTCATGTTCTAGTCAACCTCTTGTAAAAATTGAGTTTTTTCCAGCAGCTAATGCATATTGTTGTATAAGGTCCATTCGTTCCTTTATTTCAGGTGATTTTGTTAATTAAACCGTAAAGACTTTGCAAAACTGAGAAAAGAGAACTACGAGAGGTGAGAAAATGCCTGTCTTTAAAAGTTATGTCTCCATAGGCAGTACATGGTGGTATAGTCAGACACTGAAGGTTAACCGTCCTATGTATTCCACAGTTGTCGTTGTCCAATGACTCGGAGAAATTCATTCTGTCATAGAATCTGTACAACCAAATTCTCTGCCTCAGGCAATGCCATGATGAAGATCCTCCTGGATGAACCTCTACATCCACTTTTGATGAAAACATCAACCGTATGCATGGCCTTGTGATGTAAGACAAGCGAATGGTTGTTCGGTGTATAGCTGAATATGTAGGCATTTCAATTCTCAGTATCAGTTCAATCCTGAATAATTCTTTGAAGATGAAAAGGTTCAGTGCACAGTGAGTCTTACGATTATTAACAAAGCGGAGGGAAAGCCGCAAAGGAATATGCCTTAGCAGCGTGAACGTTTTTATGCGAATTCAATAAATATTTTCTCCCGGATATCAAAATAAACGAAACACGGATTCGTTATTTTGATCCAAAGACCAAATAAACAAAGTCAAAATTGGAATCATGCGTCTTCTCCGCCTCCCAACTAGTTCCATGCTACTCTGTCAACTAGCAAGATAATGAATGACATCAGGTTTTGCGAATTGACTACCTAGAAAAGGGTACCACTTTCAGGGGTGCATACTAGCCGGCCTCATGAGACAGATTCATGCAGCTGGCAAGGAAAGGAATGGTGGATAGCTACGAAGAGATGTCTTCCTCCTCCAAAACATTGCATCGGTTCACACCTACCAGACTGAGGAGGACGTCATACAGTAGCTTCAGCACTCACTCTATTATGCAGATCTTGCCCCCAGTGACGTCTATCTGTTCTTCATCCTGAAAAAAATAAATATCTGTGCGGAAGCGATATGCCTCCGACTATGAGGTGATAGCAGCTGTAGGTGTGTATTTGGAAGACTAACATAAAGAAGTTTTCCACGGGATTAAGACACTAAGACTTTCCTTGGAGAAATGCGTTGCAGTGGCCGGGAACTACGTTTGAAGATAGGAAGAGAATCATACCGGCACAGCTGTTCTGTACGTGTTATGATACCAGATTTCTGAACGACCCTCTTAGTGTGTAAAACAGCCTTAATGAAACGTAATTTTTGTTTTGTTAATCTCATAGTAATACTGCTTTAATTACTAGTAATTATTGTAACTATTTAGTGTTTTCAGTAATTTTCGGTTTTGTGCACATGAGTTGCTTGTTGTAACTCTTAAATAACATGAGGTCAGCCATAGCAAAGGTGTTTCACTTCTGTACCAAAGGCAATGTATAAGTACTTAGTTATTATCACTAACAGCCTCATCTTTTTCCTATCGGCAAATTTCAAAATTTTGAATGGAAGGCATTTTATTACACAGCCAAAATACTTTTATGGCATTCAATACAATTTCAGAGCGGGTCATTTCGTTATGATAATTCAAACCAGTAAGAAATTATACCGATATCATAACCGTTTATTAATAACTGCAAAAAATTATAACATATCTAAAGAAGCAGGAAGGCATAGCTCTAGTTTTTGTAACACATCTTGGGGGCTCATGCTTGTATTGAACTATCGGTTTCATTCTAAATTAAAAGAAACAACTCATCACGAGTTCTAAGACGATTTCGTCATGTAACTTAATTATACACTGATGTGCACAACTTATGGACGAAATGGAAAAGTTAAAATAACGCCGTAAACAGCAGCAGTACTCAAGCACAAATACACAAATCAACTCAGGACCGTGTCTGGGAATAAGAACAACAGCACATGAGTAATAACAGAGCACGACATACGGTTTGCGTGACGCGAAAACAAAATGCGCTTTCGCAGTCCTTCAGCATCAGTTGAAGGGAAGTTACAGGACGGTGTGTATAAGTGTTACAGACGTTCGATTGTGTTAGTTGAGTGGTAGAGGCGAAAAAATGGCCTGTCGAAAAAATCTTAATGATTGCATTCGCGGTCGGATAATTAGGAGGCTCGAGGATGCAAAAATGTGATCAGTGGGGCACAAGAGTTTAGTATTGCCCATAACATCGTATCGTGTACGTGCCCTGAATTCAGGATTACACGAAAAGTTTTGCGAACGACCGGTGGTGATCGTCCACCAAAATAAGCCGCAGTGAGGGCAGCTATCTGCTCCTATAGGCCAAGAGGGATTGATCCCAAATAGCAAGCATCTATGCAAAACAACTGAACATGAGCATAGGACGTACAGTATCGCTGTTTAGCGTGGTCAAGCGGCTACACAATGGTGGCCTGTTTGCCCGACGACCAGAAAGCTATTTTCCACTAACAACTACTCCCTGGGGATAACACTTACCGTGGTCTTAAGAAAATCAGAACTGAAGAGCGGTACGGTACTCGTTACTGATGTGAACAGATTCAGTCTTTCTAGAGATTCTGGACGTCAGCTAATGTGGCGTGAGGTAGGCACTCGGTATCACTCCGTAAACATCAATGAAAAGGATAGATATGGCAACTGCGGTGTTCTCGTATGGAGAGGCATCCCGTTCGATGGACGTATGGAGCTCCATATGCTGGAAGGATGTACTGCAGCAGGTACGCGCTTCTGTAATGAGGTAATCCTTCCCCATGTTCGCCTGTTCCGAGATGACATTTTCCCACAGCTTGTGTTACTGGACGATCATCCCACACCCCATTGTACGGTGGCTGTTAATGAGCTGTTGGAAAGTGAACACATTCAGCGGATGGATTAGCCAGTACATTACCCCGATCTAAATTCAATAGAACACGTATGGGACACTCTGGGGAAAAGCGTTGCGGCACGTCAACACACACTTGAACCAGTCCAACAGTTGAAGACAGCGCTGCTGGAAGAATGGGTGATGTTATAGCAAAAACTCATCAATAGCCTAGTGTGAAGTATAGACAGATGATGAAAATCATGCCTCGATGTACCGGACAATCATATCCCCTACTGAGGACCTCCTCTTCCATCTTTGGAAGTGATGCATCTGTATCATGGCATCCAGTGCTATGTAGCCAATTCTGAATAAAGTTTCATTGTATCCTTCAGTATCTGCAGTTCTGTCGGTGATGTTTGCGTCATCATTTCGTAAGTAATGGAGTTCCTTCGATTTGAAGTTCACATATCCAGAACACACCTGTGCCACCTTACAGGTCACAACCTGGTTCCTCCTGAAGTTTTGCTCACCACGACATGACATCCTGGTGAGCAAAACGTAAGGAGGAACCATGGATGGATTTTGTATCCCCCCCCTCTTCTGGTATAATTGTACATTTAGGTATCGACTTTCACACTGCGTGTTCCATGCCTGCGAAGTTTTAGGCTTTTCCCGTAAAATTTACTGAAGTTCTACTTGATTTACTGCTGTTTTATGGACAACAGATTTCTCGGATATTTGTTGCTGTTTCCAGATTAGTGCAGTTTTGAGGGCAGAATCAGTGACCCCAACCGCTTTTTATACTCTGATTTCCCTGATCACAATTTTGTCCCCTTCTGCCTTCCCAACCATCTCTGCTTGCAGCCTATGGTTAAAAAGACTTGGAAAAATGCCGTACAATAAGGATTAGCAATAACTGCTGAAGAAAAGAGATTGAGAGAGAAAGGAAAAATATAAAACCTCACATAATACTTGACATTGTGTATTTGAAGGAATTCAAACACGTTGGTAGAAAATTTTGCAGTCGAAACCTGGGAAAGTAAAAACTAACTGCAGTCGCAATACTTTCGCAGTTACAAATGAAAGTTTTCTGTGTATGTAGCCTAATGATAGATAAATATGTATGGATTGTATTTTAATAATTGCTATTAGCATGCAATACTGCCAAATATCTTAATATTGAAATTGATTAAAACCGGCAAATTATTTACATCAATCGGTTTTTAATGGATATCTTCGATATTATCCAGTATGTTTGCCAATCGAATATATCAATTATACATTCACTGCTTTTGTTTTTTATTTTTTTTACGGATTTTATCTCTTGAAAGTTGGCAGGTCTGGTATTCTTAGTATTGGTTGCGTATGTGTATTTTGCCCAATATCTTAATATCAGACATTGGGTTCTCACAATGTTTTCCCACCCAATATTTCACTTGTTCTGCATGGAACCCATGCTTGTCATATTGAAAGAGTATGATGAAACCATAACACTATGCACATGTGATAACAGAACAACAACATGAGTGATCAGTAAGGCAAGCGGCGTGATCAGTGTAATCACAATTGGTGAAAAAAATTCAGGGCAAAGGAGTAACATGTTTTTTCTGGTTGTTGTTTTTTTTCGTCTGGTGACTTGTTTTGTGTTTCACTGTGTGAATTGTTCGTTTTCTGTGGCTTTCTTCAAAAGCTCTTACAAGAAATTACAGTTTGTGATAGTTGTTTTTGTATAGTGTTCCAGCTGGAAAAACTGAGATGGAGTATGTTCAGTTCTCTTTTCACCTTTATTTCAGATGGCATGTTATAGTGTGTTAAGCTTTGTTTACCGGGAAGAAAGTAATGAAATACTGTTAATAATGTTCTTAACTAATGATTTAGACTTAATGAATAGTGTTCGCATCGATGGCCATATGCTTCAAGTACGTTTGTACTGAACTCATTGCAGCAGAAATGAGTTGCCCGTGTGTCATGTATCGTTGTAAATCTTTTTACGTGTCGACACGCTTTTTACTAGATTTCTCTGTAATTCCTTGTACACTCCTGCACAATTGCAAATTGATCGTTTCACACGGTTCAAATGAAACTGTGTATTAGTGGTAGCAAAATATTATTGAAGAACGTATTTCAAAATGTTAATTCAGAGTGTTTTTAAATAGATACCATTAAAACACGGAAAAATTATTTGGCCTTTTCCTTCATGCGGACGATGTACATTAATAGATAATTTAAAAGGAAATAGAACTGAAATATTCATTCAAGTGCTACACCGAAGAAACTATAGTGGCCCACCCAAGTGTGAATTTTATGAAAGGAATTGATGCACAACCGGTGAATAAAATGCTTCCACAGACAAATATTTGATATTTTCCTCTTAAGAGAACGAAGGTTTTAGTGCCCTTTTCTGTTGCTTAAATGCCATAAGCTTTTGTTTAGCAGAATAAGGCACAAAATTCCTTTCGCATATATAATGATGGAAGAATATTCAGTTACCATTTGTTATTTCATATTATTAATAAACGGATTGGAGTTTGTAAACCTTAATAGAAATACTAAATTGAAGTGAAAAGAACTGAATTCTTTGCAGACTTTATGAAAAACTAATGTAGAACTCTAAAACGGAAAATAACGGTTTCTTTTGAATAGCCAAATTTTTGACGTTGTTATCGAACTAATAAATTGATGTTTTTTTAAAGATACAAAATTACGTCGCAACATTATTTTGTTTTTTAACCTAGTAAATTGAATAAAATAAATATTTCTTAGGGAAAATGAGCTGCATTTATAAAACTCTCAGTTGCTTTATATGTTTTCAAAAATAGCATATGCAATTTTTGAAGACGTAGAAAGGAAATAATCTGTTATAGACGTATAAGAATACATTTTCCTGTGAGTCTCTTGCTCTGAAGGAAGCAAGGGACTCACAGGATTTTTCTAAAAAGCATTAAAATTCAGCTAAGTTTCTGGAAAATAAAAACACAGGCAGGGAGTTTGTGTTCCTGAATCTGGGGTTGTTGTTTCTTTTGGAGGAACATGTGCATTCGCTAGAAAACATAGGTATGAGTGTGATGGATGCCCAAGATGACGAACGGCCATCATCCTACCATTTTTAATGAATTTCACCAAGTTGCAAAGAGTAAAAACGCAGAGACGTTCATCTTTCTATAAGGACTGAATACTTTTACGAAACACTTCCTTTGTGGAAAAAAAGGAAAACAGGTTTTGGACAATAGGGAACTAATTTCTGCTGTCAAAGAAACTGTTCCGAAAATGATGAAGTGTTCGTAAGTTTCCAGCAAAACCACTTGTTTTGTAGTCTTATTTGGGTATGCTCTTATAAAAACATTAGTATGATTATAACCAAATACTGGAACACTGGACTAAAAGTGTCACAACGACACTTAATCATTTGTAGGTGACATATTGGTTATTAAAGCACTACAGCACTATCAGACGTAGGTATCTGAGATTCAACGCAAAACAAAGAAAGGTTTCGTATTGTAAAAAAATTCGGTTTTCAGAGAGGGTTTTGTGAAGAACATTTCAGAAATAAGTGAATTTTATATCTTATTTCTTGGCATTTTCATATTTTAGGCAAAGCATAAGTACATTCTTAGAGATATTATAAGACAAACTGGTCGAAGTTGGATAAGTTATCTTCTAAATTTCACGAGTTAAATGAGTTCTTACTGTTCATCTGAATGTTGAACATTTCTTTGAATTAAAAATATATTAAAATGTTTTCACATAGTCCAGATGCAACAGAAACCACAGTTGTTGCATATCCTATAGGAAGAACAATCCACATTTTAATGAAGAAAAACACTTTTCTTATGTAATATGTAATCTCTCCAAAAAGTAATATGTGAAACATTAAATATTCATGATGGACACTAGCAGTCATTTGTTAATAAAAGGTGCATAGATTCGGTATTCTGAACAAATGTACGTTCAGTGACCAGTTATTTATAACTTCCAGCATCCAAAATATCAAGTGAGTAAAACTAGAGTAACTTCGCACATCGCGATCTGGTGATATACTATATAATAAAAATTAACCGGACACCCCGCTTGAGTAGTGGATTTGCCCATATGACTCACAGCCATTGGCCAGACAAGGACAATAAGACGGACGTGACTTGGCAAATATAATGGATAAGCATGAACAGTAAAATACGCCGTACCACAGTTCTCAGTGACTTTCAACGTTGCACGGTCGTAGGATGTCATTTTAGCAACAGGTCAGATATGGAACGTCATACCCTTTTGTTGCGCCTCTGGTAACTGTAAGAGATATTATTTGAAGTGGAGACACCTAGGAGCGGCAACAACGTAATCGGGACCTGTAGGCCACATAAAATGACAGAGATGCGCCGTGAGTGCTGAAGTGGGTGGCACGACAAAATCACTTGTCGTCTGTCGCAACACGGACCACCGAGTTCCAAAATGCCCCTGAAAGAAAATCCGGAACCATACCTGTTGACCGATTGCTGAAGAGAATGGTTTACATGGCTGCGTAGCCACACAGACGCCTATCCTCAGCAAGATCGACATCAAGAGTATGTTGGAGAGGTGTAATGCTAGGAGGTAGTGGACTCTGGAGCAATGGAAGGGAGTTCTCTGGAGTGATGAATTATGCTTCCCCATCTGTTAGTCCGACGGACGAGTCTGGGTTTGGAGGATCACAAGTTACCGGCACCTGCCCGACTGTGTTGTGCCAAACGTGAAGTTTGGTGCAGGAGGAATCATGTTCTGGGACAATTTTTCATTGTTTGAGCTGACACCCTTAGTTCCAGTACCCAAGAATCTTAACGCTGTGGCTTATAGTGACATTCACGACAATTCTGTGTGGCAACGAATGGTCAAAGGCACTTTTCTCTACTAACATACAATGTCCCACTCTATAAAGCGAGGTCCACGCAAGAACGGCTTCCTGAGATGGGTGTGGATAAAATCCAGTGGCCTGCATAGAACCATGAACTTAATTCCATGTAACACTTTTATGATGGACTGGGACATTGTTATGATGAATTTGTGGTGTTCGATGAACCAGGCCAAACCGGCCGACATTGCTGACTGACCTGGCTAATGCTCTTGTGGCAGAATTGAAGGCAATTCCCACAGCAACATAGCAAAATCTAGTGAAAGCCTTCCCAACAGAGTAGAGGCTGTGACATATCTTTATAAGAAATAATAACAATGTAAAGCAAAACGTTTAAGAGTTTCTGCCTGAAAATATGTCGTATTTTCAAATGCAAAAAATCTACATATTAATTTTTGGTGGCCAATAAATTTTAATAGAATTTAAAATGGATTCAAATGGGTCTGAGATAAGTGAATGATGTCTCCACATAAACTCACCTAAATACGAATCGATATGCTGTCTCGCAGCCCCGGGATAACGTTTGTTTCTCTATTTAGCTGAGCCCCACATTCTTTCTATCGTTTGAGAGTGGGCCCTACTTTCTGGATCAACAAAATGATACCTATAATTGACTTTGAAATGGTGAAATCCTGCCTCTTCTAGCTCCTCAGTCTTATATGATTTCAATGAATCGGAATATATTGTAGAATTTTCTGCAACATGATTTTCGATGTCTTTCATTAGGGTTTTTGCACTTCTGTCTGGCAGTTTCACTAAAAAACAGTCATTAGTAGAACAACAAATTACTCCTAATATCCACTGTTCCGGTAAAACACGACCTGTATTAGGCTTTCTCTTCGAAAATAAAGTTTTGTCGACTTCCACTATTAGTCCGGGGCCGCCATGTTTTTTGTTCGACTGACCTTGCAGGACAGCTACACAAATTTCTCGCAAATAGTAATTCCAATCAACAGCTGTGTGATTTACACCATTCAACTGGTGTTTACACCATTTAAGAGAACTCAATTCCTCTCTCCAACTATAAATAAACCGAACAGTAGTTACAAAAGGAATCCGACCTTTCACAAACCCAATTCTTGCACGTAAGCCTACTTTACATCTACATGTTCTAATGCTGCACCGCCACTGAATTCTTTCACCTCCAAAGTATAGCTTCATATTATGCCCCGATTTACATACCTTCCCATCGGAAGAATTCTTTAATCTTGAAGAAATGAAACACCACTTCTTTCATTTGCTGGTAATTCCCAAATTTTCATTTTGTTCAACAACACAGAAACATATAAATACACAGTTGACGTGAACCAGGAACATCAAGTAGAAGTCATAAACGTTGAAAAAGCGATGACTTCTACTTGATGAACACAGAAACAGTATAACATTGACACTAATGATAATAACGTGACGTTTCGAGGTTATCTTTTCTACACATGTGCTTCCATCTATTTTTTATTATTATTGTAATAAAGAAACAATTGTTATTAGCCAGTGTTTGATCGTCATTTAGAGCAGTATTTTGGGTTTTTTTTCTGCTCATGTTCTGCCATCCATCGACAATTGCGGCATTTGTGCTAGCTAATGCATAAGTACCGAACGAACCAATGATGCGTTGTGCATAAGCCCACGTGAATTCGCGTAACACGGGGATTTTTCGAACAATTTGCGTACGTTGTGTCTATTAACTGATACGTGAAATTTTGTCTCATCACTAAACATTACACTTTAAAGGAAGTGTTTGTCATTATCTGGCGACCTATTCAGTTACAGGCGAATTCGAAACTGGAAGATTCGAACGCCTATCTTTTTGCCCCAAATGTTGAATGATATGCATTTCGTGCATATAACCACAATATTTTATGCAAAATTCGCCTCATTGCTGTACGTAACAATCCCGATTGAACAGCAGCTTGTAGGGCTGACTTCCTCAGGCTCCAGAAAAATGGTGTCCAAACTCGTTCAACAATTTGTCTTCCGAAACACTCTGACGTCCAATTTTTAGCTTGTCCAACACGCTCTGTTTCTAGAAATTTATTTTTGCAAATCCTAGTTTTTTAGCATCAGTAGGATTTCTGCCGAAACTTGTACCAAATATTCTTTGTATTTCAATTACTGATTTCGTTTAAAAACCCAAGCAACAGAAATAATTTTTCTTGCATATTTGCTATTGTAGTTTGTACCTGTGAATAGCGGGAGAAACTGGCTGCAACGTACAAGCAATGACACACAAAAAACTTCAGATGTTTATCTTGCAACGCTGCAAATCTTATTTCTGTAAGTACAGTAGTTATGTATAATTAACTTTTCAAAAACAGGGCATGACTTTTGGGCCATTCTGTATGTCCCTAATAGAGGCAGATCAGAGTGCAGGTACTAATATTGGCATAGAATGTGGCACGTCAGTTTTACAGATTATTCAAAGGGTAGGTGTGTCAGTTGTCTGCTCCTACGCCTAACCCTTTGATACAAACGACTGCAGTTTTCCGGATACCATGGAACGTCGGATCTTTCCTGTTCAGTCAAGTGTATGAAAATTATACGGCAATGTGAGGAGCTATATTTGTATCTGCCTCGCGCTGACCGCAGGAACTTTATCAAGCAAAATACCAAAGTTCCCTGAATTTCGTTTCATGGTAGAGACAGTTCCAATCCGTGGTTTCACTGCTTCCGCAATGGAAACCATTCTTGGGGTATTTTAAAAATCCTGGCTTCATGGAACATCGCATGCTTATTGCGCACTATCTAAAAAATATGAATTATTATGTACCTTCCAACAAAGTCCTGTTGTTTCCAGTGGTTATCCAGTCTTTGGTGGATTTAGGAGAATTCAAATTCGTGCAGAAATAGTCCAAAGTAATCGAGGTAGTTGCCTTCAATGCACGATCTTAAAAACAAGAGTCACTCACAATACAAATTTAAATTCGTTGGCTGAATTTAAAGATTTTATTGTATAAGAACTTTCAGATTTCCCTAGAGCCCATCATCAGATACAGGAGAAGGAATAAATTTAAATAAAGTGCTACGTGAACATAATATAGATATCAGATATGAATATGACATAATGTCACGTGGCATCAAATTGTCAAACGACGTGTCATGTATCATGAAATAAAGAAAATAAAGGAAATAGAATGCAGGTATACATAGAATAATGCATTGTAAAAATAAAGGAGGGTTAGTAGGTATAAATTGTGTTGTTCTCATCAGGAGACACAACAAAGAGCATTATAGCAGAAATCGAGATTAAGTGATTTCGTCCTCAGTTTGCCTCGTATTCGGAACTGTAAATAGTTTCCAGATTGTAGGTATAGATACTGGAACATTGTCATTACAGCATAAATGTCTCTGAGTAGCAATTACAAGGCTCTCAGTGAACAGCAATGAAGAGACAGCACTAGGTGTTACGATGATGGAAGCATCATTCCAAATTGGATAGTGCAGGCCATCGTACACGAGTCGAGACAATGCAGAATTTTAAAGTCCATTCTTTACGGCGTATCTATGTTCATTCAGTCTTGTTGCTAGTGTACGTTTTGTCGATCCTATATATTTACTATCTGGAGTGTCAGCATCAATATTTTTAAGGGGATGCTGTAAACGCCAAATTTGTTTAGCTTTGTTACCTGTTCTCGATCTTTTTTAATTAACTGGAAAATGTTTGTAGTACGTATTCCGAATTCCAGGTGAAAGTTTCTGCAAATGGCTTTGAGAACAGATGTTATGGTTGAATAATAATCTATGGAATCTATATATCTACGAGGTTGTTGGTCCCTTTGAAGAGTAGTTGAGTTTTCCTGGTGGAGCTTCTTAAGAGCTTTTTTATGATAACGGTGGGAAAGCCATGGTTGAGGGTGATTTTGAGTATTTTGTTAATTTCACATTTTCGTCTGCTGAAACTAGATGAATGCGTGATGGCTCTACGTAGAAGGAAAGAGATTGAGGAGAGTTTATACCTTTTTGGACGTGCTGAAGAAGCCGGGATCAATGTAGGTACAGAAGTGGGTTTCCTATATACAGAGTGTTGCACTATATACAGAGTGTTCACTTTAATAAATACCTCACGGTATTTACGGCTGTTCTCGAATCTGAAGTTAAGGAAGCCCAAAAAATGCACATCCATAAACTACGTAATCTTGTGGACCAGGACGTTGTTGAGAGGAACCGTACCTCATGTACACGTTGGCCTAACCAGAAGCAATCACAACCTTCAACTAACTTCATCAATTACAGTGATTATCTTCTAAACCAAATCCAAATATCAGCACTAAATAAAGGCCTAAAATTCGCCTTCCCGAACTCCAGGATTAATAGGTTAAAACTCATTCCGCAAGCAGAAGCCATCATTTCTCATTTACCGTTAAGAAAACAAAACTAAGCACGACATCGAATAATCAATTCGATTACGAAAATTTCATGTTCAAAGACACAACACGGATTTGACTCGTCTTACAGAAGAGAAAAAGCAATTTTTAGTATTGCGCAACAATCCCAATATATCGATCATATCCGCCGATAAAACCTTGCAAATTATTATTCTGAACAAAATAGACTATCGGAAGAAAATGCTAGAGGCAATTGATACTATCCCACACGTCACTCTTAGTTCGAACCCTATTAATGCTACCATAGCGGCCATACATAAATTAAAGAAAATCTCAAGCCTCCCAACGGCCATTTCACAATGCTTATACTGCCCTCCAGGGGCACGAGTTCGTGAACGTTTTGGTAAACTAAAGACTCATAAACCCGGACATCCATTACGCCCGCTAGTATCTGGATTTGCAGCACCAACCAGACTTGAAGAGAAGGCACTAACTAATTTCCTTCAACCACTAGTTACTAATTCACTGTACTCTGTTAAAGGCACAGTACAAGCTATTAACAAGATCACTATCCTTTAATGCAAATAACTCAACCTTTATTATGGCTTCTCTCGATATCATTTTTTTTGTACCCTAATGTTCCGATAAAAACTGTCCATGACATCATTCAGACAAAACTACTTGAACTAAAATACTAACCAGAAACGATCCAATCCATCATTACAGCCTTAAAACTAGTTCAAAACAGATCATATTTTCAATTCGACAACAATATTTATCTCCAAATTCTCCAAATTGAGGGCGCCCCAATGGGATCACCATTATCTCCGATTCTAGCGGAAATTCTACTACAGCACATAGGAAATAAAGTGCTACAAGAATATCAACAACCTCCGTTCTTTTACATAACATATGTTGATGATGTACTTCTCTTCTGGGATCACGAACCGGTGACCTACGAACTTTTGCTGAACACTTATCATCCCAAATCCCGACCATAAAATTCTCCATTGAACTTGAAAGTGAAGGTAAATTGCCATTCCTGGATTTTATGCTTGAACGAGATGCTGTCACTTGCACTTTGCAACACTCTGTATATAGGAAACCCACTTCTGTACCTACATGGATCCTGGCTTCTTCAGCACATCCAAAAAGCTATAAACTCTGCTCAATCTCTTTCCTTCTACGCAGAGCAATCACGCATTTATCTAGTTTCAGCAGACGAAAATGTGAAATTAACAAAATATTCAACATCACCCTCAACCATGGCTTTCCCACCTTTATCATAAAAAAAGCTCTTAAGAAGCTCCACCAAGAAAACTCAACTACTCTCCAAAGGGACCAACAACCTCGTAGATATATAGGTTCCATAGATTATTATTCAACCATAACACCTGTTTTCAAAGCCATTTGCAGAAACTTTCCCGTGGAATGCGGAATACGTACTACAAACATTTTCCAGTTAATTAAAAAAGATCGAGAACAGGTAACAAAGCTAAACAAATTTGGCGTTTACAGCATCCCCTTAAAAAGTATTGATCCTGACACTCCAGATAGCAAATATATAGGATCTACAAAACGTACACTAGCAACAAGACTGAATGAACATAAATACGCCGTAAAGAATGGACTTTAAAATTCTGCATTGTCTCGACTCGTGTACGATGGCCTGCACTATCCAATTTGGAATGATGCTTCCATCATCGTAACACCCAGTGCTGTCTCTTCATTGCTGTTCACTGAGAGCCTTTTATTTGCTACTCAGAGACATTTATGCTGTAATTACAATGTTCCAGTATCTGTACCTTCAATATGTAAACTATTTACAGTTCCGAATACGAGATAAATTGAGGACGAAATCACTTAATCTCGATTTCTGCTATAGTGCTCTTTGTTGTGTCTCCTGATGAGAACAACACAATTTATACCTACTAACCCTCCTTTATTTTTACAATGCATTATTCTACGTATACCTGCATTCTATTTCCTTTATTTTCTTTATTTCATGACACATGTCACGTCGTTTGACAATTTGATGCCACGTGACATTATGTCATATTCATATCTGATATCTATATTATGTTCACGTAACACTTTATTTAAATTTATTCCTTCTCCTGTATCTGATGATGGGTTCTAGGGAAATCCGAAAGTTCTTATACAATAAAATCTTTAAATTCAGCCAACGAATTTAAATTTCTATTGTGAGTGACTCTTGTTTTTAAGATCGTGCATTGAAGGCAACTACCTCGATTACTTTGGTGGGGAAATACAGATCTCTTTGTGCATTCGATTTGCAAAGGAGTCTAAAATTGCAAGGGCAGATTTCATATTGCCCTCGCCTGAAATTTTCTTGATATAATTTCCTTCGAACTTCCCTCAGATAAAACGAGCGTTGTCCGTGAAATCCCCTTGGTTATAGCGTGTTTGGCCACCATTCGCGCCGATAACACTTTGAACTTTGCAAGAAATAGTCTCTCATAGACTGTGGAAACTGCCTTCAGGCTTTTTTCACCAAATCAACACTATGACATCCCATAGTTCTGCTACAGAGCAAGGCAGCACCGTAGATCTCCGAATGCTGAGTTTCACAGCTCCCAGACATGTTTTGATGGGATTCAAGCTGGAGAATGTGACGACCATGGTGGCACAAGAAATGCTTGAATATTATCCTGGAACTATTCCTCCGCAAAGAAGATTTTGTGATACGGGGCTGAAAGACCCAGTGCATTCCGGACACATCGTTACTACATGCGGCAATACTTGGTCCTAAACAATGCTTTGGCAGAATCTGGTGCTGAAGGTTTGCAGAACATGGATGATAACATATATGATATCCAAGAGAACAATTTTCATTCCATGATACATCAGACTCCGGCCGGTTTCCGTCTAAATGTTTAGTCGGGTTGCAGCTGTTTGCTTGCGCTGCGTTAAATATTGGTCTATCCAACGCCATGTTGTATGATAGTTGGATTCCTCGCAGCAGGTGACTCTTTCCCTGTGATCCAGAATCCAAACTGAGTTGTCAAGGGCGTTCTGTCTATAAGGGCACATGAATGGGCTGCCGACTTCCTAGGCCCATCTTCTAGAGCGTAAGCTGGACTGCGTGCTCAGAAAATCGCTCTCTGTTTTCTCGTTCCAGTCTTCCATTAAGTGAATGATTGTAAGAAGTCTTGTTCCGAACTGCACATGAGACCCGAATTTCACCTGTAATGTTAACCAGGGGTGGTCTTTCCTCTCCGGCATGTCGGATTCATGCTCTTTTCTAAACCATACTAGCTGCACCTTTTCCTATGGTGGACAACCAAAAATACTTGCAGTGCTGAGATAATGCCTGTGTCTTCCTTACACCGTAAACAATTCCCTGTTCAACTATCTGACAAATTCTACCCTTTCTCCATTGCAAGGGCTTCGTACTAGCGAACTGACACTCTCAGCTCAGGCTGCGTATATCTATATTCCGCACCGGATGGAGATATAACCGTTGCGCGCATGTGCGGTCGTGGAGACAAATTTGATCATATTGATTCAACCAATGAGTGTAAAATATAAGAAAGTACTGCGTAGCTTGCAACATGTTTCCTTGTCTTCTGTAAAACGGAACCTCCATGGGGTGGCATTTTCAAGCAGTTGTTGAGACACAAAGTGACCTGACTTGTGATATGAGAAAAATATCGCCATATAACAACAGTCACTAACATTTTTTCTCGGAATTTAACAACATCATAGGTGTAAATCTGTAGAAGTTACAAGTCTCTAAGTTAAAATAACAGGTATCAATACAATATTCGTGTGTTTGTTACCTTTTTTTTTTAATTTATTTGTTTAACTGTTACAATAGAATCATTGAATAAATTAGTTTACAGAGTAACTTAAAGTTTGTAACAGTATGGGAAGCCTAAGAAAAGGCCTCTTTCAAGAGTCCTGACATAGCTCAGGCTTCCCTGAGCTAAAACCCAGTATCACGATACACAGAATCCCGCACACTACACCAATCAACCACTGGGTGAGAAATCGAATTTGAACCAATATGTGCGAACTAAGTCCACAGAGCTCAAGCGTAATCCCCATCTGGATTAACAGCGATAGCTATGCGAGGACTCACACATCGTTAAATTTTATCTAAACCAGCTGAACTGCAAATTTACAGTTTTCAGAATTTTTCGTAATTCAAAGCTGGGTTTCTGATATTCAATCTAGCGAATAGGGCTTGTGTGAAAACAACCCGTTAAACATTTGCTATCATTAACTTCAATTGTATTGGTAATACGAAACTTCAATCTGTATCAGAATAATTTTGTATTGATAATTTACTTTTATTTTATATAAAGCAAAATAATGAATATTTAACATACATGTAAATAAGTAGGGTTTTGTCTACATCAAGCGGTGAATCGATTTCAGTTTTTTCATTCATAACCACACCATGAGTAAAATATATTACGATTAATTCATTTAGAAGACATGAATAACTGGTATTTTCTGAGGCATCCAACTTTTTAAAAAGCAACCGTTACCAAATATTTTATGTTTATAATCTCTTCATTAGTGAATGTAAATAGCAAATCTTTTACAAATACCAAGAGAGGCTACTTTATGTTTATCTTTATTTTTCTATATTTCTGAACACCAGTAAAGAAAAAGAGAAAAATATCTATCGCTAAAAAATGTTGTGGCTGACTTTCCAGATGCTGCAGAAGAAACGCAGTAAATTCGGCCTCAGGGAAGGAGAAGTGTTGTATCTCGACTACAGAACAAGTCACTAAAGGAAGATTTTTCTGTTAGTTGCTATGCTACGCGTTCACCGCCGCGTAGTCTTTTTTGCCTTTATTAAGGTATCGGCTTCTAGAACGAAGCCTGTAAATCAACATGGAAGACACGATCGCTTTTTTCTTCTCTGTCATGCGCAAACGTTCCAGTTAATTTCGAAAGAGCGCATGAAGCAGAAAATAAAAAAGTAAGCACTAAATAATTGAAATTTCTTTTCCGTAGTTTCGCGTAGCTCATGTTCATTGTTTTTAGCGAGCTCGATGCTTAAAGGGAAGAGCCCGCGTTATCTGTTTACGCACTGAATACTGATTTCTTAAACCTGTAGTTCCAATAATTTTCACTTACGTTTTTTGGATTAACTGTAGTTAATTTATTAATTTCAATCAATATGCCAATTTTCCGAAACTTTCAATCTGCCAATAGCTATTGGCAGATTGTAAGTTTCGTTAGTTCTCAATTCTTACAAATGTAAACCCTGAACATTTCGTAAAGAGGTGTGTTGCTTTTCTGTCGCTCTTGCAGCTTTCACTTATCTAGCACATGACTGAAATATTTAAAGCTGCATGTGATCATTCTATTGATGCGAACTTCGTTAGAACGCATCAGACCAAAAAAGGGCAAGTTTTGGCATATCACGTTTTATCAGGTTAAAACCAGTCAACCATAAATTGTTTATCAATTAGTCGAAGGTAAATAGTACGTTTTAATTAACCCTTTAAGCGGCCGTTGTACTTGTGCCAAAAATTTCTCGAATTTTCCTGCGCTCCTCAAACAGAATTGCTCTCATAGCAACCAGGTTATACAAAAGCTACGGCAAAACAATTCCTTTTCCTATTTCATCTTACGACTATCGCTGGTTGTAAGTGCTCCCATACAGACCTTAGTCTTACAGTATGTAGTCTGATTCGCTCAAAGTCCTTTATTCTGAGTACCACTACCAAATGAATGATTCAAAAGTAGTCCCCCGGACACGGGCATCATGCCACTGGGTGGAGACAAGTAACTCAAACATCTTTTCTCTTCCTTCTTAGGTCCAACGTCCTTTTTTATAGCATTATTAGCTGAAAAGGTAATAAGGAAGTAATGATTAAGGACAATCATATCCCCAAATGACCACTTAGAAAAGCAAACCTAAGGTAAAAGCAACGCTTTCTGATGCGCAGGTTCACTTGTTCCTGTTGCGTTCTGCCCACTTCTTACACTGCGAAAATACTCGTTCTAGCTGATTTCAGCGTATTATGCTAACCCCGAGTTAATTCGTTCCAGCCGGTTAAAGGGTTAAAACGATAAATCGCAATGAAAATATGAACGATATATTTTACCTGTTATGTTTGTTTCGCTTTTTACATGCTATCTCAGAAATGTGAGTCAACTGCTTCTTTTTATGACATCAGCTATTTATTTTAAAACTTCCTCTAACGCACGGGTTGAGATGTTTCTAGATGCAAAATAAACTGAGATTTTCTAAACTTTCAATAGCAAGTTTGTTTAAAATTGTTTTCTTTTCTATAATGATTTCTTCATCGCTTGATTGATCGTCACAATTTCCCTGAACGTGCTCCATTACGTGTCCCCACCTGTGTGAATTTCGTCTCGAAAACATTTTCTTTTAACACTGAATTTTGGTTTCAATTCATACTTGTCTTTTTTAAATTGTAAAATATACTTTGGTAGAATATCAAACTGTTTCACAATTTAAAATGTTTGAACTCCTATTCCTTTTCTTACTAATCAGATTGCTTCGATTTTCTCACTGAGCGTTAAAGTTTTACGCTCGTTTACAGTTGTGGTTATTCGATTTTTCTAAGCACACTGCACATATACTGAGCAACTGAGCAATTGAAATCGAACTAAATTTACCAAATATGATACACGTCATGCTTTGCTACTTAGGTGAAACTATTAGATCAACACACATTGAAGAGCCTAGTGCCATCCGCAAAGAACTAAGGGATCCCAGTCGGGAATCATATTGAAATTGTGACGTTAGTAATACAGTGTCCTGCCCCGTACAGTACAGAGTTGGAAACGGGTCAAAACGTTTGGACCCGACCCGGTCCTGGCCGTCACATAATTGGACCCGACCCGGGCCTGACCCGGACAAATTTGCTTTCAGCTATAACTCATATATATATGTCATCATCATCATTGTCAATCATTTTCAGTCCACTGCTGGATGAAAGTCTCCCCAAGTTTCCTTCACAACGGAGTGTCTTGGACCAGCCACCTCAATCCACCCATCTCTCACGTGGTCTTCTTCTGGGTCTTTGCCTGTCCCTTGGAATCCAGTCTGAAATTTCGGTTGTCCATACGTCGTCTATTTTTCTGGCAACATGTCCAACCCATTGGCATTTCAGAGATTTCACTCTGATCGTGATGTCTTCCACTCTTGTTAACATTTTTTGTCCAGGAGTTCCTCTTTTTATCTTTCTTAGTTACACTTAACATGCATCCCTCCAGGCTCCTTTCAGTTGTCCGCAACTTTTCTATGTTTTATTTAGTTAAGATCCACGTCTCTGCTGCGTATGTTGGCACTGGAAGGATGCATTGATTAAACACTTTTCTTTTAAGACATAATGGCATATTGCTCTTAAAAATTGTATTGTTACTTCTAAAAAGTTCTCCAACCAAGTATTATTCACCAATTAATTTCTTCATGAATGTGACCCTCGCTTGATATATGTTGTCCAAGGTAAATGTAGGAATTAGTTATCTCCAGCTTTTTCCCATCAATTGAAAAATCTTTGTTCCTTGTGAAAGCATTGTACATACCTCAAAAAAAAAAAAAAGAATAATAAAAAAAACGAGACACCCCTAACATTCGAACCATTCGCCGCAGATAAACAAGATAGGTACCGTTGGAAAGCACTCGAAGGGAACTATCACGTGATGTGAAAAAATGCTAATTAAGTTAATTAACGTGTTGATTATCTCACTATCTCCGAATTTTCCTCGTATAAGGGGTATGCCATTTTATGCGCATTCTATTTAGCATATGTAAAAACTACTAAATCTTAAATATCGTCCAAATCGGATGATTAATAGCGAAGAGAGTTACAAATAAAGTTAGACGGGGGTATCCACATATCTACATCTAGAAAACTCACCTGGAATGTTTCCTTCCCTGTAAGAACAGTGATAATGCTGGAAAGTCTGCGCCTTGCCGAACCTCAGACAATTTGAATGCGGAGTACTGACGAGCAAAAGCCTACGGACGGATTTCATTTAGTCCTGTCGCTACTGTTTATTCTGCATAGATTCGGGTTTTCCTTTATTAGAAAAAAACAACTTCATTTTTTCGTGCTAATGACTTGAATTAATGTTAGAATAAACAGTATGTATTTTTCTAATAAAGGAAAACCCGAATCTATGCAAGCTAAAAATTGTTTTGAGTATTCTTGTTTCCGATCATTGCACTTTCTCGAGGCACTGAGCACTCGCGTACCACTGAAAGGTTGTTTCATAATAGAAAATTGAAGCAGGACCACGAAATCCGATTTTTTAGAACGTCTTTTGTAAAAAAAGATCATATATGTGTTATTGGTTTCTTCGTACGTCCGTCTGTCGACACCATATCTTTGCAACTATTAGTCTGATTCGAAAAATTCTTTTTGCATTGGAAAATTTAAAATGTGCGAATGATGATCCTTTATTTCCTTTTTTTTTTTTTTCGATGTGCAATTTCGCCGCTAGAGGTCGTAAACGCAGATGATATCGAAATCGAAACACATTTTATTACATGTATAATATTTGCTTCCAAATATCCGATTGAAAAAAAATTGTTTACCTTTTGGTTACATTTATGTCAAAAAGCATTTCAGTTATAGCCACTCTTTCAAGTTACGCATAGATTTTACGCAAGGGGGCGTAAAAGTAAATTGCGTTATCTGTATTTCCAAAACTCCGATTTGTGAAATTCTTTCTTCAGTGGATAGAGCTCCAGATGGAAAATCATTTGCATGTATTTCTAATTTTTGGTAAAGAACGGTTTGGCCACCAAGGGGCGCAAGTATTCATTTCTGCTTTTGATGTATTTGCAGCAAAATCTGTGTTTTTAAAATATGGATTGAAATTCTATTAATTTTAGCAGTTAATTCTTTCGAATAATATTAATTATAGCAGTTAATTCTTTCGAATAATATTAATTATAGCAGTTAATTCTTTCGAATAATATTAATTATAGCAGTTAATTCTTTCGAATTAACTGCTATAATTAATATATAGCCAGTGCTGTTAATGCACACCAGATGGAGACGTCTCAGTAGCTGAGCGCATCTTACGGATTTATTGGGTTGTCGGAAAAGTCATGGCGTATTTTGGCAGCCGATGGCGGTCGCGTGGTTTTGGAAGTACTAGAGGCATGCGCAGCTCTGTTATCGCTATGGCAATCGACAGGTGCCAGTTCTTGCTGCAGTCTAAAAGGAAAAGTGAGCGATTTACTTGATTTGCGGAGATTTGACATCAAGTTGAAGATGGAAGACCAAACTTTGCATTTTCGCCATATTTTACTGTTTTACTTCCGTAAAGGGAAGAACGCGAGTCAAGCTTGTGAAAAGTTGCCTAAAGTGTACAGTGATATTGCTCTACAAGAACGTCAGTGCCATCGGTGGTTCGTAAAATTCCGTGCTGGTGATTTTGACCTCAACGGTGCTCCTCGGTCCGGAAGACCCACCGAGGTTGATGACGACTAAATTAAGGCACTCATCGAGTCAAACCCACGTTACGTGGCATGAGGGATTGCAGACGCATTGCACATCTATCATTCAAGCGTTCACGACCACATGAAGAAGCTGGGATACGTAAGCAAACTTTATGTGTGGGTTCCTTATGAAATCAAAGAAGCTCAATTGACGGCGCGTATAAACATCTGCGATATGCTCATTAAACGTGAGGAAAACGGTCCTTTTTTGAAGCGACTGATAACTGGTGACGAAAAGTGGATTGTGTACAACAATGTGCTGCGCAAACGGTCTTGGTCTCGACGTACTGCTTCGCCTCAAACGACATCCAAAGCAGACATTCATCAGCGGAAGGTTCTGGTCTCAGTGTGATGGAATTTTCAAGGTGTCGTGTTTTTCGAGCTCCTAACACGGAACCAAACAATCAATTCGAATGTGTACTGTCGGCAATTGGACAGTTTGAACGAATCCATCATCCAGAAACGTCCAGAGCTCGTTCATCGTAAAGGTGTTGTGTTCCATCACGACAACGTGAGACCACACACAAGTTTGATCACCCGCCAAAAATTATTGGAGCTTGGGTGGGATGCGTTGCCACACCCAGCATACTCGCCTGACCTTGCGCCGTCAGACTTCCACTTGTTTCGCTCTCTTCAACAGTCCTTGCGTGGTATAACGTTCAATTCAGATGAGGGTGTAATTCCCCACCTTGTAGAGTTTTTCGCCACGAAAGGCAGGTCCTTCTATGAACGAGGCATTCTGCAGCTCACTGAAAGATGGTAAAATGTTATGGAACAAAACGGGCGTTATATCATTGATTGATCTTTGTTCTTTCTATCAATAAATGACCTTTGCAAAACATGGCTAAAATATGTCATGAATTTTCCAACAACCTAATATAATGTCAAATGCTGACAGAAAAACGCACATAGTGCCGTGGATTGTTGGCCACCGTGATGTAAGGCTCGCGTGCTCTGCTAGATATCGAGAAATCCGGGAGCCAATTCCCCGGCGGTGGCCGAATAACAATTTTTCGGTTGCTGTGCGTTGCTAAACGGGGAAAGAGCGATGTCTTTGTTTATTCACTGACGCAACGTATTTGGAGGAGTTTCACTTCGAACCGGGTACAGCCACACATGAACACGGAGTCCAAATAGTCCAAATTAGGGCAGAGGCTGGTTTCGAACCGTTCGACCTAATGAAATAAACCTGCAAATATAATTTATGCTCTACTCTGATATACCGAACCGTGAAAAGGTTCTTTGTCACAATGATTAAAGTCGTCAACTCTTATATATACGCCATGGAACATATAAGGACTGAAGCTTCTGTTAACCTACTGAATGGATACAGATTAATCTCTATGTGCACCAAAATACATGACATATTTGAACTGACGTTTTACTGACCCAAAACCCACTATTTAAGTAAATTAGGGCATTAGCGCAGTTAAATTGATGCAGATGCTTGAGCCATGCCGTATTTCAAGAATTTCTTTTCTAGCCGTTCGTGGCATTTCCGAATATATAGCACATCAAAGTGTTATCAGTAGAACACATTGGGAAAAGGTTGACAACTCATTCGGAACACATCGAGAAAGTAATTCCGGAAAATGTATTGGCAGTGTGCTACTAGAATGTATCATACTTTTGCCACAAAGTGTCCCGAATGTGTTATGTAAAAATATTAGTATCATCTACCATAAAACATTTTATGGTGGAAAGAGCCTTGATAACACATGCGGAACAGGTTGATACACATTCGAAACATTTTGGCGACATATGAGGAATGCAATGATCACCAAAAATATTTGGAATGGCTTTCGCAAAATGTTACGAAAGTGTGCGATCTATTCCAAATTATTTGTTATTTTCCACCTCAAAAACTCAATTTTCTTTCATAGTTATCGTACTTAACTAACGAGTTAATGGGAAAAGCTATGTCTTGTAATTTAAATTTGTACCTCTCATATATTAATTCCACGTGTCAGCTGAAAACAATGTAATTTTCTTTGTTCGAAAGTATGAACGTTTGTCCCATTTTGTCGCCCACAGCGGACGCGTATACCACTTTTCTTTCTTGTTATAGCAAAAAGAACCGATTTTCAATAGCTGCTGGTGTGACGCTATCTCATCTAAATCATTCAGACATGACGTCAGAGATGCATTATGTCACACATCAACTCTTTTAAAACAGGAAAGCGTTACGTCAGGAATTTTGGTTCCCCTTTGTCGTTCATAAACCACATACAGAATTTTTCATTTAGAATCCCATCGTCTGTCTGCCTACCTGTGAACCCTTTTTATAACCCCTTCTGGCAATATGTATCTCCCAATTCTTTATTCGGGACGCTAATTGTCTAATTTTCCACGTTGACCAGACGGCTTGGGAAATGTATTTTTCTGCTACTCCCAATATGAGGAGAAACAGACAAAGTGCATCCGGGACTGACTTGACAGGGAACTAACTATCTACGCATTGGCGTCCCTAAGCATAGGGAGGCTGCGGAAAATTCGGAAAAAACCGCAGACGGGTTCGCGGGCAGATCCGAGATTGGAACACCCTACAAGAATTCTGTCGTATGAAATTTAATTTTAAGATTTCCATTGAGAACCTAAAATGTTTATTTTAGATTGTGAAACCAGTTTCATTTCTCATTTAAGTGTAAAAATTGAGAGTTCCAATAAAATAGGCTACAGTGTGTTTTTATTATTTCATGCTCATGTTGAAGATACCTGATTTGGGAACTTTCTTTGCCCTTAAACTATAAAATTCTCAGAATATAACTAAATTTTTTTCGCAGAGTAAAATTATTGTTTTACCAGTTCCTGTTTCATGTATATTTGAAAAAGGAATGAAAAAGAAAAGAAAAAGAAAAAAAAAGAAAAATGCAATTAGATCCGTATTAAACTACACTAAGTAAGCTTAATGCTCCAAACGCTACTGCTTACGGTACGGTACGCACGTAGATTCGGCTTGTGTATTGTAGCGAAAGGCAGTTCCGTTTTGTATATTGCAGACAGTTTAAGCAGTATAACTACTATGGAAAACATCAATAAATCGGAACAATAAGCAAATACATGCTGATTACACCATAATTCGAGACAGAATGTTTACAAGAGCAAATCTGCAATATGAAAAAAAATCAGGCTCACGGATTCCCTCGCGCAGAAAACAATTTGCAGTTTTAATTTGCATGACCACAGTTTCATAATTTGACGAAGCTGTAAAGGTATTTATGTAAGAAATATGCAGAAAACACATTTATACGAAACCTTTGTTTTATGGAACGTACTCTTTATTTCCGTTTTTGAATTAAACAGTATACAGGAGTCAGCTATGAAATCAATAGAAAAAAAAATATGTAACTACAGGAACGACGTCGTAAGTTAAGTTATTTTCGTGCAAAATTATTAACTTACGATGTTCATCACTAAAAGTTGCAATGACGCATTGGATTTCCTCAATCCTATGGTTTCCATCTCTTATTAATACAGCCTCAGTATCAAACAATGTCACGTAGAAACATTTCCTCCTAAGTGCTTATAAGTATTGTGAGGTAAACCGTTTTGCAGTAGGTATAGAAAAATATATTTTTTTATGCATGGCCCCTTAATGAATATATGCTTAAGTTATCGCTTATATCTCAGAAAGGTTTCATGCTATCACGCTGTAAATTTGGATTTAGAGGTTTAAAAATATTTCCCATCCCATGGACTATTTATCTGATATGATCATTATTAACTTTTTTTTCATGATCATATTTCATAATTTATAATTCCCTTAATATACCAGTTCAGTTCTTGTATAGCAACTAATATTATCTGGGCCTCTTTGTGTTTTACTGTCGCAACACTGAATCACTGTATCTGTTTTCGATTAAATGATACAAATCAAAAACAATTTTCGCAGTTTAACATTAGCGCATCTTTTTTCCGTAGCTCACTGTACACGTATTTATTGGTCGATTCGTATGAAATTTGGAATTTAGGGGTTTTATTATGTGCTGAATAGAATGCGCGTAAAATAACATACCTCTTATATGGAATAATTCGAAGATAGAGAGCTAATTAGCGTGTTAATTAGCATATTTCTTCACATCACATGATAGTTCCCTTTAAGTGCTTTCCAACAGTACCTTACTTATTTATATGCGACAAACGGTTCGAAAGTTAAAGGGGGTGGCTCGTTTTTTTTTGTTTTGTTTTTTGACGTTTGTACATCAACATCAGTTTGTCTTCTGAAAGTTCTTTTTTCATCCCTAATTCTTTACCCTTCTCAGCAAGTTCTTGGATCATGCTCTGAAGTATTATTTCAAAGACCTCTGAAGGGTTCTCTGAAATATTTGTTTCTGTTCAAAAGTAAAACGGAAATAAAACCGGGTAGAAATCGGGTCAGGAACACCTTGACCCGACCCGTTTGACGCGCAAGAAATTGTCGACCCGGCGAACCGTTGACTCGTTGATCCGTAACTCGTTCCCATCTCTGATACAGACAGGATCGCGGAAGTACCGAAGAGAGATCAAATAACGGAAATGTTGCGATAGGAGGGCATAAAAGAGAATTTGCCCAGAAGTTGTGCGTGTGTTTGGGTGTGCGTGTGTCGATGGGATTAGAAAATGAACTGAAGCGTTCTTATCTTCATGCAAACTGACTCTTCTGTAAGAAGAAACACTGGGTATTATAAATTACCCGTAATGCCCAGTTCTTTAGTAAAAGAGAAAAAGGTAGAAACTCGGTGAATAGCATTTACTTTGTTTGCTTGTAACCGTGCTGAATTTCGATATACGTAGTTTTTCCAAAACTTGTTTTTCGTAATATTCAGTTAAAAGAACAAGGGAGATATTACGGATCTATAAAAACTTAATGTGGGTTCTACTGAATATGAATTTAAAAGAAAAGCTCAGCGTAAAACTTGTATGTATATAGTCTACATACAAGTTTTACGATAAAAAGTCTTATTATGATGCCCACACAGCAATGTCTCATTTGATTTTTGTTCCTTCATTTCAGTTCACGTCATATTTCTCAATTCGCATGGCTATGATGCATGTCAGGGTGGCACTGCACAATGCTTACAAATTACTGAATGTAGGAGAAATACCGAGTTCTCTTAAAGTTTGAGTAAACATGTGCTCAAATAGAAGTAATAAAAAAGGGGTGATTTAGTTTCCACAAAAAAAGTAGAATGGTGTTTATATACGATACATTATTGTAACTTTGTTCCTTGAAGAAAAGACATATTTCCGGACGGGCAATTATTATTCAATATCCGACGTTCTGCTCTCTGACGTGTTTAAAATATATCGACTTAATTTATCTGGACATAGTATGAGCTGCTTGCATTTTACCAAAAAATACGGAAAAAAAGAGGTGTCAACGACAAAGATACTAAGCTTGAGATAATACAGTATAACCTAAAGTTATTTTTTTACGAAAACAGAACATTATACTAGAAACAAAAGTCGCTGTGGTCTTTCATGTTGAAGTTTGATTTATTAACTCCCAGAACTATGAAATTACTAAAGGAAGCTGAGCAACACAGATTATGATCATAGATGCTTCGCATTTGTCAACGCATATTTTTCAGAAACCTGGTGAAATACCGACTCCATAAAACTCAATAGAAGCCAATATTCATTCCTGAGTTTAAAGACTTCAAGTATGGCACCACACTTCATACGAATCAAAATCCTACCTACATAATAATCTCTTCTTGAAAATGCTGAAAAATAAAACTGGAAAATTCATTAATTAAGCCATTCTCTTTGTGTTCTGAGGATTCAAGACTTCCGTGAGCAACCTTAAGAGTTATGAACAGTCACCTCTTTATAATTCAAATGCACTGGTTCTAGAGACGAAAGAGAGCAAGTGTTAAGTGCAAATGTACCACCCATGCGTCCTGCGGAATTCTGGTCTGTCCTAGATCAGGTGTCGAAGAGCATGAAACCATCTCTTTTGTCACTCAGCCCCCGGAACGGCTGTTTTCTTCCTTTCGTCAATATATTGATACATTTATAAAATCGTAAGCTTAAATTGAGGCCTAACATATTTACGATATCACGAGCATTGTGTTTCTGTACCCTTGTACTTGAGAGAATTTTCAATGTCATCACATTGCGTTCAAAACCTCAGGCTTCTTTACATTGTTCCGAAATGAGTCCGAGTCCTAGTTTTGGCCAAGGCACTACTAATGCGTTTGTCCTGTCCACCTTCTGCAGCCTCTTGCTTGACACTCAACATGTCTGTATTCCTGGTAAAAAAGTTTCATACAATTTTCATCATTCACCGTATAGGACTAGTGCTGTGGAATTGCGGTAGCCGTAAGGATAGCGCAGGAGTGGAATTATCAAACTATACTTCTTTAGTAAGGAAATTGAACGTTCAACAGTATCACGAAGGCATTTCTCTTACAGAATAATTAATAGAACCTGTAACAATGCTAAGAGTACATTTATGTAGCCATGAGATCGATAACTTTGGACTGACTTTAGACGCCATCAAGAACGCTCGCTTTTCTGCTGTTCTGGTAAGGATAAAACATAAAACGTCACTTAAGCAACAACTTCTGGAAATGTGAAAGATAGTTCACCTCAGTTATTGTTTGGAACACAACTCTGAGCTCAGTAACTTACAATATTTTAAGCGAAATTTAGGACGAATTCGTGCAATTATTTAAACGATAAAACACTCAACTACACCTGGAATTTACCCTGAATGCTCACTGAATTACTTCGTGTGCCCTCCTTTGAGAGCACAGCAGCCACCAGCCGTGGCATCGACTCACACAACGTTTTTATAGTTGTGTGGAAATACACAATCAAGCTATTTCTGCTGTGTGGTCGGTCCGCAGTTCGGGCATGTACAAAAATAGCTTCACTTGAAGTTCTTGAAAATCCCCATACGTTCAGTTGAGTTTAGAGCATTCGAGACGTGTGAATTAGCATTGTATTAATCGAATCGTTCTTGCACGTGGCGATTCCGATGGATGTAGTATTACCGTCTTTGAAAAATTCATACCTCTCTGAGTGAAAGTACCGTCCTATGGGGTGAACATTGCCTGGAAGAAATTTCTTGTACTTAAAGATGGACTAGTGAAGTGCTACATTCGTGCTTGCAAACATAACGCTGAAAAAATCAATTTTATTTAAATGATTACAGAATCATAAATAACTTCCTCCTACCTTTAAAATGACTGAAATATATACAAATATGCTAAGTAGAGGTTTTTTTCCTTTAACAAGTATAGCTACAGGTCTTTTAAGTCACATGAAAAGATATATTCGGGGTTATCTCTTCGTTTATGAACATGAATTACGTAATTAAAATTAATAAAGAAACAAAATCTAGTCGGTAAGATATACACTGAAGAGCAATTGAATTAGAGTCAGCTGGCGTTAGCAAATGTGGCGCTGTGGGCGGCCCTGTAAACGGAAACGACATGACGTATGCAGCGATCCGACAATATAATGAGTGATGCGACGGGAATCAGTAAAATTCGGACGCAGTATGGGTAAGACAAAGGATCTAAGCGCATTTGATCGTGGGCAAATTGTCGGGGCCCGACGAATGGGTCACTCCATCTCGGAAGTTGGGCAGGCACCGGGATTTTCACGAGCCACTATGTCACAGGTGCACCTTGAGTACATCGAATCAGGTAAAAACATCCCTGCAAAGGACAACTGCCGTGGACAACAGCGTGTGGATGAGCGCGTCATCGTCGGCTAGCACGCATTGCAACAGCGGATAGACGGGCCCCAGGGCAAGAAATCACTCGGCAATTTAATACTGGTGCACAGAAACGTGTAAGCAGCCACACCATCCAGAACTATCACCTCGCTATGGGGTACAGAAGCCATCGTCCCACGAGAGTACCGCTGCTGCCGCACATCACAGGGTGCAAAGATTATCATTTGCGCGGGAACATCGCCACTGGACCCTAGACATGTGGAAAAATGTTGCCTGGACTGATGAGTCAAGATTCACGTTGGCACATGCGGATGGCAGGATACGAGTACAGCGCAAACCACATGGCGCGATGGATCCTTTTTGCCAGAACGGTAATCTTCAAACTAGTGGGGGTGACATTCTCGTCTGGGGACTGTTTACGTAGACTGAAATGGGACCCCTGGTACGTGTGACATCGTCCCTCACAGGTCAACGTTATCGGGATATCCTGTACGACCATTTGCTTCCATGATCGACGTGATCTCGCTTCCTTGGCCAGCTAGGTCACCTGACCTTAATCCCATCGAGCACATCTGGGATGCCATCGAGAGACATGTTCGAGGCTCTGACTCCCCTCCATCAAATCTTCCTGACCTGTGGGAGCTTGTTCAGGGTTCGTGGATCCGTACGGCTTCCCAACGCTTCCGATGCCTTGTCGAGTCCATGCCGAGACAAATAGCCGCCGTTATCAGGGCGAAAGGTGCTGCTACACGTTACTAGACAGGTATATCTACTTCAATTGCTCTTCAGTGTACAATTAGTCCAACTCATTGAATTTCTGAACTCATTTAAGTGCTCACATTGATTCAGTTTACAAGGTGGAATCATAAGAGAATACACTCTCAGGAACTGTAAAGAGTTGAGGTCATAAGAGTTGCAAGCCCAAGGTAAAAAAATCACAAAGAGAACAATGACCTAATAAATAAATGAAGTTTGGTGCAAAACGGTTTCGAGTTTAAAACAAAAATGATGATACAGAACTCTCGGATATAATTAACACGATTTCTGAATCGTTATCTGCAGGGCAAACATACGTAAAAACAGGTGTTTAGAAGAAAAATTTCAGCGACGCATTTTCGCTTTCCGAAGAAAATCTGCGCGTACTTTAAAATGTGCAATGTGAGCCATATTCTTCATAGTGTATAGAACCGGTTACATAACACAAAAATGTCAATCGGATTTCAATACAATCGGTGAAACAACCACAAATAGAAGTTCTTAATTACACTCCCTAGCGGCTGAAATGTATGCATCGAAAAAATTACAAATTATGCACAAAACATTTTGCATATTGGAAGTCATCTAAAGCAAAGGAGATTTTTCAAATCGGGCTCTTAGAAACGAAGATACGGTCCGAGTACGGTATAAACAGAAATGAACAGTTATTACCTTTAGTTGAAAAACTGCATGGGACAAAAATTGGCAAATGCATAAAAAAAACAACATCCCTCGTTATAAACGCTATCAGCAGCAAAATTAATTATTTAAATCTGACATTACAAGCGGAGATATAATCATCACAGAAATTTATATTGACACCCCTTCACGAGAAAACTAAGCATTACTTTGAGAAAAATAGGTATACATGAATCTTTCCCACGGTCAGTGGCATCCGATTGAAAAATATATTTTTATATATAGAACCGAAGATACGATTAGAAGCATGTTAAAAAAACAAATATGTACTGACGTACCCAAATGGCAAAGCAATTTGTCTCAAAATTTGATAAAATGCATGCAAGATATTCATGGTCGAGACATCTATATAATGAAAAATGAATGTAAAGTCCGACTTTTATAAGCAGGGATTTCGAGAAATATATAACATAAGCACACTGGGCATAAAATTAGTCACCCCTAACAGAAACCACAGTAGAAAGTTACCGGTTGCACAGAGGACGCCGCTATAGGACTGTTGGGAGATAAGTAGCACTGATGAGTTCTTCGGGTTCATTTCTGTCCCGTGCAGTGGTGAAGAGCAACATGTGTGTTGAATTTAGTCTGCAATATGCGTTGTGAGACAGATGTTACTGAGTGGTAAAAATAAGTCATTGAGCTTAATCGTGCCCACGGACACAAATTGAATGAAGTCACCGAATTTGTTGGAGTGTCGAAGGGTACTGTCCAGCGGGTGTACACTGTACAAACAGGGCTGTAGTTCGCAGTCAACTGCAAACCGGCGACGTAACTGTGGCCGGGAAACGATTTTCACCAACAGGGACCGCCGCCATGTTTAACGCCTAGTAACTGCAAATCGGTTTCAAAACAGGTAACAATTGCTCCAAACATACAATGAAACTTCACTCCAACCAATTTCCGAAAAGACATTGCGACGAGAACTGTATGCGATGGACATCTGGAGCAGAGTACCACGGAACAGGCCTCTTTTAACAGCTAGTCACAAAGCCGCACGTTATCAATGGGCTCAGAGGCCCCAAAGCTTTACTGTGGGGGATTGGAAACGAGTAATTTGGTTTGATGAGTTTCGGTTTTGTTTGTACTCCAGTGATTTGAGGTGACGAGTGCATCGCAGGCCCAATGAAGCCTTTAATCCTGATTGTGACGAATGTGTTGTTAAAGCTGCAGGTGGGTTTTGTGATGTTTTGGGGATGTTTTTCGTACCACCAAATGGGCCTTCTCGTGGCAGTGACAAATAATTTGAACCAGCATGCGTACCTCCGCATTCTGAATGACGAAGTGTGTTGCCCATTGCCCTATATCTCCAGGAGCATTATCTTATTGCCACTCTTGTCTTAAAAGACGACAATTGTTGTGTGAGCAGGGCTAAAACTATATCAAAGTGGCACGACGAAAAATCAGAAACTCTGTCTCACCTCGGCTGGCCCGCCAAATCTCCAGATTTAAATCGAATTGAAAATCTGTGGGATCATTTTGTACAGATGGCGAAACGCCGGAATATTCACCCACGTACTCCGGCGGAGCTTCGAGATAATTGACGCACAAGTGGCTACAAACCGATGTTCAATACGTCCACAATCTCGTGATGTCGCTACCACACCGGATCCATGCTGTTATCAAGACAATAGGCGCCATCACCAGTTATTAGATAAGTTCTGACAGGGATGACTAATCTTCTGTCCAGTGTGCTTATATTTCAGACCTCAGTGGTGGCACCTTAATATTTTTCAAATTGAAACTGTACGTGAACTGGCCTTCGTAGTAAAAGGTATCCGAAGATAATACTGATCTTTTGAATCGGTTTTTCTCATGCAATTGCATAGAGTGAAATACATCACATATTTATCAGAGTATAATGCTTTTACGCCCCCTACCGGCGAGGTTATGCACCGAAAAGCGCCCAAAAGTATGAATCGTCGTTTGCGTAGTTCTGGCTTTCGACTGGAAAAAGAACTTTCCAAATCGGACAGTCATAGTAATAACTTTTTTAAAGGCGTGGTATTTACGATCTCTGAGTTATTAATCCTCTGACAGAGTAGAAATCTAAGCAATGTTGTCTATAAAATAAAATGCGATAATGTGTGTCTGTTTAGGAAGCGAAGAACCGAGAACAGCTGTTTGTTGTCCCACTTCTATCGAAACCACGATAATAAATCGATTATAAGCCAAAAGACAAACTTGATTAATTGCTCTGGAAATGCTGCCCATTAGTGAACGGGAATGTAGTGATAAATAAAAGAACATCGCTGGTATACACAGAGATTCTTTGAGATAATGCTTCTAGATAATGACAATGGTGACTGATCACCACTTATCAGTGCCTGTTAGGAGTTATTACATGCTTTGATTGCTTTTTCTTTTCAGTCATCCAGGCCCGTTGGCAGACAGACAAGTTTTGATATGAGGCAAATGATTTCGGCAGGGGTAAAGAAAAATCATATATTTTGCTGCTATATACACTCTGTCGCAAACAAAAAATCCACGCACCGAGAATAATCATCCGAACAAGCACGAAACTTAACATGCAAATACCTCTGGGCCAGACATGCAAATGATACAAAATGCACAGCCAATGAACGTAAATAGAGGGTATAACACGCATTGGAAACGCGCACCCCAGCACCTATGTAAAGTCCATTGCTCGGCAGCTGCTTCAATTCGGACGACTGCTGTTGTACAGTTGTTAGCAGTAGCACATGAGAATGCCGCGAAGGTCAACCCAATTTTGCCCGCCCCGAAGGTTGGAGCGATGACACGGTCAGACGACGTTCCTATCAGTGCTTTTAGCAGGACGTCCATAACCGTCAAGAGAGCAGCTGCAGGCCTTGAATGACGAATTCTCGCCAGAATCGTGCGTTAGTGCGAGATGCCAGAAGCACCCCGACAGCTCCGCTATCCGCCATCCAGATGCACCTACGCACATCTTTTGGACGTGTAGTATTACGCAGTACCGTTGGAAGAAGGCTCACAGAGGCTGGAATCCATTGTCGGCGACCGTTGGCCCTGATACAATTAACGCCTGGTAATTGCCAGCGACGCTTCGTCTGGTGTTACTACCGCGCAGGTAGGAATGTATGGGATTGGAGCCGTATCGTGTTCAGCGATGTATCCCGGTTTTCTCTGGGCTCGGATGACCGGCGAATTCGTGTGTAGAGGAGCCCTGGCAAACGCTGCTCAACCCACATTATTGTGGAATGGCAAACGTTAATAATATTTGTCGTTACCTTTTGCGGAGCGATCGTCTATGATACCCGGTCACGGTTAGTGATCCTTCGCAGCACCGTAACGGCCCACCGATACGTTGACGAGATCCTGTGACCTGTGGTATTGTCAGTGCTCTCGAGTCTATCGGGGGCCATCTTTCAGCAAGATAATTGATCTGCCCGATCGCCGGGCCTCTCCCTAATCGAACACGTTTTGGACCTCGTAGAACGCTGGCTCCAGCCATCTTGCAAAGTGCGTGAACTGGCTGCGCAATTACAGTGGATCTGGCAGCAACTTCCGCAGGACAGCATTCGACGTCTGTATGAGTCCATGCCGGGCCGAATGTACTCGTGCATTATCTCCAGAGGCGGTCATATATGTTACTAAAATGTAACGGTTCTGATCCTATATTTGCTCAATAAATAGAGGGATTGCTCTCAAAATTCAACCATTTCGTCCTCTTAGTATGCTCATTGCTCTTGTCAAATTTGATCATGATTGGACCGTAGATTTTTTGTTTTTGCTACAGAGTGAATATATATATGAATAAATAAATCCATCGCTCTTTTCACGTTAAGCAATGCACAGCAGCCGAAAAATTGTTATTTTTCGGCTGCATTTTTTTTAGTATTTTGTATTTTTCAGTTGGACCTCAATATATCGAAGTCGATGGATTAATGAAAAAAGTTTTACATATAGAAACTTCGATACATAAAAGGATCTTTTTATGCCACTACTTAGAGGAAAGACCGCTGTGTACGGCGTATGGCCGGGGCGCATCGTACCGCGTCTGCGGCAGCAATTCGAGCTGCAGTTGCCACCACAGTGACACAACGAACTGTTACAAATCGGTTACTTGAAGGACAGCTCCGAGCCAGACGCCCTGTAGCGTGCATTCCACTTACTCCAAACCACTGCCGTTTGCGACGTCAGTGGTGTCAAGCTAGAGCTCATTGGAGGACGGAGGGGAGATCTGTTGTGTTTTCTGATAAAAGCCGGTTCTGCCTGGGTGCCAGTGATGGCCGTGTGTTGGTTAGAAGGAGGCCAGGTGAGCGCCTGCAACCAACCTGTCTGCGGCCGAGGCACACTGGACCTACATCTGGAGTTATGGTCTGGGGAGCAATTTCCTATGACAGCAGGAGCACTCTCGTGGTTATCCCACGCACCCTGACGGCACAGTTGTACGTCGGTCTGGTAATTCGACCTGTTGTGCTGCCATTCATGAACAGCATTCCAGGGGGTGTATCCCAACAGGATAACGCTTGCCCGCATACCGCTGTTGTAACCCAACATGCTCTACAAAGTGTCGACATGTTGCCGTGGCCTGCTAGATCACCAGATCTTTCACTAATCGAGCACGTATGGGACATCATTGGACGACTTCTCGCGCTTACAATAAGTTGTGATCTTGAAACCTTAATCGATTAAATATGTTACCTATACAAATGTATTGCCGCCATTTCATTCCTCTACAACTATTTTTTCGTGGTGTTGGGATTTTTTCCCGTCAGTGTTTATCATATTATGTACAAGAGTTCTGTTGATTTGGATAATTAAAAACAGGAATTAACAAGACCAAATGTGTCGAACATACCTTGAAAAACATCATATGTACATATCATCATATACCTTGAAAAATATCATATGTCATATGCATTTACATTTGTGTAAAAAACTTTCTAATGCCTTGCTGCACAATAGGGTGGAGCGAAAAACACTTTTTTTTTTAATTTGAAATGTCATCATGTGCAATAGTTGCGATTTTATTACTGAAATGACCCCCGAAATATGGATGACATTATTTGATATCTTAGGCTGCCCCAAGAACCTCGAAGTTTGAAAGTTATAGAGAAAAATGGTTTAAAAACTCCCGCTTTTTCCATTTTGTAAATATAAAAAAATACTGTGTCACCATGTTATTTAATATCACCTTTGAGTGTATATACACGGGTAAAAATTCAACAGACGTGAGTTAATTTCTTAGGCTTCCCCAAAGAGCTCAAGATTTGTCATATTTCTCCAAAAATGGCAGAAGTTATGTAAATATAATAGACACCAGCCTTACCTAGTAGCATAACTTGAGGAGTGAGTTTATTTCACTTGGAAATCAGACTTTTTTCAAAACTTGGCATCAGCTTTCTATCCAAAATTTTTGCTCTGATGAATCCATCTCTTGCAAGAAGGCCGCACACATGAGCAGAATAATCTATTACAATCTTAACCATCCTATCTACTGCCCGAGAATGGCAGGGAATTTTTGTAAACTTGGGGCAAGAACTTGGATATTTATCCCACTGTTGTAATTCCAGAAGCTCATCGTCTTTCCATTTCCGGGTGATGAGAGTCTCAGTCACATTACACTCTTGCCAGTCGATTTGGTCGATGTAATCATTGCTCTGGAAATTCACCTTAGGAATCCGAAACTTCCTAATGGTAGTTGTTTGTTCGGAAGATTTCCGGGCCTTCATGATACGTCGAACAGCAAGCTCACGGACATATCTTATGTCGTCAAACAACATTGCAGCTCGCAAGCTTTCTGCATGGGCAAAATACGCATTGTCTTGGAAGTCTCTTTTTACAATATCCTTTAAATTATCTGGAAGATACTGAAACCTAGATATAAAAAGCTGGAAATGTCTTGGACCATATTTACAGGTACCGTTACATTTGATCGTGAACCAAGATGGTGCATATACTTTCATAATGAAGGTGGCTAATGAGACAAGTTGTGGTGTTGGATCACTAGTTCCAACATACAAACGCATAATGCAATTGCTGAGGGTCAGCCAACGGAAATGTGCAAGTGCTCCAGGATCCCGATTTGCCAGATCTTGTGGGCAATCACCTGCAGAGACTGCCTTTCAAATTTCCCACAAATAAAGTTGATCCGAGCTAAGATCTCCATAGTTAATATCGGAATGAAGCGAAAATTCAATTTTCTGGAAATTAACGATGAGAAGGTTTTCGCTCGTCTTCAGGCGCTTTCCAATCAATCCACTAAATACTCTTGGACCTGATATTTTCCCATCAAGTGCTTCAGTGAGGCGGCGTAAAGGCAATTCCTTAAAATGAAGTTGACATATAATCCAGTGTACGGGAAAATTGAGCTTCTCTTCAAGGCGCCTAATTACACCTGCATTTGTGCCGGTATTAGTCACTTCCCGTCACTTCCAATAAAGACTAACTCCGACAAGTCAAATGCCTTCTGGTTCAATAAGCTGAAGATACCGTCGGAAATATCCCTTGCACTCTTGCTCTTCGGTACGAAATGTCCCAAATAGACTGAACCCGGTTCTTCAACAAGTGTAATATGCTCCTTCCCATTCTTTTGGCTTGTGCCACTTGCCATCATCTGTCTGTGTATTCGTAAGAGTTTCATCCCTTCTTCCGTCCAAAAATAAAGGTACAATCTTGCGACCAGTCAAGTTTACCTCATCTTGAATTGTTTGACGGGTCTTTTTCCTTTCTCGTCACACTTTATGCCGGTCAATAACAAATACATTACATTCTTTCGAATGAACCGTTTCACTTACATCATGAAGCAACGCCGACGCAAGATCAGCTGCCGCTCGGTCGCTGATGCCTCGCCTATCGCACTTTCTAGGAAAATGCAGACAGTGTCATCTGATGCCTAGGTTTTGAAAACCGACGTGGAGTGAAATCGTAATCTTTCTCCGAGGCCAACAAATGATTAGGACACGGCTCGTCTGGTTTTCCTGCAGAATTAGTATTTGTATCCTCTTCTGAAGGATCATCTTTGACTCGCAGGGCCGATTTCAGTGATGCAGTTTTCTGTAATTTCCTACGGACATGCTCTTCCCTATCACTCTTTCGAGCTGATCTTTTCTTCAGTACACCAGTGGTTTTTGCGTCAAGCCCACCTACTATCATTCTTCTGTTTGTTCTCTGGTCCACCAGAAAGTCTAGCTCTTTCACCGGTACCTTTTTGCAGAGCTGCATTTGCAGGTTCTAAAACATTTGCACTTGCATGAGCATATGTCAAAGATACGTTGCGAATCTGCACGAAATTGTTCAATCTTCTTTCGGTAGGTTTCATCCATTCTTGCAGCGTGTTTTTTCAGCTTTCGGATTTCAGTGTTGTATGCGGTAATACGCTTTGCAACAGATTTGTGGAGAGGTGTCGGAAGAGATGCTTTCTTCCATATACTTAGCACTGTGCTCGCGACAATATTTGCTATTTCTGCTGCAGCAGGCTCATAATTTGCACCTTCCTGCCTAAGAGTATTCCTCACAAGGTAGTAATGGCGCATTACATCTTCGTACGTAGGCAACACATTTTCATGCATCTCCTTATAACTCCCGAGGATAGGGCAATCAGCTTTATTTCTTGTTTCAGCCATCTTACGTAGTTGGACGACAAAACGAAAATGCCGGTACACTCCAATCAACGTCCCTAGGAGTGAAAGAAACTGTTGCATCGTTATGACGCAAAACCCGCCAACACTCTCTCCCAAACGGACCTGTGTGACTGTGATGAGATGACTCAGCGAGTTCGCAAACAGAGCTCCGCTGTGAGAGAGGGAGTGGGCTGAGATGAAAAAGGTAACAAAAACAAAGCAGAGCGCAAAACAGCAAGCTATGTTTCTGAAAATCAACAAGAGGTTTCCAAAAAGTATGAGAGGGTTGGGGGTGGGGGTATTGTTAATGTTAAGCCCAAATTGGTACCAATAAGGCTGCTGTCGAACGTAATGCTTACGCAACTTATCATGCCATTTTTGGCAAAAATTACATACTTTAAGAAATCTGGGGAAGCCTCAGAAATTAACTCATGTCTGCTGAACTTTTACCCGTGTTTATACTCTCAAAGGTGATATTAAATAACATGGTGACACAGTTTTTTTTTATATTTACAAAATGGAGAAAAAGGGTGTTTTTAAACCATTTTTCCCTATAACTTTCAAACTTCGAGGTTCTTGAGGCAGCCTAAGATATCAAATAATGGCATCCATATTTCGGGGGGTCATTTCAGTAATAAAATCGCAACTATTGCACATGGTGAAGTTTCAAATTAAAAAAACGTGTTTTTCGCTCCACCCTACTGCACAACAAATTTCGATGATGATTCATCAGAAAATTCCTCACACTTATTAAGTCCGTGAAATACACCGTCTGCGAATTGAAGACCACGACGTATTGTATCAAACGCGGCCAACATTTCTTTTTTAGATGCCTTAACGGATTCTTCTGCGTCATTCTATTCATCCCCTCCGGGCCGCCCCGGAGGCGCAGTGGTCTAAGCGATGGCCTCTGATCATTCGTCCAAAAGGGGTCCGGGTTCGAATCCCGGTGAGGCATGGATGTTGTGTTTGTCTTACGGCACTGGCTCTCTCCCTTCCCTGGAACCAGTGACCCTAAATTAGGGACGGGCGACTGCTTATAGCCCATTGAGTTGCTCACGGTGGTCGTTAAACCTCCAATCAAAAAAAAAAAAAAAAAAAAAAATCCCCTCCGGTGTCAGTCCGTTCGGTCTGAAGTGAGCTTATTATGTCGTCGTCCGTCGGGTATTTTAAAACAATGACGTCTTTGCCGTTGTCAAGGAATTCCTCAAAGAAAATTCCTTCCCTGAAAAGACCAGCGGTCTGCAAGGCCTTCCAACATCGCTCAACTTGTAGCAACACATTTTCTTCTTCGATTTGAGGGGATTCCATGAAGCCAGCTTTTGCAAAGCAATTCTTTATGTCGATTCTAAAACATAGTTTAACTTAGCTAACTCAGCTATGCAAATCCTCGGATCATCCACATTATCTGTAGATTGCTCATCTTCTAAGTTCCCAGGTAAATCTTCTGAGAATTCGTTTCCGATAATGAATTTTCAAATGTTTTACAACTTCTTGCTTTTATCAACACACAGCAACCGAAAAACTGTTATTCGGTCACCGTCGGGGAACTGAATCCCGAATCTCTCGGTATCTAGCCGAGGGCGTTAGCCTTACACCACGGTGGCCAACAATCCACGGCGCTATGTGTGTATTTCAGTCAGCTTCTGACATCATTAATCCGTAAGATGGGCTCAGCTACTGAGACGTCTCCATCTGGTGGGCATTAATGGCACTAGCTATATATTAATTATAGCAGTTAAATCTAAAGGGCGAGATCCAAAGTGAAAATCCTCCAAATACGTGGCGTCAGTGAATAAACAAATACATCGCCCTCTCCACGTTTTATCAAGACACAGGAACCAAAAAATTGTTATTCGGTCACAGTCGGGGAATTGAAACCCGAATCTCTTGATATCTAGCCGAGCGCGTTAGCCTTTCACCACGGTGGCCAACAATGCCCGGCGCTCTGTGTGTATTTCAGTTAGCTTCTGACATCATAAATCCGTAAGATAGGCTCAGCTACTGAGACGTCTTCATCTGGTGGGCATTAACGTCACTAGCTATATATTAATTATAGCAGTTAAATCCAAAGCGGATCTCGCCCTTTATTAATTATGCCGTTAAATCCAAAGGGCGAGAGCCTTTGAATTTAACTACTATAATTAATATATAGCCAGTGCCGTTAATACCCACCAGATGGAGACGTCTCAGTAGCTGAGCCCATCTTATGGATTTATGATTTCAGAAGCTGACTGAAATACAGACATAGCGCCGGGGATTGTTCGCCACCGTGGTGTAAGGCTAACGCGCTCTGCCAGAAATCGAGAGATTCGCGATTGAATTTCCCGACAGTGACTGAATAACAATTTTTTGGTTGCTGTGTGTGGATAAAACGTAGAAAGAGCGATGTATATGTTTATTAACTGACGCCACGTATTTGGAGGATTTTCACTTCCTGGTTCGTTGATAATTTCGATGCTACATGAAGACGGACTGAGCAGTTGTCTACAAAGAGAACAATATTTTTTTGTGCCTAATCATTTTTTATTGAAATTTAAAATCCACTCCTAAAAAATATAACTTTTCATCCATGCCTTTCTATTATAACGGTAGTCAACTTCTGAAGCATCTAGGTTGCTTGCTTTTTCCTATCACCAATAATTTTAGGTTTTCTTTGCTGTTCACGTTAGCGTTCACGAAAATTGTTATCCTCTTTTTGCTGCTTTTACTCAAGACAATCGACTTCTTTAAAAGTAAAAGCCTCGTTTGGCAAACATTAAAAAAAGAGTCCTGTGTCATCGACATGAAAAGTGTTCTCTCTCTCTCTCTCTCTCTCTCTCTCTCTCTCTCTCTCTCTCTCTCTCTCTCTCTCTCTCTCTCTCTGTTGCGAGGGTACTCTTTTAAGAACATGAAACGATATCTTAAGGAGTAGATTCGGCTGGCAAGCAAAAGTCTCAAGGAAAAACTCCGATATGACAACGTCAAACAGGAGCAGGTGTCTACCGCAGGTACCAACTCAGCTGACAAATGGCACCTTAGGAGAAGCGGGCATTCTTCTGAATGAGTTAAAAAGCAGCTTGATGATAAGAAATAGAGTGAGCAAAAGGAGGAAGGTGTGGAAGGTGCGATATTAAAAAAAGGAATTCGTGGCGAAGAGGAAAGGCAGAAAGAGGGCCATGTAAACTGAATTCGCGTGGTTTGAATTTCTAATTCACTACACCAGAATACCACAATTTAAAACTTAAAGGAGTAGAAAACTAATTCGATTAACATAAATTTAACATTAAGAGCCATTCAGGATTTTTGGACCTGTTTTCCATATAGATGAGAAACGTATAAACGAGGTTATACTGCATTAGAAATAGCTATTGAATGGATATTTCATTAAAAAGAAACACTACAATACTCCTAGGTAAAAATACTGGCTGGAGAACACTTTAAAAGAAACAAAAACGACCATACAATAAATACGCACTTAGGCACCTTTGTGTGGCTTCAGTGATAATTCTTCGTATAGTGCGGGACATCTCTAGTCAGTTTTTGAAATTTCTTTGTCAGTACTTCGTTAGCACAGAAGACAAAAGACTGCATGGAACTGACTGAAAAAGATGGTCGTGCTTTTCAAGGCGTACCATGAAATGATTTTCTCATTTCATTCCACGAAAATCTAGTGACAAAAATGCAGAACGCCGCATGTGTTCAGTCGGGTAGCATTTTGTTTTTGACAGCTTAAGTACCAACAAACAAAATCAAAATATGGTAAATCATTTACAATCATGATGGCATATTACCTCTCCTGTTGTGCGTTGCTGTCAGCGTTTCAAAGTAGGTTTAGAGGAGTTTTAAAATGATATCCTTCTAAAACGAAAGTTCGTACCATTAAGGGGTATGAAAAAGCAAAGGCGTGTATTCAGACTTTCTGAAGCGTTCATCAATTCCGTAACGCATTCCTATCAAGCACAGCTTAGAATACGAGATTCCACGCATCATTTCCTTTTTCTGAAAATCACATTCCGCTTTTTTCTACACCGCCATCATTTAAGAAGGCGGATATTTTATTCTGATTTCTCTATCCACCATAAGAGCGCGAACTTTCAAGCTTCCCTTTAAAACTTGTTCATTTCCTTCTGTTTGGAATTCAAATGTTTCTTTTCATTTATTACTCCTGCCATGTTGTTTTTTTTTTTTACGCTATTCTTACTTTAAAGATAATACACTTTTTCGAAACATAAATCTATGAAAAGATTTTTTTAAAACGTAATTCTGTGAAATGCCAGAAACTATTTCAAACGTGTTATCTCAGTTTCATGAGCATCGAGAACTTCCGGATACTAAAAAACAACATGAAAAATATAACCCGTGGAATGTGTTAAATTGTGAAAATATCAAAGAACGTAATCGAGAGATACGTTTTTTCCTTGAATCTAACATTATAATGTGCTTTCGCTCTCTCTCCCTCTCTCTCTCCCTCCCTCTCTCTTTCACGTTGTCTGCATTTTTCTAGTAAGAGTTACAGTTTTTTTTTTGGTTTTTGGGTCACTTGGAAGAATAAATCAATCAAATGCAGCATATTATTGAAATGTATACGTGAGGCGGAGAAATGTGATGTGAAAATGAATGCATCTGTGGTGGCAGGCCGGAATGAGGCTCTTTCACTCTAGGAAATTAAAAACCACTTTACGAGCTGGAAAACCACTTCAATTACTTACGGTAGAAAGTCTTCTTCTTTCTACTTACCGTATTCAGCCCGAGCTGTCTCTTACAAACTGAATATTATATTACATTCGTAGCAAATTCGTCTTCTGACAGAGGCAGTCCGAGTACTTGCACTCGGTGTCTTGGCAAGACGTTAAAATTCGGTGTTTCCTGCATTTTAGGTAAGCTCACTTTCGTCGATTTCCTGACAGATGTACAGTACGACAGGTATGTATTACTAATAGCTTGTTCTTGGAGAGTATCAAACTATCCTAACCTCCCACAAAAAATAGAAAAAATCCTTTCACATATACAGAAACACTTATTTAATTATAAGCTTGACAGTGTTCATCAATATTGCAGCATTCTTTGGCAGCACGAAGCATTATTGGAACTCAGTTGCTGAAGTTCAGAAATTTGATAATGTTACGACTTGGAACTAAAGGAATACCAGTACGCGTCACAACCTAAGGAAGTAGAGAACTTTTGTTCTGCAAGTGAGAGATTGAGATGATTTTAAGGTCATTTCCTGTCATCCGTTATAACAACACAAGTCAAATAAATGGGGACCAATAATTTAAACAAAAAATTACATCTGCACATTAATTTAATATTTAATTATACTTAAAAAAAATGAGTTAAAATAAAATAGGCTGAATTTAGCATTTTCATAATCTGTTGGTTGTAACTATTCAATGAGAACTGTATGCAATTTATAATCTCAACTTTTCGTGCACTGCAAAATAATTTCTGAAATTCTCGGACAACTTTCCGTCACTTTTTCGGGAATTAACGAACCATATTTCTGATACAACCTTTTCCGTTAAATCACGGAAAGAAACCTGAATTTAACGGATTTTTCGTACCACGGGAAAATTCTGAATTTTCAAAAACCTTTCCGCAATTCATTTCGTATATAAATGGAAAATCTCCGTTCCACCTTTTCCCGCATCCGTATGACGAGAAATTACCGGTAATAGGAGCGATTCCTGAGAATACGTGAGGTTTGATTAACTTTTAAATTAATTTCAATCGTCTGTCGAATTTTGAAGTTCCGTAGCGAGATCGTATATTGTGGATAGCACATCGCATGGATTTTATTTATTGTGGCATAGGATATTTCTTCTCCTTTCCCCAATTTGGTGCACCAGCTACTTATTATATATTGTGTTACTGTCAGAAACCGGGTACTTATTCTGCAGGTGATTATACGATGTCTGTGTATCAGTCTTTGGACAACGTAGGACAAAAGCTAGCTATTGTAGGTATCAACAGTAAATTTTATATTTTTTTTTTGGGGGGGGGGATAATACAAGGTGATATTAAAAGTACATTTCACCTTTTTAAAAGATAACTGAAAGTCACTGTCAGTTTAAAAAATCAAGTTGCAAAGCATTTTGTTGCTTCGAAAAATCATGATGAAAAATGCTTAATTTGCGAAAAGTCCTTCTACAGAAAAAAAATTTACAAACCTGTTCAAAAAAATAATAACCTCCAACAGAAAATCAAATTGCTAAATCACTCCCATTAACCACAAAAAACAATTTTTTTTGTCGCGGAATTCGTTTTAGGATGTACGTAAGTCGGATTGCCGAGCGTTTGCGGATCGGCAATAAGAGGCGCCTGTTACCTGTTGAGCCAGTTCAAGGGTCGGGAGTTCCATACTGACCACAGCTGAAGGGTTATCTGGGGTACGTGCTGTACATGGTCGTCAGTTTTTAGGAATTCCAGTTTAAATACGGAAAACCTGAAATGGACTCTTCTGAAATAAACGGAATACGTGTCTACAGAAAATCTGTGAAAATACGGGTTAAAATAAACGGGCACTTCTAAAAAGGAAATTTCTGAAAACCACGGATACCTACCGGCAACTTCGCTGCACGTTATTTTCAGGTTATTTTCAGAAATTTTCCGTGAATTCACACCACTTATTTTTTACAGTGTAGGGATTGTAAACTGCATGTAGTTTTCCAAACTAAAGTCTATACGGCTACGGGTCACTTAAACGTTTCAGGTGAATAAAAAAATTACGTACAGTGTTGCAGTCAACAAAGAAATAGTATCCTTTTACGATATTGCACAACTCTGAGGATGCACCCATCACAAAATAGACTGAACTGACTGTATGATGTTACTTCTTTTCTATTGGTAGGCGGGGGAGTTGCGAGTCAGAAGAAACCTCTATTTCCATGATCGCATATACATCCCAAATTCCTAAGGAGTTCGCGGCAGCTCTTGTTTGCTTTATGGGCGCAAGATGATGGCCGGGGACTAGCGGGGTCATGGACTCCGCTTTCTAAAAAAGTTATTCTTCAGAATGCAACTGGATGAAAGGCATTTTCGGCTCTAGTCCCGTTTTCGGAAGTCACCGCCAAAGAATCCTCACAATGGAAGTTGCTCAGCGTAAGCTTATTATTATTCCTTCGCATTATCAGCATCGGGGGAATTGAAGATTCTGCTTCAGAACCCTGCTTAGACTTGGATTCGATTTGGAGCAGTCCTGCGATACGTACTCAGCGGGTTAGCCCCATCGGTTACTGTTTCGCTTCCATACCATGTTTCGAAGGTGAATGGGTCACTTACAGATCAGGTATGCAGAATATAAACTCAAAGACTGGTGGATTCCATTCAGATCACAAATATCGGGTTTGGACTACATTGAAAAACACAAACGTTGAGATTATCTTTGGTGTATCTTTTCTTTATATATATGTATATATATATATATTCTCTAGGTTATATGGCAGTGTAGTACAAGTTGTGTTCAACAGCGGTAATGCGAGCGACCGGTGAAATCAGTGATCTGCCGCACTTCCAAAGAGGGAGCCCGCCATCCTTGGAGACCATTTAGCAGGAGCGTCTGTAACCATAATAAACAATTTTTTTGGTGTTTCAAGAGCAGGTTATGACTACATGCACAAAGCTTAGCAAGACTTCATCGGCGAAGAAGAATAGGGGGCGAAAACTGAGAATGAAAATAGAGACCGTCGAACACTAACAAAGGATTGTGTACAGACAACACAGAAATACTGCAGCAAAAGTGATAGCAGAACTCAATATCCACCTAGAATCCCCTGTCTCTACAAAACCAGTCCTCAGAGAACTTTACAAAGCCAACATCCATGGAAGAGCACCGATTGATAGATTTTTAAACACAGAAACCAACGATACAATGCGAAAAATATGGTATCATGAGCATGAAACCTGGATAGCTGATAACTGGAAACCTATGATAAAGTCCGATGAATTTCTATTCATATTATTCCCTAAAGTAGGTCGGGTTTATATATGGAGAACCCCCAAGGAGGGGTATAGTTCAGAATGTCTGTCCCCAACTCTCAAACATGGTGGTGGATCTGTGATGATTTGGGAGACTGCATAAGGGTTTTCAATGAACCCCATCATTATCCTACATGGTCTAGTTACTACCACCGAGCACTGGGACATTTTAGGTTTAGGTGAAGGTGATCAGGTTCATCCTGTGGCCAAAGTGTTGCTTCCCAACAATGATGCCAGTTTTCAAGATGCTTATGGGCCAGAACTGTTCAGATTTGGTTTGGGGAGCACCAAGATGAACTTCAACATCTGACCATCTCTGTCACCTGATTTAAATATAATAGAATCCCTGTGGGCAGTTTTGGAGACCAGCGTAAGAAACAGATTCCCGCTTCCAACATATCTGAAGCAATTGGCTGATGTTCTGATCGACCAATAGTACAGCATTTCACCGGAGACTATTCAAAAGCTGTGTTAATCAAGTCCAAGAAGATTGAAAAGCGTATTAAAAGCAAATGGTGGTCCAACACCTTATTAATAAAGACATATCGCCCATTTCCCTGGTGTTCACATCAAAAGACACACCGGCCCTTTCCCCAGGTGTTCACATTAAAAGACATATCGCCTATTAACCAGGTGTTCACATCAAAAGACATATCGCCCTTTTCCCAGGTGTTCACATTAAAAGACATATCGCCCATTTCCCAGTTGTTCACATCAAAAGACATATCGCCCATTTCCCAGTTGTTCGCATCAAAAAACATAACGCCCATTTCCCAGGTGTTCACAGCAAAAGACATATCGCCCATTTCCCAGGTATTCACAGCAAAAGATATATCGCCCATTTCCCAGGTGTTCACATAAAAAGACATATCGCCCTTTTCTTAGGTTCTCACATTAGCCCATTTCCCAGTTGTTCACATCAAAAGACATATCGCCCATTTCTCAAATGTTCATATCAAAAGACATATCGCCCATTTTCCAGGTGTTCACATCAAAAGACATATCGCCCATTTCCCAGGTGTTCACATTATTTTGGCCAACTTCGATATTTCTCTTACTGCTGACTCATTACCACAACCGTTCTTATTAACGCAGTTCATTAGGTCTCCAACAGCTACCACAGAGCAGTCAGCTCGCAAATCTAAACAGTTCGTAGAGGCTATTTTTCTGTCGTGTGTGCCATCAAGAGACGTCATCAACCGACTCTTACCCTGTTCGCAACAAAACTTGCTCATGATTTTGTCCTACTGGAATGGATAACTAAAAGAGATGCACCACATTTGATCTGCCGTAACTGTCATATCACGTTTGTTATGCGGTGTTGGCACTTGTGCTTAACAAATGTACAAAAAACATATAAGCTCATCTTTCAATTTTAAGGGGTTTTGTGAACTTTTTTTTCATGAATTGAATAATAAAAAGAATTTCATAATAATCGCTTGGGTTGAAAAAATGTAGTCAAACACATTTTGGTTTAGTCTTGTAATTGTTTAAAATGTCAAAGAGTAAAGAGAAAATCTTTACGAAGCACACTGTTTTCGAGTAATTGGTTACGCGATACGTGACAATTGAGTTTGCGAATCTGCGAGTGATTAAAATTCTGGAATGAATCATTATGCACTTTGTGCAAAAGGAAATTTACTACATGATGGACATTCCAAGGAAATTGAGTGCATGACGTATAGTAGCGATACAATTAATCTGAAATTTCATTTCCCCTCTTGTTTTTTTTTTCTATTTTTTGTAAAAACTATTTAACAACTTTAATGGCTGAGAGGAAAGCAATTTTGTTCTGATTAACTTGCAAAGAAATAAACGTGTTAAATTTCTCCAGATTTCAGGAAAGAAAGCATGTCGTTATTGCTATGGGCCACCTACAGTAATATTTCTTTGTGCTGATTATACATTATCAGCAAAAGTCTGATAATGAGTTTGGAGAAAGGAAAAGCTGATTAAAGAGAAGCATTTGTCAGATTGTCGGAAAATTAAAGGCAAGGATAATTAGATGACACAATGATGAATTTTTTCGTGTCTTCCTTTTCTGCTGAAGCATCATAGGGAGAGAAAAACAAAAGCTCTAGTGGGCAGCATAGAATTATGTCGTGATGACCGTCTTTGGTATAGCAACAGCATTCCGCATCCTTATGAAACAGAGGTAATAGTAAGGCAGTTACTGGATTAAACGGCGCAGCAATTAAAGGAGACACGTTTATTCGGTGATAATTCTTTCTGCACGACGAACATTTTGAAAATGAGCTAGAATAATCTCCCACTCTTGTAAGAGAATTATTAAGCTTGTTCAAACGGATACCCAGCAAATGAGAAAAGAAAAGATATTATCCCCAACTGATATTCCTTTTGCTTTATGCTCCTTCTTTTGGCATTAACATAATCGATATTGACGAAATGCGTTGCTTATCCTCGGTAATTGCATTCAATGGCTTATCGGAAAAATACCATTAATGAACACATTTGGGAATTTTTAAAATATATCATGAAATACCAACTTCTTTTTACTTCGTGTTTTACATTCTGTAATAAACGCACCGCTTGTGAAATTCATGAAATGCGAAGTTAGTTGAATTTTTCTTTTAATTGGCATTAGAGCAAATGCATGCCGAAATGCCAGGCTTGTATTTTTTCATAGAGAGATATGTGGTTATTTAGTGACACACTGTTTAATTATAACCTACGTAAAATTCTTCTTCTTGTCCGATACCTCATTTCTTAGCAGTAGAAAGAAGAATGAAAAAGTCAAAAGCTCTGTAAGTATTAATGTAACCACTGAATGAAAAGCACGCAAATGACCATATTTTCTCTCTCTCTACAGTTTTTTTTATGCTAAACACCAAATAGTTTTCTTAAATATAAAAGGATTCTCGTAAATATAAAAAGATTTAGATGTGAATAAAACCTATTCAAAAACAATGTTTCTGAGTGAATTGCTCTCCTTTCAGAAGTGTAAGACAAGTTCCGAGAGAGATATAAGACTGAAAAAAATTAAACAATGCTTAATTAACCTGGCATCTTGCGCAGTAAAATTCCCTAAATATTCAAGTAGTGGATGAGTAAATTACTACTAACATTTTACTAAAAAATACGTGGTCACTGTATTTGATTATTACTTGATCAATCAACATGGTAATATTCCATGTCATGCTCCGTGGGATATGAATATGAACCAAAACACAGAAGGTTATCATTGAAATTAACACTGCTTATTTACAACACATCCTTAAGCCTCCCCACGACCCAAGCGGACTTTTTGGATATGCGTCATTTCACCGTTAAATGGTTGCCATCACATAAATAGTGGTACTCTGTTCTGAAAGTCGAATATAAAAACGTCGTCCTACAATCATCGCACTATAGACTCTTGTTCGTGACGTCGACTTATAAAGCAAAAGAATTCTAGCTGTTTACTGCGTTAAGTGACCACGTGGTAAGGAACGTGCAAAGGGACGTGCGATGACATCATGACCTTAATAATTGGCATCTACGTAGCATGATCAGCATGAAGGTCTTCACTATACCCACTATATCCCTGTCTTATTTTGGTGCCTCAGATTCGACGAACTAACCGAGCCTGCTAGTGGTACAGTGAGTTGAGAAATATAGATGGGTGTGAAATCACGCCACGGTTAATGAAACATCACTGTCACCGTAATGGTCATTGACGAAAAGTAAAACATCAAAATCACTGTTAAGGTGTCACAGTTAGCTATGTCACGATGAGGACAATGCATCAGGAGAAACGCGTCTAAAATCTCTGTTGCTATGTTAAGATTTTGGCCTTGGTGACATCATCAAGTTCTAAGATAAATCTCCTCTTTGTAGGGGTGTTTTACCTTAGGGCTGTTGCGCTCAATAGTTGAGAGCAATGGAAGAGAAACCAAATTGTAAGAGGAAAAATTACTCGCTTTCGGTAGCCTGAAGCGATAAGAAAAACTGTATGCCGCAATCAGGCGCATTAGGTGTTAGAGAGATTCTGCTCCTGCTTGTATCATATCCATTCCGAATGGAGATTTCGTTACTGTTACAGGTAAGACGGTGTCTAGCCATTTCTAATTTTTTACAGCTCTTTTAGCTCTATCGTATGGCACGGTTTTGTCTCGGTTACTTGCACTGAACTGTCACCGTTGTCACTGCGACAGGAAAATCATTGTTAATCTCATCTACATATACACTATATTGGCAAAAGTCACCGGAAACCTAGAAGAGAAACACAACATAGCATTTATTGTCATACGTTAGTACGGTGTCGGTCCACCGTTGGCCTTAATGCATGCACTGACCCTTCGAGACATGCTTTCGACAAGGTTTTGACACAACGATAGGTTGCGCTTCCATTCAGTACATATTGCTGCCGCTAAATGTTGCTTAGTAGCAGGCCTTGGTTCCAAACTTCTTATGCAGCGCTCTAATTCATCCCATAGTGTTCTGTGGGATTAAGATCAGGGCGTTGTGCTGGCCAGTCCACACACGATGAGGAATTATCGTCAAACCACGCCGTAACAGTCCTTGCTTTATGGCTCGATGCATTATCTTGCTACTAGGGGTGTTCAAATGAAAAGGTACGAAACGTCATAAGAAGGTAACCGTTAACATATTTGCCTATGCCGCTATGGGAGAACGTAGCGACATATCTAGGGATGCGATTGGAGTCGCCGGCGTGGATCGGAGCATGCGCGGGCGCCCGCATGCGCAGGAGAAAGCAGAGGCTCTTATAAAGAGCGCCGTCCAATTGACGCGGCAGTGCGTGTGAGGACAGGATGGCAAACCATTAACTCCGATGTGTACTGTGAGACACTCCGAAGCCTACGCAGGTCCATCAAGAACAAAAGACCGGGGCTGCTCACGGAGGGTGTGGTTCTGCTCCATGATAACGCGCGTCCACACGTCTCCAGGGTCACACACGCTGAACTGGCCAAGTTCCAGTGGGAGCAGCTTGACCATCCGCCCTACAGCCCGGACATGTCGCCCTGCGATTTCCATGTGTTTGGTCCGCTGAAAAAACATCTGAAAGGGAAGCGCTTCCACTCGGACGACGAACTCAAGGACGCTGTGCAGGACTGGGTATCGTCACGGCCACAGCAATTCTGGGAACAAGGAATCCTTTGGCTCGTTAATCAATGGGATCGTTGTGCTACGGCCTATGGTGTATAATTTGAATAAAGTCTTCATTTATACCCACAGTGTCGTTTCGTACCTTTTCATTTGAACACTCCTTGTAGTACGAACAAGGCTCGGTTCCATATTAATGCCACAGAGTTGGTGTTGCAAAAAGTGCGATGTGTCCGTTCAGAGTTCCACACAAAAGCACAATATAGATGGCGTTGCTGCGTTAAGCGAACTTATTTGTAAATAATAAAGTAAAAACTCTCATCTCACTCCAACGCAAAAACTAGTGCTTGCCTGAACTTCGACCTGAGAAGAGAAAAGCTGTTCCCGTGAGAGCCAAAACTAAAAATATGAAGTTATGTGTGAACGTATAACTGCGTTTGTGATGTTGCTCCAAACCAATATAAAATTGGATAGCTTGTGTTTTCAGCCTACAGTGTCTTAGATGTTTCAGTGTTTCAGTGATGTGTTGTGAATATATTGAGTTGATTAAAGATAATGGATTATTAATTTAAAGGTGGTAAGTACTCTTTATGCTTTCAACCATTCGTTCTGTGAGTTCAAGAATTCTCTTTCGTTTGTTGAATCCGTCATTTGAGATCAACGCGCGAACCTACTTAGAATTTCTAACAATATGATTATGAGACTGAATATCTCATATGTGCTGCTATAAATAGACAGAAAGAACGGATTGTTTTTCTTATTATAGTGAACGTACTACCACGAAATAAAAAAGGTACGCAGTTAGCAAATGAAAAGTAACTAAATTGTTAAGCTACTGAAGTAGAGTAAACTGAGTAATGGCGGCGTTCATTGGCAATAATGTAAGCATTGCAAAGCTGGATAATTATAATTATAAGACATTGAAATTCAAAATGCAAATGCTACTTATTAAAGTTGACTTGTGGAAGATAGTTACAGAACCGATTCCCACTGATAAAAGTGAGACATGGATCAATCAAGATTCACAGGCACGAGCCACAATAACACTCTGTATCAATGATGACCAAATTATTCATGTGTTAGATAAACAAACTAGCAACGAAACATGGAACGCTTTAAAGGCAGTATATAAAAGAAGAAGTTTAAGTAATAAACTCCACTTGCTTAGAAAACTCTATAGTTTGCGTTATCATGACGATGACACTACAATGCAAGATCACATAAACATAATGATGGAAATAATTCAGAAATTGCGCACACAAGGCGAGAAAATGCCAGACACCCACTTAGGTGCAATTTTGCTTAATAGTTTGCCAAATTCTTATGAAAACTTAATTGTTGCACTTGAAGCTAGAGATCAAGACGATCTAAATTTTGAATTCGTAAAATGTAAAGTACTTGACGAGTACAATAGACGGAGAGAAAATTCACAAACAAGCACAAATAATTCAAATGCAAGTGCAACAGTGTTAAGAACTAGTTTTGGAGGTAAAAACGCAACATAAAACCAAGTAAGTTTTGTACATACTGTAACAAAAGGAATCATACCAAAAATAAATGTTGGAATTTTTAAAGGGAAAGAGATAAGAATAAGGGAAACACAGAGAAAAGATTTCACAAAAGTAAATCCCCGCCTAACCAATCTCACAACTTAGTGAAGACAGAAACAATAAAACCAGAAGAAAAGGAAACTGAAATAAAAAAGGAAAAAAAGTTTTTCACTAGAAACAAAGCATTACATAACGAAAACTCTGAAAATTGGACAATCGATACTGGAGCCACAGTACATATGTCTAACAATATAGCATTGTTTAAATAGCTTTCTAATGAAAAATCAAAATTGATCACTACAGCTGATGGCACTTAAATAAAGTCAGAGGGAATAGGAAATATTTTCCTAAGTTGTAAAGCTGAAAAAGATACAATTAGAAAATTAGAGATAAAGGATGTATTATATGTTCCTAAATTGGAAACGAATTTATTGTCAGTTAGAAAGATTACAGAAAAAGGATATGAAGTATCATTTAAAGATAGACAGTGCATAATAAAATGTGGAGAAATTATTGTAGCAACAGGTATAGTAGACAACTCAAACAATTTGTATAAATTACAGGCTATAAATGAAAAGACTAATTTAGTTGCAAAATGTGAAGAGAAAAATTGCTCAAACTTATGGCATAGAAGATTAGGACATAGAGATATACAGATGATAAAGCAAATGGAGAAAAATGGATTAGCTAGAGACATTTTTTTATCAATTTGTAAAAAGGAAGAGAACTGTGAGATATGCATAAAGGGTAAGCTTACACAAAAACCTTTCTCAAAACAGAACACTTACAAAACAAAGGGTATACTAGAATTGGTACATACAGATATATGTGGTCCAATGAGTAAAGTCAGTCCAAGTGGATACAACTATTTCATTACTTTCATAGATGACTATTCTAGATACACATGCACTTATTTGCTAAGAAATAAAGATGAAGCAGTGATAAAATTCAAGGAATATGTAGCCTCAGTTCAAAATAAATTTGATAAGAAACCCAAAAGTATAAGAACAGATAATGGAGGAGAGTATTGCGGAGCAAAACTTGAAAGTTATTTAGCAGAACAGGGAATAGAGCGTAAAACCACTATCCTATATTCACCTCAAATGAATGGCATTGCGGAACACAAAAATAGAAGCTTAATAGAAATGACAAAAGCTATGCTTTAGATGCTAAAATATATGATAAATATTGGGCAGAAGCTGTATCAACTGCTACATATATAAAGAATAGAGTTTCTACAAAAGCAACCCGGAAGTCATCCTTTGACATCTGGAAAGGATACACTCCACATTTAGGTCACATCAAGGTATTTGGGTCAAAGGCCTATGTATACATACCAAAAAAAAAAAAAAAGAAAACTGGAAAATAGAGCTCAAGAAGGAATTCTAATGGGCTATGATGAAAGATCTCGAGGATATAGAGTCCTCATTCCAGAAACAAATGAGCTGGTAATAACCAGAACAGTAAAATTTGATGAAAGAAAAAGTGTAGAAACATTTTGCAGACAAAATGAGAAGAAAATTGAAAGTAATCAAGAAATTTTAATTGAAAATAGAACAAATTCATCAGGAAGTATAGTTAATGGAGAAGAAGAAGATGAATCTGAAAAAACCAAGGCGATCACCAAGAGAAAATAAAGGTCAACCACCAGAAAGACTTGCATATATAGCAAAGATTCTATATAGAAATGATAAACAAAATTTGGAAGAGATTCAAGAAATGGAAAATTCAGAAAAGGATAAATGGCTAAATTCAATAAATGAAGAATTAAGAGCAATGAGAAAGAACGATACATGAACGTTGGTAGATTTACTTGAAGGAAAAAGACCAATCAAGAACAAATGGATGTTTAAAAGAAAATATAATGTTAATGGTAATATAGAAACTTATAAGGCAAGATTAGTTGCAAAGTGATACACTCAACAACCAGGAATAGATTTTGAAGATGCATTTTCACCAGTAGTTAAATGTACAACCTTAAGGACTCTCTTGACAGTTGCAGCAAACAAGAAGCTAAAAGTTCATCATTTGGATATAAAGACAGCGTTTCTTCATGGAAGATTGGAAGAAGACGTACATATGGTTCAACCAGAAGGATTTGAAGAATCAGGTAAAGAAAACCAAGTGTGTAAACTGAAAAAGAGTATCTATGGTTTGAAACAAATTGCAAGAAATTGGAATAAAACAATTATACATTTTTTATGCAATATAGGTTTTATTCAGAGTACAGCAGATTCATGCTTACTATCATTGAAGAATAAGGATAAACAAACCTTTTTGGCTACTTATGTAGACGACATATTAATAGCATCAAACAGCCAAGAAACAATTGCAAGGATTACAAAACTGCTGAAAAACCAGTACGAAATCAAGGATTTAGGACAAGTTACATATTATCTTGGTATACAAGTAGAAAGAGAAGAAGACGGAAGTTTCCTCCTTAACCAAGGAAACAAGTTCATGGAAATTATTCAGAATCATGATACAGAACTTAACAAAGAAAGTAAAACACCAATAAGCACTAACTATGGAAAAGGCATACAAGAACAAGAATACATTAATGAAAATGGACGTTATAGAGAAACAGTGGGAGCCATCATGTACCTCTCAACTGTGACAAGACCAGGTATTTCCAATGTTATAAGAATATTGAGTAGAAAAGTGGACAACCTAACATAGAAAATTGGAAAGCATTTCGAAAAGAAAAAAAAAACAAATCCTAAGGATATCCCTAGGTCTCATAGTGCAGAACTGTTCCGGACAAGTGGGAGTTTGTTGGAAAAAGTGCGATGTGTCCGTTTAAAGTACCACACAAAAGAACTATATAGATGGAGTTGCAACGTTAAGCGAACTTATTTGTAAATAATAAAGGAAAAACTCTGATCTCACTCCAACGCAAGAACTAGTGCTTGCCTGACCTTCCATCTGAGAAAAGAAAAGCTGTTCCCGTGAGAACCAAAACTAATAAGATGAAGTTATGTGTTAACGTACTGAGTTTGTGATGTTGTTCCAAACCAATATAAAATTGGATAACTTGTGTTTTCAACCTACAGTGTCTTAGATGTTTCAGTGTTTCAGTAATGTGTTGTGAATATATTCATTTGATTAAAGATAATGGATTATCTGTTTATAGGTGGCAAGTACTCTTTATGCTTTCAACCATTTGTTCTGTGAGTTCAAGAATTCTCTTTCGTTTGTTGCATCCGTCATTTAAAATCAACGCGCAAACCTACTTAGAATTTCTAACAGTTGGTAGAGCATAATTGTCCAGAATATTGAGGTAGACGTGCTATTTAACAGAGATGTCCATGATAACCAATGGACCGGGACCATACAACGAAAAACACCCCTACCTCACAAGAGTACATTGCCAGCTCCAAACTTGACTGTAGTAACAATACACTGTGGTAAATAGCTTTCTCTTGGCTGTCGCAATAGCCACTCACGGCCATTAGTCTGATGAACCGTGTATCTGGGTTCATCAGTCCACAGGCCTTTGTTTCCATTAATCAATGGTTCACAATAAATGTTCTTTACACCAAGCTAAACGAGGAGTAGCATTCCGAATGGAGATGAAAGGCTTATGAGCAGCCACACGACCACGGTAACCCATGGAATGAAGTTCTCTGATAATGGTATGTGCACATACCGAGGTTCTAACATTGTTACTCACCTGTACACTGAGGTCTTGTGCAGTACTCCGTCGATTAGCTGTAACGACTTTCCTGAGGTTTCGACGTCCTTTTTTCACTAATTTTCTTTGGTCTGCCGGTACGTACGTTTTGCTGCTTCATGCACGCCATATGTCTTCCACTTATTTAGTACATCCCAAACAGTTGACTTGGGTATGTTTAAACGCCTGTCGGTTTCTCTTATGGATAACTCACTAATATAACACCCAACAATTTTTCCTTTCTCAAAGTCAGTTCTCTCTCGCCGCGACATTTCCACTCAACCTCACTGTGCGATATAATCGCGGTCAGCTGTGTGCTTGTTTTATACCGTTTGCGGCTGTACCGCGCATCTTAACAATGCAGCAGATCCGTTCATTTGATTCTGAAGGGATGTTCGGTGACGTTTGTCAATATAGTGTACATACATACCACTAAGCTGTTTTCTGAGATTCAAAGGCTAATTGGATTTGATACAGTGCGTAACTATAACAATTATTATTAAACGTGACGTGATAGATTTAAATGAAGAGCATGTATAAATGCTCGTAATTACTGTTCATCATGGTTTGCAGAATTTGTGGTAGAAAGAGTTCCAAGGAAATTGGGATAATTGTTAGGTATATAATGAACGAAAACCGTATTTCGTAAATGCAATGGAAAGAAAACATATCGGGGGAAAATAATAGTAGTAGTAAAGCTCACCGTTTTGTTCTTCAAATCGTTTTTAAAAAATTAGTTGGTCTGTGAAAGAGCTGGCGGTGGCAAAGAACGATATATCCAAAGAGACAATACGAGAAAATGGACAGCTATGAACCATATTTCGTAAGCATTATGATCAAAATAGAGATATCTTCCGAAACTCGTCGTCCATTACAGTTCAAAGGAAAATATTTTAAAAGAAAATAAATAGAGAGAGTTATATAAAAAAAAACATGCGGCAAGTAAAATTTCGTTCGTCCATTATCCCAAACATACTCATGCGTGACTGACTTTGGTATTTTTGGGATAATGAACGAAAGACGTTTTACTTCATGCATGTTTCTTTTTTATAAAACTCTCTTTATTTATTTTCTTTTAAAATATTTTCCTTTGAACTATAAAGGACGACTAGTTTCGGAAGATATCTCTATTTTCATCATAATGCTTACGATGTATGATTCATAGCTGTCTATTTTTCTCGTATTGTCTCCTTGGATATATCGTTCATTGCCACCGCCTGCTCTTTTACAGACCAGGTAAATTTTTAAAAACCATTTGAAGAACAAAATGGTGAGCTTTACTACTATTATTATGTTTTTCCCTGATTTGTTTTCTTTCCATTGCATTTACGAAATACGTTTTTCGTTCATTATATACCCAATAATTATTCCAATTTCTTTGGAACTCTTTCTACAACTCTGCATAACGTGACAAACAGTAAGTACGAGCATTTATGCATGCTCTTCATATAAAAAAATCAGAGGTTAGCTCCACAAAGTAATACAAGACCCGGATAAATATTTAAATGATTATTTACTTACTGTTGCCATATCAAACTTCTCCATTTACAGCGATATGGACACAAAACTAGGGCTTCACTAATATTCATCACTGGACGCACACAAGACCTTCTATACTTCATACTCATAATCTTTTTCTCATGCAGACACTCCTGAATCTGATTCTCCCATGACTTTCTTGGCATTCCTCGGCCTTTCCTTCCTGCCACTTAGGCTAAACAAATTCCTTAGTAAGCATCTCATCGCTGATTCTTTCAACATGGCCAAACCACCGAAGCATATTAGTCTCCACCTTGCTAAAAACATTTTGCTTCACATTACACAATTGCAACACATCTTCATTCTTCACACAAACAGAACGTGTCTTGCCACAACCTCCGCGTAAGTAACGCATTTCTCCAGCACACAAACGGCTCCCATGTTTCTTTTGTAGTACCCAAGTTTCACTGCCATACATCAGATTAGGAACAATTACACTCTCATACACAGCCATGCGGGTCTCTCTTGAGAACCCAGCATTCTTTGGAAAACCTCCCAAAGCAGCTATGACTTTCAATGCAGAAATTACTTGCTTACTAATTTCACCATCCAATTTGTTCTCTCTGTCACAAATGCTTCCTAAACACACAAACTCATCCACCTGGTCAATCACTGTGCCATTTAGACTTATATCACATTCAGTGCTAGCCGTTTCTCGCTCACAAATCATAACTTTGGGTTTTCCCTTACTTATACTCAGTTTGAATTTCATGCAAACTTCGTACATCAGGGACAACATACTCTGCAACTCACTTTTCCTTTCTGCCAACAGGACTGTGTCATCAGCATACAGCAATCTGCAAACTATCTCCAGCTATGGGCAAAGACAATTATTATTATTCGGGCCTTTAAGTTGTAGGGGATCTTGTTCGCTGAAAACACACACACACACACACACACACACACACACACACACAGAGCATGAAAACTGTCCTGAGGAAAGAGAGTTTTGAGTGAGTGAAAAGTTGGCGTGAAATTAAAGGAAACTAAGAGACAGGCTAAACAAAAAGTTTCTGTTTTTTGGTTAAACGACCACCAAGAGGAACTCAATGGGCTATAAGCAGTCACCCTTCCCTAATTTAGAGCCAATTGTTCCAGGGAAGGCAAAGATCCAGTGCCATGAGCCAAGAACACCGTACATGCCTCACCTGGGATTCAAATTCAGACCCACCTCGGACGAATGGTAAGGAGCCAGTGCTTAGACCACTGCGCAACCCGGGCGGCACCGAATGATTAGAAGCCAACGCTTTGTGCTACTCTATCACTGGAGTTGCTAAAAAGAACATAAACTTGCCAAGATGTTTTTTTCGAGGTCTTAAGACGGGCAATTGACTACGAAGTGCTTCAATATGCAGAATTCCGTAACGAAGGTTGCAGTGTCTCGTGTGAAAATGTACAAACGATGATGAACGTGAGAGGTGTGCAATTTGAGGCAAGAGGTGTGCACTTTGGATTTTCAGGAAACGTCATGTTTTCTGGTGTTGCGATCTTCTGAAGCCATACAACAATTTTCACACTTCTTTGTTTTCTGGCGTGGAAACCAACATCAATGACGCTTTCTATGATTTCGTGTTACCATCTACTCGGAAAACCATTAAATGCATCTTGCAGCTAATCTGATCCACTAACCCTTAGGTGCTTGCAATATTTCACATAAGTGAATTTATGCTCAAATCAGAAGGTCTATGCCAAATGTTTCATACAATGCATCTCACTAGGAACTGACTTTCTAACATCATTTTTACATCTGCGGGTGCCGGCATTGTCGGTAAGTCTACTTGAGTTTTATATGAATACCAAATGCAGAATGGCTGCCCAGGTGATGCAGGCTCCCAGCCATTCGTCCGTGATGGGTCCGGGTTTAAATTCCGTTGAAGCATGGAGGTCGTGTTTGTTTTACGGCACTGGCTATCTCCCTTTCCTGGAACCATTGTCCCTAAATTAGGGACGGGTTACTGCTTATAGCCCATTGAGTTGCTCATGGTGTGCGCTAAATCTCCAAATAATAAAAAAACTTAGAATGTTTCACGATACATACATGTCTTTTTATAAGTTTTCACGGACTATAATCTTCAAATCATAAGAATCACTAATGCTATAATTAAGAAAACAAATTGTTAATAAGTAATTGCTTATACACTGAAAATGTCACATTATATTGAATGAGACACTTTAAAAACAACTGAGCACTCTAGAATACAAAACGCTAAGACTAACTTATCCAATATCTATCTTCTCATTTCCCCATGAAAACTTGAGACTTTAAATGAAAGGACATCGTGGTGTTATACTTTGCGTATAAGGCTTTTACGACGGTGTGTTATGAAGAATTTACAGAATTGAAATATTGCCTAATACACTTTAATCTCAGTTTAAAAATGAATGTCATTCTTTTAAACAAATTCCGAAAATTATCTTTATTATTCACACGTAACAGATGAAAAGATATGTATTAACATTGTGTTGTAGCTAGTAGTGGGCTTTGGAGCTACCGAGAATTCGGCTTTTGTCGATTTGGAGGAATTAACTATTTCTTCCAATTTGTGCAAATCTAAATGAAAGACTAAACTGTTGCATGTTTAATCTTTATGAATTTTGGCACAACAATATGATGTGATATGTGTTTTACGTTTACTGAGGTATCATGGCATTTCAAGTCAATTATTTCGTCACTTGAGCAAATAAAAGCTTAAATACGACACACAACCCTTGAATTCAGAGACCAGTCTTGGGACGATTATATAAATTAAGATAACACAACATTTGTCACACATTTTTTATTTTTTCAAGTCAACCATGGTTTCGCTGGATATTGATGTAGTTTCATCAGGACGAATGGCACGTAAATATCCAAATTGTATATGATATCAGAAATGGGGTTTACTGTCAAAGGTTTTGGTTAGTTACTTCCACGCGTTTGATAGAATTGGTGGGAATGTCATATCATTAAAAAGTTGCGATGAATTCTGACATATATGGGAAGCTTCCATAATACACTGGCGGAAGGTGAAAAAAGAACACCATAAAGGAATTGGCGGACGATCATGAAATATGCATATAATAATGGGGTCGAGTTTACGTAGGTGGGATTTTAATTTTGGGACCAACCTGTCAGTGCTTATGCCACAGCACGGCATAATATGCAAATTATCGTTGGTGGTATTTAAGGAGTACGGCGAAGTGAATGTAATCAGTCGTCGGCGTACGGACACGTGCGAAGACCCTGAAGAAGCTGCAATGCCTGGACATGGAAGACGTGCACGATTTCAGCAATTATCGGATTTTGAGCGAGGTTATCTAGTCGGACTCCGCGAGTCCGGGTGGTCGTATCGTCGTATTGCGTAGCGAATTGGACGGGAAGTATCGATGGTGGTACGATGGTGGCGTATATAGTCCGAGGAACATTCCCACACGAGAAGACGTGGAACCGGGAGTCACAGACGGACTGATGAGCGGACCGATCGACGCATAAGAAGAACGGGGTTGTCAAGCAGAACATCCACTACGACGCAAATCCGAGCTGCCGTTGCACCTGAGGTGCCTGTGCGAACAATCCGCAACAGTCTACTGGATGCAGGACTACGTGCACGTGTGCCTCTGGCATGTGTACCTCTGACTCCAGCCCACCGTCAGGCACGGCTGCAGTGGTGTCGCCAACGTCTGCACTGGAGAACGCAATGGCGATCTGTCGTGTTCAGCGATGAAAACAGATTCTGCTTGGGAGCCTCCGATGGCCGCATGCGTGTTCGCAGACGCACAAGGGAGCGTCTCCACCCTTCTTGCATCCGCCAGCGACACACAGGGCCTACACCTGGTCTCCTGGTGTGGGGAGCGATCATCTATCACTCCCGAGCACAACTAGTGTTTGTACCGGGTACGTTAAACAGTACCTCCTACATCAATAACATCATTCAGCCCGTTGTTGTGCCATTTGTAATGTCGGTCCATCGTAGGGTTTTCCAGCAAGATAACGCACGCCCACACATGGCACGTGCAACGCAACATGTACTTCAGGGTGTGAGACAACTTCCATGGCCTGCACGTTCACCGGATGTGTCCCCCATTGAGCACGTGTGGGATTTTATGGGACAACGACTTATCCGGTCTCCACGGCCAGCCACGACCATCCCCGATTTACGCGTCCAGGTTGAGGGTGCTTGGTACTCAATACCCCAAACTTACATCCAACATCTCTACGACAGACTCCATGCCAGAATTGCACAGTGTGACGCAGTTCGTGGCGGTTCAACCTCGTACTAACCATGTTACATGGAAATGTTATTTTTCAGTTTACCAGCAAATACAGCTGTATTTTGCCATAATGTTTTGATCACGTTATCCTCTGTATTCCGTTATTATGCTGTATAAATTTGTTGGTATCAGACGTCTCCTTCTTGGTGTTCTTTTTTCACTTTCCGCCAGTGTATTACGTTTGGTGGCTGAACCTGACTTGTCAATTATTTTTGCTTCTTCAAAGAGAAATTTATGATCCTTTTCGTAACAGTGTTTAGCCATTGACGACTTCTTTAAATAACAGTTCCGATTATAGGTCTTGTACTCCTTCAATCGAAAACGCAAGGCTCTACGGGTCTGTTCTCTATACGAAGCGCCACTTTCACGTGGAATTTGATAATTTTCCCCACGAGTTTTTGTCTTTAACATAGGTCTTTGATCCTAAAAAGCATTGTATATTTTGTTTATGGGTTTAAAAATCACTTTAAAATTAAAGGTTTTGAGAAATTTTGAAATTTTGAAAGCAATGTCACGGGAAAATGGAATAATGACAAAATTTTCTCGTAATGGGTGCATCACAGGAGTTGACGTGGAGATAGGCTTCGGTTTCCGGAATTCTGTTAGAGCGTTGTCTATAATGGAAGGGTTGTGTCAGCGGTGTACTACGGCACGTTTAAGGAGATAAAGTTCTTTTTACGAACTGTCTTTAACGAACATACAGTATATGTATGTATCGCGCGATATACACAACTTTAAAAGGCGCTGAGTTTTTGTTGGCAAGGGTGATTGGATTGACATGTGGAGGTGAGAAAACAACGAAAGGCTTCCGATAAATTGAGGTTGCGAGAGATCCATTTGAGCGAGTAACTGGAACGTCAAGGAATGGTAGGCATCCGTTATTTTCAGTTTTGTAGCTAAACTGAATGTGAGGATCAATGGAATTTATAAGTTTGACTTATTTTGGAATTTCATAATTTTTTCCTTTCCATAGAACGAAAGTATCGTCTACGTATCTTATCCATAATTGAAATTTCACGAGTTTGAAAAGTTTTTTTTTCAAACCAACGCATATGGATTTCACATACTATAGATGACAGTGGGCTGCCCATGGCTAGACCTTCCGTCTGTTCATAAAACACATTCTTGAAGTGTAACCTAATATCTACTTAGAACGTAACAAAAGCAGTGAGCCATGCTTCGTTTGCACTTCTTAGAGCTGTTATTAAGGACACTGCAAAAATGGAACATGAACTTTATGATCTACATCTTTAGCTTGCTAACAAATTAGCAGATTTTGATACTTTACACAAAAACCTTCAGTTCGTAGTATCAACATGTCATCGTATCACAAGATTTCACTTGAATGAAAATTCAAAAAATTGATAGCTGATAATAACGAAAAGCAGGAATAATAATACTAATAATGGAATAGTGTATCCAGATAATGAAATGGCTGTCTACTTGTCTGGTTATAGTTTCACTGAAATTCAGAAGCGGACTTTACGATCTAATTAACTTTACTATCTCAAGAAAGATACCGGTTTTAGACATAGCTGCATCAGCTGAGAATTCTCTAATAAAAAGCAGTTTCAACTTTGAAAAAAAAAGAAATAGTTAGACATTACATCAGCCAAGTGATAATCGCAAATCCCGCTACATTACCTAGACCCAATTTAACCACCAAAGAAATCAATGCGCTTAAAGAATTGCGCTCAAATTCCAATTTATTTGCCACTAGAGCTGACAGAGGAGATAAGATGTTTGTTTTAGACAAAACGCGTTATGATAACAAAGTCAAAATTTTTGTTTCGGAATGACCTTACAGAGAAATAAAGCATGTTCCTTCAGATAAACAATTAAAAGAAATTCAGAAATTGATCAAAAACTCAGAAACTCTGAGCCAAAACATAAAAATCAAACTTAAGCCTCCGAGCAACTTTGAGCCCGTTATGCACGATTCTCTCCCTAAAGCATATAAATCTGGCATTCCTTTCCGGCCTATAGTAACTAATATCGGCACAACAGCATATATGTTAGCCAAGTTCTTATCTTCAAAATTATCCACCTTCGCCACTTCAAACAAAACATCTGTGAACAATTTCATTGAGTTTATCAATCAACTCAAACTACACCCCGGCGTAGATCAACTTATTGTATTCTTTGATGTGATATCTATGTTCATCAATGTTCAAGTAGAAGGAGTTCTGGAATCCCTAAAACCAAGTCTTATAGAGCGTCCTTACAGCCAACCTGAAGTAGACGAAATGACAAGATTAGTGGAAGTTTGCATAAAACAGAACAGTTTTACTTTCCGTGGAGCGTTTTATAAGCAGACAGAAGTCTAGCCACAGGCAGTCCACTTTCACCTATATTATGTGAAATCTACATGCGTCGATTTCAAGAAAAATCGTGAAATTCGATTTATGGCCAAGATATGTAGACGATACTTTCGTTCTATGGAAGGGAAAACATTCTAAGACTTCCCGAATTAGTCAAACATTCAAATTCCATTGATCCTCACATTCAGTTCAGCTACGAAACTGAAAATAACGGATGCTTACCATTTTTTGACGTCCCGGTTACTCGCTCAAATGAATATCTCGCAACCTTAATTTATCGGAAGCCTTTCGTTATTTTCTCACCTCTACATGCCAATCCAATCACCCTTGCTAACAAAAACTCAGCGCCTTTTACAGTTGCGTATATCGCGCGATACATACATATATATTCGGTAAAGACAGTTCTGTAAAGGAACTTTATTGCCTTAAACGTGTTGCAGTAGAGCCGGGATACAGCACTCCATTATAGACAAGGCTCTAAAAAAATTCCGGAAACCGAAGCCTAATTCCACGTCAATTTCTATGATGCGCCCATTAGGAGAGAATTATGCATATTATTCCATTTTCCCGTGACATTGCCTTCAAAATTTCAAAAATTCTCAAAACCTTTAATTTTAAAGTGATTCTTCTAAAATCATAAACAAAATGAACTTTTAGGATCAAAGGACTATGTTGAAGACAAAAACTCTTGTGGAATTTACAAAATTCCATTTGAATGTGGCGCTTCGTATATAGGACAGACCTGCAAACCCTTATGTTTTCGATTGAAGGTGCACAAGACCTATATTCGGAATTGTGACTTAAAGAAGTCATCGATGGCTAAACACTGTTACGAAAAGGATCATACATTTCTCTTTGAGGAAGCAAAACTAATTGACAAGCCAAATTCAACCATCGAACTTGATATTTTGGAAGCTTTCCATATATATCAGAATTCTTTGCAACTTGTTAATGACATGGCATCCACACCAATTCTATCAAACGCGTGGAAGCAACTAACCAAAACCCTTGACTGTAAACACCATTTATGACATCATATATGAAAGGGATGATACATGTACTCCAGACATCATGAAAGGTACCAGAGTTCTTCCAGTCCTCCCAGCAGAAGTTGCTCATGCAATCAAGAACATGAAGCGGGGGAAAGCTCCAGGAGAAGATGGAATTACTATAGACATCATACAAGAAGCAAGTGGAGAAATTGAAACAGTACTCGCCCAAATTTTCACTCGATGCCTTAATGAAGGGAAGATTCCTGAGGATTGGAACAATGCTACAATGATCCTGCTACATAAAAAAGGTGACATTGAGGATCTCAGGAACTACAGACCTATCAGCCTCCTATCAGTGGTTTATAAAATCTTCACTAAAGTTCTTTCCCACCGCTTGAAGGTAACACTGGACATGGCTCAACCGAGAGAACAAGCTGGATTCAGGAGTGGCTACAGCACAATAGATCATATCCACGTACTGAGAGAACTAATTGAAAGAGCGAGGGAATATGAACTTCCATTGTGCATGGCTTTTATCGATTATGAAAAAGCCTTTGATTCGGTGAAACCATCAGCAGTTACCACGGCTCTGAAATCCTGCGGTATTGAAGATGCATACATTAATATTATTAATAACATCTATGAAAATGCAATTGCAAAGATTCGGCTGTTTGAAAATACAACACACATAAAAATTGGAAAGGGAGTGAGACAAGGTGACACCATATCTCCGAAGCTCTTTAATGCCACATTGGAAAATGTCTTTCAATCACTGAACTGGGAAAACAAAGGGATAAAGATTAATGGAGATTATCTAACCCACCTTCGTTTTGCTGATGACATAGTCATTTTTGCAACTACCCCATCAGAGCTGCAGAGTATGATCCAGGAACTTGCTGACAAGAGTAAAGAAGTGGGATTAAAAATGAACTTTCAGAAGACAAAAGTGATGTTCAATGCTTTTACAAGAAATGAAGATTTATCGATTGATGGAGAAAAACTGGAGATAACAGATACGTATGTTTATCTTGGACAGCAGATATCAAGTGAGGGTCACATTGATGAAGAAATTAATCGGCGTACAAAACTTGCCTGGAGAGCTTTTGGAAGAAACAGCATAATTTTCAAGAGCAATATGCCATTATGTCTTAAAAGAAAAGTGTTTGATCAATGCATCCTTCCAGTGCTTACGTATGGTGCAGAGACGTGGACCTTAACTAAAAGAGACATACAAAGGCTGCAGACAACTCAAAGCAGCATGGAGAGGTGCATGCTTGGTATAACCAGGAGAGATAAGAAGAGGAACTCGTGGATCCGAAAAATGACGAGAGTGGAAGACATCATGATCAGAGTTAAATCCCTGAAATGGCAATGGGCTGGACATACTGCCAGAAGGACAGACCATAGATGGACAGCCGAAATTTTAGATTGGATTCCAAGGGACAGGAAAAGACCCAGAAAAAGACCACATGGGAGATGGGTGGATGAAATTCGTAAATATGCGGGAGTGACATGGAGGAGACTGGCACAAGACAGACCGTTGTGGAGGAAACTTGGGGAGACCTTCGTCCAGCAGTGGATTGATAATGGTTGACAATGATGATGATGATGATACAATTTGGATATTTACGTGTCATTCGTCCTGATGAAACTACGTCAATATCCAGCGACACCATGATCGACTTGGAAAAATATATATTTGTGACAAACACACAACTTTAATAAAACTCCCACAAAGTAAAAATTGACTTACCAGGTATTCGTGGAACATCTTCGGTTTATAGCACGTTTTTTGTAAGAAACATTCGTGCTTATTATATCACTTTGTCCGTTCTTTCGTGCGTCTCTGGAAACCATATCTGCACAACTAGCAATCCGATTTTTTTTTTTTTTTTGATTGGAGGTTTAACGACCACCGTGAGCAACTCAATGGGCTATAAGCAGTCGCCCGTCCCTAATTTAGGGTCACTGGTTCCAGGGAAGGGAGAGAGCCAGTGCCGCAAGACAAACACAACATCCATGCCTCACGGGGATTCGAACCCGGACCCCTTTCGGACGAATTGATCAGAGGCCATCGCTTAGACCACTGCGCCACCGGGGCGGCCAATCCGATTTGCAAAATTATCTTTGCATTGAGAAGACTGAAATATGTGAACGGTGATTCCCTTGCTTTTTGGTATTGTTTTAATGCATAACCTCGCAGCTTAAGGCCATGGAATTAAAAATACATTTTATTCCATTATATTGCGTAAAAACATCCGTTGAAAAAACTTCTTTCTTCTATTCGACACCATTTATAACAAAGGCTATTTTGGGCTTAGTATATTTTTCAAGTAATGCACAGTTTTTTCGCTAGAGGGCGTAAAGGTAAATTGCGATTTCCTCGATATCTCTGCTTCTAAAAGTTTGATTCAAAAATTACTTCTGCATCGAATAGAACTCCTAGTGGGAAATATATTGTCTACAATTCTTAATGTTTTCTAAGGAACGCTTTTGCGAACAGGGTTGTAAACGAACATTTCTGTTTCTGGTGTTTTTCCAGAATGTCTGCACTTCTAAAAATTAAAAAAGATCTTTTATGGACAGATAATTCTGACGAAGAGAAACAACTTGATAATATCTTCTGATTAAAATAATACACAGTTTTTACGCTAGGGGCGGAGATGTATGTCTTAGTTTTCCAGATATCTCTCTTCCTACTAGTTCGATTTGAAAAAAAAATTCTTTATCGGAGACAATTTCTGGCGCAATATGTTGGCATATAATTTCAATGCTTTTAAAGCAACAGTTTGTTACTAGAGCCATAGGTTCGGGCTTTCATTTACAAAATATTTAAAGCAATATCTGCACGTCTAAAAGTACGACTGGAAAAAATATTTTCAGTCAGATACTACTAAATACAAGAGCATTTTATGTGCACTTCTCGCCCCAAATACTGGACAATTTCCGCGCTTTGGGGAACAAATGATTAGTATGATTAATGTATTTTTCTCGATATCTCTACTTTAAATAGTCCGATTTAAAAAACTCTTTTAACAATGGATACTATTCACTTTGCGAACACTTCACATGTACTTTTCGGTTTTTTGTCGTTTGCAGTTCTTGTGCTAGGTGGTGTTCGAGTGTGTTTCCATTTGCAACTGTATCTCCCCTTCTAAAATTTCTGTTGAGAAATTAATTTTTTATGCCATTTGCTACACTAGAGATGGAAAATAATTTCCTCTTTAAATAATGCGCAGTTTTCCCGATATGACACGTTAATGTAAAAACTTTTTTCTCGCTATCTCTGCTTCCGTTAAACGCATTTGAAATATTTATATATATATATATATGACCCGAGGTCCGGCGTTCGGCTAGTAGAGTGTTCGGAGTGAGAATGAGAAAAGCTGACGATCTATCGGAGTTTGATAAAAATAAATGTGATAGCACAGCGCCTCGGAAATGGCAAGGCTTGTGGGTTGTTCACGTGCAGCTGTAGTGAGTACGTATAAAAAGTGGTGCACAGATGACCAAACGACGAACCGTTGTCCAGCCGTGTGTCGACCCCAGCTCATTGATGCCAGAAGGGAGCGGAGATTATCGCGCATTGTTCACAGCGACCTCAGTGTCACAGTGCGACAAATCACCCGAAGCTAGAACAGTGGTGATAAAGGCAGTTCATCGCTGCCTTCTTCGCATGAGCCTGCGTAGCAGAAGACCCAGTCGGGACCCCATGCTCACCACACGGCATCGTCAACAACGCGTGAAATCGGCCAACGATCATCGAGATTGGACCGTGGACGATTCGAAGAACGTAGCCTGCTCTGAAGAATCAACATTCCTGTTGCATCCCGTAGACGGTCAAACGCGGATACGCCAATTACCAACGTGAGCTATGGCACCTGAATGCACTATTGGGCGGAAACAGGCCGGAGGCGGCGGTGCTACGCTGTGGGCGATGTTTTCTTCGGACAGTATAGCCCGCATTATTGCTATAGCACAATCCCTGACAGCTGTCAGGTATCTTAACATTGTTGCGGATCAAGTTCACCCATCCATGGCAATGGTATTCCCTGCTGACGATGGCCATTACCAACAGGATAATGCGCCATGCAACACTGTCAGAATCGTCAAGGAGTGTTTTGAGGAACATGCTGGTGACTTTCTGTTAATGCCCTGACCTCTGAATTCACCTGACATGGAACCCAATCGAACATTTGTGATTCGACTTGGAAATTCGTGTTCGCGCTAAATCATCACCACCCCGAAATGTACGGGGAGAACTGGAGGACCTGCTGTTGACATTATGGTGGCAGATACCCCAGGATACCTATCGCCTCCCTGTAGAATCTATGCCTCACCAAATGACCGCGGTTTTGCGGGCTAAAAGGTGTCCTACAGTTCATTATGTTGGTGGTTATAATGTAATGGTTCATCGCCGTATATTTTTACGTATATGAAAGAGTTCATACGGTTCTAAAAATTCCTTAGAATAATCTTTTTGTGGTAGGACACTTTTCCTTACGATGAACATTGCGTCTCTCTTTTTTACGCTTTCCAACCGTAGGTTGAAGAAGCGTATATGCTCCAGCTTTGTCCGTCCGCACGATAACTGGCGTAAAAATGGTTCGATTTCGATGAAATTTTAGTATGCGGTAGGGGACCACCATGGGACGAACCCTGTTGAAAATGGGACAAATGGGGTCAGAGGTCACGACGTAGGAGCTGGCTCATTCCATTGCCCTTATGCGTCATAACTTGCGTAAGTATGGTTCGATTTCAATTAAATTTTAGCATGTGGTAGGTGACCGCCTGGGGACAAATCTTATTCAAAATCGGTGAAGTGGGGTCAAAGGTTAGGACAAAAGAGCGGGATGCATTCCATTGCCCTTATGCGTCATAACGTGCGTAAAAATGGTTCGATTTCGATGAAATTTCAGTATGTGGTAGGGGACCACCTGGAGACGAACCCTATTGAATGTGGACGAAATGGGGTTAAAGGTCAGGGCATAGGAATGCGATCCATTCCATCGCTCTTATCCCATATTATTAAGGTGGACGTCATGTAATTTTGCTTACTATACTTCCAATGGAAAAACTTTTGTGCACATTTCCTTCACAATTAATGTGTTCCCGAGGATGAAAATTTGAACATCGATTAAAATAACTTTATTACAACTTGGAATACTTAATATTTTTTAAAACATAACCATAATTACATTAAAAATCAATAACTTTTCCTTTGGTGGTGTTGAAGCTAGAAAAAGTATGGTGCGACCTGTAGTTTGATGACGTCAGTAGACAAACAAATGTTGGATTGCATAATTATGGTTATGTTTTAGAAAATATTTAGTATTGCAAGTTATAAAATGAAGCTATTTTAATCGATGTTCAAATTTGCATCCTTGTGAACTCATTAATTGTCCAGAAAAAAGATGGCGCGACCTGTATTTTCATGACGTCAGCAGACAAATAATGTTGGATTGCATAACTATGGTTATGTTTTAGAAAATATTAAGTATTTTAAGTTATAAAATGAAGATATGTTAATCGATGTTCAAATTTTCATTCTTGGAAACGCATCAATTGGGAAGAAAATGTGTACAGAAATTTTTCCATTCGAAGTACAGGAAGCAAAATTACTTGACGTTCACCTTAAAGGAGCAATTCTTGTATGTAGGTAAATTTTATTTTGAAAACGGCTCTGAGGATTTTGATGAAAGTTGTTAACCTACCGTTTTCTGGTACTAGAAATCGATTTAGCTTGATCTCGAATTTAAGAAAATTTGTTTAGTGGGTTAAATAACCACCCCGAATTACCAAGTTTGTAGTGTGGTGTAATGACGTCGCCCCTTTACATGTTGGCGTGCGGTCATGCCATCTATCTCATTACGTCACGCGTTGTTTGTGGATCCTATTAAAGTTTTATGACGTCACACCTTGCTAGCAGATGGTCGCGATTCCCATCTGCCTCATTTCATCACGCGTTGTGTGCGTATGTTCGTCCTCACAATAACTTGCCTAAAAATCGTTCGATTTCGATAAAATTTTAGTATGTGGTAGGGGAACACCTGGGAAGAAACCCTTTTGAAAGTGAACGAAATGGGGTCAAAGGTCAGGACATAAGAGCGGGATCCATTCCACTGCTCTTATGCGTCATAACTAACGTAAAAAAGGTTCGATTTCGATTAAATTTTAGTATGTGGTAGGAGACCACCTGGGGACAAACCCTATTGAAAAATTGGCGAAATGGGGTCAAAGGTCAGGACATAGGAGCGGAATCCCTTCCATCGCCATTATGAGTCATAACTTACGTAAAAATGTTTCAATTTGGATGAAATGTTGGTATTATGTAGGGATCTTCCTGGGGACGAATCCTTTTGAAAATGGGCGAAATGGGGTGAAAGGTTAGGACACAGGAGCGGGATCTATTCCATAGCACTTATGCATCATAACTTAGGTAAAATTGCTTCGATTGGGACAAAACTTTATCATGTTATTTCGGAGATATACTGAGTCAGTTCTGTTGAATATCATCCAAATGGATCAAAGGTCAGGGCACAGGGGTGAGATTTATTCCACAATAATTTTCCTCATAACTTGAGCAATAGCTTGAGTAATGATTTCTAGTATATTGGAAAGCGTATCATAATCAATGTATTGCATGATTTTACTAACTTGTTCTTTAAGTAATACACAGCTCTTTCTCTAGAGGGCGTAAACTTGCACTATGTTTTCCTCTAGATAATTTTTTCTAACTGTCCGATTTGAAAATTCTTTGTCTCTGATATCTTTCTTACGCTATACGAAACGTTTTGTGCACAGCTTGTTAATTTTCATAACATACTTTTCAGTTACTAGTAGGAGTAAGCAGGCAATACTATTTCTGGATGTTTTAATGATTGTAGAAATACTATTGATTTCATTTTTTTTCGTAACCGTGTCTGCTAATTATAAGTAACCTGCGTATATCAAATTAGGCGCAGTTTTTTTCCAATCTGGTGCAATTTGTTTTTTTTTTTTTTTTTCCTGAATTTTTAGATTTTCTAGAAATCTGTTTTGTAAATACTATTTTGTTTCGGAAAAGATTCAAAAGACGTGCTCATTGCACTTGAGAGTTAGGTATCATCTTTCTTGTTTGTAGCTTGCTTCACTTATCTTAAGGTATCCGACTGCTTTGAAAAGGACGGTTTGGACCAAATTTCACATTTTGTAAAAATGCGTACATTTTAAAGCCCCATTCTTTAGGATTTCAGAACTGCCTTTGTTTTGCCTACGATGAATAGATACAGAGTTATAGCAATCGGAATATCTAAACCTAAATGTCAAATGAACGGGAAGTTATGCTTGAAAGGCAGGAAGTTGGGAAATAATTAGGTAGTCTTACTATTTGTGCATAAAATTGTAGTAGAAAATATTTTATACAAGGTTGTACGGATTTAGCAATAGTTTGGATGCAATTATGTGATGCAATTTACTTTTGCGATGGTGGCAAACATAAGCATACTTTTCATCCCATCAAAACTGTGTCTTTTAAGCTTTATTCGCGTTTTTTGCAGGATGAGATTTTCGTCCCGAACTCTTTACGGAAAACCTGATAACTGCAAAAGGTATGTAAATAAATTGATGAAATTTGGTATACATCTTTCTTACAATGTTGTGCATGCAATGAACTAAGCATTTTGCTGTTTGTCAGTTCAAAGTTATGTTATACTATTTACATTCAACATAGTGAAGAAATATGTCGAAAATTCACATTAATGCATGTAGGAATGAGTGTACCTCAACAGTGTTTAGGGACATGACTTACCTTTTAGTTCACTGCATAGATAATACTGATGCAAAAAATGCCATCATATATCTGTACCGTTTTTATTTAGAGCGTTTACCGTTAACAGCATTGTGATGACATGGGGAAAATCGCGAGATTTTTAGGGTCGGAAAGGGGAAAATAAATACAAGCTGAGAGATGGGACGACATTTCTTTTCTGTGAGAAGGAAGACAACTATACGTCGGCCATGTTGTGTGTCCGGGCCAGCGGAAGGAAGAAGAAAAAAAAGAAAAAATATCCTTTCCTCAGCGAATTCTGCGTAAAAGAGAGGCTCCACAAATACGCGAGCCTGGGATGATCACAGAAAGTTTGGCTGGACGCTGGGACGGTGAGAAAAGCCACATGGCCCGATGCAGCAAGAGCTTGCACGCGTTTGGTCGAGCAACATCTGAGGTCGGAAAAGTTCGAAGAGGCGCGAAAAAGTTACTGACTTTCACTCTCTTGGGTCTCAGAACGTAATCGAATAACGCGGTCTTCTTTCGGTCGTCGCTGCGTGGATGATGAAATCCAGCCGTTAAAAATAGCTGTTCCACTGAATTGGAATAGCTCGGACAGAACCGAACTGCGGGTTAGGTTGTAAGAACGATGTTCCAATACCTGCGGGTAATAATAATTCACATGTCAGGAAATCAGGCCGCGGTCTGAATAATAAGAGTCACCCTCCACCTGAGTTGCTTAACGATGTATTTCTAAAGATGTGTTGCTATTAAAACGATGTTTGGTGCTTGACATTGTATCTCACCCAGAACTGAGTGCTTGATAGTATATCTCCCCCGAGAACTGAAACCGCATATGCACATGCTGGTAATGCAACTGTGTGCTGAATTTGCTCCAGTGTATGATACAAAAACTCGGAAGTGAAAATTCTCATTTATGACAACATGTAAATAAAACCGTGCATAGCTTGTAATTGCGTCTCACCTCTATGTCATATCACTTACAGATCCTTCGCATGCCTCGGACAAGCGGCTAAGAAAGGTAAGGTGACCATTGGATGCAAAAATTAACTGGTCAAAAAAATCGAATGAGTCAGTGTATTTAATTTTCTAGGCTCTATTTCCAAAAGTCCGAAGTCCTAGAATAGAAGCCTTAATAAGAAAAACAAAATTATGTTTATGTGCTAACAGAAACCCCTTTCTGCTGCGATATCAACGCTTAGTAGACCAGAACTCTCTTCCTCTTATCAAATATCTGTATTCAACATCTGAGACAATTGAGCAACAAAACTTTGTTCCAGAAACAAATAACTTGTAAAAGTGAAACAGCCTTGCTTAAAATAATCCCCACCGGTAGAGCATTTTTTCGTAAAAGTACGGATTTTTTTCTATATTTCCCAAGGGCTGCTGTTTCTAGAATTTTTACCAGTTCTAAATCTTCCCTTTCGCTGTAATCCTCATACTACACTTGAATGTAATTAATGTGCTTATCGTTTCTAATACAGGTAGGTAAAGCATAAATGCTACCATGAGTGCCAATTCAATGAATTCGCGTATCCATTAGTGGTTCAATAAAACATTCTTACAAAATCAATTAATGAACAAAAAATATAATTTGAGACATATATTTTATATATTTACAGAGCTTAAATGCTACATAAAGTTCAGAAAATTTCACTAATTCGTCAACTTACTGAATCACTAAAATAATTATATAAATCCGATAACGTATTAAGAATAAACCTGTTAATGTTTTCCAATGTAGTTTATAAGGTGAAACCACTATTATCAATGAAGGAAATAAAATGAAGGACAAACGAAAAATGCCATCTATTTGAGCAGTACAATCATGACAGTCATTCTTCTCTATCTCAAGCTTTGCCATCCAATCTTTAGATGAAACAATCGAAAAAATGTTCAAATCATAAAGTATTGTACTTCAGCATTTAAACATTTTTTAAATATTATTTTGGAAGATCTAATGACTCTCCTTATTGACGATGCCAAGCATTTTGCATGTAAAAAATGTGAATTTTTTTTTCTCTGGGAAAGTGTTCTGTATTTTTAAACTTCGCACATGCTCAAAAGATATTCTACTGAGAAATTTTGCGCAAGCCAATTTTGGACAAATTTCCCCTAAGAAAGTAGCAAAAAAGGGAGGTTTTGTTTCGTACAGTTGATATATAAGGAACGTAATACAAATACAGTGACCGACATAGAGTGCGCCTTATCAGGGTATACATGTTGGAGTTTAATGCAAATTGGTGGGTATGTGTCGACAGTTAAGTTTTGTATCTGCAAACCAATCACGTGATAGGTTAGAGAGATAAAAGGGCAAAACGGCATGACGTTGCTATATTTGGTCGTCCTCACCTGGGTGTGTAAAAGCACTGGAGTAATCCCAATGGCAGGAGCATCAGTAAGGAATGAGAATGCCTAGGCGATGTCACCGGGAATCCTACCATCTTATGGTCGCAGAGGCTTCATCATAGAACGTCTGGTTCTATGATGAAGCTTCATCATAGAACCAGCCGTATGATGAAGCCTCTGTAACCATAAGATGGTAGGATTTCATCGAATGCAGCGTCACATCGTGACGTTAAAGCATTGATATGCAAAACCTGTCGGCCGAACATGGCGACAGTGGTTGGATAAAGGTAACCTGAATCGCTGTAGTAGACTGGTGCATACAGCTGGACGTTCAACAGCTTCGATGCATTCGACGGCAAGTTTGTGCAGCCCAACAATCTACAGTGGATGATATTCGATCAGGTTTGCAGGTAGCTATGGATATCCCATTATCCACAAGGACTGTAAATTGCAGATGGTTGATGCAGGTTTGCACTCTTGCTGGCCATTGCAACGACTGACACACACCGCAACATATCGTCGCACCACGTTGCAATAGTGCCGTACGAGACATGTGTGTCTGGATGTATGGAACCCTGTCATACTCAGCGACGAGTTTTGCTTCTGTCTCAGTGCTGACGGTCGCCGACTAAGATTTTGGAAAAGACATGGTCACCGAGATGATCTTTCCATCTGTGAGGGTCATACGGCTCCTCTATCTGGTGCATGGTTCGAGATCCTATCAGTTTCAACAGTTCTTCTTCGCTCGTGCTCATAGTTGATACAATGACAGAATGACAATACATGCATGAGGTACTGCATCCCGTTTCGTTGTCGTATTTCCGTGATACCCTGGAGGTCCAGTTCCAACACATTAATGCCCACCCGCACACTACAACTATCAGAAGACATTACCTACAAGGTGTCCAAGTGCTGTCCCAGCCAGCGCGATAACTTTACATCTCCCCAACTAAGAACGTGTGGGACGTCATTGGCAGACGACGTAACGCCTCTATACGAACCTGTCGTATTGTCGATGAATTATGAACACAGGTCAGTGGCACCTCAGGAAACTATCCGGGTAATTTTTCAATCGATGCCATGCCGTGTTGCAGAATGTGTAGCCCAACATTGCAGTTATACGACCCAATGACTAAGGCAATATTATACTGTCTTTTTGTGTTCATTGCAATAAGGTAATCCTTCAAAAATTTAAATGGCCCACGGGTCAGCCGTTACCATGAATCGTCGCAGGCAGCCATCCGCTGTAGAACGTGCACTTGAGAACTCCCAGTCAATCTAGTGTGTGGAATGCAACATCACACATTTTTATTTTTTCGAAGCGCTGAAGAAAGGATTCTCTTATTTTTCCTCTCTCGCGGCGTGGAAAGAACATCACACCACTGCGAGATCTTGAACGGCCGGGTCATCCGGAAAGTTCGGGCGCCATTACAACGAAGTAAATTTCTCCGTCATTTTTAGTCCACGCCCGGGCTCGAACACGGGTCCCCCTCATTCCGGAATAAGTCACTCTACCAATTGAGCTACGCGGACATTCGTTCTGACTGCTATCTGCCTTTATGTCGTGTGCGTCCTGCTGGCAGGCACGTCACAGTACTGTCTCTATTGTGGCTACACCAGTATCAGAAGAAACGCATAATTCCTTCTCGTTAATTCCTTTCGTTTAAACGGATCAAGTGCAACATCTGTGTATAGCAAAACAAATTCAGGGGATCTTCTCAATTTTTGCACAAATCACCGTAACAATTGAGATTAACGTTAACAGGTATGGTTTTACGATCATTGTTTCAGAAATCCTTTCCTCAGCCGTATGAGTAGATTTGAAAACTATGTCGCATAACACAATATTTCCGTTTCAAATAATAGGAATTTAAGAATTCTCGATATAAATCGTACAACCAGCAGGTTCTTTTGCTTCAGTTTGCTGATGGGTATTCAATGTTTTTTCTTAATCTTGTCTCTTAATATTTTTGTGAGATTCCTTGTTTTTATAAGGTAAGGGAATACAGTCACTACATGCTTTCATTCTATTCAGAAATCAAATGAACATGTACATGACGCTTTTCTAGATTGCCATAAGTATACGTCAGTTCATTGCTTTTCCAAATTTTAGTAGCATGCAAATCGTACAGAAGTATTCAATGTTTTTTCTTAGTCCTGTCTCTTAATATTTTTGTGAGATTCCTTGTTTTCATAAGGTAAGGGAATACATAAATCAAAGCATACACTTTGATTTATGTCTATCATGCTGCCTCCTTTCTTGTAGAAATCATACTTCCGCTTCAAAATGTCTATTTTCTGAATTTTTTCTCTATTCTACAGAGGGTAGTATGTGTGGCATCTCTCCTTCCGCCCATTCATTCGTCTGTTTGTTTGTTTGTTTTTCGGCAGAAATTATATACCCGTTTCAAGAAAACGAATTGCTGTAATTCATTCTCCAATCGACAGGATAAAACATGTGCACTATCTTCCTGACTTATGAAGCATAGGCACAGATGTACTCAAGGGGGTACTGGGAGTCCGGGTCCTTCCCGAAAGTTTTCACTTGAATTATTTTTCTGATTAGTTTCACACTATAAATTCAAACCATGTACTTTTTATAGGATAGTTACACACACTTTCTGCTCTGTTTTTCTGCCCAAGTTTATAGGATTAATGAGGTTCTATAGCTGTAGTGTTTACACGCTATTGGGTGTTCTGGGTTCGTTTCCAGTTTCAATGACAAATAAATAATCATTTTCGAAGGTGAAGAACATTAAATATATTTTAAGAAATAAACCCGGACAACAACTGAATGGTTTGACTCTTCTTTCAAGGCATTCAGATGTTCTTTAGAGCAGATGAAATTTTTTACTGTCTCTCAGCCCAACACATCTCCCGAAATATGCTTTCACAGTGATGAAAGTTTCCAAACAATAATTTCAGAATAATAAATGAAATACTTACAGATCATTGATTATAGTGTAAACTAATAGAACTTCAGTTATTTCTAGTAAGTTCATTACATTCAATTCTCCATCTTGCAATTTACACTTCCATGCAGTTTTCTTAAAATTTTTGACTCAGCTTCATCCAACGTTTTACATCTCAGTATCTCGTAGACGCAATAACCCATACGTCTCCTGTCAGTGTATCAGTACTGTTTGACGTATTAACATATCATACTAACACATCGACATACTTGGAGATTCTTATATTTCTCAGGAGATACTTTACAGACAATGCACAGATACAACTGTGTTCTTGCACGAGAAGAGACAAAACAAAGAGAAGCATATACGAATCCTAATGATCAGGGAAAAAGCGCACACATTAAACGTGTAATTATGACATTATGACCAGCGCATCTTTATTCAAATCGGACCAAATGCAGGTGAACGATGACGCGTGTGAAGGACCCGAAACGGTATAAGTAACACCTAATATTGAACTCTGTTAATCAGTGTTATTCCTTTTCTTCAGACGCGAGAGGCACGTGACTAAAGCGAGTTTACAAACCCCAAATTGCAAAGGGCAAGCGATGGAGTCAGAGCCTTCCCGAGACGGCAATGCTTGTAGGGTGCTCACGGTCTCCTGTGGTTAGTACCTTTAAAAAACGATCCGAGAAGGGGAAACCGCCAACCTCCAGCAAGATGTGAGCATACCACGCCTGACTGGTGCTAGAGGTGAGCGTAGGCTATCCCTTATGGTACGAACAAGCAGAAGGGATACTTTGGCGAATCTCGCCTGTAATTTGAATGCTGGTGACAGGAGTAATGTGTTACAAAACAGAGTGTGTCGAAGCCTGCTGAAAATGGGGCTGAGTAGCCCCAAGCAACTCCGAGTGCTCATGCTAACATCGTCGAAAGCCCCTGCAATGGGCTGCGATCATCAAAACTGCAGCTTGTATAATATGATGTGAAGAACATCATCTGGTCTAAAGAATGTCGTTCCCTGTTGCAGCATGTGAACGGGTGCGTACGTGTGTACGTGTGTGTGTGTGTGTGTGTCGTTTACCTGAGGAAGTGTTCGTCCCACGATGCACCGTGGGATGAAAACTAGCCGGTGGTGGAAGTGTGATGCTTGGGACATTACACTTCGTTTCTGCTGGGAAACCCTGGGACCAGTCATTTATGTGCCAGAAACTATGACGTCTACCACCTTACAAAACATCATTGTAGACCAGGTACATCCCTTCATGGCAACGGTATTTCCCTTTAGCAGTGTCTTCTTTCAGAACCATGGCACGCTGTCCGGATTGTTTGACAATGATTCGTGGAGCATAAGGAAGAATTTCAGGTAATGCCCTGGAGCCCAAATTCTTCAGACATCAATGCAATCGAGCGTCTGTGGTTTCTGTTGGAACAGCAAATCCAATCTGCGGCGGCTCAGCCACGTGACTTACAAGAGTTAAAGAATCTGCTGGTAACGTGGTGGTACCACATACCAGCAGATACCTTTAGAAAATGCTGTAGGATCAATGCTTCCAGGATAACAATTTTTCTGTTTTGGCGGCACGATGAGGATCATCATCATATTAGACAGATGGTAATAAATGTTTGTCTCTTTGGTGCATAAATAGATAGATGCATAACACGAGTGTGTGCGATAGGATCCCGACAGACCTTCCGCTGCATATAAAATCCTGACTACAGTCACTGATCTAAGGGTACAAATAATTACCATATGTGTGTAAGGTCAGCAAAAATTCCGAAATTTAAGGGTCCTCTGCACTTGGTAGTTTAAAATTTTTATTAGTCATCTACTATGATGTTTCTTGTATATTTACAATTTGCCTTGAAAAGGTAGGTATTTGAGGTGCTTATAGATGAAAGTAAAAACCAGGAAGATACTCGTGCTGTTTGAAGCCATATTAAGTACGATCGTATTTTTACAAGTATTTGAATGAAAATATGCATCAGTACAGTAATTTTCCTGTAGATGTTTAACTAGTGTGCCGTAGTGAAGGAAGACGTACCATCGGTGCATTGAGCAAGGGATACACCGTAAATCACTCTTCAGGAAAACTCTGGATGATGTGATAGATATATATTCATACAAACAAATACTAAAACCATGTTTCGTCTAATGGAGTTTTAGTTATTTTTTTCACTCACATACTCTCCTTTCCACTACACTTTTCTAATTTAGGAAATCTACAATTGACTTCCTAACTGAACGAAATAAATTAATAACGTGAAATGCAGAACGATGAAACACTTTTTCAGCCGTTGACAACTTTAAGAAGAAGAATTTCAAAAACAGGATAGAAAACTATGGAACTAGAAAACTAGGAGAAGTAATTTTGTCTTCGTTTAAGATATTGTCTCCAAGGAAAGAATAGAAATACTTAAAAACAAAATATCTGGATTTATTTCGATTTCAACTTATGTATCGGCACTCACGGAATTCTTTTGGAACAAAAGTAATTTTACAGGAAATCAACTTAAAATCTAAAAGCATTTGTACAAAGATAGAAAAAATGTCAAAGTTCTAAATATAAATTGAGGATTGGTTGTCTTGTGTGATAAATCGGAACATGAATTTAGATTTGCTCATCAAGTTTCAGAAAATGTGGAAGTAAACTTTGCTCCTAACTAAATAAACTAAGAGATTTTAGTGCTTTCGCAAGACGATATCCTGTGACTTTGACGTATCACACAGTGCTCGTGATGTAGTTACTAACCATCTGGACTTGTTGCGTCTCAGGAGAACTTTTGAAAGGAACTAGGTCATTCTACCAAGCATGGAATTAGGTTGCGCTCTGTTGACTTCGTTTAATATCCTCTGCTGTGAAAGACACAAATACAAGACGACTTGATTGAAGTGCAGATGCGCAGCGGTTGATGCACATAGCTGCATAATTGGATATGAAAGGTTGGTGGCAGAGGTTTTCTAAAACGTGTTGCGTTGCTATTTTCCTATGTGAGAAAATTAGCGTTGCTAAGGTAATAAAGGCTAACGAAGCCATTTAGTGGGAAGCTCTACGTGCTCAGTCGCAGGGAACTGTTTCTCTAAAGATATACGAACTCATTCCCTTCTACTACCTTGGTAGCAGCTTTCAGTAGGTTTGTCAAAGTTGCACTTTGAGGGATTTAAGTAAACGTCCTTCTTCCCATTTTTCTAGCAATTTTATAGTAATTTTCTACATTCTCAAGCACGAATGTCTTATTTACATTTTCGGTCTTAACGACCACCATGATTAACTCAAAGGGCTATAAACAATCGCCTTTCTCTAATGTAGGGACACTGGTTTAAAGGAAAGGAGGAATCCAGTACCATACGACGAACACACCACGCACGCCTAATTCGGGACTAGAACTCGGGCCCACTTAGACGAGCGGTAAGAAGCTACCGCTTAGACCCCTGCGCTATAGGGGCGGATGAATATCATATGAACAAGAAAACAATGGGGGATATTTTTTCTTTCCATCTATACATAGTTAAAAGAATATCTTTCAAAGTTTTCAAAAGATGTTTCGGTAAATCTATGTTTAAAATGAAAGAAGGTATAACTTATGTAGCCTATACATAAGAATTATTAACATGGTATATCTTCTATACACCTTGTTGCCATATACTATTATTTGCTGAAATTTTATATACTCTATAACGAAGTAAATTTCTCCGTCATTTCTGTCCACGCCAGGATTCGAACCCGGATCCCCTCATTCCGGAATAAGTCACTCTACCAATTGAGCTACGCGGACATTTTATTCTGAATCCTATCTGCCTTTATGTCGTGTGCGTCCTTCGGGCAGGTACGTCACATCTCCTGGTACGTTACAACTCCTAAGGTGAAATTAACGTTTGCCAGATATTGCTGTACAACACAGATAACAACGCCACCCTAGTGGCGTCGTGGTCTAAGCGTTGGCTTGTGACCATTTGTCTGCGATTGGTCTGGTTCGGATCCCTGTAAGGCACGAATGTTGTGTTTGTCTTACGGTACTGGCTATCTCCTTTTCCTGGAGCCCGTGACCTTAATTTACCGACGGGTGGCTGCTTATAGCCCATTGAGTAGCTCCTGGTGGTTTGTAAACCATCAAACAAACAAAAAACAGGAGACATCAATGAGGTAGTGCATGCGAAGTAAAAATTGTTTCAGTTATTAAAATTATCTTATTATTTCAATTATTATTTTTCTCTGGTACAATACGAAGTTAAAATTATTTCAGTTATTAAAATTATCTTATTATTTCAATTATTTTTTCTTTGGTACAATACGAAGTTAAAATTATTTCAATGAAAACATGAGGTATGTCGACTTGACGTTTGAGCAACGGTAGGCCATTTTTACAAAGTTATTGAAAGCAATTCCTCATTCTCGTGTTTGGAGGTATTGTCACATAGAGTACGTTGTCTCTCCTAATGCTGACTGATTTTTGGTCAGTTTGTGCTGAGAGCAATTAATACATTTCTCTACTTCTCCATATTTTTTTCTTTGTTGGTAACTTTATTTTTATTTTCTACTAGTTCCTGCTATAGCATAGAGAATTTCGGGACTCACATTATAAATGTGGTCCACCGTTTTTCCGTAAGATAAAATCCGCTCTGAAGCAGATTTGTTCTTCTTTACTACATGTTAAATGTTTTGTTACATGAAATACTGGAATTGTCTTATTTCCCTCGTAAAATGTTTAAGAGAAGTTGTCGTTTTATTTTGTTCACAAGCTTTCTATCTGTTGAATGATTTTGTATTTCAAGCAGTTCTTCCTGCTCCCAGTTTACGATTTTTTTTGCGAACTATTACTTGCTGAAATTTTATATACTCCTACATTTTCTAAATTTTCGGTTCAATATGTATTTTATATTAACATATCTTATAATAACCATTAGCATGAATACCTAACTTAAGGTTTACGACTCTAAGTATTGGGGATAATCAAAACCATAAAACAAATGCACGATTCTCTGTGGGAATCATAACTGTAACTCCGTCCTACAAGAGCCAGTTCCAGGTTTTGTGATCCGTGGGCCGATGCATAGAACTTTACACTTAGAGTACTACAGTACACTAGTGCTCAGAATTAACGCAACAGCTTCAAAAATCTAGTGATGCCCCGGTGGCGCAGTGGTCTAAGCGATGACGTACGATCATTCGTCCGAAAGGGGTCCTGGTTCGAATCCCGCTGAGGCATGGATGTTGTGTTTTTCTTACGGCACTGGCTCTTTCCCTTCCCTGGAACCAGTGGCCCTAAATTAGGGACGGGCGACTGCTTATAGGCCATTGAGTGCTCACGGTAGTCGTTAAACCTCCAATAAAAAATCCAGTAAACAGACCGTAACTGAAGAAGTGATGAACTTAACGAGAGGAACTTTATGTATGCTGTGTGGTACAGTGTTTCACAGTCCTTAACAAAAAAGAACAAACATGTATGCAAATACGAACTAAGGTGTACAAAATGGAGTGTGAAAATAAGCAGTTAAATAAGGCATGACACTATACCACATAAATCAGCAAATAAAAAAAAGTGGAACCACAGTCTTTAATAAGGAATATGGTAAGTACGGACAGCAATGCAAGCTTCACATTGCCGAAACATGCTTTGAATGAAAAAGTCCACAACAGACTGTTGGATTAAGGTCCCTTTTTTCAGAAGAACCGTAAGTCCTGTTTTTCTTTTTTTTTTTTGTTTTGATTGGAGGTTTAACGACCACCGTGAGCAACTCAATGGGCTATAAGCAGTTGCCCGTCCCAAATTTAGGGTCACTGGTTCCAGGGAAGGGTGAGAGCCAGTGCCGTAAGACAAACACAAATCCATGCCTCACGGGATTCGAACCCGGACCCCTTTCGGACGAATGATCAGAGGCCATCGCTTAGACCACTGCGCCACCGGGGCGGCCCGTAAGTCCTGTAAAGTTGTAGGAGGATGAGAACGAGCAACAACTCATAGAGACAGGAGTGTTTTCTTATTTATTCAATGGTAGCACTTAGGGACCAGATGGACACCTTAGAGCTCCACAAACAACAAAAATGAATTTTAATAAATAAAAACTTGAGCGATTCTTGACCGGTCGACCACTGTAATTGGTAGGTCTGCACTCACTTAAACCAAACTTAGCATTACTGGCACTTACAAATAAGATAAGAAAAATTTCTGGCACAATACGGCTTTTAATTTATGGTACAAATATTTCAGTAATTTATAATGAATGGATCTAAACTTTAATTGGTCACTGGAACTCAAATTCTAAGCAGGCAACCAATTTGACTGCCGAGTGGCATTTGGCGCCAGGAAGTTCAACTTTAATCTGTGTCCTGAATGAAATCAGTTCTCCATACAGGAAAACAGCCGACATAAGAAACAGATAAAAAGAGTTCACTTACTGGCTTATTGGACTGATAATTAAAAGATAATCCAAAACTGAACGCATAGGCAGCATACCACTTGTCAAGGTTGTACCGCTAATTCACTATAAGCTATTCGTTGATTTTGCTGGTGGAAGCTTTCGCTCTTTTAAGAGAATGCATTGTCATTCGATCGGGATGGCCAGGGAGAACCAACTGGGAGGGAAAGAGCATTACACACCCATGAATGCTGCTCTCCTCCGAAGAAATGCGCTGCAGGTCAAAGAGGGCACGACCTACGGTGAGGGACGTTCTTCTGTGGGACTATGTCACCAGGAACTCTGCGATTACCTGCTGGATTATTACTTTCCTGCCATTAATAAAGCTTTCGTACCTTCCCTGATTGCGCACTGTTCTCTGTGGTATTTTTCAGCGAAAGTGTGCACTACATATTCAGCATTCTTCAATACACATGTTTCGTTTCCTTGGCTTAGGATACATCTGGACCCTATCTCTCTCGTCATAAGTCTCTAGGAAGAAAATCATTCTCCTCTTTTGCAGATTATTGCAACAAAAAAAAAAAAAAAAAAAAGAACGCAGGAATACACGAGAATCCATTCTGGCATTTTTCCCACGTACATTTCTCAGTAAACAGTAAAACTCGCGCTAATATTATTTCCTAGAATGCCCTTTCAGCCTTTGAAACATGGGTTCTTTTGTCTACATCCGGTCGTAAGGGATTTTGTTTTATGGTTCTGCTTTGCCTTGACCCCGACCACACACAGCGACAAAGCTTGCTCGGGTGGTAAATCGTTTCACAGGGTGAAATCTTTCATTTCTCTGAAACCCAATATGAGCACGCGGATTATTAGCTATTTTAAATAATCTGCTTGATGGGGCACGCCCATTCGATTTAAGGATGATGAGCTTAGATCATAACAGTATTTTGAACTTTGAGGCATGTTGGATAAGTTGTGCTGAACATTTTTATAATCATAACTAGGTGAAAGCCCGTTAATCATGACTGGGAAAAATAAGAAAGGTAAAGTAATTTGTAGTTACCATACATTCTTTTTTTTTGTTATGTTGAAATACAAAAGTATGATTCATGAACATTACAAAAATGAACAATACAACAATAAAAAAAACGGAAGTATGTTGGCTGAGGTTATATTGTTTGTGATAATGCTGGTTGGAACGACGGTTTTTTATTTTTACACACAAAAAATCATCCGTAAATTAAAAGAACTTACAAAGCTATATGCTCAACACGTTTCGATCCAACTAAAGATATGTTTTATCAGGAGCAAGTCCAACAACGCAGTAAGTTAAAGAATCAGCAGTCTTTAAAAAAGGAAGCAGTACAAATAAAGTGGTAATTACCCAATTGTAGTGAAGCGACAGTAAATATAAGGACCACTTCCTTCGCCATTTTCAAGTATGATCCATTAATTTCCACAAGGATTAGCAATGCTTTCTCCAAACTTACAAAGTGCAAAATTGTATTTAAAAATTCTCTTCCATCACTCAAAACTCAGTTTCTCCACATTGCTGCAAGGCTGGAATTTACACTGTTCTTTGTATTTGCAATAAAATCTATCTGAGCCAAACATGAAGAAACCTCTCCGTCAGCTTGAAGGAAGACGAACGTGCAGTAAGGGTTCAAAATATCACAAAATCGATCTAACGGAACATTCAACGGACCCAAAACATGTCAGATGGGAAGATGCGAAATTATTTTTTAATTCTTCTTTATTTCCTCACCTCAACGTAAGAGAGTCGTTGTAGATATTCAAAAGCAAAAATGTAGTTTAAACAGAGATTTCGGCCCAGCTGCAAACATTCTGAACATCTGGGAGCATGTTCTTTCTTGTATGATGAACGCAACTGATTCAAACTTAATATTTATGAGTATATTTCTACTGTTTCCTTTCTTTTAAACTGCTGTTTCGTTAACTGAACGTATTGCTGGACTTGCTCCTGACGAAGACATAACTTTAGTTAAGTTGAAACATGTTGAACTTATAATTTTGTCAGTTCTTTTAAATTATGGATGATCTCTTGGGTGTGAAAATAAAAAATCGTCGTATCAAACCAGAATTATTATGATATTATACTCGGCATTGCTTCATGAACGTTGTTTTATCATCTATTTGACGTCTTTATTTAGATTTATGATTGTCGAGAAAACTTACGAAGTTCAAATTCAAGCTATAGAGCAGCATACGATGTAATTCTTTAGTGTGAAATTGACGGTGCTTTGCGAAGACGAATTATACACCCATATCATAAACTCTCGACAGGCGCATCAGATTAATTCTTGTAATTCATCGCTTTAGAGGAATCTTTGCACTTGAAATTTTTTTGGTAAGCAATCAATGCAGAATGTGTTAATTGCGTCTCATATGTGTGAAACCGAACGTCCTGAATACCGATTTTTAAACCAATGCGTTCAAAATAACGGTACAGATCATACTGCAGACTGCGTTTTTATTTGTCGAAAATGCAAAAGGTGTGCACCAAAGGAGAGGTGTTTTGCATAAATCTTCAAAATGTTTCATTAATGAGGCGCTGAACCGACTACTGTAACGAAAACATCAAAAGGCGCAGGTGAATATGATTTTGAATATGATGGAAAGACATGAGACCGGGTCTAGTAGAAAATGTGTTTGTTTTTTCAGTACAATCACATCACTTTAAAAATACGGCGTGATTTAGTTTAAATAATCTAAATCAAAAGTACTTTTTCTTATTTTGATGCGGAATTAATGGCGTAACTAAATATTTTTGGTTCTTGAGAGAAATTATAAAAAAAAACAGCCTCCCTGCTGCTGTGCTTGCAAAACCAGCAAATAAATCCAAAATCAAAATACAAAGGTGTTATTTAACTGATAAAATCATTTATTTCATTAAAAGAAATTTTTATACCCAGGTACTTGTATAGATAGATGGATTATATACATAAATTGAAATAAAAAATATTTCTCCTTACTTTCTGCATTCACAGTTTCTAATTAAATATTTGGTATTTAATTTTTCGGTCTCTTGGGTTTCAATGGGAATTAGTGAAAGATATTTCAGGCTTTGCTGACTGATTGTATTGCGCATGTAATTTTGGACTATTTGCTAAACACACTTTCAGAAGTGGCTAGTGTAAGAGGTAGTGCTAGATATAAAATAAGGTCTGTCGAGACATCCGAGTAACTACTAACCATTATGAAAGAAATCATGAAAGAAATACTGGATTACGCCATATAATACAAATTTTTGAAGATGACAATCCGATTTTTGGCGTAAATGTGACAAGGATGGTAAGTCAGATAATATCCGAAAACTTGAAAATTTTCATCTTCCTGGAGCGGGACGCGTCTCCCAGAAAACGCCCGGGTATGCTAACCACTACACCACCCAGAAAGACCAAATTTCAAGTTTCCGATCAATTTGAATTTAACCATCACAGGATTCGCTAGTCGAAGCAACCGGCATTCATGTTCAGCGAATCTGGAGGTTAATAATCCTATCCCATGATTGCCCGGAGAAGCAGATAAATCATGAAAGAAATAAGGGATTACGCCATATAATACAAATTTTTGAAGATGAAAATCCGATTTTTGGCGTAAATGTGACAAGGATGGTAAATTTGTATTATATGGCGTAATCCCGTATTTCTTTCATGATTTATCTGCTTCTCCGGGCAAATACGGGATATGATTCTTAACCTCCAAATTCTCTAAACATGAATGCCGGTTGCTTCGACTAGCGAATCCTGTGATGGTTATATTCAAATTGATCGGAAACTTGAAATTTGGTCTTTCTGGGTGGTGTAGTGGTTAGCATACCCGGGCGTTTTCTGGGTGACGCGGGTTCTAGTCCCGCTCCAGGACGATGAAAATTTTCAAGTTTTCGGATATTATCTGACTTACCATCCTTGTCACATTTACGCCAAAAATCGGATTGTCATCTTCAAAAATTTGTACTAACCATTAGTTAAACTTTATTATTAATAATTCTGAGAATTTGTTTACTGGGTTTATGGATCTTCTTTTATAAAGCAATTTCAAACTATGTGCAAAATTTGAATGCATACGTTTTTGCTTAGATATGTGTCTTATATTTTTTGAAAATTGTCTGCATATTTTCAAATCTCACTTTACGTTAGTGTAAGCAAGTTTTGAAACTCCAAAAATGAAAAAACATTATTCACAAAACTCTTCTGCCTTCATTTGTGTCATGCAATATGTGCCTAAAATTCTGTACGTCTTATTCAGCTTGAATGCCTCATAAGCTCTATTAAATCGGCAATTCAATGTCTGGCTCAAACCATCGACGCCTCCTGCATTGCTGGCAGCAGATTTGGAAAGTGCTCTTCTCTCCCTCAAGCATGCTGTTTGAAGTTATTTCTCCTTCCTCCATGTCTCATCTTTCATTTATGCAGGTGGATTCGAGATAAAAAATTCATTTTCTTAAACCAATGTGGGCCTGTTGATGTCGTTGGCTCTTAAGAATAGCTGAACCGCGCTTAATAATAGTTACGTCAGTATGCTAAATCCATTCTGTGAACATGTGTTCCGTTCTCTCTATGGTGCCGTCATAGTTCATAAAGCCCGTTTAGTTATTGATCACACAGCGCGTTAAAGCGCTTCGTTTATTCCCTCCGCTTCGCTTCCCATAGTATGACCACGGGTATGACGATAGTCAGGGGTACAACTCTGGAAACAAAAATCGCCCGTTAATGTCACTTGTCACTAAATGGCGCGACCAATATGTGTGCCGACGACCGCACAAGCTATGCTTTCTTATGGAAGGAAGGTTAGCAGTATTCGTATTTTAACAATGCTATTTTGCTTTGAATTGAAAAAACAAAACCTTAAACGCTTCGTAAACACGCACTTTTGTGCCTGCCAGGCGAGATAACGTCAAATATAACGAAATAAAAACACCAAACAATAATTAATCACCTGCAGCAATATATGTAATTGTTTAATGTGATATATTTCCGAGGTTATAATTAGAATTTTATTTAAATATTTCTGGGTTACGTAATAATAAAATATGTGTTATTTCTTTCTACAGGAAAAATTTTAAGCTGACATTTTTGAATAATTAAAATTATTGGTTCGAAAGACAGATATAAGTGATTTGCAAAAAGGAGTCACCGCTTTTGACCTGTCAAAAGGACACACCATCAAGGAAGTTGCTGAATTTTCAGGTGTTACAGAAAGAACAGTTCTAGGTTTTATGAAGATTGGTGTAAGTTAAACTCGACTGAAAATAAAAGGAAAAAGTGTGAACATAACACCGTTTTAACAAATCGTGACCGGCGTAGCATTTTTCGCTTGGTTAACGAAACGACATTTCAAACAAGGCAGGAACCTCTCCAGTCTGTTAATAATGGAACTCACACTTTTTATCTGAGCGAATATTGAGTACGAAACTTAATCGAATGGATATATGGAGAAGAGCTGAAACAAATATTAACTTGAGCTCTCAAAAAAAGGTCGATAGCTTGGGCTAAAGCTCACATGACGTGGTCTGTTCTTCAGTGGAAGGCTGTTGTATGGTCTATTGAATCAAACTTTTGCCTATATTCAAATGACACAAGGTGTAGAGTAAATAGAAGGGAAAAGAAACATTCAATCCTAAATGTGTTTAAAGAGTTTTTGCAATAGGTGGTGGGTTTGTAATGCTGCTGTTGTTTTAATGGTTGTGAATTAGGCCTACTAGTTAAAGTGAAGAGTACGATGAATCAGCATGCTTACAGAGAAATTTTAGACAATCATATGTTTTCTTTTGAACAGCATTTGCAGGATTCTTATCAAGTAACTTATCCGATTAACCAGGATGACAACTATAGAATTCACAGAGCTAAAGCCATTATCGATTGGTGTGAAAGGTATGACACAACTTTGGCACATATGGACTGGCCCGCTAAATTGTCAGATTTAAATCCCATCGAGAATTTATGGGAGCACCTTGAACGAAGTGTAAAAACCAAACTTCAGCATCCAAAGAATCTCTATGAATTGCAAGAAAAACTGTTCTTAGAATGGTCAAAAATGGACTTAAATAATTCAAAGCATCTTGTTGAGTCTCTTTCAGCAAGGATTAATGCCATTCATTCCTGCACGTGGTGATGTAACTAAGTATTAAAAGTAAATTTCTGGACGTGACTAATTTTTTGTCCGGAGTCTGTACATGCATATTTATGTTTGTTTATTATATAGATTAGTAGGCACGCATTGTTTTATATGCTTTCACATCTTTATGTAGGTAATTTCATTTTGACATGTAGAATATCAAGTTTAAAGCGGCGGTTAAACGTTTTTCCATCGTAAAATAGGTTTCTTTATTAGGAAAAGCAAAACAAAATGTTTATCTACGCGTGATTGCTGTTGTTTCATGTGTGTCGCCCTACGTACATGTACAAATGGTAGCGAGCACATATTGTGTAAATAATTGACACTGTCTGAGTTCTGTTGATATCAGAGAGCAAATAAATGATCGTTTTTCATCTGTTGGTGTTTTAAAATTTAATATACGTTCTTTACATGTCGAATAACCTGTCCGACAGTTCGATACAAAAAGTCTTCGCCCCGTATCAAAAACTTAACAACTGAACTGATCCTAGTTCGACACAAAGCTGCACTATTAACTTTAGTTTCCTTCTAAATTAAAGAGTTGGGGTGGGCTTTAACTCCTGTAGAGAAACTTCAGCCTTTCTTGAATTTTAATACCACACAACTTCACAATGTAATTAATAAAAAGTACTTGTGATAAATACAGATTTAGCACTGATGAAATTATAAATACTGTGTATACCTATGATGATTAGAGTAAATAATTATAATCGGTCAACAACTCCTGCACCCCCCATTGGGGAGCTATGCCATTAACAATCAATTTTTCTAACTTTTAACTGTATGGAAAGTTGTAGCACCTGACTATCATACAGTAGTACGGACAGAGTTCATCAAGGACAGTGGACTTGATATACTTAACCGTTTCAATTCTACTTTCATATTGATTGATGTCCATAAGCTTGCCTTTCTAAGTTACGTTTCTTTATCCTTTGCACAGACGAAAGCATGTGAAGAATCACCATTAGCCTTTGAAGAACACATAGGAAACGTTCACCGAGTAAAAATGTTCTCGAGTCAAATCATTAGGTGATGCAGCAAGCAAAGCGGATGAAAGCCAACTGCACGTGACTCAACTAACGTATGTTGCTGCGTGTTCATCCAATATATATAAGCATCAGTGATGCACATCTCAGCATGGGTATTCCTAATTTCAGGAGCAAATATCTCTAACACCTTTACCCGTGGGAATTGAATACTCGAAAATTATGAATCCACTCCAGCCCCCCCTCCCCGCAGCTGCGGGGAGGGGGCGCAAGTAACGAAGGGGCGTACTGCACATGCCAGTTATAGTTTTATGAAAAAATTCGAACACGCACAAAAATTAACCCAAAGATTTAAATATTATATTTTGTTTTAAGATATATTTAGCTTTGTCTAAATAAATGTCTAGTTTCACTTTTAAAACACTGAATATCCTACAGATTGAAAGTGTTCGGCTCTTTGACTTCCTGTTGTAATACGATCGCTCTCCAATCGCCCTCTCTCTGCACTGCTGACGAAAAGTACGAGGCCATAGTGTGATTCCCCGTGTAAGATGTGGGAAAACAGTTACCTAGGATTACGTGCACGACAGGCCTCAACATTTATTTACAGCAGCCGCAGATCTGCCACGTGTAAGAGGGTCATTTCTTCAAGTGATTTATTTTAATATTTGACAAAGCAATTACACGTATTGTTGTAAAATCTATTACTTAAAAGTTAAAACTACATGGCTCTAGGTACCAACAACACTTTTGCAGACACTCCCTGGCTTCCTAACCTTCACCCCAACTACTACACACACCGCGGCAAAATATGCATACTCCCTCGTGTTCGAAATCCTTTGAAAATTACTGTGCTTAGGGGTGCTGAAGTAAATCTTGGGGGGGGGGGGGGGCGCAAGTTGTGCTAGTTACGCTACTGATCTACTCGTACGTTTTTGCATGTTTGTGCTTCCTAGAAAGTTGTGTATTTTGTCATTCATTTTATTTTATGCACTTTATCTCAGAATTGTGTAGATGGGAGGCGCATTTATCGTATGTTTTTTTCTTCGATTGCTTATTGAGTTGATTGGTTTCTCTATTGAAAAAATCAAAAACAAACGAATCAGGTAACGAGCTTTATTATTCATTGGCAACCTAGAGGGTAAACACACACGATAAATGTGTGATTTTCAGAAAGAAATGATGTTTTACAAAGCTCTGCATAAGCTGAAAATTTTTTGTGCATAGAATTTTAATGTTTTAGTCACCGAATGAAATTTTTTTAGATGATATCTATTATTTGACGATTCAGTCATCATAAATCACTACTGACCATACTGCTGCTGCTCAAAAAGTAGATTCATTTAATTATTGTACAGAATAAAAAAAACAGACTACTTTTCTTAATAAATCTTCGTTTTTCGGCAGCGACTGGTAAGAAATAAGAAAGATGACACCAATATTCGGCTTAAATGAGCAAGTCTTTTGAATGGGCAAATATGTCAAAGAAAATTGCTACACAACCAAAAATATCAGCTAAAAGAATTCGGCTACGCCGTGATCCAAGAAAACACTCGCATGAGTTAAAATACGCAATGTGGCCTGAGTTATTCTTAGTGAATGAAACTTTTAACAACCCACATTTCTACAGTCGATAAGAAATCCACAAATAGAAATATCTACCTGCACGAACCAGCAGCTGAAAAGGGTGTTACAATTACTGATAAATTGTGCACAAAAGGTTTCTCATAGCTAAAGATATCGGTGGCAAAAGGGGAGAACAACTGAACAAGTAGAAAAGTAGAAAAAGATACACTGCTAGAAAATGGAAAAAGAACACCCTGAAGGAATGCCGGTGGGAGAGTCATATTATACACTATCTACCAACAAGTAATTGGACACCCCTGCAATCGACGATATCTGCGGTCCATATACACGTCACGGTCGCGGCCGTTGAATATCGTGTGGGAAACAACAACGCAACCAGTCGCATGCAAGATGCCACGCAGTTCGGAGCTCTCTGATGTCGAGAAAGGTGTAATCGTCAGGTATCACAGAAATGGCCGATCCATACGTGACACATCTGGCGAGTTGAAGTACCCAAAATCAACAGTGGCCTACGTGATTGGCAAGTGGAAGATGAAAGGTGACTGTCGGAATGTGCCCCTACCAGGCAGACCCACAAAACTGGGAGTTAGAGACCGACGGGTGGTGGCCAGAGAAATTCGGCAGAACCGCACCAAATCGATGGGCCACATCCGCGAGGAGTTTCAACAGGCATCCGGGAGTGTTCTTTCGATGAATACCATCCGTAAGGAAGCCCATCTGCTCGGATATCATGTACGTGCTGCCGCCCACAAGCTTTTGATCACCAAGTCCAATAGCGCTGCTCGGCTAACGTGGTGCACAGAACGTCGACAGTGGACCATTGAACAGTGGAAACAGGTTCTCTGGAGCGACGAATCAAGGTTCACCCTCTACCGTTCGGATGTCAGGGTCTGGGTTTGGCGTCTGCCTTCAGAATGCCTCCTGCCAGAATGTATTGTGCCAACTGTGAAGTTCGGTGGCTGAGGAATTATGCTATGGGGGTGTTTCTCCTGGTATGGCACGGGACCCTTGGCCGCAATTCCTGGTAAACTCAACGCCGAGACCTACTGCACTATTTTGGATGACCATGCGCTTCCTACGTTGTGGCAGTTTTACGGGGTGGATCCATTTTACTTTCAGGATGACAATGCCACCTGTCATGTTGCGAGGTCCACCATGGCTTGGTATGGTGACAATGGGGTTAATCGAATGGACTGGCCTGCGCAGATCCCGGACCTTAACCCTATCGAGCACCTCTGGGACGAGTTGGAACGTCGACTTGAAGACCGTCCGAAATAGGTGAAGGAAATGACCTGTCTTCTCCAAGCCGAGTGAAAGAAAATACCGCTAGCCGTCGTACAACGCCTGGTTGAGAGTATGCCCCGGAGGGTCGCAGCTGTTATTGCCGCTCGTGGAGGCTCCACCAACTATTGAAGGTGAATAAACTTCGTTTTCTTTTGCTATCACAGACGTCCAATTACTTGTTGGTAAATAGTGTAATATGTTAATTGTTAAGGGCAGCAGGAACTGTGATCTAAGTTGGAATGACATTGGATGAAAGAAAGACATCACTGCGGACGACAACATAAAAATGTAAGCAGTGCATATTTATAAGGACTAGGGTTTACAGAACGAAGTCCTCCGTCAGACGTCGTGTTCTTCAGTTCTCGTTGAAAAAGCTACCATGCCTGGACGACACAGGCGCGCAACGTTTGTTAAGTTATCGAAGTTCAAAGGAGGCCGTATAGCAGGTTGGTCCTTCGGACCGAGTTAGACGAGAGTTATCGCCGTGCTCAGATGGCGGCATCGGTGGTCAGAGGAGCATTCGTACAATCACAGACGTGGTTCCGGACAAAACAGAATTACGGACGCACGAGAGGATTGGTGGCGTTTGCAGAGCTGCGGAAGGCTACGGCGTTACAAATTCGATCCTCTCTCATACTAAGGGTGTCTACTAGAACGATACGGAATCGTTTGTTGGAAGCAGGACTAAAGAGCACGCGCGAGGGCTGGCACGGTAACCACTGACCCCTGGTCACTGTCGAAAACGTTTGCTGTGGTGTCAAAAACGAGTTCATTGGAGGGAAGGATGATGGCCAGTGGTCTTCAGTGCAGAAAGCTGATTCGGCTTGGGAGCATTTGACGGTTGTGTACGCGAACGAAGGTGACAAGGTGATCGGCTTCTGCCATCTTGCATCCGCCAACGACACACCGGTCCCACGCCGGGCATTATAGTGTGGGGAGTGATTAGCTATCATTCTCGTACGAGTCTGGTGCTTGTACGAGGTACAATGAATAGCAGTACGTACGTCAGAGACATCGTGAATCCGGTCGTCCTGCCATTTTTGAGTGCAATACCTGATGCGATATTCCAGCAGGATAACGCACGCCCACACTCCGCTTGCTCAACTCAACATGCTCTTCAGGCTGTGCATCACCTCCCTTAGCCAGCACGCTCTCCGGACTTGCCTGCAATCGAGCATGTCTGTGACTGTATTGGACAAAGACTCCGATTGACAAAGACTCTAAAGACCCCGGAAGGTACCATCTCTGATTAACGCGTCCAAGTTGAAAGCGCATGGAATGCTATTCCTCAGTGTGATATCCAGCATTTGTACGGCCGATTGCATGCCAGATTGGAAGCTTGTATTGCTGCTAGAGGAGGTACAACGCCTTATTAAAATGTGCCTTCTGTACAATGTAATGCGCATTAAAAGGTAAAATAAACACTGAATCACTTCACACGTGTGATCACTTTCCTTTCTTATGAGTTGTTGCTACGACATAAATCTCATCGATGCAGCTTCATTTTTTAATGGTGTTCTTCTTTCACCATTCGGCAGCGTATATTGAATGTAATGTGATATAACTTTACGTGCCGTAGCGGAAACGCTGTACGTAACTTAGAAGAAAATGAGTGGAACATACTTTTTTTAACAGTTTAACGACCATAACGCCAAAAACGTCCGTACGTAAAAATAGCCATAGATGCCAGAAACGTCTGTTTAGAGAGAGTTAGATTTCTTCTCCTTACTTGTTCTTCAAATTTTCTCGACCTATGGGGTATCAGCAGGTGTCATCCCCAGTCATTATTGTTGTTACTAAACAAAGAAGTGAAACAACAGACAGTATCGGGCGTTATGGTGTTTAGAGTGATACAATATTTTTGGATCACGGTCGTTAAAGGGTTAATGAATACCCTACCAAAAAAGAATTTTTCTAAGAGATTTATAGAATCGACGAAGTCTTCGGCAAAGTACTTCTTGAATAACTTCTCAAACCACAGATAGCGAGAAAATGTTTTGACATTTACTCTTCCACGTGAAAGCTATACATTGTTTAAAGAAGATACTGTTCCCAATATTCACTTGTAGCGAATGGCATAGATTGAAAACAGAAATTCTTCAATGGCATTCTTATTGGCGGACAGTTGCAAACTGAAGTACACGCTAAAACTGCCAAGTACCAGAACTGTGAACAACAAACAGCCCGCGAGTACTTGCAAATTGTTTCACACGTTGAATGGTATCCGGTGTTAAGGGAATTTCATAAATTGGAATATTAGAACGAGAGGTATAGCGAAAACAAATTAAGCCGTAAAAATACAAACTTCGTGCTGTTTTTATTCAAGAAGCAAATAATTCCGTCTTATGTACGATTTGTAATAACTTAAAAGTTACACATATTGTAAAAAATATATATAGCTAAAAACAAATATGTACTTTCGGATTAGCTAGTTATTAAAAATCGCGCATAAGGCGGAATTATTTGCTTCTTGAGAAAACAAATTAGATTTTTGCGTCCCCTCGGGGGAAATTTTTGTATTATACGGGGCAAACAATGCGGATACAATGTTTTTATATTTACGGGTATCTAACAAAAAACGAATTTTTCAATCGGGTTTTTAGAACACGTAGACATTGCTGCATATATGCTGTAAAAGCAAACGTCACTTATTCCTTCTAGTGTCAACCTTATGCAAAACATTCCGCATGAGATGCGCTGTACGACAAAAGAACATTTTTTATTGTTGTTGCGTGTTTAATGACCATTGTAAGGAACTCAGTGGGCTATGAGCAGTAGCCCGTCCCTAATTTAAGGCCACTGGTTCCAGGAAAGAAAGAGAGCCAGTGCCGTAAAAACAGTAAGACAAGCACAACATCCATGCCTCATCAGGATTCGAACCCGGACCCATTTTGGACGAATGGTCAGAAGCCATCACTTAGACCACTGTGCCATCGGGGCGGCAAGCAGTTCTCAAATCAAACTGTTAGAACCAATATATAAAGAAAAAACAAAATATACTTCTACGCCCTCTGGCGGAAGAGATGTACGTTATTGTTTCCATAAAAATCGTGCAAAAAGTTTCTGTGCTTAGCGGTATTTAACCATGAAGGAAGGTTTTCAACCGATTTTTCAGGAGCTCAGGTACTGCTGCAAAAACATCAGAAACATAAATACACACTAACGCCCTAGTGGCAAAAAACAGGTCTTCCCCAAAGCTTGAAATCATATGCAGAACTTTTCCCATAGGGACTCCAACGTAAGAAAGGATTTTTCAAATCAGTCTTTTAGAAGCAGAGATATCGGTTAAATCACAATTTAGCTTTACCCCGCCTAGAGGGAAAATTGTGTATTACTTGAAAAATAAACTCAACTCAAAATAATATCCGTAATGAATCGTATCGAAGGAAAGAAATAATATTTTCATTGGGATAAGTACAGGAGGTGAGTCGAACGTTTTGCAATATTTGGTTCACTTCATGTCTTCATGCGTACCTTTACGACGAACGTTGACTAGCATTCAAAGTATAGGCCATCGTGTTGCACCGTCTTTAGCCATCCGTCTGCCAGTTCTTCGATTCCGTGGAGAGACCAGTTCTTATTCTTCGAGGTGAAGAACTCCTTCACCCCAGCTGCCACCTCCTCCTGGTTGTTGAAGTGCCGCCCGTGAAGGAAGTGGGCTATGGACCGGAACAAGTAATTATCCAACGAGACAAGATCGGTACTAAATGCTGGATGTGGCATCAGTTTGATGCCCTCAAGCTCCTGGAGTTTCGTACAGGTCGTGAGCGCGGTGTGGGACCGAGCGTTTTCTTGCTGTAGGAGAACGCGCTTTCTGTTCACCAGTGCTGGGTATTTCTCCTGCAAAACGTCATACATCCTCACCAGCTGTTCAGGGCAGAGGTTGCCGTTGATGCTCCGACCATCTGGAACAAATTCGTAATGGATTATCCCCTCGAAATTCCACAAGACACAGAGCATCACCTTATGCTTGAAGCGTCCACGTTTGGCAACACGTTCTGGAAGCTGGCCCGGGCGCAACCACTGCCTTTGTGTGCTAGGATTACGGACATAAACACACGTTTCATCACACGTAACAATTCTCTTGATGAAACGTACATCGTGCGGGTTTCCTAGGAGTTTTGTATACATTTCCTCTCGGTGGTTTGCTGCAGCTGGAGTCAGCTCGTGAAGGACGATGCAGCAGCTCCTGTAGTCCATGCCGAGGTCCTGAAGGTGACGAACCACGGTGTTCTGTGATATGCCGAGCTTGCCTGATAATTTCCTGGTGATGATTGTCAGATTTACCTCTACAGCCTGGCGCACGGCCTCCGAATTCACGGTTCACGGTGTACCTGACCTTGGCAGATCGTCGAGGTTTCTGTCCTTTGGGCTAAATTTCTTGAACCATCTGGTTGCGGTAATGCGGTCCACTGAAACTTCGCTTTTCGCATGACAAATGTTCCGTGTTACTTGAGCAGCGTTATGGCCCAGTTCAAACTCGTAAAGCAAAAGTTACCTAATTTGCCGGTTGTGGCTTTTCATCTTTTATTAGTCCCAACCACAGATAGAACAACAACATGCAATGCTGTTCAAAGCAACGAGTACCACTTTGTATCCCTTTTCGACTGACTGCAGTGCGCAATTGGAACTATTTTAAACACGTGACATAGCCGACGCAGCACATGAGTTTATGCAAATATTGCGAAAACTTTCGACTCACCCTCTGTAGATACAAATATATTGAATAAAGTATGTTTTCAATTTCACAGCATCTGCGTTTGTGTCCTCTAGAGGCAAAGTTGTGCATCAGAAAAGAACCGAACAGCCAGGATCATGGTTCTGACATTTCAGGCGTCTCAATTAAAAAATATTTTTTAATTCAGGTGACTAGTTCTGGAGATATTTTGTCCACAGACGGACGGGCAGATAAATGGACAGACCGATGGACAAAGTGATATTATAAGCATGTAATTGTTTTCAAAAGACATGCTAAAAGTCAAGGGGAAAACGGGAGATTTACGGGTATCATGTCCATTTTTTTTTTTCGTTTTTTTTTTTTTTGAGATTCGAAAGACCTTAAGATGTCTTTCACATATATTCATTACTTCGTGATTTAAACTTATTTTCGATTCTGCAGTGAGCATTCATACCCAGGAAAAGAGACCATCAATCAAACCGGGTTTGACATCATTGAATTTCAAGAGGAAAAAATGGTTTTAAGTGGGGAAAGAGCTTCACATCTGAAAACGCAAAACACATCAAACTTAGTTTCCTATCTGGAATTGCTAACCGCTGTCCGTGTACGATAAATTATGCGCATCTAATAAAATGAGAACACTGCAAAGCAAAAACGTACATGCGATAGACTAATATTCGTATGCATGTAGAAATATGCGTTCATGTTGAGGAAAAACGAACGACCTACATGAAACTAAGAAGTTTTTCTTTTATATATAGAGTTTGAGATAACGTATGCTTCTGCATTCATTGTTCACTGTGATACCGTTTATTTAATAGAAAACAGCTCCCCAATGTGAATGGATTCAAAGTCGACGAGACAGTCGTCCCTTGAGAAAAGAGGTGTTTTTTCTTTTCTGTTCTGTGATTTGTTTTTTTGCTTAGTTGTTGCCCGTTTCCTGCTGTTCTTAACGAAATGCGACGTATCGCAGCAGTTCTGCCAGAAATGGGAAAGGAATTTCCGTGTACATGTTGACCACACTAGGAAGCGAACATGAGAGAGTTGGACAAATTTGGGAAGACAACCGAAAAAACTGAGAAAAACTTTCCGATGAACAACGACGGAACACCTCATTTTACGTTTTTTTTTATTTTTTTGAATAATACACCATGGAACAACGAAACCGTTCGGAACTTTCAGCATTAATAATATATCGTAACTGATGTACTGCTTGTCACACAAGAATCTGCATGTGTTATTCATAATATGCATATTGAGCAGGGGAGGCAATGTTTCATAAAGGAAGTTACTTCTGCTTGGATTTCCGATGACGGTATAACAACGGACAAAATGTAGTTTGATAAAGATAAATACTACCCATGTACTGGAAAAGCATGAAGTTGCGGAATTCGTACTGCGTCAATCAAAACGAAACAGTCCCTAGAATGAAAACGAAGGAAACGAAATATAACCTTGACGTACGTGAGAAACCTTCGAAAAAAGTCAACTTTCAGTAGGAACGAACATCATTCGAATGAAAAAGAAGAACATCTGCTAAGAAACATCAACATACAACCGAAGTTTCCATAAAATAAAGATACCTGCCTAGTAACACAATGGGCCATATCTAGTCCTAATGATGGCAGTCACAACACGACGAGGCATGAACTCACCGAGCTTACAAAATGTTCTGCAGGTATCACCAACCATGCCTCCTCCAAAGCTGTCCATAATTCTCTCAGGGTCGTAACCGATGGGACACGTGCCAGAACAGTCTGTTTGACGATACCTCAAATATGTTCGATGGGGCTTAAAACCGAGCCTCTAGTAGGTGGCAACTGAAGCTTTCAAATTTACTACAATGCTCTTGCAACCACGCAATAACCATGTGGGACCTGCAGCGGTGGACAGTTTTCTCGCTGGAATAGGTCATTGCGTCTGAGAGGCATGCTGGACATAAATGAGTGTAAATTGTCGGCTAGTAGGATTCCCACATATTTGAAGGCACTCAAAGGCGACTGTAATCGTACTAAAGATCTCAAAGCATTCCAGCTGAAGACACCGCATACCATCCCTAACACCCATGCCTACATATTTGAAGGCACTCAAAGGTGACTGTCCTCGTACCAAAGATCACAAAGCACCCCAGTTGAAGACACCCCAGACCATCAGTAAAACCCCACCAGCCTGAATTGTTCCAACGTGACATGAAGGTTTCATGAGGTTGATGGTTTATCTTCATCCTCCCATCTGCTCGATTAAATTTAAGTATGGATTCAACATTCCAAGCTACCCAGTTCTAGCCCTATCTGGTCGATTATCTGTGTGTTTTCCCTCAAGCAAGGCTTTGAACCCTGTGTCGTGCTATTAATTGTGCAATCTGATTGGCCAGCAGCTCCCGAACCCTTGACGTTTAATAGTACGTTTCACTGTCCTTGCACTGACATGTCAACTTGATCCACTGTTCAAAGAAGTCGGTATTTGTTATATTTTCTTGCTCCTGTCAGTTCAAACCACCGAATCAATCATACACTTGTGTGCAAAAATTAAGGACGAAGAGCAGAAATTGGCATAACAGCGGAACGAGCAGGCAGAACGGACCCAGAGACCACTCAGGAGATAGACTAAGGTCCTTGTACGGTGGGGAATGCGCATATATGCAGCATGACTTAGCGGGAGGGGGGAGTGTCAGAAGGGTATAAAGCACACGGGCGGTGTACGCTCAGCAATTCGGTGAAAGCTATTCACGATGTACATCGGTTTGAACGACGTGGAGTTGCTGTCACCGTGTGATAAGGCCAACAGGCAATCCAGTAGACGACATCTGGATGACTTTACCCGAGGTCACGTCATTGGGAAGTTAGAAGAAGGTCGAAGTGTGACTACCGTGTTGCCGAGGAATTAGGGATCGCTCACAGCATCGTTTCACGAGCTTGGAGAGCATTTCAAACGACAGCAACAGCTGTCCGAGAGTTTAGCAGTGGTCGTCCACGAGCAACCACGGTGGCGGACGACCGTTATATTGTCCTACCGGCGAGAAGAGTTAGACGGCAGACAGCGGGAGAAATCGCAAGGCACATGGAACAGACAACTGGACGTCCGTTATCGCGCTTTACCGTGGCCAGGAGGCTGCACAAAGGTGGTCTATTTGCACGACGACCAGTACTGTGTGTGCCATTAACGCCTGCTCATCGGAGACGGCGGTTTCTGTGCTGCCAGGAACACAAGAACTGGACATATTAGCAATGCGGTCGAGTTCTCTTTACGGATGAGAGCTGATTTAGTCTGACGAGTGATTCTGGACGTATACGCATCTGGAGAGAGCAAGGAACACGCAATCACACCTCCAACATCATCAAAACGGACCGGTTTGGTGGTCGCGGAGTTCTCGTTTGGGGCGGCATTATGCTTGGAAGCCGTACTGACCTGCACATCTTTTTTTTTTTTTTTTTTTTTTTTTTTTTTTTGATTGGAGGTTTAACGACCACCGTGAGCAACTCAATGGGCTATAAGCAGTCGCCCGTCCCTAATTTAGGGTCACTGGTTCCAGGGAAGGGAGAGAACCAGTGCCGTAAGACAAACACAACATCCATGCCTCCCCGGGATTCGAACCCGGACCCCTTACAGACGAATGATCAGAGGCCAACGCCTTAGACCACTGCGCCACCGGGGCGGCCCTGCACATCTTCCAAGGAGGTTCAGTCACTGGTGTCCGCTATTGTACCGAGGTTCTCCTGCCTCACGTGCGTCTGTTTGTTTAGAGGTGCTGTGGGTCCTGAGTTCTTCTTCATGGACGACAACGCTACATCTCATCGTACAGTGGCTGTAGCGGAGCTGTTGGAGAGTGAAGATATTCAACGGATGGATTGGCCCGTAAGGTCCCAGGTCCTAAATCCAATCGAGCACGTGTGAGATCCTTCTCGGGATACGCTTGGCAGCACGTCACCAACCGCCAGCAACGATTCCACAGCTGCGATTGGCGCTACAAGAGGAACGGGCCTCGATGCTTCAACAGCTTCTTGACAACCTCGTCCTCAGCATGGACAGACGTTGTAAATCCTGAAACGCAGTCAGGGGTGATCATATCCCTTACTAAAGACTGGATTTTTTCTCGGCAGTCGCCTGCCACATGGACGTTTCTGTCTTCTGTCCAGTTGTGCTCGAAGCTACCTTTTCAATAAAGTGCCTTTGTATCCTTTGGATTCCCTGTTTGGACGGTTTTGCTCACTTGTCCCATATTCGTACATCTTGGAGAACTTATGGTATGATTTGAGTCGATGTGGAGCACTTCTGCACGACGTTACATTCGAAAAACCGTCTCGTTCTTAATTTTTGCACGCCAGTGTACTACCCAATCGGAGTACACCGCGATCAGCCAAGGCTCTGCAATTCCTCTGTCACCTCTGTAATTCATTCGGGAGCTTGTTTTTTTTTTTGCAAGGATATTCGTATTACTGAAACACTCTGACGCTAACACAGAAAAAACTTACTGCTTTGACGACTTATGAGATTGAGTATCCCATCCTGCTGGTACTTACAGTCTGCCCTGTCAGATACATTAAAATCACATCACGCTCGTAACCATTTATTATTGAGGAAACTATGGGCGATGGCTGTATTTGAAAACAGTTTTGGCCTGGCATGCGTGATAACGCATGAGTTGTGCCCAAGCATTTGCGTAACTTCCATCTCTAATTCAACGGCACTTCAGTGTTTATCGATACATGTTCATCTGGGATAGATCGGAGTTGAAGCTGACAGTTGACTTAATAGTCATTCGCTTGTAACCATTCAGCCTTTGTGCAGGATCAGTTTTAGGTCTGGATCTTTGATTTCTTCTTCAATTCTGGTTATTGCTCTTCTCTTGAATTCTGTAACTCTAAAGCAAAAATCAGTAACTTTACAGGATCTTTACTCTTCGGATGAACAACAAAGATTGATCTTTGTTATCCACAACTACTAAATAAACTTGGATAAATAACAAATTAGCCACTGAAAATAAATCCAGTAAGGTTTTACATTCTCGAGAGTTTAGATTTTCTTTCCAAAAACATTTTGTTACATTCTCGATCAAAGTAAGAAACTACCAAAAGGTTTTGAATAAAATCAGGTGTCATTTATAAAATATGGCTTTCTTACACTAGTGTATATGAGTTTATTACGTACTGCATGAACTGTTTTTTCCAAATATGTTCGTAAAAGTATACCAAGATTTGAGAACTGTCTCAGAGAATTCAGCCAATCATAATCACTCTAATCACTTGGGTGCTCATTCCTTGTTTACAAGATATTGCGAAGTTTAGTCCAAACAATTTCCCTTACTATCTTTGATTTTTACGGGATTCAAATGCATTTTATTCTCTTTACCTCCTTCTCTTTTCCATTTTGTTCATGAAGACTCAGTTGCCCTATTTTCCTTGGATAAAAGATTTATGATTTCCATATTTTTATAGCTAACTCGCCCTTTATCTTATATAAAAGGGCCATTTATTATACTAGATGTCCCGCCTTTTCATCGCAAAAATCAAAGACACGGAGAAGTCTGAATTCAAAGCAAGGTCACTTCAAAGGTTTCTGAGGCTTCATGGCTACTTCAAAACCACGAAAATACTGAGCAAACTGTATTTTCCTTGGGCGGGGAGGGGGATAATTTACCTCCTATTTTCTGACTATTTACATTACTACTCAGACAAACCTTTCCGCGCTAATGTAATTAATCACTTCAGCTAACAACAATTCATTGACATCAGTGTTCGCATGTTCACTTGCAGAATAGGTTTTAATTCTGTAACGAAGCCAAATTTCTCAAAATCTGAAAATGTAAGTAAAATGGGAGGTGACGAAAGTTTGAATTTTCACCCATATGCGTTTTTGAGAAAGATTTGCACTTTCAAATATCTTCTATGGTTACTTTCCACTTTATCCCCACTCCCATGCACGCCTGTGTCCCAGGGAGAAAATTTTCTCTACAGGCATTTCAAGGTCAATGATGTGAAGATTTTGTCGCAATATGTGTCCCAAACCCCTTCTACGTATGTTGTTGAACAATAAAGGCGGAACGTTAAGAATTTTGTTTCCCATGCCTTACAAATGTTCGATGTGACTCCCCTGGATCACGTGGACAACATCTAAACGGAAATCCATTTCACGCCATACATTATGAAGCATATCCGTAATCACTGATGCCAAAGCAAACTGAATGCGCATCTTAAGATTTTGCGGTGTTCTCGGCAAAGGTGGCACATACATATAGTCTTTGACATATCCCCACAAAAGGAAATCACAAGGAGTAAGGTCCGGAGACTTGGGGCGCCACTTACAGAAAGCCCTGTCGTCCTATCCACAACGACCAATCCAACGGTTTGGAAAAAATTTCGTTCAAAATTGGCGAACGTGTGGGGGTGCTCCGTCTTGCTGTAGGATGTAGTACCTGGTATTGTCATCCAGTTGTGAAAGTAGCCATTGCTGAATCATATCTAAATAAACGTTACCTGTTACTTTATCTTCAACGAAGAAAAAAGGTCCACAGACCTTCACACTGAAAATTGCGCAGAATACATTGACTTTCGGTAAGTCACACTCATGTTCAATCCCAGCAACAGGTTTTTCCGTGCTCCATATGCGAGTGTTGTAGCTGCTTACCTTGCCACTGATATGAAAGGTAACTTCATCACTCAAAATTAGGCGTGAAGCAAATGTGTCATCCTCCATGGCTTTTTGCATGGTTTCAGCGAAGGCCACACGCTGCACTTTGTCGTCTGTCTTCAGTGCGTGCAAAATTTGAACTCTGTAGGGTTTCATTTGCAACTTCCGTCGAAGAGCACGTCAAGCAGTTGTTTGTGGCATTTGCAGCTGCTGGCTGGTGTGGTAAGTTGACTTGCGTGGACTGTGTTCAAAACTCTGACGAATTTTGTCAACGTTTTCCTGTAAAACACGTAGGTCGGCCAGTACTGTTCCCTTTACAAAGACATCCTGTTTCTACAAACTGCCTATGCCACCTCCTTATGTTCTTAGCATCTGGACAAGCAGGTTTGTAGCGATTACGAAACATTCTGTCCATTGTAACAAAAGAATGACACTTTTCAAACTCCAGCACGCGAAACGTTTTTTCTGCTGCGGTCGCCATTTCTTCCCGCTGGCAACAGAGGAGTAGGCTCCAATAAAATTCCAAACTTCCTTATTTCTTGTGTAAGGCTATCAGTTGTCTATTTATCTTCACAAACACGTTATTGTCATTTGTAATCGGCGCAATCATTTTGAATTATTCTGTATATACACTATCTACCAGCAAGTAATTGGACACCTGTGATAGCAAAAGAAAACGAAGTTTATTCACCTTCAATAGTTGGTGGAGCCTCCACGAGCGGGGATTATAGCTGCGACCTTCCGGGGCATACTCTCAACCAGGCGTTGTACGACGGCTTGCGGTATTTTCTTCCACTCGACTTGGAGAAGACAGGTCTGTTCCTTCACCGATTTCGGACGGTGATGGCACCCCTTAAGTCGACGCTCCAACTCGTCCCAGAGGTGCTCGATAGTGTTAAGGTCCGGGCTCTGCGCAGGCCAGTCTATTCGATTAACCCCATTGTCACCATACCAAGCCATGGTGGACCTCGCAACATGACAGGTGCCATTGTCATCCTGAAAGTAACATGGGTCCACCCCGTAAAACTGCCACAACGTAGGAAACGCATGGTCATCCAAAATGGTGCAGTAGGTCTCGGCGTTGAGTCTACCTGGAATTGCGACCAAAGGTCCTATGCCATACCAAGAGAAACACCCCCATAACATAATTCCACCGTCGCCGAACTTCACAGTTGGCACAATACATTCTTGCAGGAATCGTTCTCCAGGCAGACGCCAAACGCAGACCCTGCCATCCGAACGGTAGAGGGTGAACCTTGATTCGGCACTCCAGAGAACCTATTTCCCCTGTTCAACGGTCCGCTGTCGACGTTGTTTGCACCACGTTAGCCGAGCAGCGCTATTGGACTTGGTGATCAATAGCTTGTGGGCGGCAGCACGTCCATGATAACCGAGCAGATGAGCTTCCTTACGGATGGTATTCATCGAAATAATACTCCCGGATGCCTGTTGAAACTCCTCGCGGATGTGGCCCATCGATTTGGTGCGGTTCTTCCGAATTTCTCTGGCCAGCACCCGTCGGTCTCTAACTCCCAGTTTTGTGGGTCTGCCGGTTTGGGGCACATTCCGACAGTCACCTCTGATCTTCCACTTGCCAATCAAGTAGGCCACTGTTGATTTTGGGTACTTCAACTTGCTGGATATGTCACGTATGGATCGGCCATTTCTGGGATACCCGACGATTACACCTTTCTCGAAATCAGATAGCTCTGAACTGCGTGGCATCTTGCATGCGACTGGTTGCGTTGTTGTTTCCCACACGATATTTAACGGCGGTGGCCGTGACGTGTATCAGGACCGCAGATATCGTCGATTGGAGGGGTGTCTAAATACTTGTTGGTAGATAGTGTTTATATATACGCCACGCACTCGCTCCGGTACACCCGGGTATTGTTTCGCGATTGATGAAAAATGGCGATTTTTAAGCTGCACGTTAACATTAAGTTTCGCGTTCGTTAGAGCTGCAGTCGAAAAGAAACTTACGAGATCTTGAAGCAAGTTTATGGCGAAAACATCCTGTTGCATTCACGAGCATTTCACTGGCATCGGAGAATTAGAGAAGGCAGACATGAGGTTCAAATTCACGAACGAAGTGTGCCGACATTGACATCTCGCATGGGTGAAAGCATTTCGTAGGTTGCTGCCATCGTACACACCGTCAGATAAAGTGTCCACAGATATTAACAAATGATGTGAAGATGCACCGAGTGTGTCGACACATGGTCCCACGCATCTTAACTGAAGATCAGTTAGCCGCAAGAATGGAAATGGCTGGCACTCTCTAATGGAAATGGCTGGGGCGGGCAATATCGTAACCGACGCAGACCAAGACCCACAATTTCTTAGAGAATCATTATGGGGGATGACAAATGCTGCTTCCTCTTCGATCCGGAGACTAGGCGGGCAGCAGCTACGTAAAAATCGCCATCGCTTCCATGCAAGCAGAAATCATACCGAGTTTGCAGCAAAGGCAAGATCATGCTAGAGATCGAGGTCTTCTTCGACATCTAGGGTTGCTTACCTTGATTTTGTCCCTAAAGGACGCATTGTCAACAAAAAGACCTATCTGAGCAACATGAGACGTCGGCGTGCGTGAGTTAATCTGGAAAAAGAAGCCTCAACTGTGGGGCGCTCAATTGGGTGCTGTTGCACGACAATGAATTGACACACGGGTCATTCCTCGTTCATGAATTTCTCGCCAAAATAAGATCTATTTTCCTCCCACACCCACCGTACTCACCTGAGCTTGCCCGCTGCGACATCCACATATTCCCTGAACTGCCATGTCGACACTGAGTCGTCGGTTTTCAAGCGCAGAAGTGAAAAACGTATCGCTGGTTGCACTAAAAGTCATTGCAAAGAATGGGTTCCAGAAGTGCATCGGCGAACTTTACAGCCGCTGTCAGAAGTGTATTTTTGCAAGAGGATCTTAAGTCGAAAGTGGATGTGCTTCATCTTTGTAACTCTAAATATTTATGGACTTACGGACTCAGTCCAGGAATTTTTATTCTACCTCGTATACACTATATTGACAAAAGTCACCGGACACCCAGAAAAGAAACACAACAGAGCATTTATTGACACATTTGTACGGGGTCGGTCCCCTTTTGGCCTTAATGCATGCACTGAGCCTTCGAGACATGCTTTCGACGAGGTTTTGGAACACAGCGATAGGTATGCGCTTCCATTCAGTACATAATGCTGCCGATAACTGTTGCTTAGTAGTAGGCCTTGGTTCCAAACTTCTTATGAGGTGCCCTAAATCATCCCATAGGTGCTCTATGGAATTAAGGTCAGCGCTCTGTGCTATCCGGTCCACACACGATGCGGAATTATCGTCAACTCACGCCGTATCAGTCCGTGCTTTATAGTTCGGTGCATTATCCTGCAGGTACCAACAAGGCTTGGTTCCATAGTATTGTCATTGAGTTGGTAGGGTATAATTGTCCAGAATATCGAGGTAGATGTACTGGTTAACAGGATTGTCCACGATAGTCAATGGTTTGGGTCCATACCACGAAAAACACCCCCATACGAGTACACTTCCAGCTCTGAACTTGACCGTATGAACGGTACACTGTGGTAAATAGCGTTCCCCCAGCCGCCGCCTTACCCACACACGGCCATCAGACTGATGGATCGTCTATCTGGACACAATAAGTCCATAGGACCCGTTTCCATTGATATACTGTCCACGATAAATGGTTTTTACGTCATGCTAAACGATGATGCGCATTCCGAGTGGAGATGAAATGCTTATGAGCAGCCGCACGACCACGGTAACCCATGGAATGAAGTTCTCTGCGATTGGTACGTGTACATACCGAGGTTGCAACATTTTGCTCACCTGTACACTGAGGTCTTGTGCAGTAGTACTCTGTCGATTAGCTGTAACGACTCTCCTGAGGCTTCGACGTCCTCTATCACTGTTTTTCTTTGGTCTGCCGATACGCTTTGCTACTTCCGGCACGCCATGTGCCTTCCACTTATTCAGTACATCCAAAACAGTTGACGGGTATGTTTAAGCGCCTCTCGGTTTCTCTTATGGACAACCCACTAATATAACACCAAACAATCTTTCCTTTCTGAAAGTCAGTTCTCTTCTTTCGCGATATTTTCACTCAACCTTACAGTGCGATATGATCGTGGGTCAGCTGCAGGCTTGTTTTCATACCGTTTACAGCTGTACCACGCATCTTAACAACGCAGCGGATCCGTTCATTTGCTTTTGAAGGGGCGTCCGGTGACGTTTTGTCAATATAGTGTATATATTTACAAAAAAACGTTTAATAAAAGTTGAGAGTAATTTTTTTGAGTTGGCAACAGTGCGGAGAGTGGAAATAATTACGCAGACGACTAACTGAATTGAGAAAGTATCTATGGCAACAGTTTTTAAGCGTGGCACACTATTCTGGTTTTGTTATCACGCAGTTGTTTAAGGTACGTCTGCATTTCGCCATATAGCTATGGAGGTGAGTGATTCACAGCTAAGAAGGAAATCCGCCGTGCTGTAAAATTTTGCTATTTAGTGAAAAAAGTTTCAAAGATAAATGTTTGGGCGAGGCAACGATTTGCACCATGATTTCAAAAAGGGCGTTAGTCGACAGAACTCGCTCCTAGGCTGATTGACCTGAAAGTGTTGTTACGGAACGTATTGTTAACACTGTTGGGACAATCCTGCGAGAAGATCGACGAATGGCATGTGAAGACATAGCGGCGTCAACTAATATTTCAGAAACGTCAGCAGTCCGCTTTGTACGCGACAAATTACCGCTACATCTTGTGTGCTCCAGATGGGCACCTCATCACCTGACGAGAGAACAATTGTTAGCCAGAGTTCAGTTGTGTCATGAGTGGAAACAAATGATTGCAAAGGACCCAAACTTTTTAAACACAGTAATAACTGCCGATGAAACATGGGTCCACTATTTCGAACCCTCACGAAGCGCACAACGTGGGTCTGGAAACAAACAGGCTCGCATCCTCGGAAAAAATCTGCCAAACCAAATTAGCTGTAAAGGTGATGACGATAATTTTCTTTTATCATAAAGGCGTAGTCTACCAGCATGCCGTTCTCCCACAAATTACTGTGAATGCTGAGTATTATATTTCAGTCTTGAAGCGTCTGCGACGACACATATCGCTTAAGAACCGGAACTAGTGGGAAAGTGGACCCTACACCATGATAATGCCCATCCACACGTGGCTGTACAGTTTCTCGCGAAATGCAGTATTGAAATCATGCCATAGCCTGTCTATACGTAGCTCCGACTTCGCCGCGTGCGATTTCTGTTTGTTTCCAACAATGAAGGAGAAATTTCGTGGCGCAACATTCAACACAGATGCTGACGTTATCCAAGCTGTACAAGGGTCGCTAAAGCAGCTTCCACAAAATGCCTACGCCACGTGCTTTGAAAAGTGGACTGAACGATTGGATCCTTTGTATATCATCAGAGGGAAGATACTTTGAGACGGAATCACATATATTTTGCTGTACAGACATAAAAAGAAAAAAACGAGTCACCCCTCCCCCTCTTAACTTTCGAATCATTTGCCGCAGATAAACAAGTAAGGTACCGTTGGAAGGCACTCAAAGGGAACTATCATAAGATGTGAAGGCAAATGCTAATTAAGCTAATTAACATGTTAAATTTTCTTAAAGAATTTTTCAAATCGCCGTTTTAGAAGCATAGATATCGGAGGAAACGCAATTTACCTTTACGCCCCTTAGCGGAAAGTCTGTGAATTACTTCAAAATTTTGAAATTACATGGAACACATATCACAGCGGTAACTTTATCCAATAAAGAAATAATCTTTCAAATCAGACCATTAGAAGCAGAGATATGGGGAAAAAAATAAGATATACGTCTACGCCCCTGGCGGCTAAACCATGCAATACTTCAAGAAGAAAATGTTCCGGAAAGGTTTGTCAACGTGAGTAGTATCGGTCTACAAACGAATGTTTTTCAATTGAGCTTTTAGAAGCTCAGATTTTGGGCAAATACATCAGAAGCAAAAATTAACACTTACGTCCCCTGGTGGCCAAAGTATTCTTTACCAAAAATTAGAAATTATATGCAAAAGATTTTCCATCAGGAGCTGTATGCGCTGAAGAAAGTTTTTTTCAAATCGGAGTTTTAGAAGAAGAGATATCGCGGATAACGTAATTTACTTTTACGCCCCCTAGCGGAAAATATATGAGTAATTTGAGAAAGTAAGTAAACCTGAAGTACTCTTCGACGCAAATGAAATCGAAAGATAAAATAATTTTTTCAATCAGATCTTAGAAGCAAATATATGTAATAAAATGTGTTTTGAATTCGACATCATCTGCGTTTACCCCTGTAGCGGTAATATTTAACATCGTAATAAAAAATGAAATAAAGCATCATCATTAGCACATTGAAGCTTCTAAATGCAACAAAAAATTTTCAAATCGGATTAATAGTTTCAGAGAAATGGTGTCCACAGGCGGACGGACGGACAAATCGATAACATAAGCACGGTCGTTTTTCAGAAAAGACGTGCAAAAAAGTCAGGCACACTGGTTCACTCGCGCAGGAAACAATTTGCAGTTTTCATTTCCGTGACCACAGTTTCATAATTTAACGAAGCTGTAACGGTATTTATGTAAAAAATATACAGAAAACACATACGAAGCTTTCGTTTTGTGGAACGTACTGTTGGTTTTTTGTTGGTTTTTTTTCATTTTTGAATTAAGCAATATACAAGAGTCAGCTATGTAACCAAAAGGAAAAAATGAAATATGTAACTGCACGAACTATATCGTAAGTTAAGTTATTTTTGTGCAAATTAATAACTTATGATGTTCATCATTAAAAGTTGCAATTCTGAATTTAGGGTATAACATTATTACTGCTTCCTTCAACCAACTTCACGTAGAAACACTTTCTAAGAAGCGTCTGTCAGTTTGTGTGGGTAAACCGTTTTACAGTAAGTAGAGGAATGTGTGCCTTTTTTATGCACGGCCCCTTAGTGGACGTATGGTTGAGTTTTCGCTTATATCTCAGCAAGGTTTTATGCTATCACGCTGTAAATTTGGATTTAAAGGTTTCAAAATATTTGGGATCACATGACTTATATATATGATATGGTCATAATTCATTTTTTTTTCCATGATCATGTTTCATAATTTATAATTCCCTTAATATACCCGTTCTGATCTTGTATAGCGGCTCATATTATCTGGGCCTCTTTGTGTTTAACTGTTGCAACACCGAATCACTATATCTGTTCTCGATTAAATGATAAAAATCAAAAACGATTTTCGTAGTTTAACATTAGCGGCATCTTTTTTCCGTAGCTCACTGTATACGCATTTATTGTTCGATTCGTATGAAATTTGGAATTTAAGGGTTTTATTATGTGCCGAATAGAATGCGCGTAAAATAACATACCTCTTATATGGAAACATTCGGAGATAGAGAGCTAATTAGCATGATAATTAGCTTAATTAGCATGTTTCTTCACATCACATGATAGTTCCCTTCAAGTTCTTTCCAACGGTACTTTTCATGTTTGGATGCGACAAACGGTTCGAAAGTTAAGGGGGGTGGCTCTTTTTTTTATTTTGAGGTCTGTACCTATATTTCTTCATTTTGTGTGATCTTACTCTCAATTTTTTAAGGAACGGCCGTTGTATATTGGCACTGCTCATTAAAAGTTTGCAAAACATTGACATTTTTGATCAGGGTAAATATTGCAATCATATAAATGTAAAATTTAAGACGTTAGTTTTTCGGAGTTCGTTTGGGATTCATAAAATAGACGGTCCCCTTTAACTGCTATGCATACATCACAACAATTTCTGATGTTTCTAACATGGTAATACGGAATCTCAGTATGGAGATGTTCTCTTTCCTCTGTAACGCCAGTTTCCAGCTAGTAGATTGCTCTTCGAGGGCTTTGACAACCTGCTGTCATAAAGAATCCCAAGCGTGTTTTACGGAATTATGATCTGGAGACCTGGTTGGCCTATTTATTCTCTGTATGTCGTCACTTTTCTAGTGCAATCCTCAAGTCTCACTCTACGAGGATAAGAATCATCGTCCATGAACACCAATCATGTTCTAACAGCACCTCGAAAACTTCGTGCATGGGATTCTGGGAACTCTCCTCTGTACGTGTGGCTAGTCAAAGTTCTCAAAGCAACACATGTAGAGAAATAAGATCATCAGTCGCGATACCGCCCCGCACCATTTTCCTCCATCTTTATAATTGTCCCTTTCCATTACACTGAAGAGGTGATTTCGGGTGTCTGTTTTTCTCTAGATATATTAATATCTAGAATCACTCGTTACAGAAAAATATGACTCATTTTTGAGGGGTAGATGTCCTCACTGCCCAGGTGTTTAATTGTGACGAAGTCTACTCCATGCTAATCAAGCTCCTTTGTGGCCACGGGTAAGGGTGACACAGACCGTAGATTTCCCGGTATTCAATAATATCTTCGCCAAGTCTTCTCGATACAGTCCACCTTGCTACTTGTCTCCAAGCTGTTGAGACAAACTCTAAGAACAGTTGACGAGCTGCACGAGTCAAATGCGCTTTAAACTAGGTACTGATCATCTTCAGCTGCTGTAGTCTGTGGTCGACCTTGGAATGTCTGTTTAGTGAATTTTTTTTTGTCTTAAGGCTGTCCTCACAGCCTTGTTGTGGCACATTCAAACACATTCATAAATTTGGCAGCCTCTGAATGATACTGATACGTTTCCATTCGTTTGATAGCTCTACATCTCTGATTGTGATTCGAATGGCTTCCTGAAGACATTTGGATCAAAAATTGTGCGCAACAGCAATGAGTTTCGCTAAGTCACGAATGAAAAGCATGCGCTTGCAGAGTTCTTTTGAAGTTCTTACCACCTTGCTTATTCAGCGCTGCATCGGAAACTGTGCATATGATTGATTCACTAATCACTGCATTGCCACATATTTGAGTTCAAATTGTGACTGAAAAATTCTGCTTCATTGAAAACAAAACAAAACACGAAAGATGACACCGAATTTTCGGGTGTAATAAGCACGTCTTTTGAATCCGTTCTGACGCAAATTAAATTTATCAAAGCTAGTCAAAGTCAATGCAACCGGCATGGAAAACAATAGTATCTAACAAAAGAAAAAAATTTCAAACGGGTTCTTAATCCCTCATATATTGCTGTAAAAGGAATCGTGAACTTACGCTCTCTGGTTGCAGACTTGTGCATTAAGAATAATATGAATTCATGTGAGAAACATTTCGCACCGGAAACGCTCTCCAACACAGAAATAATTTTTCAAATCGGACTCTTAGAAACTGAGATATACACAAAAATAAGATGTGATTTTACGTCCCCTGGTCGGAAAATGATGCATAATTTTAGGAAGAAAGTACTCTTAAAAGGTTTATCCATATGAGCGGTATTAGTCCAAGAAAAAAAAATTAGTCGAGTTTTCAGGAGCCCAGAATTTGCTATAAATATATCAGGAACAGAAATTAACACTTATGCCCCCTGGTGGCCAAACCATTCTTTACCCAACATTAGAAATTATATGAAAAATATTTTCCATCAGGTGTATGCGATGCAGGAAGAATTTTTCAAATCGGAGATTTAGAAGCAGAGATATAGCGGGAAAAGCAATTTATCTTTACACCTCCTAGCAGAAAGCCTACGAATTACTTGAATTTTTCTTAAATTATATGGAAAATATGTCACACTGGAAACACTATCCAACGAAGAAGAAATTTTTCAAATCGGACTCCTAGAAGTAGAGGTATTGACAAAAATAAGATGCACATCTATGCCCCCTGTTCTAGAAACTATGCACTATTTTGAGAAGAAAATGTTCCTAAAAGGTTTGTTGACATGATTAGCATCGGTCTACAAACGACTTTTCTTTCAAACGAGAATTTAGAAGCTCATATTTTGCTGCAAATACATCAGAAGCGGAAATTTAGACTACGCCCCCTGGTAGCCATACCATTTTTTTGCAAAAATTAGAAATTATGTGCAAAGGAATTTCCATCAGGTTCGGTATCCGGCGCAGAAAGAATTTCTCAAATCGGAGATTTAGAAGCAGTGATGTAGGAGGAAACGCAATTTACCTTTACGCCCCTTAGCGGAAAGTCTATGAATTACTTTACAATTTTGAAATTATATGGAAACATGTCACTCTGAAAACACTATCCAACAACGAAGAGTTATTTTCAAATCGGACTCCTAGAAGTAGAGATATTGACAAAAATAAGAAATACATCTATGCCTCTGGCGGCGAAACCATGGAATATTTTATGAAGAAAAATTCTAAAATGGTTTACTGACGTAAGTGGCATCGGTCCACGAAAGAATTTATTCAATCGATATTTTAGAAGCTCAGATTTTATTGCAAATATTGGGTTGTCGGAAAAGTCATGACGTATTTTGGCACCTGATGGCGGTTGGGCGGTTTTGGAAGTACTAGAGTCATGCGCAGCTCTGTTATCGCTATGGCATTCAACAGGTGCCAGTTCTAGCTGCAGTCTAAAAAGAATAGTGAGCGATTTGGTTGATTTGCGGAGATTTGACATCAAGTTGAAGATGGAAGAACAAACTGTGCATTTTCGCCATATTTTACTGTTTTACTTCCGTAAAGGAAGAACGCGCGTCAAGCTTGTGAAAAGTTGCGTAAGTGTACAGTAATAATGATCTACAAGAAAGTCAGCGCCAGCGGTGGTTCGCAAAATTCAGTGCTGGTGATTTTGACTTCAACGGTGCTCCTAGGTCCGGGAGGCCAACCGAGGTTGATGACGACCAAATAAAGGCCATTGATCGAGTCAAACCCACGTTACACGACACGAGACATTGCAGACACATTGCACATCCATCATTCAAGCGTTCACGACCACCTGAAGAAGCTAGGATACGTAAGCAAGCTTGATGTGTGGGTTCCTCATGAACTCAAAGAAGCTCAATTGACGGCGAGTATAAACATCTGTGATATGCTTATTAAACGTAAGGAAAACGATCCTTTTTTTGAAGCGACTGATAACTGGTGACGAAAAGTGGATTGTATACAACAATGTGCTGCGCAAACGGTCTTGGTCCCGACGTGTTGCTTCGCCTCAAACGACATCCAAAGCAGACATTCATCAGCGGAAGGTTCTGGTCTCAGAGTGGTGGGATTTTAAAGTTGCCGTGTTTTTCGAGCTCCTACCACGGAACCAAACAATCAATTCGAATGTGTACTGTCGGCAATTGGACAGTTTGAACGAATCCATTATCAAGAAACGTCCAGAGCTCGTTCATCGTAAAAGTGTTGTGTTCCATCATGACAACGCGAGACTACACACAAGTTTGATCACCCGCCAAAATTTATTGGAGCTTGGGTGGGATGTGTTGCCACACCAGCATCCTCGCCTGACCTTTCGCCGTCAGACTTCTACTTGTTTCGCTATCTACAACAGTCCTTGCGTCGTGTAACGTTCAATTCAGATGAGGCTGTAAATCAGCACCTTGTAGAGTTTTTCGCCACGAAAGACAGGTCCTTCTATGAACGAGGTATTCTGCAGCTCACTGAAAGATGGCAAAAGGTTATCGAACAAAACGGACATTATATCATTGATTGATCTTTGTTCTTTCTATCAATAAATGACCTTTGCGAAACATGGCTAAAATACATCATGACTTTTCCGACAACCCAATACATCAGAATGAAAAAAATAATTTACGCCCCCTGGTGGCCAAAATATTATTTACCAAAAATTAGAAATTATATAAAAAAGATTTTCCATCAGGAGCTGTATACGATGAAGAAAAAAAAATTTCAATAAGGAGGTTTAGAAGAAGAGTTGTCAGGGAAAACGTGATTTACTTTTACGCCAACTAGCAGAAAATCTATGCATAATTTGAAAAAGGAACTATATCTAAAATACTCTTTGACGTAAATGGAAGTGAAAGATTGTAGCTATATCTAAAATACTCTTCGACATAAACGGAATTGAAAGATAAAATAGTTTTTTCAATCGGATGTTTAGAAGCAAATATGTGGAATAAAACGTTATTTTGAATTCGACATCATCTGCATTTACGCCCTCTAGCAGCGAAATTGTATATCGTAAAAAAAAAGAACGAAATCGGATCATCATTCGTATATTTTAAGCTTCCCAATGCAAAAATAATTTTTCAACTTATACTAATAGTTGCAGAGATATCGTGTCAACAGGCTGACGGACGGACGGACAAACCGATGACACAAGCACGATCTTTTTTTACAAAAGCCGTGCTAAAAACACTGGGATCTGTAACTTCCTTAACATCGCAGTGTACAGCACAGCACGTATGGAGCAAATTCAAAGTGAATTTCAAGTAGTTTCCTATGCAAAGGGATTTTAGTACAAATTATGAAGTCAATTAATTATATCCTCGACTCATGAAATAAATGCACCAGTGTTTGAAAGTAAAGGCATGAACCTCAAAATAACCATAGTTTCTTCAGTTTGTTTTATACCAGAAAAAATCCATAATCTCCGCCTTCTGTTCCTCAAAAATATATTCTTGTAATTTTTGTATTGAGTCATTAAATTTCATCATACGATAATTTTTCCCATGATAAAAAAATATTGAAGTTAGTCTACCTAGGCATAAAACAAAAACAAAAATCCGTTAAACTAGCACTAAATAAAATTTACAACGCATGACGTTATAAAAATTCAAGTGATTATTTTCAAAAATCAAGAGTGAATATTTGAAACGATTACAAGCATAAAAAAGTCCTTCACAGGTGAAATTAAAATAAAAAGTATATTCTTGTAATAAATGCAGTGAGTTACTTTTTATTAGTCATTCATTTGATATTTTATTGAGTGTGGCATTAAAATATTATGCACCCAGATACAGTATATCATAGTGTTAATGAATAACATGAAACCGATTTCGAATATTTCATGTCATACTGATTCAGGAATTTTTACAGTGTTCAGTAGGTGTGTATTGAAAGTTATTTCTTCATGATTTCTGCGATTTCAATTACTCTCTGTTCTTGGTTCCAACGAAACTATAGGCGAAAGTTAGAGGTATTGCCAGAAATGGAAATCTGTGTTCACCGAAGAGCCAAACTATTATGCCCACCTACGATAATATGATACTGGTCCTACACATGCCCCAAAAACCACTCTTACACGGCCCACACCTTGACGGCGTTTCCTTGTTTTTCTTCCTTGGACCACTTTTTGAAGGTACTGCGAGCACCCACAAATCTTGACTGTGAGCGCACCACAAATCTTGCTGTCTCTGAAATATTCTGACCCAGTCGTCTGGCCATTTCATTTGACCTTTCTCAATTGTCCTTGCCATCTGAAGAACAAGAATAACACTGATTAACAGAGCTCAATATCAGGTGTTATTTATACATTTTCATGATTTAAACACGCGCCGTTGTTTAGCTTCAGTTTTCATGAATACTCCCTGATCATAATGTTTCAGTTCTTCTGTTTATACACTATCTACCAAGGAGTAATTGGACACCCCTGCAATCAACGATATCTGCGGTCCTGATACACGTCATGGCCGCCGCCGTTAAATATCGTGTGGGAAACAACAACGCAACCAGTCGCATGCAAGATGCCACGCAGTTCGGAGCTCTCTGATTTCAAGAAAGGTTTAATCGTCGGGTATCACAGAAATGGCCAATCCATACGTGACATATCCAGCGAGTTGAAGTACCCAAAATCGACAGTGGCCTACGTGATTGGCAAGTGGAAGATGAGAGGTGACTTTCGGAATGTGCCCCGACACGGCAGACCCACAAAACTGGGAGTTAGAGACCGACTGGTGCTGGTCAGAGAAATTCGGAAGAACCACACCAAATCGATAGGGCCACATCCTCAAGGAGTTTCAACAGGCATCCGGGAGTGTTCTTTCGATGAATACCATACGTAAGGAAGCTCATCTGCTCGGTTATCATGGACGTGCTGCCGCCCACAAGCCTTTGATCACCAAGTCCAATAGCGCTGCTCGGCTAACGTGGTGCAAAGAACGTCGACAGTGGACCGTTGAACAGTGGAAACAGTTTCTCTGGAGCGACGAATCAAGGTTAACCCTCTACCGTTCGGATCGCAGGGTCTGGGGACTTTTCTATACAACCTGTATCATCATCATCATCATCATCATCATTGTTAACCATTATCAATCCACTGCTGGACGAAGGTCTCCCCAAGTTTCCTCCACAACGGTCTGTCTTGTGCCAGTCTCTTCCATGCCACTCCTGCATACTTTCGAATTTCATCCACCCATCTCCCATGTGGTCTTCTTCTTGGTCTTTTCCTGGCCCTTGGAATCCAATCTAAAATTTTGGCTGTCCATCGATGGTCTGTCCTTCTGGCAGTATGTCCAGCCCATTGCCATTTCAGGGATTTAACTCTGATCATGATGTCTTCCACTCTCGTCATTTTTCGGATCCACGAGTTCCTCTTCTTGTCTCTCCTGGTTACACTAAGCATGCACCTCTCCATGCTTCTTTGAGTTGTCTGCAGCCTTTGTATGTCTCTTTTAGTTAAGGTCCACGTCTCTGCACCATACGTAAGCACTGGAAGGATGCATTGATCAAACACTTTTCGTTTAAAACATAATGTCATATTGCTCTTGAAAATTATGCTGTTTCTTCCAAAAGCTCTCCAGGCAAGTTTTGTATGACGATTAATTTCTTCATCAATGTGACCCTCGCTTGATATCTGCAGTCCAAGATAAACATACGTGTCTGTTATCTCCCGCTTTTCTCCATCAATCGATAAATCTTCATTTCTTGAAAAAGCATTGAACATCACTTTTGTCTTCTGAAAGTTCATTTCTAATCCCACTTCTTTACTCTTGTCAGCAAGTTCCTGGATCATACTCTGCAGCTCTGATGGGGTAGTTGCAAAAATGACTACGTCATCAGCAAAACGAAGGTAGGTTAGATAATCTCCACTAATCTTTATCACCTTGTTTTCCCAGCCCAGCGACTGAAATACACCTTCCAATGTGGCATTAAAGATCTTCGGAGATATGGTGTCACCTTGTCTCACTCCCTTTCCAATTTTTATGTGTGTTGTATTCTCAACAGCCGAATCTTTGCACTTGCATTTTCATAGATGTTATTAATAATATTAATGTATGCATCTTCAATACCGCTGTATACTGATATACAGAGATATGCTGAATGAAATTCTCCTCAAGTCTTTTTTACAACTTTCTGTCTTGACTTTGTCTCTTCCAAGTGCATATGTACAGTGCTTTTTCTCCTTCAAAAAAGGTGTTGGAACACTTAAACATAGTTTGCTGAAAATGTCAGAGTTACGTGACGTGTCTGCTCCGCAGGAGGCATATGAGATAAAGGCATATAGCAGTGAGAGCACATGTCCGCGTAGCTCAGTTGGCAGAGTGACTTACCCCGGAGTGAGGGGAACAGTGTTTTCACAGTTAAGCTAATACAAAGATTTTCAATTTCTGAAACATTGAACTTTATGCCTTATTACCGGTGCAGGGTGGAAAATTCAAAAATATAAGTTACAAGCTACTATTATATTAAATAATTTATATTTAAAAAAACATCAACAAGCGCTCACGAAATAGTTTTATAATGGAGAGCATATGCTGAAATTGAATTATTCTTTAAGCTTGCCTACAAATGAGAGTTAAATTTGCTCTAAGAATTAAATTATACTGAAGAATAAAAGGGAAGATCTCAAATGCACACTAATTCTTTTCAACTCTTGAGATATTTCTATCTTTCTCGTCCGTACCTTGCTTTTTGGATTCACTACTCAACGGTGTCCTCAAAAGAATCACGATTGGACGAACTTTGTAGCACTAAACAGGGTTAGAGGAGGCTCAACATTTTTTAAGAATAACAATGAAATTATTGCTGTGATTGAAAGAGAATACCTAACTTGGGTGATTGTCAAATTCGTCTGAGAAAATTTCCTTTCGCATTCTGTAGAAGATACAGCAACAGTTGCCAAAGTTCACCACTGCTGTAAAGGTTGTTCAGGTTTTCCTTGTCCTTGAAGTTGTAAACATCCTCTAAAACCACAAATCATGTACCTCTCATAAAAAAAAGTTAAAAGCCGTTAGATAACTTTCTGGTTTCTTGTTCACGATATACACTCATATCCAAAAATTAAGGAACAAAGACAAATGCCTAAATTTCCGACTCACAAGTCGTTGTTCAGCTGTAAAAAATTCTGACGCCATCGAAACGCGTAAGAGAAAAAAAAACTATGTGAGAACATTTGTTCATTTGAAAATTAAGAGGAGGCCATTTTAGAACGTGTAAAGCTTGTTTTATTGGTGCTGTGGGAATCCCGAGTAAGAATCACGAAGACCGACATTCAAAGGCTGCAAACTACCGTTGGGCAACTGAAACAATAGATTGAATTCCAATGGACAGGAAAATACTCAGAAGATAGGTGGATGAAATTCGAAAGCATGTCCGATTGATATGAAAAAGACTAAGTCATGACAGAAAGTAGTGGAAGAAGCTTGGAGAGACACTCATTCAGCAATACACTGATAATTGTTGATGATGGTGCTATGTATGTTAGGATGGAGTGAAATTCCACTTTTACTAATATTTCATCAGCTGGGTGGCCAAAAGTTGTGTAATTGTGTACAATTATACTGCATTAAATTGTTTTCCCGTAACTTTATACACTCGTGGACAATGAAGTTTGCGCACCTAGAAGAAAGCATGCTACAACCGCGAAACTTTGGAAATAGCTAGAGTCCGTGCTGGTATGAAAAATGATCCACGTTTGGTGCGATTGTACATGATCGCACAGCCTGTCATGGCTCCGCAAGCACGAACCGGCAGCCTTATAAACCGGCGTGTAGTCGATGTCCCATGAAAGCAAAAGCACCGGCCAATGCAAGCAAGAGTACAGAGTGAAAAGAATGCCTGATAGACGCCAGAGACGTCGATTTTTGCAACTTATGGACTTTGAGAGAGGTCTGATCATCGGGATGAAAACCTCAGGGTGTCAGGGGGGTCGTCGCGCCGCATAGCCCGCCAAGTGAATCGTTGTGACCCTACCGTCCCACTGTGTTGGGAGCAGTGGACACGTGACTGCACTACCACACGGCGGAACGGATCCGGATGGACCAGGAGGACCACCGGTAGAGAGGATCGATGGATCGTGCGCCAGGAACGAACGGATACCACGGAGACCCGGTCCATTATACAAGCAGATATAGCGGCTCTTATGTGCCCACGAACTATTTCTACACGCTCAGCGGAAGTTAATCTGCGATCTCAGCGCACCTTACGTGTGCTGCCATTAAGACCGGTACATCGCCGGCTCCGTTTTCAGTGGTTCCAGGCCAGAGCGACATGGAACGCCACAGACTTGGAACGTGTGGTGTTTAAAAATGAGTACTGCTTCGTTTTGGTTAGAGATGATCATCGTGTCCGAGTAAGGAGGTCCCAGGAACAACGGCAGAATCAGAACGTCGCTATCGAGCGCCACACTTCCCCACTTCCGGCATTATGGCCTGGGGATCCGTTGCCTACGATAGCCGATCAGCTCTAGTAGTGGTACGTGGATTATTGATGGGTCAGCGGTATGTGAATGAGATCCTTCGGTCCCATGTGCTCCCACTCCTGTCCGGGATTCCAGATGCACTATATCAGCAGGAGAATGCCTACCCGCACACGGCTCGGGTTGCCCATGACTGCCTACGTCATGTCCAGACACTTCCATGGCCTGCCCGATCCCCGGATATGTCTCCTATGGAGCATGTGGGGGACCAGTTGAAACGCCGGCTGCCGCCGTGCCGCACTATCTGGGATTTGGAGCGCACCGTCCAACACGGTGTGCTACAAATCTCGGATAGTGTATACGTGCCACAGATCGCTCTGTAATTGTCCTGCAGCTCTGTTTTTGCCATCATGTGTATCCTTCATCTGTATCATTACTTCCATAAAATTTCAGTTCAGTCCGATGCTTCCTTCATTGTGCGCAAATTTCATTGTCCGTGAGTGTATTTTCATGCGCCCGAAGGTATTTGAAATTATTCTATATAGTGTATTGTGCAAATGTGCATATTGTACAGTGTTATATGGCAGTTTTCTTTTTGTTTCAGGCGGTAATCTTAATTATAACCTCTGGACAGGGAAAAATATATAAGTAACCATGAGTTGCAGCAAGCCAATGTGTACCACATTTGTCCTGCTTTCGGAACTCTTTCAGAACTTCCTTCGAGTGTGCTTCCGACAGATGCTGATGTTTTGAAATGCTATTTGCATACAAAACATAATATGAAACTAGATACTTCATCTCGGGAACCATAAGCCTGTTACAAGTGTCGCTGCAGAAAATGTTGTAGAAATGTGGCAAAAGGTTTTTATTCCACACACAAAGCTCAAACGTGTGACTGAAAAAGTCATTGCTTTGCACGAACAATACAGGAATTTGTTGAAACCATTCAAGGGACGACAATATGATGTAATGTATCAAGAAAAATTGAAAGTCTTTTCAAACATGGCAGTCTGAACTGTTTGATGTGTCATCTTGTAAATGCACGGATTCTTCGATGTTTAAATGTAGTAAGGAAGAGAAAGTTTCACAACACGAAAGAGAATTTTTAGTTGATCAAAGAACTTGCAGAAAAATGGACACTGGAAGTATTGATGTTGTAATGACAAAGAAAAGATTGAAACGAGAAGAAAGGAAACAGTAAGTGAGAGAAAGAGAGCTTTCCTCTCTTTATGTGAAAGAAAGAGAGTTGTCTTTCCTTTATGTGAAAGAAAGAGAGCTTTACTCTCTTTATGTGAAAGAAAGAGATCTTTCCTCTTTTTTGACTGATAGTGAATATGACCCTCAAGAAAGAGATTATGCTACAGCTGGAAATAAAAAAAAGAAGAAAACCTTTGTTGAAAAACATCAAATGAGATTTAAACTGCCAAATTTTGCACGAGAATGTGATTGCCGTGGTATTTCAAATCGTATTGCAGCTTCAATAGCGTCTGATGTTTTGTAGTATGTTGGTATAATACATGAAGAGGAAACAGAAAAGGTAATTGATCGCAGTAAGGTTCGAAGAGAAAGACAAAGATTCAGGACTCAAATTATAGAAACTGGTGTACGAGAGAGGGAGGTAATAACTGGGCTCTATTTCGATGGAAGAAAAGACACCATTGTGCAAATTAAATAGGAAATAATTTCTAACGAAGCACTACTACAGAGGAGTAGTAGTGCTTCGTTCTACAGAGGAGCATTACACTTTGGTGCAACAGCCACAATCGAAATACATTGGCCATATTGTGACTAAATCTGGTGAATCAAGAATTATAATATTGAATGTAAAATTATCGAATTTTTTGAAAATCTCTTGAGATCATCATCGCAGTGGGATGAGATGGAACAAATGTAAATACTGGCCTAATTGGTGGTGTTGTACATCTTCTGGAAATAGACTTTCGCCAACCGTTATAGTGGCTTACTTGTCTTCTTCATACTAATGAGTTGCCTTAAGGACATCTTTTGAAAAAACCTTGATGGAGGAACACAAGGACCAAATGCATTCTCAGGCTTATTGGCAAAGACATTTTGAATTTGGTGATTCCAAAGGTAAGGATCTTCAGAATATTTGTCAATAACTGTATACGCACTGTGGTAGGGGAGCATTGTGATTTTTAACTCTACCACGTCCCCTGAAAAACAGCAAGATCATGGGTGGATATACGTTATCTTCAAGGAATGTTAGATTGGTAAAGCACTGTCTCCATATTCTACTCGTTCTAGAGGCTCTACAGAAGGTCAATGCAAGATATACACTGAAGTGCCAGAAAAACTGGTACAGACCAGCTTATGCAAAATACATAGCAATGTCACCTATGCGCGTACTCGGTTGCGTCCGCCAGTGCGTATATAAAGCGATAGGCATCCTTGCCAGCTGTAACAGCTATTTTCGACATGAGAATGACAAGTAATAACGATTTAAGCGATTTTCAACGCGGTGTCATAGTTGGCGCTCGTGATATGGGCCATAGTATTTCGGAGGTAGAAACGAAGTTTGGATTTCCATGGACGACCATTGCAAGGGTGTTCCGTGACTACAAGTATTCCGGCAAAACCTCCAACCTACGATACCAGTGTGGCCGTAAAAAGACATTGGGTGAACGTGACCATCGTCGGCTGTCAAGAATCGTTTCACTCAAAAGGCATGCAACACTCTTGCAGATATCATCGAAATTCAATGCTGCGGAGTCTCAACAAGCATCAGCGTCCGGACTGTGCAACGTAACCTGCACGATATGGGCTTTGGGAGCCGACGCCCAACTCGAATCCCCTTGATGGGTGCACGACACAGAGCTATCCGCCTCGCTTAGGCACGGCAACACCGCCACTGGACATTTGATGACTGGAAACAGGTAGCCTGGTCTGGCGGAGTCGCGTTTCTAACTGTATCCGGCAGATGGAAGGATTTGTGTGTTGCGCAAACCCCATAAAGCCATGGATCCCGCCTGTCAATAGGGAACAGTACCGGATGGCGGGGGTTTATAATGGTATGGGATGTGTTTAGCTGGGCTTCACTGGGACCCCTGGTACGTCTACAAACGTCTGTGACCGGCCAGCGCTATGTGCGCATCCTTTCTAACGAGGTACACCCGTTCATGTTCTGCATTCATGCTGATGGGTTGGGCCTGTTCCAACAGGACAATGCACCTCCGCATAAGTGTCGGAACAATACATTATGGTTAGGGGAGAATTCATCTGAGTTTGTGGTGTTGCCATTCCCACCCAAGTCCTCAGATCTAAACGTCATAGGACACATTTGGGATGCCATGCAACGCGCTATCGAACACAGGAATCCGAGACCGTGGAATACACCCGAATTGTGGAAAGCTTTGCAGGAAGTATGATGTGCATTGCCTACAGCATATTTCCAGGAGCTAGTGGAATCCATGCCCCTTCGTATTTCTGCAGGCCGGCGCTCCCGTGAAGAACCTACTAAGTACATATTAGACTTGTATACCAGTTTTTCTGACACTTTAGTGTATGAGACTATGGCTATGCCACAATCAGAATGTACTGCCACTATAGCCCAGTGTACGTTCATGACTTAATGGTTTTAAAGACTACTAGAAGAGCTTGAATATTGCATCAGATCGTTGATGATTCCATGGACCTGTGCACTACGCCTGTGCTTTCTCTCACGCAATTCTTTCGGTCGTTAAAATCATTACTCGGAGGCTTATATTTACAAATCTGTAACCATTATCGACTGGTATGAAACGGCTTGCTGATCTTTAACAACAGGTAGCCAGTGGCAACGTTTCGGTTTTTAACCTGCCGAAGAGTAACGGATAATGAAAAACACTGTTATCATTAAGAGCCAAATGTTATCGCATCGCGTTGGAGTTCAGAACTTGCTGAATATCCTCCTTACGACGAAATCAGAATTTTGCAATTTAATGGATTGTTGATTACCTTCCGTTTTTCGCACATGACGTGTTACTGAAAGTTTGCCCAATAAATTTCATCCCAAGGACATTGCATATTACATTACACATCACAAGGACATTACGTACATTTAATAAAAAAATTCTGTGGTTTAAAAAACTGCCAAAAGGGACTGAGAATTCTTTGTAATAACACAGTGTAAAGAAGAATATATGATTTCCTTCAGATAGGGTTTCTCTTTTCTTTTCCGTTACTAACACTGTTGATTATCAACAGAGTTCTAATTATGTCACGGAACTGCACGTAATTTCCTTATAAGAATCTTCAAAATGATGATCATCTCCATACAATTCCCCTAATAAGAAAACAAAGGGACTGGTTTATTTTTTCCGAAATATATAAATCTATGATTTACTTGATCTGTCAGTGTCGAACAACTAAGTGAGTCTCTTTCTTTTGTGGCTTTCTGCTTTTACATGTACATAGCACATAAACAACAAAGATTCTAGAATTTGAATGTTCTTCAAAATTCCACATTTTGAAGTTTGCTGTCTCTCTTTCTTGAAAAAGTCATCTGGTTGATGTGCGAAAGCTGGGAACTTTGATTTCTATTCTACGACAAGAAATTTGGATCACTAGTATAGTTATACTATTTTGAATGTTTTTGGTTATGGCTATGTGTGAGGGTGTGTGAACACAACAAGAAGTAAAAGCAACTTTGCACAATATGAAACTTCCTGATTTCTATCTATGTAAAAGATGCATATGCACACTGTTCTTTGCTATAACTAACAAGAACAGTTCTATGAACGAGTTTTAGGTACAAAACATTTTCAGCTCCATCTTACTCGTGATGATAACGAATATTCGTGAAAAACGTTTCAATAATATACAACTCATCCGTGAAGTTCATTCCAGACGCTATAACGAAGTAAATTTCTCCGTCATTTTTGGTCTACGCCGGGATTTGAACCCGAGGCCGCTTATTCCGGAACAAGTCGCTCTACCAACTGAGCTACGCAGACGATTATTCTGATTCCTATCTGCCTTTATGTCGTGTGCGTCCTGCTGGCAGGTACGTCACATCTCCCCCCCCGAAAGAGGGCCGGGGGCATGGCCCACGGGTCAGCCGTGACCATGAATCGTTGCAGTCAGCCATCCACTGTAGAACGTGCACTTGAGAACTCCCAGTCAATCTGCTGTGTGGAATGCAACATCACACATTTTTATTTTCGAAGCGCTGGAGAAGGAATTCTCTGATTTTTCCTGTCTCGCGGTGTGGAAATAACATCACACCAATGCGAGATTTTGAACGGCCGGGTCATCCGGAAAGTTCGGGCGCCATTATAACGAATTAAATTTCTCCGTCATTTTTGGTCTACGCCGGGATTCGAACCCGAGGCCGCTTATTCCGGAACAAGTCGCTCTACCAACTGAGCTACGCAGACGATTATTCTGATTCCTATCTGCCTTTATGTCGTGTGCGTCCTGCTGGCAGGTACGTCACAACGCTAGCGTTCTTTTACGAGAGTCTAAACTTAAATAACGATCCTATAGAATTGACATCACGTTGCAGTACGGAAATGTTGAGGAGCGCAGTGACTGCAAATGATATAGACTAGTCTCGCTGCTATCTGTGGCACTAAAAGTTTGCTGTTTTCTGTAAGATTTTCATGTCTGGTGAAAAAGAAAGAAAGTACCTAATATACGGAGGAATATGTTCTCTGGATAATTGACCAATCATATGTACAGTATAACATAATGTGTGAAATGTTTCAAGAAAGGCTAATCTCTGAATAACTGCTACTCTGAATAAATTAGATGATTGTGCACTTTTTTTATTTCTTACGAAGTATTGAATTTCCTGAATTGCGCCCGTTTTTCTTCGCATCATGTGCATTAATCAAAAATTAGTTCGCTCTGGATAGTCAGGGGTCCGTTTGGTATAATCTTTTCACTGTAGTAATGTGGAGAGGTTCTGGACGTAGTGCGCATATGAAAGATGATCGGGTTCATCGAGTTAAAATATTCGAATCGGAGCTCCAACGGCACAACAGTCATGTCTTATCTATTTGTCCGAAATAGATAACAACGAGAATGTGGATACATTTCCCAAAACTTCCTGGTGCAAAAGTGAAAATCAACTTCATTATAAACCGCAGAACTAAACCAATTTAACATTATTCCTATCAATCATGCGTTTATGATTTATTCAGAATAAAAAGCTAAATTCACTTGAGAAACTGCATGATATTCCTCTACCAGTTTGATTCGAAAAGCTCAGAAGGTTAAGAGATTTTTGTAATTCTGAAAAATTTAATGACAATTTTCTTTTAACTTCATTGTCAGAAATACATATGGCCAAGTTTTATTTTTAATTGTTTTAAGGAACTAAAAGTTACAAGAACACAAACCCTCGACTTAGTATTTGCATTAGGGAATATATTCTTTTCTCTAGAATAAGAAAAACATGTGATTAAAAAAACTCCACGCTTTTCTTCAGCGCACTGAAAAGTCAGTTTCTGTTCTTTTGTCTTGAAATAAGAAAGACGTAATGAAAAACTCACGTTTCTCAGAATCGTGCGAAGAAAATTTCTTATGGTCTTCGGTCTGTCTTCGAAAAAGGCTTAAGTAGTAGATTCCCCCGTCTACTGATGAGTTAGGAGATAAAATTTGATGGATATTTCCATGAAAATCAGGGGTGGATCAAAATCTCTATGCTCTTTAGGTTTGATTCAAGCTTATATTTCTCACCCACTGTTCTGGAGCCAATAATCCTAAATTTGGATGACCGCAGTTCTGTCTGATAAAACAAATGGTTAGGAAAATTAGCAAAAATATAAAAGATAGACAAGGGAAAAGAAAGACGGGGAGGACGGGTTGTTCTCTTTTCTCTTTTTGTTATGTTCTCCTGCTGCGTTTCCCCTAATGACGAACTCGTGCGGAAAGGCCTCGCTGTGTTGTCCTCATGTCCGTATCGTATATTGATCATCACCAATAATCGAACGGCAATAGTACCACCATTTTGAATCAAGGGTTTAGGCTCAAGCCTCGTTCAAGGCACGGGTATGTAGATTCCCTCAATTATTATTTCATACATGTATCATGTAGGTTAAGACGTTCAATAATGGTTGTTTGACTATTGTGGCCAACATAGCTGACAGGAACATTTAAATTGCGAAAGCTATCTATATGACCTGATATCTAAAATGATAATAGTGCCTTTACTGTTTCCTCCTGGCAGTGTGTTTCTGTGATTATTCTAATGAGAAGGTGCTTTCTTTTATTAAAATCAATTTTTTCTAATATTCTGACAAAGTTTAATTGCTGAGAGTCTGCTTCTGAAGTAATATCGATACAGTTTTAATATCGAGCTCGTGTTGTAAAATATGCAGTTGAATGTTTGCAGGAACCGTAAGATAGAATAATTTCTAATGATCTCTTCCTGGCCTCACTAAAATGCATGAAACCAATGTTTGACACCGTTCACTGAAGAAAGCGCAAATTAAAAAGTTTCATTTGATCCTTGTCCGCGCAGGAAACTGAGACAAAAAAATCCTGTTATTACCCAAACGTTGTTGTGGTATTGTTACTTAGCTATTATGGAATTATCGTCTTATGAACTAAGCGCTACAGGACTATTAACTATAAACTCGAGAATTCGAAGCTGCGTGATCCTGACCAGACAACAATTAATGTGCTGTCGATCGGTCCCCGCATGACCTATTTTTGGATTGGAGGTTTAACGACCACCGTGAGCAACTCAATGGGCTATAAGCAGTTGCCCGTCCTTAATTTAGGGACACTGGTCCCAGGGAAGGGATTGAACTAGGGCTGTTAGACAAACACAGCATCCATGCCTTACCGGGATTTGAATCCGGACCCATCTTAGACGTATGATTATAACTTCAGAAGGTATTTATTGAAGGTAAAAACAAATGTACATAAAATATTTACAACACTGGGAAAAAAGTGCACACAGGCAACCCGTCAAACAAAAAAAATAAATAAATAAAAGAAACAGCTGTCTAGCATAGCAAAGGAGATAGCAACCAACTTTCTAGCTGTAACTAAAATGCCTAAAAGTCTTTTGGTTTGATAACAGAATATAACATGCTAGATGTAACTAAAAGGGCTGAAAGTCTTTCAACCTGATGACGTAATAGAGATGACAGATACAACACAAGAAGATGCAGGTAAACACTTGACAGGAACAACACAGGTAGCAAGTCTAATAACAGGATAACAAGATATAAAGATGCAATTTCGTCGGGAAACTAACCTGTGTAAATATACAACAAGTTTGTAAAATCATGCAATGCATTGATTATAATACGCTTTCCAACATACCAGAAATCATTACTTAAGTTATCCCTCAAGTTATAAGAATAATGGCTGTGGAATAAATTTCGGTCCTGTGCCCTGACTTGATCCCACATCGATGATATTCAACAGAACCGGTTCGGTATACCTCCAAAATAACATGATGAAGTTTTGTCGCAATCGAAGCATTTTTACGAAGTTATGATGCATAAGGGCTATGGAATAGATCCCGCTCCTGTGTCCTGACCTTTGACCCCATTTCGCCCATTTTCAATAGGGTTTGTGGCCAGATAGTCCCCTACCACATACTAAAATTTCATCGAAATCGAACCTTTTTTACGTTAGTTGTGACGCATAACTGCAGTGGGATGGATCCCGCTCCTATGTACTGACCTTTCACCCCATTTCGTTCACTTTAAATAAGGTTCCTTACCAGGTGATACCCTACCAGATACTAAAATTTCATCGAAATCGAACGATTGTTACGCGAGTTATCGTGCGGACGGTCATACGCACACAACGCGTGTCGTAATGAAGCAGATGGGAAACGCGACCATCTGCTCGCAAGAGTATGATGTCGTAAAACTTTAATAGGATCCAAAACAACGCGTGACGTAATGATACAGATGGCGTGACCGCGCGCCAACATTCTCAAACGCGAGATTGTGACGTCATAAGATTTCTAAGCATTGGAAGCATTAATGGAACGACGCCATGACACTAAAAACGTTATAATTCGGGGTGGTTATTTAACCCACTAATCGAATTCTCTTAGAGTCGAAATCAAGCTAAATCAATTTCTAGTACCAGAAAACGGTAAGTTAACGTCTTTCATCAAAATTCTTAGAACCGTTTTCAAAATAAAATGTACATACATGCAAGAATTGCTACTTTAAGGTGGACTTCAAGTAATTTTGCTTCCTATTTTTCCAATGGAAAAACTTCTGTACACATTTTCCTCACAATTAATGCGTTCCCAAGAATGAAAATTTGAACATCGATTAAAATAGCTTCATTTCATAACTTGGAATACTTAATATTTTCAAAACCATAACTGTAATAATATTTTATAAACCATAACCGTAATTATGCAATCCAACATTTATTTGTCCACTGACGTCATCGAATTACAGGTCGCGCCATCTTTTTTCTGGTTTCAACACCACCAAAGGAAACGTTATTGTTTTTTAATATAATTTATGCTTATGTTTTAGAAAATGTTAAGTATTCCAAGTTATAGTATGAAGTTATTTTAATCGATGTTCAAATTTCCATCCTTGGAAACACACTAATTGTGAAGGAATGTGTACAAAAGGTTTTCCATTGGAAATATAGGAAGCAAAATTACTTGACGTCCACCTTAATAGTGTGGGATAAGGGCGATGGAATGGATCCCGATCCTATGTCCTGACCTTTGACTCCATTTGCCCCATTTTCAATAGGGTTACTCTCCAGGTAACCGTAACCCTACCACATACTAAAATTTCATTGAAATCGAACCATATTTACGCAAGTTATGACGCATAAGGACAATTGAATGGATCCTGCTCTTATGGCGTGACCTATGACCTCACTTCACTCATTTTCAATAGGGTTCGTCCCCTGGTGGTCCCCTAACACATACTAAAATTTCATCGATTTCGAACCATTTGTACGTGAGTTATCGTGCCGACAGACGGACGAAAAAAGCTGGAGCATATACGCTTCTTCAACCTCCGGTTGGAAAGCGTAAAAAACACTCACAACATAGTGCAAAAAAAAAAAGCAAACGCTCCAGTACAATACAGAGACAGAGATCTGACCACAACAAAATGTCGTGGACGTTACATGGTTAGTGTTACAATATCATTATTCGTATTAAACCAGATATGACTAGGGGACCACTTAGCATGAAAACTGTCAAGACTGTTACTAGTCTTTGCAGTAACATTCACGATCTGCAATATCGCAGTCACAGATTGACGGTATCTGCGACATAGAAAACTTCTTGCCACGTTATAACGTCTAAGGGTAGGACAATCTACACTCATGTGATAGTACTGATAAAATGTATATTTTGCTTGCAATATGAGAAAAATACATACAGAATTGTGTGATGAAGCAGACGGGTGAGGTGAGCGAAGAACATTATAATGAAACATGGTGTGTAAAGAAGCACAAACATTCTGAAGCAAAAGAAACATCAATGAAAACAAAGGCTGTAAAAACAAGCACATCGAGTAAGAGAGAAATACATCTCCCTCTGTTTTGCAAAAATAACACAGTGACGATGTAAGATGCCGAAAACAATGAAGGGTACGTGGGGTTAATAAGCGACTATGTAGATGTAACCAATGGATATCCCTTGCTTTTGGAGTAGCCAAGGCTGTTAGTGGATCACTTCATGTTTCTTGTACTTCAGCCTCTGGCACGGAGGGAATCGGCATTGGATCAGTAAAATATGTATTGAAATGCCTATAGATGAGTTTAGCAGATACTTGATGTGGAAAAAACGACTGGTCGTTTAGATAAATAATGAACGGGAAACTGAGTGAGGCTGATGAGTTCTGAAAAAGTTCATTCTGATTGGTAAGTTGTGGGTAGAGTCTTTGAATGCAAATCTGGATATGCAGAAGTTGAGCACGATGAACAGGGGTACCTGCAAACAAGGGAGAAATGCGAGAAAGAGATTTACAACGGAGATCAATGTCAACGAGTTGAGAGACGTACACAACTCCACTGGCAAACCATGAGGAGTGGTGAAGGTATAAAGAGGTAGAAGGCGGATAGCAGAGGAAAAGAAGAGGGGTTCTGCAAGGAATTCATTAGTAGTGGAAGGGGGGAGTCGGACAGGATTCAGGGAAAACCAAAGGGTGAGTGCAGACTTGTAAGTTTCAGAAAAATGATTGGGAATGAATGGGAACAGGCCCATTCGCAGAAAAGTTTGAACTGTCAGGTGGGGACTCCAGGGGAAGAACAGAGTGTCGATAATGTATTGCGTTGAAGATAGAGGCGTTGAAAAAATCTTAAGAAAGTTATGAAGATGGAAGGCTTGAAATTATTGAGAGATTTCAGCAAGAGAGAGACCACCATAGGAAATCGAAAGAGAAAGCGTGGAGCGATGCACCCAATGAATAATATTCCAAATGAAGTCCACAAAGGTTCTCTGCAGATGATTCAGCAAGAAAGGTGGCGGCAGGTGAGCAATCCAGCTTTGAAACAATTTCGGTTGCACAAAAACGTTTAGTAGCATTGTCCTACTAAAAAATGAAAGAAAGGTTTTGGGCTGACGGAGAGGCGCAAGTCTTCGATTAATTTGATGAACGAAGTGCACACCATGAAACTTGACTACGTTTGAAGACCATCGGGCCCCCCACGGACTGTCGCCACGGGTCTCCCACGCTCCAGTCCATAAACCTGAGCATTTTACTGTGTTTAAGGCTGATCCAGAAAATATGGCTTATTCCTTATATGTTGATAATAGGATTCCAAAAGAAGATTCTGTTCGTAAAAATAACGTCCAGTCATTGGCATATGCAGTCAAGTCAGTGTGATGGTGCCGGGTGCACACAACTCCACGGAGGACAGAAGAAAGAAGTCGAAAACGGAGATTAGAAGGGGTTCAAAACAGAGTGCAAAACGTTGACCTGACAGGGGACAGCCCTGCCGGATACCGTTAGAGAAAGGGATAGCAGAAGTGATAAAAGTCGAAGTGCGAACCCGAAAAAAAAGAGTTTGAATACAGATTAGAAAGAGCCTGGCAGAAGAAGGGAGGGAATCCAAAGCGTGGAAGGACAGTAAAGAGAAAAGTATGGTTAATAGAATCAAAAACCTGTCGTTGATCAATATTAAAAATAGCAAGGGGTTCTGCGAGCTGGGACGCGAGAGTATTAAGATCACGGATCGTGGTAACATTAGAGGCGATAGAGCGGGTGGGAACAGTGTAAGTTTGATCAGGATGAACTAAATAAGATACGACAGGATTCAGACGGAGTGCGAGTAGTTTAGCAAATATTTTATAGCCAGCATTAAATATAGAGATGGGTCGCCAATTAGATAAAAGACCAAGATAGCCAGATTTAGGAATAAGGCGAAGCAGAGCAAAGCTGAAAGTATTGGAAGACCACAAACTTTGAAGATGACAATCCGATTTTTGGCGTAAATGTGATAGGGGTGGTAAGTCAGATAATATCCGAAAACTTGAAACTTTTCATCGTCTTGGAGCGGGACTCGAACCCGCGTCTCTCAGAAAACGCCCGGGTATGCTAACCACTACACCACCCAGAACGACCAAGTTTAAAGTTTCCTATCAATTTGAATTTAACCATCACAGGATTTGCTAGTCGAAGCAACCGGCATTCATGTTTAGCGAATCTGGAGGTTAAGAATCTTATCCCGTGTTTGCCCGGAGAAGCAGATAAATCATGAAAGAAGTACGGGATTACGCCATATAATACAAATTTTGAAGATGACAATCCGATTTTTGGCGTAAATGTGATAGGGATGGTAAATCAGATAATATCCGAAAATTTGAAAATTTTCATCGTCCCTTGAAATCGATTCAAATTGATCGGAAACTTGAAACATGGTCGTTCTGGGTGGTGTAGTGGTTAGCATACCCGGGCGTTTTCTGGGAGACGCGGGTCCGAGTCCCGCTCCAGGACGATGAAAATTTTCAAGTTTACGGATATTATCTGACTTACCATCTCTATCCCATTTACGCCAAAAATCGGATTGTCATCTTCAAAATTTGTATTATATGGCGTAATCCCGTACTTTTTTCATGATTGGAAGAAGAACTTGAAGACGAAAAAAGAAATTATAGCAACGGAGGAGAAGTGGAACGAGATAAGGAAGGCAAATTTTGTAGAATTTTAAGGGAAGCCCATCCTCCCCAGGTGAGGAACGATCATTTCAACTGTAAATCGAATTGTGGATTTCTTGAGGGGTGATCTGAGCATTTAGAGAATACACATAGCATTCAGAAACTTGCGAAAGGTCTTGCAAAAGTAGTGAAGAAGAATTTGGCTGTGCTACTTTAGGTTGAAAATGTTTACTATAATATGCATGAGTTTCATTACATATAACATATGGGTCAGTAGTTACTGAGCCATTAGAGAGGGTGAGTTGTACAATGGTGTTATTGTTTTTTCTTCGTACCTCGAGGGAACGGAGACTGCGAAAACGATCTTCTTCGAATCTGAGAAATGAGTATTTCAGACGGATCAGTACATTTGAAACACAGGCTTGAAGACATTCTCGTAATTTCGTTTCAAGGAGATGATAATTCGATGAGTTTCGTGGGATTCGCTGAAGCGCACGCCGGAGACTGTTCACTGTCAAATTACGCCGGGTCTGATAGTAAAGGAATATTTCTTCACATAAGCTACAATGGATTGTTTTGTCGAGATCCACAGAGCCGCTGGGTCGGAAACAAAAGACAATTGAGTAACAGCTTGAGTGATAATATGAGCAACTTCAGTAATAAAATCAGGATCTTGAAGACACGAATCAAGTAAAGACCAAACACTTGGGCATGGAATACCAATAGACTGAAAACAGAGAGAAATAATAACTAGTTTATGATCTGAAGAAACAGAGGGTGCGTGATTGACTGAAATAATAGACGAACAAAAAAAGGGTAGACATAACATCGATCAAGTCAGGTTGCAGCACAATTTAAATGAATAGGGGGTAACCAAGAAAACTCTCGTTCAGTTGGCTGCAGATATATGAAAGCATCTTGGAGGTCAAAGTTGAAGACAATCTGAGAGAGCTGAGAAACTAAAGAATGACGGCTTTCATATGAATTATTTCTATCAAAGTAAGATTGAATTGTACAATTAAAATCACCAGCAAAAAGAATAAGGTCTGATGGGGGAATATTCGACAGAACGGCAGCGATATGAACCAGGAGATCAGTAGCTTCATTATTATTTTGAGGTACGTGAATATTTAATAGATGAATTCGACTGGACTGAAAGCAAAACGAAATATATTGAAAAACTCCCAGGCGGCTCTGGGACTCGACAATTTTCTGTAACATAGAGTGAAATCAGGAATGGAATGCTATTGCAGTTCCGGAACCAACATGTATCCGGTAATTATAATAAAAAACATAAGGCCAGCGGCGCCAGCGAGCAAACCTGATTCCCGCAGAACAGTTGGTCTTTTGCAACATTAGAACAACCCCTTTTAAATGTCGGACATCTTCAAAAACCAATGGATTTGTTGTCGACGCCGCTAAACCTCGTCAATTAAAAGGAACAAATATTACCTTAGAGTTCATTTTGGTGGCTGTAAAACCAGCCACCAAAATGAACTCTAAGGTAAAATAAGTTCACTTTTGGTGTGGTAGTTGAGTGCTTGTGGAACAGTTCATGTAAAAAAGATAGCTGCGCATTCAATTCCGGCACTCTAGACAGATTTTTCTGAATGCAAAGAATTTTCATGATGCTAGTTCTCTTAGGAACCGCATACAGAGAAACTAGTTCGAAATATGATAATGGCGCAACTGGCACTTCTATATCTTTAAGATATCTATCAAAATCTTCCGCACACTCTGGATAGGGTTCAGTATCAGAATGTGTCGACGTGGTGTCAATCAGATTATCAGGTATTTCCATTTCAAGCTCCTGATAGCTCACGCTGGTTTCAGTCTGTTTCAGGGTTGAAGTAGAAGAGCTGCTTCGTTCAAGACTCGGCGACTGAGAGAGTTCACCAGAACGTACCTCTCTCGAGCTCGACATGGTTTGTGGTCGACCTCTCTTTTTCTTAGGAGAGGTCGGGGCCATAGGTCTTACAGGTTTGGTGTCTGGGCAACCGACGGCTCAGAACAGAATGATGACTCAACGGCTCCAGGATTTGAAGTAGAATTATTCTGCACATTTCTGTGAGGACACGAGGTCACCCGAATACCTTACCCATTACAATAAAAGCACTGCATTCCTGCAAATAAGTCAAAAGAGTATTTTCTTGAGTTTGTAATAACCTCAACGGAGGTAGGCCTGTCCTTCAGAACCTGTTCCGTAGGGAAAATCACCCTATACTGACGACGTCCTCCTTGCACATAGGTATAAAGGGTGTTTACGCCTGCAGCGGCGAGACATTTTGTTGTACCTACTACTCTGCCGAAAGATCTAAGCTCATCTACTAATAGTTCTTCAGGAAGTTCCGATGGAACAGGCGTCAGAGTGACGGGAACAGGCCGCTGAAGAGATGGTGTCGGTTGCAGATGCACAGTACCAATGTCTACACCACATTGAATAAATTTTTCAACAGCGAATTTTAGGATAAAGAGCACTTCGATTACCCTACCAAAACGGGTGGCTGATTTGATGAATTCCCTGGAAACAACCGCAGAAATTGCATCCAGGTACAGGGGGATTGGTGTGTTCTTTAGGGCAGGAACATAAACAGTGAAAGATAAATTTTCTGAAAAATGCTTACCCAGAACAGAGTCATCCGGAACTTTCAGTCGTAAAACTTTATCCACACGTGTAATCGTGTATTGAGAGCCTGTTGAAGCTGCGGAAGGTACATTCGCAGGACGGACAGCAGTCGCATAGGTGCTGAGAGGGGGTGGGGGTGGGCCCACGGCTCCGACCCCTTCATTGACATTTTGTTTCACAACACTTAACACACTTTCCGAAGAATGACAAATCACAGTAGAGGTATTCATTGCTGATATATCCTTTGAAGCAGACACACTCGTCATTGATATAGAAGATTCGAATAGAATAGGCACAGAAGCATCAGACGTCGATTTAGACGCTGAGGTCGTAGTCATCTTGACTGCTAACACAGAACGTAAACTAAAACCTAGTATTGCGGCTTGCAACACTAAAAACAAAGGAACCAACCTTCAACAGTTTGCTTGAAGGCATAGGTTCTCTCCTTGAGTAACCTTGTAACACAGAAGTGAGTAACAGACCTAGTCACCCATGTCGTTGTAAAAAGCACCAAAAAAGAAAAAAAAATAGGTGCATCGACGAATTTGTGGGTTCACCTTAAGCATACAAATTTCACAGAACTAAGTAACATAAAAGAACTAACAGGAACTTCCAAAAAGAACTAAGTTCACTCAAAGTGCAGGAGTACACGCAAACGTGACCGTTCGATCAGAAGCCAGCGCTAAGACCATTGCGCCACCGGGACGGCCGCACAATTTCTGGATGATTGACTGTTTGCTTCAGAAATGCCGTGTTATTGACTTGGTGGTTTTGATTCTTCAGGCCGCTATCAACTAAAATTGCCTATTTTGATTAGGTTTAAATAATGATGTATTGCGAAAACTACTTCTTGCTCTGAAAATGGCTTAAATGGGGTCGTTTTTTAACGCTGGTCTCAATTGCGACACATTTTCAGTAAATAATGAAATGGGCTTGTGACTTGTTTACGTAAAGTTCTTCATGTTGTTATAGCATTTGGTATGCACTGCAAAGCTAGTATCTAGCATTCAGTAATTACTTTACAACGCAGTAAATATTGACCAATATTGATTAACAGGAGCTTGACCGATTCGTTGGAAGGCGTTTTAACGGCATACAGATGGCACCATATAAATTCAGCAGTTGAAAGATCGTACCAGAAAAAAAGGTTGGAAGGTGCTAATCAAAGCTTTATTAGATCTTCGCCGTAAAGAAGAGAAACGACTGAAACAATACTCTGTAGAGGAAAAACATGCCATCACTACGGCTGTGCCTGCAGCTGACAAAGTCTTTATTTCACTGAACCTGAATATCGCTCAGTTCATTCTTTAATTAGGAAACGACTTAGATCCACTGAAGTATTGGAAAAACAAATTATGCAAGGAAAATGCATTAGATCTGGGAAACACTGACAAAAAAACTCCTCACTACAATATTAAAAAAATATCAGATCTATACAGAAACCGAGAGGTTCTTCATTAAGATTCAAGACTACGATATTGGAATCCAGACCACAGGAAACACATTATGAAACTTGCAGATGAAGATACTCGTAAAATGCGTGGAAATACAAATGAAACCATTGAACATGTTTTACCTGGTTTCATTCGCCTTGCATCAAAAGAATTCCTTAAAAAAATCTTACCTGATAGCTAAGATCCTACATCAACAGCTTGGAATTAAATGCGACCCTATCCAAGGTTATGCTCCACTATATTACAAGTACCAATCACAACCTATTTTGAAAATGAAAATTACATCATATATTGGACAAACATATCATAGCAGACAAGACACAATCGACCTAGTACTATAATTGTAGACAATAAACTGAAGAGGACATAACTAATAGATATAGATGTGTCTTTTTGCGGAAAGCATCTGAAGAACGCTGTCTGAGAAAACCTCAATGCATTAAAACCTATGAATGAGAATCCAGTGTTATCCGGAAACAAAGCATAACTGATAACGAGGAACAGTACACCAACTAAGTAGCAAATAGCAATACTCTGCTAGTGATCCGATATATTGGCGTAGGAAATAGACACATAAGCGTTTCCAAACTTTCGAGGAAGTTTCTGAAAGTTTTTCAAGGAGGTTTCTGTCTAACGTCGTTGAAAAAGCCGTCTGGTTGATGTGCGAAAGCTTGTAAACGCTTATGTATCTATTTCCTACGCCAATAGATTGGATTACTAGTATAGTGTTACTATTTACTACAAAGCATAACACTCGTAATAACCGGAGTGGTACCAAAAAACTTTCTAAAAAACCTCGAGGAATTAGGACTGCCGTTTGGATTGCTTCACGCATTCCAAAAGGCACTCATTTTATAGACCTTTAGAAAATTCCTGAATTTCTAGGCTTGAGATGAGTATATCTATAAAGTAGACAATAATAAAAAATATATTAATAATAATTTTATTTTTGAAGCTGCAAATTTCATTTTACAGCATTTTGATTTCCATTTTCCTCTAGAAAAATATATGTGGTTATTAACTTACGGAGATATTTAGCGAACATATAGCAATAAGCGAAACGCAGAAGTTCTGCATTTACACTCCCTATCTTAGCGTCTTGGGTACGGATTTACCTAGGGATGTTACGTCGAAGTAAAGAATAAAAAATGTAATTAAAAAGACAGCCCGATTTTTTTTAATGCTTAAGTGCTAGTCATTGATATAAAGCGTAGAACATGCTAAATTAAGCAATTGAAAATTAAATGTGAGAGTATTAAGATCGAAAATGGTAAAGTAGTGGAAACGAGGAATCGGTTATGCAGAGAATAATCACCCAATTAATGACACTGCATTCAGTACAAGGATACATCGAATGAATGAAAACATTCCATATTAATTCCTGTAGCATAGAATATTCTAGTCGTCCAATGGGGAACACTGGAGTAATTGGCTACATCATCTAACCGAGCCTAAGCTTAGTTATAAAACATTTGCAATTTAAGTTATCATGCTTCGTAAAAGGGTTATAATGAATGGATCTCCTCAAACTACTCGTATTTACAACAGATGGTATAGGATAATGGATGCATCCTCAAAAGCGGCTCCGCTTTTGGGAAAAATAGAATTAGCGCAGAGTTATTCCGTGAGCTCATGCCGAATTAATTTGAATATCTTACCGAAAATGAAAAAATTCCACACCAGTGGGAAGTCACATAGCAGAATTTCCTTTGAAAACTCTCGAAGAAAATCTTTCAGAAGATGGGACAAACGAAAATAATCTTAGATTATCAAATGTCTAAAAGTGAACGTGAAATGGAAGAACGTGAAAACATCGATTAAGGTGCATTACGCTACTGAGAAAGATCTCATTCATCAACATCCGTCAACGACGATATTGCCGCAAGATTCTGAAGCAGAGGCGCTATTAACCGTTGCTCTCTGCTTTATTGTTTTGCTAGAAATAAGTGCGATGCGTAAATATGGCCTTTGGAAAACCGTCAAGTAATCTATGACCCCCCCCTCCCCCTCCCAGAAAAGAAAAACATTTAATCGTACCGTATTTCCTTTGAACTTTGTGATGCACACGGTAGATTTAGCAAACAAGTTTAGGAGATACGGTTAAATAGCTGCACAAAATGATAAATCAGCATAGAAGAAAAGGTTTTGAATTTTGTTTTGAATACGCTTCTCGGCAAACCCCACAGGGTTTGACGAAAAGAAGCTTATTCAAAATTCACGATCGGTTGATGCAAAACTTTTAGGAAAGAAATGCAATGACAGAAGTCGAAGCTGACATTTTCTTAAACATCCTGTGGTTTTAGAATTTATGTGTGTAGGAATAAAAAAATTGTAAAATCGAAATCGTTTTACATCCAAAGGAATGTTTCTCGTTTTAGTTTAAACGAAAATGTTATTTTTGTTATTTTCATTAATTTGTTCTAAGCTTGAGCATTGACATAGTTGTGATATAGTAAAATTCCCAAATGTTGCTTCTTCCATTAAACATAAGTTGTGTGTTTTTTGAATGCTTAAAGTGATGGAAAAATAATATTGAAATATTCAAAAGCATAAAAACCAATACGGCTAGACAATCACCATCTTTGTAATAATCTTCATTGTCATCAGAAACACACTGCACAGTTTTTGTTCTGTGTATGTAGTGTTATTTAAACTCATTCTTTTAAACCTTGCAAAAATACACCAATCAGCCGTTACATTATCACCAACCCAGCTGAGAGAATTGAGCGCGCCTGGAAATCGAACGGTGGCGCAGGCGAAGTTCACAGAGCAGTATATATACAACCCGAGAACCAGCTTCAGGTTAATAGAGTGTTCGGAGTCAGAATGAAAAAGCTGCCGATTCGTCAGAGTTTGATAAAGAAGAAATTGTGATGGCACGGCGTCTCCGAACTACGATCTCAGAAACGGGGCGACCGCCGTAGTGAGTATGTATTAAAAGTGATGCCCAGATCACCAAACGGCGAACCATCGTCCGCAGCTCCTTGATGCCAAAGGGGAGCGGAGACTGCCACGCATAGTTCACAGCTACCGCAGGACCACAGAGCGACAAATACCCCCCCCCCTCCAAGCTACAACAATGGTGATCAGGGTAATATGTCACAGCACATAGTTCTTCGCGGCTTTCTGCGCATGGGCCTGCGTAGCTGAAGACCTGGCCGGGTTCTCATGCTCACTGCACCTCATCGCCAACAACGCAAGAAATGGGCCCAAGACCATTGAGATTCGACCGTCGATGATTGGAAGAAAGTGGTCTGGTCTGACGAATCATGATTCCTGGTGCATCACGTAGACGGTCGAGCGCGGATACGCCTATTACCAACGGAGACTATGGCACGTAGATGCACTGTTGCGCGGAAACAAGCCTGAGGCGTCGGTGTTATGCTGTGGGCGATGTTTTCTGGGGACACTTTAGGCTCCATTATCCTAACAGCACAATCCCGGGCAGCTGTTAGGTATCTGAACATCGTTGCGAACAAAGTTAACCCATTCCTGGCAACTCTCTTCCCTGTTAGTGATGGCCATTACCAATAGGATAATGCGCCATGCCACACTGCCAGAATCGTCAAGGAGTGGTTCGAGGAACATGCTAGTGACTTTCTGTTAATGCCCTGGCCTCCAAATTCACCTGACATGAACCCAATCGAACATGTGTGGTTCGATTTGGGAAAGCGGGTTCGCGCTAAATCATCGCCACCCCGAAATGCACGAGAGCTGGAGGATCTACTGTTGACATTATGGTACCAGATACCCCAGGATACCTATCGCCTCCTCATTAAATCGATGCCTTGCCAAGTGGCCGTTGTTTTGCTGGCGAAATTAGATAAGGTAGGTGGTCATAACGTAACGGCTCATCAGTGTAGTGCTCGATATAACAAATGCCACACCACTAAGGAATGCACGAAAGGAGATGAAACTTACCACACATATCGACAATTTTTTTAATTTCTTTAGGATTACATAAAGACGGTTGAAGAGAAGAGAGTATAATGCGGCATGAGTTAGTAGGTCGTAAAATCATCGTGGTGAGCTATACATTCGGCAACATGGCAAGGTACCTAGCAGAAAGGTGCCCGAATAGTGTTCTGAGGTATCTTTTATCATGTATTGTTGACCTGTGTCCAAAATTCATTGACCATGCCAATGGATCGCACAGAGGCGTTAAGCCATCTATTAATGACGTCCAACACGGTCTCTACAGGGGAGTGACATATGGGTATGGTGCAGGCCACGGTAGCACCTAAACACCTTGTAAGCACTGTCTACTGATATTGGCAGTTTGCGAGCGTGTGTTACCTTGGTGAAACTTAGCGTAAGGGATGCCACGGTGGTAAAACAACAAAACGGGCTGAGTAACTCATCGATGCATCATCGTGATGTCATTGTACCGGTAATGCGTACAAACGGTGAAGGGCTGTTCAAACAAGTAGCGCAACAAACCATGACGCCAGGCTGAGGGGCCATAAGGCGCTGACGGATGGTAGCAAGGTCATCCAGATAACCTCGTCGTCCTTTTGTTGCCGTATATCTGTGGTATCCAAACTCACAATCGGGGAGACTCGTCGCTCAATGCAACATGACTCCATTCGTCCCGCCACGCATGTCTAGTACGGTACTTTTGCAAGTTTACCTGACACTGTGCCGCATTGAGTGAAAATCCTCGCAATGGCAGGCAAGAGCGTAAACCTGCCTCAGCCAATCTGCGATTCACAGTCCGTGTCTATACGGGGATGTCCGTAGCTGCCCGTACACCTCATCGAATGTTAACGCTGATTTGAGGAGCTGCTACGGTTTGCTGTCGTGTGCGGTGATCGAAGCGTTCGGACGTACACTTACGTGCACCAGTCTCACTACGAAGACGCACGTTACCATCCTCTATCAACTGTTGCTACACTCGGTCAAAATGTTTTGTATCATGAGGCGAATTCTCCGCCATGCGAAGAAGAGACCAATCAGTCGTACTTAGCGCTATGACGAAGTTGCTGGTAAAGGAGTCTGTATGCCGCCGGATTCCCAATGATGTCACCCAGGCTATTTCACTCACGAGCTTTTGCCATCGAAATCACTCCGATGCAGTAATCCACACACCTAAGTGAGAACGACCAAACTTAGCTCCGCCGTGCAGTTTTGCACTTTTATCACACTCACCTAACAAGTGATTGGTTCGTATCTGCTCTAATTTACACAAAGCAACTGTGTACACACACTCACGGATTTGCGTGTCAGGCTTACAAATGCTTTCTAGTATGATATTTACTATGCGGAGCAGTGTATTGGTACCATACTTCAGTGAGTGCGAGTGAATAATTTTGGTGGGGGTGAAACCAATTAATATTGCGGCTATCTGCGTTACTGATGAGTTTTCCAATGCTCAGCCTTACATGCATGAATACTTTCGTGCGTTCTGTAATTTAAAAGGTCATAAATAGAATTGTATCTCCGAGAAAAATAAAGAAATTTAACTTCATGGCTCTAGTAATGAGAACAGTAAACTGCATTTTTTTCGGAGATTTGTTCATTTTTTTGAGACTATATATTGTTAGAACTATGATTTAGAAAGTTCCGAAATGTGTCTCAAATTATTTTATATCTTTGATTTTATACTTTTTTGACCTTATTAATTTAATTATTTTCTCATGGTGGGAGCAAATGGTTTTTCCGTGGCAAGCTTGAAGCTAACGTCAGTTGATAATAGTTTTTTTTTACTTTCAGGTAGCTTTATGACAATATAAATTGTTTACCCCTATGGATAGAGAGACAGAGTTTAGATCAATGATATACGTTAGAATCTGAAGGACACTTTAGCAACGATTGCTTTAGTGTCGTTCCTAACTTACTGTATTTAGCAATGCAGTCGCCATTCATAAAAGTCTTTAATGAGAAGGCAAGATGAGTGTTTTTAGTAAGATACTCACCTTGCCTTCTTGAATAATTGTAAGTCGTTAAACCAGATACCAAACTATCTACGGATTCGTACTGCTCGAGTTTCACAGCGGCACGCACGAGTACTCGCTAAAGCAGAGGAGAGGCGTCTGGTTTCTGAAATACGCACCAAGCGCAGTTGCCTCAACCTCTTTAACAGGAAGGCATATTCTGCTTATTCCAAGCTTGCTCATCTGGGACATTCTATCTAGACGGGTAAGTGCTTTATGGTATTCTTTATCAACTTGCAAGCTACAGTGGAACATTTAGGGAAAAGACATATCCATAAGTTACCTGGATTTGTGGTTAATTGTTATCAAGATAGACAATTTGGTGACTGCTATTTCATCTGACCAAATCAGCTCTATTGGTTTATCTTATGTTAACTTAAGTTCCTTCGCCCTCACCAATGTCCAAAAATCAGCCTTACCGAAGGGTTTTAAATTCAGTTTTCCTACATGTAACCCAAAACCTTTTACAATGATCCCACACGTGGAAAATATAATCTCTGCTCTACCTGTACAAGGCCAAGACTTTGCTAGATATTCTATTTATAGGATATTCAGTAATCATAATCCCAACTCCAAACCCACTCACTCGAGTAAGTTGTTACATTATGAATGTAACCAACTTCTGGCTTTGTCTAAAAATCTGTCTCTGTCGATTATATCCGCTGATAAATCGCAACAAATTGTAATTCTCGATAAGAGTCAATATCAAGCAAATTTTGAGGAGGCCATCAAGCTTATTCCACATGTTGTCATCAAGGCAGACCCCACTATCGCTACGCTTGCCTCCCTTAGAAAACTCATAATTCATGGATTCCAGCCAGCTTGCATATCCGACCATATGCTACCACCTAATAGACTTCATGTTCCCGAAGCGTTCGAGAAGCTTAAGCTCCATGAGCCTGAACACCCCATTAGATTACTTGTACTCGGGCCAAATACCCCTACCAGAAACGTGGGAAAATCCCTGGCTTCATTTTTAACACCATATATTAGGTCCTCTGATGTCTCCGTGAGAAGCTCATTAGAAGCTTTGATTTATCATTTTGTGCAGCTCCTTCTGCTCCCAGGATTCATCTTCTTCTTTTATAATAGCGTCTTTGGACGTGATTTCATTGTTACCAAGCTTTCTGTTTAACCAGGTCCACACTATAATTGGCAAAATGCTTGCCAATACTCCAACCATTTCACTTCTCGAGTCCCAGTCAATTCATTTGGCGCTTAAGCTAATTGAGCGCCGTACGTTCTTCTGTTTTAATGGGGTGATTTATAAACAAAGGGAGGGAACACCTATGGGTTCCCCCTTATCCTCATCCTCGCAGAATTCATTTTACAATCCCTGAAAGATCAAATTCTGTCAGTTTTTGCTCAGAAACCGTCAACGTTTATTTGTTATGTCGATGACATTTTAGGTTTCTGGCCACACCCTGTGGAATGACTTGTTTTGTTGACCGAAACTTTTTCTTCTGTTTACACTACCTTGAAATTTACCCTGGAGCTCGCAAAGGATGGTATTATTCCGTTCCTTGACTTCCTTTGAACCCTGAATACTGTATCTAACGTTATTAGTTTTTCTGTTTACAGAAAATCGACTTTCGGGCCGGTCCTCATAACCTTCGCATCTGCCCATCCGACTTCCTACAAACTTTCAGCCCAGCGGCTTTTGATAAAGCGGGCTTTCACTCATTATTCGTCTGTTGGTCTACGTAGGGTTGAACTCGAGAAGATTTACCAGATAGCTATTGCCTACGGTTACTCTAGTAATCTCTTTAATAAACTCATCCGCAACCAACATCGTGCATCTTACACTACTCTACAGCGAGACGTACGAGAGATGACGTTTGAAGGTTCTATAGATAATTTTCATTTGGTTAGTTTCACCCTGAAAAATCTCTGTATACAGCATAATAACGGAATACAGAGGATAACGTGGTCAAAACATTATGGCAAAATACAGCTGTGTTTGCTGCTAAACTAAAAAATAACATTTTCATGTAACATGGTGAGTACGAGGTTGAACCGCCATGAACTGCGTCCCACTGTGCAATTCTGGCATGGAGTCTATCGTACAGATGTTGGATGTAATAAGTTTGGGGTATTGAATTCCAAGCATCCTCAACCTTGACACGTAAATCGGGTATGGTCGTGGCTGGCCGTGGAGACCGTATAAGTCGTTGTCCCATAAAATCCCACATGTGCTCAATGGGGGACAAATCCGGTGAACGTACAGGCCATGGAAGTTGTCTCACACCCTGAAGTGCATGCTGCGTTGCACGTGCCGTGTGTGGGCGTGCGTTATCTTGCTGGAAAACACCACGATGGACCGACCTTACAAAGGGCACAACAACGGACTGAATGATGTTGTTGATGTAGGTGGTACTGTTTAACGTACCCGGTACAAACACTAGTTGTGTACGGGTGCGATAGCTGATCGCTCCCCACACCAGAAGACCAGGTGTATGCCCTGTGTGTCCCTGGCGGATGCAAGAAGGGTGGAGACGCTCCCCTGTGCGTCTGCGAACACGCATACGGCCACCAGAGGCTCCCAAGCAGAAGCTGAATACGACAGATCGCCATTGCGTTCTCCAGTGCAGACGTTGGCGACCCCACTGCAGCCGTTTCTGATGGTGGGCTGGAGTCAGAGGTACACATGCCAGAGGCACATGTGCACGTAGTCTTGCTTCCAGGAGACGGTTGTGGATTGTTCGCACAGTCACCTCAGGTGCAACGGCAGCTCGGATTTGCGTCGCAGTGGATGTTCCGCTCCACAACGCCGCTCTTCTTATGCGTCGATCGGTTCGCTCATCAGTCCGTCTGTGACTCCCGGTTAAACGTCTTCTCGAGTGGGAATGTTCCTCGGACCATCTACGCCACCATCGTACCACCCCCGATACTTCCCGTCCAGTTCGCTCCGCAATACGACGATACGACCACCCGCCCTCGCGGAGTCCGATTAGACGACTTCGCTCAAAGTCTGATAACTGCTGAAATCGTACACGTCTTATATGTCCAGGCATTGCAGCTTCTTCAGGGTTTCCTCACGTGTCAGTACGCCGACGACTGATTACATTCACTTCGCCGTACTCCTTAAATGCCACCGACGATAATTTTCATATTATGCCGTGCTATGGCGTAAGCTCATACCGGTTGGTCCCGAAATTAACATCACACTTACGTAAACTCGACTTTATTAACATATGTAAATTTTATGATCGTCAGCCAATTCCTTCTTGGTGTTGTTTCTTCACTTTCCGCCAGTGTATAAATGTAACAACTTGAACCAAAGTACACTACATCGGCAAATATATATTTACATGAGAAGTGGATTTGCTCATGTACATCACATACATGACACATACAAGTATGAAAATACACACTTAGGCTGATAAAGATCATAGACAAGTGTGAAACTGGACGTATATGAGCAAATCCACTTCTCAAAAGGTGTGTCCAGATATATTTGATAATGTAGTGAGTATAGTCCCCGGGTGTGAAACACCTGTGGACTCTACTTACTTGAGCAGTGAAAAGGCGTTCTTTTGAGTGATGAATAATGTTTCGCCATCTGGAAGTCCAACAGACGAGTCTGGGTGAGGAAGATGCCAAATGAATGCTACCTACATGATTGTGTTGGACAATCTGTGGAATTTGCTGGAGGATGTATCATGCTGTGGACTGTGTTTTTATGGTTTGGGTTGGGTTACTTGATTGGCCTGGACAAAGTCCTAATCTCAGCCTGAGAAACACCTTTGTGTTGAATTGGAACACCGACTACTAGCCAGGCAAAATTGCCCAACATTGGTAATGTACCTGCTGTTGTGGCAGAATGGAAAGCAAATCCCGCTGTAGCATAACAAAATCTTGTGGATAGCCTTTCCAGCAAAGTGTCGGCTGTGATAGCAGAAAATGGTTGACCAACTCGATACAAAATCCTTTCCTATTGCAAAGAGTTTGTGGATAGGCAAATATCTGGGTACTTTTGATCAGATAGTGTGTATCGTGATATAGATTTTGATTAACATAACTTTTTATAATCACCAACGGAAACCGAAACTAGTGAAAAGATTAAGGATGAATTATTGTTGAACACAACTCTCTACAACAAATACATCAAGATGGAATTTAGCAACGAAATGAAAATCCTTTTTAGCAGAAAAAAAATCATACTTAGAAACATTAAGAAACTAGAAACAGATAACATTGTGAAATACAAGCGAAACGGAAGAATGCGTCTTAATAATAGTAAAACAATAGTTCTAATGGATAACAGAGAAATAAACTTAACAAAGAGAAACTCCATGGCTTGTATGGCTTTCTGATTGCATCACCTACGAATAGGAATAGCCAAAATATAGGCTAAAGTGATTGAATATTGAGTGTCATTGAATCAGGCAGCAATTAAAAACAGACAGCCTTATTATGTGCTATTGATAATGGTGCCTATGAGCTCAGTTGACAATAAAGACAACTAGTTTCTCAAGGTTCGTTATGAACTCGGTAAAGAATCTGAGTAGAAGATCACTTCAGCAACATGTTTCCCAAAAACATCCGAAACATTTACGGTAGGATTGAGTTTAGGAAACCGTGTTGACCTGTCCATATTCTAGATGGTCTATTGAGTGTATTGGTCGACTACAGCTGCTCGGTGAGAACAAGATTTATCGTCCTATAGCCGAAAGGTTTATCCAAAGGCATCTGAGCAAGACTTAAACAGGGGTTCAGGATGACAACCTTCTTCTACAGCAAATTATTGTGTCGCAGTGGTGCACAGAGAAATCAGTTCGGCCACCAAATAGATTCCTGCGGCAAATTATTATGACGCGGCGGGCCACATGGAAGTCAGTGCGGCCGCCATATAGATTCTTGCCCTAACAAGGACACCTGTCTCTCTTTCACGGATACGATAGGAAGGTTACCTGGCGCTTTGCCCGTTCTCTTCAGAAGTGAAAACGATACGAATCCTATTCTAAAACAAGTCCCGACTGCTCCGTGAAAAGTTCTTATAGCGCTGATCTCTTGTGCAGTGCGCGTTGTTCTACGTCCAGGTTAAATATTTTCTCCTATGTTGCTGTATAAGAGACACGCAATACATTGGGAACATCACACAAACTCCCTTCGTGTAGTTTTCTGCTTAGGCTAGTCGTAGATACCAGTCTTCTTGTGGCTGCACATAAGTCTTCTCGTAGGTGTGTGGGAGTCACTGTCTGATTCTTCGAGCTGTGCCTAATGAAACGGCTTGCATTCACCCATCTGGGATGAATACTTCCGTTTGGCAAGCCTTTATTCTGCCAATTCGTCCGATGAAATTGCTTTCTGCTACTAATCTAACAGTATTATCTGTGAAAACACAAATTTGTCCGTGGCGGATGTCGAACGCGCGCCCCCTCACTCCGGAGAAAGTTGCTCTCCCAACTAAGCTACTCGTACGGAATTTTTTTTTTTTTAGTGGAAGTTTAGCGACCACCGCGAGCAACTCAGTGGGCTATAAACAGTCGCACGTCCCTAATTTAGGGTCACTGGTTCCAGGGAAGGGAGAGAGCCAGTGCCGTAAGACAAACACAACATCCATGCCTGACCGGGATTCGAACCCGGACCCCTTACGGACGAATGATCAGAGGCCAGCGCCTTAGACCACTGCGCCACCGGGGCGGCCGTACGGAATGTATCGCTTCAGATTTATCGTCTTCATACATGCTTTACCTCTGTAGAACGTCACATGTCTTCCTATCCAACGCAGTTTCAACTGACTCTTGCTGTCTCACTGCTGAAGTATTGAAGTAGCCGTCTCTGTCGCTCGTTTGTATAAGGCCTCTAATTTGCATACAGCGCTGTTGATGACATCCTTGGCCATAAGTTATCTCTAATCAACGTGCTATTTTATATAATATATGTGATTTTGTGCACATCTGTCACTTTTTGTGGTATTATGTTATTTCAATTTTTTCTCTCTGGCCCTTAATTTATGAAAATCAGAATATTTCAAAACTGAATTGCGTTTCCTTTTAATATATTTTGGAAGCGTAATTCCAATGGGTTTGAAGCGTTTTTGATTGCTCCACATCAAACATAAAATTTACAGAATATTGCAACTTCTTTTTTTTTATCGAAAGGAGTGAGGCCCGAGGTTTTGATGTCACCAATGTCGGTGCTTTAGGACACAACGGTATTTTAATTTGTAGTTTTTTCCGTGGCAGACAGTAGTAAAATGTTGACTTAGTAAGAACATCCACAAAAGAGATGCTGCTACGTTCTTCCATTTCAACCTATGCATTTCAACTCTCCCACGTTTTTCACTTGGTTACTCAGTTTTAAAGAAGTCGTTCAAAAATCTAAAAATCCGATTTTGAATTACAGTGTAGTTTGCTTTGCTTCTTGTTCCACCTCTTTCTTATACAGAACATTGATTTTATGTTTCCGTGAATGTATAAATATATAAGAAATTGAAGGTCTCGCTTAAGTAATTTACCAAATTGAATTGCAACTCCTGTTTTATCATTATGCTGTCGCGCTGTTCTGCGTTCTTTTTCTTCATAGCAGCCCCAGTGCTGACACTGCGGGTCGGAATAATTTATGATTAGCTCCCAGAAAATCAATAACAAATTATTCACTTATGATGTTCTTACGAAATTATATTAAATATTTTGAATCACCACCAATTTATTTCATTTCTGATTTCACCTAGTTGCCATTCATGTACAGCATTCTGCAAGTATTTTATTTTGATGTGTTAAAAAACAACAGCAAAGGATTAAATTTTAAGAAACATGTACGAGAAGTTTTACAAAAGTCAGTACAAGTCCGCGATGGGTCTGGATTCAGATCCCCGTGTGGCATTGTAGTTGTGTTGTCTTGCAACACTGGCTGCCTTGCTTCCCTTTGTGAACGAGATGGGTGTGGGTTCAAATTCCAGTGTGGCATGGAAGTTGTGTTGTCTTGCAGCACTGGCTCTCTCCCTTCCCAGGAATCAGTGGCCGGAAATTCGGGACGGGTGACTACTTATAGCCCACTGAGTTGCTCACGATGGACTTTTAACCTTTAAGCGGCCGATGTATCTAAAACGAATTGTACCAAAACATTTCTGCTTTTCCCAAACAGAAATGTTCGCATAACAGCCGGGTTTTAAGAAAGATACTGCAAAAAAAGATTTAAAAAAAGAAATCCTTCTATTTGCATAAGATTCTTCTATTTACCTTCACTCCTCATCTCAACAGTACCGACCATAATCATGTCACTGGTTACAAGAGCTCTTTTCTAGTCGTTTATTCTCAGATCCATGACCCAAGGAATGATGAGGATGGGCTAGTCCGCCTGGCACGGACAATGTTCGAGTCCCTTGTTTCTACCTAGTGACATCATGCCACTAAGTAGAAACAAGTGACTCGAACATTTCACTTCTTTTTTGGGTTCGTCGCTATTGTTATAGCCCTTTTAGCACACATCAGTCAGAAAGGATTGATTTGCGTCAAGCATGCACCGAATCACCATTTTGAATAACAAAGCTAAGGAGAAACCAACGCTTACTAGTGCACAGGTCTTGCCCACTTCTTAGACAGAGGTTATTTTCGCTCGACTTGATTTCTGCTCAAGTCGAGCGAAAATAACCTCATTAACCAACGCTTTCAGTCCAGCCGCGGACTGAAAGCGTTGGTTATTGAGGTTATTTTCGCTTTCAGTCCATTTCGCTCCATTTGATTTCTGCTCAAGTCGAGCGGAATAACCGAAAATAACCAACGCTTTCTAGTCCAGCCGTATCTTGTCCACTTCTTAGACAGAGGTTATTTTCACTCGACTTGATTTCTGCTTGTTTCGTTAACCCACAGTTAATTCGTTTCAGCCGGTTAAAAGGTTAAACACTAATTTTCCCTCCAAAAAAGGCAGTACAACGTCACGCGTTCGTTGTATGCGGTATGCTATGCAACTGTGCTGGTATAGCTACCTTTTTTCCGTTCATTCTCCGTGTAGAATTCGAATGACAATTATTAACACAATGTTTACTTTCGGGAATTTAACTTTAAAATTTCATTCAAATGACCACCATTATCTTTGTCCTGATCTAGTCACTTTCAGCATTAGATCCAAGCGGTGCAGGTGATGGCCTAATGGTTAGCATAACCGTTTACTGACAACATAGTCGCGGGATCGATCCCATTCAGGCTATGATGTGCTGAATCACCAAATACCCGCCGTGCATCGTATGGGCTCGTTAATTCTTCATATCCGCTGTATTGTCCCCTTACCTCTTTAAAAATAAGGGCTTCTGTTCCTCCCACTAACTCATTCTCTGTCCCCACTTCTAGTGAGTATCTTTGATGTCGTGTGATGTCAGTAGCGTCGCCGAACCACCCTAGAAGTTTGGTACTCCAACTTCTCTCTACCAACTTTCCCATCGAGAGCCTCTCGGTTTAACCTCATGTCACTTCCTGTTTGGCCTGATTTAAGGGTCACTTATGACATAGGTAGATATATGCTTCTAAATTTAACTTTGAGAGTAACCCCTACGACAAAGAGCGTAGTTTGTTCTCACCAATTGATGGGAGTAGGTGGCCAACTGTCTGACGATGTAAGCCTATAGGTCACAGTCGTGGTTTGCCCGGGCGAATTCTTGAACGATTTTCCCCTCACTCGCTACAGATCCAAGCTAAATAGTATTATCATACAATACTATGAAATATTTTCATACTAATTTTATGTTTTTGAAAAAGCGATAAGAAAATATTAAAGTTATTATCTTCTGCTTTCTCATCCTGCCTTGGAAAAACTGTAAAATATTTGCATCAGGAGAACCCACAGGGTAAACTGACATCATTCGTTTCATAAATATAACTAATGCAGTGTGAGATGCTATCTTTTGTAGTTCGTCGTTCTAATTAATGAAGTAATTAAAGCAACTTTCTGTGTGTTCACAAACTTAATTTTCTAATAAACCAAATGAGTAAATATGTTCACCAGAAGCTGTAGACATTTTTTAACCTGGATGCAATTTTGCCAAAGGCTTTTGTAAATGATCAAGGGTTAGTAATATTATATGACGTTTTCAAAGTAACAGAAGGAAATTGGGCACCACTTTTTAAAGCGTAACTGTACATTCCCTTACTTATAATTTCCTTTCTAGTCATCTGTTTTTTCCAGTTAAGATGCTTCTAATTTTACTTTTTTCCAGAAACAAGAATGACACTGTTATGAAAGCATTATGACGTAGAAGTCTTTTCGTACTTCTACGTTTTTTTTAAAAACATGACCATACGAAGAAATAGATTCTAAATTAAACCTTAACGGCCAGACAAAACATGTAAACAACGGAAGTAAAACTTACGGAAAAGATGTTTTATTCAGGATGTAGCCAACACATCGTAACATAGCATAGCATATTGCATTAAACTCTCCACACACCACACAGCTCTTAACACAACGCTTTTCAAGCAACGCTCTCTTTAACAACGCTCACTTGACAACAGTTTAGTAGTAGTTTTTATCTCTCGTTTTATCTTATCTCAGGCATACGTCACGTGCATTCAACCTCAATTATGTTGCCAAACGTATTCGTTTGAGAAAAAAGATATCACGTTAAGAGTGAAAGATAACTGAGAATAAACTCAAGATTTACATAGGGAAAGAAACTAAGAATGAAATTTAATTTAGAATATACGTCACAGCATGTTTACTTAAAGCTCCTCAGCAAAGAAAAAAGAGTAAGAGAGAAGTGAAAGAAACGAAATTGCCGGAGGGGGAGGAATTTCATCATTTTAATCACCACTGGACTTCACAAATAAGAAGATAGTTGTCTGATTGCTTTGAATAACCTTATTTATAACAAAATTAATTTATGTTTTCGGGCTGACTGTTTCTGGGATTGCTTTAAGATATGTGTGTGTGAAAAATCTTCCCCATGACCAATATTGCTACGTGGTTAAATGACGTACCACCCAGAAAAGAAAAGAAAGTTAATTACTGGAATAAGAAAAGACTATGCTGCTCCACTTGTCGCACATGTGGCTGCTTCAGAATGCTGTCTCTGATAACGGAGGTAATTTTCAGAACATTTGCTGTTCCCATGGTTTAAAAGAAAAGGACGGATAAGGGTCTACACCTCTCTTATCAAATGTACTAGATATTTTTCTAAGCAGAAAGAAAAGTAAAATTCTTTCTGCGATCCGTGTCGTATTTTTCGGCCCCGGATCACAGAGCCAAAAGGGTAAAAAATTGCAGGTTTCGGCCGCAGTGGGGAAAAATCGATACAGACCGATTCAGACGATATAGACTTTGTCCTTGGAAAGCCGGAGTGTTCATCTCACTGCGCACTGCTGTTGCTGACTGATCCCTTTGGAGATCTGAAAGTTGGATAGAATTTTCAGGCAAACAAAGTTAATATTTTTTAATTAGGCAATAAGAGTTTATTAAAAAATCTGAGAATTATATCATTAGGCAACGCTAGCAAATTACAAACAGGCGTCCATTAGGAGCTATAGAATAAAGGTTCCCAAATTTTGCAAGGAGATATGTATCATACAGAAGTAAGTCAATGTAATTCCACTTACGCTCATATCAAAAAGGATTTCTTTTGAAATTGGTTTTGGCCGTTTCATAAGCCCAATTCTCTTATGATATAATGCGCAGCAGGCATTATGATTTGGAAGGGGGAGGTCAATGACTACCATGATCAACTCAGTGGGCTATAAATAATTGGTCATCCCTAATTTAGAGCAACTGATTCAAGGGTAGGGAAGCAGCCTGTGCCATAAGATACATCAGCCATACCTCATCTGGGGATTAAGCCCAGGCTCACTGGGACGAACGTTCAAAATCCAGAGTTTAGGCCACCAAACTTTCCTGACTGTAACCCAATTGAACATGGGATATTCTAGGAGAAGGTGTGTGAACTGCTGATCACCATCCATGGAATGGGTGTGAACTGACGGTGGTGTGCAGCGGACATGGGTCATGTTACGAATGGAGGATGTAAGAAAACTTGCAGGATCTGTTCCTAGGCGTCTGAGAGCCGTGATTGCAGAGAAAGGGGGACTAACCCGTTATTATGTAGGTGTTACTAATGCAAAGCTGACTCACTCTATATACGATTGAAATCAGAGGTTTGCACATGCAATAGAATAGCTATGTCACCTACACACAGAATCTACTGAAACAGGTGCCTGCTTGCTACATGAGTATAACCCATTGATGATTATGACGTTGCATGCAGACTAAAATTAAACGATAAGGTAAAAACGCTGTGTTATGCACGATTGAAACGAAGTCTGAAGATGACAGATGTACTTCGTAACATTACATTTAATGGACTATGTACAAGGTTAAAAGACACTCAAAAGATCTTTCAGACTCCCCTGTAGTCCTTCATCAGATGAAAATGACCGCATAAAAAGTTGTCATGACATATAAATAAGGTAGTTGTTGCCACTTAATTCAATTCACACAAGCAAATAAAAAGTCAAACAATTTACATACAGGAGGCCTGCACCAAACACAGGTAGGAGGAAACACACACTGTTCCAGACTTCAGGGTGGAATGTAATTTTCTTACATTTTGCAGGTACAATGGCTTTGCAGGCCTGGAAAACTTGGGTAGGTCAATTCTCGTGGTAACACATATTAAAGAATCTGTGGATATACCGACTCTCTGTAAAGAGGATTTCAGTCTTACTGGCTGGAGTTGTCAAAATCATGGCTTCTTCCCAGAGTGGGTAGTAAGTTCCCGAAGTGACGAGGCGAGATAAACCAGTAGGTGAAGCATGCATCTTAATGTTATATTTATGTTCCGAAAAACGCAATTTCCCATTCCTAATCGTAGAACCAACAAACATCTGTGGGAGGCCTCTGAGTCCACTGGCTTCAGAGGAATCTTGTACACACCAAATCATTCCAGGTGGTTTACTGGATCTCTGTCTTTGCAAACCAAGCTGCAGATAGTATTGGTTCAAAGGCCGAAATCCAGGTTATTCTTATGACACATGTTTTTTTAAGATGTTTGTGACTCCGGGGACAAAGTCCATAGAACCCACAACTTGGTGTTTTGGTTGGTCACCCCTTAAAGTGGTAGATGCCATTCTACTAGGGGTTTTTTTTCGCTGATTCTGTTGACAGTATGATATTGGGATACCCAAACGTTGCCGCAAGGTCAGAAATCCACTGTAGTTCTGCCGATAGAAGCGCACGATTGGAAGAGTGAGTGAAAGCCCTACGGACGAGAAAATAAGAGGTAGATAGTTTGTAGCTGTTAGGGTGTGCAGAGGAAAACGGAATAATAGCCGATGAAAAAGAAGGTTTGTGGTAAACGGAGAAACTTAGACGATTGGAAACCGGATGCCTACGAAGCAAAAAATCTAAAAAAGGAAGCGATCCATTGGACTCCAATTCCACAGAAAGTTTAATGGAAGGAAGGAATTTGCACAAACTGGCGACATTAATGATAATAATCCTTAAACTTACCAGTTAATTAAAAGAGGCGAACTAACAATAACTAGAACATCTTAAAACGTTTTAGTCTTAAGCAAAGTTTTATATTTTTTGATTGGCTCATAATTTCCCCAGGAAGTTATTCCAATTGAACCATTACTTTTGAAGTTAATATTTTTAACCTAGGAAAATTTCCAAGAGATTTAATTCATATTTCTCTGGATACCAATGTAAAATACGTATATGCGATGAGAACACCGATCTTGCACCAGTATACAAACAAACCTGAGCAGGTAACATACACTGGCGGAAAGTGAAAAAAGAACACCAAGAAGGAGACGTCTGATACCAACGAAATTTATACAGCATAATAACGGAATACAGAGGATAACGTGATCAAAACATTATGGCAAAATACAGCTGTATTTGCTGCTAAACTGAAAAATAACATTTCCATGTAACATGGTGAGTACGAGGTTGAACCGCCATGAACTGCGTCCCACTGTGCAATTCTGGCATGAAGTCTATCGTACAGATGTTGGATGTAATAAGTTTGGGGTATTGAATTCCAAGCATCCTCAACCTGGACGCGTAAATCGTGGATGGTCGTGGCTGGCCGTGGAGACCGGATAAGTCGTTGTCCCATAAAATCCCACATGTGCTCAATGGGGGACAAATCCGCGGAACGTGCAAGCCATGGAAGTTGTCTTACACCCTGAAGTGCATGTTGCGTTGCACGTGCCGTGTGTGGGCGTGCGCTATCTTGCTGGAAAACACCACGATGGACCGACCTTACAAATGGCACAACAACGGACTGAATGATGTTATTGATGTAGGAGCTGCTGTTTAACGTACCCTGTACAAACACTAGTTGTGTACGGAAGTGATAGCTGATCGCTCCCCACACCAGGAGACCAGGTGCAGGCCCTGTGTGTCGCTGGCAGATGCAAGAAGGGTGGAGACGCTCCCCTGTGCGTCTGCGTACACGCATACGGCCATCGGAGGCTCCCAAGCAGAATCTTCTTTCATCGCTGAACACGACAGATCGCCATTGCGTTCTCCAGTGCAGACGTTGGCGACACCACTGCAGCCGTTCCTGACGGTGGGCTGGAGTCAGAGGTACACATGCCAGAGGCACACGTGCACGTAGTCCTGCATCCAGTAGACGGTTGCATATTGATCGCACAGTCACCCTAGGTGCAACGGCAGCTTGGATTTGCGTCGCTGTAGATGTTCTGCTTGACAAAGCCGCTCTTCTTATGCGTCGATCGGTCCGCTCATCAGTCCGCCTGTGACTCCCGGTTCCACGTCTTCTCGTGTTGGAATGTTCCTCGGACATTCTACGCCACCATCGTACCACCACCGATACTTCCCGTCCAATTCGCTCCGCAGTACGACGATACGACCAGCCAGCCTCGCGGAGTCCGACTAGACGACCTCGCTCAAAATCTGATAACTGCTGAAATCCTACACGTCTTCCATGTCCATGCATTGCAGCGTCTTCAGGGTCTTCGCACGTGTCAGTACCCCGACGCCTGATTACATTCACTTCGCCGTACTCCTTAAATGCCACCGACGATAATTTGCATATTATGACGTGCTGTTACGTAAGCGCTCACCGGTTGGTCCCGAAATTAATATCACACCTACGTAAACTCGACCGCATTAACATATGTAAATTTCATGATCATCCGCCAATTCCTTCTTGGTGTTCTTTTTTCACTTTCCGGCAGTGTATTTCATGCATAACCTCAATTAGTAAAAGCAAAGGTGAGAACTGTTGTCAATCTCACTCATTTTCAGTCTTGCTTTAAAAAATTGTATATATTGCATTCGAGATGTTATTGATTTTGTATGCAACGATAATAAAATTCATGCATCGCAAATTAGGGATTAAATGATGCTTGTCGTGCTTATAAATATTGCACGATTCGCCGGAATTTCGCAGAATGACTGTTCTAGAACAACATGTAGTTTTTAGTGTCGTTCCCTATAAAAGAAACATGAACTGATTCTTAAGTTCGGTCATTAATCTTCTGTAGCTGTTCATTTTTTTTTTAAATTTTCTTTATTTTTATCTTACAAAAAAAGCACTACAGCATGTTGTTCTTCGTTTATCATCTGTGTCAGTTTTGGAGAGTGGTATCTACTATATATAAATTCACCATAAAGATTCACTACACTTTTCTCTCTTTATCTATTGCTCCAATAAATACTTCTTCCCCTCCGATACCAGATACCATTATCAATGGAGAACCAACTATGATTATATTGAGTGGAAATATCTCCTTTTACCGTTCGTTAGCTGATAAGATATTAAACTTTCCTTCTTCCATGTTTAAATGCTAAAAGCTTAGACCTCAGAATTACACATAATCTTAAGTGAATCTTAATGTAACTAACATAAACTAACATTTTAATCTTCAAGTGAGGCATGAAAGCTGTAGGGATGAACTTACGAAAATATTGAGCAAACCTTAAATCCAGCAGCTAAGATTAAGTTTCGGCTGAAATTTATGTAATACTTCAGAATAAACTATTCTCACAGGAAAAGTTCCTCTTCTGGTCATGAACAGTTTTCAATTAAATAGCCAAAGCTATCCTCTCTTTGCCATCAAATAGACGTAAGTCTCACATTAAGTGAATTTTACGTCATGAAAAATTCCAACTTCCTGAGAATTTTGTATTTCGACCACTTACCTGTGATATGAATTTGCCTTTTCTTACGACCACTAAGTTTTCAATATAACGTTAATAGAGAAAGCTAAATAAAACGTGATATATCTAAAATAAACGAAACACATTGAATGGAAAGAGAGAACATATTTCTGATGTTTCGAGCACCAACATTCTACACCTATCGTTGCTTTTCAGTCTATCGCTGTTCTAGACTGTATGTTTTTTTAAATGTTTTTAACTAAAACATAATTTTAAAGCTAACAACAAGTGTTTTCTTTTCAAATTGGACTCTACATTTTCGTTGCATAAATTTATAAACAAACGCATTACATTTCTGTTTCCTAGAAAAAACAAAGATCTGGGTTTTTTTTTCTTTTATACGTATAGTTAAGATCTACGTTGAGAAAATGGCGCATAGCAGGTTTACGACATTTTTAGATTATATAATCTTTAACTTCGTAGAAAACACAAAGATCAAGGATTACATTTGTTTACCAAGAGTGTTTTGCGATTAAGATTCACACTGCTTCGGTAAAATAGTTGTCTCTAAAGATTTGTTTCCTTTCGACAGCGCGCAGACTTTAAATTTTATACGTGCTTACTAAGCCCTATAAAAGGTAAGGTTATAATTTTTTTCCAAACCCGTATGGCATATATATATATACATATATATATATATATATATATATATATATATATATATATATATATAAAGATTACCTACTATATATATATACACTGCTGGCCACCCAAAATGCAACACCAAGAAGGACACGAGATAGCAAACCCAGATTTACTGGACACATAACAACAGATATTAAGATGAAACGATTGAGCTTACAGGCCCGTGCGACTTGCGGAATACGCACACATCAATAGTTCGTGTGGCCCTCATGGCTGACACTAACGGCCACTACACGCCGCGGCATCGAACGAAAGAGGCTTTGGATGTGGGCTTGGGTTATGATGGTCCAGGCTGCTTCCACACGTTGCCACAATTCATCAGGCGTAGCCGCGTGTGGTGCTTGCCGGGCCACTGGGTTGCCGACCAGAGACCCGACGTGTCCGATGGGCGACATATCAGGAGAACAGGCGGGCCACGGCAGCAGTGACCCCAAACCATAACGCCAGGCGACGGACCGGTATGGCGATGCATAACGCAGGCGTCATACAGTCTCTCGCCGCGGTGCCTGCCACATGCGGATCCGACCATCGTGGTGTTTCAGGCAGAAGCGGGATTCGTCGGAGAAGACGATGTTTTATCATTCCGTAGTCCAGGTGCGGCGTTCAACGGCCCACTGCCGCCGCACTCGCCGGTGGTGTAACATCAATGGTAATCGGAGCAATGGGCGCCGTGCGACAAGTCCCTGCTCCTGCAGACGACGTCCAACGGTACGTGCTGACACAGGTTGTTGCGCAACGCACCCTAGTTCCAGCGCTAACGTTTGTGATGTGGCGGTGCGAGCAGTCAATGCCCGCCGCACAACATGCCGGTCCTCTCGTTCGGTGGTGTGCCGCGGATGCGACAATCGCTTACGACGGTCCGTCCGTCCCTCCTGCACCCACCGAATCCCTACTTGCCTCACTGTGGCTGGATGTCGTCCCACACGGGCGCCGGTGTCTCGGTACGATAAACCGCTGTCGCGATAAGCCACTATTCGTCCTCTGTGGAACTGCGAAACTTGCTGGAATGACTGCCGTATTCTGCGACGAGGCACCCGGAAGCTTCCCACGCACAGGTCCGGCAGCGCAATACACTTCCACTACTTGCACCCCGCCTACTGTGCACCCTTCTTTTAATGATTCTCGGTGGCGTGCAGGGCGCACATGATTTTCATATGCCCCGCAATGCTAATAGTTTGCATGTCCTCTCACGGGCGACGCATGCTGCGAATTTCAGGCCAATCGGATGCTTCCTTCTTGGTGTTGCATTTCCGGTGGCCAGCAGTGTATATACACACAGTCGAATCACATTATTGTGACCACCTCCTTCTTTTGAGGTCAACAGCGCGTAGCCAATGAAAGAAGGTACATATGGTGAGCTAGCTTGGATGATATATAAGGTGTGCTGTAGGTATTCTGAAAACATATCACTCGTTGCTGTCATGGATAAAAGGAGTGATTTATCAGATTTGCAAAAAGGCATGATTATCGGCTTTCGGGCCACGTGTGGCAGTATTTCTGAAACGGCGTAGTTTCTAAACTATTCGCGTGCTGCTGTGGCTAAAGTGTATCGTGATTGGAGAAATGGCACCATTGCGAATAAACGACGTAGAAACTGCGGAGAACCACGTGCCCTTGATGTGAGGGTAAAGTGAACGTCAGCTGCGAAAGTGCGTGAGAGCCGATCGACACGCTACAGTGGAACAACTCACTAGACGAATGAACCAGGGAGCTACCGTAAGTGTGTCTAAAACGACAGTTCAGCGAACTCTGCTGTGAATGAGACTCCGATGCCGACGGATGGTCACTGCACCTATGCTAACCAAGGTGCATCGGCAGAAAATGCTTGTATTTACATGGCAGTATTGGAATTGGACCTCCGCTGATTGGCAAGGGATTGCCTTCTCCAACGAGTCACATTTTCTGCTTCATCGAACCGATGGACGTTAGCGTATAAGGCGAGAAGCATCGGAGAACAAACACTCTTCAACCATTGCTGAAAGAACACAAACTGGTGCTGGTAGAGGCAGCGCTATGGTCTGTGGAATGTTTTCGTGGCATTCTCTGGGTCAACTCATATCTGTGAAGGCACTATGGACCGCATTCGTTATGAATCCATCCTTGCAGATAACGAACAAACATACATGCTGATTGACTTCCCTGGGGAGGATGGGATGTTCTAACACGACAATGCGACGTGTCACACACCTAGAAATGTCTGAGAGTGGTTAGAAGAGCACGATGGAGACTTCCAAGTACTTCCCTGTCCCCCTTATTCCGCAGACCAATCGAGCATTTGTGGGACCACCTCCATAGTGTAGTTCGCCCTATGGATCCTCCGCCACGCACCCTCCAGCAGCTGTCGGATGCTCTGCAGTGAGCATGGCTCCACATACCTGTGAACATCTTCCAGCTCCTTATTGAGACACTCCCAGCTCGTCTAGATGCCGCACACGGCGGTTACTCTGGATATTAGCTGGTGGTCATAATAATGTGACTCGTCCGTGTATATATATCATCATCATCATCATCATTGTCAACCATTATCAATCCACTGCTGGACGAAGGTCTCCCCAAGTTTCCTCCACAACGGTCTGTCTTGTGCCAGTCTCCTCCATGTCACCCCTGCATACTTTCGAATTTCATCCACCCATCTCCCATGTGGTCTTCTTCTGGGTCTTTTCCTGTCCCTTGGAATCCAATCTAAAATTTCGGCTGTCCATCGATGATCTGTCCTTCTGGCAGTATGTCCAGCCCATTGCCATTTCAGGGATTTAACTCTGATCATGATGTCTTCCACTCTTGTCATTTTTCGGATCCACAGAGTTCCTCTTCTTATCTCTCCTGGTTACACCAAGTATGCACCTCTCCATGCTTCTTTGAGTTGTCTGCAGCCTTTGTATGTCTCTTTTAGTTAAGGTCCACGTCTCTGCACCATACGTAAGCACTGGAAGGATGCATTGATCAAACACTTTTCTTTTAAGACATAATGGCATATTGCTCTTGAAAATTATGCTGTTTCTTCCAAAAAGCTCTCCAGGCAAGTTTTGTACGCCGATTAATTTCTTCATCAATGTGACCCTCACTTGATATCTGCTGTCCAAGATAAACGTACGTATCTGTTATCTCCAGCTTTTCTCCATCAATCGATAAATCTTCATTTCTTGTAAAAGCATTGAACATCACTTTTGTCTTCTGAAAGTTCATTTTTAATCCCACTTCTTTACTCTTGTCAGCAAGTTCCTGGATCATACTCTGCAGCTCTGATGGGGTAGTTGCAAAAATGACTACGTCATCAGCAAAACGAAGGTGGGTTAGATAATCTCCATTAATCTTTATCCCCTTGTTTTCCCAGCTCAGCGACTGAAAAACACCCTCCAATGTGGCATTAAAGAGCTTCGGAGATATGGTGTCGCCTTGTCTCACATCTTCAATACCGCAGGTTTTCAGAGCCATTGTAACTGCTGATGGTTTCACCGAATCAAAGGCTTTTTCATAATCGATAAAAGCCATGCACAATGGAAGCTCATATTCCCTCGCTCTTTCAATTAGTTCTCTCAGCACGTGGATATGATCTATTGTGCTGTAGCCACTCCTGAATCCAGCTTGTTCTCTCGGTTGAGCCATGTCCAGTGTTACCTTCAAGCGGTGTGAAAGAACTTTAGTGAAGATTTTATAAACTACTGATAGGAGGCTGATAGGTCTGTAGTTTCCGAGATCCTCAATGTCACCTTTCTTATGTAGCAGGATCATTGTAGCGATGTTCCAATCCTCAGGAATCTTTCCTTCATTAAGGCATCGAGTGAAAATTTGGGCGAGTACTGTTTCGATTTCTCCACTTGCTTCTTGTATGATGTCTACAGTAATTCCATCTTCTCCATTAGCTTTTCCTCACTTAATGTTCTTGATTGCATGTGCAACTTCTGCTGGAAGGACTGGAGGAACTCTGGTACTGGTATCTTTCATGATGTCTGGAGTGCATATATCATCCCTTTCATATAATTTGGAGTAGAAATCTTTCACTCTTGTCAAAATTTCGCCTCTATTTCTTGTTACAGAGCCATCTTCTTTTCTCAGTGCCATAATCTGTTTTCTTCCCTTACTGAGATGTCCCTTTGCTATCTTTAGGCTTTGGTTGTTTTCAATTGCTTTCCTCACTAGTTCACAGTTCAATTTTCTTACGTCTTCAGTGATACTTTTTCTTACTGTCTTGCATAGCTCTATATATTCCACTTTGGAAGTCACATCTTTAGTTGTCCTCATCTCTCTTCTTTTTGCATCAACATTTTGGTTTTTCCTGATAATTTGTTCACATGCAACTTGTTCTTAGACCCAGCTAATTTTGTTGCTGTTTCCATAAGAGCTTTGGTTACTTTTCTGTTAACTTCAGAGATGTCCACTTCTTCCGATGTTAGGCCTTCTAAAGCAGAGAACCTGTTCTTCAGTTCTAACTTGAAGGTATTATGGTGTTTTTAAGGTTGGTTATGTCAATAGATTTTGTTTGTCTTATGAGCTTGCCACGTTCAAGTTTAGTGTTGAGGTGCATCTTACATCTCACCAATCTATGGTCACTACCTGTGTTGAACTTGTTCAGCACACTGCAGTCTTCTATGACGAATTTTTTGTTACACATAATGAAATCAATTTCCCTTGTCGTCCCATTTGGATGTCTCCATGTCCATTTCCTGTGTGGCTTTTTCTTGAAGAAGGAGTTCAAGATGAAAAACCCTTCTGCCTCGGCAAACTCAACGAGAGTATTTCCACGCTGGTTTCTGTTGCCGTGACCGAATTTACCTACTGAAGTTTCATTCTGTTGCCGTTGCCCTATTTTTGCATTGAAATCTCCCATAATTATTTTCAAGTGCTGCTTACCTTTATTATTTAGATGACAAATTTCCTCATAAAATTCTTCAATTTCTTCTTCAGGATGACTTGTGGTGGGTGCATAAGTTTGAATAATCTGAGCCTGGTATCTTTTCGAGAGTTGGATAACAAGTCGTGCAGCTCTGTCAGAGGAACTTTCAACTTCTACAACTTTATTCTTCAGTTTCTTGTTTATTATAAATCCAACACCACTAGTTCTGCCAGTATCTGTCCCACGATAGTAGAAGAGATGTCCACTTTTCAGTTCGATGAGATCTTCTCCTTTTCTCCTTACCTCACTTAGCCCCACGATGTCCCACTTGATCCTTTGTAGTTCCTCTTCCAATTCAAGAAGCCTTGAATCAGAAGATAGGGAGCGTCCATTGTAAGTAGCCAAGGTCAGCATCAGATGGCAGCCTAGTCCGGTCCTCCGAGGATTCTTAGCACCCTCTGCCTTCATGTCGCACTGGCCGCTGCCTTGGCCAGGTACATTCCAGCTGCCGGAGACTGAGGGCCAAGATTTAAGTTGTGGAATCATTTTGGAGGGTTTGGCCATAACTCACCACACTGGCCAAGCGGGTTGGTGAGTGTGGGATAGCATTTCCTCTAATCCCGATGTTATAGTTATACCGCTATTTGCGGTCGTCAGAGCCCCTTTAGTGGGAACCGGATGCACCACGAGATGGTGGGGTTGACATTTGTCAAGGAGAGGCTGTGATGTTACGCATCACCTGACCTTACATCCCATGTATATAAATACATATATATATATATATATGTATTTATATACAATTTTTTTTTTTTTGAATCTGTTATAGTTAAGGGGCGTGAGTACGAAAACCTATTTATTTTTAAATTCATCTGTATTAGAGCATGTGTATTTATATTTGCTTCCTATGTCAATCGTAGAATATACAACTTAGCTATGTTATAACCATGATGTAACAAATTAGGAACACCTACTTAATAACGTGGTGGACCTCACTTGATCGTCAAAACAGTATGGATTCCATGTTGCATGGATTCAAGAGAATGCTGATATCCTTCAACAGGGATTTTCTTCCAAGTGAATGTGACAGAGTCTGCTAATTGGATGATGTCTATTAGATTGTCGATTATGTATGTTATAGGATGTGTGATAAGCTGGTAGATGATGTGTGTTATAGGGTGTGTGATAAGCTGGTGGTGGATGATGTCTGTTATAGTATGTGTGATGAGCTGGTGAATGTTGTGCGATAAGCTGGTGGATAATGTCTGTTAGGCAATGTGTGATAAGCTGGAGGATGATGTCTGTTGTATGATGCGTGACAGATGATGTCTGTTATAGGGTGTGTGCTAAGCTGGTGGATGGGATGTATGTTACGAATGGTTTTTTCAATATCATCCACGGGTGTTAAATTGGGTTAAGGTCTGGAGAGTGTGTGGGCCATTTAAGCACTTTGAATTCATTGCCGTTCTCCTGGAACTACTGTGTGAGGTTCCGAGCATAGTAGCATTGCGCATTATCCTGCTGGAAGTAACCCTTTCCATCAGGAAACCCTATGCACATATTCGGGTTTTCTTGTCAGCAATGATTTTAAGATATCGCGTGGCATCAAAATATTCTACAGGTATTAAAAAACCTCAACGAACGCGGTTCTACGTCAATTCGTCGCGTGCGTCAATTCGTCGACTGCGTCAATTCGTCGACTGCGACGATTCGTCGCGCGTCAATTCGTCGCCTACGTCAATTCGTCGCGCGTCAATTCGTCGACTGCGTCAATTCGTCGCGCGTTAATTCGTCGCGCGTCAATTCGTCGCGGACAAATTCGTCGACTACGTCAATTCGTCGCGTTTACAGATCTACAGTTTTCAATTCAGAACCACCAAATCAGTATCCTATCTCATAGTACTCTAACTTAGACGGTTGTCGGTTTTTGGAACGGGTCAAGGCCCGCGGAGTCAGAGCTTCCCAGCCCCCGTACATACAAAATTTTCGTAAAATCTAGTTTTCATTTCAGAACCATCAAATTTGGTATCATGAAACTCTAACTTAGACGCTAGACGGTTTTTGGAGCCGAGTGGGTCGGAGCCCCCCCCCCCTCATAAAAAATTTCGTAAAATCGACAGTTTTCATCTTAGAACCACCAAATTTGGTATACTATCTTATGGTACTCTAACTTAGACGGCAGACGGTTTTTGGAACGGGTCAAGCCCCGGGGGTGACAGCCCCTTCCCACACATACAAAATTTTCTTAAAAACTACAGTTTTCAATTCAGAACCACCTAATCTGGTATACTATCTCATGGTACTCTAACTTAGACGCTAGACGTTTTTTGGAAGGGGTTGGAGCCCGAGGGGTTAGACCCCCCACACCGAATAAACACTTTTTCGTAAAATCTACAGTTTTCAATTTAGAACCACCAAATTTGGTATACTATCTCATGGTACTCTAACTTAGACGCTAGATGGTTTTTGGAAGGGGTTGGAGCCCGCGGGGTCGGAGCCCCCCCTCATAAAAAATTTCGTAAAATCTACAGTTTTCATCTTACAACCACCAAATTTGGTATACTATCTTATGGTACTCTAACTTAGACGGCAGACCGTTTTTGGAACGGGTCAAGCCCCGGGGGGTGACAGCCCCTTCCCACACATACAAAATTTTCTTAAAAACTACAGTTTTCAATTCAGAACCACCTAATCTGGTATACTATCTCATGGTACTCTAACTTAGACGGCAGACCGTTTTTGGAACGGGTCAAGGCACGGGGGTCAGAGCCCCCACATACAAAATGTTCTTAAAAACTACAGTTTTCAATTCAGAACCACCTAATCTGGTATACTATCTCATTGTACTCTAACTTAGACGCTAGACGGTTTTTGGAAGGGGTTGGAGCCCGGGGGCCAGACCCCCCGAATAAGCACTTTTTCGTAAAATCTACAGTTTTCAATTTAGAACCACCAAATTTGGTATACTATCTCATGGTACTCTAACTTAGACGCTAGACGGTTTTTGGAAGGGGTTGGAGTCCGCGGGGTCGTAGCTCCCCCCCTGATAAAAAATTTCGTAAAATCTACAGTTTTCATCTTAGAACCACCAAATTTGGTATACTATCTTATGGTACTCTAACTTAGACGGCAGACCGTTTTTGGAACGGGTCAAGGCCCGGAGGGTCAGAGCCCCCCACATACAAAATTTTCTTAAAAACTACAGTTTTCAATTCAGAACTACCTAATCTGGTATACTATCTCATGGTAATCTAACTTAGACGCTAGACGATTTTTTGAAGGGGTTGCAGCCCATGGGGTTAGAGCCCCCTCATATAAAAATTCGTAAAATCTACATTTCAAAATTGTCTTTATTCTTCAAATAAAAATAGCATTTACAGTTTTCAATTTAGAACCACGAAATTTGGTATACTATCTCATGGTGCTCTAACTTTGACGCTAGACGGTTTTTGGAAAAGGTTGGAGTCCGGTGGGTCAGACCCCCGAATAAACACTTTTTCGTAAAATTTACAGTTTTCAATTTAAAACCACCAAATTTGGTATACTATCTCATGGTACTCTAACTTAGACGCTAGACGGTTTTTGGAAGGGGTTGGAGCACGCGGGGTCGGAGCCCCCCTCATAAAAATTTCGTAAAATTTACAGTTTTCATCTTAGAACCACCAAATTTGGTATACTATCTTATGGTACTCTAACTTAGACGGCAGACCGTTTTTGGAACGGGTCAAGGCACGGGGGTCAGAGCCCCCCACATACAAAATTTTCTTAAAAACTACAGTTTTCAATTCAGAACCACCTAATCTGGTATACTATCTCATGGTAATCTAACTTAGACGCTAGACGATTTTTTGAAGGGGTTGCAGCCCGGGGGTAGGGCCCCTCTCATATAAAAATTCACAAAATCTACAGTTTTCAATTTAGAACCACCAAATTTGGTATACTACCTCATGGTATTCTAACTTAGACGCTAGACGGTTTTTGGAAAGGGTTGGAGCAAGGGGGTCAGACCCCACCCCGAATAAACACTTTTTCGTAAAATTTACAGTTTTCAGTTTAGAACCACCAAATTTAGTATACTATCTCATGGTACTCTAACTTAGACGGTTGTCGGTTTTTGAAACGGGTCAAGGCCCGCGGAGTCAGAGCTCCCCCCCCCCCCCCCCACCACCATACAAAATTTTCGTAAAATCTAGTTTTCATTTCAGAACCATCAAATTTGGTATCATGAAACTCTAACTTAGACGCTAGACGGTTTTTGGAAGGGGCTGGAACCCCGGGGTGAGAGCCCCTCCCCTCCTCATAAAAATTTCGTAAAATCTACAGTTTTCAATTTAGGACAACCAGATTTGGTATACTACTTATGGTTATCTAACTTAGACGGTAGACGGTTTTTGGATGGGGTCGGGGCCCGGGTCAAGGTAGCCCCCATACAAAATTTTCGTAAAAAGTTCCGTTTTTTACTCTTAAGAATACCCTATTTACGTTCTAAGGTGCTCTTTGGCCCTTTGAGGGCCTTGAACCATAAACCATCAACCAACCAACCAACTAACCAACCTACGGTCTAAGTTAGGGACTGAAGATAACAATAAAGTGCAAAAATATGCGTTTAATGGTGTATTAAAAACACAAATGTATATAATTCAGCTTTCACTACCAACGAACGGCTTACCAGAAAGAAATATAATGTAATGTAAACAGAGAGTTCCAGATATTCAAAATTCAAAACGGTAAGAAAAAGATTATCAATGCCAATGTAAAGTCGTATGCATGCGACATCACATAGGTACATTGCATTTCTGTGTCGCGGGATTCACAGAAGCACACGCCAGATGTACGGCAGTTCTATAGATGTCTCCTAGAAGGTAAGTATTCCCATTCCTTCTTCTTTCTTTTTTGTTTCGCAAAATTAAATTAACTAAATCAAAAAATTTAAAATAAGTTTACTGGAAAATTGCAGGAATATCTTTTTCATTCATTAACTTTCACCCGCTGAACTTGGTGATTCCACAAATAGTAATATGTACCTGGCAAATAACTGGTATTCCTGCTAGTACAAATTATATTAATGATTTATTTGCGTCCAGTTCAATCTAGTATGTCCATAAGAGCGTTTGGGGCGGTATGAAAAATACATTTCAACGTGTGCCGCTAAGGCGGCGGAGTGATCTAGGCGCTGGCTTCTGACCACTTGTCGAGAAGGATCCTGGTTCAAATCCCGTTGAATCATGGACGTTGTGCTTGATTTCTGGCACTGGCTGTCCCCCTTCCCAGGAACCAGTGGCCCAAAATTGGGAATGTCCGACTGCTTATAGCCCACTGAATTGATCACGGTGGTCGTTACCCCCCCTCCCCCAAAAGATTGCGACGTGTCCATTGCTATTTGTTGTGGACCGTACAAAAAGTATGTTTTTGATATCAAGGTGTCCACTTCCATGTAGGCTGGCCATAAAATGTTAGGGGACCGTACAAAATTGCACTTTTGCTTTCACCTTGTCAGCGCTTCGGTATGTGGTTGAAGTATACGTATATATAGTTGGGCCATTTCAGCACGTAGTTTGGTTTATATAGAAAATCAAGATAATGTTACATTTTTACTCAGCTACAACACATTAATCCCAAAGGCTATTTGTTGAAATCTTTAATCCGCCGTGCTCATATTCACAACGTTAACATAACATGTCAAGTTATTAATGTTGCAGTTTTACCCTGTCACAAAACTTTAGTTACAAGACCTTAGGCGTAAACCTTTTTTAGGAATTTTTAGTCCGACGTATTCATAAGGTTTCGATAACATGCCAAGGTTATGGTACTGCGTTTTGACTGAGGCACAAAAATTAATAAACAGGCATTAAGCCTTTTTATCAGTTTTCAATCAACCGTGCTCATATACATAAAATTTCCAAAGAAAGTCAAGTTTATTGTGTTGCGCATTTACTCGAGTACAAAACTATAAACAGCCATTAACTTTCACCCGCTGAACTTGGTGATTCCTCAATTCATCCATTAACAAGTTTTTTAAGTGATTGTATGCTATGGTCATATTGATAATGTTTGATGACAAGTCAGGTTAATGATGTTGCACTTATTAAAGACATAAAAAGGTGTAGAGGCTAGTAATTATTATTTGAAGTCTAAGTAAAAGCTCATTTTTAACTTGACTCGTCATGAAATCCTTGTGAATATGGCATTTATTTTATTTTGTACATTTTACAAAGCGTATGCATTTTTTTTTCGGCATTTGTTTTATTTTGTGTTGTACTTGTTACATAGCGTTTCGCATTTTTGTAATGCTTGTGACTTGTGATTGCATTTTGAATTTTTATTTGTTTCACATTTTGGATTGCATTTTGAATTTTTATATGTTTGACATTTTGGATTACTTTTTGACAATTTATGTTTTTGACATGCTATTTTGAAAATTTTGACTTTTTTAATTTTGCGTTGTGTTTTACATTCTTGCATCTTCGGCGGAATTACATTCTTGAAAAATTCAAATACAAGTTAGTAAAAGGTATAAATCAATTAGTGAGAAATACCAGCACATTTTAGTAAAGGGTAGAATTATATGAAATTCCTCTTAAAATGTATAGCATGTTAATATTGTCTCTGTGCACCAAAGAAGTTCGAATTCCTTTTTATCTTGCCAGCGTTTCTCTTCTGGGTGGATTTGTTGGAATCTGTGCTATCACTCTTTCGATTTTAGCCATAGTTGTTCTCTGCTCTTTCGCAATTTCACTGATTATTTTGTACAGTCACAGTTTTTTCTCTCCCATAATTGTATTTCAGCGTCTGTCTAATCTTTCAAGTTCGTTTTGTGTTCTGGGAAAGCCAAATAAAATGTTTTCACTAACTGACCAAATTGTTGGCGGGAACAGCGGAGGGCTTCTGCTTGGATTGTTTCTTCAGCTTCCACGAAATTTTCCAAGAACATAATTTTCCTCAAACTACTGAACTACAGAATCTGCATATTCTAGTAAAATTGATTTCACTTCTTCAAAAGCAGCTGGAATTTCATCAGATGAAAAAAATGCGAGTGCTTGCAAATGTCTGACTTTGAGAGCAAACTCACTGTTTTCCTTATATTCCAAGGCTATGCCAGAGGATGGATATTCCTCAGCACATTTTTTTCCGAGATGAAACCAACAACATTTGTGTGTGCCGCTTCCAAATTCCTTTTTAGCAGCATTATAACGGTAGCTATTTCAAAATCTATTAGTATGCGTATATTGTGGTGCAAGCTGAATATCATAGTCTGATGCATAGTCTTGTAAATCCTACAAAAATACTTTATAATAGTATTATTTATACTTGCTGGAAAGTAACCCATAAACTAGTGGGACAAGTCTGTGCATCTCTGGATTCGTTTCAACCATAGCATGAATGGAACATAATTGCCTAAAAAGGGTTGGACAAGTTTCAAATGTCCCATCCATAATCCAGAGGGGTGCTTCTTTAAGCTTTCGTAAATTATTCTCTGTTAAAAATAAAATAATTCTTTGATGTCCAAATGCGCTATCTCTGCCAAGAAATTTTGCACCATCTTCTCCTGTAAATTTATTGGGGCATCGATCCGTTCTGAAGTCGTAGGCTCCGCAGGCATGTCTTCTCTTGGTATTCGTTTTACAACTTGCCTTAGTGCATCCATATTAGGCATGTAAGCTGCATTTACTGTAGCCATTGACGTTGTCACGGTTTGAATAATTTGTGCAGGGGCTTCGTCCGTATTTCTCGCTCGTTCTTTTATTTGCGCTCTTGCAACAGCAACATCACTTTTCTCCGATCTTGGAGCATGATTATGTGGTTTCTCATTGCGCATCCTGTGTTCATCTCCAATAAGAATAGTACTAGCAAAGCCAGTACAATTTCCATAATTTCTTTCAATACAGTGACAATACCGTAAATCACCTCGCACTCTGTTATGGCAAAATAAATACCCTTTCCATTTCAGCAAATCATTTTCTTTTTGTGAGTTAACTATTTATGTTGCATTCTTCATCTGCATAGTGTCTTCGGAAAACAATGCACTTTCTCTTTCCAAAATATTTAGAATGATATATTTCCACTATTATCACTTGACAACGCACAACAAAGGTTTCAACAAGCATGTTCTCTGTTCTCCAGTCAACTATGAACTAATGAGCAACCATTCAATAAAACACTCAGAATACAGACAATCACGTGAAGCTTGTTCCTCCAGTTAGGGTTTAAGCGAAGTTCAAGATTTTCGTACCTGCGTTCACAAGCAGTGGTTAATTTTAAGGATCGGCATCTTATCTTTTGTTTTTCCAAAACGCAGGGGTACATCTATTTCACAGCTGGGACGCTCCAGGCGGGGGATCAACAGATGCGAAGAACCCGGGGGCCAGGTTCCGGAGGCGGCAGCAGGCGCGGACTGGGCAGATGTACTCTGGGCCGGTAGGCGTCATGCTAATTCTCAAAAATAAATTCAAATTTTTTGTGTTGCACCATGCGTATGAAAGAAAATTGTTATACTGAAAAGACAATTTGCATACCCCGTAACATATTAAACGAAACCTACGGCCCTACGTGCCAAATGATCTGTAAGCCAAACACAGTTTTTCATGCAACACCTTCCCCCGACTTTCTAAGTTCAGATCTGTCTCGTTCGACTTATTTCCTGTACCGCCCCTCTCTTTCGCTAATTGCAATTAATTGCCGTGAAATTGGTGTTTTACGTTGGGGTGTATTGCCGCCTGTCCTGAAGACTATAGTGAAAGCGGTGAACCCCAGGGGAAAAGTATTCCATCAAAAGCAACAGAAATCCAATGCGAGAGCAAAACTTTGTTCGTTGGCATTACATCCAAGCAATTTAGGCGAAGTAGGAAGTGTGTTCTTCTACTACGACACCAGAAGATTGTCGCAAATGCTCAGGCAATTACGATACAGATGTGTCCTTAAGACTTCTCTTTCAAGACGTCCAAAGGCCGGCACTAGGGGATGGGGAGGGATACAGTGCGGATGCTCTTTTTTGTTGCAGTTAGAAATTCTTAAGCTCATTCTTCCTTAAAACTTTGCCTGGTTACCAGTAAGTACTGTCTCATGCCTCAACCCTTGCACAGATTTGTTGTTTTTGTTTTCATTCTTTGAGTTAACAGCGGGAAAATATCTGAACTGCGTTGTTTCAGTTGGAAATATTTTTTTTTACTTCAGCAACAGGGCTTCACGTATAATTGCAAAATACTTCGATAGAATAAACACACCTTACATAAAGAGTTTGCATGAGAAAATAGATTAATATAAAGGAAAATATTCTAAAACCAAAAAAGAAATTGCGGAACCGAAAAAGCTAGGTAGAGGAAACAAAAGGCTCTAAGAAAACGTTCATATTTAAAGAAACCTGTAGTCGCTTAATGAGTAAGTGGTATAACTCAATACAAAATCATGTGCTGTATTTGAAAAAAATTAGAAGCAAGTAGGCATCGTGACTGTCCACAGTTTCCCCTTTTCATCCTGTCGACATTACAACCTCCACAGAAAAGAAAAGAACAAAAACATAAAAAAAAACACCCATACAAAGTAAAATGCCCAAAACATAAAAAGAAGTAACCACACAAAATGAAATGCCCAAAACATTAAAAAAACTGCAACCACACGAAACAAAATACCCAAAACATGGTAAGAAATTCTGTTTAAAGCACAATGAAGGTATACGACAGGAGAAATATATGTTTTTAAAACTTAATACAAGTGTCAAAACTAAAATAAAAAGAAAGAAAAAAGAAATATTCCAAATTTCATTGTTACTTTAGATATTTTGACCTGTTGACATTTCGTAAATTGTACTTGCACTCGGTCAAAAAATAGTACTTACAAGGACTCTTTAGTAACTTTTAATCGCTGTGGCTGTATTTATAAGGTTTGCATAACAGATCAAGTCAATAATGTTGCGCTTTCACTTACCGTCTCCCGCTAAGTTAGAGTTTCATGACACAAAATTTGGTGGTTCTGAATTGAAAAATAAAGATTTTAAGAAAATTTTGTATGTGGGGGGGGTCTTACCCCCGGGCCTTGATCCGTTCCAAAAACCTTCTACCGTCTAAGTTAGAGTACCATGAGATAATATACAAAATTTGGTGGTTCTAAATTGAAAACTATAGATTTTACGAAAGTTCGTGTGTAGGGGGGAAGGGTAACCACCCTTGCCCCGACCCGTTCTGAAAACCGTCTACCGTTTAATTTAGAACACCATTATATAGTATACCAAATTTGGTAGCACTAAATTGAAAACTTTAGTTTTTACGAAAAATATTTATGGGCGGAGGCACTCTGACCCCGTGCCCGACCCGTTCCAAAAACCGTCTACCGTCTAAGTTAGAGTACCATGAGAGAGTATGCCAAATTTGGTGGTTCTAAATTGAAAACTGTAGATTTTACGCGGCATTTTTATGGGGGACTTTACCCCCGGGCTCCAACTCCTTCCAAAAACGGTCTACTGTCTAAGTTAGAGTACCATGAGATAGTATACCAAATTTGGTGGTTCTAAATTGAAAACTGTAGATTTTACGAAAAAGTTTTTATTCGGGGGTGGTCTGACCCCCGGGCTCCAACCCATTCAAAAAACCGTCTAGCGTCTAAGTTAGAGTACCATGAGATAGTATACCAAATTTGGTGGTTCTAAATTGAAAACTAAAGACAATTTTGAAATGTAGTATTTACGAAAAAGTTTTTATTCGGGGGTCTGACCCCCGGGCTCCAACCCCTTCCAAAAACCGTCTAGCGTCTAAGTTAGAGTACTATGAGATGGTGTACCAGATTAGGTGGTTCTGAATTGAAAACTGTAGTTTAAAAAAAAAATTGTATGTGGGGGCTCTGACCCCCCCCTCCCGAGCCTTGACCCGTTCCAAAAACGGTCTGCCGACTAAGTTAGAGTACCATAAGATAGTATACCAAATTTGATGGTTCTAAGATAAAAACTGTAGATTTTACGAAATTTTTTATGAGGGGGGCCCGACCCCGCGGGCTCCAACCCCTTCCAAAAACCGTCTAGCGCCTAAGTTAGAGTACCATGAGATAGTATACCAAATTTGGTGGTTCTAAATTGAAAACTGTAGATTTGAAGAATAAAGACAATTTTGAAATGTAAATTTTACGAAAAAGTGTTTTTTTTGGGGGGGGGGTCTGACCCCTCGGGCTCCAACCCCTTCCAAAAACCGTCTAGCGTCTAAGTTAGAGTACCATGAGATAGTACACCAGATTAGGTGGTTCTGAATTGAAAACTGTAGTTTTTAAGAAAATTTTGTATGTGGGAGGCTCTGACCCCCGTGCCTTGACCCGTTCCAAAAACTGTCTGCCGACTAAGTTAGAGTACCATAAGATAGTATACCAAATTTGGTGGTTCTAAGATAAAAACTGTAGATTTTACGAAATTTTTATGAGGGGGGGGGGGTGCGACCCCGCGGGCTCCAACCCCTTCCAAAAACCGTCTAGCGTCTAAGTTAGAGTACCATGATGTAGTATACCAAATTTGGTGGTTCAAAATTGAAAACTGTAGACATCAATACCTCTTCTGCCCCGTACTCCTGCCAGTCCTAAACACAGCATTTCGTCTTGCTGATCGAATTTGTGCTCGATCGTTACCATTTCTTGCATATGCTTGGCTACTCCAAACTAAGCATCCACCTACTCACTTGCCTCCTGTGTGCCGTTACATTTTTCTTCTTGTGAAGTTCACTGTATATGCTTTCCATCTTGAACAACGCCTCCCTGCTCTTACTCCACCTCCTGAGGAGGCAAGTGCTATCATTCGGAGACGCTTCCTAGCACGGTTAACCACTCGTCTCCGAATGGAGCACTCTCGTGCTGCCTCAACAAACACCAATAACGTTTTTCAATCCACCTGGGCCCAATCGGCTGGGTGGTTCCATATCCACAATTTGCAGCTACATCTCAACTTATAGGTGTGATTTTTGTTGTCGCCCACATTCACTGTCACAACTCATGATTTTACGTATTAATTTTGGTGGTATGAGGCTCCTAGGTGGAGTCTCCTTTTTCACCCACATGATTCGCTATTTGTGATTATTCTGTTTTATGTGCTATTGGAGATAGCTCACCATGTTTCCCATGATCTCTTCGATTTTGTTGTATTTTATGTTGTATATAATTCTTTCTTCTGCACAGTTTATTGCACACGCAATGTCCCCTACATTATGTTGAATATATTTTGAAATTTTATTGTCCCTGTGTATATAATTTAATGTAAGAAGATGCTCTTCTGAGTACTTTTAGCGATTCTCCCCCTTGTCACTGAATACTTCTGTACATATGATGTAAATTTTGAGTGTAGCACCACTGTTACATTTCTGTTTTATGAGAAGCTGCCCTTCTGGGTATGCTTAGCGGCTTTCTTTTTTGTCACTGTATTGTTCTGTACATATGATATGACACTTATGAATTGCATTACTGTTCGATTTCTGTTTTTTTTGTAAAGTTGCCCTCCTGGGTCCGTTTAGCGTATTTCTCTCTTGTCACTGCATAATTCTGTTCATATAATAAGTATTTGTGCTTAATTGTTTCTACCATTTCTGTCATATTTCTAAATACTGTTGCACCTGTTAGTTCCTTCTCACCCTTGGTCTTTTATGTGAATTAGTACCTTGTGCATATTTAATCTTGAGTATGGTAGTAATACTTAATTGGAATTTGTGAATAGTATAGCATCATGTCTTTTCTTGTCTACAATACCGTAGTATACATTTTCATTTGCATCGCTCGTGCTTTATTGTCTGCCTCTCCATCGCCCTTCGGGGCGAAATAATTTTATGATTTTAACAATATTTTGTTTTACGTTTCACTGGAACTTTCCAGTTGTTGTATATACCACTGTATTTATTGGCAGAATTCTACTGTCATGTACATAGAAATGCTATTTTTATTTGAAGAATAAAGACAATTTTGAAATGTAGATTTTACGAAAAAGTTTTTATTCGGGGGGGGGGGGTCTGACCCCCGGGCTCCAACCCCTTCCAAAAACCGTCTAGCGTCTAAGTTAGAGTACCATGAGATAGTATACCAGATTAGGTGGTTCTGAATTGAAAACTACACAGAAATGTTATTTTACTGAAGAATAAAGGCAATTTTGAAATGTAGTTTTTAAGAAAATTTTGTATGTGGGGGGCTCTGAACCCCGTGCCTTGACCCGTTCCGAAAACCGTCTACCGTCTAAGTTAGATAACCATAAGTAGTATACTAAATCTGGTTGTCCTAACTTGAAAACTGTAGATTTTACGAAATTTTTATGAGGAGGGGGAGGGGCTCTCACCCCGGGGTTCCAGCCCCTTCCAAAAACCGTCTAGCGTGTAAGTTAGAGTTTCATGATACCAAATTTGATGGTTCTGAAATGAAAACTAGATTTTAAGAAAATGTTGTATGTACGGGGGGGGGGCGGCTCTGACTCTCCGGGCCTTGACCCGTTCCAAAAACTGACAACCGTCTAAGTTAGAGTACTATGAGATAGGATACCTGATTTGGTGGTTCTGAATTGAAAACTGTAGATCTTACGAATATTTTGTGTATGGGGGGCTCTGACCAACCGGGCCGCTGACCCGTTCCAAAAACCGTTTATCGTCTAATATTTTTAGTACCAAAGAAAAACGTAATATTCCTATCCTGTCTGCGTGTCCAAACTTTATAAATCTGATCAGGGAGCAAGACGTTCGAAATCGTACGTTTTCCTGCATTCGTTTTGTATGGAACCAAAATCTGTAAACGCGACGAATTGACGTAGTCGACGAATTGACGTAGTCGACGAATTTGTCCACGACGAATTGACGCGCGACGAATCGTCGTGGTCGACGAATCGACGCGCGACGAATTGATGCATGCGACGAATTGACGCTCGACGAATTGTCGTAGTCGACGAATTGACGCGCGACGAATTGACGCAGGCGACGAATTGACGTAGTCGACGAATTGACGCACGCGACGAATTGACGTGACACCAACGAACGCCATGAAAACAGAACCCAGACCATTACACTGCCTCAAGATCCATCGATTCGTGTTGTTGAAGTCACATTCTGTCCGGTCCATTGGAGTGAATTAACTAAAGGGACAATTATTTACACTAGATGACCTTTTCCAGGTCCTCGAGGTTCCAGTTCTGATACTCCATGCCCACTGCCGACGCATTTTCCTGGTCCTCGAGGTTCCAGTTCTGATTCTCCATGCCCATTGCCGACATATTTTCCTGGTCCTCGAGGTTGCAGTTCTGATACTCCATGCCTACTGCCGACACATTTTCCAGGTCCTCGAGGTTCCAGTTCTGATACTCCATGCCCACTGCCGACACATTTTCCAGATCCTCGAGGTTCCAGTTCTGATACTCCATGCCCACTGCCGACACATTTTCCAGGTCCTCGAGGTTCCAGTTCTGATACTCCATGCCCACTGCCGACAAATTTGCCAGGTCCTCGAGGTTTCAGTTCTGATACTCCATGCCCACTGCCGACACATTTTCCAGGTCCTCGAGGTTCCAGTTCTGATACTCCATGCCCACTGCCGACACATTTTCCAGGTCCTCGAGGTTCCAGTTCTGATACTCCATGCCCACTGCCGACACATTTTCCAGGTCCTCGAGGTTCCAGGTCTGATACTCCATGCCCACTGCCGACACATTTGCCAGGTTTAGACGAGTGACACACGAGGCGGAGGTATTGTGTCATATTCCATTCTCCCCACTGTGCGGCTGACTGTGCGTGCTGAAATTCTCCTCTCGTCACCTTTGTTGTACTGCGCGTTTACTAAACGCAACGGAACTCGTCTGTTACCTCGTACAATCCACTCCAGCAGCTGTTGTTTTCGAACGTCGACCAATAGTTTCCTGTCACAAGATGATAGCAGTCCCTTTATTTTGTTGTTCGTATGCCACACATTTTACACTTTTGATACAGTTGATCTTGAATAGGCGAGAAGGTTTGCTATTTATGAGATGCTTACGCTTCTCCGCCTAGCATGCACTATCACACCTATTTCGCAGTTACTTAAATATCGAGTATTTACCGTACTCCCGTTGTCTGAACTTCGTAAACGTCTGAATTCTTTGAAGTAAGCTGTTTATAAAGCCTTCTCACGCAAATAGTTACGCGTAAGGGGAGGTGCCACGTGTCTGATTGCAGCTGGTAGGTGCCACGTGTCTGATTGCAGCCTAACACCTTGTTATTTTGGTGTATAAACTTACATTAGCTGTTAGCTGTCCCGCTAGCGCAGTGGTCTAAGCGCTGGCTTATGACCATTCGTCAGAGATGGGTCTGGGTTCGAATCCCGCTGAAAGATAAATGTTGTACTTGTTTTACGGCACTGACTTTCTTCCTTCCCTTGAACCAGTAGTCCTAAATTAGGAACGGTCACGGTGGTCGTTTAACCCTAAAACAGAAACACATGCACTAGAACATGTGCATTTATAATTGCTTCGTATTTTATTTGTACAACTTTGAACAGATTTAGGTGTGTTATTATATCTTCGTAAGCATAACAGGAAAATTTCATTAGTGTTTCATAGAACGCATCGCTAGCAAAAATTACGTTTGTTTACCAGAATATACAGAGATATTTATGTTTTCCCATCAAGTGGACGTGTATTTTGTTTTTGAAAGCCATAGCAGATAATACTTGTAAGTTGCGTTACAACATATAGCAGCTTATACCTACGTTCATTTATAGAACATGTAGCATCTGAAATCTATACGCACCGACCACTGAATTAAAAACTTTATGCAGATGCATGTAAATGTCATACAGTGTATATGTAAAATACATGATAACATGCGTCCCCACGTGATCCAGTTAAATATTTAAAACTGTTATATATATATTAAGGAAATACAACGTAGTTTGTCACAATTATTTATTTTTTCAAGCCGACCATGGTTTCGCTGGGTATTGACTGGCTTCATCAGGACGAATGGCACGTAAATATTCATATTGTATATGACATCATAAATGGTGTTTACAGTCACGTGTCTTGGTTAGATGCTTCCACGCGCCTGATAGAAATGGCGTGGATGCCATGTCATTAACAAGTTGCGAAGACTTCTGATTTATATGGAAAGCTTCCAAAATATCAAGTTTGGTGGTTGAATCTGGCTTGTTACCTAGTTTTGCTTCTTGAAAGAGAAATTTGTGGTCCTTTTCGTAACAGTGTTTAGCCATCGATGAATTCTTTAGGTCACAATTCCGAATGTAGGTCTTGTGCTCCTTCAATCGAAAACGCAAGGCTGTCCTATACACGAAGCGCCACATTCACACGGAATTTGATAAATTCCCCACGAGTCTTTGTCTTCAACATAGTCCTTCGATCCTAAAAATCTCATTTTGTTTATGGGTTTAAAAATCCCCTTAAAATTAATGTTTTTTAGAATTTTTGTAATTTTGAAGGCAATGTCACAGAAAAATGGAATAATGGCAAAATTATCTCGCAATGGGCGCCACACAGGAGTTAATGTGGAGATAGGCTTCGGTTTCCGGAATTTTGTTAGAGCCTTATCTATAATGGAAGGGTTGTAGCCTCGCTCTACTGCAGCACGTTTAAGAAAATAAAGTTATTTTTCCAAACTGTCTTTATCTAAACATATATGTATCGCGCGATATACGCAAGTGTAAAAGCGCTGAGTTTTTGTTGATAAGGGTGATTAAGAATTTAAAACAGTTGCTCATCAGTAGTGTTGACCGCAGTGGGAAAAACAAAGAACATTTCGCAGTTTGGTAAAAGGCTTATTATGGGTCCCCGCCTAGCCGGAGCGACGATTTTGAAAACAGCAGTGCTGACTGGTTTCTCAAGAGGTGATATATTCCGGTTCTTTAATCAGTGGAAAAATCACCCACATTGCTTGTTTCAGATGTGTAACTGCGGCGCGACGACAATCTATCACGAACGAGATCGCTGTCGTTTGAAAAGCCTTGTACGGAAAAATAGGACTTCGCCTTTGTGCAGCAGTTGACCGAAGTATTAAATAAAGAAGGGCTGTTGCCGAGCCATATCTCTGCAAACCATGCCTAGGAAATTGAAGAGCATCGGTATTGGAAGTCCCGTGCCCATATGGAAACAACGGATTTCTGCAAAGAATCGGAAAGTACGTCTGCAGTGGCATCCGGAACACTATGGCTGGACACTGGAAAACTGGAAAAAAGTCATGTCGTCCGACACGTCACGGTACACCTTCTTCTGTATCGACGGTAGGCACAGATTTCGAGGGAGCCCCATGAATCAATGGACCCAGTTGCATTGTAAACACGGCTGAAGGTCCTAGAGTGGGTGTCATGGTTTGAAGCACACCAAGTTGTCACGGAACGGGTCTCCTGCTATTGCTGGAATGTCAGGTGTCCTTCGAGGATTACCTGAACATTGTTGTCAATCAAATCCATTCTGAAATGTTGGCTTTCTTATCCAGCAGCTGACGGCTGTCTCATGAACGACAATGCTACTGTCCACCGCGCAATGATGTGTTCAACAATGTTTCAGCGAGCATGAAAGCGACTTCGAAAACCTACCCACGCCAACACAAAGCCAAGATATTACACCCATTGGTAATGTATGGGCATGCTAGAAAAACACATCCAGGAGCAAAGTCTTCTTCCAAAAACTTCAAGCCAGTTTAAGGACTGTTTTGTGTAAGCCTGGTATGTTGTAGACGTGGATGCATTCCAAATCCTTGTGGAATCTGGGCTAAAGAATGTCCATTTGGGCTAAAGAATGTCCAACCCAGTATTGAATAGAAGTTTCCAATTCAGTGGCTAGTAGGTGTATGCTCGACTCTTCGAATGTGTAGAATCTAGAGTGTATATTTGTGAATTATAACATAAACAGCAATGAGTATAACTAGATTGATCGCTTCTAAATATGATTCAGTTCCACCCTAACTAACATAGTTGTGATGACATCAGTATGCAATATTTAGTTTAGCTGCCGCTTCATTTGGACTCGACAAAATTATTGGAACAATAGTGACAAGAAATGTACGAATTCATTTTTAAGTCACTAGGCTGCCGTTGCCCATGATGCAGATTGAATTATCTCTGGAATAGATACAACTTAAACATCTTTCTGGTTACAGTTGTCAGAAATATATTGACACAATTCCCAAACTAATTCTTTTTCGTGGACCAAATAATTATAATTAAATGCTTCTTTTGACGTTATCGAAGGATGACGGTTTCCGGTCATTAGAAGAATTATTTGACGTGATCAAGTGAAACCACTTCGAGTGGCTTTATTAAAACGAACGAAAAGATACATCCGGAGGCGTGGCAGAATTAAACAAAGCAATATATAAGGAAGCAAGAATGAACCAGTGTTCGTTAGAAGAATTTTGACGTACTGCAGAGGTGAAAACATGTGTCAAGACGGCAAATCTTCAGTGAAACATTCTTTCCGCGTAACTCAGTTGGGAGAGTGACTTACTCCGGAGTGAAGGGACATGGTTTTGATGCCCGTCCCGGAGAAACTTGTATTTCCACAGAATTCGCCGTGCGCATTCACACGCGCATCCCACTGTTCGGGAAGACAGCGGACATCGTCCGGGAAGAAAGACTTTGGTTGCTCCTTGAACCATTTGGTCACCACAGCCACGGCGTCTGCATCGGAATGGAATCATTGTCCCTTTAGAGTTTTTTTAAGGGTCTGAACAAATGAAAGTCACATAGTGACAGATCGGGGCTATAGGTTGGGTGATACAGAACCTCGCACCCTTTCCATGTTAACACATTCTGCACAATGTTCGCAACATACGGACGAGCATTGTCGTGCAACAGAATCACACAACGCAAGAGCATGCCGGGTAGCTTATTCTTTATGGCTTTGTTGTCCAGTATGTCCTTGTAGCTGCTGGCATTAATGTTCACGCGAGGCTCTTTAAAGTCCACCAACAAAATCCCTTCATGGTCAAAAAATGCCGTCAGCATAACCTTACCGGCGAAAGCTTGAATTATTTTGAGTTTTAGTGATCCAGAATGTTTCAATTGCATGCTCGCTGGTTTTCTGGACGTCTCAATTCGTCGCCTGCCACTATGCGCGACAGAAATGCATCAGTATCTGCTTCGTAACGCAGCAAGTTGTTCAAACTCCAGCCAATGCGTTCTTCCTTACGGTAGTCGGTCAGCATCAATTTAATCCATTGTGAGTACACCTTCTGATACTGCAGTGTCTTCGTAACCATTATTTGAACTGTCAGACCGAAGGACATAGCGACTTTCTCTGCTAGCGAATGTAAGCTTCAACGACGGTCCACCCGTATTGCTGCATCAATATTTGTGATGGCTTCGTCTATCGAAACATGCGCCTGACCTGACCACGGAAGATCTTTCGTTACCTCAAGTCCTTCCCGAAACATCTGCGCCCGGTTTGTAACTGTTGCCTTCGACACACATTTGTCATGATACAACCCCTGCATTCTGCGATGAACGTCGACTGATCGACATCCTTCTGCTGTTAAGAACTGAATAACTGCTTGCTGATCCACCTTGGACGGATTCGGAATGACATGGGCCCTGTTTTTAACGATCTGCAGCACAAACCACACATGCGAAGAGAATGAACGCGTGCTCGCCTTTCCATTGGCCTGCGCTTATCACGCGAGCTGTGATGTCATGAACGATGCTTCCCGTGCGCCTGTCCAAGTGATGCAGCATGAACTTGTTTTTTTAATCACGCCTCATTTGAGCGAGATCTGTAATGATTGACTCCTCATTTCCTGTTTAATGATACCCGGATCTTGGGGTTGTTGCACCAGATATTGTGCATCAGAGCTCTGACATTTGAATACGAATTTTTTAGCAATGGAAACTGCTGTAAATCATGACCAGAGATAGCTCTCTATGACTTCTTTTGGAGGAAATTCTGTGCCGCCGCTTAGCTGACGAATGGTCAGAGGCGCAGGTTTTCGCTAGTCATCCGAGCTGGGCATGGTTTCGCGAGCCGAATGGGGCATAAGTGGTGCCCTTGTCTAATGGCGCTGGAAGTCCCTGACTCCAGATGTTACAAATTCGAGACGGACGACTGTCTGCAGTTCTTAGGATTGCTCGTGGAGATTTTTACCCCCCTCCTCTCCCAAAGAAAATAAAAACCATGCATCTGTGAGTTGTTTACAACGTTCTACGATCACTGCAAACCCAACGGTTTGGTTATTCTTCTTACAAACATTGCTTTCAATGAATGAAATACGGGATTACACCATTGTGCAATACAAATTTGAAAGATGTGAATCCGTTTATTGGTGTAAATATGACATAGATGTTAAGTCAGATAATATCGGAAAACTTGAAGATTTCGTCGTCCTGGTACGGAAATCGAAACCGCGTCTCCCGGATAGCGCCCGATTAGGCTGTCGTTCTGGGTGGTGTAGTGGTTAGCATACTAGGGCGCTATACGGGAGACGCGGTTTCCATTTCCGCTCCACGACGACGAAATCTTCATGTTTTCGGATAATATATGATTTAACATCTATGTCACCTTTACGCAAATAAACGGATTCACATCTTCCAGTATTGCTTTCATTCACCTTTCTGTCCCTGAGAGTAAGCTTAAGTTTTAGATCACTCTCTGCTCTCACAGATGTTGTGTGCTTATGTTTCTCGAGCGTCGCCATGATTTTTGGAAACAGTTCTTCTGGAGATCTGATACTAAACAACTTGGCACTTACCGACTCGACTAGGCGTGCTAAGCAGATACTGGGAATTTGCTATATTCGGAAAAGAGACAGATCCGTCATTATTCTTTATAAAATTTTACTAGTAAATATTAATTCCATTGATTATACCGAAAAACCTGTAAAAGAAAAAAATCATTAGATGAACCACATGTGTTTTGCCGTGAATTTATAATTTTGTCGATTGTTTATATAATATATATGCAGTATTTATATGAAATTAAGCTGATGTCTTTTGTTTTCTCAATAAATTTAAAATATTTTGTTCACACACTGTAATCTCTATTCAGCGTACTTTCTGCGTGTATCTAAAGAATCTCTGGAAGTCTTTAATTTCATTCCCATTATTAAAACTTCCCCTAAGTTAAGGTTCACATACTTCCCATTCGTTAAGCAACATCTGAGCCCATAGTTCCTTTATGGGTGGCGACATCTGCTAAAAAATTACTCTATTCAAATGATAGGTATAAAGAAGAAATGGAAAGGCGATTTAATGTTCTGCGTTGCTCTGATAGGTATAATGCGCTGAAATGGAATGGCGATTTTAATGTTCTGCGTTGCTCCTCAGAAATGATTAAAGCAACCAAGAAAATAATTAAACGTAATAAATTCCGAAATATCAGGAGGACGATGACTAAATCCCATGTAACTGGCGTGACTAGAGCACAAAAGAAAAACACTTGAGAAAGTCATGCGAACAGAACGGATATGCATAACCTTCACACAACCGCAAGGAGCGCTGAAGCATTCATTTAGCAACGATGAAACGTAGCACTCTGTTAATTGTATGCTGATATATTAAGCTCCGTTTGGTATCTCAGGATATTTACGACCCATTCTACGGCTTTCTAAAGCACCCTAGCTCACTTAGCTCTTTAAATAGAAATTCTAACAAATATAATTTGGTTTTAGAAATGATTTTAAACTGTTTCGCCTGCATGAGAAGCCCCGTAATTACTTCCGACATCAGACGAGATTAAATTACTTCGAGAATCTTCCAGGAAATTAACTGTTATCTTCTTGTGGAAAAACAAAGCACCAGAATGATCAGACCTAACTATCCTTGGATTACGTTTAATTCGCTGACGTTAAGATATCGAAAAGCACTGATTTAAACATCCGAATATTGTAACGGCAAAGATGTATTGTAAACCAATTAAATCCATCCAAATTCAGGTTCCTTTTGAGAGAGAGTGCTCATTCCGATACACAGCAGCTGTCCTTGTTAATGAACGTGAATAAAACTGAAGATGAATTTTCTTTCAGATCGTAAAAACGTATGTGAAACTAAAGAAATCATGAGTTCATGTTGCAGTCTTATATAGTAAAATTTACAAGCTCTGATGTTTAAGAGTTCACTGCTTCTGTCTTTACGTATGTTTGCAGGTTCGCCTTAACTTTTTTCTCTTCAAATATTCAATATGAATTTTGAATAGACTACGATTTGAAAGTTGTCACACGTGCTAAAAATCGTGCATGTATGTATGCGTGCATCGGAGGAAGTTTCAGCTGATGATTCAAATAAATCAGTAGATCTATCACAATGCAATTAATTTCATTTGGATACAAAGTCAAAATAGCTCAGGAAAAGATACGAAGTTAAAGTGAAAGGTTCGCATTTGGACTCAGATAAAGAGTTACGTTCATGTAGTGTACACTCAGTGGATTTTCAACCATCCTTCTTCCAGTACCGCCTGTCATGATAAGAATTTGGATATTCCCTATTCCACAGTCTTTGTGTGCATGCCGATTTTGTATGTACGCTTTTAATGCACATATCTGTGTTGTGCGAAAACACATAATCCTTCTGAACCGAAACAGTAATAGGTACCGCTTATTTTAAACTCTTATAACAAGCAATTATTTTCCTATATGGCTCTCTAATCAGTGTGATCTGTTTCGATTTAGCCTCAGTTTTAAATAAGTTTTCGTGTCGCGGACTTTTTACGGATGAAGAAATATCTATATGGATATTCACTATTCCACAGTTTTTATGTGAATCACGATTTTGTATGTAAGCTTTTAATGCACATTTCTGTAATGTGCGAAACACATAATCTTTCTGAAACTGAAACAGTACCGCTTATTATAGATGCTTATAACAAGCAATTCTTCTCCTATTCGGGTCCCTAGTTAGTGTGATCTGTTTCGATTTAGTTTAATTTTTAAATACAATTTCATGCAGAGGACTTTTTACGAATGAAGTATCTATATGAACCTTCCTTCCCCACAAAAAAAATTGGTGGTATAATTGCAACATCGCTCGGAAGTTTTAGTTTGTATTTAACTCAAATATGGCATCAAGAAATATGCCATGTTAAGGATTCATTTACCGAAAGTAAATGGTGTACAGAGACAGACTTCATCTAAATCGTTTATATTTTTTTGGGGTTGTATCTTAGATCATGTTATCATCCATAAAAAACACATGTATAACTGTTGTCATACATTGTGGGGTAACTGGTCCATTGGCTTCACAGCCTAGGTGGAGTTGTTATTCTGAATTGAGAACTGTTGAATCAGAAGCATTAGGGCTAAAACATTAAACTTATCATTGTACCGCAACTGCATCATATAAATAATTACGTAATTAGCTCTTAAATACTTGTAACGGTATACTTTCTTTTTTATTATTTACTGAGTAATTTTTTGCGATTTATTTCGTAATTACTTTTTATTGTATTTAGCTGCATCGTTGTCGAGAAGTTCCCGAAAAGAAAAAAATTTCGTCCTTCAACTCTCTCATTGGACATGAACGTTGTTGCATGTACTTTTGGTCTGATTGTTTTCTATCCATGAATTTGGTAACAACAGTTTTGGGGCGAGAGGATTCCTACTCTTTCATGTTTGTAATAGTTATCAACTTCCATACAATCAAATAAATGGAAGAGAAGTTCAGTAAAAATTAGACAAATTTCACAAAAGAATACTCAAGAGACGCGTGTAACGAATTAAATCCGTTTATTTCACAAACACTGGACGTGTTGATTATCACAAGAACCGTTAATCCAAATATTCTAAACCCATGAACGTGTTGATTATTGCAAAAACCGTTAATCCAAATAATCCAAACACTAAACGTGTTGATTATCGCAACAACTTTTAACCCAAAATGATGCAAACAGCACGTGCAAGACGGAAACAGCACGTCAGCAAAATGATGGAAACAGCACGTCATTCGCCAAATGAGGCAAACAACACGTGCAAAGGACATGCAGAATTCAGCCCTCGCCAGAGAAGTCATGCATTCATCGGCCGCTTCTCTATGGAATATTATTAGTAATATTGCCTCATACACGAACTTTAAGGCTGTTCTTTGAATGAGTGTTAGGGTTCATCTTCTGTGATAGATGTCGAAAAAAAATCACTCCTTGGACGTGGCTACTTGAGGGACTGTCCCAGAAGTAGGCGTCAGCGAATCACTGCAGACCTCGCCATATTCAGAATGGAAGCAGTCTCTCGTTGGCAACACAATGAAAAGACAAAATAAGCACTGTTACGTTTTAACCAATGACGTTATTTGGGGTTGGAGCTCAGTATGTAGGAGGAGATTCTATAGCTCAAATTCAGGGGTTATCTGCTTTTGTACACATTTAATCTTCAAAAAATGAACGTACTGTACGATTTAAGGGGATTTATGGGAGAAAAGATTCCAGTCTCACTTTTGGCCCCATTAATTATTTCTTTTTGGACCAGATAATTAAAAAAAATCAGACAGAAATGAGAGATTTTGTTTCTTTCAGACAAAAACTCTGCTAAGTTAGTCACTGAAAAATTTTCATCGATCGCCACCGGGAATCGAACCCAGTGTCTTCCTGTTACGCGCCGTACAGACTACCGCTGCACCACAGCGGCCTCGAATTCTCCAGATTCACATACGACTAACTGCCAAACCACATGGCAGGTTGCTTCTTGAAGCCCCGCACAATGCTGGGGATTCACTAGAGATAGAAAGCAGCAACTGAACAATAACTAAAAGCAGAGTGAATAATTAACACATACTATTGACGCGTTATTGACGTGATTCCTAATCCACGTCAATTGGGTTATTAATTGCTAAGAAAACTTATCGCGCCATCTAGCGCCAAAATTGAAATACTTTCGAGTCAGATAAATTGAATTTAAAAAAAAAATTCAAACAATTTTTTCGAAATAATAACTGTGGCACATATTAGCTAACGGTCGTTTTTATTTTTGCTCAAAATTTCAAACACTACAAAGTAACAGTCTTCGAGAAATGTGCACAAAATAATTTACATTGCAGATATAGGATAGAATTTCTCTTACACTCATTCAAAGAGAGCCTTAAAGAAACCGCCATCAGGGAAACAAGTGAAATCCTACATAGCAAAATAGCGCGCAATGATATACAGTAGTTTCTACTGAACTACCAAGTATTGGGTTGTCGGAAAAGTCATGACGTATTTTAGCTATGTTTTGCAAAGGTCATTTATTGATAGAAAGAAAAAAGATCAATCAATGATAAAATGCCCGTTTTGTTCGATAACCTTTTGCCATCTGTCAGTGAGCTGCAGAATGCCTCGTTCATAGAAGGACCTGTCTTTCGTGGCGAAAAACTCTACAAGGTGCTGATTTACAGCCTCATCTGAATTGAACTTTATACCACGCAAGGACTGTTGAAGAGAGCGAAACAAGTGGAAGTCTGACGGCGCAAGGTCAGGCGAGTATTCTGGATGTTGGAATACATCCCACCCAAGATCCAATAAATTTTGGCAGGGTGATCAAACTTGTGTTTGGTCTCGCGTTGTCGTGATGGAACACAGCACCTTTACGATGAACGAGCTCTGGACGTTTCTAGATGATGGATTCGTTCAAACTGTCCAATTGCCGACAGTACTCATTCGAATTGATTGTTTGCTTCCGTAGTAGGAGCTCAAAAAACACGTCACCTCTAAAATCCCACCACACTGAGACCAGAGCCTTCCGCTGATGAATATCTGCTTTGGATGTCGTTTAAGGCAAAGCTGCACGTCGGGACCAAGACAGTTTGCGCAGCACATTGTTGTAGACAATCCACTTTCCGTTACCAGTTATCAGTCGCTTCAAAAAAGGATCGTTTTCCTCACGTTTAATAAGCGTATCGCAGATGTTTATACGCGCCGTCAATTCAGCTTCTTTGAGTTCATGAGGAACCCACACATCAAGCTTGCTTACGTATCCCAGCTTCTTCAGCTGGTCGTGAACGCTTGAATGATGGATGTGCAATGTGTCGGCAATCTCTCGTGTCGTGTAATGTGGGTTTGACTCGATCAATGCCTTGATTTGGTCGGCATCAACCTCGCTTGGCCTCTCGTACCGAGGAGCATCGTTGAGGTAAAAATCACCTGCACGGAATTTTGCGAACTACGTCTGCCACTGACGTTCTTGTAGAGCATTATAACCGTACACTTTACGCAATTTTTCACAAGCTTGACGCGCGTTCTTTCCTTTACGGAAGTAAAAGAGTAAAATTTTGCAAAAATGCACAGTTTGGTCTTCCATCTTCAACTTGATGTCAAATCTCCGCAAATCAACCAAATCGCTGACTATTCCATTTCGACTGCAGCTAGAACTGGCACCTGTCGAATGCCATAGCGATAACAGAACTGCGCATGCCACTAGTGCCTCCAAAACCGCCCAACCGCCACAGGGTGCCAAAATGCGTCATGACTTTCCCGACAACCCACAATTTGGCATGCGTTATTAAAAGATGGAAACACATCGCAACGCACCGTATAATTACGTGATAAAAATTCGTGTAATACGCTTTTGATGTCACCCACGTTATTTTTAAAAATCCTCTTCGTTCCTTACGTGTTCCAACTCCCCGCATTTTTACACCAACCACTGCCTTGAAAAAGCCTCCCAGTGGTGTGCGAAAGCTTGGCAAATCTTTGTGCCTACTACAAGACAGAAATAAACGGATTTAATACGCTACATGCGTTTCTTGAGTATTCAAAGTGCGGTGTATTTATAAATACATTTCACAGAAGCTTTTCGGCGGTTGGACCTATAGTACAGAGTGAGCGATTAGAAATGACATACGAAGTAAAAACTGTGTTGTGACCTATTCTGCCTTTTTAACTGTTTGTTTAGAAGGTTTTAATTTCAGTTCCTTTTCGTTATACTTTCGACACTGAACGGTACGTCTAAGCTCCTATGGTTTCGCTCCTTTTGGTTTATGACTGGCAGTCACAGTTAAGTCATGCCTCCTGATATAAACGTAAGGATCATGCAACTAAGAGGTCTGGCTGATTTGGCTCCCTGCTCACACATCAGTGTTTCCTATGTCTTTTCTAGTAGATTCATTCATCATATGCTGTTAAATCTGATTATGTAATATTAGATGCAGTGAAATTAAACCTTCTGCTTATCTAAGTAACAAACCCATTACTCTGGGAACTTCGCCACTAATAAATTCATTCATTGTGTGTTGTTTTAGTACATTATTGAACCTTAAAACATCACAATAAAGTGCTTAAACTACATAAGATTTCTTACGCAAGCTTTGCTCATGTTCAGCAAAACACTTTGAAGTGTCTTGATAGCAACTGAACTTCAAAATGTTCCCTTTGATTTTTCACAGTATAAGTGATACCACGTAGCCAGAGTTTTCTAAGTGGTGTGAAGCATTGTTTGGGTGATTGTTTCGAAAGCAGCCGTAATGTGGTGTTTCAGATCATCGGCATTTTTTTGGACGTTCAGCATAGATAGTGTTTTCTACGTAACTCTACGCATAGGTCTCATTACTTCCGCATACGCGACACTGAATCTTACCACTGAAGATCCCCCATTGAGTTGGTTTTATTTGCTTCTGACATTTCACACACTAAAGTTGTGAAATTTAAACGGAATACATGTTTATGCTATCGCAAAGCCTGCACACCCTGGATGGGGTATGGACGCATTTGTTTTGTATGGAGACGACAGTGTATAGACGCTTCACAGTATGCTGTGGTAAGTAGTATAAGGTACTTCTGTTTCTTCGGACTTAAAGGCTTATGGGTAGGGTGGAGCGAAAAACACTTTTATTTCAAATTTCAAACGTCACCATGTGTAATAGTTGCGATTTTATTACTGAAATGACCCCCCTGAAATATGGATTACATTATTCGATATCTTAGGCTTCTCCAAGAACCTCGAAGTTCGCAAGATATAGGGGAAATGCTTTAAAAGCACTTGCTTTCTCCATTTTGTAAATATAAAAAAAACACTGTGTCACCATGTCATTTAATATCACCTTTCAGTGTATAAACACCGAAAGGTGATATTAAATGGCATGGTGACACAGTTAGGGAAGACCAAGTCCGTGGGAAATTACAGAAAATTGCATCACTGAAATCGACCCTGAGAGTCGAGGATGATATTTCAGAAGATGAGACAAATACGAATTCTACGGCAAAACCAGAAGAGCCGGGTTCCCAGTCATTTGTTGGCCTCGGAGAAAGATTATGATTTCACTCTACGTCGCTCTTCAAAACCCAGGCGTCAAATGACATTGTCTGCATTTTCTAGAAAGAGCAATAGGCAATGCATCAGCGATCGAATGGCAGCTGATCTTGCGTTTGCGTTGCTTCATGATGTAAGTCAACAGGTTCAGTCGAAAGAATGTAATTCACCTGTTACTCACCGGTATAAAACACGACGAAAAAAGGAAAAATACCAGTCAAGCAATTCAAGATGAGGTAAGCTCGACTGATCGCAAGATTGTAGCTCTACTTTGGGACGGAAGAAGAGATGAAACTCTTACGAATACACAGACAGATGATGGCAAGTGGAAGAGCATATCGCACTTGTTCAAGAACCAGGTTCGGTCTATCTGTCTATCTAAAGAGTGCAAAGGACATTTCCGACGGTATCTTCAGCTTATTGAACCAGCGTATCTTTGACATATGCTCGTGCAAGTGTACTTGTTGGAATCGGTCTTTATTAGAAGTGGGTAATACCGGCACAAATGCCGGTATAATTAAGCGCCTTGAAGAGAAGCTCAATTTTTCCGTGCATTGGATAATATGCCAACATCATTTTAATGAACTGTCTTTACGCCACCTCACTGAAGCACTCGACGAGAAATCGAAAAGTCCAAGAGGATTTAGTGTATTGATTGGAAAGCGCCTGAAGACGAGAGCAAACCTTCCTATCGTTAATTTCCAGGAAATTGAAATTTCGTTTCAGTCCGACATCAATTTTGGTAATCTTAGTTCGGATTAACTTTATTTATGGAAAATTTGTAAGGCAGTCTCTGCAGGTGATTACCCGCAAGATCTGGCACATCGGGGTCTTGGAACACTTACACATTCCCGTTGGCTGACCCACGCAAACGCATTCTACGTTTGTATGTTGAACTAGTGATCCAACACCACAACTTATCTCATTAACCATCTTCGTAATAAAAATATATGCACCATCGCGGTTCACGATCAAATGTAATGGTACCTGCAGAGATGGTCCAAGGAATTTGCAGCTTTTTATATCTCGGTTTCAGTACCTTCCAGATAATTTAAAGGAGTCGTCCAATACGACACGTATTTTGCCCTTGCAGAAAGTTTGCTTGCTGCAATGTTGTTTGACGACACAAGGTATGTCCTTGAGCTTGCTGTCCGACGCATCGTGAAGTCCAAGAAATTTTCCGAACAAACAACTACCATTAGAAAGTTTCCGATTCTTAAACCGAATTTCCAGAGCAATGATTACATCAACCTAATCGACTGGCAAGAGTGTGTTGCGACTGAGCTTCTTATCACACGGAAATGGAAGGACGGTCGGTTTCTAGAATTACTACAGTCGGAAAAATATCCAAGTTCTTGCCACGAACTTACAGAAATGCTCTGCCATTCTCAGGCAGTTAAGAGGATGGTTAAGATTTTAAGAACTTCTTCTGCTCATCTGTACGGCCTTCTTGCAAGAGATGGATTCATCAGAGCAAACATTCTGTATAGGAAGCTGATGCCAAGTATTGTGAAAAAGTCTGATTTCCAAGTGAAATGAACTCGTTCCTCAATTTCTGATACGAGGTCAGGCTGGTGTCTATCATATTTAAATAACTTACAATGCCATTTTCAGAGAAATTGGACAAACTTTGAGCTCTTTGAGGAAACCTAAGAAATTAACTCACGTCTGCTGAATTTTTACCCCTGTGTTTTTACACTCAAAGATGATATTAAATAACATGGTGGCAAGGTATTTTTTTATATTTACCAAATGGAGAAAGCTGGTATTTTTAAAGCATTTTTCCCTATAACTTTCAAACTTCGAAGTTCTTAGGGAAGCCGAAGATATCGAAAAATGTCATCCATATTTCGGGGTGTCATTTCAGTTATTAAATCGCAACTATTGCACATGGTGACGTTCCAAATAAAAAAAACGTTGTTTTCGCTCCACCCTACTTATAGGATTTTATAGGAGAGCTCCTTGTGTATGCAGTTCAGTAACATCAAAAAACTTTCTCCACCACGTGGTCAACAAACAGAGCTGGTTTCAAATATTTTGTTACCATGTTTCGATGTGAAAGAGCTTACAGAACGTTATACACATGCGTGTATTGACATTGTACACTTAAAAACAGATTCAGAACATAGAACATATTTCGCTGGCATTTATGGAGTTGGATCCATTTTGCAAATCTGTCGAAACTGTTACGCATGTTTGTCAATGGTTTTATGGAGCAGTGATATCAAAATCCCAACATTCCTTCACGCGCTTGAAACGAAAGGAAAGGCCACATTGGTGGCATACAGGAAAAGTAACGTTTTACTTTTATATCATTTCGAACAGTTTACTCTGTACATTTCTGCTGAGGATGTCATTTGCAACTACGCGCCAACTTCCTACATTGTATCATTTATTTAGAGAGAGGGATTTGAATGCCGTAATGATCTACTTAGTGGTGGCCCAGCCCGCCACATTCCAGTGCTTCGCAGATTACTTGCTGCTTCACTGAATCCGCTGCTAGCGAGTAAAGAACTTTCGACAGTTTAAACTTCATAGTTTTTGTTTTGTTTTTTTCGTTTTTTCAATTCAATTCATTTTTTTTTGCTGAGCAAAAAAAATAACAAAAAAAAAAACAGTATTACAGATAAATCAGTTAAAATGATGCCCAGCCAGGAAGCAGGGGAAAAAGGCCAGCCAGGCCTGACAAGGTCCCATGCTCCCTAGAAACACAGTGTCCTTACTGCAGAGGAGAAAACTAGAGCGCTTTCTTGAACGAAGTTCTATATCAATGGCTTGAAATGCAATCACAAGCTCCAATAAACGAATGTGTGACAGTTTGATACTATTTAGATTGCCATGGATATTTCCCACTGCAATAATCCAAACACCGGACGTGTTGATTATCGCAAGAACCGTTAATCGAAATAATCCAAACACTGTTATTATCCAAACACTGGACGTATTGATTACCGCAAGAACTATAACGAAGTGAATTTCTTCGTCATTTTTATCCGCGCCGGGGTGATATGGGGAAATGAATTTATGTTTAATGTGTAGTCTCGCACACATTCTTTCAAAAATGTCAGAAATTTACTTCGTTATAATGGTGCCCGAACTATCCGGATGACCCGGCCGTTCAAAATCTCGCATTGGTGTGATGTTATTTCCACACCGCGAGACAGGAAAAATCAGAGAATTCCTTCTCCAGCGCTTCGAAAAATAAAAATGTGTGATGTTGCATTCCACACAGCAGATTGACTGGGAGTTCTCAAGTGCACGTTCTACAGTGGATGGCTGCCTGCAACGATTCATGGTCACGGCTGACCCGTGAGCCATGCCCCCGGCCCTCTTTAGGGGGGGGGACATGTGACGTACCTGCCAGAAGGACGCACACGACATAAAGGCAAATAGGAATCAGAATAAAATCCCGGCGTAGACCAAAAATGACGGAGAAATTTACTTCGTTATAGAACCGTTAATTCAAATAATCCAAACACTGGACATGTTGATTATTGCAAGAACCAATAATCCAAATAATCCAAACACTGGGCGTTTTAAATATCGCAAAAGCCGTTCATCCAAGTAATCCAAACACTGGGCGATTTAATTATCGCAAGAACCGTTAGTAAATATCCACAGCCTTCGGCTACTTTCGCACAAAACAACAGGCAGAAACTGAAGCCGAAGCAAAAGAATATGTCAACAAAAAGTGAGGCCCCTACTAAATCTACTGCTGTTGACCCCAAACCGGTAAAGGAGAGTCCCCCAGCTGCTTCCATGCCTTCAACCTCTGCTACAAGCTCCAAGAGGAGCAAAAGGAAAGGCAAAAAGAACAAAAACAAGACTGCTGGTCAACCAGAAAAAGTTACGCCTGCCCTTCAGACGATAACAAAAGTGCCTCTCGACCCTGCCACTACCGGGGTCATGGATCAAAAGCTGCTCTCAGAGCTTGTAGAGCGCATTGATCCCGCTGTCCTCAAACGTGTTCTGGTTGCCTGTCTGGCAGGTTAAGCCTGAGTTCCCGTGCCTAGTAGCGCATTATGGACAGTCTCAACATAATGTTTTGGAATGCGAAAGGCATCACGAATAAACTTGCTGAACTTGCAAGCTGCCTGAAAGATCATGACATCGACGTTGCTCTTATCTGTGAGTCCAAACTCACACCTAGGATCAAGCGAGTCAGTGTTGCGAACTACCAGGTGTTCCGGCAGGACAGAAATCCGGCCATCCACAGGCAAGCAGCAGGTGGAAATGTCATTTTAGTCAGAATTGGTTTGGGTGCATCCATCGCACCCTTCAAGGATCTCAAGGATGTTGAGGAAACTGACTGTTAATCTAAAAACAAGCTCTAGCTTGATTAAATTAGCTTCCGTTTATAACAGTCCAGGGAAAGTATCTTCTGACGATGATCTTGACATCCTTTTCGGGGACCCCATTCGCACTGTAGTGGCTGGTGACTGGAATGCTAAACATCCGGACTGGTTTTGTCGTTCAACTAATAGTGCTGGGGCCGCACTATCGCAATACATTGACAAGCTGGATCTTACAGTTGCAAGTCCGGTCCATCCTACTTGCACCCCGTCAAACGGAGTTGGCGATGTCATTGATTTTGCTGTCCTCCAGTTTGTGAGGCACTTTCTTCAGGTCTCTGTGGTTTCTGGGCTTGACTCTGATCATGACCCAGTCTTATTGAGATTAAACGGAGTCGCAGCCACCCAGCGGACGATGATGTATAATGATTGGAAGTTGTTCCAGGAAATTATTGCTCAGGTTGATCCGCCTACGGTGGACACTAGTACTCGCTCGAACGTCGACAGTGCGGTGGAGAAACTCACTCGTTGCACACAGGCAATCTTGGATCGATGCAGGAAGCCCTCAGCTCCTGTCTGAGACCCTTATGCACTTCCTCCACGTATTGTCCGGATGATCCAGGAGAAGAACAAGTTCCGGAGGATCTGGCAGCGGTCGATATCTGCCGACAACAGGGTTCGCTATAACTCGTGTCGCGATCTCGTTAGGGTGGAAATCCGCGCGTTCAGGAAATTCCAACGGAACAAATACCTTCTCAACGCGGGTCAACCTCGTCAGGATGTTGTGTGGACCACCCTTCGGAAACTCCGGTGTAGTAAGACTGTCATACCGACCATTATCGGTTCACAGGGATTGGTGTACGGTGATGACGAGAAGGCTGGGGTCCTTGCTGGAGCCCTGGAGGAACAGTTCTCGCCTCATGGACATCTAAAATCCTAGGCACACGGATAGGGTCATGGCGGCTTTAGCTACATACGATCTTCATGACACAGACAAGTTCATCTCGCCTGTTAGTTACCTCGAGGTAACTCGACTCATCAAAAAGCTAAAGGTGAAGAAAGCTCCCAGAAGAGTTGGAGTTTCGGCAAGAGCTGTTCAACTGCTCTCTGAGAGCTGGATTCTGATACTGGTGGAGATTTTCAACTGGTCTCTCCGGCTGAATTATTTCCCTAGGGACTGGAAAACAGCAGTGGTAGTGGTGTTGCCCAAACCTGGAACCAATCACATCTTACCTGAGAACTACCGTTTAATATCTCTCGTGCGCGTCCTGGGCAACTCCTTGACAGGATCATCTTGTCTAGGCTTCTAGAGTTCTGTGAAGCTAATGGTGTGATTCCTGACGAGCCGGGTGGTTTCCGGGCGAGCATGCTACAAACCACCAGTTGATCAGACTTACGGAATTCGTTTCTGAAAGACGAGATAAGAGCGAGTATTTCACTGCTGTCTTTCTGGACATCAGCAAGGCTTTTGACCGCGCTTGGCATGATGGTCTCCTGCACAAGTTGCAGAAGCTTCGATGCCCTCGCCCACGTGTTGAGCTGATTGGCTCGTACCTAAACAGCCGCAATTTGATTGTTAAGATTAACGGTGAGATTTCTTCGGAAAAGAAGATTCGGGCTGGCGTTCCTCAGGGTTCGGTTCTTGGACCAAAGCTGTTCTCCATTTATCTGCACGACTTACCCAAACCCAAACAAATACAGGTCATGATGTACGCAGATGATACAGCTGTTGTCATCCAGTCCTTGAACAAAGGCAGAGCAGTGAAGCTCCTCCAGGACTTTCTCTCGCAGCTGGAAACCTACTATACTAACTGGCGAATCAAGATCAATCCGTTTAAGAGCAGTGCGCTGTTGTGTTTTGGATCTCTCCAAGGAGTACCGAAACTCGTTATGTTTCAAGAGACAATTCCCTGGGCTACCTCCACTAAGCATCTAGGGTTCCAACTAGATTGTCGACTTTCTAGGGTGGCGAACACCACCTACCGCACGAATAAAGCTATACAATGCCTTGGGCAGCTAGGTCCACTACTCCGCCGGAAAAGCTTCCTTACCACACAGCACAAAGTACTGCTGTACAAGACGGTCGTAAGGCCGGTGCTTACCTACGCCTCCTCCATCTGGATTGGTATTAGTAGGAAACAGCGAGAGAGAATCGAGAGGGTGCAGAGCCGAGCACTTCAAATGGGGTCACTGGGGTTCCCCCTTGGACCCCACTTCGGAACCTGAGGAACAGACTTGGAATCGAGAAAGTACATGAGTTTTCCACCAGACTCGCCAAAAAATTCTTCAAAAAGCGGAAACCCACTCTAATGGACTTGTTAGGGGCGCGATTGATTAAAATCCCAGAGAAATCCTTAGGTATCCCAGAACTAAGGCGGCGATCGTTGACCCCCTTGACAGAGATAGAGTAAGTATGTGAACACTGGTGGGTGTTAGACAGACCACTACCCCCTTCTTTTTCAGATTGGCATCGAGATGGTGAAAATGGATTCTGCTCGGACATTTGAGTTTGGTATCGTTAAGTTTCATTCACTCCCTGGTGCGTCGGCGGCCGGGTGGTGTTGTGGTTCTCTGTGATGTTGTGCACTACTTCGTTCCCTTTACCCCCTTCCACACGGACTGGTGTAACGGATCACCCTCTCCTTTTACTACATTTTTCTGTTTGTCTTTCCTATTGAGTTCACTTACTCAGATCTCCTAGCTTCCTATTTCTAAGGGCAGTTTTAGACCTGGGGTCAGACACCCTCTTCCTAAAACTCCTTCAAATATCGTGCTATCGTGCTACTTTCGCACGAAATGAGTCAAAAGCGTTGTATGGATTAGTGCGCCTAGTATATTTATCCGCTGAACAATTTTCACGTGATAATTGAATGGTTATCTCTTCTTTTTGTGAATTACCTTCTTCGTGTAGTCATTAAAACGTCAGAGCATTATTTATGCTGACATTTGTTTAAATGCTCTTTTTCTCTGTTTGCAGTCGAAAGGAGAATTCAGCTTCTTAATACACTGCTGGACAATTGCTAAGGACGGATCATAAACGGCTATATAGCGCATAAAAAAGTAAGTGTGGTTGGAAGCCAAGTGAAATAAAATAATGTCAGAATGCCAGAACATTACAAGAAAGACAATTTATTGTGCTCTGAAATCCAGAAGGCTTTGGAACGTCTTCAAAGGGACATACAGGCCACTTTGTGCAGAATACGTAAACGTGAAAAAAATGCAATTACCGTCCGCAGGCGTTCCAGCGTAAGATGTCAATACGGGATATGGCCACCATGGAGGGCGATGCAAGATTCCACACGTCGTGTCATGCTTTGCACAACATTATCAAGCAGCTGTTGGGGGATGAGGGTGTCCTTGTTTATTGGAGGTCACTGACGACCAGCAAGACTCCTCCCCAAATCATCCCACACATTTTCAATGGGATTCAGATCTGGAGAACGTGCTGGCCATACGAGGCGTTGAATATCCTCGCTCTCAAGACACTCCTGGACAGCGACTGTTCGATGACATGTTGCGTTGTCGTCCATGAAAATTAATCTATCACCGACAGCACCACGGAACATGCGAACATGAGGTAGCAGAACATCATTCATGTATCGTTGGCCAGTCATAGTCCCAGTTGGAAGCACATAGAGGGACGTACGGCCATTGATCATGATGCCAGCCCATACCATGACACTACAAGCCGGATATCGGTCCCATTCCTGTATGTTTGCTGGACAATATGCGGTACCACTATCACGTCAGATCAGTTGTCGTCGACAATCAGACGATAGACTGTATCTACTCTCATCTGAGAAGAGGACAGCAGACAAGTCGTTATCAGTCTAATTGCGATGTTGATGGCACCATTGCAAACAGGCGATACGGTGACGACTTGACAATGGGATGCACTCAACAGGACGGCGGGCGTATAGTCCTCCTTCACGCAAACGTCTGGCGACAGTTTTTCGGGAGATCCGGTTGCCAGTAGCAGCCATAAACTGATTGCTACCTCACTAGCTGTGCTGCGCCGGTGTCTTTTTGTTGATAGCACTATGTACCGATCTTCTGCAGGTATCGTACTGCGAACACGACCTCCCCCGTGACGTTTGCTGCACTCTCCATTTGTTTGAAATGATTTCCAAAGCCTTGAAACAATACTGTGACTGACGTCGAACTCCCTGGCAACATCTGTTATTTTTCGTCCTTCTTCAATCTTGACAATAATACGGCCACGCGTAAAATCATCTAGGTGATGTCTGGAAGACATACTGAAAATTGCAAGTTCGTCAATTGATTCTTTCCCTTTCAACTTTGCGTTTGAACAACAACGGTCAATACGCGTCAAATCCTTTATATCTCTTATCAGCGCTATGACTTCACGAACAAGTTCGGCAATCCAAAATTTGCATACGCACAACACGTCTTATTATATCCCGCACTTATGCTAATTTCCACATTTTCCTGCCTTCCATATTATGGTTGCTATCGTTGCTAATGTCATCCGTCCTTAGCAATTGTCCGGCAGTGTAATTTAACTGGGAATATTTTAAAATTCATTTGAAAGTAAAAAATGTCATTCTGTTGCTTATGGTGTTACAATTTTCGGCATCTTGAATTCGAGTCTGATGCTCACAAATTCGCTTCGCTGATTTTTTTGTGTAAACCATAAAAATGACACCTCATAGGTTTTTGCCTATTCTATCGAGATAGACACGGATTCGAGACTCACATAAGCCATGGGTTTCGCGTTTGTCTTACGGCACTGGCTGCTTCTCTTCCCTGGAATCAGTGACCCTAAATTATGGATGGGCGAAAACTTGTTCACAACATCCTTCCAATAGCCGAACATATCCGCGATTGAAGTAATTTTTTAAATCGAAAAATTAAGAGTGACATAGAGAAAACGTGGAATAACTTTAAGCCGTCGAGCGTGAAATTTGAAGAAAAAGGTAAAGAGAACATATTCATCATAGCCAAAGGTGTCCCAAAAAGAAAGGAGATTTTTCCAACAGATTTTTAGAATCTGATATACTATTTTAAATAAAAATATACCCTGACGCACTTAAGTACCTAGCTTCAGAACAGCGAATAATATAGAACTAGTAATTACGACTGAAATATTCCTTATGGCAAAAGCTATGCGATAAAAATAAAAGTTTTCAAATGCGACTTTTAGAAGCACATATACCAAGAAAAAGGTTTATACACACGTATGTACTCCTAGCAGAGAATTTGTGCTTCTCTTAAATAGGATAACGTTCCAATTTTTAACCTACAGAACATAATTTTTTATGAAAAGAGTTTTTCACACACACACAATAGAATTAAAAAAAGAGATATTATTGCTGTCAAAAATGCAGATTAACGTTACCTTACGTCCCAACTGTGCATTATGAAAACGTTTCTGTTTGAAATATATTTATAGCCATAGCTTTGTGTATATCGGTGTTCATGAAAGCAGTGACTAATCTTTTAAAACTCTGCAATATCATGTGAAAACAACTTATAAATACTAAATCTGCATTTTAGAATGATAAGAATAAAACCTATCTTTTAAACACGTTTCATATTATAAATGCATTGGTGATCAAAATATTTTTTTAGAAAAATCGAAAATCATTTGACCTGATATTATTCAAAAAGGGACATAAAAAGAAAAAAATTCAAAAGCGTTTTTGCAGAAATTTTTACCACAATCTCTGTATACGCAGTTTTTAGAAAGGTGAAAATGTAAAATATTGCTTTGAACATTTATGCATATTTCCTACTCAACTTTACATCCTGCTTTACTCGGTGTCCCTGGTTCTAGAAGTACGATTTAAAAAAACCTTCTGACCCCGGATATGAGTCTGGAAGGAAGTTTTGACCACTGATGCATGTGATTCATGCTTGACCTGACTTTGTACTTTATATTCGTTTCTCTGCGTCTCCAACTCCTATGTTCCAAGGTGCGATCCAATGTGTGTTTGAATTGCATACTGTTTATTCATAAAAAATTAAACTAGAATTTAAGTCCAGTAAATTTCTGAAATCCACGTCTGCAGAAAAAATCGCGATCACCGTCCTCTCAGTAAATAAGACAAAGGGCGACAACTTTTGAAGTTGCACAATGCCGTTACTCAAAAGAAGTTAATACGCATCATGCACAGTTGCACAAATTTCATTTCATAATGAGTGAAAGGCCGTTTCGCAATAACACAATCGCCCCATTAAATTAAAAGGACGTGATTTTGCCATTGAGGAAAAAATATTTTCCGGTAGGATTGCTTTTAATTGCATAAGATATGCCACACAAAGTTACGCGTGAATTGGTTTCTGGGGAAATAACATTAACAAAATGATGCTGTTTGCAAAGGTCGAGGGAAGGGTGTGCTTTCTTTTTCTGCAAAATTAACGAGTTCAGTTGAAGTAGTTCCTTTCCCTTTTAGATACAAATTTGCTTTACGTTAATTAATTATTTTTTTACAACGAATTTTCTAGAAAACGTAGTTGTTATACAAAAGACTTCTATTGTTTGAAATTTGAATGGCCCTAATTAATACTTTTTGCCGGAGAGTGAAAAAGAAAAGAGTAATCTTTTCATTGCTTTAACGTAATTATGCGTATCTGCTGATTTTAATATCTTTCGAAACCCCACAACGAATGAAACTCAAAATGGCGTACGTTTTAAACAATGCTAGACAGATTTTTCTTGTAGAATTTATCTACATGTAATTACCAATTTCATGATAAAAATGTATTTTATCACCTGAAATGATTCTAAAATGTTTCTCACACTTTCATGTTTGATATAACATAGACGAGGAATGAAAATCAGAGAATTATTTCTCTCTCTTCTCTGGTATAATGTACAATTAGTATGATGTTTAGTCTGCAGGAAGACACGTTTTCATTAAATAAATTTAAAATTAAAATTATATTTAGCAATAACTAGGGATTCTTTTTTCTTGTTTCGAAGTTTGGCATACTTCACGAGCGTCTAAATCAATAGGGAGTCTCTCATTCCTAATATAGGTCCAGCGATTCCGCGAGAAACTTAGCAATTTGGGGCGGTCCAAGTCCCATCTGGGACTGCGTTCAGAAAGCTTGGAACATTAGCTAAAGTGCCTCACCTCTTGAAGTCTCTGTCAATGATGAGTCTCATTATAGCACGAGGAATTTTCGTATCACCTCTCAGCTATTATTACACTGGTGTGCAAAAATTAAGGACGAAGAGGAGAAATTAGCATAACAGCGGAACGAGCAGGCAGAACGGACCGAAAGACCACTCAATAGATAGACTAGGGTCCGGTACGGTAGGGCATGCGCATATATGCAGCATGACGAGGGGGTGGGGGTGTTGAAAGGGTATAAAGTACACGGGCGGTGTACGCTCAGCAATTCGGTGAAAGCTATTGCACGGTATACATCGGTTTGAACGACGTCGAGTTGCTGCCACCGTGTGATATTGCCAACAGGCAATCCATTAGACGAAATCTGGATGACTTTACACGAGATCGCGTCATTGGGAAGTTGGAAGAAGGTTGAAGTGTGACTAGTGTGGCCGAGGAGTTCAGGATCGCTCACAGCATCGTTTCACGAGCTTGGATAGCATTTCAAACGGCATTAACAGCTGTCCGAGAGTTTAGTAGTGGTCGTACACGAGCAAACCACTGCGGCGGACGACCGGTATATTTTCCTACAAGTGAGAAGAGACAGACGGCAGACAGCGGGAGAAATCGCAAGGCACATGCAACAGACAACCGGACGTCCGTTATCGCGTTTTACCGTAGCCAGGAGGCTGCAAAAAGGTGGTCTATTTGTACGACGACCAGTACGGTGTGTGCCATTAACGCCTGCTCATCGGAAACGGCGGTTTCTGCGGCGCCAAGAACACATAAGCAATGGGGTCGAGTTCTCTTTACGAATGAGAGCCGATTTAGTCTGACGAGCGATTCTGGACGTATACACATCTGGAGAGAGCATGGAACACGCAATCACAACTCCAACATCATCGAAAGGGACCAGTTTGGAGGTGGCGGAGTTCTCGTTTGCGGCGGTATCATGCTTGATAGCCGTACGGACTTCCACATCTTCCAAGGAGGTTCAGTCACTGGTGTTCGCTATTGTACAGAGGTTCACGTGCGTCTGTTCAGAGGTGCTGTGTGTCCTGAGTTCTTCGTCATGGACGAAAACGCTACACCTCATCATACAGTGGCTGTCTCACAGCTGTTGGAAAGTGAAGTTATTCAACGCATGGATTGGCCCGCAAATTTCCCCGGACCTAAATCCAATCGAAAACGTGTGGGACCTTCTCGGGATACGCTTGGCAGCACGTCACCAGCCGCCAGCCACATTCCGCAGCTGCGATTGGCGCTACAAGAGGAATGGACCGCTATGCCTCAATAGCTCCTTGACAACCTCGTCCTCAGCATGGGCAGACGTTGTAAATCCGGCAACGCAGTCAGAGGTGATCATATCCTCTACTAAAGACTGAATTTTTCTTGGCAGCTGCCTGTCACATGGACGTTTCTGTCTTCTGTCCAGTTGTGCTCGAAGCTACCTTTTCAATAAAGTGCCTTTGTATCCTTTGGATTCCCTGTTTGGACGGTTTTGCTCACTTGTCCCATATTTTTACATCTTGGGGATCTCATGGTATGGTTTGGGTCGATGTGGAGCCCTTCTGCACGACGTTAAATTTGAAAAACCGTCTCGTCCTAAATTTTTGCACGGTAGTGTTTGTGTTAGAAAGCAGTAGCTATTACAATCAGACGTGACTTGTGTCACTTATATGAACCCAAAATAAGTGGAACGTTAAGGCATTGGGCACAAATCGTTCGGTCTATATTCTTTTGCTATTTAGTAAATAATTTATTCACCGACTTAAAATAGAACATATTCATTCGACGGGGTGTAAAACGTCCCTTTCCTGTCCGAAACAGTTTTTTGGGAAGACAAAATGCGCCCACATTCTTACCCCTGCAACTTCCTCTGCATGTTTCATATGCTTTTCTTCTTCTTTCTCTTTATTTTTTTGATGATGCAGAAACCTCCTGAAATGTAGGAACGCATATGAAACAGTTGCACTCTCGTGGAACACTATATTTCATTTTAACGGAAAACCAAATGAGTTTGATTCAAGCAGAAAGTGTGTGTTAGAAGGATTAAAACAATCAGTATCATGTTAAGTATTTAATTATTCATTATTCAGTTTCGTATCTTGAAAATCTATTTCTGTCAGTAGTTGTTCTGATCATTTCTTTATTAGATAAGAGATTCATTCTGCACTCACGGACAACGAAGTTTGCTCACCAAGAAGGAAGCATCGGGTTGAACTGAAATTTTAAGGACGTAATGATACAGATGAATGATACACATGATGGCAAAAACAGAGCTGAAGGACAATTACAGAGGAATCTGTGACACACAGTCCGATCATCTTCAATAGCGTGTCGCACCACCTCTTGCGGCGATGCATGCTGCAATACGGTCCGGCATGGAGGCGTGCAAACGCCTGATGTTGTCTTGCGGTAGACTGGCTTAAACGTGTTGGAAAGTGTGCCCTAAATCACTGTTAACGCCGCACGGCGGCAGCTGGCGTTTCTACTGGTCTCACACATGCTCGATACGGGACATGTCCGAGGAGCGAGTAGTCCATGGAAGTGCCTGGAAAATGAGGGACCCAGTCCTGGGCAACCCGAGCCGTGTGACAGCGGGCATGATCCTGCTGATATAGCGGACCGGGAATCCCGGCCAGGAATGGAAGCACATGGGGCCGTAGGATATCATCCACATACCTCTGGCCCGTCAATGATCCACGTACCACCACTAGAGCTGATTGGCTATGGTAAGCATTGGCTGCTCAGACCATAATGCCTGAAGTGGGGGAGGTGTGTGGCTTGATGGCGAGGATGGGATTGTGCCATTGACCCAGGGACCTCCACACCCTGTCACGATGATCATCGGTCCCCAAAACAAAGCGGCACCCATCACTAAACATAACACGTCGCCAGTCTGTGGCGTTCCACGTCGCTCTAGCCTTTCACCGCTTCCCATGGAGCCGGCGATGTTCCGCTGTTAATAGCAGCACACGTAAGGGCTGCTGGGAACGCAGATTTGCTTCCGCAAGGTGTCGAGAAATAGTTCGGGGGCACACAGGAGTCGCTACATCTGTCTATATAGTGGACCGAGTCTCCGTGGGATCCGTTCGTGCGTGGCGCCCGATCCGTCGATCCTCTCTACCGGTCGTCCTCCTGTTCCGTCCGGAGCCACTCCCCTGTGTGGCAGTGCCATCACGTGTCCACTGCTCCCAACACGGTGGGACGGTATGGCCAGAATAATCTACGCGGCAGGCTATACGGCGTGCCGATCCCACTCCGGTTTTCAGCCCGATAATCCGGCCTCTCTCAAAGCCAGTAAGTTGCAAAAATCGACGTCTCTGGCGTGTACTCGGCATTCCTCTCTTTCTGTACTCTTGCTTACGTCGGCCGGTGCTATTCGGTGTCATGGTGCATCGACTACACGCCGGGTTATAAGGCTGCCGGTTGGTGCTTGCAGCGCAACCACTGGGTGTGAGGTCATGCGCAATCGCACTAAACGTGGATCAGTTGCATACCAGCGCGCACTCTAGCTATTTGAAAAATTTCGCGGTTGTAGCATGTTTTCTTCTAGGTGAACAAATTTCATTGTCCATGAGTTTATGATTCATTGCTGTAGTCACTCTTTTCACAGGAAATAAAATCTGCGCATAAGACCGAGCTTCTGCGTGAGGATGTAGGGTACCTTTTAACCCTTTTCAGCCCAAAAGTTTATGTTTGAAATTGGAAAAATTCTTTTCGGTTTTTCGTGGTATGTTTGGCTTGTAATCTCGAAACACATAATGTTTGTGAACAAAATTGTGATACCAAAGTTCAAATTTCTGATAATCTGACTTCCTTTTCTTTATTTTGTTTCCTTCTTGAACATGAAAATACATCGTTTTTTTCAAAAGGTAGTTCTGTTTTGATATCCCATCACTAAACTAAGAAAATGTTCAGCAGAATATTTTTAACTTCACATGGAAATCGCGGAAGCAGTTGGTTTTTCTTGTGAAACACAAAATCATATCACATTTTCGGCACACAACGTAGGAAAATCCTGTCTTGCGGTGTTTACAATGTTGTTTTGGATAGTTTTCTATCAGTTACAATGAGCTTAGTATGTAAGATTTTGGTGTTAGAAGGACCGAAAATTCAAAGAATTTTATTCCTGAACAACATTGGCTGGGAAAGGTTGAACAACCGAATTCTTCAGGCCCATGTTCTTAACAGCAGACACATCATACGCACTTTTCTGGCGTGAAAGTTTTACACTTCATTCTGTTGGGTTTCTGGTTTGACTACCGCAGAACTACAGTATGCTGCTGTACTCATCTGTTCATTCACGAAAAGGGCAGGCCATAACAACGGCACGTCTAGCTGTCTTGTCTTTTGACTCGTTTGACTATTAAAAGATTAGGTCATTTGTAAGAATTAAACACATTCAAAATTTGAATTCACATTATTTTACTGATGAAACTTTTACGGCTGAAACCACGGAAACGTGAGGAACGACAGCAGTATCTCTGCAGAAGTCTCCCGACTTTTCCCTCTCCTGTGCTTGAAGAACCAACCAGCGCACATCTATCTGCCTTAAGCTATCACTATCTATCTGCCTTAAGGTATTACTATCTATCTGCCTTAAGCTATTTCTCTCTCCAATCTTTCTGTTTTGGACTTCGTTTTTCAATAAGGTATTTATCCTTAAGTTCTTTAAAAGACGAAACTATGCGCTTTCTTCCTTTTTATTACCAAATACATAACATCCAGCAGTGAGTTTTTGAAATTATGCCTAAAAGTTTGAGAACTCATATAGTGAAATATAAAAGGTTTTGGGTGAGACATGTGATGTATGTCAGTGAAGCTTGAGTTGTGTGCTAAGATCGCTACAAATGGAGACGTTTGCTACGTCAACGGTAAATAAGGTAAATAAATAAATAACGCCATCAGTAACTTTGATTTCGCAGATGACCTTGATAACCCTAATGTCTCAAAGAACAGCTAATGGATATGAAAGAAGCTTTCGTTGCCACTTTCATGATAAAACTTAACGAGATTACATTATCACAAATCAATTCCTGATACCTGTTAATCGTTTTGTTTTGCACATCGGACTACTATAACTTTATTTTGACAGGAATGATCTTTCATAAACATACTGAAAATTTCAAGCATTATATTAATTACGCTTTGCTTCGTCTGAGCTTCTGTGAACAAATTCGAAATTCATTTCCGAAATTTTAAAGTTGGATGAACTTGCGCAATTTTTCACGAAAATTAGAGCATTTTTCAGGATATTTATCCATTTCTGAGTGGGAAAATATGTGGTAAAGTTCAACAAGGGAAAATATTGATCACCTTTTACAATTTCCGAAATCTGAAGCAATTGCACCTCAGAGTAACTTTTAATGGCGAACTAATTAAATCGGTGACATCATGAGAAGGCCATCGGAGAAACTGCCCCTGGTATTTTTGCAGCAGTACAGCGATTATTTAAGGCAAGATGGTAAATTAGCATGGGGCGTGTGAAAAACCGAGAAAAAGTAAGAACAAGAAAATAAAGATTTCCGCTGTTTCGTTCCTAAGACCCATCTTTAGTACATGCCCTCAGGGTTCAGCCAGGAAATCAAGAACGTTGGCTCCTTTGCCCTTGATTTCGAATGGCGGTGGAGTTAATTATGAGAAGAAAGTGGTTTCTCAGAAACGAGAGGCAATTTTTTTCAAATGTGAGTGAATAAACACATTCTCATAAAATAGGAGCAGTTGATTCTGAAAGTAATGCACACTATAGCATCAGTGTCATCTTCTTTTTACTGTTCTGTCTTGTTTGTCGATAGAAGCAACGCTGCTCGTGTGGAACGAATCAGCTGGGAAATGAGCAACTCGTTCTCTAAAGCTGCAAGGAAATGATTTAGAGCAGTGCGATGTAGATTCGAACGTTCGCGCACTTGTCAAATATGGAACCACAAATAAATACCTTGAAAAAATGCTACAGATTTCATAAAAATGCGCGTACGTTGTTATTTCTGTAGTATCACTAGATACCTTCAAACAATTGATTGCCTGTAATAGGTAATACAGCCTTTTGGAGACTTAAAGGCTATTTAAAGGAAGATCTTACACCGTGTTTTAAAAAAACTTCAATGCATGTGTTAACCCGATATTCACTTATGGAAATGAAACGTGGAGTATCACAGAACGACAATGTGAAAAAATAAGAGTATCGGTAAGAAAGTTATAGAGAAGAATGTTAGGAACAACAAGAAGAGCCAGAGTTAGAAATGTACTTATAATAGAAAGAACAAGAATAATAAATATTATAAAAGTAATAAAGGAATCAAAGTGGAGATGGGCTGGACATGTTGGAAGATTAAAGATGTATAGCGAAGTAAATGTCTCCGTCATTTTCTTCCACGCCGGGGACCGAACCCGAGTCCTCTTATTCCGGAAGAGGTCGCTCTACCAACTGAGCTACGCAGACGTTCGTTCTCGCTGCTATGTGCCTTTATGTCGTGTGCGTCCTGCGGGGCAGGCAGAACCGGAATACTGTACAACCACAAACAGAAGAAAAAGCGTACTCAGCTGTACCATCACAAACAAAACAAGAAAGACAAGAAGAAGAGAATACCTGATCAACGTGCATACAATATTTCCCACTAGAAAAAGGAGTAGAACGAGCGGAAAATAAAATTCGTTTCCGTGAGCAGGCAGTGACTTAACAACTTGCAGTTATTTAATTTAAATAACGTAATAATTAATTAACGTAATAACCGTAAAAGAGGATGGATAGGGATGCCAAAAATAACATTTGTCGTTTGACTTTTTTCCAACTGGCACACGGGAAGTTTCTTTTCTGTACATAACGAATCGCTGTACATCATTTGTACAGCGATGCAATACATTATAATATAAAAAGTATTCGAATACTCTCAAATATTTGCGTAAGTACAAAGACCGGTTGCGCAGGAAGGTGCGCTATGAGTGTGGAAGTATGTATATAAAGCTGAGGTATTTTGTTGTGTTATCAGTAACTTTGAAGAGGATATGCCGCGTCGACCTGAACTTTTCCGAGTTCCAACGTGGGCTGTTCATAGGATGTCATTTGAATAACCTCTCCATACGGACCATTGCATTTAAACTGAACATACCAAAATCGACTGCATGTCATGTCGTGAAGAAATGGAAGCAAGTCGGTGCAACTACTGCAAATATACTTTCAGGAAGGCTGCACAAACTGACGGAAAGTTACAGAAGAGATATGGTAAGAAAAGAAATGTTAAGAAATCCCGTTCTTCCTGTCTGTTTTCATCGCTGATGAAGTAGGAAATGCTTGTAATGTCTCGGTTAATACCAAAACTATCCGCAGAGAGTTGCACTGCGTAGGGTATTATGACAGAATAGTGGCACACAAGCCGCACATCACTACCGTGAATACGAAGCGCCGTTTGGAGTGGTGGACGACTGGAAAACTGTTCTTTGGGGTGATAACTCCCACTTTTCACTCTTCCAATCTGATGGGCGTGTATGGATTTGACGACAGCCAGGCAAATGATTTTCGTCGGTACCGGCTCTTACAACTATTAAGTTCGCCAGAGGTTCCATCATGGTATGAGTTGTTTTTCGTGAATGGGACTTGGACTGTATGTTATTATAATACAAATGATGACCTCCGAGTGTACCTCGACGTTCTGTATAATTCTGCCCTACCAACAATGTGGCAGCATTATGGAAATGCCCATTGTCTCTTCCATCACGATTGAGTTCCCTTCTGCACTTCACAGCGTGCGCAGGACAGGTTCCTTGAAAATGAGGTGGCATTGATAGAATAGCCTGCTCAGAGGGCTGAACGTAATCCCATAGAACACCTCTGGGGTGAACTGCAGGGATGAGGAGGAAATTGACAACAACGACAGTCTTCACTCTTCGCTCGGGCAGCTGCTTTTTTAGGACGAATGGCAAGCCATTCTTGTCGAGACCTACCGGGAATTGGTTAATAGCCTAACAAGAATTTAGTAATTACTAAATGTTGGTAAAGATAACTTTGCATTACGAGCAAAATGTCTCATAATATTGCTTCTTCTCGGCTTTTCAGACGTTTCATAATTAGTTGCACTTATGAGAGAAGTTCTTCAAACTGTATGAAGAGAACATCTTCAAACGTTTTTTTTATTTGGTGTTCAACGACCACCGGGATCACCTCATTCAGCTATAAACAGTCGCCTGTCATTAATTAAGGGTCACTGGCTCCAGGGAAGTGAGAAAGCAAATGCCGTAAGACAAACGCAACATCCTTGCCTCACGAGATTCTACCCCTGATCTATCTAGAAGAATGGTCAGAACCCAGCTCTTAGACCACTGTGCCACCAGAGCGTTGCTAAAACTTGTTTCCTTCTTCTGCGCTTAGTGAGCGACTATACCTTTGGTTAGGCGTGATTAAGTTCGTTATAAATGCAGAAAGGTAATTTCGCTTCCAAAACAGAACAGGTGAACTTCTTTGAAATTCATTTTACATTTTATTGAATCAGGTTTGTGAGAAAATATAAAGTTTCCAAATAAGCCCCAATGTTCTATTGAAGTGCTTCTAAATGGTAGAACTGCAGAACAAATGAACTCGAGTTCGTTTTGCCTGTTTTCTTTTACAGAGAAATACAGAAAAAAAAACCCAAGACAATCAATCATGGAGCTGTGTAGTAAACCTGTGTTCTGAAAACATCAACGATTTGGTGAAAATGCTGTCTCTAAAGCTGGGCAGATAAATTTGAGATATAGGATTTCTTTAGTTTTCAAATAGCACCGTAAATATTTACTTTTAGCAGCAAATTATATCACATTGTATTTGAAATATCAAATTATGAAGCAGAGGATTGTGCTGATAAAAGGTAGCTATCCTTCATAGTATTCACTGTCTACCAGTAAAACTAGCAAAGCGCTGCTTAAACTTCTAGGAGTTTTCCCAGGCCAAGGATGATCTTGGTCTTTAAGGGCGATGATAAAATCACGAGAATACCTTTGGAAAAGAAAGCAACTAATTGACACTGAAGAAGAGATTTAGAACTTCATGTCATTGAAATGATATAAAACAAAAGAATAATGCAATTTCTTTTAGATATGCTGACTCATTTGAGTTTCTGAAGACTTAGTCCGTGCTAACTTGGAGTCTTTATAAAAAAGAAAATAATCAATAGATGGATCCAAAAGTTCTTAGAAGTCTTCAAGAATAGCAAAGTCGGCGCACGTGTTTATATTTTGCCGAGAAGGCAAACAAAAAATTAAAAAGATCTAACACTGTGAAGAAACAAAAACCAGTTTTGACGTCGGAGAGCTTATCGTCAAAAATAATCAGCTACACAATCATTCTCAACAGAAGCTGAGTTACAATATATTGCAGGATGCGAGGTAATGTAATTTTCACGACATGTTATTAGAAGATGTGACACTATACCAGGGTTTATGGAATGAACTACAGAAATGAGGAAACTTTCATGAAATAAAATATACGGGGAAATAAAGTGATAAAAGCACTGTCTTTTACAATTTTCAAATTTCGAGCTTAGAAAATCAGGTCTGACTCCACTTTCTTCCGTAAAGAGTTAAAAACAAAATTCAAGTAAGGCTGAATTTAAGGAAAAGTAGTGATACAAAATATGTTAAGGATACCGTTTTATGTATTAGGCAAATAATTGAAACACAAGAATCGGAAATTCGCCAGAAAAGTTGAACAAAATAAAATATGTTGCGTCTTTATGCTTGGAAATAAAGTGAGATATCAGAGGCAATTCCAATCACATAACACAAGGATATGAAAAGCAATTCAAATCATTCTTCTTGAAAAATTAAAAAAAATATAAAGAATGTAAGATCGCACGTTATTATGGACTGAGCGATGTTATCGTCTTTGCATTATCTCCAAGTCTTTCAAATTGTTTCACCGTTTCTAACGCTCTTTGCATTTATGAGCTGTAATTTAATTGCTTGCACCGTTGAATGCCAGTAAGTGGCGACAAATCAGTTGCTGAGCCTTCAGTATGGATTTGTGTAGTCAGATGCTGACTGATAAACCACGCATAGCGCTGTAAATTGTTGGCACTGTGCCGTAAAGCGAACGTACTCGGCTAGTTATCGAGAGTTCTGGGATTCGGTCCCCGCGGTCTCGGATGAAATTTTTTTTTGTTGCTATGCGTTGTTTATATAATAACGTGGACTGAACGGTTTTTCAAAACCATCTTTGACTTAACCCTTTAAGCGGCCGATGTAACTGAACCAAATAGTATCCAAAATTTCATGTATTCCCCAAACAGAAATGTTCACATAGCGACTGGGTTTTACGAAAGCTACAGCGAAACTATTCCTTTCCCGCTGTCATCTCAACAGTACAGACCATAAATATTATAACCGCTCCACTCTAGCCTTCTATTCTCTGCTCCAAAACTAAAGACTTAATGGGTAAGAGATGCTCCCTCTGACATGGACAGCATGCCACTGAGCAGAAACGAGAGATTTGAACATTTTCTCTGTTTTTTTCTGAAATTTGTCGCCATTTTTTTAACCCTTTTAGTGAAAAAAATGGTATTAGTTTTCTTCAGAGGCTTTATACCCCGCACGGGGATAACTGGTTTTCCAGTTATTTGGGGAGCGGCGCTCCCACTGTCCGAGCTGACCTTGTGACTGGTCAACATCTGGGGTCATACCACCGCTTGTTTTTTTTTCGGTGCTGTTCGAGTTTGCAGGGACGGCTGTTTATCCAGCTGTTGGGGAGTCGCGCCCCCACGACATTGTGCCTCGCTTTTTTGGTTTTTATTTATTTTCTGCACAGGCCAGTTGCCCGTGTTGTACACTCTACCTAATCGCTACCACGCTATGTACTAACACCCCGGTCTTGTGGTTTTGGTACCCTCCACTACTAACTGTTTATATTAACCGCTCAGCTCGTAGGTTGATGAGATTCCGTTTAGGTTCCACTCCAGGGTTTTGTCTTCCTTGGATTACTTTTTCCCTTTTAGCTGATTTGGGTGCTAGACCTACCTGCATGTTTGCCGCATGCGGAGACCCGTGAGGCGGAAATGGGATGTCTGGAGGCTGAGGTCGCAGGAGACCGGAGACGTGCCTCCTGTGTACCAACACTCCTCTTCGACCCGGGCTTCGCTGTAAACGGGAGGCTAGAGACTAACCCACCTCTAGTCAGAAGTCTTGTACCAAGTTGTGTACAGGGCTTTAGCGGCTTTTTTGTCGTATAGCACGGCAGGGTAAGCCCGGGGGCTGTGGGATCATGCCAAAGGCGTTGGCATGACGGAACTCTGGAGGCCGAAGTGTCCACCGCCGAGTGCGTGTGATCACAGCCAATGGACTATATCTGCAGCTTATAAGCTCCAGAACTGTGTCCAGCGTCATTGTGTTGGCTTGCAGACCTATAGTTCTCCCTTGTAGGGCTCGGTGGTAGGTGGAGTAGTCTGCAGACGAATCCTCCTCCTTTTTTCCATGGGTAAAACAAACAAAAAAAAAAACCTCCAAACTCAAGTCACCTGAGAAAATGATAGTTGACAACGACTCCCCTTCGTCTTCTCAAGCTACCAAGTTTAGATCACGACCTGGACCAAGAACGTGGAACCTCGTCTTTGGCAGCTGTACAAGTCGCTCTGAAGCGTCGTCACCCCTCGATTGCTGTGAATACGCATGCTATACACTTAGATGTAGAATCCATCGATCCGAATGAGAGACTGCCCACCAGATCTCCCTTTTTCATTTCTAAAGCTTTGGACGCTGCGGTTGGCTCCTTGAAGTCTGTGAGGAAGCTTCGCTCTGGGGACCTGCTTGTCCAAACTTGCAGTGTTTCTCAGAGTAACACTCTTCTGAACCTCACTAGTCTTCAAGGGATTCCTGTCAAAGTGACACCTCACCCGTTTCTTAACACCTCTCGGGGTGTTATTTCGGAGTTTGATCTCTTGGCATGCAGTGAGGACGAATTGGTGAGTGAACTAGCAGATCAGGGTGTTATTACTGCACGTCGTATGATGTTTCAGCGCGATGGTTCTTTGATTAAGTCTAAAAATGTAATCTTGACTTTTAACTCCCCGAAAGTTCCGACAGAAATCAAGGCTGGCTACTTGGTCTGTGGAATTCGCCCGTACATTCCCAGTCCTCTGCGCTGTTTCAGGTGCCAGAGGTACGGGCATTCACAACGCTCATGTAACAGTTCCATTCGTTGCGCAAATTGTGGCTCCAGTGAACATGACGGGGAAGGATGCACTTCTGCGGCCTGCTGTGTTAACTGTGTTTACTATATATCTGTGTTTACTTATGAAGCAGCTTACTCCCGCAACTGTATGAAATGGAAGGACGAGATGGCGATCCAGCGCCTCAAGACCCTGGAAGGCCTCTTGTACCCTGCTGCGAAGGCCAAGTTGGGTATTTCCAACAACCGACAGCGTAATTTTGCCGCAGTAGTTCAGTCTCTGCCAGAACCCGTGCAGCCCTTTGTTCCGCGCCCTGTAGCTCTCGCCGGACTTGCCAAAAGATCTACAGCTCAACAAGCGACACAGGTGGATTTCTCCGAGCTCCAGCTTATTCGACCAGCTGACTCTGCGCCTTCTCTTTTGAAGACGACCGACTCTTCCAGTTCCCAGCAGAAAGCTTGCACGTGTGGAAGAGCTGGCCCTAAATCCACAAATGTGTGCAGTGTCCATCCAACCCTTTCAACTGTCGCGGTCCAACTGACCAACATTGCAACTATCCCAGACTCAGCAAGGTCCCCATCCTCAACCAACATTATGGGGGAACATAAAGTAGAGGAGAGTGACAGTTCGTCCCTCTCCTGTGACTCATCTTATGTGCAGTTGTGTTCGTTTCCGTGATGTGTGTTTTCAATTTTTTTATTGTTGATCGGGGACGCCGCTGCACTGCAGCAGCTCCTAAATGACCACTGCGATACTGCTGCCGTGTTTTCATTTTTTTTTAAACAAATTGACTTTTGTAAACGTATCTGGATTTTGGCCCTATCATCATTTTCATCCTTCAGTTTTACTTAATCAGCTAGTTTCTAACCATTGTACCATGTTTTTAATACTGTTTGTTTCATTGTCTTTTTTGGCCCTTCCATCAATCTCATGGTTCGGTTTTACTTGGTCAGCCAGATTTTAGGATTTATGCCACATTTTATTTTAATACTGTTTTGTGACGTACCTGCCAGCAGGACGCACACGACATAAAGGCACATAGCAATCAGAACAAATGTCTGCGTAGCTCAGTTGGTAGAGCGACTTGTTCCGGAATAAGCGGCCTCGGGTTCGAATCCCGGCGTAGACCAAAAATGACGGAGAAATTTACTTCGTTATAGTTTGTTTCTCTTGTGTCTGGCGCTCTTTGGCCAAACATGGCCCTTGCGCCATAAGAATCAATCAACCAACCAGAGGCTTCATATAATTTACCCGAGTTAATTCATACCACTCCTTTTTTCCTGTTATTTGTGGTCTTATGATAGCTTATCTGTCTGCAGAGCATAAACTTTTGGCGTCAAGGTGGACGTCAAGTAATTTTGCTTCCTATACTTCGAATGGAAAAACTTCTATACACATTTTCTTCACAATTAATGTGTTCCCAAGAATGAAAATTTGAACATCGATTAAAATAGCTTCATTTTATAACTTGGAATACTTAAAATTTTCTAAAACATAACCATAATTATATTAAAAATTAATAACTTTTCCTTTGTGGGTGTTGAAACCAGAAAAAAAGATGGCGCGACCTGTACTTTGATGTCATCAGTAGACAAACAAATGTTAGATTGCATAATTATGGTTATGTTTTAGAAAATATTAAGTATTCCAAGTTATAAAATGAAGCTATTTTAATCGATGTTCAAATTTTCATCCTTGGGAACGCATTACTTGTGAAGAAAATGTGTACAGAAGTTTTTCCATTGGAAGTATAGGAAGCAAAATTACTGTACGTCCACCTTAAAATTGGTCAAAATGAAATTTGAAGATCGATACCTACCCGCTGCGATGCTTCGGCAACCGCCATTTGCAATAACACGTAAATTTATATTCACGGCATAGGGGTCGTCTGCTATGCAGAATTTCCGTTTGCCAACCGATAAGCAGTGGATGGATAAAATTCTAGGCTCCATGCCGCCGTATTACAGCCGAGCGGAAAAAAGCATTCAACTGCCAAATGTCACGTGACACAGGAAACTGAACCGCACGAAACAAAATACGTGGGAACGATATTCTGCACAGCAACAATTCCCGAAGAAACTGGAACGTTCCGTGTTTTGTTAGTGACTCTCACGCACTGTATGCCTTCGGAAGAAAATATTTACTGATTTTTAAAATCGTTATTCATAACTTACTTAATGTTCGCAAGATGTATTCGTAAAGTCGAGCAAACAGTATCCCGTGGCAAAAAAAAAAAAAAAAAAGAAAAAAAGAAAAGAAAAAAGGAATATATAGATTAACATTCAACTGGAAGAATCAAAAGCCGTTTTCCCATGGCTGCTTTTGCCGCTCGGCTTCAATACGACGGCATGGAGCCAAAGAATATAAACGCTTCGCGTGAAGAAGCTCAACTCTCGTAGAGATAATGTAAAACAGGCGACAGCAGCGCCACCATGTAATGCGGCAGCAGATACTCTGCGGGAAAGTTAACATTCAGGCGCAAAAAGCGTAGGAGACACGGGACGGGAAGCCTATTTCACGGAAAGGAAGCTAAGCTTTGATCTGCGACTGTTTCTTTCGGTCTCATTGGGTATACTAAAGCATTTTTTTTTGTTGTTCTTTTCTGAGTATCCCTCCTGTCCCTTCTTTTGGTGAAACAAATATATACATTAGCAATTAATATTATTTTAAGGAAATTTTAGCAGTTTTATTCTCACTTTAAGCACCGTAGTAATACCAGGTTGCTTGGCATGAATTTCATATTTACAATATACCTTAAATGTCAAAAATGCTGAGGCTGGTTTCCCAGTAGCAGCCATAATAATAATAAAAAAAAAAAAAAAAGCAAAGATAACCGCAGTTTCCCAAAGCTACAATTTTTTTGTCTACCCTTCCGAAGTTTGTAAATTAAACGCACTGCGCTGGAGAAATTTTCTCAACAGATCGGAAAAACATCCGTTCGTATCTGAGTAGGTTCGAACCTGGGCCGCTGGCGTGATAGCTGAGCTCTCTACCGACCGGACTAACTCGCCACGATTGAGTGTATGCTTAAAGCTGTCTGTTTGGTATGCATTATGTAATCGAATGCTTCCCTCTTTCATTTTACAATATTACGAGGTATTTTTCATAAAAGTCAGTTTCATATAATTGATAAATTAATTTTTTCAACGTAACGATAGCTTTTTTTTCAGAAAACGTTGTTTTAATGGTTTTCCAGGATATTTGTTTCAAACGGTTTCAAATTTGTTCTTGTTATTCATCCACTCCATTCCATGAATTGTTATTCATCGGAATGGAGTGGGTGTATTTCATGGCTGTAATATAAACGCAGATCTAGATGAGAACAACAAAACCTTTGAACAAAACGCCAACACAAACAAGCGTTTATATTCTTTGAACACAAACACGCATGCTCAGTCTAACTCAGTCTGCTCGGCATCCTGCGGCATCAGCCTGTAATGTTGGCTTCTGTGTAGTAATTCTTTGCCGCATAATATAGTGGCGCTAGTTACGTCTCGCTGAGCCTTACCTTCTTATCAGTTAGATATTCTTTGATGGAGCTTAGAGTTTTACCCATTCACTGCATATCGGTTAGGAACCGGAAGTTCCACATTGCAGACGACACCTATGCTGTGAAAACAACTTTACGTGCTATTGCAAATGGCGGTTCCCGAAGCATCGCAGAGGGTTGGTAACGATCTGAAAATTTCATTTTGACCAATTTTAACGTCAAAAGTGCGTCCTCCGCAGATAGATGTGGTATCATAAGTCCCCAAATAACAGGAAAACATGAATTTTATGAAGCAACTCTGGTAAATTATTTGAAGCTGTTGAATGAAACTAATACCAAAAAATTAATATTAACAACATTACAGTCAATCGTCCCATTAAATGACCACTCTGAATAAGAAAGGAAGATGAAAGCAATGCTTTCAGATGCGCAGATTCATTCGTCGCAGCTACGTTCGGCTTGGCAGCAAATAAGTTTTTCCAAGCTGATTTCAACTAACTTTGCTAATCCCAAGTTCATTCATTCCAGCAGTTTAAAGGGTTATTTCTTTGAGACAGTGTCCTGTGGTTTTTACCTAGCGTCTCATTATAGTCCCTAGTTCACACCCAGTGGTTCAGTTAAAATGTCTCGTCGGGCAATCGTCTGTCGTTTCAGACAAGAGTTTCCGAATTTGCTATTGAATCCGTGGAAATTTGGGTCACGTAATCTATTTGTATGAAGCATTTCCACAAATCAGTAAATACAGATTTTCTAAAGCGTTGCGTGTATTTTCCGCCTCAGTTGCCGACTGATTATTTCACATTTCAGACAGCTGCTCTCCTTGTGTTATTATGCGCTATACATAGCCTCTATTTAAGAAAACGTAACACGATTTTTTAAAGAAATGTATTTAGATGGAATGAAAATAGAATATAAGAAATTAAATTCGATGAAAGGGGGAATTTTGCCCCCTTTCATTTCTTCAAAGCCCAACATTGCTATTCCGGATATTAGGAATTCTTCTAGCTCTTCTTGACAATTTATTAGTTTTTTGTTTAAGTAACCTGTAAAACCAATAACACTCTGCATTGGTCCATGAGGTAGTTTGAAGTTGAGTACCAAATAGGGGGAAAAATCCCAACAACGTTTCTTAGTTAGCTGTACGTGAGTATTGTTAGAAAATGTGTGATGTCTTTTTTAAATGTGTAGCTAAATTATTTTTGGGCCCCGTTTGTAAAAAATGGCTGTCGTTTTAAAACGAGACTTATATTTGTCACAAAAGCAATTGTAGCACAAAATCTAAGGATCGGCGGTAAAAATATGTAGACATAGAAGTTAGTCAGCATGAAATTCTACTTTTAACAGTGTACAAAATACGTACACAAAGCATTAATTGCAATATATTTATTAATATTTGTAAAATATTATAAGTGTGCTACCTGAAAGTAGATTTACCCGTCATATATAAACATTACATATATATGTGTGTATGTGTGTGTGTGTGTGTGTATAAAATAATATCCTGTCATAATATACGTTATGAAATTTATCTTAAAGTTTATTGAAATTTTGTTTTTTTAATAAATCATTTTCTATCTTTTGAGGTTGGTACTGTGAACCAGTCAAGTAAAATTTCGTTATGGTATAGTAGCAAAACTACACTAAAACTTTATTTAAATGTTTTATAATTGTTGTTAGTGTAAAGTTGAATTAAAAAATGTCGGACTGTAAAAAATACTATAACGAAGTAAATTTCTCCGTCATTTCTGTCCACGCCAGGATTCGAACCCGGATCCCCTCATTCCGGAATAAGTCGCTCTACCAATTGAGCTACGCGGACGTTTTATTCTGATTCCTATCTGCCTTTATGCCGTGTGCGTCCTGCTGGCAGGTACGTCACATCTCCCCCTCCCCCCGAAAGAGGGCCGGGGGCATGGCCCACGGGTCAGCCGTGACCATGAATCGTTGCAGGCAGCCATCCACTGTAGAACGTGCACTTGAGAACTCCCAGTCAATTTTTTTTTCTGTATTTTTTGAAGCGCTGGAGATGGGATTCTCTGATTTTTCCTATCTCGCGGTGTGGAAAGAACATCACACCAATGCGAGATTTCGAACGGTCGGGTCATCCGGATAGTTTGGGCGCCATTATAACGAAGTAAATTTCTCCGTCATTTCTGTCCACGCCAGGATTCGAACCCGGATCCCCTCATTCCGGAATAAGTCGCTCTACCAATTGAGCTACGCGGACGTCGTTTTATTCTGATTCCTATCTGCCTTTGTGTCGTGTGCGTAATGCTGGCAGGTACGTCACAATACGTACATGAAGCTGCTAAAATTCGAAATGTTCAACCAATTCAGCTTCTCGCCCAGGATTATCCGGATGTATTTTCTGATGTATCAGTTTCCTATCACCGGTCGTGCCGCTCTGACTTCACTCACAAGAAATCTTTGGAAAAGTTTTAAGTGTACAGATGAAACATCTGAAGATGTACCAGCTCCTGAACCAAGACGTTCTTTCAGAGCTAAGTCATATTGCAGCAAAACCCAAGTGTATGGAAAGAAGTGCATTTTTTCCAACAAGTAACAAAGTATGTCAAAGGCACACATACTGTACCCGTGATGCTCTTACATCTGCTGTTAATCTTCGTGCGGGCAAAAATAATCGTGATGTTGCAATTAACCGCATGAGCACAAGAGTTCTAGCCATAACTTACCGTGATACTGTTACTGCCGAAGCCCACTTTCACACATCTTGTTACAAAGAATACACTAGTCTTTAAAAAACCAAAAAAAAAAAAAAAAAGAAAAAAAAAAGAAGAAGAAAGTGAGGAAGACAGGAAATATCAAGTCTGTGAGAAATCTTCATTGAAACCTTTACAACAGAGTATCCAAAATAATTTGTTTTTAAACCACAGAATTCTTCTCCTCATGAATATTACATCGCAATTTGTGTCCTCAATGAGTTCATTTGGGTTACAAAGTGTCAATCTTCAAGGAAACACATGAGACGTAATTTAGAGATGGAATTTAGTGACGAACTCATCTTTTTCACTGTGAATCGTCGCGTTTATTTAATGCCAGATAATCTGACGAAAGAAGCATTGGCTATTGAGTGCACAGTGGAGAACAACAAGGGAAACTATATATCTAGCCAAGAAGCTACATACATGAGAAACTAGGTCGAAGCTACTGAGTTTGAATATAATTGGCACCCCATCAACCTGTTCAGCTAACTGCAGATTATGTACATGCACTTGAAACCGTTTAAACATTTTTACATGTCTTACTTGGAGGTAAAGATGACTGCTCTTCTAGAGTAAAGAGGCTTGCATGGTCAATGAAATAGCATATTGTCACTCCTGTAAGTATTGGCAAAGTGAAAACATCTAAGAATGTCTTGCTTCCATGGATTATAAAGAATATCACTAGTAATGTGGAATTAATCAAGATTTTTAATTGACTGGGTCATGCATGTTCTTATACTGCATTAGAAGAAATTGACACGGCATTGGCAATTGGCAAAATAGCTTCAATGGAAAGTGATAACATTCCATTACCTGCTTATATCCATCAAGGTGTCTGCACTGTGCTTGCATTTGACAACATTCATAGACTAGAGGAAACTTGGCGTGGAGCAGGGTCATCACATCAAGCAAATGGAATTATTGTACAACCCAGGTCTTTGTCATGTGCAATAACTCAACGAACCTCAGTACCCAGGAAAGATAAGAAACGAACTATAAAAACTTTAGATACTTTGCTACAAATTTACAGTGTTGGGAAAAGACAAGAACCGCCTGTTATTAAACCAAACGAAGCAGTTACAACACAAGTCAAACGCAGCAACAATCTGTGGTTGTTAACGCGCAGTCATGGCACAACACTTGAAAGGTTTGGTAGTTCCGTCCGATAGCGCTTCAGAGCAATGTGCAACTGTGATTGATGGTACGGGACTCATACAGAAACGTCATGGAGATAACTCCACTTTTAGTGAGTTATTTTATTTCATTTTTGAAGCAGACTTGCATACTGGTGAAGAAAGTGAGCTTATTGATGTTATCTTGGAAGTCTATATGCATCAATCAATAAAATCTGCAGAGCGCATTAGCCGAGAATCGCAAGGAGTCAGATTTCATGAAATAAAGCGGCATCACAAAAAATATATTTACTGGCATGTAGAGAAACAAAAACCAAGCTTTACCAATTCTTGGCCAATTCGTGGAAATGTGAATCGAAAAGAAAGAGGTCAGGTCATAAATCATTGTATGTGATAAGTGATGAAAAATGTTACAAACTTACCTGCAATCAAATCGTTGAGAATTAGGCACTAACATCAAACCTCGAGGAAGCTGACACCAGACTCTTTTTACATGCAAAGCATGCTGCTGAAATTTTCAACACTATAGTCCTCATAGCAGATGACACCGACGTTCTATAATTTCTTTAGACATGAGCCAATTCATCAGAAGCAAAATTCTTATCAGCGTAGTAGGAAATCTTGGGTTGGACTGATTGACATCACAAAATTGACTTCAGCATTGGGAAAAGAAGTTTGTTCAGCACTGCTATGGCTACATAGTTGGATTGGATGTGATTCAGTGAGTGCCTGTGCGAGTCAGGGAAAGATCAGCATTTACAGAATAACATAAATTACCGAGAGATATTTGCTTCTCTCGGTACTTCTTGGGAACTAACAGAGGAACTATACAAGAGCATTCAGAGATTTGCATGTCACTTCTATTGCAAAACCAAGGAACTTACTACTGTCAATGATCTGCGCCATTATATGTTCATTGAAAAGAAGGATTGCATTGTGTCCGGTCAATTACCACCTTGTGAGGACACTTCACAGCAACATACGTTACGAGCAAATTACAAAGCAGCTATCTGGAGATGCCGTCTAGATAATTGTCCAACATTCAGAAACCAACATACGGACATGTTTGGGAAGTAAATGTGGAAGGAAACTTAACTATTAAATGGATGAATGGCCTGCCAGCTCCAGATGTTGTACTCACTCTGATATCTTGCAGGTGTGCAAGATATCCATTGCCATCCATCTGACTGTTCGTGTATGCTTGATGGACTGAAGTGCACTGCTGCCTGTAAGCTTCTAACATGCTCAAATGTGGAACAAGAAGATGATGAAGATGTAGAGAACTTTTGTAAGAGTGATAGTGATGAAGATGAGTAACATGTAATTTTGTCATTAGTTAAGAGAGTGTTCATACTGTTAGCTATACTCATTGGTGGCCTCCTTATCTGTGTTTCAGCAAACATATTTTGTAATACATTTTTTGTGCAATTTTAATCATCATCATCATCATCATCATCATCGTCAACCATTATCAATCCACTGCTGGACGAAGGTCTCCCCAAGTTTCCTCCGCAACGGTCTGTCTTGTGCCAGTCTCCTCCATGTCACTCCCGCATACTTTCGAATTTCATCCACCCATCTTCCATGTGGTCTTCTTCTGGGTCTTTTCCTGTCCCTTGGAATCCATACTAAAATTTCGGCTGTCCATCGATGGTCTGTCCTTCTGGCAGTATGTCCAGCCCATTGCCATTTCAGGGATTTAACTCTGATCATGATGTCTTCCACTCTTGTCATTTTTCGGATCCACGTGTTCCTCTTCTTATCACTCCTGGTAACACCAAGCATGCACCTCTCCATGCTACTTTGAGTTGTCTGCAGCCTTTGTATGTCTCTTTTAGCTAAGGTCCACGTCTCTGCACCATACGTAAGCACTGGAAGGATGCATTGATCAAACACTTTTCTTTTAAGACATAATGGCATATTGCTCTTGAAAATTATGCTGTTTCTTCCAAAGATTTATCGATTGATGGAGAAAAGCTGGAGATAACAGACACGTACGTTTATCTTGGACAGCAGTTATCAAGTGAGGGTCACATTGATAAAGAAATTAATCGGCAATTTTAATATACATTATTAAAAGTAGAATTTCATGCTGATTAACATTTATGTTTACATATTTTTAACTCTGGTCCTTAGATTTTCTGCTGCAATTGCTTTTGTGACAAATATAAATTGCGTTTTAAAACGACAGTAATTTTTTACAAATGGGGCTCAAAAAATACTTTAGCTACACATTTAAAAAGTCCATCACGCATTTTCTAACACTACGCACATACAGCTAACTAAAAAACATTGTTTAAATTTTTCGTCCTCTTTGGTACTCAAAGTCAAAATTTTGATGTCTGGCTCACGAATTATTTATCTTTGTTCAAAATGGAAAAACAGTTATCAACGTTTCATCTGTAATTATTTAATTTGAGCTTCGGAAGAACTGTATATTACACTGATCACAATACAAAGGAAAAGTGTACATATTGCAAATATTTCGAATTTTTATATTCACAGTCAATAAAGATTGCTAGTTTCGTCCAATTGTGCCCGAACAAATGTAGATATTATTTTCTTTTCCCTAAATTCCATTCTTTTGATTGCTGAAACATATTTCAGTTAGACGTTTCCGAGCACTGTATCCTGATTATAATTTCAGAAAAACACGAAAAACTCTGGCCTTTATGCTCATTGAAATATTTGTTCTTAAACTCTGGCAACTGGGGTCCTTTTGCTAGTTGTATGTACAGAGGATGAGTCGAAACTTTTGAAATATTTGGATCACTTTATGTGTTCATACATACCTTAACGACGAAACCTGACTAGCATTCAAAGTATAGGCCATCGTGTTGCACCATCTTTTGCCATCTGTCCACCAATTCTTTGTTTTCGCGGCAATACTAGTTCTTGTACTTCGAGAAGAAGAACTCCTTCACCCCAACTGCTACCTCCTGATGATTTTTGAAGTGCGGCCTGCGCAGGAAGTGGAACATGGACCGAAACAAATAACAATCTGACAGGCAAGGTCCAGACTATATGCTGTGTGGGGCATCACTTCGATGCCCTTAAGTTCCTGGAGATTTCACAGGGTCGTTCGCGCGGTATGAGGCCGAGCTTTGTCCTGCTGTAGGAGAGCGCGCTTTCTGTCTATCTGTGCCGGGTACTTCTCCTCCAAAATGGCATACAACCGCTCCAGCTGTTCAGAGTAGAGGTTGGCGTTCATAGTCCTACCGTCTGGAACAGATTCCTAATGGATTATCTCCTCGAAATGCCACCAGACGCAGAGCACCACCGTGTGCTCAAAGTTGCCTCGTTTTTCAACAGGTTCTTGAAGCTTGCCCGGGCCGTTTTGTGTTGGGATTACGGAAAAAAGACCCACTTTTCATCACTCGTAACATTTCTTTTGATAAAATATACATCGCGCGGGTTTTCTAGGAGTTTCGTGCACACTTCCACTCGGCGGTTTGCTTCAGCTGGCGTCAGTTCGTGAGGGACAATGCAGAAGATCCTGTAGACCTTGCCGAGGTCCTGAAGGTGACGAACCACGGTGGTCTGTGATATGCCCAGCTTGCCTGATAATCTCCGAGTGCTGGTTGTCGGATTTGCCTCTACGGCCTGGGGCAACTCCTCTGGACCCATATTTCGCTGCCTAACTGACCTTGGCTAATTGTCGAGGTTTCTGTCACCAGAGCGAAATTTCTTGAACAGTCTAGTTGCGGTGTTATGGTCCACGGAACCTTCCCTTTTCGTACGACACATGTTTCGTGTTGTTATAGCCGAATTAAAACTGGTATAGCAAAAGTTCTCTAATTAGCCGGTTGTGGCTGTTCATTTTTTAAGCGTCACAGCCACAGACAGAAAGATGACATGCAATGCTGTTTACATCAACGATTACCACTTTGTATACCTTTTGACTGACTGCAGTGCGCGACTTGAACTAATTTAAACACGTGCCATACCCGCCGCAGCGCATGCGTTTATGCAAATATTGCAAAACCTTCGACTCATCCTCTAAAAGAATACACTGAGTGGCCACTTTATTATGACCTCCTGACAGTTTTAAGCGAATGAGCTATGGCAGCACGCTGTTGCCGCCAGAGGGCGAGGCTAGTATAAAAAGGGAAAGCTTAGTGTTTGCGACAGTAGTAGAAGTGATGTTTGGGTAACGAGATGGGTAAAAAATGCAATTTCACGGACTTTCAACGTGGGATGATTGTAAGAGTTCAGAACCATGGAGCGAGTATCACCAAAACCGCCGCATTCGTGTAATGTTCCAGAGCAGCTGTTGTTAAAGTGTTTAAAGACTGGACTGTCAGCCAAAAAACTGGGTCTCTACGTGCAACGTGTGGTTGACTAGTGACTTCTCGGGTGGAACGGAGAGTGTGCAGACTGGTAACATACAACAGAAGGGCAACAGTGCAACAAATAACAGACCATCTTAATCAAGGATCCCCTCAAATGATCTCTGCAAGCACTGTTCGCCGTACACTGCATGGGATGGGATATGGCAGCCGAAGGCCTGTTCGAACACCTTGCTGTCTGCAGTTAACAAGAGAAAACGTCTCCAGTTCGCACAGGAGCACAAGGATTGGACAGTCGATAATTGGAGACAGATTATGTGGTCCGATGAATTACGTTTTTAGTTTCACCATGCCGATAGCCGAGTGGGAATTAGGCGAAAACAGCACAAAGTCATGGACCCCAAATGCGTTGCTACAACCTTTCAAGCTGGTGGAGGCAACGTTATGGTTTGGGGAATGTTCTCGTGGCATGTTTTGTGCCCTTTAATTCGTGTTGATCAACGTCTGACTGGCACATCATATCTAAACATCGTTGCGGACCAAATGCATCCTGTCATGTGGATGATTTATCCCAATGGTGATGGCTACTTTCAACAAGATAATGCGTCCTGCCATAGTGCTCGTATTGTACAGGATTGGTTTCAGGAACATGTCGGTGAGTTTACTTTGCATAGGTGGCCCCCACAATCTCCAGATCACAACCCCGTTGAGAATTTGTGGAATGAAGTTGAACGAGCCATTAGACAGCTGGATCTACAATCCTGCAATCTCACACTCCTGGAAAGTGCTATTCATCAAGCATGGTCTCAGATTCCACAAACCACCTATCAACATCTCGTGGAGTCCATGCCACGAAATATCGACGCAGTATTAAAGGCAAAAGGTGGCCCAACGAAGTAGTGAGGGGTTTGTCATAATAAAGTGGCCACTCAGTGCATAGAGACAATCACTGCGATATTTATTTAAATGGAGAAGAAATGAATATTGCGCCCATGTGGTCCTTTGAATACCGCGAAAACCACCTAACTGCAAAAGTTATGTATTCAGAGATTACAGAACTGTCTTCTATCCTGGGTGCAAAGGATTTATAATGGAAGCTTGGGATTGCTGACTTGTTTATAAGGCAAGACTGTTTTCTCTTTCTCATGGAAAAGTTTTAAAATAGATTTGGATTAATAACTCAAATGTGATAATAGCAGTTCAGCATGAGAGAACTTGAGTCTTGTAGTTTCGAGTGTTGCTCAAAACAAAAGTGTAGTTTCGTTCGAAAGAGGAATCCAAGCATTTATTAAGTAGGTATTTTGAATGTAAATTGCATTGAGATCCAAAAAAATCGTTAATCGGTCAATGAAGGCTTCACTTGTAAGTTGCGAACTAATGCGGGATATACGTGAAATTACAAGACTCATCTGGTCTCAAAACATTGAATCTTGGTTTTTATTGGAAAGAGTGACGGATGTAGTGAGAAAAACAAAATTTTAAAACAACTTAACTGGCATATACTTTAAATATAGATCGCTATATAGGAAACCTCTGACGACCGCCAATAGCGGTATAACTATACCATCGGGATCAGAGGAAATTCTATCCCACACTAACCAACCCGCTTGGCCAGCGTAGTGAGTTATGGCCAAACCCCTCCAAAATGACTCCACAACTTAAATCTTGGCCCTCAGTCTCCGGCAGCTGGAATGTACCTGGCCAAGGCAGCGGCCAGTGCGACATGAAGGCAGAGGGTGCTAAGAATCCCCGGAGGATCGGACTAGGCTGTCATCTGATGCTGACCTTGGCAACGTACAATGGACGCTCCTTATCTTCTGATTCAAGGCTTCTTGAATTGGAAGAGGAACTACAAAGGATCAAGTGGGACATCGTGGGGCTAAGTGAGGTAAGGAGAAAAGGAGAAGATCTCATCGAACTAAAAAGTGGACATCTCTTCTACTATCGTGGGACAGATACTGGCAGAACTAGCGGTGTTGGATTTATAATAAACAAGAAACTGAAGGATAAAGTGGTAGAAGTTGAAAGTTCCTCTGACAGAGCTGCACGACTTGTTATCCAACTCTCGAGAAGATACCAGGCTCAGATTATTCAAACTTATGCACCCACCACAAGTCATCCTGAAGAAGAAATAGAAGATGTTTATGAGGAAATTTGTCATCTAAATAATAAAGGTAAGCAGCACTTGAAAATAATTATGGGAGACTTCAATGCAAAAATAGGACAACGGCAACAGAATGAAACTTCAGTAGGTAAATTCGGTCACGGCAACAGAAACCAGCGTGGAAATACTCTCGTTGAGTTTGCAGAGGCAGAAGGGTTTTTCATCTTGAACTCCTTCTTCAAGAAAAAGCCACACAGGAAATGGACATGGAGACATCCAAATGGGACGACAAGTGAAATTGATTTTATTATGTGTAACAAAAAATTCGTCATAGAAGACTGCAGTGTGCTAAACAAGTTCAACACAGGTAGTGACCATAGATTGGTGAGATGTAAGATGCACCTCAACACTAAACTTGAACGTGGCAAGCTAATAAGACAAACAAAATCTATTGACATAACCAACCTTAAAAAACACCATAATACCTTCAAGTTGGAACTGAAGAACAGGTTCTCTGCTTTAGAAGGCCTAACATCGAAAGAAGTGGACATCTCTGAAGTTAACAGAAAAGTAACCAAAGCTCTTATGGAAACAGCAACAAAATTAGCTGGGTCTAAGAACAAGTTGCATGTAAATAAATTATCAGGAAAAACGAAAATGTTGATGCAAAAAAGAAGAGAGATGAGGACAACTAAAGAAGATGTGACTTCCAAAGTGGAATATATAGAGCTATGCAAGACAGTACGAAAAAGTATCACTGAAGACGTAAGAAAATTCAACTGTGAACTAGTGAGGAAAGCAATTGAAAACAACCAAAGCCTAAAGATAGCAAAGGGACATCTCAGTATGGGAAGAAAACAGATTATGGCACTGAGAAAAGAAGATGGTTCTGTAACAAGAAATAGACGCGAAATTTTGACAAGAGTGAAAGATTTCTACTCCAAATTATATGAAAGGGATGATACATGCACTCCAGACATCATGAAAGATACCAGTACCAGAGTTCCTCCAGACCTTCCAGCAGAAGTTGCACATGCAATCAAGAACATGAAGCGGGGAAAAGCTCCAGGAGAAGATGGAATTACTGTAGACATCGTACAAGAAGCAAGTGGAGAAATCGAAACAGTACTCGCCCAAATTTTCACTCGATGCCTTAATGAAGGAAAGATTCCTGAGGATTGGAACACCGCTACAATGATCCTGCTACATAAGAAAGGTGACATTGAGGATCTCGGAAACTACAGACCTATCAGCCTCCTATCAGTAGTTTATAAAATCTTCACTAAAGTTCTTTCACACCGCTTGAAGGTAACACTGGACATGGCTCAACCGAGAGAACAAGCTGGATTCAGGAGTGGCTACAGCACAATAGATCATATCCATGTGCTGAGAGAACTAATTGAAAGAGCGAGGGAATATGAACTTCCATTGTGCATGGCTTTTATCGATTATGAAAAAGCCTTTGATTCGGTGAAACCATCAGCAGTTACAATAGCTCTGAAAACCTGCGGTATTGAAGATGCATACATTAATATTATTAATAACATCTATGAAAATGCAAGTGCAAAGATTCGGCTGTTTGAAAATACAACACACATAAAAATTGGAAAGGGAGTGAGACAAGGTGACACCATATCTCCGAAGCTCTTTAATGCCACATTGGAGGGTGTTTTTCAGTCACTGAGCTGGGAAAACAAGGGGATAAAGATTAATGGAGATTATCTAACCCACCTTCGTTTTGCTGATGACGTAGTCATTTTTGCAACTAGCCCATCAGAGCTGCAGAGTATGATCCAGGAACTTGCTGACAAGAGTAAAGACGTGGGATTAAAAATGAACTTTCAGAAGACAAAAGTGATGCTCAATGCTTTTACAAGAAATGAAGATTTATCGATTGATGGAGAAAAGCTGGAGATAACAGATACGTACGTTTATCTTGGACAGCAGATATCAAGTGAGGATCACATTGATGAAGAAATTAATCGGCGTACAAAACTTGCCTGGAGAGCTTTTGGAAGAAACAGCATAATTTTCAAGAGCAATATGCCATTATGTCTTAAAAGAAAAGTGTTTGATCAATGCATCCTTCCAGTGCTTACGTATGGTGCAGAGACGTGGACCTTAACTAAAAGAGACATACAAAGGCTGCAGACAACTCAAAGAAGCATGGAGAGGTGCATACTTGGTGTAACCAGGAGAGATAAGAAGAGGAACTCGTGGATCCGAAAAATGACAAGAGTGGAAGACATCATGATCAGAGTTAAATCCCTCAAATGGCAATGGGCTGGACATACTGCCAGAAGGACAGATCATCGATGGACAGCCGAAATTTTAGATTGGATTCCAAGGGACAGGAAAAGACCCAGAAGAAGACCACCTGGGAGATGGGTGGATGAAATTCGAAAGTATGCAGGTTGTGACATGGAGGAGACTGGCACAAGGCAGACCGTTGTGGAGGAAACTTGGGGAGACCTTCGTCCAGCAGTGGATTGATAATGGTTGACAATGATGATGATGATAGGAAATTGTTCAGAGAAACTGAATTTGGAAGAATTAAAAGATATTCTTTTGTGGAATAATTTCATCATTTGGGCATACATAATTTGATAATGGCGGGAGCTGTTCGAAGGAATATCTTATAACTGTCGATAAATTTTTCTCCACAGGTGCTAAGAATCTCTTTTCTTTCTTTTGAAACTTGTGGGTAGCAAAAATGTACATAGTTCTGAGCAAGATAATTCCTAATATGCATAAGATTTGCATAAGATAAAGTTCACTGAAGTCACGAACAATATCGAATCAAACCTCTGTTTCCACCCTAATCACAAAGAGGAAATATCTGGTTATTAAAGCAAATAAAAAAAAGATATTTTGAATAACTGAGTTGAAAAAAGTTTCCTAGTTTTGATTATTATCGGAAGCCCTCGGTTTTTTTTTTTTCTTTTTTGTTGTTGATCTTCGAGCAGCTTGGTAACTTGTTCTCATGAATATGGAAAATTAAAGGAAGCACCCGCTGTAAAAATTAAGTAGCAGGCATTTTCTCCCAAAACAGGAGCACTTAATTTTACAAGTTGAAGTAAACTAGGTTTTTAAACATCGTTCAAAATTTCACCTAGCGATGCGTGCATTTCTTGAATCTACACCGTCTATAATTTAGTTCTCTGTCGCTCTTTTTTCCCGAGAATTATTTTAGGCACGCCAGTCTCATACTCAAAGAATATATTTCTAGAGTAAATGGGGAAGTAAGGCACCTCGTACGATACTTCTCATTAAATAATTGCTATGGTTATTAAATAAGACTTTCGCTGGAAGAAAAGAAAAGGGAACATATTTTTAAAACAATTTGAAGAAGTATGAAAAATTATCCGATATTTTTCTTTCAGTCGGTAAATTAAATTTACACAGAATCATGTTGTGTTGTGACTGGGTAATATTATTCGAACTCGAATGGGAAAATTCATATTTATACTGTGAACCACTCGGCTTTGATTTTCATACTTACAGGAAACAATCGCCAACTGAGATGTCAAATTGCTTTTATTTTTAAATAGATAAGGTAACCATTGGTAAACAAATGAAGGTACAATACATATACCGGCCAGTGAATTAGAAACTTTTATTCAATACCGTGTTGGACCTTCTTTACCCCGAAGTACAGCACGCGTGCGGTTTGGCATAGATTTCGCAAGATGTAGGGGGGCATTTACGTGTACAGCATACGAGGCGTTCTACAGGCAGTTCCTAAATTGGATCATATTTGACGGAAGAAGATTTGTTCCCCTAATCTATTTTTCAAACATGTCCTATATATTCTCAATGGGGTACAGATCAGGGCATTGTGGTGGCCAGGAAAGATGGTGGAACTCTCCGTCATGCTCGCTGAGCCACTTATGTACGCATCTTGTACGATGAACAGTAGCATTGCCGTCTATAAAACAGACGCCACCTGCTGGAATAAATGTCAACATTGCAGGATGCACTTGATCGGCAACAATATTCAGATAATCCTTGAAGAATGCACGATCTTCTAGCAATATCAGGGGATCCGTTCCGTGCAAACAGAATATGCTTCACACCATGACACCACCTCCAGATCCTTCAGTTTGTTTACAAGGCAATATCTTTGCCTACCGTCGGTACAGAACAAGGTGTACCACGACTCGTCGGGCGACAGAATTTTGTTATTGCAATTTTCTAGCGTCCAGTCGCGGCGTTTCTGACACCGCTGTAGACGAACCTTCCGGTTCTTCGCAGAAATCACTGGTTTCCGTATAGTTGTACGACTGCCAGTATAGATTCTTTCGATTCTCTGCACATAGTTCGCTGATATATGGGCCGCAAACTGCCTTCGTTAAATGCTGCGCGCATAAATCCTGTTTCTCCGTACAAGCCTTCTCAAACGACGGCGATCTCGCTCCTGAGAGATTTTCGTCGTAATCACTAATCGTATTTCACTAATTAAAGATATCTCACCCTTTGACAAACCAGTCAGCTCTTTTTTTAAATCGTTACTGCAGTAAGACGGGCACCCACAATAAGCATTTCATCAAATTCCGAAAATCCTTTATTTTTCCAAGTGCGATCGACACTACAGATAATTACTGACGAACAATAGCCTTAAATAATTGTCTAGATCACGTGGTGATGCACATGACCAAGTACGAATACTTTGCATATACACTGGTAGTTGATGTTTACGTACATCTGCAAAAATATTTCTGTTCAGTTGTCAGTGTGTGCTATTGTCCTGGCATTTCAAGACACGTTCTGTTCAAGCTAAACTGGTCTGTATCCTGAAATGTATTCCGCAAGGGAAGAAATGAAATTATAGTATAAATAATTAGTTACTCTTCGTAATGTGTCAGTTTATTATACTCCAATTCACTCTAAAAGTGTACTACTGTGAAAAGCAGGAGAGCCTTATCACATCTCGTCGTGGAACGCAAGAACGGTATCCATCCGCGTTAATGTGCTCTTCTACTATTTCCTTTCTGATACCCCCACACACCTCACAAGCAATGGGGATTGTGAGTGGGGGTCTGGTCGAGGCCGAACTGCTTCCCCTACTGCCTGTTTAAGTAACGCACCCTTCGAGTTTTCCCGATTGTCAATTTATTGTATCTGTGTTGTTAATGTTAGGACAGGTCTTCCACCCCTTCCCCCTGTCCGAGTTGTATCCCAAGTGCATGGGCAGAAATAGCCGAAAGTGCGAAACTCTTGATTCAGCAACTTCTCAGAACGAATTTATTTCTAAAAGCGCTCTAACTTCTAGAAGTTTTTTTTTATAGCAATTTTGTCTGATAAACTGTTGAGCAAACAAAAATGGATTCTAAGTAACAATTCTGATGCTTTTCGCTCTAAACGCCAGGGACTATTTTTCGTAGCGGAGGTAGCTGTTTCGTACCCTTAATAGTGGTTCACTCTGAGTACAGATGCTCATGTTTTCGTCACAGAAGTGGCTCTCAGAAGAACGTAAGACAGCACGTGTGCTCGGTGCGTAGTAAAAATCAGACAGACCAGCAACTTGAACATCAGTTAGGGTTCAATTGAGTGCCGGAATGGGTAAAACTGGGATCTGAGCAACTTAGAACGTAGAATAGATATGGATCGAAGCGTTCCAGGTCGAGCATCTTCCAAATGGCTGTTCTTTGGAGTTTTTCACGTACAACCCTAGAAAGAGTTTACTGTGAACGGTGCGACATTAAAAAAATGCCTCACACGGCGATCCTGTGAATGAAAACAGCTGGTGGATCAGAGTGGTGTAATATTCATGTTTATATGGGTGACTGAACACTACATACTTCAGCTACAGTGTAAATACTTCAGCAACAATGAAAGAGAAGCCACCCAAGAACTTCAAGAAAAGGTTACTTATGGTTGGTCTTCATTCAGCCAGAACTCTTTTGGCACTTAGACAAGGCACAATAACAACTCACTTTTCAACAGCATTAACTTAATCCAATTAAGATGAGTTAACAATCAGAGCACTAGGTTAAGGAAAAACACCAACACTAAAGATAATACGCAGCCTTCAAAATAGACCACACTTCAATTAAACAACGCCGCTTCCACGGTTATAGCATTATAACATCAGCCATCTCAACCACTTTGCTGCTGCTCAAACATCATCCAGGTAGCACAGCCTGCAATTTAACGTTGGCCCAACACTGGGCCAGCGTCTTTTAGAAATAGAAGACGGTGGCTCAGTGTTGGGCCAACGTTAAAGTGCAAGGCTGTGCTACCTGGGTATATATCTTCCAGTTTTCATTGTACACATACACACGTCATACGTTTCGACCTGAAGGTGATGCCAACCATACTTTTGCGAGAGAGAAAATGTAACGTTAAGTTTGATAAACGTTAAGGCGAATGAACTCAAATGTACATAGAGAAAGTAACTAAAAAGGAAAGTTAAATTAAAGTATACGCCACAGGGGTTAGAGTAGACTGGAGATATGGTCGTCGGCTGTATCAGACAGATATTTCACATGCAGACAGATATGCAGACAGATATGGTCGTCGACTGTTGCAGACAGATATTTCACATGTTCCGATACAGAGATGACGTTCCCCTCACCAGTGTTGAACTCTGCAGTAATTTGTTGTGCTGTGGCCCATTTGTTCACTTGCACAATTCTGCTCCTTTGAAACCCCCAGCAATTGTTTCTCCCACTGGACAATCAACTACTTGGAATCCACAGGGCATCCTGAAAGTAAAGCCTCGTCCCTCATAAGATTTTTATTTGTAGCAGCAAAAATGTGAAACGTGGTGGAAAAATACTTGGACATATTGTTAATAATGCTAGCTTATTCAAAGTATTGTACAGCCCTTTCTATACATTTCCACCATCTTTGAACCCATTGGTAAAATCCATTTTGGAAAAATTCCTGAAGCTGTCGTTTCACCCATGAGTTCACAGCCAGTTTAACACGTTCCCCGCGAAGAGAGTTTCAAAGGAGCAAACAGGAAACAGTCTGAGGGAGCCAGATCACGACTGTTAGGGTGGAGCGAAAAACACTTTTTTTTTATTTGAAACGTCACCATGAGCAATAGTTGCGATTTTATTACTGAAATGACCCCCGAAATATGGATGACATTATTTGATATCTCAGGCTGCTCCAAGAACCTCGAAGTTTGAAAGTTATAGGGAAAAATGGTTTAAAAACAGCCGCTTTCTCTATTTTGTAAATATAAAAAAATACTGTGTCACCATGTTATTTAATATTACCTTTGAGTGTATATACACGGGTAAAAATTCAGCAGACGTGAGTTAATTTCTTAGGCTTCCCCAAAGAGCTCAAGATTCGACATATTTCTCCAAAAATGGCATAAGTTATGTAAATATGATAGACACCAGACTTACCTAGTAGCATAACTTAAGGAGTGAGTTTATTTAACTTGGAAATCAGACTTTTTTCAAAACTCGGCATCAGCTTCCTATCCAAAATTTTTGCTCTGATGAATCCATCTCTTGCAAGAAGGCCCCACACATGAGCAGAAGAATATGTTACAATCTTAACCATCCTCTCTACTGACTGAGAATGGCAGGGTATTTTTGTAAATTCGTGGCAAGAACTTGGATATTTATCCGACTGTAGTAATTCCAGAAGCTCATCGTCTTTCCAATTTCGTGTGATGGGAGGCTCAGATTACACTCTTGCCAGTCGATTTGGTCGATGTAATCATTGCTCTGGAAATTCAGCTTAGGAATCCGAATTTTCGTAATGGTAATTATAATATAATGATCCGATTTATTGGTGTCTAAAGTAAGAAATCACACAAATTTCACTCCGCAAGCTTTCTCCGTCAACGGACGGCTTCATCAGGCGGTTACATAGAGAATATAGAATCAAAATTGTTGACAGAATTAACGTTCTGTCTACAATTTTGATTCTATATTCTCTATGTAACCGCCTGATGAATCCGTCCGTTGACGGAGAAAGCTTGCGGAGTGAAATTTGTGTGATTTCTTACTTTAGACACCAATAAATCGGATCGTTATATTATAATTAGTTTTCTGGTGTTGGCGTCCCACAAGCTATATATTCCTAATGGTAGTTGTTTGTTCGTAAGATTTCCTGGCCTTCATGATACGTCGAACCGCAAGCTCACGGACATATCCTCTGTCGTCAAACAACATTGCAGCTCGCAAGTTTTCTGCATGGGCAAAATACGCGTTGTCTTGGAAGACTCTTTTTACAATATCCTTTAAATTATCTGGAAGATACTGAAACCTAGATATAAAAAGCTGCAAATTTCTTGGACCATCTTTACAGGTACCGTTACATTTGATCGTGAACCACGATGGTGCATATACTTTCATTATGAAGGTGGCTAATGAGACAAGTTGTGGTGTTGAATCATTAGTTCCAACATACAAACGCAGAATGTGATTTGTGAGGGTCAGCCAACGTGAATGTACAAGAGCTCCAGGATTCCGATTTGCTAGATCTTGTGGGCAATAACCTGCAGAGACTGCCTTACAAATTTCTCACAAATAAAGTTGATCCGAGCTAAGATCTCCATAGTTAGTGTCGGACTGAAGCGAAAATACAATTTTCTGGAAATTAACGGTAGGAAGGTTTGCTCACGTCTTCAGGCGCTTTCCTATCAATCCACTAAATCCTTTTGGACCTGATGTTTTCCCATCAAGTGCTTCAGTGAGGTGGCGTTAAGGCAGTTCATTAAAATGAAGTTGACATAAAATCCAGTGTACGGGAGAATTGAGCTTCTCTTCAAGGCGCCTAATTACACCTGCATTTGTGCCGGTATTAGTCACTTCCCCGTCACTTCCAATAAAGACTAACTCCGACAAGTCAAATGCCTTCTGGTTCAATAAGCTGATGATACCGTCGGAAATGTCCCTTGCGCTCTTGCTCTTCGGTGCAAAATGTCCCAAATAGACTGAAACCGGTTCTTCAACTAGTGTAATATGCTCTTCCAATTCTTTTCGCTTGTGCCACTTGCCATCATCTGTCTGTGTATTCGTAAGAGTTTCATCCCTTCTTCCGTCCAAAAATAAAGCTACAATCTTGCGACAAGTCAATTTTACCTCATCTTGAATTTTTTGACGGGTCTTTTTCCTTTCTCGTCGTACTTTATGCTGGTCAATAACAGATACATTACATTCATTTGAATGAACCGGTTCACTTACATCATGAAGCAACGCCGACGCAAGATCAGCTGCCGCTCGGTCGCTGATGCCTCGCCTATCGCACTTTCTAGAAAATGCAGACAGTGTCATATTACGCCTAGGTTTTGTAAAACGACGTTTAGTGAAATCGTAATCTTTCTCCGCGGCCAACAAATGACTGGGACCCGGCTCGTCTGGTTTTCCTGTAGAATTAGTATTTGTATCCTCTTCTGAAGGATCATCCTCCACTAGCAGGGCCGATTTCAGTGATGTAATTTTCTGTAATTTCATACGGATCTTTTCTTCAGTACACTGGTGGTTTCTGCGTCAAGCCCACCTACTATCATTCTTTTGTTTGTTTTCTGGTCCATCAGAAAGTCTCGCTCTTTCACGGGTACCTTTTTTGCAGAGCTGCATTTGCAGGTTCTAAAACATTTGCACTTGCATGAGCATATGTCAAAGATACTTTGCTAATCTGCACAAAATTGTTCAATCTTCTTTTGGTAGGTTTCATCCAAACTTGCAGCATATTTTTTCAGCTTTCAGATTTCAGTGTTGTATGCGGTAATACGCTTTGCAACAGATTTGAGGAGAGATGTCGGAAGAGATGCTTTCTTCCATATACTTAGCACTTTGTCCGCGACAATACTTGCTATTTCTGCTGCAGCAGGCTCATAATTTGTACCTTCCTGTCTAAGAGTATTCCTCATAAGGTAGTAATTGCGCATTACATCTTCGTACGTAGGCAACACATTTTCATGCATGTCCTTATAACTCCCGAGGATACGACAAAACGAAAATGCCGGTACGATCCAATCAACGTCACTAGGAGTAAAAGAAACTGTTGCATCATTGTGAAGCAAACCCGCCAACACTCTCTCCCAAGCGGACCTGTGCGACTGTGATGAGATGACTCAGCGAGTTCGTAAACAGAGCTGCGCTGTGAGAGAAGGGGTGGGCTGAGATGAAAAAGGTAACAAAAACAAAGCAGAGCGCAAAACAGCAAGCTATGTTTCTTAAAATCAACAAGAGGTTTCCAGAAAGTATGAGAGAGGGGGGGGGATTGTTAATGTTAAACCAAATTGGTAATAATAAAGCTGCTGTCGAACTTAATGCTTACGCAACTTATGCTATGTTTGGCAAAAACTACATACTTTAAGGGATCTGGGGAAGCCTAAAAAATTACCTCATGTCTGCTAAACTTTTACCCGTGTTTATACACTCAAAGGTGATATTAAATAACATGGTGACAGTATTTTTTTATATTTACAAAATGGAGAAAGCGGGTGTTTTTAAACCATTTTCCCCTATAACTTTCAAATTTCGAGGTTCTTGGGGCAGCCTAAGATATCAAATAATGTCATCCATATTTCGGGGGTCATTTCAGTAATAAAATCGCAACTATTACACATGGTGGCGTTTCAATTTAAAAAAAAAGTTTTTTACGCTCCACCCTACTGTGGGTGGGTTGGGGCATCACCGTCCACCTCATTTTGGCAATAGCCTGCGAAGTCTCCATTGAGGTGGGGGCCATGCATTTTTATCGTGTAATACAACACTATGAAGCGAAATTTTACGTCTTCTCCTGATAGCTTCCTTTAGATTCTTCAATGTCTGAACATGGTGAGCAATGCTTATTGTTGCAACATCTGGAAGGTGTCACGACGATCAGCTGCGATAAGGTCTCTCACTCGTTGCCTGTTGGCATGTATCACTGCAGTTGCGGGTCTTCTACTCCGTTGCTTGTCAGACACTTTCTCCCTCACGAAACCTCTTCATCCATCTTTGGACGTTGCTGATATCGATTGTGGCAGCTCCATACACCGCCAGGAGTCTTCTGTGGGTTTCTGGAGTCTTACACCCCTCTTTTCCTGGAATTGATTTACAGCTCGCTGCTTTTCTCTGTCATTCATGATCTTTTTTCCCATTTTGAAAAGAATTTGTTCCTACACTGGTAACATATCATAGTACATGTCAGTGCAGTTTTATTAAAATCACTTCAAAATTTCAAATGTTATTAAGGAAACGGCATTACGTTCAGGATGCCCCTTTACCGTAGATGACATCGTACCTTTACCGTAGATGACGGATCACTTTGTCCGTGCACATTCCGTCCACGTTCATTTCGTTAACCGTTCACTTTGTCCACATTCATTTCGTTAACCGTTCACTTTGTCCACATTCATTTCGTTCTCAGAAGGGATGGAATACTTGGGAATTTTTTTTGTTTTGTTGGAATTTTCGTTAATACGCAGAAAAAAAGGTCAGCGCACATCACTTGCATGCAATTTGTTTTTTTATGTAAGTCTTTCGATTTAAATATAACGGATTTCAAATGCTATTAAAAGGAAAACGAGGAACTCAACTTTGAAGAGCTTTTAAACTCCTTTGCGTGGTACAATTTCAATCGCTATGGCAGAAATTAAAGTTTTACGAAAGTCTTTTAATATTTTGAAATCCATCTTGCACATTGTTTTTATATAGTTCTTCGTTTTTCAGTATATATATTTTTTGTTTTAGTTATTAATTGTTTGCTGTTTCCGTATTACATATTTTTATACGAATGGAATATAATGCTCTTTATATGTATCATAGCTATTTAATGTGAGAAAAAGTCCATAAATGTATAAATGCGAAAGGAAGTTGAGATTGACATTTACTGCGAATTTGCGGTGTAAGAGAAGGAAAATAGAGACTTTTAGACTAAAAGAAGAAAGATAGTCGAAAATATTTCTCTTCAATCAGAAACATTTAGCCATTGGAATAAACTTTCACTTATGTCAAAGTGATTGATATCGTACCACACAAAAGAGTTAAAAAGCTCTTTACAGTTCAGATCTTCGTTTAACTTTAAACAAAATTTTAAAATCGTTATATTTTTATCGCAAAATTTAAACAGAAAAAAATCGCATTTAAGTAATGTCCGCTGACTTTGTTTAGCTGCCTACGGGTAGTAACAAACATTCCATCAAAACAGGAAATTTCCACGGTGTTCCATCCATTCTGAGGACAAAATTAATGTGCACAAAGTGAACGATGGACGAAATGAACACGGACAAAGGGATAGGGAACCTTTAACGTAAATCCTTGCAATGACTGCGCATGAAAAGAACGGGACGATGACCATTTTGGTGGTGCCTGAATCGACACGCTTGGCCCCAACTCTCATATCACATTCGAAGTCACTCACATCACTCATTTTTGCCATTTTGATCCTCAGTCAAGAATCAGCTAATGCTCAGCAAGGTATTCTGCCTGATTTATAGCGCTCACTGCGCTCAGGTTCACCGTCTTAGTTGGTGGAGTGAGCCATTTAAATGTCGAGACGAGGTATACTTAATAAACTGGCATCTCAGTATCACAATTCCGTTACGCACTGTCATACCAATCCCCTTTTCAAAACCAATGGTTTAGTGCGAATGACATATTTATGGTCGTGTGTTCTATTAGGAAATTCCACTATACCGTATACTCGCGACAATAGCCGATGACATTTCACAATCAAGTTTGCTCTTAGGTGCCTTTCTCCCTGCATTTATTGGCCACACTTTCTGGATGGCCGAAATGCGATTAAAACCAAGAAATGATGATCCCTGCTCCTATATCCACTAGATACGTATCTCTCCTTATTTATCTGATTAACTTTTACCAAGCCGTTTTAATTAACCACGTATGTATTAGCCTAACAATGTACAAGTATTTACATAATCGAAGGGTACAACATAACAATGCCTCCGCGTCACGGCAAATTACGTAATTAGGGCACAAATTTTGCAACAAGTTCAATTTTCAGGCATCATAAATCCAGATTTTTCGGTTTAAGCACAAATATGTATAATGATATTGGGTATGAACTCTCGTCATCGGAGAATTTCTGGGTGGAAGCTTGTTTATGAAAATGCCGTGTGAGGAAATGTTGAGCACTTCTGGCACACCTATGGAGTTGCGTATCTCCCGCTAGGCAACTGAGTCACAAGTTTCGTCGAGGAGCAGCTTGGCAATGCATTTTGCAGGCCTCAGATTACTTTGCCCCCTAAAACTTCGTTGTGTTCAGTGCCCACTCCGGTATTTCCATTCGAAATTCATTTTCGTACAACATTTCCGGCTGCGGAAAATTGAAGCCACAGAAATACACTAGTTGTCATTTACACATGCAAAATCTACAGATCGGAACACCTGTTTAGCATCAAAGTATTGTTCTGTTTGCTATTTCAGTAGAAGCTCAATATGTTACTTTTTTATATCTCTCTTGTATACATGACGTCCCAGAATGCGATCTGCGTAATTTGTAAAAAACACAACTTCGGTGAATCATGTGTATGTGGTAGCTACCTCAGAGGTAATGCACACGTCAAAACTGCAAAATGCAGCGATAAGCCTTTGCTGGCGTAGTTCAGTTGGTATATTATCCGACTCTGGAGGAGGAAGATGTGCCTTCGAATCCCATCACCAGCAGAAAAAGGCTTGTTTGCTATACATATGCGCTTTTTTATGGTGTATCAATAATCTTAAAAAAAAAAAAAAAAGAATTGCAATAACACAGATTGATAAATGTAAATTCTGTTTTACTACTGTTTTTCCTTACTAATAACAGAGTGTAGAAAGATTGAATTAGGGAGCCCGCATTTTGAAAACATACTGAACTGTTCAGTAGACAAATACAAAGATGAGATTCCAATGTGTTTTCATTATAATTTTCAAGAAATTTCACTGTGAAGTTCAGAAATAAGTAAGGCTTTGCACAATATGTTTTGAAATATGTTTTGGTATTGTGTTCTGTAAAATGTCTGTTCACATTTATAGACAAAGGTGAAACGGAAAACTCTTACGCCACTTTATTTAATAATGTAGGCTCCATTATTTTCCCGGTACTTTGCCATTTATCAGGTCTCTATTCGGACCATTTCTCTATTAGGTCTCCATCGGACCCCTCCTCTCGCCATCTATCTGGTCTCTATGGACCACTCCTCTAGCCACCCAGCAGGTCTCCATCAGACCAAGACTCTTTAGGTTTTGAAGCAAAGAACTGGACAAGATTATTTTTGCAGGCCTCAAAGAAGCGAAGTGTTTTCCGATGAGAGTTTTACGTATAGACGAATAAATGGAAATCTGAAAGCGCAAGTTTGGGTAAATAGGAAGGGTGAAGAAAGAGATTCCATCCTAGCGCCAACCATTTTTTTACCTGGTGAACAAAACAACATGTGGTCAGCTGCTGTCATGGTGGAATAAATATTTCCGTTGACCGTTTATTGACGTTTGTAATAAAACGAGGCCTTCAGCCGTCTAATAGGGAAGAGTAACTATCAGAATTTATCGTTTCGTCGCTCCGCAGCAGCACGTAGTAAGAGAGTCCTTTCCAGTCCCACCATACCCACAGCATTACATATCTTTTTGGCATGCAGACCGGTCTTTGGAGTGATAAATAGCAGCTCATCTCACGAGATCCATAATATTTTCCGGTCCACGTTAGTTCCTGCATTGCATTTCTTATCTATCATCAGCTCTCGTTTCAGAAATGGTTAGTTTTCACTCCACTTGAGCAATGAATACCAAACGAATGTGATATTGAGAACATTTTGATCACTAAAATCGTACGCTAGCAACACATTAAGGTAATACACTTACCAAGCTTTGTCAAATACAATGCCGCGAAACAACTGGATGTCTGAAGTCGGTACGCAATTTCTGGGGTCGTATTTTGTGGATTGTTTTCGATAAATGCATTGCAGACATTTTTATTTTTTGATTGGGGGTTTAACGACCAACGTGAGCAACTCAGTTAGCTATAAACAGTCGCCCGTCCCTAATTTAGGGCCACTGGTTCCAGGGAAGGGAGAGAGATAGTGCCGTAAGACAAGCACAACATCCATTCCTCACCGGGATTCGAACCCTGACCCATCCCGGAAGAATAGTCAGAATCCATCGCTTAGACCACTGAGCCATCGGGAAGCGACTACAGATTTTGTAAACCAATACCGACAGAAACGAAAGCTTACATCTTTCTCATCATACACAGCGCACATTTTGTATTGCGTCTGCGATGAGTAGAATAAATAGAAAAAGACAGCATTATATGAAGAAAAGAAATTTCATGTTTTCCCTTTTGAAACCTATGCGAAATATCCGCAGGAGAACCAAACACGCCGAATGAACGGTTTAAAATTCGTACCAACATATATCGCCAAAATTCTAAAACACTACGTAATATGCTTTAAGGAATTATTAGTAAGAGTAGAAAACAGTAGCAAAATAGCTAAAATGTGCCTAATAAAAGATGCAGGGGTGAATCAATAATTTGAAATATTTATATGTATAAGCGCAAGATTGCTTTTTTTCACTTCTAGAATTGCATGAATAAGAAAATATGTGAATATCTTTGATGTTCCTTCATGACAATAAATTAAAGAAGTCAGCATTCTGCCCACTAGGTGCACGGCAGATTAATCACATCTTCCATATTCCTGATGTTGACAAATGAGCGATTTTTGAATTCAGAAAAATGGTTTCATAAATTCTACAGTATTCTTTCACCCAGATATTTTCTTTAAAAGCTCTTGGGAAAGTTATTAAACTTTAAGAACCTTTTCTTGCATATACAATATTTCCAAACTTCTATATATTAGCGTGTAAAAGAACGACTTTTTAACGTCGCAGCCATTTTACTTTGTTGATAAACCTTACTTTAGTGCATGTTACGTTGGGCGCAAATGTTTAAAAGGGAAAAAAATGGTGTTTCTTAAGATAAATGGAAGAGAAAGTTGTCAACGTCATAACCCTCCAGGAATTGCTGCAACTGACGGAATGAGTAAAAGGCAAAGAATGCAACCCTCTGTAAGACACAAACCTCTGTCGAACAACGTGCGAACACGATGATCATTTGTCATATCAATGCGAACACCTGACGTCGATGTTTTGAATATAAATAGGGCAGTAATGTCTTTTCTTATTGTATGCGACCGCACTCAAGAGAATTTTAGAGCGCAGCCAGTTTGTTTTTATACGCATTAAAATAACTTACATTCAGCACGCTTTTTCTTCTGTCAGAGTAACTGGCCGACTCAGACAAGTTAAAAAGTTTGTTACAGTTTGCATATTTGAGCCAGAAATCAATGAATGTTCTGCAAATTTAAATAAATGCTTAGAAAATGCTTACTTGTAGGCTGTTTTTTAAACTTCTCGATAATGCTTGCATCATTTTGGGGCTTTTCTAAATCGTTCAATACGGCGCTAGTTGAATAAATTTAAGCCCAATATCACGTCATAACACATGGATCTTGACTGTGCTTCATTGTTTTGCCTCATCCGTTGAGCGAATAAAAGCGAAAAGATGTCACCACATATAAGCTGTTTGTGTTGGACAAATTAGCACTTAATGTAGTTAATAAAGGAGGAGAAAGGTTTACATATTGAACAGTGGGCACTCGTTGAATTTTTAACGAAACAAAGTATCGCGTTATTAATTATTCACGAGAGTTTTGTCAGTGCCTGTGTAAATTTTGCATCATATCATGACACTTCTGTGAATGCGCTGAAATCAGCTGGAACGGATGTCTGTACTGTCTAAGAAGTGGGACGAACTTGGCTGGAACGGATGCCAGTGCTGTCTAAGAAGTGGGACGAACTAGGCTGGAACGGATGCCTGTGCTGTCTAAGAAGTGGGACGAACTAGGCTGGAACGGATGCCTGTGCTGTCTAAGAAGTGGGACGAACTTGGCTGGAACGGATGCCTGTGCTGTCTAAGAAGTGGGACGAACTAGGCTGCAACGGATGCTTGTGCTGTCTAAGAAGTGGGACGAGGCTGGAACGGATGCCTGTGCTGTCTAAGAAGTGGGACGAACTAGGCTGGAACGGATGTCTGTGCTGTCTAAGAAGTGGGACGAAATAGGCTGGAACGGATGCCCGTGCTGTCTAAGAAGTGGGACGAACTGGGCCGGAACGGATGGCTGTGCTGTCTAAGAAGTAGGACGAACTAGGCTGGAACGAGGGGGCCTGCGTGTCAGAAAGCGTTCCTTTTTCTTTAGCTCTATTGTACAACGTGTTAATTAAGGAAAACGATTGACACTAATCTTTTGCGGCACTTTACCCTCTAAATAACTTACTTGAACAATAGCGACGAAGGGAAAATAGGAGAAAGAAGTGTTTGAGCTCTTGTTTCTACAAAGTAACTTGATATCCATGTCAGGGGGACTAGCAATGTTCTTTTATTACTTGTGTCATGGAGCATAAAGTAATGGACAGAAAGGTAGCACTTATCACCTGAGACAGGTTTATGGTAGGCACTATTGGGATAAGAAGGAGAGAAGGTATTGTTCACCAGGAGCTTTTCTGTAATCCGGTAGCTATGCCATTATTTCTGTATGGGGAGCACAGAAACATTGGGCAGTAGGGGACATTGGCCGCTTAAAGGATTAATGTTAAGGTGAGCTACATTATCTGGGAAAGCATAACAAAAAAGTTTCAAGCACTTTGAGGAAGATGATTTTTTTAAGGAATGCCTGGTAAGAGCAACAGAAATAAACCTAAAGCATTCATTTTTTGTCCGAATCTAAAGCATTCATTCAGCAAAATGAGCACATCCTGGGTAACTGTCGCCAGACGAATTGGTGAACTGACTGGAAAACGCGGATCTCAATATGCGCATATTTCTCGTTATCTCTTGACGAGAACATCCGCACGAATAATTCTGCCAAATTAATGATTGTTGTTTGTGGTGTTAATACAAATTTCAATATCTCTAATGAACTTATTTCAAGTGATAGGAACGATAAAATTTTTTGTTGTGTTTGAGTACACTACACATACGATGCTCCGTTTCAACAACAATTTTAGAAACTTATCTGGAGTAGTATCAGTCGAACCTCCTACAGTGAGGCGGAAAATGAAGGGGTGGTATCCCTGTTGAAAAAAAGATGAAACTTCACGAAACAATTTGTTTATCGAATACCACTGAATTATTCACCAAAGGAATCTGTGCTCCAAATCCGTTGAGTTTCAAAATGTGATGAGTGTCACTACCAAAATTTCAAACTTCAGATCAAATGGGCTTAACCGTCAATAGTTTCAAAACTTTTAAAGTGGGATTCAGGCAGAACAGAGCAATGTAACGCATTTCACTGCTGACCGTTGACTTAGGAAAGGAAATGTACCGAGAACAATATTCGATCTGAGAATTTAAATTTAAGAATTAACACCAATAAAGGTAGGCTTGCGGTTCACCTCAATGATTCAAAATGGATGACGAATTTTGTGTTTTTCTCCTACATTTTCTCGCATCTCAGTGATCTGAAACAAAAACCAGCTGCTTTTGTTTAATTTCACAAAATCTTTGAGTTCAACTTGTTTTACGGTACCTACAATTGAAAGAATCGATCTTACTCACTTTTCAGGTACGTCCCAATGAAAACATCAACACTGAGAAGTAAGTTACATTAATTTTATCTTCCTGGCCAGATTTTAGGATTATCGTGCAATTGAAAGATTTCTAAATATATTTCCTTGTCCTTTCACTGTCCCTATCGAAGTGGTTCCCGATACTTTGCAAACAAAAATTATGGATTTAGTGCAACAGGGACTAAAATACGCATATGATAATGTCAATTTCTTGATATTCTACAGCAAATGCGTACAAAAGGAAACATTCCTGCATCCTGATCACATGCTATGGCGCTTTTGGGCAGACATATGTTTGTTAGAAGCTTTCCCCACGTAAAAAACGCAATCAATTGAGAGATGCTGATATGATAATTTGGAAAAGAATCAATGTTAGATTTAACACAGAATGGAAATTACAAAGAGGAAATGGAGTATGTGCAACAGAGCTTCCATGAAACTGGAAATTTGCAAGACATACCACGGCTATTCTTTTCTATTGAGTATTTTTTTTTATAATTAGTAATTCGTGCTTAAGGCTAATTTTAATTCATACATTTATTTATTTTTCGGTAATTTTCGATATCTAGATCACACATTAGATAAATATATAAATAAAGAGTACGTGTCTGTACACCAAATTGATACAAGCTATTAAAAATGTGTTTTTGTTTGTGCAAACAGCTGGTATTGTCACGATTTTGCGTTCCAATGGATGGCTTTGTCGAGACAAACTGATGTTAACCTAAGTGGAAAAGACTTACAACAAACTTAAGATTAAAAAGAAATACTTGTTTTGAGTAAATATTTTCTCATCCTTTCGCTGTCCCTGTTAAGGGGTTCACGGGCTTCACAAATGAAAATTGTGGATTTACAGGGCAATAGTGACCCAAGTACGTCTAGTAACGTTGAACACTTGGAATTCTACAGGAAAATGCAGAGAAGGAAGCAAGAGAGAAAATAAAATCTTTCTCCCAGGAGGAAAATTGACACGGAGTAGAAAGTTAAAGTTTATTCCATTCCGCTGGAATACCTCATCGGCACGCATAAATGTTATATACAGTAAGAATGACAAAGAGTTCGATTGGCCCTCGGGTAGTAGAACGGAAAAAAATGTAAAAAGTGGAGCCCTCAACAGAGCTCTTACAAGAGAAGTTCGTTTCGACGATGTGACACCTCAAGGGACAAGATATAAATGTTTAATTCCATACACAATCCAAACTGGGACTACCATCAGAGAGTCAATGGAAATACTCAAAACACAGTACGCATGCAAAGACTCTGTCTCGCGTGACTTGCATCGCCTCTATAGATAAATATTAGTATAACGGTCTTACGACTTTATGTTTGCTTGTTTCTGTTTTTTTCATGTGAAAATTTCGAATTTACACAAAATTTGAAGTTGATTCAACGCAAGTATCTCTTTTCAAATGTTAACGTTCCTTGTACGTCTTCTTTTATAGGTTAGTATCAGAATATCTCCATAAAGCTACCCGTTTAGGCGCAAAGGCTTGGCAATACCAGTTGTTTACCTCAATAAAAACGGATTTTTTAATAGTTTAAGCCAGACATGTTATTTTCACAACATTCGTGAAACTTCCAATTTTTACCCAGTAGCTTTATTATTTTTTTCACCCATTTGATTTCGTAGAAGGTTTTTGTTTCATATTAATTTCAATTACACTTTGATTTATCAATCGTAGTTTATATTAATACAGTCTCGGATTTCAGATAACTATTTTTCATACGAGATCAACTTTTAAAGATTGTTATTTTAGTATGTGCTTTGGGTCCATGGATTTTAAATTCCCAAATGTGCTACGACCTGTGTTAGGATCAGTTACTCATTTGAAAATTTTAAAGAGTGATAAAATCTAAAAGCACATCAGGTACCTGCTCTCGACGTCTTTGTAACATACTGTACATGATATGTTAACTGCATCGTTTCTTTTTCCGTAAGTTCTAGGATTCAAAACCTCCATCAAAACATTTATATCCTTAAAACAATGCATTTTGCTTTCATTTTTCATGTGGTCCACGATACAAAATTTTTAAAGGCCTCTGCTTTGTTGATATTCAACATAGAGTGACTGGAAAATGATCACGAATGGGTAAGCCAGTTACTATGACCGAAGAAAAAAAAATAATGCTAAAGGTCGAAGGATATTTTTTATTTGTGTAAAATTACCGTGTAAGCACCGCACAATTTCTTAAGAAATGAAGCTCAGTTTTGTAACTACAGAAATGTTCTTACGAGAAAACTCAGCCTGCCTGGAGCGTGTCAGCAAAGTGAGTCTTTAAGACATTGACTCAAAACAAAAACACAAAAGGAAATTATAGCCTTTCGCTTTGTTAGCTTTTCTCAAAAGCTGTTCAAAAATCGTAAAACGTAGCTTTTTAGAACTACAAACTCTTCTCGTTCGAATAATGACAGTGTATAATCCTGTGTACTACGGAAAAGAAGGCAAGAAGTAAGTGTAATCATTAACGACGTAAATTCAAACCCCAAACCAAAACTGCCGAAGTCATGACCTTTTTCATCGAACACCACTTGCCTGTTCCTCCAAAACATAAGAATACAACACTGAGTGCTCACTGAATAACAACAACCCCTATGCAAAATGAATTACACCCGATACTGTTCTCACGAGGAAAGAGCGTGGCTTTGAAGCTAAAGGTATTTAATAAGAGGTTGGTGGTTCATTTGAAAGCAAAGTTACGGACGTGATGAGTAAACCCAAGAATTTTTCAAAGTTCATGAAATGCCAAGTTATGGGCACAAGAAAGGTTGTTGCGTCATTTTCGGAAACAACCCTTGTGATTGCTCGATGTCATCCGTGGTTAACGTGTACCAGGAGTAGCGCCAAAACGGTGAAATGACCAACCGGCGACGCAAGTGTAATGGGTGGCGAAGACGAAAGGAAGATTCCATCCGTAAACCACGGGTGCGTAGTTTTTTTTACAGGGCAATCAACACAGCTACAGCACAGTTTTTGTCTGAATACAATATGGGTCAATCATAAAACGATGTCCCGTGTGACTGCACGTCGCACGCTAGCAAGGTTAGGCTACAAGAGTAGACGACATATACGTCACTCTCTCTTTACAACAGTACAAAGACGTAAACAACACTTCTGTTGCCGAACATGCGCATTGGGAGACAAAAGACTCAAAGCTGGTGTACTAGTCCGAAGGATTATCACAATATGTACCCCATTATTCCGGTCGTCGAGTCCGAATTTGGCCACAGCAAGATGATATGGATACCTCATGCGCGGCATTTTGTTTATCTGGCAAGAACTGTGACCCATGGTGTGCGTGGGTCAACATATGGACACTGGCTGCTACCAGATACTAATTGTGGATCATGTGCACCCGCACAATGCTGTACCTCCACCCACAAGGGATGGGTTCTTCCAGGACGATAATACCCCATGTCATCGGGTCCGCTTCGTGCAAGAATGGTTCGAAGAACACACTGCTGATATGAGACATAATCGAATGGCCCACGTACTCACCTGATCTCAACCCAATTGTAGAACGTTATGCAAGGCTGTAGTTAGGCACACCACCCTGTTCCGTATTGTAACTGTAGACCTGTGTACAAAGAACTTGGTTGCAGGTCCCCAAACAGCTGTACAGACACCTCTTGGGGTTAACACTCCACTGGTAGAGGCCATTCTAGAAGCAAAAAAAGAGTTCACATATTATTAGGTATGTGGTTATATTTCTGCAAGCACTTAGTGCATACTTGGGCGATATTATGTTTACCTGTTACATTAGGTAAGACGAACGATTAAGAAATTGCGCCATGCGGAGTACTGTAGCGGAGTGCAATATCAACATGACGAAACTGCAGTGGATAAAGCTCATATTTCCCGGACTACTACAGGAATTTAAAAGTAAATTACCACATTTATTTAGAGAATATAACAAAACTCCGAAAAGGCGTGGAGTATGATTGTAAGGCATGCAAAAAACATTTTTTGAAGGATTACATAATCGGAACAGAGATATGACTATAGAAACTGCGTCTAAAAGTAATGGTGCAATAATGATGCCAGAATACGAAATAGAAGTATATCAGCAACTTATAAAGCCTGTCTCATTTATGAATACGAAATTTTAGAAAAATGAAACTCGAATGTATTTTTTAAGTTACTGAAAGGAGTAGTCCTTATGAAGTAAAGATATAAAGATAAGTGAAAATAAAGTCATTTTCTGCATCTCGAGGTACTTTCAAAATATTCATAAGATAATAACAAAAATTTATGTCAGATATACACTGAAAACAAACTGTACCTTCTTAGTTTCTATCTTAGGCGAAAGAACGGACTAAACGTAAAATTTAACGATTTTATTAAAGAGATTCCAGTTCTGTTCCTTTTCTGATCCTTATGCCTGTGCGAAAGTAAGATTTGAATTTTAGTGTTATTTTTAGAGAACATCCGACACCTACGCGTCAGACATAAAAACCTCCGCCTTAGTGCTTTAGTTTTGATCGTAATCCAGTAAAACATTCGTACTTTTCTGAATAGAACAGCTTAAACTATATATACCACTGAGTAATAGTTTTAAGTCATATCCAGGGGTTAAACAATGACATTCCTTCCACCATAAATTAATTGGTTTTGTCGCTACTAAGCTCTACAGAAAACCAGATACCTATCTTAAAGTTGCGCGATCAGTTTTCACAGTTGTCGTTGTAGGAGCAATAGACAACATTTTAGGTATCGCGAAAAGAATTTCCCGTTCAGTTCTTACTTCTTATGAGGCTTTTACAGCTTCTTTACTAACACACATCAATTTTATGATCTGTGCTATTCTTGAAGATACATTTGATATGTCCTAAATGTTTTCCTCCTGGATTGTTAACTTCAAAGCACAAAAGAAAAAATGAACTTCTTTGTGGTAAATATAGAATTGAAAATGGTAGTTTTGCAGATTGAATAAAATCGAGGCAATTGGTACCAAAATGCATTGACAGCACAGAAAACCCTCGCTGCACCACCCAACGATTTATCGTCACCCTCGCATGACGTCACCACTTGTGTCTGAACAAACATGCTGTACATAAAACATCCCTTGATATACCACCACAACCTTGGCATCCACCAACCCATACAGTTCTGTGCCAAACTGTATTTCCCAACACAAAACATGTTTGATGTACCACCGTGCAAGCTGTGTGAGATTCTCTTCCCTCTGTTCTCGGACCGTGATTTAACTGTAGCAAAAATAATGTTCAAGAAGCGGACTCAAAGACACGAATTAGTGCCATTTAACATTAAGATGATTCATTGAATCATGTTAACAGGTAGGCAATGTTTCAAACTCACTGTAACATCATATTGTGCCCTAAAATATCCAGATTGAAATCTAAAACACAAATGAAAAGAGACAAGGTTATTAAAAGAAACTAAGTTATGTAAAATTATTTTGTGTAAAACTATAAACTTCACTTGATAAAGTATTAGTAACGTGCCAAATAACATGACTTTTTATTCATTTTCTTATAATTAAAATGTCAATTCTGTCTTCCGATATGGAGAGGAACATCACGAAGACGCTTCCGAGATGGAGTGGAACACTTCGAAGTAGAAAACGAACTAAGTACATAGTATGTAACTGAAATCTAAAACACAAATGAAATCTAAAACACAAATGAAAAGAGACAAGGTTATTAAAAGAAACTAAGTTATGTAAAATTATTTTGTGTAAAACTATAAACTTCACTTGATAAAGTTTTAGTAACGTGCCAAATAACATGACTTTTTATTCATTTTCTTATAATTAAAATGTCAATTCTGTCTTCCGATAAGGAGAGGAACATCACGAAGACGCTTCCGAGATGGAGTGGAACACTTCGAAGTAGAAAACGAACTAAGTACATAGTATGTAACTACATCTTTCTCTAATGAACATGTTTTTAATTTAAAGCTCATTATGATTTTCGATGAACCATAATCAACAAAATTTGGGTTACTTAAAAATAATTGGAAAAGTTGATATAAAATCACTCTTGGTGTAATGCACGACAAGCCACCCGGTAGATCAGTGGACTAAGCGCTAGCTCCTGACCATTTGTCCGGTATGGATCTAGGCTCGACTCCCGGTGACGCATGCATATTGTGTTTGTCTTACAGCAATGACTCTCTCTCTTCCTTGGAACCAGTGGCACTAAATTAAGAATGGGCGGCTACTTATAGCCCATCGACTTGCTCACGGTGGTCATTAAACCTCACTTCACCCCAAAAAAATGTAAACGGTGGCGGTACATCAAGGGTTTACTGTACAGTATATTCCTTGCAGATTATGAAGTTAAGGACATCGCAGATGTGCACTTCAAATTCCACTTTCAACCGCAATTGAATTTCATTTGTTAACCTTTATTGATTGAATGTTTTCATTTTTTATTTAAACGTTAACCTTTATTGAAACGTTTTTAGTCCTGTTTTAATTTCTTGAATTATCAAGCTTTCTTTCTGATATAATGATAACCTTCTTTTCCCACAGTAATCTTAGAACGAATCATAATTCTTGAAGCTTAGTCATATTTTCATGTTCTTTTTTAATGGAATTCCAATGTCAATTAGCCGCACCTATTTCTTTTCAACTACAAAAACCTATATGATAGTACTTTTTCTTATTTCCAGGAAACCAATATGCGATCCAGAGAAATGCTAATATTGCTATATATGCTTGTAGTTGCAGAAAGAGATATCCTTGTGTATATGGAGTTCAGTGATCCGTTTAAAGTAAGCAACATTTAGACGTAGGACTACGTCTAACTCCGCGGATAGCAGGGGCGACTTGCCGCCGATCGCATGTGACAAAAATAGGTTCCGATTGAAATCATTATAACGTTCAAAATACGTGCCACACGCTAATCGTATTAGCATATTCGTAAACCGCCTGGAGTCCAATTTGCGTACTGCGCAATACATTGTGCGCATGACGCTTCCCTCGCTCCCTGTGCGCAGGGGAGATGATGCAATATTTTTTAGTGTGCCGCCGCGTTTGACTCAGTCTATTTCGGCAACCGTGAGCACAACACGACTGTGCTTGGCATCGTTTTAAATCTCCCGACGAGATCTATTCAAATATACGAACAACATTTCGCAGTGGTTTTAACTGAAGATTTAAAAAATTGTTTTCTTGTGAACAGGTGAACACTTTCGACAATATGGCGGTTTATTTAGACAACCATGAGTGCAAAACGACTGTGCGTGATATCGCTTTAAAGCTCTCAAAGAGAGCTGTTCAAAAATACACTGAAGAGCAATTAAATTAGAGACAGCTGGCGTTAGGCAAATGTGGCACTGTGGGCGGCCCTGTAAACGGAAACGACATGACGTATGCAGCGATCCGACAATATAAGGAGTGATGCGACGGGAATCAGTAAGAGTCGCACGCAGTATGGGTAACACGAAGGATCTCAGCGCATTTGATCGTGGGTGAATTATCGGAGCCCGAGGAATGCGTCACTCCATCTCGGAAGTCGTGTAGGTACTGAGATTTTCACGAGCCACTGTGTCACGGGTGCACCGTGAGTACATCGATTCCGATAAAACCATCCCTGCAAGGGCCAACTGCCGTAGACAACAGCGTGTGGATGAGCGGGGTCATCGTCGGCTAGCTCGCATTGTAACAGCGGATAGACGGGTCACAGTGCAAGAAATCACTCGGCAATTTAACACTGGTGCTCAAAAACGTGTAAGCAGCCACACCATCCAAAACCATCTCCTCGCTATGGGGTACAGAAGCCATCGTCGCACGAGGGTACCACTGCTGACTGCACATCACAGGGTGCAAAGATTAGCATGGGCGCGGGAACATCGCCACTGGACCCTAGACATGTGGAAAAATGTTGCTTGGACTGATGAGTCGAGATTCAAGTTGGTACATGCGGATGGCATAATACGAGTACGGCGCAAACCACATGGAGCGATGGATCCTTCTTGCCAGCAGGGTACTCTTCAAGCTGGTGGAAGTGGCACTCTCGTCTTGGGACTGTTTACGTGGACTGAAATGTGACCCCTGGTACGTGTGACATCGTCCCTCACAGGTCAACGTTACCGGGATATCCTGGACGACCATTTGCTCCCATTTGGGCGTCTTCAACATCCCACTGGGGACCTCATCCTGCAACAAGACAATGCACCGTGCCATTGCTCCCGAATTATAGCCGAATGGTTGGATGAACACTCCACCGACGTGACCTTGCTTCCTTGGCCAGCTAGGTCACATGACCTCAATCCCATCGAGCACATCTGGGATGCCATCGAGAGGGATGTTCTAGGCTCTGACCCCCCTCCATCAAATCTTCGTGAACTGTGGGAGCTTGTTCAGGGGTCGTGGATCCGTATGGTTTCCCAACGCTTCCAGTGTCTTCTCGAGTCCATGCCGAGACGAATCGCAGCCGTCATCAAGGCGAAAGGTGGTGCTATACGTTACTAGACAGGTATCTCTAATTCAATTGCTCTTCAGTGTATAAAGAACATATTGCAGTTGTTTAACCTAAAATCTTTAAAAGTTGTTTTCGTGTGAACGGGTTAACATTTTCGACAATGCCGCGGAATTCACAGAATGAACACAAGCAAAAGTGGAGAAAATCAAAAGGAGAGGCAAGAGCAAGTGATGAGGAATGTAAGAAGCTCAAGAAGACAGAGCATCACGTTGGGTAATTCGCGTACCGATATGCTTTGTGTTGGCAATGTATCCAGCATTATTTGTAAAAATTATGTAAGCTACTTTTCTTATCATAGACCTGTTTTGGCTATAAGAAATTATATAAACGTTTTGAAACCACACTCGACTAACTCATTTCTACTCTCCGATCTGCAAGTCGTAGTCCTACGTTCAAAACTGATGAATCACTCAAAACTGAGCCTAACTGAGCCTAAAACTGTATTTTTTTTCCGGGATTGTTGGACTTGCATTAGAAATCTCCAGAAAGTTCCTTTCAATATCCATGGTAGAAATCTGTTGTCAAGGAGCAGCCTTTCTTTTCTTTTTTTGTCTACTGGTATTATTCTTTGTGTTTAAGTAAATGCCTTATAAAGTTATTGGCAGAGCGTTTTAGCTTATATCATTTCATGTTAGCAAACGGTAATATAAATTTTGGTTAAAAAGATGGCATTGGTAGGGTTCAAGACATTAAAAATTTGAATATTTTATGCTGGTACCTTTCACCATGGATGTTTGCATACGCGGCTATGGTAAAACAATTGTCAGAGCATTCGTTCCTTCACGTTTGAACAAGTCTTTTGTGAAACACTACGTACTTATTTTTAGTGTTACTTCGTTCTTCTACCTGCGTGACCCATTAGCTCTATTTCAAAATTTCTCTCCCCTTTTAAAATTTTGAATTGTAACAAATATGATCCGTACCTTTTGTACTTTTTCGTTTGCGAAATCTTGCTGTAAATGTCTATGGAACTCGATATATATTTTGTTCTCTATCATTGCTTGTAAATATGAACTTGGAATAATTCTTTTTCATGGCCTATACATTTTCCACAAAGAACATTTTCCTCACAATCTGTGCTCCAGACAGTGCACAGGTTTTCCACCTGTGTTCACACATATGTATATCTACTTCTAAAAGTCCGATTTAAAAAAGTATTTCTTGTATCGTATAGCTTTTACTATGAAGAATGGTTTTAGTATGTTTTCTAATTTTGTTTTCCTAACTCACAGTTCTGCCTTTAATGGGAGCAAATGTATGTTTCTGCTTGCAAATGTATCTCAGCTTCAAAACACCTGGTTACAAAATTAATTTCGCGCTGGATACCATTCACTGTAGTGAATAGTGGGCTCCCTGTGTGTTTAAAATAATGCGAAAATTTTCTTGATATGGGAGTGAATTCCTATTCTGCTTTCCTCGTGTTCTAAATGTTGTCCAGAAAAACTTCCTTTTGTACTGCAAAGTAGTTTTTATTATGGAAACTCTTCGCCTACACATTTACACAATGAACAGTTATACCACTGAGGGGCGAAATGCATATTTAAATTTAAAGTCACACATTATTTCGAAAAACACAGATTAAATCAATTCCTGCTGTATAGAATACCAGTCACCATTACAAATGTTTGTGTATTCTTCATTATCTAAATGATGTAGTTTTCCCACTTGACAGCTGAATTGTTTATTTCTGAATAGATTCCACCATATCTTCGTATCTGAAAGAGCTACCGGAGAAAGAAAATGGTTTCAGATAAATTTATTTGAGAAAAATATTTTGTAGCAAATTCCTGCTACCGAAATTCAGTTTTCCCATAGGAATGCAAATGGATATTTTAATTTGCAACCGAAACACCGCTTTTGAAAGGAGGATTTATAAATTTCTCTATGACGAATGATTTGTTATTTATCATAAACCCTTAACTCTAAGATTTCACATGACAACAAGTACTCGATTCTTGATAAATGTTATAATTTCACGCAGTATGTGATATAAAAAGCGTAGTCACTACACTTGAAAATTTGGAAATTTCTCTTCTTTGCTTGATGGTCCGTATTTAGATCGTATTTAAATTTTGTTAGATCCTTCATGGTGGAAAGTCCTCATAAACATTAAAAGATGACGAAAAGACAATCAGTACATATTTGTATTCTGATGGGCTAGTTTATAAAAAAAGATAGCGTTATGTAGACACACAGAGAATTAAATAGTGTGAAGAAGTACAAGTTTATCAAAGTAATAATAGTTAACTTATGAATTGAATAATATGTAGAAGGGTTTATCAAAATAATATAAACCCTAACTGTTTGTGGAAAACCTTTCATTAATAAGCTGTAGGCTCATATCGGGCTTGCAAAATAGAAACAGTGTAAGCTGGAACAGACTTATGCAAGTCTTACACAGACGATAATGATATTCCGAACCATTCTTCCTGTAAATTATGTTCCAATGTGCCAGGTATTTTGAACATACAAAGTGTGATCTGACCTTTCGCTCCAGATATTCCCATAAATCTTCAATAATATCAAGGTCTAGAAATTGAGGTTTCCAGGGTAGTTACTCTACCACATTCGTTCGGTAAACCACATCTTGACACGTTTTGCACAATTTTCTAATGATTTATCTGCTTGAAACCAGGGACAGTCATTAAAGAACAATGTCTGCAACATTGGGTGCAGGGGTCTCCAAGAATGTATTCGTGCATTGCAGACCTGACCCGACCCTGCACAATAACCAACGGCCGTAGCAAATGCCATGATATGGAAAATCACAGCATCAGGGATCCATCTTCACCTCCATGCTTCACAATCGAAACCAAGCAGTCGGCGTGGTAGGCTTCTGCAAGTTTTAACCAGACGTATACTCTACCAGTGGCGGAAAACAATGTAAAGCACGATTCATAAGACTGGATGATGCGTTGCCAGTCATTAGCATTACAGTTTTTATGTGCTTTGTACAACCTTACAGTTTTTGTTGGATTGATGTTAGTAATCCAAGTTTTTGTTCATTGCAGCAAAGCCATCAATACCATTCCGATGGTTCCCGACGAACTGTTATGACATAAACGGGATCATTTCTATCGTGTTCAACTCTGCTGTTATTTGCGGTGCCGTGGTCTTTCACTTCCGTTGCACAGTCCCTGCCAACGTTCGTCCATGCCTGACATCTTCACTATGGAGTTCACAATTTACACGTTTGGAGGGAATGCCGTATCCTTTTTGATAGGTAGTTTTAATCTTCGATGCAGTTCCTATTGGTACACTTACTATTTCTGCTGTTCTAGTTAGTGAAGCTCCTGCAAGACGCACATCAATGTTCATGGCTTTTTTGGGGACGCTGAGATCTGACACTGTCTAGAATTACTCCACAACAGCTGTTTCTGCCGTACTGCTACGTGATAGCCGACATCATACTGCATTCCTTTCTATACCTCATATCGCGGATGACGTCGTCTCTGTGATTGCACACGTTTTGTGTGCACCCAGTCGCAGTCGGTGTTTCCATTATTTTGATAAACCCCAGTATTCCGCGACCTTGAATGGAAATACATGCTAAAACAGAGAGGTTACATACTTCGGGAAACTACTGTAACACTTTCGTTGGAATAAAATCCGGGGAAAATTTAGTTGTCAATATAACTTGTGAATGAATGTGTCTAAGACAGAAATATCCGTTTACTACAGTAGGAAATCTATCCATTTACGAGAAAGTGAATTTTAAATTTATTCCGTGTGTAGAAACTGCTGAGGAACGCAAATTCTTTTACTTTAGCAAACTTTTCTGGAAAACGTTTATGATCTGCAAAAAAAAGTCAATAATTAACCGTAAGTTTTGATGAACTTCAGCGAAATATTATATACAATAGACGACTGCAGTAAAATGAAAAATCTCTTTTTTCCTACTGTCACCTGGAACTGCCAGTCTATTAGCCACACCTGTTTCTTTTCAACCACAACAATATTTGGTATTCTGCTCAAAACCTGTTTTCAACCAAAATTCCTTTAAGATACTCGTATTCTTACTATTTTTATTATTATCATCTTTATTAATGGTATTTTCAGAACGGTTCTCCTGTCCGTACGGATGTAAGGTCAAGTATGGACACAGCGATTCATGGTTTAAAAACCTGAGTACTATGTGCCAGGTATCGAGAAATAAAACCTCTTGGTTTCAAACCTTGTACGCTGAAGTCTCAATTCATCTAGTTCAGTTACAAGACTTTGAGCAAACAGGAAAATTAATGAATGCAAAAGAAAACTGTCCTCAGCCTCCACATGTGCTTATTCCCTACAGACAGTCCAACATATTAACTGATTTTTATATTTTTATCGCATAGGTAGCTGGAATATTATCACCATGCATACACCAAAGAGCCAAAACCTTATGATCATCTGCCAATGTGATGTCGGTTCTCCACATGCCATCAAAGCAGCTCTTACGCGGCGAATCATAGACTCTACAAGATTCCTAAAGCTATCTTGTGATGTCTGGGACTAGCACGTTACAACCTGGCCTTTAACTCTTGTAAGTTATGCTGTTGAGCTACCGTGGAGCTGATATGCTGCTCCAACGCAAACCATAGATCCTCAATTGGGTTGCGGTCTGGGGAATTTGAAGGCCAGGACAATACTTCGAAGTCTTTCTTATCTTCTGCAAATCGTTCTCGAACAATCCGGGCAGTGTTTTATAGAACCTTATCCTGATGAAAGAAGGCATTACTAAAGGGAAATACCGTTGCCGCGCTAAGATGTGCTTGGTCTGCAATAATTTAGGTAGATGGTAGACATTATAGTTTTGTGCAAATGAATGATCGAGCAAAGTATTTCTCAGCAGAACGTTGCCCAAAGCAATACATTTTCTTCACTGGCTTGTTTTTGTTCCATAGTGAATCCTGGTGCCAACACTGTTCCAGGAAAACGACACTCACAAACTCGGCCGTTGATATGCTGCAGCATAAAACGTGAATTGTCGTTCTAATCGTCCAAGTTTTTATGCTCGGGAGCCATTTTTAGGCTCTTTCAGCTGTGAGCCAAAGTTAGAATGTGCATTCGGAGTGACATGAGGCTACGCAGTTCCATTTTCAGCAGGTATTTTTTTTTTTTTTTTTTTTTTTTTTTTTTTTGATTGGAGGTTTAACGACCACCGTGAGCAACTCAATGGGCTATAAGCAGTCGCCCGTCCCTAATTTAGGGTCACTGGTTCCAGGGAAGGGAGAGAGCCAGTGCCGTAAGACAAACACAACATCCATGCCTGACCGGGATTCGAACCCGGACCCCTTACGGACGAATGATCAGAGGCCAGTGCCTTAGACCACTGCGCCACTGGGGCGGCTCAGCAGGTATGATGTACTGTGTTGTGTGGTGTGACATATTATTCCCGTAACCAGCATTCAAATTACAGAAGATTTGCTCCAAAATATCACTTCTGCTGGCTCGTATTATGCGGCACAACCTTCGCTCGCGATGATGAGCCGTTGTCGGCCCACACCACGCTAGCAGTTTGTGGTTTTCCCTCCTAGGACTTTTTGAAGTCACTGAATACGGATGTCCGTGCGTACTGCAAAGTCTTGCCGTTCCGGAAATGCTCTAACCCAGACTTCTAGCCATTACAATTTGGCCTTCGCCAAACTTGCTTAAGTCGGCTCTGAAGAACAGAAATAATGTTTGTTAACAGACCTAAGCATCAGGTGTTATTCACACCGTTTCATGACCTTGACACTCGCCGCCGTTCACCTGCAGCTGCTTCGATTTGGAGAAAGACGCTCTGTTCATAAAGTTCTGGCTCTTCGGTGTATTTATTATGCATAATGACTGATTTCATCTGTCTTTTGCCATTTAAGATTATTTCTGGATTATTGGCAAAGATGGTTAAGTCTGTTTTGATCTCACGGTCCCGGCATCATTATTTTTAATAGTTGTTATCTAGTATTTCACTAATTTAATACTGACAGTATGTAATTTTTGGCAATGGTAGACATATATCCGGAGCTAACCGCTGAAGTATTTTCTTAGAAGATACACTGTGTCGCTGTGTACAACCAGCTGTGGCCAAAGACATAAATTTGTTGAAACATTAATTCATATTGATAGCTATGCTAATTGTGGCGGCAATCAGCGCAAGTATTGGGTTGAAAAGAAAGTAATGTTCGATGACGAGGTATCCAAAGTCGAAGCCTCGACTACGCCGTACATTGGCCACTGAGATTGTGCAGCACACCGGCACGACATCAGCAGGTAGGTGACTTAAGTCAGTGGCTGTTAGCAGCCAGAAGGCGAAGAGTGTAAGTGTCAACCAACATGGAAGTGGACAAGGATCATATCCGCCATTGCATCCTGTATGGTTTCGTCGCGATAAAACCTCCGCAAGTGCTGTAAGGAACATTAGCAGTATGTACTCCAATACTATATCACATCGTCACTGCTGTTATTGATTTGAACGATTTCGAGAGGGAAAGTTTGACCTGTCAAACCGTCCCAAAGCCGAAAGGTAGATATGGACATGCTGAAGACCTTAGAGGAAATAGACCCACGTGTGACCATGCGGAAGTTGGCCTGACGGCCGGGGACCCCACACGAGCATTATCACGCACCTGCGTCAATTTGGGAAGGTGCACAAAAGAGGAGTTTTGGTACCCCATCAACTCACAGTTAAGAAGAAAGCAAATAGCATGAGTGCATGCGTTTCGGTGCTTGCAAGTGACCAAGTTTAATCCTTCTTCAACCGCATTATGACAGGTATGACGAGAAATGGGTCCTGTATGACAACATCAGTATCCACAAACAGTGGTTGGACTCAAATCAGAAGAAAATGCCGACCTCCAAAGCCGTCTTACACCCACGTAAAATCCAGTTATCCGTTTAGTGGGAAATGAGGGATGTCGTGCTTTTGAGCTGTTGCCGACAACACCACTATCACCGCCGATGTGTACTGCCGTCAGTTTGACGATCTGCGCGAAACAAGCACAGCTGAACTTCAAGGATGTTCTCCTACAGCAGAACGGAGCGAGACCTCACACAGCACGGCTGACCTGTGAGGAGCTGCTACCGCACCCGGCTTATTCTGACCTGTCATAAATCAAAGACCTAGAATGGGAGCTGCTGCCGCACCCGGCTTATTCTGACCTGTCATAAATCAAGGACCTAGAATGGGAGCTGCTGACGCACCCGGCTTATTCTGACCTGTCATAAATCAAGGACCTAGAATGGGAGCTGCTGACGCACCCGGCTTATTCTGACCTGTCATAAATCAAGGACCTAGAATGGGAGCTGCTGCCGCACCCGGCTTATTCTGACCTGTCATAAATCAAGGACCCAGAATGGGAGCTGCTGCCGCACCCGGCTTATTCTAACCTGTCATAAATGAAAGACCTAGAATGGGAGCTGCTGACGCACCCGTCTTATTCTGACCTGTCATAAATCAAGGACCTAGAATAGGAGGTGCTGCCGCACCCGGCTTATTCTGACCTGTTATAAATCAAGGACCTAGAATAGGAGCTGCTGCCGCACCCGTCTTATTCTGACCTGTCATAAATCAAGGACCTAGAATAGGAGGTGCTGCCGCACCCGGCTTATTCTGACCTGTTATAAATCAAGGACCTAGAATAGGAGCTGCTGCCGCACCCGGGCTTATTCTGACCTGTCATAAATCAAGGACCTAGAATGGGAGCTGCTGCTGCACCCGGCTTATTCTGACCTGTCATAAATCAAGGACCTAGAATGGGAGCTGCTGCCGCACCCGTCTTATTCTGACCTGTCATAAATCAAGGACCTAGAACAGGAGGTGCTACCGCACCCGGCTCATTCTGACCTGTTATAAATCAAGGACTTAGAATGGGAGGTGCTGCCGCACCCGGCTTATTCCTTGGACATAGTCCCAAGTGACTACCCCGTTTTCGGGTCTTTGCACCATTTCATGAACGTAGAATGGTCCAACAACAGGGACGACGTCGTACGCGCACTTACTTATTGGCATCCAAGCCGCAATAATTCTACAGGGTCGATATCCAACTGCTGCCCAGACGATGAAAGCATATCAGGGCAAACGATGGTGACTATATTTGGGATATATATTTACTTGTATATACGGTAATTAGCACTTTTCTGTTGCCTTGCGCCTGCAGACATTACTTTCTCTCCAACCCAATACATTCAGCTGTGTTTTGGACTTGTAACTTGAGATGATGAATATGATTGATGGTATGACTTTGTGCCCATGTCTCCTTTAAATTTAATACAGACTACGTGTTGTTTTTGTTAATGAGATGTTATAACCTATGCAAAACCAAAGTGCACTGAGTGAATCTTCTGGAAAATACCTTTTCTTATTGTGTACTTCAGTTGAGCATCATCTGCCCATCTGACATATGCAGATATATCGTTATTATGGGGTCATTTCGAAAGTTTTGCACACTGTGGATATCACAACATACTCTTACAGGCTTTCAAAGTTATCTCCCTGTTTCTTTATGACAGCGGCCCAACGTTTGAGAAAAGTCTTGTATTCCGGTTAGGACACCTCCATTGCTGAGGTGTCGGATTACTCGGGTCACCTCATTAGAAACATCCTGAATCGTACTGAATTGTTTACCGTGAAGTGACTTCTTCAGTTTTGGAAACAATGCATAGTGTGATGGGCTCATGTTAGGGCTGTATCGCGCGTGTGCGAGCAATCCCCTTCCATACTTTTCGAGAATGTTTCCTACTGTACGTCCAACATGTGGCCCCGCGTTGTCGTGCAAAATGATGACACCAGCTTCGAGCATGTCGGGCCTTCTTTGGGGAATCATTGGGGGAAAAAACATTTCCAGAAACCTTCTGTAGTATTCCGCTGTTAGAGTGGTCTATTTGGACACTCAGTTTGTTGCTACGATTCAACCTTTTCATAGGCCAGGATCATCATCAGATTAACCTTCGATTATTGGAGGCGGAATTTGTTTTGGAGAAGTGATTCTAGATATTTCCACTGAGTAGACTGAGATTTCAGTTCTGGTTCAAAAACTCGTACCTACTATTATACGCAATCTCTTCACATGTTTTCAGCTGATCTTCTTCCAAAACGCAGTTGACGATAACCAGAGAAGTGTCGTCCGTTGTATCTGATGCCATGTCACTTCTTGGGTCGTCTTCGATGCTTTCCCGACCTTGGCGGAAACACTAACCCCACTAACGTCACACAAAGCAGGGATTTTCCTAGCATAGTTTCAATTTCAATGTGGGATCGCTGGTCGTTACGCGAGATCTAGCCCTACCCACATTCTTCCTCCATTTGTAGGCAGAATTTTTCGGAACAGGATAAAATTAGTCAGCTAACGTAGGCAAAACTTTGGATACTGAAGTCTGACTCACAAATATGGAAACGCTTGGAGCGATTGCATCATCCTACGGGCAGCGCCTGCGCAGTGTGCAAAACTTTTGAAATGACGTACATACACTGTAAAAAAATACTGTAGATTTTACGGTTTTAAACCGTTTTCCAGGGTGCCAACACAAAACCGTAAAATCTACAGTTTTATGCCGTGTTGGAGCAAAGCAATAGCTTTGCTCCAACACAATCAACACATTCGTTCCAGCCAAATGTTTGTGTTTTTGTGATTATTTGGACTGTGACTCGCTCCAGCCAAATTCTGTGCTGTTTTCTTCATTCAATGCGGTGTTGGAGCAAAGCTACAGCTTTGCTCCAACACGGCATAAAACTGTAGATTTTACGGTTTTGTGTTGGCACCCTGGAAAACGGTTTAAAACCGTAAAATCTACAATTTTTTTTTACAGTGTACTATTATAATTATTACTAGTGTAAACTGAATGAATAATATAAAAGTGAAAAACTTGTGATAAGATATTTGCATTTTATTTTATTTATGGCGAGAACTGCTATAACGTGCAGTTCAGGTTCGTCTAAATAAAAGATGTCATCTCTCTGTCCGCCTGCGCAGTGTGCAAAACTTTTGAAAAGGACTGTAAAATGCCACCAGATGGCGACATTTTAGTTGCTGAGCCCATCAGTACGGATTTGTGTAGTCTATGCTGACTAATAAACCACACATAGCGCTGTGAATTGTTGGCACCGTAGCGTAAAGCGAACGCACTCTGCTAGTTATTGAGTGATCTGGGATTCGCTCCCAGCGGTGTCGGAACAACAATTTTTCAGTTTCTATGCGTTGTTTATAAAAATACCGTGGACAGAGAGATGACGTCGTCTATTTACACTATCTCCACGTATTTGAAATATATTCAAGGTTCCTCTATTTTGACCAACGTTTTAGGAGATAATTCCTGATGATCATGTGCGAAAATAAAACATGGATCATCAATATTAATTCTAGTAAATTTCAGCAATGTAGTATTCTGATTAGGTCACTAAAGTAAAATTAAAAATAGCTAACAGCGTGAGTGTTATCAGATTCAGGGGTGATAAGATCAGATTAGTTTTACTTTATGAAGAAGAGTGATACTTATGATATCTAGTTTTTCTGCAGTAAATTGTGATTTTTATCAGATAATTTGATTTAAGGGAATCCAGCGAAGAAAACCACACATGCGAGTGATTTTGTGTTAATAAGCACAGGGTGTAAGGACAGAGATTATCAAGTCATGATCATAGCTGCGTAAAGGTTTGAAGTTAACATACTTGATTCAGACATACTGTATATATCACGGCCTTCGTGACACAAGTGGGCGAATGCTGAACCCGCGTCTGTGTGGTATGCTACTGTTGCGATTTCTAATGCAGCTGCCGGGTATGTAACGATTGGTCGACATAACTATTGGCCGAAACACGATTGGCAGAAAGTAACGATTGATTGACATGACGATTGGTCGGCATAACGATTGGTCGGCATAACGATTGGTCGGCATAACGATTGGTCGACAGAAATGATTAGTCGACATAACGATTGGTCGACAGTAATGATTAGTCGACAGTACCGATTGGTCGACAGCACGTTTGATCGACATAACGACTGGTCGGTAACGATTAATCGACATTGGTGGACATAAAATGGTCAACGGAACTTGGAAAAAAAATTGCATAAGTGCAAACAGTTTGGCGGTAAATTGCCCCACCGGAAAATTGCCCCACCAGAAAATTGCCCCACTCGAAGATTGCCACACATCTTTCAGCAACCCGGAATATTGCCACACACAGAAAAATTGCCCCACCGGAAAATTGCCACATGGTTTTCATTAAGGGGACGAGCACAAATCGCCGTTCGTCCGAGAAACGCTTTGTATGTGTGGCAATTTTCCGGTGGGCAAATTATCCGAGTTTCCGAATTATGTGTGGCAGTGTCCTCAAGGTGCCTATACCTAAAGTGTCCCGGGGCCCTTTCGGAAATAACATCGTTCGGAAGGCCCTCTATATAGATTTCACTTAGAGTACAAAAGATGACACCGGGGCCTATTTGGAAATAATATGTTATAATGCTGTACGTTCTGAGGACTACATTCTAAAAGATATTATTTCCAAAATGGAACGTTACGTTTGGACAGGTCAGTACGTTCTGAGAGGTACTGCTGCGAATGTAAACCATAATCCTCTGAGCCAATGGTTATCTCGACCAATCGATGTGTCGACCAATCGTGCTGTCGACCAGTGGTTACTGTCGACTAGTCGTTACGGTCTACTGATCATTATGTCGACCAATCGTGCTGTCGACCTATTGTTACAGTCGACTAGTCGTTACGGTCGACTGATCGCTATGTCGACCAATCGTGCTGCCGACCAATCGTGCTGCCGACTAATCGTTACTGTCGACCAACTAGGTGTCGACCACGGCCAATCGTTTGACACCGGCAGCTGCCGACTATTCAGTTTAGAGTTTTTGCGAATATAATGTAAACGCGTGCATGGGTCCATAAATTCGGCCATTTTTCGTATTTAGCCAGTGTTTTTCTGTTGCCACGTGATGTGGAATGCAACGGGAAGCAACCTCATAGGAATTCCTCAATCTCCAGGATGTTCGGCACAGCGAATGGGTACAGGCCATGATGATGATAATAGAACTTAATTATTGCATATGTATCATCTTCATCATGGTCAACTATTATTAATCCACTGCTGGATGAAGTCTCCCCAAGTTTCTTCCACAAACGGTGTGCCTTGAGCCAGTCTCCGCCATGTCACCCCAGCATGCTTTCGATTTCATTTACCCATCTCCCGCTTTTAGGTCTTTTCTAGGTATCCAGCCCAACACTTTTCCTTTGTCCATCGACATATCATACACTGACGGAAAAAAAAATCCCAACACCACGAAAAATAGTTGTAGAGGAATGAAATGGCGGCAATACATTCGTATAGGTAACATATTTAATCGATTAAGGTTTCAAGATCACAGCTTATTGTAAGCGCGAGAAGAGCCATTTTAAATGTGAAATGCTGGTACATTAATAATCGGTGTAACCGCCAGAATGTTGAATGCAAGCACGCAAACGTTCATGCATTGTGTCGTACAGGTGCTGGATGTCAGTTTGTGGGATGGAGTTCCATGCCTGTTGCACTTGGTCGGTCAATGCAGGGACGGTTAATGCTGATTGGGGGTAACGCTGGAGTTGTCGTCCAATGATGTCTCATACGTGCGCGATTGGTGAAAGATCTGGTGATCTAGCAGGCCACGGCAACATGTCCACACTCTGTAGAGCATGTTGGGTTACAACAGCGGCATGCGGGCGAGCGTTATCATGTTGGAAAACACCCCCTGGAATGCTGTTCATGAATGGCAGCACAACAGGTTGAATCACCAGACCGACGTACAACTGTGCCGTCTGGGTGCGTGGGATAACCACGAGAGTGCTCCTGCTGTCATAGGAAATTGCTCCCCAGACCATAACTCCAGGTGTAGGTCCAGTGTGTCTCGGCCGCAGACAGGTTGGTTGCAGGCGCTCACCTGGCCTCCTTCTAACCAGCACACGGCCATCACTGGCACCCAGGCAGAACCGGCTTTCATCAGAAAACACAACAGATCCCCACTCCGTCCTCCAATGAGCTCTAGCTTGACACCACTGACGTCGCAAACGGCAGTGATTTGGAGTAAGTGGAATGCACGCTACAGGGCGTCTGGCTCGGAGCTGTCCTTCAAGTAACCGATTTGTAACAGTTCGTTGTGTCACTGTGGTGGCAACTGCAGCTCGAATTGCTGCCTCAGACGCGGTACGATGCTCCACGGCCATACGCCGTACACGGCGGTCTTCCCTCTCAGTTGTGCCACGTGGCCGGCCGGAACTCAGTTTTCTTGAGGCAGTATCTTCCCTTGACCACCGCTGCCAACAATCATGCACAGTGGCTACATTCCTGCCAAGTCGTTCTGCAATATTGCGGAAAGAAAATCCACCTTCTCGTAGCCCTATTACACGACCTCTTTCAAACTCCGTGAGCTGTTGATAATGGCTTCTTCGTCTTCTTCAAGCACTTGGTGAGGCGGAAGACACTGAACTTGGGTTGGTCAGTGCTCCGTCTAAAGGAATTTTCGAGGAAGGTCAGGTGCTTTCGGTGTAATGACTTCGGTCATTTCCGAGGCAACTGCCCGGAGTCAGAAGCAAGGTGCGGCAATTGCGGTGAAGTTGGGCACCAGCACCACCAGTGTGCAGCCGCACCGAAGTGCAGCAATTGCACTGCTGCGAATGCCAAGTTCTGCCTGAAGCTGGACTTCTCTCACTCCAGCTTCAGTAAGACGTGCCCTAGTCTTATTAGGGAACTTGAGCATAGGAAGAGCCGGGCCAACTATGATTGACAGATGGTTGTACCCTCGGAGGTACGCTGCTCTCGATATTGAGCTTTTGGGTCTATTGACCCAGGTATTTTTGATAACCCTGGCCCGGGGTCATCACCACAGCACTGGCCCTAGCGCTGTGGACCATGTTGTTTTTGTGATGTGTTTTAATAATTCTCAGTGTTTGAATGTTTGTGAGAGGGGTGCATGGGACCCTCATAGTGAAATGTGCATGTAATCCGTTTTGATACCAAATAAAGGACTTTTGTCCCAAAAACTCACGTTGGCGGGCGATCTCCCGGCCACGAGATGGGATATTTTTGAAAAAGTTGCTTGCCCCAACTGCCCATAGCACGTCGCACACACGGGTTGTGACAGAAGGGTGTAAGGCACCGGTCCCGTGGGGGAGGCAGATCCCCACAGGTCTCTAGACCGAATCTGTCCGAGTGGAAGACTGTGGTTTCCGGTGACTGACAGGCTAGCTGTCGGAACGCCGTCAGGGATCCTATTAATCCCAAACTATTCGAGAGAGTTCCGCATTTCCCTGCGAGGTCTACACTAAGACGGTGCAGGTAAAGTCATCAGCATAGGTTAAAGGCATTCTTGACTAACATCAACACATTACGTCGAATCTCAAGGATAACTAACGCTCACGAACGTTACAGCGCGTATTTACAACAAACCTGCTTTGCATGTTCCGAGGGGCGCTACTAGCGCCACACGTATGCGCCGAGCGCGAAATTTGCATAGACGTCATCTTACAGATGTACTCTCACCGCCTACCAACTGTCTTTTATCTAACACAACCCCTTCTTGGTGTTGAGATTTTTTTCCGTCAGTGTATTTCTGTCCATATGTTAAATCCAATGCCATTTTGCGAAATTTACTTTGATCATGATGTCTTCCACTCTTCTCATTTTGTTGATCCACGAGTTCTTCTTCTTATATTTCCTGGTTGCACCAATCATGCGTCTCCGTGCTTCTTTCAGAAGTCTACAGCTTTTGTATGTCTTTTTTAGTTAAGGTCTATATATTAGCTCCGTACTTAAGAAATGAAAGGGACCATTGTTAAACACTTCTCTTTTAAGATATAATATTGCTCGTGAGAATTGTACCGTTTCTTCCAAAAACTATCCTACGAAGTTATATACACCGATTAATTTCTTCATCAATGTGACCTTCGCTTGATATAGTATGTTGCTCAAGGTAAATGTAAGTATCGGTTATCTCCAGCTTTTACCCATCAATCGATAAATCTTCATTTTTTGCAAAAGCGTTGCACATGAACTTTGTTTTCTGAATGTACATCTTTAATTCTGCTTCTTTACTCTTGTCAGCAAGTTTCTGGATCATACCCTGCAGCTTTGAAGAGGTACTTGCAATAATGGCGATGTCATCGACAAAACGAAGGTGAGTAAACTGATCTCCATTAGTTTTTATTACTTTATTTTCCTAGCTCAATGATTGGAAGATAATTTTTAATGTGGCACTGAAGGGTTTGGGAGATATGTGTCACCTTGTGTGTGTGTCTGTATATACTGTTCACTTATAATCCAGTTTATTAGATACATCTACCATCGTCAGAAAATGGTGCACTCTCCAGCACGTTGGACGGCACGTGATCGCGGTGAGTGGTATAAATTAGTCAGACCATCTCGTTGAGCGTCATTTGGTGTTCGACTGAAGATCGAAATGAGGAAAGTGAATGACTCGAGCGATTTTCAACGTGACACGATAGCTGAAGCCGAGCGTGTTGGTTCAAGCATTTTCAAAACGGCCATGCTCCTGGGCGTTTCAAACAAAACCACCGTGAGCCGCAAAAAAGTTTCAGCAATCGGCCATCCTGTGGGACAGAACAACTATTGGATCGCAAAGGTCAAATAAATTAGCATGAAACGTCCAAGCGAACAGACCCGCCGCAATCCGGCTGCAGAATTGAACATTGTGCCAAAGATTATCTCCAAATGTTCCATGTGTTGAAGCGTCTCGCGAATGGGCGAGATTGTCGGATACGTAGCGAAATAGTCCTATACCGGCAACGACCATGACGCTAGCTTCCTCTTTCCCATTTAGTCCACTAGCTGTTTCCTTCCGAAGGGTCACCGAGTGCTGCAAAGTTTTCCCGTGTTTCACTAGTCACTGTAAATCCTTGCTACGGTTGTGCGTGAAAATCCCAGGAAGATGGCCGTTTGGGAGAGGCTCGAAGCGGCACGCCTTGCCGTTAGTTAATATGTCACGTTCGAAGTCGTCCAGGTCGTTCGTTTTACCCATTCCGACCCTCAGTTGAACGCTCTCTGATGCTCGACGAGTTAGCGTGCCCGATGTTTCCGTCACATCGCTCTAAGGTGCTGCGTTGCGTGTCAGAGTGGGCCATTTATGTGACGGGGGCAGGTGTACCTAATAAACTGACATCACAGTACACAGTATATTAGTACTGTCAAACTTGATGAATGGAAGTTTGAAATATTTTACCTAGCTTCAGAAATTAAATAAATTGATTGTTGAGTTCTGAAACGTCTTGGGATTGCCTGACTAACGCGCACGCGTGGATGTTGAGCACACACTTATATACACACGCACACACACACACACAAACACACATCACACACATCAAATGTAGTCTCCTTTCGGAGATTTTGCTGATTTCCACGGCCAGCAAGACTCTTCCTCATTTGAGTAACCCAGATCTATCATTCTATCTCTCTGGAACGCTTGACGTCCCAGCAACGTCTGCATTGTTGCGCCATAACTTATTAATCAATTCGCGTGTGCCTTCGCGATGTCAAAATGATTGCCTGCTATATAATACCACGCGATCACTTTTAGATGTCAAGGTGATCGCGTGCTAATTTAATAACACTGAATTATTAAAGACTCTATTTCTGTTTTTCCGATCTACAAAATTCGAATTGAATATTTAATATCACAGCAAGTTGAGTTTGTACGCGATCACACTGAGATGTCAAGGTGATCTCGTGCTAATTTAGAAACATTGGATTATCAATGACTCGAGTTCTATTTATCCGATGTACAAAATTCGAACTGAAATCTTAGTATCACAGCAAGTTGCGTTTGTATATTTATTTTATCTAGCCCAATTCGAATATAAATTTGTACGCTTTAATCATTTTTTACTTTTTTTAATTTAACTAACTTTCAAAGTTTAGTGTTGATTATATTAGATGTTTTGCAAAATATCAATCTATTTAAATTCTCTAACCTACAATAGAAACTGAAATCTTGAGATGTCAAAGTGAGCAAGATTGCATCTAAAAGCAGACGTTGCCCCAATGGCGCATTGTCGCTAATTTAGACAGTTCCTAATTGTAATACCAGACGTCGCATTATTTTGTAGAAAAGGCTTCGGTATGAAGTTTCAAACTAACCGTCGAATAGGACAGTCAAAAACAAGCCGTGGAGGGAATAACAATTGTGCCGGAGAAAAAGTAATTTAACGCGAAAAATCAAAGTAAAAGTTATCAAGGTAAATTTTAACGAAACCAACTTTCCACGTTTAGTGCTGATTATATTACACATTTTGTAAAATATCGATCAATCTAAACGCTCTAACCTAAAATTGTTAAACAACAAATATTTTACACACAATGTTATTTACCGCGAGGTCTTTTGAAAAACGGAAATAAATAGCATATAAGTTTTAGTTTTAACATGAATGAGTACTTACTATACAAGTTTTTACTATACATAATTCCTTTCAGAAATCCGGCGTTTATTTGATTTGTTTTCAATCTGCTTCAATTAAAAATTTCACGCCGCCCCGGTGGCGCAGTGGTCTAAGCGACGGCCTCTGATCATTCGTCCGTAAGGGGTCCGGGTTCGAATCCCGGTGAGGCATGGATGTTGTGTTTGTCTTACGGCACTGGTTCCCTCCCTTCCCTGGAACCAGTGACCCTAAATTAGGGACGGGCGACTGCTTATAGCCCATTGAGTTGCTCACGGTGGTCGTTAAAATTCCAATTAAAAAAAAAAAAATTCACTCCGACGTGCTACATCCCCTATATACGTATGAATATTGAGTTGGTGCAAATGAAATGTCCGGCGCGACCGAGCAGTGGAGACAGCCCCCCCTCCAGCGGAATGGAACTACCCACAGGTATTGCGATAATCACATCACAGAGTTACTATAAATAGCTGGTATGTGTGTGAAGAACAACGTTCAGGCGTGGTTTGGACGTAACGTGGCTTGCAAAGGAAACGTGCAAACGCCGGGTTTGAGAGTCATCTTCCTGTGTGAATTTAAACGGGGCCATTCTGCAAGAATTGCCGCTCGATACTTTAACAAGGCGTCATTCGGCGGTGGTTTGTGAAGTTTTGAAGGGGAGATACGGACCTGAAAAACGAAGCACGTGCTCAACGACCTGTTGGAGTTTCTGACGATGTTCTGTTACGTGTGGTTGAAGCGGACTTTCTAAAAACGTGTCATGAGATAGCGGCAGAGGTAGGTGTCCACCACACGACAGATGTCCGGCGTCTGATTGCGCTGAGTAAGATAAAAAATCAAGACATGTGGCTGCCGCATGAGTTGACAACTGCCAAAAAGACTAGGCGTTTGGAAGTCTGCACGTCGCACCTTGCCAGGAATAAATAGGAACCTATACTGCATCGAATCGTCACCTGCGACGAGAAGTGGGTCCTTTATGATAATAGGAAATGTTCTGCACAATGGTTAAGCAAGACACAGCCTGCTAGACGGCATCCTAAGCTACCGCTACATAACAAGAAGATGATGCTGCTTGTCTGGTTGTCTACAGACGGGCTAATGCATCGACGTTTCTTGGCAAGAAGCCAAATCGTCACTGAAGAATATTTTCGTGCTAAATTACAGCAGATGCACTGGGCATTTCCGCAGAAACAACCGGCTTTGGTCAACAGACATGGTGTTCTTCTCCTCCAGGACAACGACCACCCTCATGTTGCACAACGAACGATGCTGACACTAAGTGCCTTGGGCTATGGAGCACTGCTTCATCCTACCTATTCCTCGGACTTGTCACCGACAGACTATCATCTGTTTCGTCGCCCGGATCACTTCCTCTCCGGGAAACTGTTCACGACAGACAAGTGGCTCAAAGTGCAGTTGACGACTTCTTCCCAGACACAAGACTTTTTTCGTTCCGGGATCATGACCTTGCCGGACAGATGGCAACTATGTGTCGATGTCGAGGGATATTATTTTGCCCAAGTCAGTTGTCTTAATTTTCCGCTCTCGCCGCCCACCTGTGCTGGTCCTTTGCCGGACATTTCATTCGCACCAATCCAATATTTATTTAAATCTTAAAAACAACCGTCCTAGGACGGCTATACGTTACTTACATTATTAATAATAGTCCAGATCTCTTTCCGAATTGTAATAGTGCGTGTGTGTGTGTGTGTGTTGTGAAAGAAACCATGATTCTACTAATTGTGTGTACTGCAAGAAGCAGGAATAAAAAGCAATTGTCAATCAGCAATGAATATAATTTGGTAATGCAAAGGTATTTTCAGTTTTCCTAGGTTAAGTGCTGAAGTGAAGTGAGATAAGTTAAGTTTAAGTTTCAAGTGACTATTATTTTACCGTACACACCACAGGAGTTTGCGAGTTTTCTTAAGGATCGGCAGAATAATAATTTTTGTGATGAAATTAATCTCATATATCTCAGGTTTCTGTCTTAAAATGGATAGCTTAGTACTTTTTTTCAGATAGATAACGTGTGTTAGCAAAAATTTACAAAATATCAAACGGTACGGTGTCTGAGTGCTTCTTCCTATATAAAATCAACCGAATCTTGATTTAGCACATACAAATGCATATACATATATTACGTCAAATTTCCGTTTTCAAATACACTGGCGGAAAGTGAAAAAAGAACACCAAGAAGGAGACATCTGATACCAACGAAATTTATACAGCATAATAACGGAATACAGAGGATAACGTGATCAAAACATTATGGCAAAATACAGCTGTATTTGCTGGTAAACTGAAAAATAACATTTCCATGTAACATGGTTAGTACGAGGTTGAACCGCCATGAACTGCGTCACACTGTGCAATTCTGGCATGGAGTCTGTCGTACAGATGTTGGATGTAAGTTTGGGGTATTGAGTTCCAAGCATCCTCAACCTGGACGCGTAAATCGGGGATGGTCGTGGCTGGCCGTGGAGACCGGATAAGTCGTTGTCCCATAAAATCCCACACGTGCTCAATGGGGGACAAATCCGGTGAACGTGCAGGCCATGAAAGTTGTCTCACACCCTGAAGTGCATGTTGCGTTGCACGTGCCGTGTATGGGCGTGCTTTATCTTGCTGGAAAACACTACGATAGACTGACCTTACAAATGGCACAACAACGGGCTGAATAATGTAGTTGATGTAGGAGATGCTGTTTAACGTACCCGGTACAAACACTAGTTTTGTACGGGAGTGATAGCTGATCACTTCCCACACCAGGAGACCAGGTGTAGGCCCTGTATTTCGCTGGCGGATGCAAGAAGGGTGGAGACGCTCCCCTGTGCGTCTGCAAACACGCATACGGCCATCGGAGGCTCCCAAGCAGAATCTGCTTTCATCGCTGAACACTACCGATCGCCATTGCGTTCTCCAGTGCAGACGTTCGCGACACCACTGCAGCCGTTCCTAACGGTGGGCTGGGGTCAGAGGTACACATGCCAGAGGCACACGTGCACGTAGTCCTGCATCCAGTAGATGGTTGCGGATTGTTCGCACAGTCACCTCAAGTGCAAGGGCAGCTCGGATTTGCGTCGCAGTGGATGTTCTGCTCGACAACGCCGCTCTTCTTATGCGTCGATCGGTCCACTCATCAGTCCGTCTGTGACTCCCGGTTCCACGTCTTCTCGTGTGGGAATGTTCCTCGGACCATCTACGCCACCATCGTACCACCACCGATACTTCCCGTCCAATTCGCTCCGCAATACGACGATACGACCACCGGGCCTCGCGGTGTCCGTCTAGACGACCTCTCTCAAAGTCCGATAACTGCTGAAATCGTCCAGGCATTGAAGAAACTGCAATGTCCAGGCATTGCATTTTCTTCAGGGTCTTCGCGCGTGTCCGAACGCCGACGACTGATTACATTCACTTCGCCATACTCTTTAAATACCACTGACGATAATTTGCATATTATGCCGTGCTGTGGCGTAAGCGCTCACCGGTTGGTCCCGAAATTAACATCACACCTACGTAAACTCGACCCCATTAACATATGTAAATTTCATGATCATCCGCCAATTCCTTCTTGGTGTTCTTTTTTCACTTTTCACCAGTGTATGAAACGATAAACTGGTTCCTTAAAAGTCTCTTTTTAACTAAAGCAACATCTGCACAGTTTTTAAAGCAATAAATTTCCTCTGCAGATAATTAATATCGACCATTTCATTCCAGAAACATGTAACACGATTTGTTTTCTTAAACTATTGCACTAAATGTTTCTTTTTTATTACTTAATTTTGGTGAAGAATTCGGTTATGACATGATATCTTTTGTAGTTTAAATGATCTTGTAAATTTTGTATCTCTTTTCTGAACGTAAATAAATAGACGGATAATCAACTATTTACATTCGACTTCGGAATTCAAATTGCGGTCGGAAAGCGAAATCCGTGCCGTTCGTATGACCGTTTATCATTATTAAACAACGCGTGATGTCGGTAGAATTCACGTGGAATCATAATCCATTTAAAGCATTTCCTTGGAAGGATAACATAGCAACCCAGAAATAGCACGGCTAGTCCCCAGCTTGAGTGGTTAGAGGCATTCAAGAATAATTCCATTTAAGGCTCTTGTTTCACGTTAATCCTCCGGAAGATATCCCCTCTCAGCAAAGACTGTTTCATTCTCCCTTTTAGGGCTCTACAGCTAACATGCACAAAAGCAAATCTCCTAAACCTGTTTTCAAATATTACATGCTGGAGACTGGATTACGCATAAATCTTTCTTCCTGTGTTGGAGTTGTTCACTCTGTCTTTTGTTCGTAAATCATCCTGTGTTTTTTTTACTAGTGGCATTCCTTAGATAACAATAACATATCATGTAAACAGTAAACACACGGTGTATCGTAAAGTCCAATGGCTTTACAATTGGAAACAGTGATAGAAAACGCAAACATGTTAGTTTTAAAGTTGGAAAGCATCAATCGTTTGCTACAAATCGGTCGTGGTATGTTAGATTAAGTTGCCGAAATTAGACTGTACAGCCGAGAGTTAGAGACGCATTTCTAGAGGGACAGTGTCGGCTGAAGGCATAAACCATATCAATATCCAACAAACAAAGCAGTAGATACGACACACTTCTTTCGTATTCCACCCAGTGGCGTTGTAATCGTAACGTATTAAATCTTACATCACTGAGGAAAAGGTAATGTATTTGACAAACAATCTAGTATTGTTTCCAATGAAAAAATTTCTCCGTATGGTTTCTGCCACCCGACATGATAAACACATTTCAGTCGTCTAATAAATATATATACTGTATATAGAGTTATACAGTATTAAGGAAGATAAGGGATATTTATATCATCAACATTCTCCTAGTTTTAACGTTTTAGTGGCTGGCTGCTAATAATAATAAATCAGGAAAAACGTTATTTTTATAGCAGTGGTCTATGACACTGTTTTATGATTGATTACAATAAAACCAGAAATAAAAAGAATTACTCAATATCTTTTATCAATGTTATTCTTTTCCTCCGACGATGCCTTTATACACGCACGGCTCTTGCTTGATTTACTAAAAATTCTTAAAATACGATGTTCAAAATGAAGTTGAAAGAAATTGTAATTTACTTAGTATAGGCTCTGTAAGAGTTCGAGAAAGTGATCAAACGCAATAAGAAATTAGAGGTACGATTCTCACTTTTACCTACTGTTTGGATGAAAGAGCTTTTCTACTTCTCCTCGTGGAGGGTAAGGTACGTTTCGCTACCTCTACAACGCATTTTCTCCGAACGATTAGGGTATAAAATTCATCAAACAAAAGGGGATTAAGTTGTCGGTTGTTTTGGCATTCACCGGCAATAATTTAGCACCACCTTCCCCAGAACTCGTGAGTCAAACCATTCATGCCTTGCTCCTTGCCTGAGCAAAAATGAGAAAGATGAGACCTAAGTTCTGAGAGACTTTATCGACACGTGTTTCTAACAACACGGTGCAATCTTCTGGACCTCTCACTTAATTTTACACATTTCACGCGCGCTGTGCTGCAAACTAAAGCTGAAGGACTGCCAAAACATGATACGAAAAGATGATATAAGATAAGAAAAATACAATAAATATTGAGGATATCCTTCTTAGAAAATAACTTCTGTTAGAAGAGAACACTCATATCGCGCTTAAGATTGTTGAAAGAATGATGCGAAACACAGAACTACGAATGTTGACGGTTCTTGTTAATGAGAAATCTGAAACATTTTTTGTTCATTTGCTTTTATCGGAGACTATCGTCCCTTCTGTCGAACTACGTAGCATGTGAGGATCACTTCGGTATTCAGAGAAATTATTCTTATCTCACCTGAAGCTTGAGTTCGCTTGTAGGTTTAGTGACCACTGTGAGCAACTCGTTGGACTATAAGAAGTTCCCGGTCCCTAATTTAGTGCTATTGGTACCAGGGAAGGGAGAGAGCTAGTGCCGTGAAACAAACACGCCAACCATACAGCACCGGGATTCGAACATTCGAACCGAGACCCTCTCTGATGAACGGTCCTAAGCCAGCTCTCTCCCTTCCCTGGAACCAGTGGCCCTAAATTAGGGACGGGCGACTGCTTATAGCCCATTGAGTTGCTCACAGTGGTCGTTAAACCTCCAATCAAAAAAAAAAAAAAAAAAGCCAGCTCTTATACCACTGCGCCACCAGAGCGGCGTAAAGCAGCACTGAGAGAAACACGTTAGATCAAACTGGCTTCACTATTTGCCATTGCTACCTACGACTTTGAACGGAGCAGTATCAGGCGCCACTTGTGGAAGACATTAACACACGCGCTTTACGGAAATCCCTCTTCTTTCGAGGCTGTAGCTTTCGGCTCATGTTTTCATTTGCTATAAAAGCTTGTGGAAGCGTCTATTATTTATGATACGATAACCGACTAACTCCATATGATTTAATATGATATTATATATGAAAATATAATGGGTGTATCAGATACACCCTACTTCGATCATTTTCCTTTCACTGAAATAAAACAAAAACGAATCAGCCTTGTACTTTCCTAGATCACATTATATCTCTGCCTCAGGTACCAGTCTAGCAATCTATACACATACCGCACGCATCTAACTATACAGCAACTTAACACAATCAAAACTCATTGAATTTTTATATCTTTAGCTGATTATATTCGCTGTTACGTGTATGATAAAAATCATACACCCCATTTATACTGATGATATATTATACTATATCACGTATTAGTAGTATAAATATGATAGGTGTTAATGCTACAGTGATCCTGCTGCATACAAAAGAGACCTTGAATATTTCAGGAGCTACAGATCCAACAGCCTCCTATCAGTCATTTACAAATCTTCACTCAGTTAGGGTCGCAAGTTGAAGGAAACGTTGGATTTTTCTCAACTAAGTAAACAAGCTAGATTCAGGAGCGGTTCTAGCATTATAGATCAATTCCATGTGCTGAGAGAACTAACTGAAAACACTAATGAATATGAACTCCGACCATGTATGATATTTATTGATTATGAAAGTGTTTTTGATTCTGTGAAACCATTAGAAGTTTTAATGTCTTTGAAATCCTAAAGTTTTAAAGATCCATGCATTAACATTTTTTATAATATCCATATGAAAATACAAGCTCAAATTTTCGCCTGTCCGAAGACAGTCGTTATACAACGTGGAAACAGAGTTAGAGCTTCTCCAGTGGTGCAATGATGGCTTTCTGACCATTCGTCCGAAATGGGTTTGGATTCGAAACTAGGATAGTGTGTTTGTGTTACGACACTGGCTCTCTGTCCCTTCCCTGGGGGCAATGGCACCAAATTAGAGATCAGTAACTGCTTACAGTCCATTGAGTTGCACACGTTGGTTGTTCAACTTCCAATAAAAAAGGGTAATGCGGAAAGGTGTAACCATGCCTCCTAACCTCTTTAGTGCTACATTGCAGAATGTCTTTCGATCATCGAACTGGGATGACAAAAGGATGAAGACCACTGCTGATAATATAACCCACCTTCGTTTCGCTGAAGACATAGTCATTTTTGCCAGTATTTTCTCAGAGCTTCAGAGTATGATCCAGGAATTTGCTGACAAGAGGGAAGAAGCTGGTTTGAAAATGTACTTACAGAAGATTTAAAAGTTGAGGTGGAAAATTTAGATGTAACCTATGTTTATGGTAGTATGTAAATGTCCTTTTTTTTTATAAAAATAAACTAAATAATCTTGGATAAAAGCATTAATCGAGGGGCGCATAGAAGAAGAGATAAATACGGATACAAAAATTATTTAGAGCGCTTCTGGGAAAGAGTACGATTTTCAAGAGAATTTTACCAGTAGGCTTTAAAAGAAAAGTGTTTAATCAATGTATACTTACAGTCCTTATTTGTGGATCAGAGACATAGATATTAATTTAAGATTCGATATAAAGCTGCGGGTAACTTTTTCTTCAGATAGCTGTTTGGAAATTGTTTTGTTTCGATCGTCACATAGTGACTCATAGTTACTCGGCTTATGCAGAAATTGCTAGGGTCAATTGGATTTCAATGAGATACTTATTAGCTACTATGTCTGCTGTTAAAAACTTTCATAATTATGAGTCTGGTACTAATTTCACTGACAATTTGTTGTAGTGATAGTGTGCCGGTGAAGTTTATTTTTTATAAAAAAACGGACATTTACACAATACCGTTTCTCACCGGCTGCAGAGAGGAAGACTTGCTTTCATACAATGTGGCTCTAAAGCAGACATACGATGAGCTTTTAATTGATGATTTACTTAATATAACCTCCGTTATAACGAAGCTTAATGTAAGATGTTAAAATTGCAATTCCAAAGACAGCATTAGTCTGTGAGGGATGTTTGGAAGGTAACGAGTTACTCTCGAGACTCTTCTGGTAGACTTGTAGAGAATCTGAACGAATGTTTCTAAGTGCCATTTGATGTTTGCCTTTCTCATCGCCTTCGATTAAGCAGCGGTCAATCTTATACATGAGCGTTTGCACTTGCGTCAGTGATATCGAATTAAACGCGATTAGTTAAACGAATAGCCTGCTCAGGTTTTGAGTTCCCGAGTGTTTTAGGACTGCCCCTTCATCCAGTCTCGGTGATGTCTGATTGCTATTAACGTTTTAGCACAAACGCACACATGCACTTCATATGTGTTGGTCATTCATTATTCTAACAGCTATTATCAATTATTTTAAAATCTGGCATATGGAATTGTATACTTTAAGGCCTCCAGTGCATTGAAACTAATGTTGTCATTTCCATTTATCGAAAGTGATCGTATCTCTTTGGTTTGAGACGTACTAACTTCAACCCTAAAGATAATTTTCGCCATGAAAAGGTAGAACAAGTTAGGCAAACCTTTTACTGAAAATAAAACAAACTAAATTATTTAAACCTAATATGTGGAATAACTTCTAAGTACAAATACATAATTTATGTGGCACGGTTTACTTCCACAATTGGCGCGTTCATCACGCCAAGATTTTCGTGCGAGTTGCTTTACGTCGTAAAGAAGATCTTGCGCGGCACCTTGTAATGCGTATTTGCTTTCTAGAATTCGTTAAAACCATTTTACATTAACTATAGTGCTGCTACCACTAATCAGCAATTCATAATTTCTCGAGGAGTGAGATTATCGAGTGGTTCTGAAATGGCCGATAATGAGAGGGACCGAGGAGTATTGTGATTATCACGCTGCGTTTAAGAGACTGAGGCACACTGCGACAAATCACGTAACAGACAGTTTAATTTATTTGAGCTTCATATTGCGTAAAAAACGGCATTCACATCATCTTTTGTTGTCTCAGTGTAGACAATAGCTAGCACAATACAGAAAAGTGACAGCCCAATGCATCTTTTATGGTAATCCGAAATTGCTCCGCTGTGTACAGGCGAGGGCTTTTTGTTGATTCTGGATATGAGGAGCTCCTTGGAAACTGATGTAACGAGATTGGATATGGAAGCAGCGCAGGTCAGTCGAATATTACCAGGAGGTAAATGATTCGATGTTAGCGGAATGCTTAACGATGCAGAGGAAGATTCCAGTTGGTCGGGATGTCGGATTACTTCATGGGAGCTGGTCAAAGAAGGTGTCATCTAAAAGTAAAATATTTAACATTAATAGTTAACATTTCATCAAAGAACTACATCACTCTACCAAAAAAATGAAACATCTCCCGTTCACGAATACATCACAAAATTACAGAGATCTTTCTCTGAGTAGCGAAAAGCAGACGAATTGAGATGATATATCTGCCTATCAGTATATACAGGGGTTTACGAAAATAATGGAAATACTTACGGTTTGCTGAAAACTTCGTATTAATTTAATAAGCTGTCGATCGTCGAGGCTTTCAGAACAGAAGCAGTTCAACTTGGAACAGTCATGTACATAAAAGCAGTATGTACATACATTTGTAGAAGCAGTTCGACAAGTCATGTACACACGAAAATGAAATTTGGGACCATTTTTCCTGTAAAATATATACCAACTGTGCGAGTAATTTTGGAGGTGGAAAGAGTGACCTGACCTTTCGCTCCATATATTCCCATAAATCTTCAATAATAGCTAGGTGGCTGCTGTACCTCATCTTAATGATCTACTTAAACACAATACAACGCTTTTCGCGAAATGCACTGGTGCATTACAGTCATTTGCAAAACTTTAAGACCACCTGCAAATTTACTGAAATTAAGATTATCAAATAAACAACTGAGTACTAGTCAGAGATATTTGAAAACATGACACCACAGGTGAATACTTACATTTTTTTAGAACACAAAAAGACCGAAATTAGTACTTTGTGTGGCAACCTTTGTTTTTTATAACGGACAGAACACGAAATGGCATACTCTCAATGAAGAATTTTCAGTAGTCCCCACTAGTGAAATGTCTTTGCACCACACGTGAAATGTCTTTACACCACACATGAAATGTCTTTGCACCACACGTGAAATGTCTTTGCTCCACACGTAAAATGGCTTTGCACCACACAAGTTTATCACGTCAATCAAAGCTTGGAAAATTGATGGCTGTTTTTCTGCTACCTTGTCTTTTAAAATGGCCCACAAATTTCCGATGGGGTTAAGGTCGGGACTATTACCTAGCCAGTCCATCCCAGTTATGTTTTTTCCTCTGCAAGTAGTCCTTTACTGTCTTTGTTCTGTGGCCACATACACAGTTGAGTAACATTATTGTGACCTCCTCCTACTCAATGAAAGAAGGAACATGCCGTGAGCTGGCTTGGAGGGTATATAAAGTGCGCTGTAGGCATTCTGAAAACATATCACTAGTGTCATGGATAAAAGCAACGATTTATCAGATATGCAAAAAGGTATGATTATTGGCTTTCGGGCCAAGGGTGGCAGTATTTCTGAAACAGCGCAGTTTGTGAACTGCTAGAGTGCTGTTGTGGTTAAAGTGTATCGTGATTGGAGAAATGGCACCATTGCGAATAAGCGACGCACCATATGCCATTGATGTGAGAGGTGAAAGTTTGCTGCGAAGGTGCGTGAGGGCCGATCGACGCGCTACATTGGAGCAACTCACTGTCCGAATGAACCACTGGTCTACCGGAAGTGTGTCTAAAACGACAATTCAGCTAACCCTGCTACGTACGGGGCTCCGATGCAGACGGACGGTCACTGCGCTTATGCTATCATATTTGCACGGCAGTATCGGAATTGAACCGCCGCTGATTGGCAAAGAATTGCCTTCTCGGATGAATCACGTTTTCTGCTTCACCGAACGCATGGACGTTGGCATATAAGGTGAGAAGCATCGGAGAAGAAACACTCTACAATCATTAAACAGAAGTCATCGCTCTTTCCCCGTTTTTATAAGTGAGTCACAGAAAAACGTTTCATTGGCAGCCACCGGGAATCGGACCCAGGGTCTTCCAGTTACGTGCCGTATATGATTCCACTGCACCACAGCGGTCTCTAAATCCACCAGACTCACATACGACTAACTGACTCACTTATAAAACCGTAACTCACTTATAAAAACGGGAAAAGAGCGATGACTTCTGTTTGATGTTCCTAATGCACGTCAAGTGTCTGTGTTGATAATTCATTTCACCTTCTAGTTATTTGTTCATTTGCTGCTTACCATCTACGGTTGATCCCCAGCATTGTGCGGGGCTCCAAGAGGCAACCTGCCAAGTCTCTTGGCAGTTAGTCGTATGTGAGTCTGGAGGAATTCGAGGCCGCTGTATTGCAGTGGAAGCATATCCGGCGCGTAACTGGAAGACCTTGGGTTCGATTCAAGGTGGCGGCCAATGAGAATTTTTCCGTGACTCAGTTATAAAGACGGGGAAAGAGCGATGACTTCTGTTTGATGTTCCTAATCCACGTCAGGTGTCTGTATTGATTACTCTACAACCATTGCTTGAAGAACACAAGCTGGTGGGGGCAGCTTTATGGTCTGGGGAATGTTTTCGTGGCATTCTCTGGGTCCACTCATTCTTGTAGAAGGCACTATGTACTGCATTCGTTATAAATCCATCCTTGCAGACCACATATACCCATACATGCTAATTGTCTTCCCTGAGGCGAAATGGGATCTTCCAGAACGACAATGCGACGTGTCACAGAGCTAGAAATCTCCGAGAGTGGTTAGAAGAGCACGATGAAGACTTCAAAGTACTTCGCTGTACCTCTACTTCTTCAGACGTAAACACAAGTGAGCATCTGTGGGACCACTTGGATCGTGTTGTTCGCTGTATAGATCCTCCACCACGCACAATCCAGCAGCCGTCAGATGCACTGTTTTCAGCATGGCTCCACATACCCGTGAAAACTTCCAGCACCTTATGGAGTCACTCCCAGCCCGGTTAGCTGCTGTCCGCGCTGCACATAGCGCTTACTCTGGATATTAACTTGTGGTCACAATAATATGACTCGACCGTATAAAAAGAAGCAGTCATGGTAGTGCATTTCGGCAAAAAGGGTAATGAAGCCGTACCGGATGCTGACATAGCACCCCATAACATCTAACTAGGCGGATGTCTCAAGAAGCTAACGGTGTATTTTTCATCAAATCGCTTGCTTTTTGGTAGCCGAACATATGATGCACGTGATTCCGATTGTCGAGCAGTTCATTCATCGGAAAAAAGAACTTGTCTCCAACTTTCAGCAATCCACGATTGATGACGCTTCGCAAACTGGAGTCTCTTCTTTTTCATGATAGAGGTTAGTCTAGGTTTATGAGACTTTAATCCAAAGTTTTTGCTAAGACGTTGGCAAACAGTGCTGATACTAATATTAGACCCATTTGAATGTAGAGGGGCCTTGATTGTCTTGCACGAATTCTTCGGAGAACGCATAACTATTCGCCTTATGGTATTGTCATCACGTGGGTTTGTTTTCCTTGGATGTCCACTTCTCTTTCGGTCGCTAAATTCACCTGTATCTTGATTTCTCATGATCGTATTATGGATAGCAGTCTTGCTCGCATTCACTTTTCTGCTTACGTCACGTTCGGAATAAGATTTAATGATGCTTTTTCCCCATTTTTCGCTATATAGGAAGTACGTACAAAACTTCGCAGCATGAAAACCAGAAGCAAACTGACGCTCTCACGCTTCTCCCAACTCCATCAAAAGCTGCCGCTGTAGGATGATGCAACACAGACAAGACGTAAATACAGTAGCTGACGCAATCGGCAGAAATATCCTAATACCAACAGGTGGTCTCAAACTTTTGCAAATGACTGTATCTGCTTAGAACTAGGGACGGTCATTAGGGAACAATGTCCCGCAATATTGGTCCCAAAGAATGGATTCGTACGTTGCAGATGATACGTGAACATGCAGGATAACCGATGGATCAAGGGAAATGCCATGATATGGCACCTCACTGCATCAGAATATTCCACCTCTATGCTTCACCTTTGGAACCAACATTCAGCGTGGTACGTTTCTGCAAGTGTATTGCCAGGCGTGCACTCTATCAGTGGTGGGAAACAATGTGAAGCACGATTCATCAGACCAGATGACACATTACCAATCTTTAGCGATGCTGTTCTAATGTGCTTTGCACCACCTTATACGTTTTATTGCATTGTTGTTTGTGATCAGACTTTCGTGGATTGCAGCACGGCCATAAATACCGGCACGATGGAGTTCCTAATTGGAATGATCCGGAAATGGAATCATTCCGATTAGTGTTCAGCTTTGCTGCTATTTGCTTTGCCGTGGTAAGAATACTTCAGTTGTACAATCCATGCCGACGTCCGTCTATCTCTGTTTGATATCTTCCTATGGTCCATAATTTGCACGTTTGGAGACAAGGCAACTTCGTGTCCATTTTGGCAGGTAGTCACAGGCTTCGGTACAGTTCATCGTGTTGCACCTACTAACCCTGCCTTTCTAGTTACTGAAGCTCCTACAAGACGCGTAACAATTATTATATCTTTTTTGAGGTCGTTGTAATCTGACAGTGGTGATTATTATGCCACAGCAGTAATTTTATCTGCGACTGTGCCAATGCTACGATGACAGTCGATCTTGTACTGTACTCTTTATATACAGGTGACGTCGTCCCTGTGATTATACATCGCGGGTGATGTCATCCCTGTGATTTGAATACTGCGCATTGCATGTACTCTAGTCGCAGTCGTCTTTACATTATTTCGATGAAACTCTCGTATATGTTGTGATGAATCCTCTAAATAACCTTACTTTTGAGTTTCTGTTTTCTTTTGCAAGCTTCGTTACTCCATGTTTCAAGATTTTCTCACTGAACGGCACATCAGTTTCGCGAACAGCTTGTACATTTGGAGAACTCTGACAGTGAGACAGAGCAAAACATATGAACGCCTTTGAATATGAATGTGATTGTGGATATATGTGAAAGTGTAGATGTGTATACACGCGGTGATAAAATAACGATACTGCTTAACATTATTCCAGATTTATGTAAATCCACAAGATAAGGTTTCATAAATAATTCATTAAGAATTATATGGTGATAAAATAGCTGTGATTATGTGTCAGTGGAAGACTTGATGAATATCCTACCTCGGGATCACTCGCCTATGAACCGACAAACCACTGTAGACACTTGGTGACGCGCATCAAAATATAGTGTCTACAGCGGAATGCTTCAACTTGCATTATCTTCTGTCGTAAATGATGTAAGGGAGCTGCAACGTTGAGCTTTAGTGATTAATGGGATGCGGAATTAAGCCGTTACCTTTTTTCCCCTGACATACAGGCAGTGCTCAGATTACGAACGTCCAATTTACGTACAACCTGTAGTTACGAAATAGCCCCGGTAAAGACTATTATATTGAAAATTCGAGTTACATACAATGGTTCGAAATAAAAAAAGAGCGCTACTTGGTGACGCGCATCAAAATATAGTGTCTATAGCGGTTCGTCGGTTCATAGGCGAGTGAGCCCGAGGTAGGACAAAGACATCGTACTTTTCAGTCGGACAACGTTGCTGTTAAACAGTGTCTCGTGTGTCTTACTGTATTTGGCTTTTTTTACTCTTGTAACCATGGCATCAAAGATAAATACGATGCATCAAGGAAAAGGAAAACGATCAATCTGACGTTCCAGTGCGTGGAGTAAGTCTCTTGCTGATTCTTTCTACCTGGCCGTTAGTATTTACTTTCAGAAGTGCTAACATTATGTGAAAACAAAAGTTTATCATCGAATCCGTGTCCCCTCACTCCGGAGTAAGTCGCTCTCCTAATTCAGTTACGCGGACAGAATGTCTCGCTGCAGATTTGACGTCTTGACACATGTTTTCACCTCTGTAGTACGTCACATCATCTTCCTCTTAATTAAGTTCAAACACTTGAAGTGGATCAGGAACACCAAAGAGAAATCATCGTTCTTTACACTTTAGTAAGTGAGTCTCGGAAAAATTCTCATCAGCCGCCACCGGTAGTCGACCCAGGGTCTTCCAGTTACGCGCCGGACATGCTACCTCTGCAACACAGCGGCCTCGAATTCTCCAGACACACATGCGATTAACTGCCAAACTACATGGCAGGTTGCTTCAGTGAACCCCGCACAATGCTGGGGATTCACCAAAGAGTGAAAGCAGCAACTGAATAAATAACTAGGAGGCGAATGGATAATTAATTCAAACACTTGACGTGGATCAGGAACACCAAACAGAAATCATCGCTCTTTCCACGTTAATAAGTGAGTCTCGGAAAAATTCTCATCGGCCGCCACCGTGATGAGATTTTTTCCGAGTCTCACTTATTAACGTGGAAAGAGCGATGATTTCTGTTTGGTGTATCTTGCCCTTAATTTTTTTTTCTTTTGTCTTTAAAGCGAAGTAGGCATTTTTCTTTAATTCCAAACAATGTGTAGAAAAAGCATCACACATTTCTCGAAGAACCCAACTGCTAATGGATTCATTTTCCACAATCGGGCGCCAATGTGAAAACTAAAGTTTTGTCCACGATGGACATCGAAACCGTGTCCCCTCGGAGTAACTCGCTCTCCCAACTCAGCTACGCGGACAGAATGTCTCGTTGCAGATTTGTCGTCTTGACACATGTTTTCTCCTATGTAGTATGACACAATTAATTCAACGAAGTGCTCTAAGAATATTAGCTAACTACGTAACTAATTAATTAAACAACTGCATCAAATAATAGAATATCTACAACGCATATCTATTTATGAAGTTGAAACAATGTTCTATTGAACTACACTGAAAAAATAAATCTGATTGAAAAAATCTTCAATGAATTTGAGTTATATTAGTGATACAGCAAAATTTGTTCTTTAAATTGATATCAACTTTTTTGTTAGAATCCTAAAAATAGCAGGCGTTAAATTTTTGTATAACCAGGCTAGAATTCCACCATTAATTATAGTCAATTTAGAAAAACAATATTTTTCAATGTTGACAACGCAGGAAAAAGATAGATGGAATTTTCCGTTGTCTTCAATAGGATAGAACCTATTGCTAAAGAATTTTCCTGTCTCACGCAAATTACGAAATAAATAAATGCCTTTTCAATATAAAATACACCATTTGATTCAAACTTCTTTTAGTGGATACATGTGTGCACTAAAGGTGGCTATCTATTAAAAAATCGGAAGGACAAATTCGATATACTAAAGAAATGGAGTGCTTTCATTCTAAAGATTTATTATCTGTAGTACATAACAAAATAGCGCTTATTTGGGAAAACTGAAACTCCGCAACTTTTTTTTCAGGGATTTAAGAAAACGGAACTGTGTGGCAAGTACAATGTATTTCTGCTGAAAATTAGCATGGAAGATCAAACTGTAGTTAAGGAAAACTACTAAAAGCAGTTAAATGATGCAAAGATGTCTGTTACATTGCTCACAACAATTTCATGATGATTCAAAACCCTGCAGTGCGGTCTGAGAAGGCTTTCCGGGAATACAATATCTGTTAATTTAGCTTTCGGGCCAGAAGAAGTATTGAAAACTAAAACAGGTAGAGCAGAGTTAGAAAACTAGTGACACGAAAAATGCAGTCATTTGACTTTTTAGGAAAGGCTGTGGTTTATCTATAAGCATTTTATCGAAGTTATGAGTGTAGTACAGATCAATTGTATATCAAAAGAAATCACTTCTTCGGGACTGAAGCAAAATTTATTCTGACGGAAATCCGTATACTTCAGGAAAAATTTGTCGTCGGCCAGAATCGTATCATTCTGAAGTCTTGTAAATACGTGCCGAAAGTATTGTTCTCTTCTTTAGCTTGGGTGTCGAACATCTGGTAAAACATTTTTCGAATTTTTCAGGAGTTTTCTTCTTCTTTATTTTATTTTGTGGTTCAATAACCGCTATGGGAAACTCTGAGGGCTATAAGCAGTCTCCCGTCCCTGATTTAGGGCCACTGCTTCCAGGGAAAGGGGAAAGCAAGTGCTGTAGAACAAATACGCCACCCATGCCAGATCTAGATCTCCAACCAACCCGGCTCCACTTAGACCGGTAGATCGCTGCCCCACCGGAGCACTGATTTCCTGTGAGAAATGAGACCTGAAGATGTTCTTACTGTTCACGGAAGAAACTCATATTTGAAAGGGAAGTAGAGCATTAAACTACAGAACACAAAAATGATATAAAATCCTTAATTCAATGTAAACGAAGACAACGAATAGTTACTATCTCTCCCAAATATACAGCGTTTTCATTAACATTAATAATGAAACCTCACCATGATTTAAATACTGAAAGTATAGCACGAACATAGTGATTTCATTATTCATATTTTAGATGGGAAATTCATTCTGAAGAAAAGCAGAGCACACAGTTTTAGGCAGGCAGACATCCCAGTATGTGCATCTGAATTTTGCTTTATTCCTTCCGCAAGCTTTATTCTTAGTTAATATATATATATATAAGCTTTATTCTTATTTATGTATATCATCTGAATTTTGCTTTATTCCTTTCCGCAAGCTTTATTCTTAGTTTGCTTCAGTGCATAGCATGAACAAATTTAAGGCAAGACTGGTTAACACTTTAAGAGGAGTAGAAATTTTCCAAAATGGTTTTCTAATTACCTTATGTGCTCGCAGCTTATAGTTAAATATATTGTTTAAGCAGAGGGCGAAACTAGGAATTTCTGCTTCCTGGGCAAACTACAAAATATTGCGCCCCCCACCGAAGTCCTTCAAAATAAAGCTTCTCCGAGTAAATTATTGTAATCATGCTTGTCGCATGAGTTAGTAAAACTGGTCTTGTGTGTTGATTACGCTCAGATTTGAGTGATTTAGCACCCACACCCATATGCAATCACAAGTTTCCAGAAAAAAGAAGAAAAAGAAAGAAAAACTAACACTAGCTACCAGGGAGTTGCTTCTGACATTTCGCTTCACACTAAATTGTATACTTCCTTTTTCTTTTAATCATAATCTCTTGGAGTTAATTGATAGCTAATAATAATCACTAAAGGTTCTGTAATAGATTTTAAGTAGGGACTAGTTTTTCGGCGGACCAGAAGGCCTTCATAATCACTGCTATTTTTAACGATAGTTTAACAACCTAACTTAAAATTTTTTTATTGGGGTGTGATGCTATAAATAGGGTATTAGGGAACTAGGTGTCATTTCTTATCCCAAACGGGAACGGCATTTTACCATCATTAATTGAGTTGGAAGAAAATTAGGAAATTGGGGGAGGAACACTCAGCATAAGTTATTTTTTACTGAATGTTTAAAGATCCCCCGTGAGCAACTCAATGGGCTATAAGCAGTTGCCCGTCCTTAATTTAGGGCCATTGATTCCAGTGAAGAGAGAGGGAGATAGTGCCATAAAACAAACACAACATCAACGCTTTACTGGGTTTCAAGCCCAGACCCAACTCGAAAGAATGCTCAGAACATAGCAGTTAGACCACTGTGCAACCTCTCACGTTTTGAGGAAGAAATGCGAATTTTAAGCCCCTCATGCTACCACAACTGGCAAAAGAAATTATTGTTAAATTCTGTAATTCTGTATTAGAAACAGTGCAAAAATTCCCATTTCGATTTTCATAAAATTGTACGCCATGATTTTTGCGCCCTCTTTTCAGATGCGCCAGGGGCAGCCACCCCGCCTGCCCCGCCCTAATTGCACCTCCGGTTTAAGTTTATAGAAAAAAGATGATATCTTCTATACGTTTTCACAAAAATTATCCGATTGCAGCCGTTTGTTCACTTATGCAGATATAACATGATTAATCGGAAGTAAAACTTTTTTGGACAATGCTTGCAACGCCTCTAAAAAAATTCGTATAATTTATTTCCTCCTTCAAGAATAAAATCTCGTGAAAAGGGGATCTCACTCTATAATAAAAGTGACAACGCTGCTAAACGCGAAATACACTTCGGTGCAGTAGGTCGCCCAAAATTTGAAATACGGTTACTTATGTGTCATTATTGGTTATCAACAAGATAGATAAACATTTCACATGGCTGATGACATTAGCATATCTGGAAGAAATAATATCAGTTATCCATCATTCTCAAGTAGTGTATTCCACAGTAAAGCGAACAAATGTGGTCGCATTGACACTGTTCATTCCAAGAAAATCCCTGAGCAGAGCATGAGTATGAAGATGATAAATTGAGCACATTTTGCACCTTTTAGAAGGAAAAGATTTTTGGGCGCAACAGATCAGTGATGCAAATTTACGTGCTTCAAAAGAAGGAAATATGGAAAGGTTTCCTCACGAGACGCGGCGCATTTTATTCCGGAATTATTTTGCAAATAAATTTCCCGAATCACGTGACATAGCACAACTTCCTGGCCGGCTGCCGATTTTCTTCGCACATTGCTTCTTTACGGATCTCAGTCTATTCGCAGAAAGTCGTTCGCCAACATTTTCATCTAAGACGCTTTCTTTCTGTGTCAGATGAGATGATGTAGCTTGATGTCTTTCAAATGCAAGACTAGTTTATTTTTGGAAATGCCTTCCTATCTTGGCTGCGTAAGTATCTACAAATGAAAGAACCAAACACGTAATAACATTCTGAGAATTATGTAAATGAATCCGAATGACATTTTATTTGAACTTTGCATAGATCAAAAATGCCTTCCGGGGTATTTTAGCTAGCAACATGACTCCGCAACTCGGAAAGTGATTTAAAGTTATGAGCACTTCAACAGACTTTTAAACGCCGCTGCCTGAATTTAAAATTGCCTTTAACTGTTTGGTGGTCGAGTCTAGAAAGTTTTTCTTGTTTCCTTTGAGTTCGTATTCTTCCGCTATAAATTAAAGATAAAATATTGTCACCTGCTGTTCTTATAAATAAGGAAAAACTGGAGCTGCCTCTGTCAACAATACTTTAACATAATTCTTCTCGGTCACCTGCGATGTTTTTGCGTACTTGACCATTTAATTTATTATCGATTGCCTTTTTAATTAGAAGAGATAAAGAAGTTGAGCATCAAATGTGCTTTCAAACGATCCAACAACGCACATTTGATGTTAAAGAATTTATTCATCACAATAACTGCAGACCCCGATAATCCCTGAAAATTTCCTGTGCTTGCATGTCGAAACTAACATCTAAGATAATTCCTATTTAAAGCATTTAATAAGCAGCTTTTGTAATGCACAAAATTAAAGATTAAACTTGTTTGACTACTTGCGAACATTGAAATCCACAATGCACAGAAGAAAACGTATGGTATTTTGAAAGCTCCTGCAGAAAGTGACTTTGAGGAACCATATCAGTTAGGTAGGTATGTTAATTATTTACCACAAGATTACCTTGGTGTACAGAGGTTTAATCCTGTCAGTTGGCAAATAGGACTGATTCATTGGCTTCTGGCTATTCGTCCGAGTTGGGTACCAGTTAGTGTCCCGGATGAAGTATGGGCTGCATAGTTGTAAGATGGCGCTGTCTTTTTCCTTTCCCTGGAACCGGTGGCTCTAAATTAAAAACGGGCGACTGCTTATTGTCCTGTGATTTTCTCAAGGTGGTCGTTAGTAACTCCCGTCCCTCCAAAATAAATCAGGCGGGTGTGATATCTATTTTCCATAAAGTTACGGCAATATGACATGTATAATTATTGACTATAGTGAGACAGTATGAGAAATATTTGATTCAGAACGTTACGCGTGGCACAGCTGCAAACTGCGGTTCTAAATGACACTTTGTTTCATATGTGGCACTTTCAGTAAAACTCTTATTTTTTTTTTTTAATCTAGACCCAGGGATACTTAGTGAAAAGAAAAATAAGCATATTAGTTCGTTGGTGGTTTAATAAATGCTACATAGCTACGTCCTGTGACTTCAAAAATTCGCATTTGTCCCGAGAATATCGTACAATAATAAACGAAATGTGAAGTCAGAAATTATTTCATTCAGCGAGCTTATTTGAAATCTGAAAGTGCCTCAATGCGTCACCTCTCTCGTTCTCATATGCATTTTCTCATATGTATAACTAATCAGATTTTATGTTTGATTTCAGATCACTTATTTATCATAGAATCTGGAACCTTACCAGTGTAAAGGTAAGAGTAAAAAAGTGCGAAACAGTCCTTATCACAACAACAAGCGCCGTAAAAGTTCTTTACGGCCAATTGCTGGCTTAATCATCGACAAAATGCATACAATGTCATTGTCACGACTGAGGATTTCACGATTTGGCTATTCCCCTTTTATTATCGTGGGACTGTCTCAACAGTTGTGCTAATAGCGCTGTGTGTCGTCTGTATTTCGCATGGTCTTCAACTTAATTTGTCTTTCATACACTCTGTAATTTTTTGAAATCGCAACATCTAGAAGTGGTGTGAGTTGCATTTAACATTATAAAATTCAATTGATGTTCGGAGTAGAATGAGAGACAATGAAGATATGATTAAAAACTAATTACCTGAGGAATTGGAAAATCAGTAAGAGGTAATGGAAACGCACGCAGCAATGTGTCGTGGCACTGAGTCGTTGAAACGTCTGGTAGTCTCCTGCGGAACTGACTACTGCGCCTAGCATCTGGTCCTGTAGGGTATATTGTACTTTCACGATTGTCTGATAGAATCCTGCAGAAATGACTACTATGCCTAGCATCTGGTCCTGTAGGGTGACGGTTAACTGCGCTGCTTGCGGGTGGGTTTTGAGATACCGCCTGATTATCCCCTGTACATGTACAATTGCGGACATATACTGGGATCTTACTGGCCATTATAGGACGTTGACAGCGTGCATACGTTCCCTTGAAATGCATGCAGTTTGCGAACGCGCGTTACTTTGCTGAAACCTGCTGCTTGGCGCTCTTTACGAAAGAGGCAGCAACTGCCTCCAGGGGAGTCACCGTGTACTACCAAAGTGTCAAACTGCTTATGAAGAATGTTAGAGATGTTTGGTTGTCAAAGCTTATTGTTTCCCACGATATGACTCTGCGCCGTTTGCGCTTAATGCTAACACAGATATTTGACGTGGACTAAGAACATCAAACAGAAGTCATCGCTCTTTCCACGTCTATAAATGAGTCACGGACAAATTCTCATTGGCCGCCACCGGAAATCGAACCCCGGGTCTCCCAGTTATGCGCCGGCTTGGCAGTTGGTTTATGTGAGTCTGGAGGAATTCGAGGCCGCTGTCGTACAGTGGAAGCATATCCGGCGCGTAACTGGAAGACCCGGGGTTCGTTTCACGGTGGCGGCCAATGGGACTTTTTCCGTGACTCATTTAGAAACGTGGAAGAAGCGATGACTTCTGTTTGATGCGCTTCAGACTGCTGGACAAATACTTTTCGTTTGGTCCGTTTTCCCTGTCGCCTCCATACATAAACTCGATCAACATCGGAAGCCAAACAAAAGAGAGACATGTCGCTGAGGGTCACACAACGCTATTGTTTTTCCAGTTCGCTCGAGCACAACCCCATTCCAGAAATTGACGAAGATGATCTTATTATAAAGGGGAAGAGATGGAATGAACGTTTCGCGTGAAGTCGAAGTACTGCTTTCGCCTGTAGCAGAGGTACATCTTTCCTAAAAAGGGAAGACTCAAAGCAACATCTTCCGCTCTTCTGATGGCAGAAACAGAGCCATGGAGTCTACGGAATTTTGCTTTTGAATCAAACGGTTTTCCCTATCTGCGGTCTTCCTGCGTGCACGAGTTGTAAACCGACAGCAGGAAGTATGTTCTCACCAAACCTGCATCAATATCGATGCACTGTTGTGTAGTATAGGCCCTAATGCTGCGCAACACAGCAAATTGGTCATCATCCCCCTATGAGACCAATAATCAGACCCCTCTCAAGTCCATTCATCTGGTGATATGTCTGGCAAATTTGGTTTCTTGGCATTTTGCATGCAGTAAGCGTCCTCCTAGAAATCCCAGCTGAAGCGGAAACCTCTTCTCACAAGGAAACGTGTCTCAGTTGTGTCATTCTGGCAGCGTTCCTGTTTTTATCGACAAACTCTGCAGTCGGGCAAGCGCCATATTTTAATCATGCGGATATTTCGAAGTGAGATTAGTCTTCTAGTGAATTTCATGCATTTCCCCTTGATTCCTTCAGGGTGTTATAATTTCAAGGTTGTGATTGAAATTCAACCTGCGAAAGTCGAGTTATTTTTTGCTTTGATGTTTGTATGCGAATTCAAGTCAGATTAACACTCCCTTTTGCTTGCTATTCATGTAGAAATTTATATTTTATGCAGGAGAGTAATACCACAGCAAACGAGTTTATATGTTCTTCTCTTTGTTGAATTAAACGGATGTTCATCGAAACACATGAATTTCTTACTCATCGAAACCCATGAATTCCTTTTAATCGCTGTGCTACTTCTGGACAAGCAGATCTTGTATTTTTAACAATACAATAGTTTCATTTCAGTGTTGTGTTTGACTTATTTTGAAGAAGTAACATGACTTTTTTTTCTTTTCTGCAATATAAATCCGCATGACTTTCATAATGACTGATTCACAACTGCGGAAGATATGTAGGGGATCCTCATTTTTACTTGTTACTCTCAATAAAACCGTATAACGCTGTAATAAATATGCAAGTGCAGGCAATATCGGGGGGCGGGGGCGAAAAATAAATTAGCAGCCCCACTGTTGGCCTGGATTGCGCAGATGTAGGGCTTACCCTTAAAGCATTTACGCTAGACTTAATGCAAATTTAAAGTGAATAACAAATTCCACTCCCAAAGTTCCCAGAATCTCTTGTGATGAAAGTTACTATCGCATATCTTAGATGTCCATATACGCACACTTTATTAAATTCCCAAATTAAAGGGAAGTTGAAACCCATTACTTTAAACAAGAATGTTAATGATAAAAAAATGAAAACAAAAAAAAAGTCAAAGCTGTGATCAATGACAGTGCCCGGATAATTTCGAGGAGCTTACTGCTCTTCTATTCTCTATACTTGTTACTCTTCTTTTCCACCATTTCCATAACGTGGCTGGAAGAGGTGGAAAAGAACAACAACAGAGAATGAGAAATAATTTTGATAGCCATCGCTTTTTCTTCCAGTGGAATAGTGGCTACTATGAACAGATCTTTTCTCAGGAAGTTAGTATTTTCTCAGCAAGAATACATCTCTTTTGTTTCAGGCCACATAGCAAAAATGTGAAAATAAAAATCATACTGCGGGAAATAAACCGCACTTATGGGGAAATCCCTAAATTGTATCCAGACAAGATTTTTCTTCAAAATTCAGATATTTCGCTTACCAAGATGTCATTGACATACCAACTCAAGTTGGCTGCAGGCTTCGATTTTGCAGACGAGCACTGAACTGTGAGATTCTCGCCATGTTCTGTTACTCCTGTTATTTGAGGAGAGTCTTCTGGGGGAACTGAAATGTAGAAAATTCTGATGATTATAAAAAACATACATGGCGGCATATTCACAGCTACAGAGGTATACACAGTGCGTCAAATAATTTTTAAGACTGGGTCTGTAAAATGAAACAGAAATAAGAAATTATAATTTGTTTTGGTTTGTTATTCAAAATAAATCCCTTCCGGCTTCGGTGCACTTGTTACAGCGGTTTAATAATGATTCAAATGCCTGTTCCAGTTCACTCTGCGGAATTGCCTCCAAAGCACGCGTCGAAGCTGTTTGTACAGTCGAAATATCATAAAAACAACCACCCATTTAACGTCATTTTAAGTTTTGAGAACACAGGAAATGCGCAGGGTGCTAAATCAGGCGAATACGGTGGATGATTCAACACACAGACGTTATTTTTTGCCAAAAATCTACAAACAAGAATTGAGGTGTGACTGGGTGCATTATCATGCAACAAACACCAACTGTTTTCATCTTGATATTTTGGACGAATGAGACGAATTCTGCCCATCAAACGCCTCAAAACATTTAAATAAAACTCACCAGTAATTGTTTGTCCACTTGGAACAAATTCTTTGTTCCAAGTGGACAAACAATTCTTTTATCGAAGAATGTAATGAGCATTGTTTTGATTTCCGATGGAACTTTTCTTGTTTTTTTTGGCTTGTGGCGAGTTTTTTGACTTCCATTCCGCACTTTGTCGCTTTGTTTTAGGATCATATTGAAATCACCATGTTTCATCACCAGTAACAATCGATTTTAAGAATTTGGATCATTTTCAGCGGCTGAAATGATATCTCTGCAATGTGCACATCTCCTTGATTTTTGTTCATTGGTTAACGTGTGTAGAACAAATTTAGCACAGACTTTTGTGTTGCCCAAATCTTCACGCAGGATGGTTCGAATCGTTCCTTTGTTGATGTTTAAAAACTCTTCTATCATTCTTAGTGACGCACATCGATTGTTTGCCACGAAATCACGCACTTTTTCAATAATCTCAAGTGTCTTAGATGAACTTGGTCTTCCGGTATGCTTATCATCTTCTAGCGTCTCTCTTCCGTCCAAAAACCTTTGTGCCACAGGAAAACATTTGATCTACTTAAACAAAACTCACCGTAAACTTGTTGTATCATTTGGTATGTTTCTGAGGCACTTTTACCAAGTTTTGCGTTAAATTTAATAACAGCTCTTTGTTCCATCTTAATAATTCAACATAAAAAAAAAAATTACTTCTCTAATGAACGCCCGTTTCGTTTGAGTTACTTTAACAACAGCGCAGTACTTTTGACAGAAAGCAAGCAGATGGTCACGGTTTATAACGCATTCGCGATTACACTGGTGGCGTCACCGTAGGCTGAAATCTAGCGCCAGTCTTAAAAATTCTTTAACGCACTGTGTATTTTTACTCAAGAAATGCAAACAAAGCATGTGTATTATGAATTAAAAGAATGATATTATTTGACTTGAAAATAATGTAAAACATCAAAAACCAATAAGAAGAAGAACGTACTTCCATTAAGTTAAAAAACAGCAAATGTGTTCCTACCGTATGAATTACATTACCGTCTATTATCGCTCGGTAAGAACCTTCGGCTCTGTATGTAAGCATGTAAATTCACATACACTGAATGTTACTGGCAGAAGACCATGTATACAGGGTGCCCAGCAAAGTCCCTTTAGCCTGGAATAACTTGGGAACAGAGAAAGGTACAGTTATGCAAGTGAAATAACGGTACAGTAAAGCGACTACGCCCTATCGAATGCAACCAATAGCAGCGCCCCTTGTGGCGAAATGCGGAAGTTAGCCATTGCAAATCGAAAACGAAAAGAGATAGAGCAAAATATCCAATTACAAAATTCTAGAACATCAATTAATTAGTACAAAACGACATTTATTTTACACGGATAAGATAAATTGTCGCCTGAATCCCTAAAATGTCCGAAATCGATGCGCGACCTTTTGTGTGAACGTTTGAAGGGAACAGGCATAGGTATGGAAATACGCACAATTTATTGCATAAATGCGTACTTATGTCAATACAGTTTGATGACGTCAGACAAAACAAAAATGAAAAAGGTAAACTGGCGCACAGTAATAAAAGGTTAATGTCGAGTATGTTCGAAGAGTTCGCCATTGCCCACGATACACATTTGTATTCGTGAAAGTAACTCTGCATGCACATTCCTCAGCATGGAAGGTCACACTATTGCGAGCATCTGTAACACGACGACGTAGATCCAGCAGACTTGTAGGCGCTGTTGCGTACACCTGATTTTTTACGCAACCCCAGAAATCCAAGCTCGCCATTCTCACACAGCGTACGTAGACCTAAACGTCTGATCAGGGTACATCCTGATACTGGTTTTTATATCGTAGGTACGGTACAACGTCACAATCTGCATTTCCATACGGCTACATTTGCGAAATGTGAATATGCAGATTCGAATCGTCGCACATCGATTTCGGACATTATAGGGTATTAAGGCGACAATTTATTTTATCCGTGTGAAACAAATTTTGTTTTGTACTAAATAATTGATGCACTACAACTTTGTAATTAGACATTTTGCTCTATCCTGTTTCGTTTTCGATTTGTAATGTCTAACTTCCGCATTTCGCCACTAGGGGCGCTGCTATTGGTTGCATTCGATCGGGCGTAGTCGCTTTACTATACCGTTATCTCACTCGCATAACTGTACCTCTCTCCGTTCGCAAGTTATTCCATGCAAAAGGGACTTTCCTATGCACCCTGTATATTGCACCGTGGGTCCTCCTTCCAAATGGAAAAGGCCCCACGCCAACCGGTGGTGCATCGATTCCACAAGGTTTCTGTTCAGTTATGTGTGGATCTATAACTTAGCTGTTTGTTTTGCAGTCCACAGTTGTGATGTGGAGCGTGGTGTGTCCAGCCGCCTCATCTGGCGTTTCACAACATCGCACAGATATTCAATTGGGTTGATCCCGGCTTGGTGGCTATTCGAGGTGTCTGATATGAGCACTGTGTTCGTCTGACCGTTCCTGTACTAGGTGTTCCTTGTGACATGGAACATTATCGTCCTGGAAGAGCCTATGCCCTTCTACGTGCTTGTACAACATTGTGGAGGGTACATGTTTTGCAAGTAGCCTCTGGTAGTTATCGGCTTCTATACGTTGGTCCACACGCAGCAGGTGTCACCAGATCATGCAAGTTAAACATGTCGGATATCATATAAGCGTATCCACCGGCTTGGATAGGAAATTTCATGCGTGAGGGATCTACAACCCTTTGATACCCCCGGGGGAGCTTTGGGGATTAACCCCCCCCCAAGGAGATTAAGTGCAACGTACGTCACAAATTAAACATTCAAAAATATTATTTTACATGTTCAAAAATCTACATAGTGTAAACTTGTTATTATTTTTCTGCCCTATACAAGCGATTTCTCCTTAGTTTTCGGGCCGAGAAATTTTCCGACAGCCTACGTATTACCTATCTATCTAATGTATTCAATATGTGCGTATACTCCAAACATGCACACACTATGTAAGTATACTATATACCATGTGCAGTAATTGGCGTATACTATACATGCATAACAACACGCTATGTACGCATAATGCATAAATACAATATGTGCGTACAATATTCTGTATATGCACTGTATTGACAAAAGTCACCGGAAACCTAGAAGAGAAACTCAGCATAGCATTTATTGATATACATTAGTACGCTGTCGGTCCACCTTTCGCCTTAATGCAAGCATTGACACTTCGAGGTATGCTTTCGACAAGGTTTTGGAACACAGCGATAGGTATTTGCTTTCATTCAGTACATAATGCTGCCGCTAACTGTTGCTTAGTAGCAGGCCTTGGTTCCAAACTTCTTGTGCCGCGCTCTAAATTCATCCCATAGGTGCTCTATGGGATTAAGATCAAGGCTCTGTGCTGGCCAGTCCACACGTGACTGACACGGACTGGTTTGCTTGGTGTAGGCCTTGGTTCCAAACTTCTTGTGCCGCGCTCTAAATTCATCCCATAGGTGCTCTATGGGATTAATTTCAGGGCTCTGTGCTAGCCAGTCCACACGCGACTGATACTCTTAGTGTAGGCCTTGGTTCCAAACTTCTTGTGCCGCGCTCTAATTCATCCCATAGGTGCTCTTATGGGATTAAGATCAGGGCTCTGTACTGGCCAGCCAAATAACGCCGTAACAGTCCTTGATTTATGGTTCGGTGCATTATCCTGCTGGTACCAAAAAGCTTGGTTCCACAGTATTGATATAGAGTTGATAGGGCATAATTGCCCAGAATATCGAGGTAGACGTGCTGGTTAACAGGTTTGTCCACGATAACCAATGGGCCAGGACCATAATACGGAAAACACTCCCCCACGAGTACACTGCCAGCTCCAAACTTGACCGTAGGAACAGTACACTGTGGTAAATAGCGTTCCGCCGGCTGCCGCGATATCCACACACGGCCATGAGACTGATAGATTGTATATCTGGGTTCATCTGTCCATAGAACCCGTTTCCATTGATCAACGGTCCACGATAAATGTTCTTTACACCATGCTAAACGACGAGTAGCATTTCGAGTGGAGATGAAAGGCTTATGAGCAGCCGCACGATCACGATAACCCATGGAATGAAGTGTTTTGCGAATGGTACGTGTACAAACCGAGGTTCCAACAACTTTACTTACCTGTGCAGTACTCCGTCGATTAGCTGTTGTGACGTACCTGCCCAGCAGGACGCACACGACATAAAGACAGATAACAGTCAGAACGAGCGTCAGCGTAGCTCAATTGGTAGAACGACTTATTGCGGAATGAGGGGATCCGTGTTCGAGCCCCGGCGTGGAAAAAGATGACGGAGAAATTTAATTCGTTATAATGGCGCCCGAACTTTCCGGATGACCCGGCAGTTCAAAATCTCACAATGGTGTGATGTTATTTCCACACCGCGAGATAGGAAATATCAGAGAATCTCTTCTCCAGCGCTTCGAAAAATATATGTGTGTGACGTTGCATTCCACACACTAGGTTGACTGGGAGTTCTCGAGTGCACGTTCTACAGCGGATAGCTGTCTGCAACGATTCAGGGTCACGGCTGAACCGTGAGCCATGCCCCCGGCCATCTTTCGGGGTGGGGGAGAATTGTGACGTACCTGCCAGCAGGACGCACACGACATAAAGGCAGATAGCAGTCAGAACGAACGTCCGCGTAGCTCAATTCATAGAGCGACTTATTCCGAAATGAGGGGACCCGGGTTCGAGCTCCGGTGTGGACAAAAATGACGGAGAAATTTACTTGGTTATACTGTAACGACTCTCCTGATGCTTCGATGTCCTCTATTACTGATTTTCTTTGGTCTGCCGGTACATTTTGCTGCTTCAGGCACGCCATGTGTCTTCCACGTATTCAGTATATCCAAAACAGTTGACTTGGGTATGTTTAAATGCTTTTCGTTTTTTTTTCTTATGGACAACCCACTAATATAACATCCAACACTCTTATCTTTCGGAAAGTCAGTTCTCTCTCGCCAACGACATTTTATTTCAACTTTTCAGTGCAATGTGATAGCGATCATCTGCAGGCTTGTTTTATACCGTTTGCAGCTGTGCCGCGCATCTGAACGACTCAGCGGGTCGGTTCATTTGCTTTTGAAAGGGTACCCGGTTACTTTTGTCAATATAGTGTATATATATATATATATACATGTATATATATATATATATATATATATATATATATATATATATATATATATATATATATATATATATATATATATATGTAAGGTCAGGTGATGCGTAATATCACAGCCTCTCCTTGACAAATGTCAACCACGATTTCTCGTGGTACATCCTGTTCCCACTAAAGGGGCTCTGACGACCGCCAATAGCGGTATAACTATACAATCAGGATTAGAGGAAATGCTATCCCACACTCACCAACCCGCTTGGCCAGCGTGGTGAGTTATGGCCAAACTCCTCCAAAATGACTCCACAACTTAAATCTTGGCCCTCAGTCTCCGGCAGCTGGAATGTACCTGGCCAAGGCAGCGGCCAGTGCGACATGAAGGCAGAGGGTGCTAAGAATCTCCGGAGGACCGGACTAGGCTGCCATCTGACGCTGACCTTGGCTACGTATAATGGACGCTCCCTATCTTCTGATTCAAGGCTCCTTGAATTGCAAGAGGAACTGCAGAGGATCAAGTGGGACATTGTCGGGCTAAGTGAGGTAAGGAGAAAAGGAGAAGATCTCATGGAACTGAAAAGTGGACATCTCTTCTACTATCGTGGGACTGATACTGACAGAACTAGTGGTGTTGGATTTATAATAAACAAGAAACTGAAGGATAAAGTGGTAGAAGTTGAAAGTTCCTCTGACAGAGCTGCACGACTCGTTATCCAACTCTCGAGAAGATACCAGGCTCAGATTATTCAAACTTATGCATCCACCACAAGTCATCCTGAACAAGAAATTGAAGAATTTTATGAGGAAATTCGTCATCTAAATAATAAAGGTAAGCAGCACTTGAAGATAATTATGGGAGATTTCAATGCAAAAATAGGGCAACGGCAACAGAATGAAACTTCAGTAGGTAAATTCGGTCACGGCAACAGAAACCAGCGTGGAAATACTCTCGTTGAGTTTGCAGAGGCAGAAGGGTTTTCCATTTTGAACTCCTTTTTCAAGAAAAAGCCACACAGGAAATGGACATGGAGACATCCAAATGGGACAACAAGTGAAATTGATTTTATTATGTGTAACAACAAATTCGTCATAGAAGACTGCAGTGTGCTAAACAAGTTCAACACAGGTAGTGACCATAGATTGGTGAGATGTAAGATGCACCTCAACACTAAACTCGAACGTAGCAAGCTCATAAGACAAACAAAATGTATTGACATAACCAACCTTAAAAAACACCATAATACTTTCAATTTGGAACTGTAGAACAGATTCTCTGCTTTAGAAGGCCTAACATCGGAAGAAGTGGATATTTCTAAAGTTAACAGAAAAGTAACCAAAACTCTTATGGAAACAGCAACAAAATTAGCTGGGTCTAAGAACAAGTTGCATGTTAACAAATTATCAGGAAAAACCAAAATGTTGATGCAAAAAAGAAGAGAGATGAGGACAGCTAAAGAAGATGTGACTTCCAAAGTGGAATATATAGAGCCATGCAAGACAGTACGAAAAAGTATCACTGAAGACGTAAGGAAATTCAACTGTGAACTACTAAGGAAAGCAATTGAAAACAACCAAAGCCTAAAGATAGCAAAGGGACATCTCAGTAAGGGAAGAAAACAGATTATGGCACTGAGAAAAGAAGATGGTTCTGTAACAAGAAATAGAGGCGAAATTTTGATAAGAGTAAAAGATTTCTACCCCAAATTATATGAAAGGGATGGTACATGTACTCCAGACATTTTGAAAGGTACCAGTATCAGAGTTCTTCCAGTAGTCCCAGCAGAAGTTGCACATGCAATCAAGAACATGAAGCGGGGAAAAGCTCCAAGAGAAGATGGAATTACTGTAGACATCATACAAGAAGCAACTGGAGAAATCGAAACAGTACTCGCCCAAATTTTCACTCGATGCCTTAATGAAGGGAAAATTCCTGAGGATTGGAACAACGCTACAATGATCTTGCTACATAAAAAAGGTGACATTGAGGATCTCAGGAACTACAGACCTATCAGCCTCCTATCAGTGGTTTATAAAATCTTCACTAAAGTTCTTTCACACCGCTTGAAGGTGACACTGGACGTGGCTTAACCGAGGGAACAAGCTGGATTCAGGAGTGGCTACAGCACAATAGATCATATCCACGTACTGATAGAACTTATTGAAAGAGCGAAGGAATATGAACTTCCATTGTGCATGGCTTTTATCGATTATGAAAAAGCCTTTGATTCGGTGAAACCATCAGCAGTTACAATGGCTCTGAAATCCTGCGGTATTGAAGATGCATACATTAATATTATTAATAACATCTATGAAAATGCAAGTGCAAAGATTCGGCTGTTTGAAAATACAACACACGTTAAAATTGGAAAATGAGTGAGACAAGGTGACACCATATCTAAGAAGCTCTTTAATACCACATTGGAAAATGTCTTTCAATCACTGAACTGGGAAAACAAAGGGATAAAGATTAATGGAGATTATCTAACCCACCTTCGTTTTGCTGATGACGTAGTCATTTTTGCAACTACCCCATCAGAGCTGCAGAGTATGATCCAGGAACTTGCTGACAAGAGTAAAGAAGTGGGATTAAAAATGAACTTTCAGAAGACAAAAGTGATGTTCAATGCTTTTACAAGAAATGAAGATTTATCGATTGATGGAGAAAAGCTGGAGATAACAGACACGTACGTTTATCTTGGACAGCAGATATCAAGTGAGGGTCACATTGATGAAGAAATTAATCGGCGTACAAAACTTGCCTGGAGGGCCTTTGGAAGAAACAGCATAATTTTCAAGAGCAATATGCCATTATGTCTTAAAAGAAAAGTGTTTGATCAATGCATCCTTCCAGTGCTTACGTATGGTGCAGAGACGTGGACCTTAACTAAAAGAGACATACAAAGGCTGCAGAAGGACAGACCATCGATGGACAGCTGAAATTTTAGATTGGATTCCAATGGACAGGAAAAGACCCAGAAGAAGACCACATGGAAGATGATTTAATGAAATTCGAAAGTATGCGGGAGTGACATGGAGGAGAATGGCACAAGACAGATCGTTGTGGAGGAAACTTGGGGAGACCTTCGTCCAGCAGTGGACTGATAATGGTTGACAATGATGATGATATATATATATATATATATATATATATATATATACACTGTGTACGTAAACTATATTCATGTTTATTGTATACTATATACATGCTTATAGTATATTATATACTGTACATGTTTATGGTATTTACACACTAAAGTGCATATACTATATATACATATATCCACACAGATACTGTACGTATGCTATACACACACCTACACCCAATGTACGTATACTATATACAGTATATGCACACTACGTGCGTATATGAATCTCTCTATATACAGTATATGCACATTACTTGCGTATATGAATCTCTCTATATATTGTATAATGTACGTATGTATAGCCCGCGATCCCCAACAGGAATTTCTGGGTGCGCCACTGCTAACGCTTCACGCTGCTGATGATAAATGCGGAATCCACCACCGGCAGAATGGAACACATGTCCTGATTCATGGGAACAGCACATCTGATTCCGATTTTCCTTCATACAATCCGCATGCTGTTCGCACTAGGACAGACGTTTACGTCGATGGAATGCTGTTTAGAGACTGTGGCGTATTGGGCGTCTACTTTTGTATCCCATCCATGCCAGCGTGCAACGCACAGTAGCCGGGGATATTGTTTTAAATTGAGTGATATTGTACTGCAACGTCAACAACAAAACTGTAAAAACTCTGTCTGCCTTGTACAAGACGACCCACTCGTTATTCGCCTCGGTAATCCAACTTTCGCTGCCCTTTAGAGTTTTGTTGCCGGTTGGTGTTTCCTCCGTTTTGGCACCACGTCCGGTACACTTTTAACTAGGGAGGCAGGATAATCTGGAAGTGTCGCAGTTCCCGAAATGGACTCACCAACCCTTCGTGCTCCTACGATTGCCCTTTCACAAATACCGATAAATCCTTGGCTTTAGCCGTCATGTCTGTTGCCCTGAGCTGAACCCCTTACATCTTACATTCAAGGGGAATCCTAAAAGTAATGCCTCCCCCTTAATAACTTTTGAAATTTTGAAGTGATTTTAATCAAACTGCACTGGCATATATTCTAATGTGCTACCAATGTGGGAACAAATGTTTCTCAGAATCGGAAATAAGGATCATGAATGACAGAGAAAAGCAGCGAGCCGTAATTGAATTCCTGAAAGAAGAAGGATGTGAGGCTTCCGAAATCCATAGAACACTCCTGGCGGTGTATGGAGCTGCCACAATCGATATAAGTAGTCCGAAGATGGATGAAGCGGTTTCGAGAGGGAGAATGTTCAGCGTCGGACAGACAACGGAGTGGAAGACCCGCAAATGCAGTGACAGATTCCAACAGGCAACGAGTGAAAAACCTCATCACAGCTGATCGTCGTGTCACCATGCAGGAGTTGCAACAATAAGTAGTGCTCAGTATGTGCATACATTTAAGAAGATAAAGGAAGCTATCAGAAGGAAAAGACGTGACATTCAACTCCACAGTGTTGTTTTACACCATGACAACGCATGTCGCTACACCTCAACGAAGACTTCACAGAATATTGCCAAAATAAGGTGGACGGTCCCTCCTACAGTCCTGATTTGGCTGCCTTAGACTATTTCCTGTTTTCCCCTTTGAAAAACACCCTTCGCGGAGAACGTTTCGACGATGTGACAGACGTTTAACTATCTGTGAACTCATGGCTGAAACGACAGCCTCAGGAATTTGTCCAAAATGGATTTTACCAATAGGTTCAAAGATGGCGGAAATACATCGAAAGTGACGGACAATACTTTGAATAGGCTACCATTATTAACAATATGTCCAAGTATTTTGCCACCAAGTTTCACAATTTTGCTGCTACAAAAAAAAAATCTTATGAGGGATGGGGCATTACTTTGCCTAAAGGCCACTCCATCCATTTAATTGCATTAGTATTTGGTGTCTTTGCATGTGTTAGCTTTAGAGTTTACGAGTCGCGTAACCCTTTTGGAATGGTGGTGAGAATTTCAGTTTTAAATTGATCACTGACCTCCGTTCTTCGAAGCGTAGGCAGGTTTGTTTATATGGCGCAAATTCCATCAACAAATGACAATTCTCTAACTCACACGTGTGCCCTTTGGGGGATTTTTAATTCACTTCACTATCGGGTTGCCCGCGCTATCATGTTCCGTAGTAAAGGAGCCACTTAATTAAGGCAGGCCTCGTGAATAATGCAAATGCACAATGTTAGTGTTCATATCGATTTTTTAATTCAAATATCATTATCTTTGCGCCACATATCCGTGTTGTCTGGTGTGTGTTATATCATTAAACAATAACATTGGATGCCACTTCTCCTGTGCAATTAAGGTACGGTGAGTAAGTAACCTTACGTTTCTTTTTCGGCTTTCATGATGTGAAGTAATTATGATAGATTCACACTTTGCCGTTGCACGCCACTATTTTCTTACAACATTCACTGTTGGTATCGTTATCATTCCATAGCATAGGATTGGTCATAATTCATTGAGCCCTCAGTGTACACATTGGGCTGCGCATATCCACCAGCACACTTTTTAATTCACTCTATATCTCAGGTTGCATGCCACATTTTTCATTCACTCTTTATTTCAGGTTTCAGAATACACTTTTAGTTCTCTCTACATACATTCCAGTGAGCGTTCACATTTCATTTCAATCATTCATATTACAGCAGATGTTTAAATATACTTGTAGTTTTGAGCTCCTCAGTTGTCTACGTTTTGGTAGCCGCACCTATATTCCTTAATGAAAGCACAAACGAAAAAGTTCTCGAGTTATAAATCAGGTAGGTGTTCTTGCTGGCCATTCAATGGTCCTCCCCAACCTACCCAATGTTGGCGTAAATGATCAGTCAGCTATATTATCAGGTCGTTCGGGAAATAATGGCTTATTTTCTGTGGTGCCACATTCAAGTCGACCACAATGCTTGCTGACCAACCCGCTCGCAGCGCCATTTGTGTGAATTAAAGGGGGACTCAGACGCCATTTACACGCCATAATCGGTAGAGCTGCAGTCGTGTATACTCGTGCAAGAGTGGTCTGTACAGCATGTTAGGAAGGCGTGAATTGCAGAAGGTTCTGCTTTATGAATACAAAGTGGGTGTTAATGCTGCACAAAATTACCGTAATGTGGTCGAGAAATGGGGCGAGGAGGCAGCACCTGAACGTACTGTTCATTACAAGTTTGGAAGGTTTCGTTCCGGTGACACAAGCCTACAAGATGAAGAGAGCGAAATTGATAACGATTCTCTGAAGGCAAATGTGGAAACAAATCCTCGCGTCACAGTCAGAGAACCCGCTAAACAGTACAGAGTATCGGTTTCAATCATTTCCGAAAATCTCCATCAAATTGGTAAAGCCAAGTACGTTGATCCAACACGAACTGACGGAACATCAGAAGCAAGTTTGAGGTGTGATGTAACATTCTGCTTCGCAACGAAAAGGAGCTCCTGCTTGATCGCACTGTAACCTGTGATGAAACGTGGGTGCTATACGACAATCGTGAGCGATCTGGACAGTGGCTGAACCAGGGTGAACTACCGAAACAACACCATAAACCAAGGTTGACGCCAAGGAAGGTTTTGTGGATAGTGCGGTGGACTGTTCAAGGTGTAATACCAGGTCGATTGGCCATTTTTATTTTCCAATCGACCTGGTATTACCGCAGCAAAGGAATGGGGTAACGTACCGCATTGTTTTGCTGATGCATGAACATCTATTTATACGACAAAGTTAAGTCTAGCCAAACACCATTTCTAAAGAAAATTAAAGTAATTTGTTCCATTTAGGGTTTTATCTATAAAATAAGGACCGATAATGTTGTAGTGTTCAAAAGTACAGACCTGTAAGTTTAGTTCTTTTGAGAGTGTCAGACATGAAGTTTAATCACTCCAGATCAAAACATTGTGTATATTTCTATAACCATTAAATTTAGTTGTGACTTCATGAGTCCAAAAAATGTGTTCCACAAAATCAGAACTTTGTTTCAACTCCGAAATTATATTAAAAAACCAGAGGTTGTACTTTCGCGCACAAGTCAAAGGGTAATGAAGGCTGTCAATGCACGATCAGATTCGTCTTAATATAGAGCATAAACACCACACCTCCCAATCACTATCTAAAAACGTAGGTTAAAAAACGTCTTTATTTACAATTAAAAGGGTGAGTTTAAAAGCTCTAACGAGCACTTTCGCAAACCACTATGGTCGCATCATCAGGCTAAGGAGTGAAATCACTATGAGGCGGTACATGACTTATATAGTAACAAAGATGAGCACAAGATTACACATATGTAAATGAGATGAGTAAAAGGTATTTAATGTCAATCACTGCAAACTATTTACAAAATTACCTAAATTATTTTGAGGGTTCCTCGCTTGGATATTCCAACATGAGATCTCTCCAGGCACTAGGAGCATAAGCAGGTATATCCTCATTGCAGCACTTAGGTCCCAGGTTTATAATGTGAAGACTCTCAGTAAACAACATTGAACTTTTTGTCGAGGCTGTTGATAACAAGTTTGCATTGTCCCAATCCGGGTTTAGGTCTCCCTCAATGACAGTTCTTGACAAAGTCAAAGTAACTACTCCTTTGCGAATTAAATTTAGTTGTGGCCGAAATTATAATTTGTTGGAGAAACATTCTCCTGGACAATCACAGTCCGCCTCATGCAGTGCTTGAATAACCTGTGAACATAGGCTTTAACATCAGATTACCATACATCCTACACATGAACCTTCTGGATATGCATAATGACAAACTTTAGCAGGACTGTGATTTCTGTATTCTTTGAAGGACTGACTGCCAGTGAAATGTTTCCTATTTCACAGACAGTCCTTCAAAGAGAACAGAAATTACAGAAAGTCGTTCAAAGAGTACAAATGCTGGGTCGTCTAAGTTTTTAATGTTTTCTAAAAACCCTATTTCATCACGTTTCTTAGTATTATCAAAAACTGTTCATCTAGTGGAGTTGGAGGTAATTTCTAATAGTTTTTCTCCCCTGCAGTTATAACATAAAATATCTATCATTTCACTATTTAGCACGTCTTTTGTAAAACAGATCGTGCTGATGTTACAGGTTTGTTCGTCCGCCCGTGCGTCTGTGGACACCATATCTCTGCAACTATTAATCCGATTTGAAAAATTATTTTTGCGTTAGGAAGCTAGAAATGTCCGAATGATGATTATTGCATTACAGTTTTTACGATGCACAATTTCGACGCTACGTAAATGCAGGTTTGATGTTAAAAAAGCACGTGTTTTACTGTTAATTAAAACACATTTTATTCCATGTATTTGCTTCTAAACATCGGATTGAAAATTTTCTTTTTAACTTTCACTTCCATTTGTCAAATAATGTTTTAGGTATAGTCACGTTTTCGCCGCCCCGGTGGCGCAGTGGTCTAAGCAATGGTCTCTCATCATTCATTCGAAAGGGGTCCGGTTTTGAATCCTGCTGAGGCATGGATGTTGTGTTTGTCTTACGGCCCTAGCTCTGTCTCTCTTCCGTGGAACCAGTGGCCCTAATTTAGATTTAAACGATTTCCCATTTGCCCATTTAAACGATTTCCCATGAGCCCATTGAGTTGCTCATGGTGGTCGTTAAACCTCTAATAAAAGAAAAAAAAGTAACTTTTTCAAGTTACGCACACATTTTCCACTAGGAGGCGTAAAGGTAAAATGCGTTTCACCTGATATCCCTGCTTCTAAAACTCCGATTTGAAAACTTCTTTCTGCAGCGGATACAGCTTACAGCTCCTGATAGGAAATCGTTTGCATATAACTTCTAATTTTTTGTAAACAATGAGTTGGCCTCCAGGAGGCGTAAGGTTAATTTCTACTTCTGATGTATTTGCAGCAAAATCTGAGCTCCTAAAATGTCTATTGAAAAAATTCGTTCGGTTCGTGGATTGATGCCACTCACGGCGATAAACCTTTTCGGAATAGATTTTTCTTAAAATATTGCATGGTTTCTCTTCCAGGAGGCATATATGTATATCTTATTTTTGTCAATATCTCTACTTCTAAGAGTCTTATTTGAAAAATTCCTTCTTTGTTGGATAACGTTTCCGGTGCGAAATGTTTTTCATATAATTCCAAAAGTTTCAAGTAAGTCAAAGACTTTCTGCTAAGTAAAATGCGTTTTCCCCGATATCAATGCTTCCAATATTTCAATTTGAAAACTTTTTCCTGTATCGCATACATCTCCTGATCGAAAATCTTCTACATATAATTTCTAATATTTGGTAAAGACTGGTTTGGCCACCAGAGGGCGTAAGTATTAATTTGTACTTCTGATGTATTTGCAGTAAAATGATATCAATGCTTCCAATATTTCGATTTGCAACCTTTTTTTCTGTATCGCATACAGCTCCTTATCGAAAACCTTCTACATATAATTTCTAATATTTGGTAAAGATTGGTTTGGCCACCAGATGGCATAAGTGTTAATTTATACTTTTGATGTATTTGAAGTAAAATCTGAGCTCCTCAAAACTCGATTGAAAAAATTATTTCGTCGATTGATACCGCCCACATCAAAAAACATTTTCATAATATTTTCTTCTTAAAATAATGCATGGTTTTCGCGCCAGGGGGCCTAACTGCGTATCTTATATTCGCCGATATCTCTGCTTCCAAGAGTCCGATTTGAAAAATTATTTCTTTGTTGGAGAGCATTTCCCCTGTAAAATGTTTTTCATATAATTTCAAAATTTTCGTAACTCAAGCCTGCCACCAGAGAGCTTAAGTTCACGTTTCTGCTTACAGCAATATCTGCGGGATAAAAAACCCGATTGAAAAACGTCTTTCTTTGGTCAGATGCTACTGTTTTCTACACTGGTACCATTGAGTTTGAATATGTTTGATAAATTTAATTCGCGTCGGAACTGATTCAAAAGACGTGCTCATTACAATCGAAAATTCCGTGTCATCTTTCGTCTTCCATATTTCTTCAGAATAAAGCTTTATTGTTGAGATGTTAGTTCACTATTTCTTCACACTACATTGGACATGAGTACGAACTGCTTCACAATACCAATCTGGATGCAAACGAGAAAACAAAATACAGGTTATAATACGGAGAGTGCAAAGTAACATCCCGTAAGTTAACAAAGCCTTGTGTTGTACAAGTGCATTTGCTACATATACGACACCACCTGAATAACAGCACGTACTAATGAATGCCTCATGGAATGCATCTCATGAGGAAATGAAAGCAAAAATCATATACATAGAATACGACTGCATTTCGTGCCTGTCTACATCGTTTCCGAAATTAAAAGAAAGCAAGTTTTAACAGACACAGTAAACAACGTGAAACGTGCGTTACTTGAAAATGTCTACTTTGTTTATAAGCAGTGTCTCAGCATTCATCCTGAAAAATTGCAAAATATGAAGACAGCAAAAATAATGAGATGGATCCAAATACTTGTATAGAAGTCTTCCTGCTACGTAGCTAATTGGTATGCGTGCGTATTTATGAAACAGTTAGGCTTAAAACCTTTGCCCTCACACAGTAAAAGTCTTTCTATCAGTTTGGTTCAATATCTCATCTTGCAATAAGAGGCAGCATAATCACACTTGTTTCTTCTGTCATCCACGAGTAACACTGGTCAACACGATTTTTGGCACATGGAACAATGAAGATGTTTCTAACATAACTTTTAACGCTGAACTCAAATATGCAATCAGAATTGGGATATCACCCACAGTTTTTCGTTGATGAAGCTTTTTATTAATAAATATATTAAAATATTTACCTATTTTTTGTCACTATTGGTTATGTAATTTTTCCCCAGATAATTTATTTTAGTATACATTGGCAAGCAGCACACAGAGGAGTTATGCAGCGTATCGCGACATAAACACTTCACTAGTCTGCAGCGTTCGTGGGTATCTGACTTACTGAACACTACATAAATCAATTCTCAAAACTTCACTTACAGTGAAACAAGAGTCACTGGAATAAAGTTCAAGAAATAGTTACTTAGAATAAATCCTTTATTACTGTCAACAGGTATTTGATTATTAGTACTTCAATGCACAGAACCCTTGATCGTCGAACACTCAACGTATCAGATTACTAGTACACTTTTCCCTAAACAACGTTAACTGGTGTAATTCTTAACGATAAGTATAAGCACAAAACGCAGCATCAAACGGCAATTAAACAATCTCTCATCCACAATTATCATTAACTTCCAGCATCAACACACACATATGGCTGCTCCGTAGCCATTATACATCTCGTTCAGTTCTTATCTCAACAAGCATAAGTCACTCTCACAGACTTCAAGAGTTGCCAACCATATTCGTGTGAGAGAGAAGATATCACGTTAAGTCTGAAAAGTGCTAAAGAGAATGAACTCAAATTTACATAAAGGAACTAAAAATGAAAGTTACATTAGAGTATACGTCACAAGTCTCAGCAACTTATACCAGAAGTGAGCTGACATTCAGTTTGTACCCACTCACAGAGTTTGAGTTCTCTTTAATCTAGTGATTAGACTGCTGACAACTGTGTTGTGGCTGATATGTGTGTCATTATGCCAAGGAAGTGTGTGACGTATATTCCAAATTAACTTTCCTTTTTAGTTTCTTTCCCTATGTAAATCTTGAGTTTGTTCTCATTTATGCTTCACACTTAGCGTGATTACTGTTGGCAACATAATCGAGGTGGAATGAACGTGACGTATGCCTGTTATGAGATAAGATCCACAGATATAAACTACGATACAACAGCTTCATGTGAAGCGTGGTGGAATGTTGGTAGTTGATTTGTGTTATGGGATTACTATACTATCATGAAGTGCGATATCTGTGCTGGAGAAATAAAGCAACATTTCCGTAAGTTTGACCTGTAAAAATGTTTCGTCTGGCCGTTATGGTTTAATTTAAGAACTATTTCATGGTATGGTTATGTTTTTAAAATAACGTGTCAGTACGAAAAGACATTTACCGCCCCGGTGGCGCAGTGCTCTAAGCGACGGTCTCTGGTCATTCGTTCGAACGGGGTCCGGGTTCGAATCCCGGTGAGTCATGGATGTTGTGTTTTTTTTTTTTTTGTTTTTTTTGGGTTGGAGATTTAACGACCGCCGTGAGCAACTCATTGGGCTATAAGCAGTCGCCCGTCCCTAATTTAGGGTCACTGGTTCCAGGGAAGGGAGAGAGCCAGTGCCGAAAAGACAAACACAACATCCATGCCTCACCGGGATTTGAACCCGAACCCCGTTCGGACGAATGATCAGAGGCCATCGCTTAGACCACTGCGCCACCGGTGCGGCGATGTTGTGTTTGTCTTACGGCACTGTCTCTCTCCCTTCCCTGGAATCAGTGACCTTAAATTAGGGACGAGCGACTGCTTATAGACCGTTGAGTTGCTCACGGTGGTCGTTAAACCTCCAATCAAAAAAAAAAAGACATTTACGTTATAAGTGTTTAAATCATGCAGATACCTCCTGTTATGTGTGTGGGGAATTAACATTTATAGCTCAACGGCAAATTTTTTTTTTTTTTTTTTTTTTTTTGATTGGAGGTTTAACGACCACCGTGAGCAACTCAATGGGCTATAAGCAGTCGCCCGTCCCTAATTTAGGGTCACTGGTTCCAGGGAAGGGAGAGAGCCAGTGCCGAAAAGACAAACACAACATCCATGCCTCACCGGGATTTGAACCCGAACCCCGTTCGGACGAATGATCAGAGGCCATCGCTTAGACCACTGCGCCACCGGTGCGGCGATGTTGTGTTTGTCTTACGGCACTGTCTCTCTCCCTTCCCTGGAATCAGTGACCTTAAATTAGGGACGAGCGACTGCTTATAGACCGTTGAGTTGCTCACGGTGGTCGTTAAACCTCCAATAAAAAAAAAGACATTTACGTTATAAGTGTTTAAATCATGCAGATACCTCCTGTTATGTGTGTGGGGAATTGACATTTATAGCTCAACGGCAAAATTTTTTTTTTTTTTTTTTTTTTTTTGATTGGAGGTTTAACGACCACCGTGAGCAACTCAATGGGCTATAAGCAGTCGCCCGTCCCTAATTTAGGGTCACTGGTTCCAGGGAAGGGAGAGAGCCAGTGCCGAAAAGACAAACACAACATCCATGCCTCACCGGGATTTGAACCCGAACCCCATTCGGACGAATGATCAGAGGCCATGGCTTAGACCACTGCGCCACCGGTGCGGCGATGTTGTGTTTGTCTTACGGCACTGTCTCTCTCCCTTCCCTGGAATCAGTGACCTTAAATTAGGGACGAGCGACTGCTTATAGACCGTTGAGTTGCTCACGGTGGTCGTTAAACCTCCAATCAAAAAAAAAAAGACATTTACGTTATAAGTGTTTAAATCATGCAGATACCTCCTGTTATGTGTGTGGGGAATTGACATTTATAGCTCAACGGCAAATTTTTTTTCTTTTTTTTTTTTTTTTGATTGGAGGTTTAACGACCACCGTGAGCAACTCAATGGGCTATAAGCAGTCGCCCGTCCCTAATTTAGGGTCACTGGTTCCAGGGAAGGGAGAGAGCCAGTGCCGTAAGACAAACACAACATCCATGCCTCACCGGGATTCGAACCCGGACCCCTCAGAGGCCATCGCTTAGACCACTGCGCCACCGGGGCGGCGGCAAAAATTTCACTCGACTCTTTAAAAAGTGTTATCAACTATATTTTGTCTGTAAAGTAGGTGACCAAGATAAAAACTGGGTCCCTCATATCTTCTGTTCGGCTTATGTGAAGCGTCTGGAAGAATAGGTAAAGGGCTCACGGCATATATACCTTGCAGTTCTCATGGTTTGGAGGGAACTCCAAGATCATTCTTCAGACGGTTATTTTTGTGTAACAAACATAAAATATATGACAACTAAATCCAAACACACAGTGATATACCCAAATTTGTCATCTGCTATTAGGCCAGTATCTCACAGTGAGGATTTATTTATACCACAGTCTCCAATAAACATACTGCAGAAGATGAATACTCAGAAAACAAAGCATCTAGCTTAATTCAACGTGAGAAGCAACATGACTCCACTTGTGAAGCAAGTACCTCTTCTTTTGAGCCACATCTGTTAACACCAGGTGATTAAAACGACCTTGTTCGGGATTTGAATTTGTCCAAAACACAGGCCGAACTTTTGGGATCCAGGCTCAAAGATTGGAACTTCAGTAAGACACTAAAGTGTGTTTTTTCGTAACCAATAGGATGAGTTTAAAAATAATGTTCTCAAAAATTATTTAATTTATTGTAACAATATTTGTTCTGTGATGAATGCTCTGGTAATGAATGTAAAACAGTAGAGAGGAGACTCTTTACTGACTCCTCTGAAACTAGTTTGAAAAGTGTCCTTTCACAACGGGAACAAATTTCTTTCTCTGCTGTTAGCTTAAGCCGCTAATATGAAGGAATCTTACGATAATATGAAATTCCTTTCGGATAAAATTCGGTATAAGTACAAGTGGGATATCTGAGGAGATTAAAAACTTATTGAGCTATTACTTGGTTTGTACCTCGGCTATACTAAATCTCTTTGTTACAAAATGAAGATTGACTTAGAACGTATTCAGTTCTTCCTTATATTTGCTCTCCACACTAAGGATTTGAATTAGGAAATAAATGAAACGTGTAAAAATAAAGAAAGAATTACATTTGGTTTTCATATCAGAAAGATGATTGTAGCGTTTATGTGTAGCTGACTTACTAAAACACTACATACAGTGAAATACCTACAGTGAAATGGAGTCATTCAAATAAAGTTCTTGCAGTTGTTACTTACAGCTAATCTTGTATTGCTGTCAATAGTCACTTGATCATTTGCACTTCAATAAGGTGATCAACGAATCTTGGGTTAATATCCACAATAACAATTACCTATAAAACACAACACTGGAACTTGAGTTAATATCCACAATAACTCTTGACTACGAAAACACAATACTGTCGTTAAAGTAGAACACGTAGCCCTCACAAATACTTAAACAGCAATTAAGCAATTTCGTATCCAAAAGAAGCATTAACGTTCACCATCAAAATCCCCCTCTCATAGATACTGCGTAGCCATTATATATCACATCTTGTTCTTATTACGTGCATACGTCATTTACGTACTGACCTCAGGGTGTTGTCAAACCTCATTCATGTGAGAGAGAAGATATCACGTTCAGTTTGGAAAGTGCAAAGGAGAACAAACTCAAATTTACATTAAAAACGGAACTAAAAATGGAAGTTACAATAGAATATACGTCACAGAGTGATGATACCTTTAAAATGTTTAACAGAAATGTTGCAATCTCTCGTTTTCGCACAATCACAACCTGTAGCTGTTTTCATCTATTTGAAAAATTAAGCCTAAAATATTGAGATGGAATTTCGGTTACGTTCTGTGATTTATTCTGTACAATTAAATTTTTCTTGAAAAGATTCAGGAATGTCGAAGATTACTTCATGACACAAAGACATTGAAGTGCATGATAAACAGAAGGTGTTCGTTAGTTAGGACTGAAATCAACAGGTCGGGCTATAAAGTGAAACACTTTAAATTAGCGGGACTGTGAATTGAAAATATTTAACGTGCGGGGCTCTTAGTTGAAATTCTTAAGCAAGAGTGACTGTGCCAACATTTTTAAATCTGAAAAGGACCAGGGTTTGAATTTTCGGGTATGGGCCGGATTCGGCTTCTAAATCCAGGCACTTCAAGCGAATGTCTAATACTGAATTCTGAAAATTTCGTATACGTGTTCAATGAATTTTTCGGTGCTTGTTAAATGATTTTTTTAGACAACTCTATCTGTTATGTCAGAAAAAAATCTTTTAACTGACGCAAATATGTACCTGAACTGACAGAGTGTCTATACACAAATCCCTTTCAGCTTACGACAAAAATGTGGACCATAGTACATACTTCGTTTACACCCTGACTGATAAAGAAATCCTGTGTTTCTACAGTATATGTACATTTTTTGTCTTTGGAAAGTGGGTACGGAAGACTTGACAAAATACCATTCTCATCCAAATACTTTCAAAACAGAAAAGAACGATAAGATCAAGTGAACTTACTGTAAACTGCAATATCTCTGTGGACTTGAACACATCCAAAGTACGGTTCATCTGCGGACACTTGGCAAGTATAGCGTCCTTCAGTTTCAAGCGTCACGTTTCGCAGATAAACTGTGTTTGGTCCAGATCTTGTCAGCTGTGAAAATAAGCGTGCTTATTTTTATAAAGCTATCAACTAAAACTAGAGCTCACTGCTAAGATAAAGAAAACTGAAAAACAAAAAAATTGTTATTACAATCTACATAAGAATCAATTAACGAAAAGCTGGGTATATTAACTGTTACAAAATAAAACACCAATGTTTTCTTCAGTTATTACTGTTGCTATCCAAAATGCTACCGATCTCGCTTTGATAAAGAACCACTTTGAAATTTACAAGACAATGCTTGCTGACATTTTGAGATCTCAGTCTTCCTTTTTTTAGCTGCTTAGAAATTCACTCTCTTACTACGAATCTCTTCATTTCATACATTTTCAGCTAAGGTTTTTTTTTAATTTTCAGACTTTTCTCTCTCAAAATACATATTTCCAGGTTAAGTTTAAATGTTTGGTGCTTTCTCTATACTCGAGCTTATTGCTTTTTAGTCTGAGGAGATTTACCAGGATTTATTAAAATATTTTTCCATTTAGCTTTCTTTAGAAACTGTACAATTTACTTCTCAACCTATGCTTTACAGTAATTTTAAACATGCACATTTCCGATTCACTAACCTCTCATTAGTTGTGCCCTGTGATTTATGCCGACTGATTTTTGTTTCAAAGTCATCAACCATTCTAAATCCGCTGCTGGATGAAGGCCTCTCCAAGTCACTTCCAAAACTCTCTGCCTTATGTCATTCTTTTTAACCTCCCACCGACAGTTTTTTGAATTTCATCAACCCATCTCCCACGTAATATTTTGCTGTCCCTCTGTATCCATTCAATATTTAAAATTTCTAATGGTCGTCAGTTTTTCCAGCAACATGTCCAACGCACTGCCACTTGAGGATCTTTACTTTGGTCATGCCATCCACTCTTACAATTTTTCTCATCCACGAGTTTCTTTTCTTATCTTTCTTGATTAATCCCAGCATTCTCTTACTTATGAATAAGATAGCTTTCAAAACGTATATTATTTAAAAGGTATCTTATTCATAAGTAAGGACAAGAAGGATGCATTTTGAATTAAAAACTTCCTTCCAAGACATAATGGCATATTGCTGCTGAAATTTGCCATTATGTCTCAAAAGAAAAATGTTTGATCAATGGATCATATCAGTTCATACCTGAGTTTTTTTCATTTATTTTTATTTCTGTTTCAGCATTCTTTTTTTAAAAAAAACAGGTTGTTCTTTGAGTAAAAGTATATTCTTCCGTCCGTCTATGGGCACCATATTTATAAATTTATTCGTCCGATCTGAAAAATTGTTTTTGCATTAGGAAGCCGGAACTATGAGAACCATGGTTTTTTTGTCATGCACAGCTATGCCTCTAGGTGACGTAAATTTATGTGAATTGAATCAAAATTGCTTCCAAAAATCCCATTGAAAAAAACCTTTGATATTTTGTACCATGGAAATTTTTTTTGCGCACAGTATGTTCTTCAAATAATGCACAGTTTTCCGTAGTGGATGTAAATATAATTGCATTTTTCTCGATATCTCTAGATCTAAGGTCCTATTTGAAAAATTCTTTTTGCATCGAATAATGATTATAATGAAGAACACTTTTCATAGAGTTTGCCAATTGTTTTGTGAAGAACAGTTTCATCATCAGAGGGCGTAAGTAAACATTTTCATCTGCCTAATATTTTCATCCGCATCTTTGCCTTTAAGAGACGAATAGAAAAGAAAATATTTCTTGGCTAAATATGACTGGCTGCAGAAAAGGTTTTCGAATATTTTCTGTTCAAAGTACGAAATATACTGTCTTTCTGCTACGAGCGTAAATGTGTATAGCAAATTTTCCCGATATTTCTCCTTCTAAAAAGACCTATTTCGAAAAATATTTTTTTGAATCGAACAACATTCGTAGTGAAAAAACTTTGAATATGATTTGCTGTTTTTTATATCGAACAGCTTACCCACTGGTGGGTACTTCTGTTTGCATCAGATTTTCAACCTCATATATGGTTTGAAATCAGCAATGGTAAAAAAATTCTTTTTTGGTCGAACACCATTTATAATGGAAAACTATTACCACATATTTCCTCTTCCAAAGGATACACAGTTTTCGAGGCAATGGGCGTAAATATATATGTAAATATTATATTTTCCCACATTTATCCGCTTCTAAAAGTCCGAAAAGGAGAATTCTTTTCAGCAAAGGATAGTGCTTACACACTACCGTTTGTGAAAATTGCAACACAATGAAGGACTGTGGGTATTTCCTTGAATGTTACAAGATATGTACAACAGTTTGTGACATGTAAAAGATTCAAATGTAAGCAAAAATAGCCACCAAACAGAAGTCATCGCTCTTTCCACGTTAATAAGTGAGTCATGGAAAAAATTCTCATCGGCCCCCACCGGGAATTGAACCCAGTCTTCCAGTTACGCTCCGGACAGGTTACCACTGCACCACAGCGGCCTCGAATTAGCCTATCCGGCGCGTAACTGGAAGATCTGGGTTCGATTCCCGATGGGGGCAGATGAGAATTTTTTTCCGTGACTCACTTATTAATGTGGAAAGAGCAATGACTTCTGTTTGGTGTTCCTGATCTACTACGGGTGTATGAATTAAAATAGGCAGTAGGTTTCGGAGCAGTGATGAACCGTCCGGTGTTTGGTATAAAGACCTGGCTCAAACGCAATGTTGCAATCAGTGAAGAGCCGGCATTGAGTTCAAAGGGTATTTCTGTTGTCTTAAGGGTATTTCTGGTGTCTTAAGGGTATTTCTGGTGTCCCCATCGCCAAAGAAGGTCTCATTATGAACACCTGACGGACTTTCACTGAAAACAAATTATTAGGATGAGGGAAGCTGGATTTTTCTACCGCTAAAGTTTAACGCGTACGGAACGAAACGCCAGTACAGGGATGCGAACGTGACGTCAATGGACAGATGGGGCTCGGACGCACAGAAATCAGAGAAATGGACCTCAAAATCTCACGACTGCACAAAATGACAGACACTTCTGCCTCATGGAAGTGACTGATCGCTGAGCGACATCCACGTTATTAGCGAAGCTGTGGAGCACTGTCTCAGCTCAGGCTTTGTGCTCCAACACAGTTCGACGTCGTCTCCTTAACAGAGAACTGGACGCTAGCAGCCCATTGCGCGCATTTCTATGACACTCAACAACAAACGTCTCAGGCTGCAATGGGTCCTCGAACACAGACATTGGCGAGCTGATTGGCAACAGCTCGCGTTTTCTAACGAGTCACGACTCAACGTGATGCACCATGATAGTCGTACGTGTTCGAAGACATCGGGGTGAACGGCATTTTGTAGCGTCATACTGACCCAATGCCAAACATCATAGTTTGAGGCGCCATTGCGTTCAATTCGCGATCTCGCCTGATACGAATTGAGGGAACCCTCAACAGCCGGCGATAAATTAGAAATGATTTAGAGGCAGAGGTCATACCCTTACTTCACAATAGCCCTTTCACGTATTCCAGCAAAAATAATGCTCAGACACATGTTGCGCGGAATGCCCAAGACCTCCTCCATGCACGGCAGATACCACTTCTTCCGTGACTAGCAAGATCGCCAGATAAGTCCCCGATAGAACATGCCTGGGACATGGTTGCTAAACCACTGGCCTATTAAGCTCCTTCGCTAGTCACCACAAATGAACTCTGGTCTCACATAGAAGCAGCCTAGCAGGATATTCCCCAAAGCGATACCAAAAACGTCTTACCTTCAATGTCACGCCATGTGGAGGCCTGTTATTGTTCTTGAGGTGGCTTTACACGATACTGAGTTTTAAAATGACAAAATCTTGTATAGCTCTACAAATGTAATCAGTTATCTCTTGTAAGGTGGAACATTTGTGATAGAAATTTCATTTGAATAGCGCGATTCTTCCTTAGGGTTACAATTTTCCCAAACAGTAGTTGAAAAGCAAAAAATAGTATCTTCTGGTTAAACAAAATGGTGAGAACATTGACAATGGCAAACGAAAAAGAACTAATAACGTTTTAATAACTGAAGGTAAAATGATTGGCATTTCAAAGAAAACGAAGGATTCAACAATAGTGATCTTAAGTACTACTGATTCAAAAATCAATTTTGTTGAAATTATAATAAGATAAATACAACATCTATGACGTTGGTTTTGGGTCAAAATCTAAAGCTGGTTTTTTTAATTTCTGATTTACAAAAACGCGCGTTTTTTTTATCATGTGTAAGCCTCAGAATGTTGACAGATGATGTTTAATGAAAATCGAATTTGGTTATGAGAAGACAGTATCTCAGCATCTAAGAAAGATTGTATTCGAAACCCTTCAATGTCGAGCATTTTAGCTTTTTTTTCTGTCTTTTTTGTTCTTTCGTAGCCCGTTCTGAGACCAAAATAGTGCCATTAATGTACGATGCTCGATATAGAAAACGTCACGTTATAAAGGAAAATACGAAATGAGGCAAAACTTACCACACATGTGGACAAGTAGCTGAGAAAGAAGACATTTCATTTCTGAGGGATTATGTGAATGCGACGGAGAAGGAGCCAGTATAATGTGGCCCGAGTCAGTAGGTCGTATGATCACCATATTGGTCTACATATTTTGTAACAGGGAGTGGCATAGGTTAAAAAATCATTGGATGGTGTCTTGAGGTACATATGTCCATGCGTTGTTGACCTATGTCCACAATTCATCGACACTTCGAGAGAGTCGAGCAGTGGGGTCAAAGTCGTCTGCCAATGATGTCCCACACGTCTTTTATTGGAGAAACGTCAGACTGCGCTGGCCATGACAGCACCTGGACAACTTGCAGTCACTATCTATTGATGTTCTCAGTGTGCGGTCGGGTGTTATCTTGTTGAAACTTGGCATCAGGGGTGCATCGAGATAATGCAACAAAGCGTATCTCGGTGGCATCCCTGATGACAAGTTTCAAACACAGTATCTCATAGGCGTGTTGTGCTGACTTGTACCAATTATGAGTACAAGTGGTGAACGGCTGTTGAAAGTGATAGCGCAACCGAGCATCGCACCACGCTAAGAAACAGTATGACGCTCACTGTTTGCAGCAAACCTATTCCGGTGTCCACATCGTCTCAAGGTTCTTGATGAGCGATCATCGTCACTGGACAGATGCGAGACTCGTCGATGAACACGACATGGCACCATTTGATTTGCGTGGCATTACTGCAACTTCTGTGCGACAAAGCGCAGCGGTGAGTGGCAGTAATCGTAATGTCTGGCAAAAGAGCTAACTCTCCTCAGCTGATCAGTGAATCTCAGTCTCGGTCAATACAAGAATGCCCATAAGTTACCTGTACCTCGTAGAATGTCATCCGCTGTAGCTATGAGGTATTTTTCGTTGCTGTTGAATGCGGTGATCGAGGCATTAGGACGTCCGTCTACGAACACCAGTCCCACTATGGTGACGCACGGCACTTTCCTCCAACAACAGTCGCCCCATTCGACGGACAGTTGTTGTCTTCCAATGCGTTTCCGCCACAATGTGACACATAAGCCAATCAGCCGTACATAGACCCATGATGAAATTTCTAGTAAAGATGTCCGTGAGACAGGAGGACCCGCGATGCCGTATCCTCCCGGCATTTTCACTTCTTACACGTGCTTTCTCTGGCGGTATCACTTTGAAACAGTGGTTCACACTCCCAGGTCAGAACGATCACGCTTTGCTACGTCCATACATTTTGTTCTTGTACCGCCCTCAACACTTAAATAATTGGATCGCAACTACAATCGTTTACGTAATCCAGCTGTCTGTACATACCTCCTAATTTGTTCGGAGATGTGACATTACTAATACTTCGTGATATGACATTTTCTTTGTCGAGCAGTGTATATTATCTAACTATTGAAAAACAACGGTTGAGAAATCAGGTTATTGCATAGAAGTTCTACATATTTGATAATCTTACGGTTTTGCCTTATCAACGGAAAGTGTTCCTATGCTCTTTGGTTTTGAAATAAAAAGAAATTTTTGGCTACAAAAAAAACTCACTGCTATCAAACACAGTTTCATTTATTTATTTTTTTCGTATAATCAGTTGAAAAATAACGCAATTCTTGCATTTTCATAATGACAAAGATAGAGAGAGAGAGAGAGAGAGAGAGAGAGAGAGAGAGAGAGAGAGAGAGAGAGAGAGAGAGAGAGACAACTTCAAGCATCAGAATTTTGCAAACTTTTAGTGAAAAAAATGAGAAGGTTAGGATCCTTCGAAAATGAATAATCTTTTACACAAGGAGAAACTCTTTGGGTCCAAACATATGGGCTTAGAAATTATTTATTAAACTCTAAATAGTTTTGACACTCATAAGACTAAGGTTATAACGTTTATGTTACTTTCCATTCAGAACATGCATCACTTTCTTGAACTTCATTTCATAGCTTTAACCATTTTGTATTAGACGTTTTACAAGAAAATCGCGTTTCAGAATTCAATGTCGTTTTGGACTAAAAAATTCACAATACTCATTGTCTCATAATTTGTCGTAAACTGCCATTCGATGCAGGAAAGAGTTATAACTACGTAATTCGTCGCTCAGGAGTGTTAAACGTACTCCACTTCAATTCCTTTCTTAATCCTATATCATTATTTTCATAATAGTATCCTTGAGACCTACATTACTTTAAGATGCAACCTCTCTTTCTCGCCGGGTGCTCCTTCCGACGAGAAAGATGGTAGTAATTCATGATTTTTCAAAATACATTTCCTGTGACGTGTTTTCTTAGGAAGGTTGTTTCAACATATCCCACTTGTTCCATTTCTGTCTCGGTTTCAACAAATTATGGTGTCAATTCTTTTTGTTATTTCCTTGGCATCCGATCTGAAAAACTAAGCCGTACAGGTTCTGGGAAAAGGCATCAAAGATATCGTGAATAATGCATAGCTTGTAAGTTTTATCTCCACTCAATTCGAACTCCTTTGCTCTCAGTTTCACCAAATAAACAAAAAAAGAATCTCGCATAAAAGGGAAGAAAGTCAATGTTGATGCATTGTTGTTTTCTTTTCAGATGTGAAACGGAGGAAAATTTCGAAAAAAGTAATGTGATTTTTTAACCCCGTTCTTTTCCTTCTTATTTCATCTCGCAGTCGCTTAAAAGCACTGAATGACTGACAAATATATGTATTTGGATTTCAATAGGAATACCCGAAATGCTGTTAGAGCATTACTGTATGTTATAGTCAACTGAATTTTGATCTACAGGAAGATTTGGTCTAAGAGAACGATTATAGTCTGTTTTTTTCATTGGCTGGTTACTGATATTGGCTAGGGTATCGTGATATAAGGCTTTTCATAGGGTCAATAAACAAATAAACAAACAAATTCAGAAGCACGAAAGACCATGCTGCTGCAGATTTTTAACCAATTTTTTTTTACAATTCAAATGTCAGCGGTATTAAAATTTAATTTTGGTTTTGTACTTTAAGAACATTGAAACACATGATTCTGCTTAGAATAGAGAAGCATTCAGTCAAAATTAATATGCTCCCAAACACTTGGATAATTCGTTATACAAAAATTCGTACCATATTATATTCAAGGCTTTCAGAATACCTTTTGACCTACAATAGCAGGTCTTTAAACTGAAATAGCCTTTCGAATAAGTGATTTCCGATGTGTTGGATATGCTAAACGTCATGGAGTCTGTCTATCAGAAAAAAGAACATTTTAACAGGTTGATGAATGCGTATGAATGATTGTTGACATCATTAATAGCCATAAAACTTTACATTTTACATTGACCAGAAGTTAGTTACATTGTAATGCAGATATGTCCTAAGAAACGAAATATCTTATACATGAAAATCTTGGAACGCCCTAGTGGCGACAATTGCTTTGGGAACTGAAGTAAACTAGGCAGTCAGAAGTATCTTGCGACGACGACTGTATTGAATAATGTGCCTTCTCAAAACTTAGAGCCTTTTCAGCTACAACCCACGTACTATAAAATCACGTTTGTTTCAAGAATAGAACATTTGATCGAGTAGAGAAAATATTTTATGAACAGAAAGTTCGTTAGGGATACGTGATTCCTGTCACTATACTAAAAATTACTGCTGTAGAATGAATCACTGTCTGTGCTGGTTAATTTTAAGTAATCTTTAAGACGGAAAATGGCACTAAATTTTCACAAAACAGTTTTAATACTGTCTCCTTTTTTTGATTGGAGGTTTAACGACCATCGCGAGCAACTCAATGGGCTATAAGCAGTCACCAGTCCCTAATTTAGAGCCACTGGCTCCAGGGAAGAGAGAAAGCCAGTGCCGTAAAACAAACACAACATCCATGACTCACCGGGCTTCGAACCCGGACCTACTCTTAATTTACTTGCCGACGACAAGGCAAAATCATAAACTGCCTTTACATTAATTTTATCATCTTGAAATTGTGAGCTTTAAAATCGCAGACGGTTTGCTATTGTTATGGTGTTTGAGAAAACTAAATATTTAATGGTAGTCCATTCTTCAGGTAGCAACGCCAATCATTTTTTCGTTTGATGGTCTCGTTGTTGTTCTGGGTGTACCAGAAACGGCTGCGTGAGGACGACCGAACCTCGCAGTGATTCACGTTCCAGGAGCAAAGAGTGCGACTTCTGGTTTTAGAAGGTGAAAGAAATGTACAAAAATAAGCTGGATCTAGCTGAACTTCAGATACTGTAAGAGGAATCATCGCTGGCAGCCAGAGCATCGGGGTGTCCTTTTCGTATGTAGCGCGTCTTGCTGGATGTCGCGCGGCATAGTAGGAAGGACTTTCACGAACTGGAAAAAAGAAAAAGAATGGAAACGAATTAAAAATCATGTACGACTCAAATAGTAGAAAGAAATCGGAAGTGAGCATGAGTGTGAGAGGCGAATGGAATGGGAAGCTCATGTCATTAAGCTGACTAGATTGAGCTCCAGGACTGCTACGGCCTAGTGCAAGGCGGAAGCTAGCAAACTATGCCCATCATGGGACGCTGATCCATATTCTGCAATGAGTGGAGTGAAGAAGTAGAGGCCTACTGGCCAATCTGTTCTTGCTGTTGAACAGAAATATCTGTGGCTAATTTTCTGAGTATTGCACCGACAATCTGTCACAAATATTTGATTGGATGAGCCCAGATAACTGCATCATGCCCCCCCTCCCCCCAAAAAAGAGCTCCCCATTTACATAACACAGATCTTGGCAATGAAATCTGTAGTGCAGGTCATTTTTCTTGTTTTAAATGAAGATCATTTTTCACCGATTCGTGGGCATGACGTTTCCTAATAGACCAAACAATTCACCCTGCCATAATTACCTATCTCGTCAAGTCTTGTTTACAACGAATTCCCACAGCTCTGTGTGCCAAAGGTATCCTAAAATGTGTGGTTTATATTCTAATTTAACTTCCTTTTTTAATTTCTTTCATTTATGAGAATTTTGTTACCTGTTACGTATATTTTTTTATTCTGAACATCATACCGGAAACTCCAAGTTTTTATAAGTTTTGGCAACTGTTTGTAACTAGTTAGAATATAAATAAAATGAGTAGCACTGTGTAGGAGAGCAGTGGTGGCAAAAAAAAACTTGTTATTTTGAATGTGTCTGATATTTAACAATATTCTGTCAGTTACGGGGATGTACTGTTCTGCGATCTCCGTGGATTTATTGTAACAGTGTGGAAGAAGATTTTTATTAACAAGACGTTTGAGATTGTTGGTATGAACAAAGAAGTCGTGAAGTTTCAGCAGTTTCAGTAAGTGGCTTTGTTCTGATTATTGAACACTTTCCGTTAGGTAATATCAGTGTTATATCTATCATTCGTACTCAAGTGCATCTTTAGTGTTCAAATGGCATTTTAACAACACTAAACAATCACGCCAAAGCTTAAAAGAGCACTGCGATAAAAAATTCAAAACACAGAGTCATTGTCCTGTAACTGGCGATATTGTTACCAATGGCTAAAATATTTACTTACAGGTGGCAGCACTGTGCAGACAAGCTTAGTATTGTCACAGTAGCAGTGTAAAGATGGCCGCCCCACTTGAGACATGCATCAAAGGAGAGCAACATTCTGTCTTCCCTATTTTACGCTTTCCAACCGTAGGTTGAAGAAGCGTATATGCTCCAGCTTTGTCCGTCCGTCCGCACGATAACTGGCGTAAAAATTGTTCGATTTCGATGAAATTTTAGTATGTGGTAGGGGACCATCTAGGGACGAACCCTATTGAAAATGGGACAAATGGGGTCAAAGGTCACGACGTAGGAGCGGGATGATTCCATTGCCCTTATGCGACATATCTTGCGTAAATATGGTTCGATTTCAATGAAAGTTTACTATGTGGTAGGAGACCGCCTGGTGACGAACCCTATTCCAAATTTGTGAAGTGGGGTCAAAGGTCAGGACATAAGATCGGGATGCATTCCATTGCCCTTATGCGTCATAACGTGCGTAAAATTTGTTCGATTTCGATAAAGTTTCAGTATGTAGTAGGGGACCACTGGGGACGAACCCTATTGAAAATGGACGAAATGTGGTCAAAGGTCAGGACATAGGATTGCGATCCATTCCATTGTTCTTATCCCATATTATTAAGGTGAACGTCAAGTAATTTTGCTTCCTACACTTCCAATGGGAAAACTTTTGTAAACATTTCCTTCACAATTAATGTGTTCCCAAGGATGAAAATTTGAACATCGATTAAAATAACTTCATATTACACCTTGGAAAACTTAATATTTTCTAAAACATAACCATAATTATATTAAAAATTAATCACTTTTCCTTTGGTGGTGTTGAAACCAGAGAAAAGATGGCGCGACCTGTACTTTGATGACGTTAGTGGACAAAAAAATGTTGGATTGCATAATTACGGTTATGGTTTAGAAAATATTAAGTATTTCAAGCTATGAAATGAAGCTATTTTAATCGATGTTCAAATTTTCATCCTTGTGAACGCATTAATTTTCCAGAGAAAAGATGGCGCGACCTGTATTTTCATGACGTCAGTAGACAAACAAATGTTGAATTGCATAAATATGGTTATGTTTTAGAAAATATTAAGTATTGCAAGTTATAAAATTAAGATATTTTCATAGATGTTCAAATTTTCATTCTTGGGAACGCATTAATTGTGAAGAAAATGTGTACAGAAGTTTTTCCATTGGCAGTATAGGAAGCAAAATTACTTGACGTCCACCTTAAAGTAGCAATTCTTGTATGTATGTATGTATGTACATTTTATTTTGAAAACGGCTCTAAGAATTTTGATGAAAGTCGTTAACCTACCGTTTTCTGGTACTAGAAATCGATTTAGCTTGATCTCGACTTTTTTTTTTTTTTTGATTGGTGGTTTAACGACCACCGTGAGCAACTCAATGGGCTATAAGCAGTAGCCCGTCCCTAATTTAGGGTCACTAGTTCCAGGGAAGGGAAAGAGCCAGTGCCGTAAGACAAACACAACATCCATGCCTCACCGGGATTCGAACCTGGACCCCGTTCGGACGAATGATCAGAGGCCATCGCTTAGACCACTGCGCCACCGGGGCGGCAAATCTCGACTTTAGGAGAATTCGTTTAGTGGGTTAAATAACCACCCCGAATTATAACGTTTTTAGTGATGGCGTTGTTCCATTAATGTTACCAATGCTTAGAAATATTATGACGTCACAATCTCGCCGCGTTTAAGAATGTTGGCGCGCGGTCACGCCATCTGTCTCATTACGTCACGCATTGTGTGTGGATCCTATTAAAGCTTTATGACGTCATACTTGGCCGCCCCGGTGGCGCAGTGGTCTAAGCGATGGCCTCTGATCATTCGTCCGTGAGGGGTCCGGGTTGGAATCCCGGTGAGGCATGGATGTTGTGTTTGTCTTACGGCACTGGCTCTCTCCATTCCCTGGACCAGTGACCCTAAAATTAGGGACGGGCGACAACTTATAGCCCATTAAGTTGCTCACGGTGGTCGTTAAACCTCCAATCAAAAAAAACAAAACAAAAAAAAAAACGTCACACTTGCGGCAAGTAGATGGTCGCGATTCCCATCTGCCTCATTACGTCACACGTTGTGTGCGTATGTCGGTCCGCAGGATAACTCGCGTAACAATCGTTTGATTTCGATGAAATTTTAGTATCTGGTAGGGGATCACCTGGGAAGGAACCCTATTTAAAGTGAACGACATGGGGTCAAAGGTCAGTACATAGGAGCGGGATTCATTCCACTGCTCTTATGCGTCATAACTAAGGTAAAACAGGCTCGATTTCGATGAACTTTTAGTATGTGGTAGGGGACCACCTGGCGACAAACCTTATTGAAAATGGGAGAAATGGGTCAAAGGTCAGGACATAGAAGCGGAATCACTTTCATCGCCATTATGCGTCATAACTTACGTAAAAATGCTTCGATTTGGATGAAATGTTAGTATGTTGTAGGGTCTTGCCTGGGGACGAATTCTGTTGAAAATGGGCGAAATGGGATCAAAGGTTAGGACACAGGAGTGGGATCTATTCCATAGCCCTTATGCATCATAACTTACGTAAAAATGCTTTGATTGCGACAAAATTTTATCATGTTATTTCGGAGGTATACCAAACCGGTTCTGTTGAATATCATCGAAATGGGATCAAAGGTCAGGGCACAAGACCGAGATATATTCCACAGCCATTATTCTCATAACTTGATTAATAACTTGAGTAATGATTTCTGGTATGTTGGAAAGCGTATTATAATCAATGCATTGCATGATTTTACTAACTTGTTTGGGTAGTGCAGACGTGAAACTTATTGAAATTCATCGTCAAATGAAGTTGCTGTAAGGTGATGCATGTCTGTCACACCAGCAAGTGTACGAATGGACTTTGGAATTTTCGAAACGACGTCAGTTCTGCGACAGGTTCTACTCAACGGGTCAATTCTGCGACTGGTTCTACTCGTCTTTAACTGCTGTAATGGACTTTGGTTTTACAAAGTAGTGACACTAAAGTTCATTACAGCAGTTAAAGGCACTGTGATGTGGCACTGTGATGAAATAGCTGCACTTTGTAACATAAGTCATGGTTCAGTGCATCACATTATCCACAACGTTCTAGAGTTCAACAAAGTGTCTGCCGTGCCAGCTGTCTCCAGAATTGAAACAACGACGTGTTGATGCCTGTCAAGAACTTTTGCGGTGCTTTGAAACAGAAAGTGATGGCTTCCTACAGGGAATGTTTGCTGGAGATGAGACCTGGGATCACTATCATCAGCCAGAAACCAAGAGAGGAAGAAAGGAATGGCGCCATCCCTCCTCAACAAAACTGAAGAAGTTCTACATGTAGCCAACTGCTGGGAAGATTATGCTGACTCTCTTTTGGGATGAACTAGGCTTAATTTTGAGCACTACATACCCAGGGAGACACGTATGCAGATCTTATCTGAAATCCTCTTCGAGCTGCCATGAAACCAAACGAGGTGGGCTTATGAGTACTGGTGTTTGGTGTAACATGACAACGTTCGGCTTCATACTGCCCGTGCAACGCTTGCAACCATACATGAACTGAAAATTCGAGTGTCTTCCACATCAGCCGTATTCATCATACCTGGACCAAGAGTTTACCACATATTTGTAGCATTCAAAGATGCAATGGGGGAAAGACTTTCAGATCCGACGAAGAGCTGCAGCGGTGGTGCATGAGTGACCGAAATATTTTTTTAATCTATGCAAATTGTAAACGCTGGAGGACTTGAATTGCACAAAATGGCGATTACATTGAAAAATGATGCAAGTGCGTATCACTTTTGCTCAATCAATTTAGAGAAAACTATATTTAAGGTTTTCATTTGATACTTCTTTGTATTATGTGAGTTACGAGGAAAGTGGGCATGATCTTTTGTTGATTACCCGCGCTCATGTGTATGTGCGTATGTAAAATAATGTTAATATTATAATACTGTTTTGTCTATTCTTCTGCATACACTTCTGGATCTCACCAACAAAATACAATGCATGCTATTCTTGAGAAGGTACTCGGATAATTTCTTTTTCTAAGAAATAATGAGCTTGCCTGATTTCTTTTCCATTTCTCTAAATCAATTTTTATTCCAGAATATGAAAATGTATGTTTACAATTGTAATGATAAATGTAATGTGTATGTTGACTGATGGATTGAGAAATTCATTTTGTATTATACAGAGGAAGGCTCACTAAGCTTCTCAGGGGTTTATTTAGCACATAAGTTTTCTGAGTGAGAGTAATGAGCCGCATAGTTGCCAAAAATAACTAACTAAGTAACTAAATAAATAAATAAATAAAATACGTAATATTGTATCTATGAGCACAGTACATGAATGGCCTTATAATTGGGAAGAAAGTTAAACGTTGCTTTTGATTCTAGTGAGACGGTATTTTTATATCTCTGTCTAAAGTACCTTCAGTAGCAAGAGCGGACTGGGACAATAAAATCGGCCCGGTTCTTTCCAGTTTTGACCGGCATTAATATTTCTATTATACATTAGGATGAAGAGGCAGAAATAAAACAATTCTTAATATTTTTTATGCAAAATATCAATAAAATATAAAACATATATTAAATATATAAATCAAAAAATACGTATAGAAAACTTTTCTTTGACTATGAATAAAGATATCGTTACAAGTTGAGAAAGTAAAATAGGGAAATTTTTCATTTAAAGAAATAAGAAGTTGTCCTGTTCACGCGAGTTGCACTTTTTTTATTAGAAACTGCACCTCATCCAACGCTGTACTTCAGTGCTGCATGGTTGGAACATCGAGTGAAGCGCCGCTTCGTTAAAAATGGAAAATAATGAAATTAGAAAGCGATATGTTAGTTGGTGCTTCAAATGTTTTATTAATTTTACAAATACTTAAGGGTTGCATGTGTAAGTCTAATAAAATCTTTCATTTAAGTTGTCCTTGGAAAAGCAAAAAAAATATTTTTAATTGATAATTTACCATCGTAGTATATAAATAATCAACTTGACTATTATATCCACCATTATTAAATCCTTAAGCACAACTCATTTCGTAATAAACCATAACAACTGAGACATTCCAATCAAAACCATCTTTCTTCTATTCTTTCTCGGGTCTTGATCTCTGTTCACCCCATAATTTCATAATTTTAAAGGTTATTTTAATTTTAATTAACTAGTTAGTAGTCTCCGCAGCTGTCCTTTTATAGGTTACTAGCTAAATACCCGTTCTTTGAACGTGAAAATAAACAATTTCTTAAAAAATTTCTTTTAAAACTGTACATTTAAAAGCTAGCAAGCCAGATGTTTTTATAAGCGTAAGTAAAATTGGGATGCCATCGCTAATATCTCAAGGGGGAAACTTTTCTTTTTTCAAATTTCAATTACTATGAAAATCTACATGCATATTTATATTTATTGCAGTCACCTTACCACATATATGACGTCACCGTTGCTTCGGTAAAAACGAATGTTGGTAATTTGATTCTGACTCAAAAAAAAAAAAAAAACCACATATGACGTCACCCTTGCTTCGGTGAAAACGAATGTTGGTAATTTGATTTTGTCTCAAAAACCTTGACATTCGATTTGTCAAACGATAATATAAATGTTTAAATGCAAAGCATATTATGATGTAGCGCTTTTTACGTGATATTTTTAAAACTTTTTTTTTGTTAAATAAAATTAGAACAAATCAAAGAGCCTTGACATTCTATATCAAACGATAAGATAAATGTTTAAATGCAAAACATATTATGATATAGCGCTTTTTACGTGATATTTTTAAAACTCTATTTTTTGTTAAATAAATTTAGAACAAATAAAATAAACTTGGCATTCGATATGTCAAACGATAATAAATGTTTAAATGCAAAGCATATTATCATATAGCACTTTTTACGTGATTTTTCAGAATTTTTATTAAATAAATTCAGGACAAATAAATTTAGAACAAAATACATACTGAGCAGGTCAACTGAAGTCACTCAAAACTTGGGGCGGAGCTTCAGTTGCTAGGCAACAATGGCTCGATCAGTGCAAAACGTCCTAGGGTTATCAAAGCTGGGTTATTTAAAAAACACATTTCAACCCACTTAAAGTTATCGTAGGAAAAAACCCTTTTCTAGTGCGCCTCTATGTTGTAAAAGGAAAATTCCTGCCAAATATGAAAGTTCTAAGTTCAGTAGTTTCTGAGATTCGGTGGTGAGTCACTGAGTCAGTGAGGGTTTTCAGTTTTATATGTACAGATAATATCTACCAATTGTATTTATAAGACATAGCTTTTATCTACCAAGAGCAACGTTTTGAGGAATTTTATTAGATGAATCACCAATCAAATTACGTTGATTTAATTTTATTTAAATAATTTTTGAGGAATCGGACTTCAGCCGGCTCTCAGTCAGCCCGCACCGGTGGTTGCATCGGGATATCCAGTGACAGTTCATTCCCGTTCAGTACCCTTAGTTCTTTCACTAGCAAATAGTAAAATTATGTTTAGTTCCCATAGTTGTTTCATGACCAGATAGAAGACAGACTTTTTCCGTTGTAACATGTATATTAAGCTTGTATCAATTCTACTGTTTAACCAAATAATCGAAGAACTGCTTTGAATTACAAAAAGGAGAAATGTTTGGCTCACGAGCAATAATAAGCTTTTTGTGTTAACGTAAGATCAATGCTTTAAGAAAGGTTTTCCGAAAGGCTTTCGTTTGACAAGTAGTTATGAAGTTATCAGAAACTATCTAAATTGTTATTCAGAAGTTAACTTAAAAAATCGTGGCGCATTTCTAGAATATCACTCTTCAGCAAAAATGTTAGCAACAGTGTGTGGTTTGAAGAGTTTTTATTCGCCTGTTTCACACAACTTGTAATTTATTAACTTCAAAAATAAACAAACACATTAACCAATAGGGCCACTCTGTTTATGACTCTTTCATTTGCCGAATATCCGAAAAATCATGTCTTACGTCTAATCAGTTTTGGCTTCTTCGTGAACATGCAAAGTGAGGGGGCAAAGGAAACTGAGCTGGCACCTCCATTCTTGTTCTTCGAACGGAGGTGCCACCAAAGAATTCAGCTGAGCTCTCGCAAGACCTTTTCCTGTTCTTGCGAGAACTCAGCTTAATTCTGATGACATATAATTTTGAAGTAACGCAACCCTTTCTGGATTTCGTTACAACAATACGGAAATACATTGGGAATTAGGCATTCAACGACCATTACACGCCGAACTCTCAAATAAGGTATCACTGCCTTAGGATCTCAGATTGTGAAACGTAAAGTTCTTACAACTTCTAACTATCGCGGGTTCCTACGCTAAAACAGAAAAACATTTAAATGATGGTAAATTTGTATTCTAGACTGTGTGTGTTTTAATCACATTCCGCCTTGTTCAGATATGCTCAGCTTTATTCCACTTTCTTTTTTAATCTTTTTCTCTTCAGTAGTTTCTCGCTTCTTCATGTCGATCAGTCCCGTTTTCCTTTTTAGCCTTTTTTCTTCTCAGTAACTTCTCGCTTTTTTCATTTCATTTTCGTTAGTCCAGTTTATCTTCTTTTAGAATTTTTCTTTTGAATAACGTTTCACTTCTTCACTTGGTTTCAAAAAGTATCATTTTCCTTTTTACTCATTTTCTTCACAGTAACTTCCCACTTCTTCGCTTCATTTCGGTCACTTTCGTTTTCCCTTTCAGTCCTTTTCTTGTATGTATCTTCTCGCTTCTTCATTCGATTTTGATCAGTTCCATTTCCATTTATAGTCTTTTTCTTCTCAGTAAATTCCGGCTTCTTCACTTCATTTCGGTCATTTTCATAGTTTAAGGTGCGTAGTGAAATCATATCTGAAATTACGTCGAACTATAGGTTTTACAGTTGTGCTAAGTTCTGTTCTGGATAAATATTTCCTTTCCGATGCTGGAAGTCTCTCGTGCTCAACCATAATCTTAGCAAGAACTGCTAAATCTGACATTCGAAGACTGCACAAATTAAGTTGCATCAGAACTTCTCTGATAATATTTTTTTCCAATGCAGTGTTATTTTATTTCAGCTCCCATGAAACCTATACTCCCGATAAAGGGTAGTTCTTGCTTCAAATTTCTAAGTTTAACATACTTGGAATAACATGAAACAACAAGGATGTATGGAATTCCTGCACAGCTTATAGCGCTTATCGCCGGTGTTGTTAAATATATTTGTATTGTTGCATATCCATAATGCGGAGCAGTTTAAGTGGGCATCAGCACAACCTTGTGCAGTCAAACCATGACCCCTCTCTTTCCCCCTCTCTCTCCTCTTGAAAGAACTATTCATCATACAGCTCGTTTTGCACATAAGATGTGTGACGTATACTTGTAGATATATTGTACCTTTCCGTTTGAGATTAACAGCTAGCCTGGTGAAAGGTCACAATACGGAAGTGATAAATGGGACTGTAATAATAATTCTAAAGTTTCAGGTGGATTGTTGGCAATTGAAAAGTACCCTAAGTTAATCAGCCTTGTAAGAAATATTTTTACTTGTACTACCACTTATTAGTATTGTTCGTGATTATTACCGATTATATTATTGTGCACATTATTCGACTAACAAGTGTTCCAGTTCAGCAGTTGCATCTAATGTAAAATTTTGTGGAGAACTGCATGTTTTAAATAATAAACGTTAAGTGTTGTTAATAACATTTAATTCATTTGGACCTTATTATTAGTTACATATACATCTATAAATATTTTTGAAGTGTGACATTATAATTTGGCACAAACTTTTAAGGATGACAAAGAGCATAAACCATTTCGAGGCAATATCTTCTCTTAAGATAAACAAAATGAGGCTCTACATAATTACTTGCAGACTACATATCAAAAAATAGCAAGTCCCAAATTTCTGGACTTTCACATTTCTTACATAACCCCCGACAACTCATAAAGTTTGAAATCTCCCGGGACGCATGAAGCGACGACTTCACGACAGCTGCAATATGCAAATTTAATATATGAAAAATTGAAACGTAGCGTGACAGGTTTTACACACTCTGTTTTCCTTGCAAACCAACTCGCAGCCCGCAACTTTCTACCCCACGGGAGATGTGGTAGTTCTGAAAGAACGTCATCTTCTCACAAGGCACAAAACTGCTGTAAAGTGCTATGTGAAGTGTAAGTTTCTGCGACTTAGTTCAAAATTTTCTCGAAGACCCACAAAAAGAATACATTTCTGTCAAACTTCTCGTTCGATGTTCTTAGGTTGCTCAAGAACACCTTCATATTAACTGAAGAGATTGCTATCGTTTTCCCCGGAGGTTCTTATATTGAAAAGATCAGAACATACTTTGTATGCATTATAACATTACTGAGAGATTCGTATTCTTCTCGAAATCAACTCAAGTTAGACTTAACTCAGAAACTAATATAAATCAAAGTTATCCAGACATTTAAAAATTACAGCTAACCTTTTTTCCGACGGACGCAGTATCATAATTTTATTTTAAGAAGAACTAAAGAGAAGGGAGTTCATTCGGTTGTCGAAATATTGTTAAAATAAGCTCGTAAATAGCAGAAAGAGAGTAACAAAAAATAAGTTCATTTATGTATTCACAAAAAAGACCATTCTCCGCAGTTGCAGTGGGGCCTTTATTCTGTCTCTGGTTGTAAAGAAATTTGAGAAGACGTTTAAACTGCATTCAGTTTCTTTGATGATGATTTCTTCACGCCTTTTGAATCATAGTAATATTTTACTTTAGCTATTAAGAAACGCCACGCGTAGGGTAGTTCTAGAGGGGCTTGCTCATTACAGTTATATCTTTTTGTTTTCTCGATCAGCACACTCTTCGACAACAAAATCTTCTTATGTGAACTGTGTGAAGTAAACACCTTAGCTTCCTCCCATACGGGTGTAGAATTTAGATTTAAACAATATTTAATGAGTGATGTCTTCTGATTAGCTTGCCTCCAGTATCTTTGATGTTCCTCAATCCTGGCTTGCAATCGCCTCTTTGTACTCCCTATGTACACTGGCGTGCAAAAATTAAGGATGAGACGGTTTTTCGAATGTAACGTCGTGCAGAAGTGCTCCACATCGACTCAAATCATTCCATAAGATCCCCAAGATGTACGAATATGAGACAAGTGAGCAAAACCGTCCAAACAAGGAATCCAAAGGATACAAAGGCACTTTATTGAAAAGGTAGCTTCGAGCACAACTGGACAGAAGACAGATACGTCCATGTGACAGGCGGCTGCCAAGAAAAATCCAGTCTTTAGCAGGGTATATGATCACCTCTGACTGCGTTGCAATATTTACAACGTCTGTCCATGCTGAGGACGAGGTTGTCAAGGAGCTGTTGAGGCATCGCGGCCCATTCCTCTTGTAGCGCCAGTCGCAGCTGCGGAATCGTTGCTGGCGGCTAGTGACGTGCTTCCAAGCGTCTCCCGAGAAGGTCCCATACGTGTTCGATTGGATTTAGGTCCGGGAACTTTGCGGATCAATCCATGTGTTGAATATCTTTACTCTCCAACAGCTCTGTGACAGCCAATGTACGATGAGGTGTACCGTTGTCGTCCATGAAGACGAACTCAGGGCCCACAGCACCTCTAAACAGACGCACGTGAGGGAGGAGAACTTCGGTACAATAGCGGACACCAGTGATTGAACCTCCTTGGAAGATGTGGAGGTCAGTACGGCTACCAAGCATGATACCGCCCCAAACGAGAACTCCGCTATATCCAAACCGGTCCCTTCGATGATGTTGGAGGTGTGATTGCGTGTTCCCTGCTCTCTCCAGATGTGCATTCGTCCAGAATCGCTCGTCAGACAAAATCGGTTCTCATCCGTAAAGAGAACTCGACCCCATTGCTATGTGTCCAGTTCTAGTGTTCCTGGTGCCACAGAAACCGCCGTCTCCGATGAGCAGCCGCTAATGGCACACACCGTACTGGTCGTCGCGCAAATAAACCACCTTTGTGCAGCCTCCTGGCTACGGTAAAATGCGATAATGGACGTCCAGTTGTCTGTTGCATGTGCCTTGCGATTTCTCCCGCTGTCTGCCGTCTGTCTCATCTCGTGTGTAGGACAATATGTCGGTCGTCGTCCGCCGTGGTTGCTTGTGGACGACTACTGCTAAACTCTCGGACAGCTGTTCCTGTCGTTTGAAATGCTTTCCAAGCACGTGAAACGATGCTGTAAGTGATCCCGAGCTCCTCGGCCACACTAGTCACACTTCGACCTTCTTCCAACTTCCCAATGACGCGACCTCGGGTAAAGTCATCCAGATGTCGTCTACTGGAATGCCTGTTGGCCATATCACACGGTGGCAGCAACTCGACGTCGGTCAAACCAATGTACACCGTGCAATATCTTTCACCGAATTGCTGAGCGTACACCGCCAGGGTGCTTTATACCCTTCCGACACTCCTCCCTCCCCTCTACGTCATTCTGCTTATATGCACATGCCCTACCGTACCGGACCCTAGTCTATCTCCTGAGTGGTCTTTCGGTCTGTTCTGCCTGCTCGTTCCGCTGTTATGCTAATTTCTCCTCTTCGCCCTTAATTTTTACACACCAGTGTATATGCTAGTCTTATGTTAAGTGGTAATATTCACTGTTGGTATCCCATAGGTTCCTGCTATTTGACTATATGGCGTTTTATCATAACCAGAAGCAAGAAAACAACTGTTATCTGTCACTATATCTTAAATCTTTTATTTATTTTATTGCATTCTTTTCATAAAATATTTTCGTTCAAGAAGACGACAAGAAAAGGTTACTTACAGATTGGTTCCTTTATTCTGTTAACAGATCCTTGAATAGTAACATTCCAACAGAAAAGGACACTCGAACGTTAAACGTGTCGGATTATTACTAAACTTCAGAACTAAATAACATTAATCTACATTAAATAGAAATCATCGCTCTTTCCACGTTTTGTAACGTACCAGGAGATGTAACGTACCTGCCAGAAGGACGCACACGACATAAAGGCAAATAGGAATCAGAATAAAATGTCCGCGTAGCTCAATTGGTAGAGCAACTTATTCCGGAATGAGAGGACCCGGGTTCGAATCCTGGCGCGGATAAAAATGACGGAGAAATTTACTTCGTTATAGTTTATAAGTGCGTCACGGAAAAATTCTCATCGGCCGCCACCGAGAACTCACTTGACTCACTCATAAACGTGGAAAGAACGATGATTTCTGTTTAACGTTCCTGGTCCACGTCAACTGTGTATTTACCATTCATTCGCCTTCTAGTTATTTATTCAGTTGCTGCTGTTCATTTTTGGTGAATTCCCAGCATTGTGCGGGGCTCCAAAGAAGCAATCTGGCATGTGGTTTGGTAGTTTGTCGTTAGTGAGTCTGGAAAATTTCGAGGCCGCTGTGGTGCAGTGGAAGCATATCCGACGCGTAACTGGAAGACGCTGGGTTCGTTTCTGGGTGGCGGCCGATGAGAATTTTTCCGTGACTCACTTATAAACTTGGAAAGAGCGGTGACTTCTATTTAATGTTCTTGGTCCACGTGAACTGTGTATTTAACCTTAATCTGTAGATATCTTAACGCTAAATATATATATATATATATATATATATATCATCAGGGATGTAAGGTCAGGTGATGCGTAACATCACAGCCTCTCCTTGACAAATGTCAACCCCGCCTTCTCGTGGTACATCCTGTTCCCACTAAAGGGGCTCTGAGGACCACCAATAGCGTTATAACTATACCATCGGGATTAGAGGAAATGCTATCCCACACTCACCAACCCGCTTGGCCAGCGTGGTGAGTTATGGCCAAACCCCTCCAAAATGACTCCACAACTTAAATCTTGGCTCTCAGTCTCCGGCAGCTGGAATGTACCTGGCCAAGGCAGCGGCCAGTGCGACAGGAAGGCAGATGGTGCTAAGAATCCACGGAGGACCGGACTAGGCTGCCATCTGATGCTGACCTTGGCTACATATAACGGACGCTCCCTATCTTCTGATTCAAGGCTTCTTGAATTGGAAGAGGAACTACAAAGGATCAAGTGGGACATCGTCGGGCTAAGTGAGGTAAGGAGAAAAGGAGAAGATCTCATTGAACTGAAAAGTGGACATCTCTTCTACTATCGTGGGACAGATACTGGCAGAACTAGTGGTGTTGGATTTATAATAAACAAGAAACTGAAGGATAAAGTTGTAGAAGTTGAAAGTTCTTCTGACAGAGCTGCACGACTCGTTATCCAACTCCCGAGAAGATACCAGGCTCAGATTATTCAAACTTATGCACCCACCACAAGTCATGCTGAAGAAGAAATTGAAGAATTTTATGAGGAAATTCGTGATCTAAATAATAAAGGTAAGCAGCACTTGAAGATAATTATGGGAGATTTCAATGCAAAAATAGGGCAACGGCAACAGAATGAAACTTCAGTAGGTAAATTCGGTCACGGCAACAGAAACCAGCGTGGAAATACTCTCGTTGAGTTTGCAGAGGCACAAGGGTTTTTCATCTTGAACTCCTTTTTCAAGAAAAAGCCACACAGGAAATGGACATGGAGACATCCAAATGGGACGACAAGTGAAATTGATTTTATTATGTGTAACAAACAATTCGTCATAGAAGACTGCAGTGTGCTAAACAAGTTCAACACTGGCAGTGACGATAGATTGGTGAGATGTAAGATGCACCTCAACACTAAACTCGAACGTAGCAAGCTCATAAGACAAACAAAATGTATTGACATAACAAATCTTAAAAAACACCATAATGCCTTCAAATTGGAACTGAAGAACAGGTTCTCTGCTTTAGAAGGCCTAACATCGAAAGAAGTGGATATTTCTGAAGTTAACAGAAAAGTAACCAAAGCTTTTATGGAAACAGCAACAAAATTAGCTGGGTCTAAGAACAAATTGCATGTTAACAAATTATCAGGAAAAACCAAAATGTTGATGCAAAAAAGGAGAGTTATGAGGACAACTAAAGAAGATGTGACTTCCAAAGTGGAATATATAGAGCTATGCAAGACAATACGAAAAAGTATCACTGAAGACGTAAGGAAATTCAACTGTGAACTAGTAAGGAAAGCAATTGAAAACAACCAAAGCCTAAAGATAGCAAAGGGACATCTCAGTAAGGAAAAAAAACAGATTATGGCACTGAGAAAAGAAGATGGTTCTGTAACAAGAAATAGAAGCGAAATTTTGACAAGAGTGAAAGATTTCTACTCCAAATTATATGAAAGGGATGATACATGTACTCCAGGCATCATGAAAGGTACCAGAGTTCTTCCAGTCCTTCCAGCAGAAGTTGCACATGCAATCAAGAACATGAAGCGGGGAAAAGCTCCAGGAGAAGATGGAATTACTGTAGACATCATACAAGAAGCAAGTGGAGAAATCGAAACAGTACTCGCCCAAATTTTCACTCGATGCCTTAATGAATTGGAAAATTCCTGAGGATTGGTACAACGCTACAATGGTCTTGCTACATAAAAAAGGTGACATTGAGGATCTCAGGAACTACAGACCTATCAGCCTCCTATCAGTGGTTTATAAAATCTTCACTAAAGTTCTTTCACACCGCTTGAAGGTGACACTGGACATGGCTCAACCGAGAGAACAAGCTGGATTCAGGATTGGCTATAGCACAATAGATCATATCCACGTACTGAGAGAACTAATTGAAAGAGCGAGGGAATATGAACTTCCATTGTGCATGGCTTTTATCGATAATGAAAAAGCCTTTGATTCGGTGAAACCATCAGCAGTTGCAATGGCTCTGGAATACTGCGGTATTGAAGATGCATACATTAATATTATTAATAACATCTATGAAAATGCAAGTGCAAAGATTCGGCTGTTTTAAAATACAATACACATAAAAACTGGAAAAGGAGTAAGACAAGGTGACACCATATCTCCGAAGCTCTTTAATGCCACATTGGAAAATGTCTTTCAATCACTGAACTGGGAAAACAAAGGGATAAAGATTAATGGAGATTATCTAACCCACCTTCGTTTTGCTGATGACATAGTCATTTTTGCAACTACCCCATCAGAGCTACAGAGTATGATCCAGGAACTTGCTGACAAGAGTAAAGAAGTGGGATTAAAAATGAACTTTCAGAAGACAAAAGTGATGTACAATGCTTTTACAAGAAATGAAGATTTATCGATTCATGGAGAAAAGCTGGAGATAACAGACACGTACGTTTATCTTGGACAGCAGATATCAAGTAAGGGTCACATTGATGAAGAAATTAATCGGCGTACAAAACTTGCCTGGAGAGCTTTTGGAAGAAACAGCATAATTTTCAAGAGCAATATGCCATTATGTCTTAAATGAAAAGTGTTTGATCAATGCATCCTTCCAGTGCTTATGTATGGTGCAGAGACGTGAACCTTAGCTAAAAGAGACATACAAAGGCTGCAGACAACTCAAAGAAGCATGGAGTGGTGCATGCTTGGTGTAACCAGGAGAGATAAGAAGAGGAACTCGTGGATCCGAAAAATGACAAGAGTAGAAGACATCATGATCAGAGTTAAATCCCTGAAATGGCAATGGGCTGGACATACTGCGAGAAGGACAGACCATCGATGGACAGCCGAAATTTTAGATTGGATTCCAAGGGACAGGAAGAGACCCAGAAGAAGACCACATGGAATATGGGTGGATGAAATTCGAAAGTATGCGGGATTGACATGGAAGAGACTGGCACAAGACAGACCATTGTGGAGGAAACTTGGGGAGACCTTCGTCCAGCAGTGGATTGATAATGGTTGACATTGATGATGATGATGATGATATATCATCACAACACGCAGCCTTTAAGTAGATACAACTTTAACTAAATAACGTCTTTTCCACAATTAGCATTATTCTTCCACTATCTTTACATACGTGCTGCTGCTCAAACATTATGTATCGGTCAGTTCTTATCTGGCACATACATGCGTCATACGTTCGGACCTCAGGGTGTTGCCAACCATACTCTCGCGAGAGAGAAGATATCACGTTTAGTTTGAAAACGCGAAGGAGAACGAACTGAAATGTACATAGAGAAAGAAATTAAAAAGGAAAGTTAAATTAGAGTATACCCCACATAAGAAAAACACAACATCAATGCCTCACCGGGATTGGAACCCGGACCCATCTCGGAAGATTGGTTTGAAGATATCGCTTTGGCCACTGCGCCACCGGGCCAGCCTCTCGCCTCTGCTAGAAATAGTCACCTTAAATTTTGGACGGGCGACTGCTCATAGCCCTTAGACCTGCTCACAGTAGTCGTTACCCCCCTTTCCCCCCAATGAACAAAAATGGAATATTCATGTGTCTTCAACTCATACAATCTCGATTTCAAGGAAACGAAACATGATCAAAATCATCCGCTACAGAAGTTCCCTAAACATACACCCCAACATTGTTGTTGAGAATGATGTAGAGCTCGACGTCGCTGGGTGAAGGAATGAATTTCGGTGCTGCTCACTGATGAGTCCAGGTTCTGGTTAAGAATTCACAATCACAAACTCTTATTTCGAGATGTTCTAACTAGTAATATGCTGTTCATTGTCTGAAGATGCAAGGCAACTGATGCAACGGCTTCGCATATTTTGTTAGATCGTGGCGAAAGGTACGACAGACTGACAATATTAGCACACATCTCTACTACCGTGAAAATCTAATAGATTTTACTGGGTTTCTCATCGAAATAGTTCTGAAAATTAATTTTAGTCAGCAGCGGATGACATTTCGGTGGTGCATAGCGTAGCGGATGTCTGGAAGATATTTGGCAGGTGATATGAAACGCAAAATTTTGCAGCTTCGAAAAACAAAAATACCCTGATCTGACGGAGGTCAGAACAGAACACACACACACACACACACACAGGAGGTCAGTCTTGGAACAGACACGGAGGTCAGTCCTGCACACACACTTGGCGTTTTAGGTGTAGTATCTTCACAGCTCTCTAGACATATCACGAGTGCTTTTTCACGAGTTCGCTATTTTCTTGGCTTGCTACGTACCTACCTCAGATGTGACGTACATGTCAGGAAGGCAGAATTGCACCGAAATCCTTCTTCGGTGTAGTTTAGTTGGGAAAACAACTGGGTATACTTCTTACCACAGGCAAATGGACTTGTTTCGCTATAAGCTCTCTTTATTCAAGCACAGCCCGTGTTCCAAAGAACCTCACCAGCAAAGCAACCGTTGCTTTACAAAGATGTAATCGACCGTACTATCATAAGAAATCTTGTTTTGTGATGCAAACATGTTTCAAAACAATTCGAAAGGTAATTTAAACACCCTTTGCAAGCGTTTTTATTTTAAAAAGTGCTTTTCAGAATACACAAATGACAGTGAAATCTGTGTGTTTTAGTATCTTATCCATAAGGTACTGCAGTAAACATGACTTCCCTCTTGTCGGGGCCCTCAGCTGTAAAGAAATGAAGTGGTACTTATCGATAGAAAGTCCCAAGTGTTTTATCGATAAGCATCAATTAAGTACAGATACATGGGTTATCTGTCGGTAAATGTCACTACCAGAGAATTCTTCATTTCAAGAAAATTACCCTCCGTAAACACTAATAATTTCTACTGGTGACATTTTAAGAAAAAATAATACTTTTAAAAAATGACAACATGCCAGGAAAGAAAAATAAACAAATGCGACAGAAATAAGACTCAAGAACTTCGTAATTTGTTTCTTATTTGAATCGTAGAGATTAATTGTTCTTCAGGTCAGAAAAAGCTGCGAATGACGATAGTGACACCAAATTTAGGAGTTTATCTCCAGCTTTTAAGATGAGACACAAGCTCTCCCGGGAAATCATTAAACACGAAAAAGAGGTCAAAGCAATCAATGAGATTCAACAACCTAAGGCATCGAAGTACTGGTACTTCTTGGCAAGAATAGAGAGGACACCCGAGTCCCACAGCCGAGGAAGTTGGAATAAAAGAAATAAATATCAGAAGGCGGCAAAGAGTGGAAGAGAAGTGCTGGCTGGATAACTAACTTCATAGCATCGTATCAACTGTCTGAGACTCAAACTTCCTGCTGCTTACGGAGAAAGAAATTCTAACGGATCTAGGTCATGAGCTCAGCAAAAGCGTTAAATCTTCTGGGCTGGCTGCCCTCATTCATATTTCATTTGAACCCTGAAGTACTTCCTCATACGTGACTTCAAGAACATCTGCACGTAAAAGCAATTTCCCGGAAATTTTAACCTTCATACCTTACAGTTTTTTGGCGGGATATTCCCTGCACGACAGAATACTTCTACTATTCAGAAATTAAATATAAACTTGGATATTAGGATTTATCGCTATCTGATAATAACAAAACTTTACTTATTACTATTGTATACAGTTTTAGTCCTCGCCAGGTGTCTTAAAAGTATGTTAGCCAAAGCGCAATCTATCAACTTTATGTTCTGAGACGAGAAAAGTTCCAATCTCCCGACAGTTGCTGACGAGACTAAAAGCTCATTAATTAATTTTTTTAAATATCTGATGAACATAGTGATGGACTTTTGCTCATACGAGAGAGAACTGAGTCGAAATATGCTTCTTGTTTCATATCCATAAACAATTTTTGGGAAACATCTGTGACGTAAATTCTAAATTAACTTTCCTTTTTAGTTTCTTTCCCTATGTAAATCTTGAGTTTATTCTCAGTTATACTTCACACTTAACGCGATATCTTTTCTCTCAAACGAATACTGTTGGCAACATAATTGAGGTGAATGAACGTGACGTATGCTTGTTATTAGATAAGAATGAGCGATATAAACGATGAGAAAACATTTGCTCGTGTGGCGTGGCATGGTGAGTTGCTTGTAGAGCTGTGTGGAGCGTTTAATGTAGAGCTTGTGTGGTGCGTTTAATGCGAAGTGCTATGTTATGTTACGATGTGTTGGAGAATGCATCTTGAATAAAGCATCTTTTGCGTAAGTTTGACTTCTGTTTTTTAAGTGTCTCGTCTGGCCGTTAAGATTTAATTTAGGAACATTTTCATCGTATGGTGATGTTTTATAATAACGTAGAAGTAAGAAAAGACTTTTACGTTATATTGGCACCCGAACTATAGCCGAACAGATTCATAGTAGAAGTCACGGAAAATGGCTAACCTCACGGATCCTATCGGTCTCTTCTATGACTGTTATAGACATGATCATAAGGCTCATAATTCTACCACAGACAATCTACGCACTCAGCGTTATAGAGTACGAAACAATTCCCCAAGTGCTCTGTACGAGGCCTGCGGTTACGACTTAACAGACAGCGAATACGCGAGGTACGAAGCTTATGTACCGCGTACTTCGACTACAGTGCCTCAACAACAATTTACCCCACCACCCCCGTGAGAAGGAGCAAAATTCTTGCTCATTATTTACCCCATGCAGGTTTCATTGTATTCAGGGGAAACGGCGGATCGCTTAGGTTTTTGGAAGATCTTGACGATTATTTTGGTCTATATAATGTTCCTGAAGATTGTCAGATACCTATTGCGGGCACATGTTTGCAAGACACGGCAAAGGTCTGGTACAGACAGCGGCGTCGAATGAACTCAGAGGGTTCATATCCACAATTTCGAGCTGCATTTTTGGATGTCTTTCCTTTTGGCGCCAATAAGGCCGGCCTTGCACAACAACTGTGTTCCAGGCTACAGCGAGATTCAGATAATCCAGTCTCGTTCGCTCTGGAAACAGTTCGAGTTTACAAATTATGGGATCCCGTTGCAGTCGAGTCTGATATTTGTGACACCTTACTACAGCAGCTGGATCCCTTCCTGCAGGTTTGTTTGGAAGTTCAACGTCCTGTCTCGATTCATGAGTGCCTAAAACTCGTTCGAATCTTTGAAGAGCGACACAGCAAAGGACAATCTTCCCATGTTCAAGAGTACCGACAACCTACGCAGTCCTATGAACCTCCTCTTCAAACTAATAGATATCAGCAGCCAAAACAGAACTTTCGTCAAGGATAATTTTTCAATCAGCCTCGGCAGGCTGCTAATCAGTCAAGGGTGGAGAACGCCTATCAGCAGTCTAGATACGTGCCGCCGCATCGTCGGGCACCAGAGGTGCGACATCCTGAATATTATGGGAACCAGGATAACAACCAAGTTTCTCGTCCCCGAGAGAATTACTACCCTGTTGAAAAGACATATCCAAAACACCGTGCTGGGGGCAAGGCAGACCTATTGATATTAATGCTGCCTCTCCTGCACGTTACTATAACTCAGCACGTTCTGGTACTTCGGCAAATTTGCAAAATCAATCAAGACATACTAATAGGTTTCACGACAATTTAAACTTCAGCAGGAGGTAGATGGCTCGAGTCTACCTCCTCGTTTTTCTGAAGACCTCAAATCCCATTTTTTAACAATTCAAGCTCCGCAATTGCCTGATATTCTTGTCACCTTGGGTAAAGTAGTGGAGTCCACTATCATTGATTCTGGATCTGACATTTCTGCATTAAACTTTGATTTCTGTGCTGCTACCTTTCCAAATGCTTGTGTCGAGCCCTCCAAGCAATGTCTGTGAGGTGCCGACAATAATGTTTTTTCCATCTCGGGTTCAGATCATTTACCTGTCAAGATTGGCAAAGTTCAAGTTTCTTATACTTTCTTTTTGATCCAAGAGTTACCCGTGGATTGCCTTCTGGGGGTGGCTTTCATTAAAATGTTTAAGCTTACACTTGATTTCGAGCATGGCCTAATCTTAAGGTCTGAGGTTAGTCCTCCCACCCCAGAAGAGCCTACTGATTTTTCTGCAGTTTTTGCGAGTGACAGATTATTGCCTGAACACAAGAGCCAACTTATTCAGGTCTTAGACAGCAGAACAGGGTTATTTTCTGATATGCCAGGGTTTACACAGCTGGTGTATCATACCATTGATACTGAAGTGGGCTAATCACATTGCATGTAAGCCTTATCCATGTACGAACCAATAAAAAACTGAGTTCCAAAAACAAATTCAGGACATGCTCCATTCGGGAATTATTAAAGAATCACTTAGTCCTTGGGCACCACCTGCTTTTCTTGTTCCAAAAAAACAATCTGGAGAGTATCGCTTTGTGATAGACTATCGTAAACTGAATGCGGTTATTAAAGCTATCAATTATCCATTGCCTATAATTAGCAATATTCTCTAGGACTTATCGTCAACAGACTGGCTAACAACTTTGGATTTTGCTACTGGCTATTGGCAGGTTGCTGTCCACCCAAATTCTGTAGAAAAACTGGATTTATTACCCCGTTTGGAGCATATGAGTTCCTGCAAATGCCCTTCGGATTGGCATATGCTCCCGCAACGTTTCAGCGCTTAATGGACTCAGTCTTACGTCCTGTGCTCAGACCCAATGTCCATGTCTATCTGGATGATATAAATCTCTTTTCTGAGACTTTTGAGGAGCATCTGTCTCTGTTGGACCAAGTTTTCGAACTGCTACATAATGCGGGTTTGACATTAAAGCCTGCCAAATGTCAAATTGAACGGCACGAACTAGTATACCTCGGATGGTCTTCAAACTCACGACTCAAAGGTCAAGCCAATTTCTGACTTTCCTAGGCCTAAGTCAGCGAAAGAGTTATCGCGATCTTTAGGCATGAACGGGTGGTACCAACAGTTCGTTCCGGGGTACGCTACACTATGCGAACCTTTATTTGCATTAAAACGAAAGTATAGACACTTTGTTTGATCCACGGAGGCAGAGACTGTTTTTAATGCTCTTAAACATGCCTTGGTTTCACCACCTGTGTTGGCCTTTCCCAACCATGCAGAAATGTTCAATATTTTTACCGATGCATCAGGTGTTGGTCTAGGATCGGTTCTATCTCAACGAGGGCATCCTATTGCATATGCCTCTCGAATTCGTAACAAAGCAGAACGTACTTACTCTGCTACTAAACGAAAATGCTTAGCTATTTTATTTGCTGTTACCAAATTTAAATTCTATCTCAATCTTTTAACTGTCATGTCATTAACGGATCATGGATCATTCGGCATTACAATATTTAATTACTGCAAAGAGTCTGTCTCGAAGATTGTTAAAATGGACACTTCGACTTCAGGAATATAATTTTCGAATTCAGTATCGCCCTGGTAAGTCAAACCAACTGCCTGACGCACTGTCTCGCTGTCCGGTCAGTTCTGGTGGCCAGGTGGATACTGAACCTCCCTCCCTATTTCTAATTTTGGAAATCATTTCAAGGGAGCCGATATATTCTGAACTGCCGAATGATCCAGATTTTGGGGAAACCTATAATTTCTTACTCGCTGGCTCTTTTGGTCCTAGTAAACCTTCTTTAGCGGGTCGTAGTTGAATTATGAGATCATGGAGTGTATTTTGTATCATACAAAATTTGTGAATTCGAGAGCTGGGTACCGCCCTGCGATACCTCAGTCTTTCCGCATGGCCTTATTATTTGAATTTCATGATATTCCTCTTGCCGGCCACTTAGGCATACGAAAAACTCGTACTAAACTTAGAGAAGTAGCCTACTGACCAGGCATGTACAATAGTATACTCGCATACGTTCGCTCATGTGAGTACTGTCAAAAGCACAATTATGATAATAAATGACCGGCCGGTCACCTTATTTGCTGTTCAAATAATTATGTATTTGAAACCATATCAATAGATTTATTGGGCGCTTATCGATAATCAACTAAAACTAAGTCTCGTTATAATTTTACTTGTTACAGATAACTTTTGTAAATGGGTGGAAGCATTCCCCATTTAAAGCAGCTACGGCGGATGTAATATGTGATACTTTAATACATAATGTTTTATCTCGTTTTGACTGTCCCCGTACCGTAGTCTCAGACCACAGGGTGCAGTTCATTTCGGAGGTATTTGAGCGAATGTGTGCGACGCTTCAAATCAAACACAAATTTATCAGTCCATATCATCCTCAAGCCAATCCGGCTGAGCGTGTTAATCGCACCTTACTAAAGATGATCTCAACTTTCATTGGCAATAATCATGAGCGTTGGGACGAACACGTTGAAATGTTTTGCTTCACCCTTCGCTCATCATTTCATAAATCAACGCGGCTTACGCCCGCTGAACTTTTTCTAGGGCGCAAAATCCGCACCCCGTTTGAGAATTTAACTGGCATTATCGATGAAATCAACCAAAGACTAACACCTGATTCTGTAAAACTACTTGCGCAAAAGGCACGGGCTGCAATCAGTCGAGCTCAATTAAGCCAAGCTAGGCACTATAATGCGAAATGGAGAGAACCAGATCTCGCAGTTGGCGATCTGGTCTTGTTAGAAACTCATTTTCAATCCTCCGTTGCACATACGTTCGTAAAACAATTTGCACCTTTATATGAAGGCCCCTTTGAATTGGTGGAATTGTACAATAGTAATGTCATGTTAATGAACCCAGATGGCTCCCTACATTCTGCCCATGTGCAGCAATGTAGGAAATTAGTTATTAGAAGCAATGATGCAATTATTAACCCTAAATCTAGTAAGAATCCTCAGGCAGAGGGTGGGACTTCTTCACAAGTATGTATAGTTGATGATGAATATATTGACCCCATCCCTGTCCTGTGAGATTCTCTAAATTCGTCTGGGCAGGTCTTTGCTTCCACTTTCCAGGATTCTCATTCTGACATTATCCCATTCACTCGGGGTGCTACATTTATTTCAACTCCTCCGTCTCCTGCTTTCGCAAAAGACGGGAGTTCATATTCCAGTACTTCTAGTTCCTCTGGATATTCTCGTAATGTGCAGTGAGTTTCATTTTCATCTGCTTCTCATACTTCAATCGCTCCATTTACTTCTTCACGCATAGCGCTTCCATTTGGTTTTAAATTTAAAAGGTTAACAAGAACTGACATTTCATCTTCAGGTGGTTCCGTCTCTCCTGTGCCTAAAAGAGTCGTGCCTCTTTCTGATACTGAATCATCGGACAATAGTGTTGAGGTTCTTCAGTCTCCAAGTAAAAAAATCCCTGCTTCTGTTTTTACTGAGCAGCTGCCTACTTTAGGAACATTTAATCAATCTGCAGTAAGGCAAAAACGTCCTCTTTCTCCATCTGTGCCCACTAAACCTACCAAGCATCCGCCGCCTGAATTTCCCCTCCTGTTACACAGTCTCCTAGTGCAACTTCTAGTGTTGGGCTACAATCCAGACATAGAGTCCAGCTTTTGCATCCTCCTGGACTGGATTTAGCCCTTGAAATCTTCGCTCGGGACGGACGGAGCCTGTACCTTCCTCCACCTTTCCTCGGCGTCCACGGAAGCGCCCTTCTACCTTTACACCGCTTTTTCGACCGCCAAAGAAACGACCGGATCTACAGTCTTTTAAGCTTCCGGGTTTCGTCTCCAAGTCAGCCTGGAACCTCCTTGTTTCAGCCTGAGACTTCCTTGCTTCAGCCTGGGACTTCCTTGCGACAGCCTGTAACGTACCAGGAGATGTGACGTACCTGCCAGAAGGACGCACACGACATAGAGGCAGATAGGAATCAGAATAAAATGTCCGCGTAGCTCAATTGGTAGAGCAACTTATTCCGGAATGAGGGGACCCGGGTTTGAATCCTGGCACGGATAGAAATGACGGAGAAATTTACTTCGTTATAAGCCTGATGACCCCGCTTCTTCCGGTCCACTTGCCGTGTCAACGAGGAGTCCTGAGACATCCCGGCGATCCAGGGACTTTCAACCTACGCCTGTAAAGCGTGAAGCTTCGAGAGTGCAGTTGTCGTCACGACAACAACATAAGCGTGTCAGCACACGGATCTTCTTTGCTAGAAAAAGGTACTGTTAAAAAATTTTTTGTTGCTATTACAATTGACATTCAAACTCAAAAGAACTTTTGCTGCACAGAACTTTGCTTTAAAAATAATATTTGTTTTAAACTTTGTTGTCCTCAAAAACTATCACAGAACCTTTCTGACAGACTGTGAGGACAAAAAAATATCATAGAACTTTGCTTTATAAAGGATATTTATTTGAACTTTTCTCTGTACTCAAAGTATCACAGAGCTTGTTTGACAAACTCTGAGGGCAAAAAAATATATCTTATACCTTATTTCCTTGTCAGTGTGTAATTTTTTTTTCTGGGTGACTGCACATTAATTCTTTTTTAGTACTAAAATACTTTTCAACTCATTTTGTAAATGTTGCCTTTTCGGCATAACATGAATATCAGCCATTGCCTTTGTTGATATCTATAATGTTTCACTCCCAGGGTAGGGTTTTCCCAGGGTTTCCCCTATCCCATCTAAAATTTGATGTGCGAGTGCATGGGAGCAGTTCGAAGTCGGCCCTGGCCGCCAAATGTACAGTTGAAGGTTTTTGTGTTGTTGTTCTATGATTAACCTTTTTTGTGTGCTTGACACTTGTTGTGTGGTTGAAGTTTTTCCTGCAAGTGCAGTTTTTTTTCAACTAACTCAATTTATACTTTGTTTTCTGTGTTACAATGTTCGACTATTCAATTAACTTAGTTTGAATGTTTTGTGTTCCCTGAGAAGTTATCAGTTGTGGGCGAATGTGTAAATTAACTATACGTTAAAAATGTTGTAGTTTTTTTCCTGCCATACGCAGTTTTTTTTTACCACTATGCTACGCCTTACATGTATATTGATGAGAGTTCTCCGCACGTATTGCGACAAAATATTTATCACGACTTATAATATGGAGATTTGATGCACAGGAAGTTTCTTTTTTCTATGAATGTTCGTGATATTGAACTATTGATGTCTAGAGACTATGTACTACTGAGATAAAGTCAGCTACAGCAAGTGATCAACAAAGCTCTTCATCCATTTTGTAAGTTCTTATCTGAAAGAGACGAATGAATGATCAGATTGTTTGAATGGATACCTCACAAAATCAATAGGTTATTGACAGAAAAAAAAATCACGAGGAAGTTGATGTGACGTATATTCTAAATTAACTTTCTTTTTTTAGTTCCTTTCCCTATGTAAATCTTGAGTTTATTCTCAGTTATACTTCACACTTAACGTGATATCTTTTCTCTCAAACGAATACAGTTGGCAACATAATTGAGGTGAATGAACGTGACGTGTGCTTGCTATTGGATAATAACGAGAGATATAAACGACGAGAAAATATTTGCTCGTGTTGCGTGGCGGGGTGAGTTGCTTGTAGGGCTATGTGGAGCGTTTAATGTAGAGCTTGAGTGGTGCGTTTAATGCGAAGTGCTATGTTATGTTACGATGTGTTGGAGAAAGCATCTTGAATAAAGCATCTTTTCCGTAAGTTTGACTTCTGTTTTTTAAGTGTTTCGTCTGGCCGTTAAGGTTTAATTTAGGAACTTTTTCATCGTATGGCGATGTTTTAAAATAACGTAGCAGTACAAAAAGACCTTTACGTTATACATCGTTTTGCATTTGCCTAGGAGTTGTAAACCAGTAAGGAGAAGAACCGCAAATATCGGTTAGAATTATGAAACGCACATGCAACTCGTTTCCGATAAAGTTCTACGCCATTGGAAGTGTGTTTACGTTGGAATAGGAGCTCACTATTTAATTTCTTGGAAAGTTTGATGAACGTAATGATGGAGAAATGTGTGACGAACTCAGCCAAAATTTGTTTTCGCTTGAAATCCAAAGGTAGTTTTTCGGGAATATTTTTTTGCTTTTTGCTAGGATATTTATATAACGAGTTTGTCAAATAAAAAATAAAAATATTGCGACGAGATTTAATCCCTTAACTGTTGATCGCAGATATATACTCTACACTGCAGGCCACCCAAAATGCAACACCAAGAAGGACACGAGATAGCAAAGCCAGATTTACTGGACACATAACAACAGATACAAATATGAAACGATTGAGCTCACAGGCCCGGGCGACATGCGGAACACGCAGTCGCCCGGGCCTGTGAACTCAATCGTTTTTAAATCCTTCGTGTGGTCCCCATGGCTGGCAATAACGGCCGCTACACGCCACGGCATTGAGCAAAATAGGATTTGGATGTGGGCTTCGGGTATGTCGGTCCAGGCTGCTTCCAAACGTTGCCACGTTTCATCAGGCGTAGCCGCGGGTGGTTCTTGCCGGGCCACTCGGTTGCCGATCAGCGACCAGACGTGTTCGATGGGCGACATATCGGGAGAACAGGTGGGCCACGGCACCAGTGACACCTGGTGGGCCGTGAAGAAATGTCCACAATGCGTGCCACGTGGGGGCGCGCATTGTCCTGTTGAAACGTGGCCGCTGGCAGGTCCTGTAGGTAAGGGAGGACTATAGGCTCCAAAACGTCAGAGATAAAGCAGTGGCTGTTGAGTGTACCGGCGATGTGTACCAGAGGGGTGCGGGTGTCATATCCAATTGCGCCCCAAACCATAACGCCAGGCGACGGACCGGTATGACGACGCATAATGCAGGCGGCATACAGTCTCTCGCCGCGGTGCCGCCACACGTGGATCCGACCATAGTGGTGTTGCAGGCAGAAGCGGGATTCGTCGGAGAAGACAATGTCGCGCCATTCTCTAGTCCAGGTGCGGTATTTAACGGCCTACTGCCGCCGTACTCGCCGGTGGTGTAACGTCAATGGTAATCGGAGCAATGGGCGCAGTGAGACAAGTCCCCGCTCCTGCAGAAGACGTTAAACAGTACGTGCTGACACAGGTTGTTGTGCAACACACCCTAATTCCTGCGCTAACGTTCGTGCTGTGGCGGTGTGAGCCGTCAGTGCCCGCCACACAACATGCCGTTCCTCTCGTTCGGTGGAGTGCCACTGCTGCGGCAATCGCTGACGTCTATCAGTCCGTCCCTCCTGCACCTACCGAATCCATACTCGCCTCACTGTGGCTGGATGTCGTCCCACACGGGCGCCGATGTCTCGGTACGATAAACCGCTGTCCGCGATAAGCCACTACTTCGTCCTTTGTCGAACTCCGAAACGTGCGGAATGACTGCCGTATTCTGCGACGATGGCATGAGGAAGCTTTCCACGCACACGTCCGGCAGCAGAACACACTTGCACTACTTACACCCCGTCTTCTGTGCACGTTTCTTATAGTGTTTCTCGATGGCGTGCCGGGCGCACATGACTTTGCATATGCCGTGCAATTCTAATCGTTTGCATGTCCTCTCGCGGGCGACGCATTTCAGGTCAATCGCATGCTTCCTTCTTGGAGTTGCATTTTGGGTGGCCAGCAGTGTATTAGGAAATTACTCAAAATGACATATTAATAAAAACTTACAACATGGCAGTTGTACTCTTGTGGGAGGCATTTGCATTAAAAAAAATTATACACCCTTTGCAGATAAAAATTTAATAAAAAAGTTGCTCAATGGTCTAATTAGTCTAAAAAACAATCTCCGACATTCAGCTTGCAAAACCCGCGGAGATATTTACCTACCATGAAAATTGTATCGTCTGGAGCGATAATTTCCTGTACGCGCCAGAGCTCTTCGCGCTTTTTTTTTGGTTAAGAGTATAACGACTACCGTAAGCAACATTATGGGTCGCCTGTCCTTAATCTAGGACCATGGGTTCCAGGGAAGGGACAGAGCCATTGCCGTACGACAAACACAACATCTATGCCACACAGGTATTCGAACCCCGATACTTCTGGGACAAATGGTCATAAGCCAGCGGTTAGACCACTGCGTCACCTGGGCGGCTTAAGTACTTTATTTGTTCTTCGCGAGTTTTGCACGCAGAATGACTGAGTTTGTTTTTTAGACTAATTAGGACATTGCGCAGCTTTTTTGATTTGGATTTTTCTTCTGTAAAGCCTGTATATTTTTTTATTTATTTATTTTTATGCAAATGCAACTCACTGGGGTGCAACTGCCATATCCAGTGGCGTATATTCGAGGCTAACTAGGCTAGCTGCGATGCCCGGAGAATGCACAAATAAAAGTCAATTAGATATACACAAGTAAGTCAATTATCAACAGTAATAAGCTATGTCGATGTTTCGCTGAGAAAAAAAAAGCATGTGCTGATTCACTTCTTTTGGCTAAGTGAATGAGTCTGGCAATCAAAGACCAACGGACCTACAAGTGGAGGGATGACGCCATCGTGACGCAACCAGTCGCTCTACCAGTCTTCGCCTGAGGTCTTTTTTTTTTTTTTTGATTGGAGGTTTAACGACCACCGTGAGCAACTCAATGGGCTATAAGCAGTCTCCCGTCCCTAATTTAGGGTCACTGGTTCCAGGGAAGGGAGAGAGCCAGTGCCGTAAGACAAACACAACATCCATGCCTGACCGGGATTCGAACCCGGACCCCTTACGGACGAATGATCAGAGGCCAGTGCCTTAGACCACTGCGCCACCGGGGCGGCACCTGAGGTCTTCTCTGTGTGATTCGAAGACGATGGATACGTTGGCCGGCAAAGGGTTTCCTTGACAACATGGAGGAGCAGATGAAATGTGAACGGGCCCATTACTTTAGGCAACGGTTCGTTCAGAAAAGAGACTTTGACTACCTTCGTCACTTGCATGATCCCGCTCGTAAATGCCCGTGTTTCGCGACAGTTGTTTTAGCTGGGTGAAGTGTCAATGAAAAATTAGTGATATTACATCTTAAATTCGTGCCTTTGGTTGGATTCGAATTGTTTTGAAAAAAGTTTGGGAAAGCTTTCCTGATCATCTACTGTCAGAACTTAAAGAACAGTATTCTTCAAATTTTGACCCAGTTCGACTCGAAAATAAGCCTTAGAAATAGGAAGCAAGGAGAATTGGGCAAGAGTGCCCGATAGGAAAGTGACACGGAAGCGAGGTAGAAAGAGGGAGGAAGACGCCCTTATTTAAAACCGGGGGGGCAGTACCCAGTGCCCGACGGCTTAACGTGCCCATCCGACGCACGGAGGATATTTAGTGGTTCTAACGTTCATACGTCCCTGTGATTGAACTCGAGGTCCTCTCCGTGGCAGTCATGAACGCTAACCACTAAGCCACCCGCGGCCTAAAATGTCATAAAGCACTCGGAAGAAACTTTTTATGGTTACGTAACACTCAACTTCACGAAAGGGAAAGAAAAATGGGGTGCGTGTACAAATGAAGTGTACAGAAGAAGAATGGAGTTCATGTACAAATAAGTGTAAAAATCCTTATCCTCATAATAATTTGGTATTATGATAGCAATAGCATGTACCTAAAATTAAGATAAAAAGTTACTTCTATTTGTTAACAACTAATAAATAAACTTCGCAATTAAAAAAAACAGTTTTGGTGGTGGGTGAGATAGCCCATGTCTTGGACACAAGATACGCCACTGGCCATATGGTAAGTCTTTGCGTCATTTTGTATATTTTTCTAACTGTAAGTATGTATCTGTGATCAACCGCTGAAGAGCTAAAAGCTTGTTTAAATCTTTTCTTAAATGCTTGATATACGAGTGGGAATACGGAAAGCAAATGTTCCTTGCAACTGTAAAATCCACGTGCAGCCCATTTCCGATAGACCATGAGATTGCAGGAACAATGGTAACTTGTGTTATGAATCAGGAGAAGATGATGACAGCAATTGGTTTGAGATATACGATGGAATGATAATAAAGCCGAGCAATACGTACATGGAGCCTCAAGAAGGTACTGTAAAAATTCTGGGAAAGTGGCCTATGAATAATTAACTGCACGGCCAAAATAATTAAATCAACAGCAGCAATTAACGCTCTCATTTCACGTTTTGCGTTTAATACTGTTACAACATGCCAAATTACTAATTCCCTGTATTCATCACTATGATGAAAGAGGGGTAATGATCTGCACATTGAACATATTTAATGTTCCAAAATACGCTAACAATGGATTTTGTATCACATTAAGCGAATTATCCTTCTGCGATACATCATTTTCTGCCATTTTCGCCGTTACGTCTAAACTCGCGTTACGTGCAGAAGTCTTTCCACTAAATTAACCACTTCAGACCCGATTAAAATTTGTCTATGGCGTAGTACTTAAGCGATAGTAGATTCGGTATAGAATACATAATATTAAGACTCCCACTCAGTCAAACTTGTAGGAACATCATACTTTAGGATTAACTCAAGCACTACTTAGATGAACATGGAATTATTCCCAGACTGATGACATTTCAGGGCTTGTAATGAAAACCATTAAAGTTTTTTTAATTTTTACCTCAAGAATTCCAACATTATCATCTTGAAAAGATAACACAAATTTATTTCCAAGAAATCACCCCATTCGTAGCTATTTGGTTTACAATGCGTAGGTTTACACTTCAACATCATAACCTCTTACCTGAATCAGTTTTCTAAGTATTGAAAACTAGCATATATCCTCAAAGTAATTAAAATGTCATTTACGTGAAATTTCACTTTAGTGAATAAAGACTTATAGCAAGCTGTTAATCGTAATGCCCTTTTGCTAAAGCTTTTATGTCGCAATAATGCTCAGCACCCTGAGTGACGATATTTTTCGCTAGAGCTGTTTGATGGAGTTAAACATTACGCCTCTTTTTGTCCTAGTGTATTCTTATCTTCACATAAATCCGTCACTCTATCTTAAAATGTCACTGAGACAAGAAATATTTCATTCAAACTTTTGACTGATAATTTATTACCCTCGGCTCATTAACTCCAGCTAAAGTTAGCATTTTAATAACCTTCTTTTAATATCATCGACTAAGTTAAAACAATTTCTCTCTCCAGTAGTCTTTTTGAGGAAGCTTTGAAATGGTCCCTTTTACTAGTATTCAGCCTGTTGTTAATGATGGAGGAGATGACCACTCCATGCTATACTTCGGATGTTTGGAGTACAGACTGTTATTGGCATTCGCTACATCGGATGATTTCATGACATCGGTGTCCACGTAACAAGAAACTCGGTCACATGGCTTTTTTTTTACATATTGAGATTTTAATAAGAGATATCTTCACGAGGAGGGTAAAAGTTGCCATAATGAGGATTCAGCAACTGCCTAGACTATTGGAGGGTAGTTTCTTTAGCTGTTGTTCTACTGTCGGTTTTGAAAAGGCAAAACAAGTGCTCTGCCGAGAGTGGGGGACTTTCGCCTAGCAATTCACTAGGCAACAAAACATGGAGTGTGAATATGTTTTAAGAGGAAAATACCAGTTCAAAGTTTCAGTAGCTACCGCAGAACGTCATGACCGTGCAAAACAATTTGGGAGTGATCGCAATGCAAGATCAAGGCTCGCACGAACTGACGTTTTACTCATTACAATTGTAATAATAATAATAATTTCAATAAGAAACTACAGAAACTACATTAGTCCATGTAAAACATTCTACAGCACACGGACACTCTGCTAAAAACGCATTCCAGTTCTCGCACATGTTTTTCTCCATGGTACAGTCAAAACACATTGAGAGGTGTAAACTAAAAGAGTTTTGATTCGATTTTGTCAAAGAGCTTGTGACGTACATTATAAATTAACTTTCATTTTTAGTTCCTTTTCCTATGTAAATTTGAGTTTGTTCTGCTTATACTTCTAAACTTAACGTTATATCTTTTTCCTCAAACGAGAATGAGGTTAGCAACAATTGAGGTCAGAGTGAAAGTGAGGTATGAATGTATGAGATAAGAACGATAGATAAAAGGACGAGATAACAGTTGCTGGTGTGGTTATTTGTGGTGGATGTGTATAGACGTTGATTGGTAAGTAAATATGAAATTAACAATTTTAGTACTATGTGTGATGTTGTATTGACTTAGTGCTGGAATAAAGAAATAATTCCTGTAAGTTGACTTCTGTTTATGATTCGTCTGGCCGTAGAAATTTAATTAGGAGCTATTGCATCGTATTCTTATCTAATGGTTTAGACATAACGTAACGACAATATCTCTCACGAAAAAAGACAATTACGTTATAAGCTGTGAGACAGAAAGGATGTATTGCGTTGTGTTCTGCGATGTCTGCCCTTTTTAGTACAAAGATAAACCAGCTTTTCTTCTACAATCTCTCAGTCGCTCTGCATGGGGAAAAAGCATTCGTGATTAAGCTCCATAGTAAACAATTTTCATCCGTTCCCGGTTTACAAATAATAGAATGCTGATGAGTCACGAGGATTCTGATAAATGCTTGACAGGGTTTTTTTTTTGGGGGGGGGGTATTTTACATACACTGACGGAAAAAACATCCTAACACCAAGAAGGAGGTTGTGTTAGATAAACGACAGATGGTAGGCGGTGAGAGTACATATGTAAGATGACGTCTATGCAAATTTCGCGCTCGGCGCATACGTGTGGCGCTAGTAGCGCCCCTCAGAACATGCAAAGCAGGTTTGCTGTAAATACGCGCTGTAACGTTCGTGAGCGTTAGTTATCGTTGAGATTCGACGTAGTGTGTTGATGTTAGTCAAGAATGCCTCTAAGAAGACGAAGCCATTATCAACAGCTCACGGAGTTTGAACGAGGTAGTGTAATAGGGCTACGCGAAGGTGGATCTTCTTTCCGCAATATTGCAGAACGACTTGGCAGGAATGTAGCCACTATGCATGATTGTTGGCAGCGGTGGTCAAGGGAAGGTACTGCCTCAAGAAGACCGGGTTCCGGCCGGACACGTGGCACTACTGAGAGGGAAGACCGCCGTGTATGGCGTATGGCCGTGGCGTACCGTACCGCGTCTGCGGCAGCAATTCGAGCTGCAGTTGCCACCACAGTGACACAACGAACTGTTACAAATCGGTTACTTGAAGGACAGCTCCGAACCAGACGAACTGTAGCGTGCATTCCACTTACTCCAAACCACTGCCGTTTGCGACGTCAGTGGTGTCAAGCTAGAGCTCATTGGAGGACGGAGTGGAGATCTGTTGTGTTTTCTGATGAAAGCCGGTTCTGTATGGGTGCCAGTGATGGCCGTGTGTTGGTTAGAAGCAGACCCGGTGAGCGCCTGCAACCAACCTGTCGGCGGCCGTGACACACTGGACCTACACCTGGAGTTATGGTCTGGGGAGCAATTTGCTGTGACAGCAGGAGCCCTCTCGTGGTTATCCCAAGCACCCCGACGGCACAGTTGTACGTCGGTCTGGTGATTCAACCTGTTGTGCTGACATTCATTAACATCATTCCAGGGGTGTTTTCCAACAGGATAACGCTCGCCCGCATACCGCTGTTGTAACCCAACATGCTCTACAGAGTATCGACATGCTGCCGTGGCCTGCCAGATCACCAGATCTTTCACCAATCGAGCACGTATGGGACATCATTGGACGACAACTCCAGCGTCACCCCCAACCAGCATTAACCGTCCCTGTATTGACCGCCCAAGTGCAACAGGCATGGAACTCCATTCCACAAACTGACATCCAGCACCTGTTCGACACAATGCATGAACGTTTGCGTGCTTGCATTCAACATTCTGGCGGTTACACCGGTTGTTAATGTACCAGCATTTCACATTTAAAATGGCTCTTCTCGCGCTTACAATAAGCTGTGATCTTGAAACTTTAATCGATTAAATATGTTACCTATATGTATTGCTGCCATTTCATTCCTCTACAACTATTTTTTCGTGGTGTTGGGATTTTTTTCCGTCAGTGTATTTACAATCAAGTTTGTTAAATGATAGATACAGATCACATAGCGTGAGAGAAAACAAAAAAAGCTGAGCAAAACTCCAGGCTGTGACAAAACAAAAACACCTCTTGATACAGAAGAAACGTATGGAAACCTAGCTACACAGATATCTAAAAAAAATGCCGCCCCGGTGGTGCAGTGGTCTAAGCGATGGCCTCTGATCATTCGTCCGAACGGGGTCCAGGTTCGAATCCCGGTAAGGTATGGATGTTGTGTTTGTCTTACGGCACTGGCTCTTTCCCTTCCCTGGAACCAGTGACCCTAAATTAGGGACGGGCGACTGCTTATAGCCCATTGAGTTGCTCACGGTGGTCGTTAAACCTCGAATTAAAAAAAATAGGTATCTAAAATCAAAACGCACTTTGAAACATTATTATGAGAAGTACATTGCAAACAATCAAGGTAATACAAACTCCATGCAAAAGTAAAGCTACAAAAAAAACACTACAATCCAAAATAACAAACAGTTAAGGACACATCGCAGTAAAAAAAGAGTTCACTAAAAACCAGCAATAAAAAGATTCAGGTAGACAACAGCAAGATGGAGTCACATAGTTCAGAAAAAAAGTGTAACCCCGGTATCCCGTACTTCAAACCAGTCATCATACGGTGACCATATCTCAAAGAATCGTGAAACAGAATTTGCGAGCTGGACGTACTTATTTTCCGTTCCGCCTGTAGTCTAGACCGCAGACGGATCACAAACTGCGCTTTAAGCGCCTGCTGAGCAAAATGAAAACTTGGACTGGCAGCTGGAAGGCGATGCATAAGATAAAAACAATAGATGACATGCTGCAATAACGTAAAAATGTAATTACAAACAGTATGAGATGAAAAATTTGTATGTAGAAAACAATAATCACAAACTAAATGATGATGTCAACAAACACTTCGAAGAATTCCTTGAAGCACTTCAAACACTGGCTGAAGGACAGGACACAGCACATAAACGTACACAACACTGCCGACATCCAGGTAGTACAAGCATCTTGGTGAAGAAAGGATGCCGAACCGGTGGAGAACCTCCGGTGCAGGCAAACGCCAGTGGAGGAAACGAAAATCATTGGATTTAGGCTCTACGGACACTAGAGCTGGTCCACCAAAATCTAGAGGTAACGTGAAATTCGGAGCAGCCACCCAATTTGTAGAATTCCATATAAATCGAATCATCAATGGTTGCGTAGGAACAGTGGTGGGGGAGGTACAGTGGTGGGGGAGGTACAGTGGTGGGGGAGGTACAGTGGTGGGGGAGGTACAGCTTTAATAGTATGCCACAACAATAATGCTGTCAAAATGTTGGCAATTACTGTTTTACCGTGGTGAGTGGTAAACGAGCAGACAAGATGCTACTTTTAAAAAACAGCTTCAATCTTCTGCAAGAGCCTTGAATAATTTTCAAGGTGATTAGCATCAGTATTTCCGAGCAAGACACCCCAAATCAACTGAATGTCCGATGACCTGAGTCGAGTTCCATGGTAAGTCCGTGCTGCCAATCCATGACCCGCACCATAACCCAGGGCACTTCATTTTATTAAGGCTAGCATCAGAGGCATTTACATATAGCTGATAGGCATCATCAAGAAGCGTGAATTCATCATCATCATCACGGATAAATATCGAAAGATCATCAGCATACGCTGACATTATAATCGCATGGTATCTGAGTTGATACGGTAAGGTAACAGAAGGATGACAAAAAGTTCTGCGTAAATAATGGAGGAAGGGCTCAAAGACCAGAGAGAAAAGCTTCTCAGAGAGTGAGCAGCCGTGTCTAATGCCAGTAGAGAAATATACTGCCGCCGTCATCATTAAACTCACTCGAACATATAAACGTGAGTGATGATACAGAGCAGACAATGTAGATAGAAACTATTGTGGCAGGTGAAAGGCCTCGAAAGTGGCAAACAAATACTCGTGTGCCGCACGACCCAGCAAAAACAGTCTTGCTGGGCCAGCACTGGGGCCAGCACTGTGCCAGCACTATGTTGCCGCTGCCGAACCGTCAATAAAATGTCCAGGCGGCCAACAGAAGGGCCAGCAGTTCAGGCCAACAACTGGCCAACAGTTGGCACCCCATCAGTTGTCATATGGCACAACAGGGCCATCAGTTGTCCATCACAGGCAGTAGCTGCTACAAGTGGCCCTTCAATGGCCCTGCAAGCACGTGCCAGAAATGATGGCTAGCCTAATGTGGTTCGCTAGTTTGCCGGAAGTGGCAGCCGGCAACCACGTGACGTAACTGGTGGCTTGCCGAATCTTATCCGCCAATTTCCCAGTAGTAGCCATAATAATAAAAAACAATATAAAAGATAACCACGTTTTAACAAAGCTACATTTTTTTTCTACCCTTACGAAATTTTGTGAATTATCGCACTGCGCTGGGGAAATTTTCTCAACAGACCGGAAAAACGTCCGCTTGCATCTGAGTGGATTTGAACCAGGGCCGTTGGCGTGGTAGCTAGGCTCTCTGCTGACCGGACTCCTTCGCCACGCTAGAGCGTATGCTTGAAGCTGTCTGTTTCGTATGCAATATGTGATCGAATGCTTCCCTCTTTTATTTTACAACATTGCGAGGAATTTTTTCATAAAAGTCAGTTTCATATAGTTCATAAATTAATCTTTTCAACGTTACGATAGTTTTTTTTTTATATTAAGGTAACTTCACTCATTTTCAAGGAGTGTACATACTTAGAGTCGCTTTCCAAAGTTTTGTACTGTCCTTGTCGTCTTGAAAAGAGATTGTTGAATAAATATAAATTTACCCGGGTTCATGTCACATTCTGTTAAATTTTTAACGTTGTGTCTTTCCTTTCCGTTGTCCGAAGCTACATTTGTTTTAAAGAGGAAATATATTTTATTTTACTTCTCGTTATTTTTAGAAGCGAATTCCTCACAGTCTTGTGTATTCAACTTATGGATGAGTACACCACATAGCGTTGCATTTTTTTTCTTTCAAATAATTAATAAATTTAGTACGCGTATAATTTTTTTTCAACAAACGTTGTATTAATGGTTTTCCAGGACATTTGTTTCAAGCGGTTTTAAAATTTTTTCTTGTTATTCATCCACTTCATTCCATGAATTGTTATTCATGGGAATGGAGTGGCTGTATTTCATGGCTGTAATCTAGTATTTCACGGCTTAATCTGATATCTTCGTCGACGTAAAATTTCATTAGGAAATTAATTCGCCTCTCTACATATGGATTTTTTTCTTAACATCCACTAAAATAACACGATGGCGATAGCGTCGTCTTCAACTAACTGGTACCATGAGCGACACAGCAAGTGTTGGTTCTGCGCATGCGCAGTCCCGTTGCTTCCACCTGCTGTTGGGGTTGCATTGGTTGCCAGCAACGGGCCACTAGTGGCACTTGCTTGGAGGCCCACAATTCACAGCGATGCTGCAGGGCCATCAATGGCTCGCCAACTGATAGCGCTGCTACCAACGGACCACTACCGGGCCGTGAGCGGCAGATTTCAGCCAGCAGTGACCCATCACTGCCAGCTGGTGGCCAGCAGATTCCCAGCACTTGCGTTTTTGCTGGGGATCAACAGAGTGGCGCTGATCTAAATTTAGAACAGCCAGGGTTTCTTTCCGGATATTCGCAAGATGTAGAATTTCTCGAATAGATGAGATGTTATCTTGCATGGCACAATCCGGAACAGCATATGTTTGAGACGGTCGAATTAATATATGTAAAACCCTGATAAAGCGAGCAGACAGTATTTTTGTAAACATTTTGTAGTTCGTATTTAATAAGCAAAACGGCCTCCAATTCTGAATGGACGTCAAATCGCCTTTCTTAGGGATTGTATGCATAACTGCATCAGTGAGAATCTGAGGTAGCTCATTCATAGACATCATTGCGCTGTAACAGGCTTATAAGATAGGACGAAGAAGCGGTAGAAAAGCAGAGTAGAAGGTGCTCGTTAGGCCATCCTTCCCCGGGGCGGCCACAGAATTCAAATATGCAATGGCATGATTTAATCTCAACTTCAGTAATCTGCAGGTCTAACGGTAGAGCTTCAGTCGAAGTAAGGCTTGGTAGATCTTGAAACAAATTGGCAGAAGACGATGATTCTTGAAACATCGGCAGAGTGTATTTGGCAACAAAATGAGAGTACACATGTGTACACATATCTTCAGGCTGAGTAATAAGTTCACCAGAAGGGGACCGCAAAGTAGAAAGAGATAGCACTGCGCGTTTTTGTAGTTCCAGCGAAAGAAAATACTTTGTGGGATGGTCAGAGGAGTATATAGTGGTATACTTCAAACGATGCAGTGCCTCTTGAGCCGCAGAGGAATGAAGTTGATGCATTTCCGCAGTAACAAGGTGATGTTACGAAGAATCGGAATCTAAGCCATTCAGTCGAGCTTGTGAAACAGAAATATGCATTGATTCGCGTGTCTTGAATGCATAAGAGTAATATTGGACAACCGTAAGGAGATGCAATTTCAGTCTGAACCACCATTCGTTGGGATCTGGAATTGTAGATTCAGAAAACTCCGGTGTGGTTATCACTGAGGTTACCAGAGCGGTAAAATCATCACGATAGAGTTAACGACTTCCACGTCCGAAGGAAAAACAGCTTTATAATACTCAATCAACACAAGAGAACGGTCAGTGCTTGACAAGGGATAATAAGAAGCAGTAGAAATGAGTGGGAGCACAGTAAGAGAGACATAAACACGGTCAAGACGAGCTGCAAAAGTAAGAAAGGAGCGTCTAACTCTCTAGGAAAAGACATGGAGAGCAGGGTTCAACACACGAAAACCGTCAATGACTGAAATAGACTTTTGAACTAATGACAATAAATTTTGAGCAAGAAAAGGTCGATGCTCAGGAGACACAAGGCGATCCCGGTTAGCATCCAACGCACAATTAAAGTATCCGCCAAAGAAAACATGATCAGCTTCAGAGATAAAAAAAGGTGGGCTTCAATACGTTGGAGAACAGCCAACGCAGCATCGTCATGTTGAGACAAATGAACACTGATGATATGAAATCTATAAATTCGACTTAAAACACAAGTAAATAACGAACCCATCACACTGATTAACAATTTCACAATCAGTAATATTTGCCGTGAAGAGATTGCGGAGAGCAATTGCAACACCAGAACCTGGAGTAGAAATAGCATATTCATGATGAAACACATACTGCCATGCACACCATCTATGAAACATTGTGAACTATGAACAGTTCGTCTCTTAAAACATTAAAACATGTGGAGAAAACGGTTGAATTTCTTGCAGGAGAACTGCATTCACTAAGGGATTGACATACCCATATAATTTAATGTAGCAAATGTAATCATTCTTTCAGAGCGTTAGACAGAGAAACACATTTCTCAGCTGCTGTAGTAAGAGTCTTGAGGAGTTTGCTAGATCGTCTATTCAAAGCTTTTCCAACAGGATGCTTGACATCAAGAAGCAGGAATGACAGACTGAATTTGAGCAACAAGGCTCTGTAAGTCAGTAGTGTATCCTACTCATGTATCTTGGACTTTGTTATGTGATGTTTGATAAGTAACTAGATATTCGACGAGATCTTCAGATGACATGCATCCACAAAGCATGTCCAATTACTGAAAATATTCAGCTTCGAATTCACGTAAATCAGCATACAATTTTCCCTGTTTAGTCTGAGGGAAAGTCATACCAGTTAGATGAGGTGACTCCCCACCAAACGCCGGCGTCGAAGGCAGGGACTCCTCTTCTGTATAAAGTGGCTCCTCTTGATGTTGGAAAGAAGAAGTAAGATGATGATCAGAGATCGGACTTTCATTTACCATTTCAGAAGCTGGGCGTCTCCGGGGATATGCTTGAGTATCTATATCCATAGAATCATTTTTGGAATCTGATTCTGCAACATCAGCTGTAATCACTCCCTCCAACAATAACGGTCTAGAAAACGTTTCAGTTACATCTTGTTTGGAAGAGGTAGGAGGCAGAGCATGTGGTGAACCATTATAAGATGAGGTAGGCTCGTCGTTCTTGGAAGACTTTGTAAGCTTAGTCATTGTGAAACCATTGCGATCAACTTCTGACTGAGCTGGTCGCGGGGAAAGAATTGTCTGTTAACACCTGCCCCTGGAACATTAGCTGCAACGGAATGTCCAGGTTGAGGTAGAAGAGTTTGCGGCTATGTAGGCTTTTCCACAGTCCCCAGTGAGTGCGAAGGTGCAGAATCCCGCAGATGCAAGAGATAAGGACATACCGCTCGTACATGTCCATCTTATTTAGAATAAAAGCATGTGCCACCCACATGAACATATGTTCCGTAATTCCAGACAGAAAGTGTTAATAAATGGGCAACGGCAGAGCACTGAGAGCCGCTTCATCAGGCAAGGCAACGCGAGCAACTCGTCAGGAAATACAAACATGACCACATTTGCCATCAGAAAGAGGATAGCCCGCATCCTCCTTATCTGACCGAGAACATTCCCATGTTTTTAAAACATCAAGTGAAGCTGAATCAGGAACATCTGGAGGTATATTCGTAAACATGACTTTCACAGAAAGATGACTAAGTGGTTTTGGGTTGGGATAATGTGACGAAATGTACCATTAACCATCAAATTATCTTTCTCTCGAAGCGTCTTCAGTTAAACAGCAATACCTTGTGCTGTACATACAATATCACTAATGTCATTCGGTGGAATAGTATTACCCAGCACTGTAAGATAAGAAGAAAAATTAGTGTCACCCAAATCCTCAAAAGCAACAGCGCGGTCACGAATGTGTTGTGTTTCATTCCGAGAATCCGGTAATGTGAGACGCAGTATTTCAAAAGAGGGAATTGAAAGTGTCCCTGGATCTGTTTGTTTAGAGGCTAATTAATTAGCCATTTGGGACCACAAGTATGACATAGAAGAGGAGGAAGCACCAGAAACCTGTTCTCTATCAGTGGAACGAGAGGGAAAGACGAAACTAGCTGGCTGTAGGACGCGAATAGTCGACGTGATTGACGTTAGTCCACAATGGGAAGAAGAGGTACGAGGATGGACTGGTGAAAATTGCGTACCTTCCGTGATGTCATATGTGCATTCCGACGACTCCATTGGTAGCGGCCTTTGGTCAATGACAGAACTGTAAGATCCCTGACCGTCAGCAGCATCGTTTAACTCTGATATGCGTTAGATCCCCTGATTGGACGAAGTGATGCATGATCTGTGTGACCAATAGCACATGGAAAGAAAACAACGAGATGTGAACAAATAAAAGTACAATACCGGTTTCCTTGTAGGCGCATAGATGCTGGAAACTTTCACAAGCAGCGTAAGTAGTAGAAAACTGAGAAATAACGTCGAATCACACAGAAAATATCACAAACAGTTCAGTAACATACGAAAAGCATGCCGCAGAGGTTAACGACCACCGTGGACAACTCAGTGGGTTACAAGTAGTCGGCCGTTCCTAATTTTATTCCAGGGAAAGAAGAAAACCAGAGCCGTAAGATAAACACAATATCCATGTCTCACCAGAACTCGAAACATGACCCATCACGGACGAATGGTCATAAACTAGGCATTTGATCACTACGCCACCGGGGCGGCCTTGACGAGTTTCAAACTGATCGGGTTAAAATCTTTAGTCATGATGTCAAAAAGATAGGCTTACATTGATGACATTGAACAGAAACAGATCTGTTCGTTACAAAGTTGTAAAAGAATGTTATCTGGCAACACAATGTCTGGTCTTATTTATATTCAATGATTTATTTTTGGAAGTCTGATGTAGAACTGGCCTCCTTTATGTACAGTAGTCGATTAGGTTAAAGGAATGTCTATATTATTTGATAAGTTGTCAGCTAATATACACCGCAGGAGAAAAACATTATGACATCCTCCCGAGTATACTGTGTAGGTCTTTCGTGAACCACCACCACTGCAGCCATGCAACGAAACATGGACTCCACAAGCCGCCGGAAGGTGTTCACCGGTATGCGGTACCATATCTGCATAAGAGATGCTCGTAGCTCCTTCAATATACATGGTAGAGGGTCCATACGCCGCAGCTACCGATCCATATGACCCCAAATGTGTTCAACTGGGTTCCTGTGGGGAGACGTAGGTAGCCATGGTAGAACATGGAAGAAACCCTTGTGTTCCCTGAACAAGTCCTGAACGATACAGATATTATGATGTGGCCCGCTGTCCTGTTGAAACACCCTACCTCGGTTTTGAAACACTTTCAACATAAATGGATGAACCAGGTCTCTGATGATCGACATGGACACGATGGAATCCAGGGGGCCATTCACGGCTATTAGAAGACACAGGGTGTCCCAGAGAAGCATCTTTCAAAGAATTACACCCCAGTCACTTCCTGTACCTGTAGGATCAGGTACCTTGTACCACTTTCTCCGCAGCTGTTCCATACTCGCCACTATCTGTCCATTCTCTGGAGCAAAATACTTTTAGCTGCTCCTAGAAATTTGGTTATTTTTTATGATTTTTGCTGTGAGTTTTGTTCTTGTTTCTACATATTTTCTCAGTTGTGGAGGTTCATAGAGCTGTTCTGCCTGAAAGGTTACAGGTACTGTGCTGGTTTTTTTCGTGACTTAATTCATTTTTACTTTCTTGCATGCTTTTGGTCATGGAGGAGGACGCCATGGCTGCTTCTAGACGCCAGTCTCCTCCACCAATGAACAACCGCCAACGCGTTTCTGCACTTGATGACACTTCTGGATCTAAAGGTCTCTCGCATTCTCTGATTGGAAACCCTGCTCAGCCTTTACAACGACTGAATGCATGTCCTAAATCATGACGGCTGCAAAAGTTTCGCCTACGAAGTTTAGTTCTTCTCCTTACGTTCAACCCTTGACGTCATCTCGAGGTCGTGTGTTATCGCCATCACATATTGTTTTTCCTCTAAAAACAGACATTTTCCTTTTTTTCATGAACGACGTGACGATTCTTCTTACGTATAGCCCGCATCCTCTTCCACTTATGCGCAAGTTGTTGATCTCACTAGACCTCCCCAGGGTTCTTTTATGGAATCGTCCGCTTCGACACGCAAACTTGTGCGTCTTTCGATAGATAGCTGATTCTGTCGGATCTTACCAACGGGTGCGTGAATGTGCGTCTCGCGAAATATTTAAATGCGTTAAGTTAGACTCAACGACATGGAAATGTTGGTTATATTGCTCGTCCGCCTGAAGGAATCGTGGTATGTCTGAAAATCAATTGTGAGAACGATGAACTGTTGATAAGGGGACTGGCCATTCTAGTTTCGCATCTTAACTGTAAACCCCTGCCTCACGTTCTGGTGACTGTTCTCCTTTCGAATGCTCCTCCGGAAGTTTCTGACCAGATCTAAATTAATGTCATTAGTAAGCATGGCGAAGTTCTTTGACTTTTTCTTCAAAAATCTGTCGTCGACCATGGCAGCTACTCCGTGCTGCCATGGTCGACGACAGATTTCTCCATACATTTGCTTTCCGACTTGCTGTCAGCGTTGCTTTTCCGGATGCCAATGCGGTAACTGCTTGTGCCGGACTCGAACTATCAGAATTATTAGTTGCAGAAAATTTTTCCATTGCAAAAAATTTGGACACGTTCGCGTGAATTGTCCGGAACTGAATTCCTCAGAGCTCAGTACTTCTCAGATTGCATTTATATCTTCTATTGTGGTTCACTGTCCCTACTACACCTCTTCCAATGTCTAGAGAACAGTTTGTACCTGCATCTTTCTCTACTGAACATAGTAACTCTTTCATCTCTTTGTCTCCTCCTGCTGAGCCACAGGAGCCACCACAATTGAGTATTGCTGTGAATGTTTCCATTCCGAATTCATGCTTTCACATGAGGTACTACCCACACTTCAACTGATGACACTGGTGCGCCACGCCGCAACGTGGTGTTACTCACATTTTTTCAATTTCTCGCATGGTACTCCGTTCCTATGCGGTTCCTGATAATAGGCTATGGAAAATTGACACCCACAATGCTTCACGGAAGCATCAGGCTTTGGCCATGGATTTGGATGTTACAAGCGCCTTTATGGGGCTCCAATGCTGATGATGTTTCCCGGAGAACTCGCGCATTGATCATAGTGCCGTCGCTTTTTCTTCGGTGAATGCTTATTCGTCTTTCGCTGAGAATGTGACCCTAAATCTCGATCTTTGAAGAAAAAGTCAAATGTACAGCGTCTAGACGATGACCACACTGTTCTTCGCCGACTTGAGCTCCAGCGGATGTTTTCAACTCTGCCGACCTCATTGAGTATATCTGTTCCATCAAGAATGCTAAAGATATAGTCGAGCTGACATGCAAACATTATTGATCAGATTTACGAGGCCTTATTACACAATTACGCCAGGTCCAATCATTGTAAGGTACTAGTTTGCCACCACGGAAGGCCCTACACAAACATCTTCGATATCTGATAAAGAGTTTAGACCAAAGAGCTAAGATATTCCTTCTCAGTCAACCCTTGACAATCCATGAACTGCAATTGTTTTTACTTTTGTTATTTGATACTGATATACCAGAGAGTCATTGTGCTTATTTTGGCAATTTTGGTACATGCTTTCCATGCGCTGAATGTATGCGTTTGTTATCAAGAGCCTCATTTTTCTGTTTATGTTTCGCCCTAAAAATCGCATGTTGTGTATCATTTGTCTCTAGTGTTTGGCGACCATATACTGAGTTGTTTCTCCTCTCGGCGTGCTGCCGATTCATTTTCCATATTGCTTACTTGTTTTGTCTAGTAATATGCTATGCAAATTTAGTTATCGTGTAATTTCTGCAACTGTCTATTCACATCGCATGACTTTGATGCAGGGAAAGTTTATCTGAATTGTTCCTCTGTTTACTGTGTACATTAGTTTGCTTTTATGTGCTGATTCTGTTTAAATGTGCTGATTCAGTTTTTTTTTAAATGTGCTGATTCTGTTTCTTTTATGTGCTGATTCTGTTTTTTTATGTGCTGATTCTGTTTTTTTATGTGCTGATTCTGTTTTTTTATGTGCTGATTCTGTTTTTTTATGTGCTGATTCTGTTTGTGTAAATTACTTGCTTATTTGAAAATAAAAATAAAAATCGCCCGTGCACTCGATGCAGTGGAAAACGTGATTCATCACAGAAGGCAACTTTCTTCCACAGTCTACTCCCGATGATTTCAAACAAAGTCCAGTCTTTGCCGCCGATGACGTGCTGTAGTAGACGGAGGTACAGTACAACAGTCTCTCCCTCAATGTACTATGCGGTGGAGGGATCGTTACTTCTAGCTGTGGGTACACTGCTCTATGCTTACAGACCACGGTTAGTTCTGCCAAGGTAGTACGCCTATTGTTCAGGACCATATGGAAGAGTCGACTCCTTCCTGAGCATTAATCAGCCGTGACCGTCGAACACCCACACACCAGTTATACGTTGAGCATTTTTTCATTTACTTTCAGCACACTTTAGTTACGGATGCCTGTGAAGAGACGACAAAGTGCACCGTTTCCCGGGTACTGTGCCGATTTCCCTTTGGTATCCGATGATCGGCCTTTTCCAAGGGAGTCAAATCTCGTCGCTTACCCAGTATAACCACAATTTGAGATCCGAATGATCCTGCAAATATCACAGATGGATTTCATACAACCTTGACTTTCCCAAGTGTGTACCGCCGTGACGAAAGCGTTCCAAATGTCAGATAAAGAGGATCATAATGTTTAGCTTCTACAATATAGGTTCAGGGCTTGGGAAAGGTACACCTCATATTCGGCAACGGTGGAAGTTAGAACATTGAATATCTTTGTCCAAGAGATTAACCGTTTTACTAGCTTCAGTATTCATCAAGCAGACTTTCAGCTTTTTGGATCTACATTTACTATTTTTCTGAAAAAGTATGTTCCATGATTTTAGATTTTTACACGATTCTCGATAACACATATACGTTTCCGAGCTATTAGAGGGAACGGTATACATGGGTAAGTGAAAGACGGATTAACCAGAATTTATATTTTATTGTGTTTTGCAAATGCTAACAACAAATTGTTTAGTATTTAATCGATAGCCTGTAATTTATACTTATTTTAAACAATACTTCAGATCTTTCGTAATGTGATTTCGAATTTTACTCACAACTATTTTATGGCCCTACTGACTCAATACATCAACAAACACGAAGCAGCAAGCTGTGCTGTGTCTTATGCGCATATTATGTCTTCCTTTTCACTCTGTGCCTCTTCTCTGGCAGAAGTTACGAAATGTGCTTCACCCATACAATATTATAATCCCGGTTCACCAAAGTCTCTTTGCAGCCACTCTTCCAAGCTTTCTTTGTAGATATTTTCAAAACCTTCTAAATTATTCATGAAGCCCATTATCTCTGCCATTTCGCTTGGTTCAGCATCAAATGCACGGAAGATGTGGTAGATCCCGAGTGGCGAGAGAGAAACTTGATAACGTTGAGATTTCGTCGAAGGTTTATGTGAATCACACAGGGACGTATCCGCTTTTATATTTATACAGTAGTAAGTAATTTTATGATCAATAAAGAAAAATCACTCATAGATAATCCGCTCCCCGATGAATGAGAGTACACTGCAATTTGAAAATTTATTAACATTTCCCATGTCGTTTCTCTCCAGATTTCTCTATGGACCTACATGCTATTAAATCCCAAACACTTTATAACGAAGTAAATTTCTCCGTCATTTCTGGTCTACGCCGGGATGCGAACCCGAGTCCGCTTATTCCGGAACAAGTCGTTCTACCAACTGAGCTACGCAGACGTTTATTCTGACTGCAATCTGCCTTTATGTCGTGTGCGTCCTGCTGGCAGGTACGTCACATCTCCCCCCTCCCCGAAAGAGGGCCGGGGGCATGGCCTACGGGTCAGCCGTTACCATGAATCGTTGCAGGCAGCCATCCACTGTAGAACGTGCACTTGAGAACTCCCAGTCAATCTGGTGCGTGGAATGCAACGTCACACACATTTACTTTTTCGAAGCGCTGGAGAAGGGATTCTCTGATTTTTCCTATCTCGCGGTATGGAAATAACATCACACCATTGCGAGATTTTGAACGGCCGGGTCATCCGGATAGTTCTGGGGCCATTATAACGAAGTAAATTTCTCCGTCATTTTTGGTCTACGCCGGGATTCGAACCCGAGTCCGCTTATTCCGGAACAAGTCGCTCTACCAACTGAGCTACGCAGACGTTTGTTCTGACTACTATCTGCCTTTTTATGTCGTGTGCGTCCTGCTGGCAGGTACGACCCAACTTATGCCATAACGTAATGAATTTAGATTTAGATTTTCACAATAGCGCATTATTTCAGCTGTTTCACGGTAGTTATAATAATATTTTCTCAAATACTTTCAAAGATCAATCTATCTGTAAATATGTGTATACTGTATATATATATCATCATCATCATCATTGTCAACCATTATCAATCCACTGCTGGACGAAGGTCTCCCCAAGTTTCCTCCACAACTGTCTGTCTTGTGCCAGTCTCCTCCATGTCACTCCCGCATATTTACGAATTTCATCCACCCATCTCCCATGTGGTCTTTTTCTGGGTCTTTTCCTGTCCCTTGGAATCCAATCTAAAATTTCGGCTGTCCATCTATGGTCTGTCCTTCTGGCAGTATGTCCAGCCCATTGCCATTTCAGGGATTTAACTCTGATCATGATGTCTTCCACTCTCGTCATTTTTCGGATCCACGAGTTCCTCTTCTTATCTCTCCTGGTTATACCAAGCATGCACCTCTCCATGCTGCTTTGAGTTGTCTGCAGCCTTTGTATGTCTCTTTTAGTTAAGGTCCACGTCTCTGCACCATACGTAAGCACTGGAAGGATGCATTGATCAAACACTTTTCTTTTAAGACATAATGGCATATTGCTCTTGAAAATTATGCTGTTTCTTCCAAAAGCTCTCCAGGCAAGTTTTGTACGCCGATTAATTTCTTCATCAATGTGACCCTCACTTGATATCTGCTGTCCAAGATAAACATACGTATCTGTTATCTCCAGTTTTTCTCCATCAATCGATAAATCTTCATTTCTTGTAAAAGCATTGAACATCACTTTTGTCTTCTGAAAGTTCATTTTTAATCCCACTTCTTTACTCTTGTCAGCAAGTTCCTGGATCATACTCTGCAGCTCTGATGGGGTAGTTGCAAAAATGACTACGTCATCAGCAAAACGAAGGTGGGTTAGATAATCTCCATTAATCTTTATCCCTTTGTTTTCCCAGTTCAGTGATTGAAAGACATTTTCTAATGTGGCATTAAAGAGCTTCGGAGATATGGTGTCACCTTGTCTCACTCCCTTTCCAATTTTTATGTGTGTTGTATTTTCAAACAGCCGAATCTTTTGCACTTGCATTTTCATAGATGTTATTAATAATATTAATGTATGCATCTTCAATACCGCAGGATTTCAGAGCCATTGTAACTGCTGATGGTTTCACCGAATCAAAGGCTTTTTCATAATCGATAAAAGCCATGCACAATGGAAGTTCATATTCCCTCGCTCTTTCAATTAGTTCTCTCAGTACATGGATATGATCTATTGTGCTGTAGCCACTCCCTGAATCCAGCTTGTTCTCTCGGTTGAGCCATGTCCAGTGTTACCTTCAAGCGGTGTGAAAGAACTTTAGTGAAGATTTTATAAACCACTGATAGGAGGCTGATAGGTCTGTAGTTCCTGAGATCCTCAATGTCACCTTTTTTATGTAGCAGGATCATTGTAGCATTGTTCCAATCCTCAGGGATCTTCCCTTCATTAAGGCATCGAGTGAAAATTTGGGCGAGTACTGTTTCAATTTCTCCACTTGCTTCTTGTATGATGTCTACAGTAATTCCATCTTCTCCTGGAGCTTTCCCCCGCTTCATGTTCTTGATTGCATGAGCAACTTCTGCTGGGAGGACTGGAAGAACTCTGGTACCTTTCATGATGTCTGGAGTACATGTATCATCCCTTTCATATAATTTGGAGTAGAAATCTTTCACTCTTGTCAAAATTTCGCCTCTATTTCTTGTTATAGAACCATCTTCTTTTCTCAGAGCCATAATCTGTTTTCTTCCTTTACTGAGATGTCCCTTTGCTATCTTTAGGCTTTGGTTGTTTTCAATTGCTTTCCTCACTAGCTCACAGTTGAATTTCCTGACGTCTTCAGTGATACTTTTTCGTGCTGTCTTGCATAGCTCTATATATTCCACTTTGGAAGTCACATCTTCTTTAGTTGTCCTCATCTCTCTTCTTTTTTGCATCAACATTTTGGTTTTTCCTGATAATTTGTTTACATGCAACTTGTTCTTAGACCCAGCTAATTTTGTTGCTGTTTCCATAAGAGCTTTGGTTACTTTTCTGTTAACTTCCGAAATATCCACTTCTTCCGATGTTAGGCCTTCTAAAGCAGAGAATCTGTTCTTCAGTTCCAACTTGAAAGTATTATGGTGTTTTTTAAGGTTGGTTATGTCAATACATTTTGTTTGTCTTATGAGCTTGCCACGTTCCAGTTTAGTGTTGAGGTGCATCTTACATCTCACCAATCTATGGTCACTACCTGTGTTGAACTTGTTTAGCACACTGCAGTCTTCGATGACGAATTTTTTGTTACACATAATAAAAATCAATTTCACTTGTCATCCCAATTGGATGTCTCCATGTCCATTTCCTGTGTGGCTTTTTGTTGAAAAAGGAATTCAAGATGAAAAATCCTTCTGCCTCTGCAAACTCAACGAGAGTATTTCCACGCTGGTTTCTGTTGCCGTGACCGAATTTACCTACTGAAGTTTCATTCTGTTGCCGGTGCCCTATTTTTGCATTGAAATCTCCCATAATTATCTTCAAGTGCTGCTTACCTTTATTATTTAGATGACGAATTTCCTCATAAAATTCTTCAATTTCTTCTTCAGGATGACTTGTGGTGGGTGCATAAGTTTGAATAATCTGAGCTTGGTATCTTCTCGATAGTTGGATAACGAGTCGTGCAGCTCTGTCAGAGGAACTTTCAACTTCTACCACTTTATCCTTCAGTTTCTTGTTTATTATAAATCCAACACCACTAGTTCTGCCAGTATCTGTCCCACGATAATAGAAGAGATGTCCACTTTTCAGTTCAATGAGATCTTCTCCTTTTCTCCTTACCTCACTTAGCCCGACGATGTCCCACTTGATCCTTTGTAGTTCCTCTTCCAATTCAAGAAGCCTTGAATCAGAAGATAGGGAGCGTCCGTTGTAGGTAGCCAAGGTCAGCATCAAATGGCAGCCTAGTCGGTCCTCCGGGGATTCTTAGCACCCTCTGCCTTCATGTCGCACTGGCCGCTGCCTTGGCCAGGTACATTCCAGCTGCCGGAGACTGAGGGCCAAGATTTAAGTTGTAGAGTCATTTTGGAGGTGTTTGGCCATAACTCACCACGCTGGCCAAGCGGGTTGGTGAGTGTGGGATAGCATTTCCTCTGATCCCGATGGTATAGTTATACCGCTATTTGCGGTCGTCAGAGCCCTTTAGTGGGAACAGGATGCACCACGAGAAGGCGGGGTTGACATTTGTCAAGGAGAGGCTGTGATGTTACGCATCACCTGACCTTACATCCCCTTATATATATATATATATATATATATATATATATATATATATATATATATATATACAGTATACACATATTGCCAACCATTATCAATCCACTGCTGGATAAAGGTCTCCCCAAGTTTCTTCCATAACGGTTTCTGTTGAGCCAATCTCCTCCATGTCAGTCCGGCATGCTTTCAAATTTCATCCATCCATCTGTCACAAGGTCTGTTCCTGGGTATCCAGTCTAAAATTCCGGTTGTCCATCGGTGATCCGTTCTTCTGGCAACATGCCCAGCCTATTGCCATTTCAAGAATTTTACTCTGATCATGATGTCCCCGACTCTTGTCATTTTTCTCATCCACGAGTTCCTCTTCTCGTCTTTACTTGTTACACTAAGCATGCATCTCACCATGTTTTCTTTCAGTTGTCTGTAGCCGTTTGTATGCTTTTTTTAATTAAGGTCCATGTCTCTGCTCCGTACGTAAGAAATTTCTGGAAGGATACATTGGTGAAACACTATTTTTTAAGATATAACTGCATATTGCTCTTGAGAATTGTACTATTTCTTCCGAAAGCCCTCCAAACAAGTTTTATACGCCGATTAATTTCTTCATCAAAACAACAAATATCAAGCGACCTTCGCTTGATATCTGTTGGCCAAAGTAAATGTAAATATCTGTTACCTTCATATTTTCCTCATCAACTGATAGATCTTCATTCCTTGTAAAAGCATTGTACATCAATTTTGTTTTATGAAAATTCATTTTTAATCATGTTTCTTCACCCTTGTTAGCAAGTTCTGTATGCTCTGAAGGAGTAGTTGCAAAAATGACTATATCATCAGCGAAACGAAGGTGAGTTAAATAATCTCCATTAATATTTTCTCCCTTGTTTTCCAAGTTCAATGATTGAAAGACTTGTGGCGTTAAAAATTTTGAGGGACATGGTGTGACCTTGTCTTACAGCCTTCCCAGTTTTTGTTGGTGCTGTATCCTCAAATAGCCGAACCTTTGTATTTGTATTTTCATGGATGTTATTAATAATACTAAGATATGTATCTCCAATACCTCAATAATACACACACACATACCGTTTTACAGGAATGTTCAGCAAAGCAGATGTAAAAGCGCTGGTTAAATATCTCAGTTACGAATGACCCTCTCAAATGCTCAATTGGGTTAAGATCTGGGGACTGCGAGAGCCATTTTACTTCATTAAAATGGATGTCGTGCTCGTAGAACCCCTATGTGACTGTCCGAGACTTGCGGCATGGTTCAATAATCTCCTGGAAGTAGTCCCACTCTCCATCAGGAAATATCATGCATATGTGCGTGTTTGGATGGTGAATAATTATGATAAGACAGGGTTTGCGCTGTCGATCGCATTCTTTGCAGTTTGCGAAAAATGAAATTGTTTTGGCGATTGATAAAACGTTTTAGCGAAAATATTCGATATTACGTTTTTTAATAATGTCCGAGTAAAAACAATTAAAAAAATTGTTTTTGCACGGACGTCATGTCAAATTTTACTTCGGCAATGCCAAAGTATTTTAAAAATTAATATAGAATATTTTAAAGGCCATCATATTTGTGGATTTCTTACTTTTGATATGAACCATTAACCAATATTGCACGACTTATACGAAAATAGTTATTAGATGAATATTCTATTAGTAACGAAGTGCGATTTTTCAACAACATCTGTATTTTTTTTTACAATTTCCCTTTTACAACCAAGCTACAGAATAAGTGTAATACACAATTTTTAATGAATTTGAAATTTATCCTGTCAGTGATTTTTTGTTTAGAAATTTTATAGGGAGTAATAAATTCAAACTTTAAAATACGTGTCTACATTTCTTTCTGTTAGGATTTGGGATTATAACGAAGTGAATTTCTCCGTCATTTTCGGTCTACGCCGGGATTCGAACCCGAGTACGCTTATTCCGGAACAAGTTGCTCTACCAATTAAGCTACGCGGACATTTGTTCTGATTGCTATGTGCTTTTATGTCGTGTGCGTCCTTCTGGCAGGTACGTCACATCTCCTGGTACGTTACATCATCTCCCCCTTATTTTTATTCGAAGTGCTCCTCTTATTTTTCCTATCTCGCGGTGTGGAAATAACATCACACCAATGCGAGATTTTGAACGGTCGGGTCATCCGGATAGTTCGGGCGCCATTATAACAAAGTGAATTTCTCCGTCATTTTTATCCGCGCCGGGGTTCGAACCCGGGTCCACTCATTCCGGAATAAGTTGCTCTACCAATTAAGCTACGCGGACATTTGTTCTGATTGCTATGTGCTTTTATGTCGTGTGCGTCCTTCTGGCAGGTACGTCACATCTCCTGGTACGTTACATCATCTCCCCCTTATTTTAATTTTTTTTTCGAAGTGCTGCTCATATTTTTCCTATCTCGCGGTGTGGAAATAACATCACACCAATGCGAGATTTTGAACGGTCGGGTCATCCGGATAGTTCGGGCGCCATTATAACGAAGTGAATTTCTCCGTCATTTTTATCCGCGCCGGGGTTCGAACCCGGGTCCACTCATTCCGGAATAAGTTGCTCTACCAATTAAGCTACGCGGACATTTTATTCTAATTCCTATCTGCCTTTATGTCATGTGCGTCCTGCTGGCAGGTACGTCACATCTCCTGGTACGTTACATCTTATAACGAAGTAAATTTCTCCGTCATTTTCGGTCTACGCCGGGATTCGAACCCGAGTACGCTTATTCCGGAACAAGTTGCTCTACCAATTAAGCTACGCGGACATTTGTTCTGATTGCTATGTGCTTTTATGTCGTGTGCGTCCTTCTGGCAGGTACGTCACATCTCCTGGTACGTTACATAACATAATATTTTGCTGCTAAATTGTAAAGAATCTATAACCTATTGTTTATTCTACTATTACGAAATTTTATGTTTTTGTGGTTTTTATATTTCTAATGGAGAGTGGGAAAAAATGGTGACTTCAGATTACATTTGCAGAAAACAAAAATTGAATCTGGCAAATGTGTTGGCGAAAACTTTAAGAACGCCAGAGCAACGGCTGTGATAAGATATCTAGTGACATCTAGATGCTGTTCCAGAGGTATTACAATATATAGAGAGAGGAATTACAAGGCAACGTAATTACGTTCTCTTGACTATGAGGTGGTTGTTGCTGTATCGCGAATTTTCCATACTTAAAATGCAAATGCTATCAATTCAGAATCTGTATTTTGCATATACTGTACAACTGTGTAACTGTAGAAATTAAAGAGCAAATATTTTACCAGCAAAGCTGTAAGTTAAGAATCTCTCTCACCTTTGGTGTTGCATGTGAATACAAATAGTGAGATATGAGTTAGTTGGCGATTGTAAGAATAATACGCTTTACATTCCTGTAGTCACACTATTCTATTTTTGTTATATAATCTGCGAATTTTCTGTTCATCACGTTATAAAGTTAGGTTCTTCGACTAATACGCCGATGCAGGTAGTATATATGGAGCATTACCAGAAATGCGTTAATAACAGGAAAATGTAACTCAATAGGAAGATGGAGGTCCGAAAACAGTCGGGAATAACATTTTGTTACTTTAATTTACGAGAATTTTGCAGGAAAATAGAATGCAACAAAGGCCGTATACTATTTGCTCTCCCGGACAATCACGTGCTGCGGGAAGTTAAGCGTCATACACGTTCTTGTGTGCCACATGTCTAACAACGAAGCACAACGTAATCAAACCACGGAACTCCAGTAAGGCTGAAATAACTGAAAATGTTTGAAGTTTACTTGAATGTAACAGAAAAGCATTTAAAAATGACATATATATTTTAATAAGACCTTTTTTCCTTCTATGTATTTCAACTGCTGGGTCATCCGGCAAATCGCAATTTTTCTGTATGAAATTATGGTTCGGGGACAACATCGCGTTTACGGATTATGCGGCAATTTTTTACCTCAATTTTAAGGCCTGCGGATTATACGCCATTGCTATCTATACGAAAAAAAAAAACTACTGTAACTAATTATACAGGTAGTTCGTTTTCTGGTTGGTGTGTGGGCAGTACAACATGATGGTAAAATTGCCTAATGCGAAAAACCTCATTTCCTGTCGGTTACTACGAACCACGTAAAAATCACGAAACAGCATTTACCGCCAAGTTTACAAGAGTTCACATAACAGTTCACATTTTTAATTTGTTCACATCACTGCAATGGAGCAGAGCAATACGCAGACTGGTTAAAATGAAATGAAAGGAAATATGAACCTGTTTTGATAAAAATCTACAGATGCTTTATGATACGGATGTATGTAGCACTCTTACTGACACATCATACTGTGTGTGGCAACACTCGAATTCCATATGACATCAAGGGAGCTAATGATTAAACTGGAAGTGAAGAGGAAGCAAGCCAAATGAAAAATACGCAACTGTTTATGAAAACTGCAACACTAAGACCGACTGCTGGTATTAAATTGAAACTTACAGGATATGTACAACAGGTGGGGACATGCAAATGATTAAAATTTCAGTGAAAATGCACATACGATTTCGGAGCAGCGCTCTCTGAACTATCTAGTCTTGGGTATAACGAGCTGGCTAAAACGAGATGTTGCAATCAGTGAAGAACCGAAATTGAGTCAGAAGGATGTTTCTTGTGCCTCACTATGTCCCATCGCCAAAGAAGGTCGTGTTATAAACACTTGACGGACTTTGACCGAGGAAGGACTGTTGGGATGAGAGAAACTGGATTTTTCTACTGGAAAATTACCACTCGTACGGTACAAAACTCCATTACGGTGAGGCGAACGTGCCATCAGTAGACAGACGAGGTTCGGACGCACAAAACTCCAGGAAATGCGCCACAAAACCACAGGATTGCACGAGATGACAGACACCTCTACCGCATGACAGTGACTGATCGCACAGCGAAATCCACGGTGTTAGCGCAGCAGTAGCGCACATGTCAGACTCGTTCTCCAGCACAGTTCTACGTCGTATGCTTAACAGAGAACAAATTGCCAACAGCCGATTGCTGCGCAATCGTTTGACCCTCAACTGCAGGCGCCTCAAGCTGCAAGTGTCCTAAGCACAGACATTGGCGCGCTGATTGGGAACAGGTCGTCTTTTCTGGCTAGTTACAATTAAGCCTGATGCAGCATGGTGGATGCATGGGTGTTCGAAGATATCGTGCCGAGCAGCACCGAGCAGATAGCATTTTGTAGCGACGTACCGACACAACATCAAACGTCGTGGTTTAGGACGCCATTGGGTACGATTCGCGAACTCGCCTGGTACGAATTGAGGAAAATCTCAACAGCCAGCGATACATCAAAGATGATTTAGAGCCAGAGGTGATACCCTTCTTTCAGAGTTGTCCTGGCGCTATATTTCGAGTATGCTCGGCCATATATGGCCCGGAATGTTCAAGATTTCTTCCATACCGTTTCTTCCCTGCCCTGCACGTTCGCTGGATATGTCCCTCATCGAACATGTCTGGGACATGGTAGCTAAACGACTGGCCCGTAAGGCGCCTCCGTCAATCACCAGAAATGAACTCTGGTCACGCTTAGAAGCAGCCTGGCAGGATATTCCACAGAACGATATCAAAAATCTCTTCCATTCAATGGCACGGCTTGCAGAGGTTGTTTTGTTCCACTAGGAGGCTTCACAGGATACTGAGTTTTGAAAACAAAATAATCTTGTTTAGCTTTACAAATGTAATCACATATCTCCTGTAACACGAGGAATCTGTGATATAAATTTCATTTGGATAGCACGGTTATTTCTTGGTGTTGCAGTTTGCCCAAACAGGAGTGTATTTTGTAAGGTAATGCACAATGCCAATATTTAGTAAATATACAATGAACACAATGCTGGTAAGGGCCAAAAAATAAATGCATATTTATCAAACACAATATTCAGTCAAGGGCATTACAATAAACAAAGTGGCGCAGTGGTCAAAATTCTGGATCCCAACCATTCGTTTGCGGAAGGTCCTGTTCGAATACCTCTGACGCAGGGATGTTGTGTTTGTCTTGCGGAACTGTTTCTCTCCCTCTTCAATGGAACCAATGCTCCTAAATTAGGGACGGGAGACTGCTGATGTAAAACCATGTAGTTGCTCACGGCGGCCGTTAAACCCCAATTCGAAAAAAATCATATAAATCTTCGTTCAATAAAACGCAAAAAATTCTATCATGATAGAAATACTTGCCTCGGCTTTTGAAAACATCAACTGAGCTATGTTTTTACTTTACTGACGAAAACGAATGCGATACAAAATTTCAGAAACAATGCGACTGTGCTCTATCTTTTGCATAACTCAATGCACAGAGAAAGGAAATTCCTGGATACTGTTGGGTTTTCAGAAACGTTATGACGTATTTTAGCTATGGTTTGCAAAGGTCATTTATTGATAGAAAGAACAAAGATCAATCAATGATATAATGCCCGTTTTGTTCGATAACCTTTTGCCATCTTTCAGTGAGCTGCAGAATGCCTCGTTCATAGAAGGACCTGTCTTTCGTGGCGAAAAACTATACAAGGTGCTGATTTACAGCCTCATCTGAATTGAACGTTATACCACGCAAGGACTGTTGAAGAGAGCGAAACAAGTGGAAGTCTGACGGCGCACGGTCAGGCGAGTATGCTGGGTGGGGCAACACATCCCACCCAAGCACCAACAATTTTTGGCGGGTGATCAAACTTGCGTGTGGTCTCGCATTGTCGTGATGGAACACAACACCTTTACGATTTCTGGATGATTGATTCGTTCAAACTGTCGAATTGCCGAAAGTACACATTCGAATTGATTGTTTGATTCCGCGGTAGGAGCTCGAAAAGCACGACACCTTTAAAGTCCCACCACACTGAGACCAGAACCTTCCGCTGATGAATGTCTGCTTTGGATGTCGTTTGAGGAGAAGCAGCACGTCGGGACTAAGATCGTTTGCACAGCGCATCGTTGCACACAATCCCATTTCTGTCACCAGTTATCAGTCGCTTCAAAAAAGGATCGTTTTTCTCACGTTTAATGAGCATATCGCAGATGTTTATACGCTCCGTCAATTGAGCTTCTTTGAGTTCAGGAGGAACCAACACATCGTGCTTGCTTACGTATCCCAGCTTCTTCAGGTGGTCGTGAACACTTGAATGATGGATGTTCTATATGTCTGCAATCTCTCGTGTCGTGTAACATGGGTTTGACTCGATCAATGCCTTGATTTGGTCGTCATCAACCTCGGTTGGCCTTCCGAACCGAGAAGCATCGTTGAGGTCAAAATCACCAGCACGGAATTTTGCAAACCACCGCTGGCACTGTCGTTCTTGTAGAGCATTTTCACCGTACACTTAAAGCAACTTTTCACAAGCTTGACGCGCTTTCTTCCCTTTACGGAAGTAAAAAAGTAAAATATGGCGAAAATGCACAGTTTGGTCTTCCAACTTCAACTTGATGTCAAATCTCCGCAAATCAACCAAATCACTCACTATTTGTTTTCGACTGCAGCTAGAACTGACACCTGTCGAATGCCATAGCGATAACAGAGCTGCGCATGCCTCTAGTACTTCCAAAACCTCCCAACCGCCATCGGGTGCCAAAATATATCATGACTGTATTGACAACCCAATAAATTCACTATTTCGGAATACGCGACATTATTTCTTACAAGGTGTCGACACTATCCTGAAAACTGTTATAAAAATCTGGTTTATTAGATATTGTCCGATAAAAACCTCAAAACTAACAACTGCGCATTTGCTCAAATTTTTGACAAACACACATCATTTTTTAAAAATTGATGCGTTACTGCTTATTTAAGAAGCTATACCTCCTGTAAGAAGCTATACGTCCTGTAATAAACTGTAAATAACCGACGGGCGTAGATAAGTTTCCATAAAACTCTTAAAACTGCACTGATTGATTCTTGTATGTTAATAAATAATTGATTTCAATTAAATGCATACATAAGGACTTCTTTAAAACAGCTCAACCAATCTCGACTACACTAGCATTTATGAGCCGTGAAAATGCTTTTGTTTTGTACAATATTCAGTGTTCTTCCGGAAATATTATTTTCAAAGTAAAAAGAAAATGTTAGTTAAATTCACTTGGTATGATTTACAACCTGTTTCAACGACATTTAAATATCCATTTCAGGTTCATATTCACGTTAAGTGTATTTCGTAACTAATTTCATTAAACCTGCTCCATTATGTGACACAAGTACAATGTTTTTACTTTTCAAGCTGCAACTAGACATTAAGGTATGACACACCCCGTTCTAAGCGCACTGTCAAATTTTCTTGTAATTTCATTACAGATGTTCCATTTCAAATGTTGAACATGATATTCCCCTGTGATTTTCTATTCTTTTGTACTTCAAAACGAACGTCTGGAACGTAAAGCAGTCTATTTTAAGAGGATGTGGAAATAATAGGGAGAAATTGAAAGCTATGTGAAGCAAAAAGCAAATAAAAATGTTCGAAAAACATAATTGTAACGATATTTAAAATATATGTTTACGGTTCATATTCATGTCAGGGTATTCCGGATCTAATTTCGTTAAAGCTTTTCCTAGCTGTGTCGCCAGTTTAATGTTCTAATTCCCCGAGCTGTACTTAAAGGTTCAATACACGTAGTTCTAAATATTCCTTTATGGGATTGTATTATTTTAAAATGTTCTCGTGATTTCATTCTCTATTTCAAAGTGGTAGGCATGACCTTCCCGTGAGACGTGCTAGAAGCTGAAGGGTATAGAAGCAAAAACAAACGTTTCGGAAAACATTAAGTTTAAACACCATGAAACAAGTTAGTGAAGTCTGTAAGTAAAATATAGCAAAACATTGAGGCGTAGTGAAAGGAATAAAAAGTTAAAAACATTAATGATGAAAGGCATCAAGTCAAGAAGACCGAAGAGAAATATCGCTGAGAGTTGGACTGGTGAAATGTGAAAGAGAAGTTTAAATCGGAGTGTGATGCAACAGCGTTTGCGTACAAAGCGGCAGATTTCTGATTCCGTTTGGTAGAGAACATAGAATTCCGAGAGGACTACTTACCCGAGTGACAGCAGCTTTCATTGACAGTCATCTCAGATGAAATTTCGTTTAGACGAATTCAAACAGAAGTGCTTTCCACTCGAATTCAAACCTAAGAAAAAAGAAGAAAGCTTTTTCAAGACTTACATCAACAGTAATCCCTGGGGAAGGAAATGCCATGTACTGGGGAGACAGACTTGGGAAGAATCTGTAGAATTCAGCGCTGTCTTTGTACCACTTGATCGAATACAGCTTCTCCTTTCCCAAATCGTAGAGGCAGGTGAGGTAAGCGGAATCCCCCGGTACCAGCAGTGATGGAACTTCGAATCGAGTTATCTTCAACCCCAGAGTGATGGGAACAGCTGATAAAAGAAAAAAGGGAAATCAGTAGTTTTCCGAAAGGTATGGCACTCAAAATGAAAGCCATCGTGAAATTCACAATATTACATATATTATTCCAATCGCAGTACCGGACACAAATGTGCAAATGCGTTTACTTAATATCGTGAAGTATATTAACCATCTTATTATTCAGTCAATCAACTGTGTAATTATTATATCCTATTGTACTAAGAGAAGCCAAAGATAGTATATATATTACAGCTGATTCTATTTATTTTTAGCGGGAAAAAGTACTGTACACAAAAGTATAGCGATATTACAAGCTTTTTTTATATCAGCTTATCCAATGCATTTTTTATTGGAGGTTTAACGACCACCGTGAGCAACTCAATGGGCTATAAGCAATCGCCCGTCCCTAATTTAGGGTCACTGGTTCCAGGGAAGGGAGAGAGCCAGTGCCGTAAGACATACACAACATCCATGCCTCACCGGGATTCGAACCCGGACCCCTTTCGGACGAATGATCAGAGGCCATCGCTTAGTTTCAATATTCGCTTTTATTCACGTAAAACAATTACAACAGAACATCCCAACCTCACACGCAGTGTGAGAGAAGGGGAGAAATAAAACAAAATGTAGATATTTACAATGAAATGATAAATGTACAGATGAGCAATGACAGGCATTGCATTATTTGCTGTAAACAGCAGTAGCTCTGGGATAAATGTTCATCGAAGTCTTGGAACATCACTGGAGCGAAAAAATTTACAGAAAAAAAATCTGTGCAGTTCTAGTGACATGGGAATCACTGGTGGCAGAGAGTCACTGTGCGGATGAAGAGAACTGTGTACAAAAGGTGACATCAGCAGGAAGCAAACACAATCCAGTTCCAGGAGAAAACATGGTGAGGGAACAGTAAAAATTGAAAGTTCCGACGTAGGTTTATTAAAACAGCAGATGAACAGTCTGGGCACTAGAAAACTGAAACCAGGGACGACACGGCGACCATGTTGTGAAGAAGGCAGGTACCGTGCCGTATCTTTCGCCAAGGAATATTCCAGGGTGAGTCTGGCTTTAACCCTGTTGCGGTAGTGTGCAACCAAGGAGGTAGAGAATGTGATAGGATCTGGATCTTGTAACTGTAGCAGGTGAGAGAAAATAATATATTTAGCTAGAATAAATAAATACGAACAAACTGGTAAAATAGAGCAGAAACTTGTAGAACTGTGGCCGAGGAAACGATAATCTTCTAGGGTGAGATCACTGGTACAAGAAGGATGTGCAAGTTGGAACATACTGTGAAATAGTGGGAGCAGCGTCGGACAGTAAACAAACATGTGTAAGACGTCTCCAACGACGTTACAAAAAGGACAGAGATCTGATGATACTATATTTCTCCGGAACAAAGTCGAAGGGACAGGCAGTCGATTGTGCAAAAACCTCCAATGCACATTAAGTTCTGAGGAGAGGGCCGGTGAATGTTGGGCAGTAGACCAGACTGAGGTTAGTGCAAAATAAGGAACAGAGGGAATAGGGCAAGGTACCGCAGAAGAAGAACGGAGAAAACGGTACAGGGTGCGGGTGGAAAGACTGTGGAGAGGGAGGAGATCACCGGGAAAAGGGAAGGAAGAACGGAAAAGGGAGAGAGGCAGAGGAAACGGAAAGGAGGCCAGAGGAATCGACTAGGGAAGTAAAAAGTGATTGAAGAGCATGTTTAAGTTGGAGGAAGTTATCAGAGAGTTCGGGCGAGGGTGGTAGGGTGGGAAAAAGTTCGGAAACGGGTTTCCATGAAAAATCGGGGAGGACCAGTTGGGAAACGGAGACTACACCAGCGTGTAGCCATGCGGGGAAAAAGAAAAAGTTGGCAGTAGGGGGTGGAGGACGGAGGAGAAAAAAGAGGCTCGGAAAGAAGATCAAGAGTGGAAGAGGGGGGTTGACGAATGAGCGGTAAAGAACGAAGGAACTGAACAGCTTCATGGTAGACTAGAGGAAAACGGGGGGGAATGACAGTGTGAATATCCATCTTGAGAAGAAGATGGACGGTAAGGCAAGGATTAAGGGGGGAAGTCAGAACATTAAGCAGAAGAATGGAAGCGGAAGAGTCTGGTTGAACTGTCAAACGGAGGAAATTGAAAATTCTTACAGCTTTATAACGTACGGTAATCTCTGGCATATTGAGGCCACCACAAGTCGAAGGTAGAGACAATACTGAGGAAGATAACCAATGAGTAGATGACCAAACAATGCTGAGCATTGCTGATGTTGTTGCAGTTTGAACGTAGGCTGGTGGCGGTTGTGCAATCCAGGAATGATAAACTAACGAGAGGATGTGGGTGCCAGAAAGCCGTGCACGACTGTGGTAGGTCAAACAGCACTTGAGCTTGGACCAGTAAGCAGCGGTGTGACGTAGTTTCCTGACGAGGGGTCTCCAGGTGGCAGCCGCTGCTGAGACCCGGCTGCCAATGTGCACCCCAAGTATCTTTTGACTGGTGGAAGTCCAATGAGTGCCCCACGGTGTATCGGGGCGATGTCTCCAGGAGCCACACCACAAGCCTGTACACTTTGAAAGGTTTAACGAAGCGCCGGAAGCCGCAGCATACACTTGATACCATGCAAGAACAATTGTGAATTGCCATTCTTCTCGGATGAGAACTGTGATATCATCGGCGTAGGCAGTAAGAACGATAGAATGGTGCCTGGTGCTATGCCGAATGGTGGAGGGGGAGGTTGTAGAAGAGAACGGATAGAGCAAAGAAAAGGCTCAAAGACTAAAGAGAAAAGTTGTCCGGAAAGAGGACATCCTTGACGGATGCCCTTACGAAACGGAATGGGGGCTGTAAGGAAGGAGGCCGTCCGGATATGGACAACTGAGTCCTGGTACAGGGCAAGGAGGGCTGTGATGAAGACAGATGGGAAACCGAAGGCAGAGAGCACAGAGGCAAGCCACTGATGACTCACGTTATCAAAGGCCTGCCTCTGATCAAGATTGAGGAAGGCTAAAGGTTCGGAGGAAAGGTGGGCAAGGCAATATGAGTCACGGAGGAGATTAATATTAGTATGAATGCTTCGGCCAGGGATGGTGTACGTTTGGTCGGGATGTATGACGGTGGGAAGGATAGGGTTCAATCGAAGAGAGTATTTTAGTATAAATCTTGTAGTCAACATTAAGGATGGATATAGGACGCCAGTTATCCAACTCCAGCAGACACCCCTTCTTTGGAAGAAGAATGATGTGAGCTAGAGTAAAAGCGGGGGGAAGAACAGATAAGGAAAAAGCAGCTGTAAAGCAAGGCAATAGGAGAGGGTGTAAGAAAGAGGAAAACGTACGAAAGAAATTAACTGTCAACCCGTCAGGACCAGGTGACGAGTGACAGTTAAGTAAGGCAAGTGACTGTACGACTTCTGCTGGGGTGATAGGCATAGAAAGAGATGTAACAAGATGCGATGGAATATGTGGTAAGGCACGAAGAATCGAATCAGCATGCGGAGAACTTGACTGGAACTGAGCAAAACGTGACTGGAAATATGTTCTAACACCGGAGCAAATGAGAGTGGGGTCATTAGTAACAGTTCCATCGGGTAACTTCAGATTACGGAGGTGATGAGCAGAACGTTTGTGGAATTCCAGTTGTTGAACCTGTTCATATTCCAGTTGTTGAACCTGTTCATATTCCAGTTGTTGAACCTGGCTGGAGATAAAGGAGCTTGAGGCGGTGAAGAGCTTGTTGGGAGACAGGAAGTAGCAAGGCACGAAGTTCAGCTTGGTAATGAGAAAACAGCGGAGAATCAAGATCTAGGGTGGAAAAAATCGAGCGTGCAGCATCAATCTTCATAGAGGCGGTGGTACGTTTTTCGTGGGAATATTGCTTGGTATAAAGAAGAATTTGGGATTTGACATTTAACCAGTGTTGCAAAGGACAAGAAGCAAAAGGGAGCGTATATAAGGCTTGTTGGAGCTGCGATTGGATGGAATTTACGTAAGTTGAATCAAGTAAAAGATCATCATCAAGGGTCCAAGTACGGTAGTATTGCCGAGGAGATGGACCGGTGTGAAGACACATTACGACACAGCTGTGGTCGGAAGAAACTGTCGGTGTGTGAGAAAGGGAGAGAACTGAAGGAAGAAGAATTGAAGAAACATAAAACCGGTCAAGTCGGGCAGTTGTAGGGGAGGAAGTGGAGTAGGAGCGCCAGGTGTACGAACGAAGAAATGGGTGCAGGTGTCGAAAAGCATCTTGGAGTTGTAGCTGGTTGATGGCTGTAGACAGTGCTCTGGTAAGAAAAATACCTGGTATCCGTGGAACCGTCCGATCTGTCGAGGGATGGGTCAAGGGTGCAGTTAAAATCACCACCTAAGATGACAATATCAGTGGCCGGAAGACCTTGAACATAGGAAACAAAATGCTCAAAAGACAGTCTGCATACTGTTGATTGCCGGAAACATAGATGTTGAAGATATGGTATCGGAAGTTGTGAAGTCGGAAAGACAGAAGCTGCAGGAGGTCACGATAAATCGGTTTGACCGTGATATCAGTAATGAAGGATCGAAGACGAAAATTGATGGCCACCGCAAGTCCTGCGTGAAGACTAAGTCGATGGGCATGGTAGAATTGAAATGGCCAGGTTCGCCACCGGTGGTATGAGGTGTTGGGATGGCAGTTAGTCTCCTGTAGCAATAATATATCCGCATCATGCGGTGTAATGTCTTCAAACACTAACGCATTGGTAGGAGGGACGGAGCATCCCTTACAGTTGAAAGAAAGTAATTTTAACTTGAAAGAGGTTGTAGTGGTTGAATATTACTATCAGCACTTTTGTGAAGACTGGTTACACGTTTCTTTAAGTTAGCTGTCTGCGCATTAGTGACTGTGTTAATTTTTGGCAAAAGAGCAAGTAGATTCTGAAGTTGGGTGATAATAGTGGGAAGCTGAGCATTACGTGATTGAACGCAGTCTAGCTGCTTGAGAGGACGTGACGGTTGATTGAGTATAATGAGAGCAAGATCAGAGGGCGCCAGCGGCCCGTCTAATGCAGGGAAAGCTTCCAGATAATCAGCGAAAGCTTTTGATCCAACAATTTTGGAACAGCTGGGGACTTAAGAGATGTAGGAACTGCTGTTGGAGAGAAAGACTGTCGAATTGGCGAACGGGAACAAGAGCAGCGTGGAGAAGACGGCACTGGCGAGATGGAACTCTGTCTGGTACGTTTCAACGTGGGAACGCCGGGAGAAGCTGGTGGGTGTGGGACAGTTAGATCTGACTCCACATTAGGGGATCCAAGGGAAGAAGATGAAGCAACACGACGGACGGGTTGCCATTCCTTTTCTGAGATAATACCCTCCGAAGAACGTAGAGGTACCACAGCAGCAAGTGGGCCCAACGATGGAGAGGTGGCCAAAGTACCTGTAGTAGATATCGAAGACTTGGAGACTGATGATGAATCATCACTTGCTGGGGAGAATCATCTGGAACAACAGTAGAAGGGATCAAGGACGTCTGTGGAGCCGAACTTGGTGTGGCCAGAGAAACTGATGTTGGAGCCGAACTTGGTGTGGCCAGAGAAACTGGTGTTGAGGCTGGGGTGTTGACTTTGGGTGGTATGGAAATAGGGGGCTTGGCAGATACATGTGGACAACGTGATTGGATGTGGCCATATGCCTTGCATTTAAAACAATGCGAGGCAGTAACGATATCGATCCGGAAAATCTGCTTCCCTACAACCACAGTGAGGTCAGTAGGGCAATCAGCAATGGCATCTTCAGTAGGAAACAGGATCCTTGCTTGGCGACGCAGACCTAAGATGTTCCTGTCATCTGGGTCTGTTGGTGCGGAAGACAGAGTGGAAATGGATCCAACTACTTTTCCACAACGGGAAAGGGCCGCCATTAAGTAATGGTCCTTGATTTCTGGTGGTACGGGGTAGCACGTAACAAGTACGGGGCGCTGCGTGAGCGGGACTCCCAGTAAGGTATGATCCCCAACATGCAGTCCGTCAGATAAGACGCGCTCCACAAACTCTGGCTTCGCAAAATAGATGAGAACAGTCCTAGGCTTCCTCGCCATATGGGTGATCGCTCCCTTAGGGAGGATTTGGCGGACGGCTAAGGAGTATTTCTTAAGGCTGGTGTCCGGGAGGGCATCAAAACATATGCCAAGTTTCTGTGTGCGTAAAACCTCCTGCCCAGCAGCTGAAGTTTCCGGAATTTCGATGCGTAATTTCTTGTTGTCTCTAGTGACAATCATATCAAGAGGCGTTGTACATGGATTCTTCGCTGTAGAGGAAGAAGAACTGGTACCCTTCACAACGGAAGCATAAGGTAGAGTTGCCGTAGGAATGGGCGGAGATGGGGAAGGTCGAGACGCAGTGCTCGCAGGAGCAGATGAAGTACCAGAGGCAACGGATACTGAAGAAGTTAATGACGTCACAGTGGTGGAAAATGTCGGGAAATCAACATCCATAAAGTTGGAAGAAGAAGTGGTAACATCAGATAACGCGGCTTGGAAACCAGCTGCGTGTGGTAGTGACGATGACCGAACGTGGCCAGGTGGGGGCGGAGCTTTGCTATCAAGCTTCAGACCCGGCCTATCAGATGCGGTCGCCGCCATTTGCAATGGCTGGCTTGCTAAACCCGACCCTGGGCAAAGCCAGGACGGAAAAAGAGTTAGTACAAGTAAAGTTTTACTTACAGGACGTCAAAGTCGGACTCAATCGACACAGGAGACGTTCACAACACAGGAGATACACAAAATGACGGCACACACACAAAAGAACACCAATAAACGCAGGTCAAACACGGAGCACAGGTCAACACAACCTTTACAAGGCCATCGCTTAGACCACTGCGCCACCGGGGCGGCAACCAATGCATTTTAAGTACATGTTCTTATATTGGCCCACTGCTTGACTATCCAAAATATTTCACTCCTTTTAAAGACCATTCCAATTACCTGAGAGCCGCCCCCGGTGACGCAGTGGTCTAAACCATGACCTCTGATCATTCATCCACAAGGGGTACGGGTTCGAATCCTGGTTAGACATGGATGTTGTGTTTGTCTTATGGCACTGGCTCTCCCCTTTCCCTGGAAACAGTGACCCTAAATTAGGGACGGGCGACTGCTTATAGCCCATTCAGTTGCTCACGGTGGTCGTTAAACCTCCAATAAAAAAAATTACCTGAGTGGTGGATTGTACGTATTTCAGTCTTGCAACTAATTCACTGTATTATCACTATATTTCATTTTAAAGTTCAACTGCACTTAACAATAAATGTTTCATAAAAAGTTCCCGAGGAACGAAAACCATTAGATTGACATATTTTACAGCTCATTAGTCTCGTACGTTATTTTAAAACAATACGAACTTTCAACGATGCAAATTATATTTCTACCTAAGGTTTAACGATGCAAATTATATTTCTACCTATAGATTTTTAAATTTATTTGATAGATATTCTGCAATTTTTTCTGACACTCATTATTACACACGTTATACATTTTCTGACACACGTTTTTCAGTCCATAACATCATGACCACATACCTACTACAATGTTGAGTCATGTTCGACTACGAAGATCGCTTGAACCAGGCATGGTATCGACACCACTAGACCCCTGAAATTGTTGTCATAAACTCAATAAAAAAACGGAAAACCTGAAAGGAGTCGAGCTAGGAATTTTATTTTTACAAGATATGCTAATCAATCAATATTGCAGAAATTATTAGCATTTCGGAGTCATAGGTGCAGGCATACCGCATCTAGGCAAATCAGATCGCGCAAAGTCACAGACCGGAAACCTGGCGGGGTTTTTTTTGGTTATGAGTGCCGCGTGGCTCGGTCGGCCTGTTAAGCTTGGTCAGCAGTGGCTGAAGTTATCTCGACGTCGTATAATACAGTTGTACAGTCATATCACCGAGTTCAACAGATCTCGCATTATTGGCATGAGAGACTTGCAATGCTTCCCTCCGGGAGATTGCTGGCCGTGTGGGGCGCAGTGTGCCCGTCGTGGCAAGAGTGTGCAGGAAATGATACGGAGAAGAGCATAGGACACGAGGATAAGCTCGTCGTGCACAGACAAATCCGATGGACAACCGTAATCCCATGAATGAAATGACCGTTCTGCATCACCAATGGTGTTGGTGCAGCAGTGGTGACCTGTGACTCATTCTCCTATGGCAGCTCCAACAGAACGTCGCCAGGTATTACAGTTCGGGCTGAAAGCTTGTTTGTCCCCTTCAGGCTACCTATGACACCGCAGCAACAGACTGCTAAGCTGCAATAGTGCATCAAACGAAGGGTGTGGCGTGACGAAGTGCACCAGATCGTGTTCTCGGACGAAACACGTTTCCGTTTAGGTAAAAATGATGGCGACCTATGCGTCCGCCGACGACAGGAGGAGAGGAGTCGGGAACAACGAATTCAAAAATGTATAGCCCATCAACACGAGACATTATTGTCTGATGTACTATCGGGTATCAAAGCAGATCCCGTCTCGTGACAGTCAGTACCGCCCTAACAAGTGTCCGTTACGTCAACGACATTCTACCGTCGGTCGTTCTTCCGTATTTGCAGGGCGTCCCAGGTGACATATTTCAGCAGGAGAATGGCACACTGCATGTTGAAGCAACAACACAGCGGTGACGACCTTCCACTTCTGCCGTGGACGACTAGATCGCCGGATTTATCACCATAGGAAATTTCTGAGACGTACTATCGTCCACCAGCAACTCATGATCAACTTTGGACTCTGGTCAATACAGCCAGAGTGGATATTCCACAGGACATCATTCTCACATTTTTTTGGTGTATCAGCGCGTACAGCAGGAAATACAAGCCAGAGGTGGCCACAAGGATTCACACCTTGTAGTTATGACATCGTGATGATACGTATCAGGCGGCCATCCGCAACTGGTATATATGATATCGACATGCTAATCCTCTGTTCTGTACTGCTTAATGACCATATCGTGTAAAAATCAAAGTTGTAGCTGGACTCCTTTTGATGTTCTGTTTTTTTATGAACATGAGTGTATATATTCCGTATCAGCCGGACAGAACAACGCTTTTGGAGTTCTGTGTCGAAGCGAGACACTGGTGTGGATCAGCAAATGCTGTGTTCCACTGCATCCCGCAAATACTCAATGCGATTTAATTCGGGGATAGTGATGGCCAGGGGAGCACACAAAATGCTGGCACATCATTGCAAGAACTTTTACAAGAAGACATTAATGCAAAAATGTAACACGACATGTTTAAGGAGTTGTTTGCATTCCTTGGAACGAGTATCCAAGCCCAGCACAGAGTATCTGAAAAATCTCGCGATGTGAAGTGATTCCGCAGTAGGGAACGCGCAGACTCGGAGAGAAGCATACTGGAAATGCACAGGGGTGCTGGAACGAGGTTATTTCCAGAAGCGCCAGTGAAGGCAGAACGAAGGGTGAATACCGTGGTGGTTGGCCGTGTTGCTAAATGCTGAGAGGGAATACACCGAGGCAACGAAGGGACAAATAAATTGTGAGATTCAATATAATATGATCAAGCTTAATGAAGACGTCGTCTAATTTGCGGCACAGGAATATCTTGCCTCCCTGTAACAGATTATGTAAACATTCGGAACAGCTGGAGAGTAGAACCTACAAAGGATCTAAGAAGCAGGTTTCCTGCAATTATTCTCGAAATATCCGTGCTCATGAATGCAGGCCTTAATACGTGGTCGCTGTCTTGCTGAAAGAGTCCAGTGGCATTCTAATGCATGGGCACTATGATTGGCAGCGCTCTGTTAATTCTAAGGATAGGATATGGCGGGAATGTTATGCTGAGAGAGAATGTGTGGACCTAGTGATGCCGATGAAAACAATACCGATGCAATAATATACTGCTTCACATCTTGTTCTGTCCGATCGCGCAGGCTGGTTGCAGTTGTGCGTGGCCTGGAGTTCCGCTCTGTGCGTCTGAAGGTTTGAGGTGAAACCTTGGCTGACCAGAAGAGAAAACGCTTTTTTAATCATCCAGTATCAAATCAATGTGCTTCGGTGGCCACTTCAGATTGATATACGTCGGTGACGGTCTGTAGACAAGTAAACAAGGACGCACGTACTGAAAACTGACTTCTTAGAGCCATCTGAAAGAGCTTTAGTTGATTGTGTGTCCCGAAAAAAGTTTCTCTGTCCGTCCATGTATCGTTTATTGAAGGATCAGAAACCGTCCGTTGTCCCGGATAGCACGTGAAAGCCGGCGTTCACCTCAAATGTCAGCCATTGATTTTTTCACTTTCCGGCACTTTGGGTGAATGTTCTTCCCTTTATGGGCCATTTTTGCCACATCTTCACTATAGAGGCATCCCAACGCCAAACAATGTACTCAGTAATTGAAAAATGGTACCCGTCGCGCCGATAACAATTACTCGTTCAAATTGACAAGTTTTACCCTTTTCTACTTGCATGGTGAACTGAAAACCTAGTTAGTACCGTCTACATACAGGGTGATGACTAAAGTCCTAAGTCACCTCAATAACTTGGGAACAAAGACAGCTAGAGCTATGGAAGTAAGGTATGGTATAGTAAAACAACCATGCGCTATTGGATGAGAGTAACTGCAGCGCTCGTAGTGGCAAAATGTGGAAGTTAGCACTCCTATCTCTGAAACCATGAGAGATATGGGAAAGAGATGAATTAGAAATTTGTAGAGCTTCAACGAATTGGTAGGAAACGACATATGGTAGAAACGGCTGGGGTAAGTACAAGGCTGGAAACGCGAACTCGTGCGAAGCCGCTTCGCGTCGTTGTCGCGGTAACAGCCTAGCAGAGAGAAATGCATGACGTATGCGACCGCACGCCTGTTAGTGTCGTATGCGAATTATGGTGTGACATAACGCCTCACCTGCAGTATCAGGCGCGGCGTGGCAATGTATAAACGATCGTCGGTCAGGAGCTATGTCATTCGTAACGTGAGTATCGGGTAAAGAACGAGCATGGCAGGCTATTCGAATGAACAGTATTGCGAGATGGTACTGCTACATGGAGAATTCGGACGCAACGCGAGGGAAGCGTCACTCCAGTATGGCTTACGATTACCGACTCATCCATCGCCGACAGCGTGGACCATCAGTCGCGCGGGTCGACATCTACGAGAGACAGGCAGTATTGTAGCGCGTTCCCGTTCCGGCCGACCCACCGGAATGCGTAGGGATGTACAACCAGTAGATGTTCTGGCATACGTTTTGCCAACCCACATACCAGTACGAGGGAAGTCAGTATAGCATGTGGCTTATCACAATCCGGAACATTTTGCATCAGCATGGGGCCCACCCGTACCATACAGTACCGCTGTACGTACTGATGCCAGGGTATAACCAACGACGTCTAGATTGGTGCAATTTTGTAATGAACACCGTAGAAGAAAATGCGGCCTTTCTATCAAACATCCTTTGGACTGACGTGGCGCAGTTCACACGTGCAGGGGTGCTGAACAAACAATACACCCATTACTAGGCAGTTCAGAATCCATTTTTTACACGGGAAATGAGACATCAGGTGCACTGGTCGATCAGTGTCTGGTGTGGCATCTGGAAGGACCGACTTGTAGGGCCTGTGTTCTATGAGGGCGCATTAAATGGACGAAGATACCTGCAGCTGTTACAAAGCACATTACCTGGGGGCCAGATGATCTGTCTCTGCAAGATGTACGCTCATTATGGATTCAGCATGACGGCGCTCCGGCACATCAACCAACAGCGGTACAACACTTCCTGTCCGACACTTTTGCACAACAGATCATCGGTTATGGTGGTCCCGTAGCGTGGCCTCCACGATCCCCGGATCTAAATCCCATGGATTTCTTCCTCTGGGGTTACCTAAAGGATCACGTGCACAGGGTGAAACCGGCGAGTTTCCACGATCTCCGACTGCGTATCGTCTCTGCGTGTGAGAGCGTGGCACCTGTTATGCTGGCGAACGTACAACGGGAAGTTCCGTCTCGCATTCAAATGTGTATTGTGGCAGATGGTGGCTATATTGAACCCTATTTACGGTAAACGCAACGTTATGTAAGTACCGCTCTTGCATTAAATACGACCAATGTACTCCATTAGTATTCATGCCTGAGTATAATAAACTTTGTGTTTCCCTCACGTTTCCAGCCTTTTACTTACCCCCAGCCGTTTCTATCATATGTCATTTCCTACTAATTCGTTGATGCTCTACACGTTTCTAATTGATCTCTTTCCCGTATCTCTCATGATTTTCGAGATAGGAGTGCTAACTTCCACATTTTGCCACTAGGGGCGCTGCAATCACTCTCATCTGATACCGCATGGTTGTTTTAGTATACCATACCTTACTTCCACAGCTCTAGGTGTCTTTGTTCCCAAGTTATCGAGGTGGCTTAGGCATTTAGGAATCACCGTGTATATTCCACACTTGTTGACGAGGTCAATACAGTATGACATTCCGCAGCACACAGACTGCTGCTGCAGTGGAACTTTTCCTCCAGTGAAGATAGATGTGGTCATAATGAACTGACCCATGAGCGTAAGATGCAGGCATCTGCCAACGCTACAGGCATAATTATTATACACGGTCGAGTCACATTATTGTGACCACCAGCTAATATCCAGAGTAACCGCCATGTTCACCCTTTGACAGCAGCTAGACGGGCTGGGAGTGACTCAATACGGTGCTGGGAGGTGTTTGTTCGTATGTGGAGCCATTCTGATGGGCGATGGCAGTGCATCTGACAGCTGCTGGAAGGTTCGTGCTGCAGGATCGAGGTGGTCTCACAGATGCTTAACTGGGTTTACGTCTGGGGCATTAGGGGGCCAGGTAAATACCCTGAAGTCTTCATCGTACTCTTCCAACCACTCTCGGACATTTCTAATTGTGTGACACGTCTCATTGTCATGCTGGAAGATTACATCCGCCCCAAGGAAGACAACCAGCATGTATGGGTGTACGTGGTCTGCAAGAATGGATTCGTAAAAAATGCGGTCCATAGTGTCTTGCACAGGTATGGGTGGACTCAGATAATTCCACGAAAACTATCCGCAGACCATAACGCTGCCCCCACCAGCTTGTGTTCTTCCAGCAGTGGTTGAAGAGTGATTGTTCTCCGATGTTTCTCACCTTATACGCCAACGTCCATCCGTCCGATGAAACAGAAAACGTTACTCATCGGAAAAGGCAATCCTTTGACAATCAGCAGAGTTCCAATTTCAATACTTTCGTGCAAATGTAAGCCTTTTCAGCCGCTGCATCTTCGTTAGAATAGGTGCAGTGATCGTTCGTCTGCATCGAAGCCCTATACGCAGCAAGGTTCGCTGGATTGTTGTTTTAGACACACTTCCGTTAGACCCCTGGTTAATTCGGCCAGTGAGTTGCTCCACAGTATCGTGTCGATCGGTTCTCACGCACCTCCAATCCGACGTTTATTCGCAGGGTGCCATTTCTCCAATCAAGATAGACTTTAACCACAGCATCACACGAACAGTTCACAAACTGCGTTGTTTCAAAAATACCGCCACCTTTGGCCCGAAAGCCGATAATCATCCCTTTTTGCAAATCTGATAAATCGTTCCTCTTAGCCATGACAGCAACGAGAGATATGTTTTCAGATTGCCTACAACACACCTTATATATCCTCCAAGCCAGCTTACGACACGCACCTTGTTCATTGGCTACGCGCTGTTGACGTCAAAAGTAGAAGGTGGTCACAATAATGTGACTCGACTGTGTACTTATTTCTTGGCTGCAACGAAATTCTTAGTAAGAAATACGTAGGCTAACTGTAGCTGCCCTGTGTAGGAATGACAAAAAAACTGTAGTTTTGGCCACGCTACCTATTTACTTTAGTGAATAATTATAGTATTTTTTTAGATTGACAAGAGCTCGTAAAATTTTCATTTTGAAATTCGCAGGTAAGTTCTGCGCAGGTGATCTACATCAAAGTATGGATCGCTTTTTCATTTTCGTGTCCATAGAACAAACATTAGCTTCGTGCGTAATTTTAACTAATCCTAGAAAATACGAGTGTTGACTTTCGTTGTTATCCTAAAATTCTTATAAAATCGCTTACCTATATTCCTTCTCCTGGAAGCTGCCAGACTTGTGTCTAATTGAAAAATACATTATCTGCAGTTTTTATGTCTTCAGCATGTCTGTTCATCAGTTTAAAACTTGCATTGTGCATCATTCCACGCTTTTGAGAATTTATAGTTACGTTTGTTGTAACTCTGTTCAATGACAATTATTTTAATCAGTTCCTTTATTTCAATAAATCTGTACTCTTGCTTTCAGAGGAGTACTCCCCTGGAAAGAAGCAGAAGGTACGGGAGAGTTCAAAACAACAGCAGTAAACTGGCCACATCCACTGAGACAGTTATGATAAACGATTAATCAAAGTAAATGACTTCGTTACTAAACCGTTTTGAAGATTCCCAACTGAAGCAACTAGGGCACAAAAAAAGAGTTTTGCTGAAAACTAAGAAAAGCTCTCTAGGGAATATTAAGGGCTGATTGTTCAACTCTGAATGAAAAGTTAGAAAAAAAAAATTGTTTGAACTCGTATACGGGGACTGAAAAAATGAAACTCTGTCTAACCTGTATTAGAATATACGCAAATAAGTCACTACATTATGACCACCTACCTAAAAGCTGTTGGCCCCCTTTAGCCAGCAAAATAACGGCCTCTCGACGAGGCATCAATTCGAGGAGGTGGCGATAGGTATCTTGGGGTATTTGGTTCCATAAAGGCAACAGCAGGTCCTCCAGTTCCTTTACATTTCCGGGTGGTGCTGATTTAGCGCGAATCTGCTTTTCCAAGTCGAACCACAAATGTTCGATTAGGTTCATGTCAGGCAAATTTGGAGGCCAGGGCATTAACAGAAAGTCACCAGCATGTTCCTCGAACCACTCCTTGACGATTCTGGCAGTGTGGCATGACGTATTATCCAGTTGGTAATGACCATCACCAGCAAGGAACGCAGATGCCATGAATGGGTGAACTTGGTCCGCAACGATGTTCAGATACCTGACAGCTGATAGAAATCGTGCTATTGAGATAATGGGGCCTAAAGTGAACAAAGAAAACAACGCCCACAGCATAACACAGCCGCCGCCGGCCTGTTTGCGGCTAACAGTGCATCCAGGTGCTATAGCCTCCGTTGGTAATCGGCGTATTCGCGATCGGCCGTCTTCCTGATGCACCAGCAATCTTGATTCGTTAGACCAGGCCACTTTCTTCCAATCATACACGTTCCGGTTTAGATGATTTTGGGCCCATCTCATGCGTTATTGGCGATGACGTACTGTGAGCATAGGGACCTAGCTGGGTCTTCGGTTGCGCAGGCTCATGCGCAGAAGGTTGCGTATACTGCGTTCTATGACACATTGCCCTGATCACAACTGTTGTAGCTGCTGGTGATTTGTCGCACTGTGGCTCTGAGGTCCTTGTGAACAATGCGCGATAGTCTCCGCTCGCCTGTGGCATCAATGAGCTGGGAACGACTTTTCGTCGTTTGGCTATCTGTGCACCACTTTTGATAAGCACTCACTACAGCGGCACGTGATCGACCCACAAACCGCGCCGTTTCCGAGATCGTAGTTCCACAGCGCTGTACCATTAAAATTTGTTCTTTATTAAACTCCCATAAATCGGCAGCTTTTCCCATTCTGACTCCGAACACTCTACTAACCGAAAGCCGATCCTCGGGTTGTATATATACTGCACTGTGAGCTTCACCTGCGCCACCGTTCGGTCTCCAGGCGCGCTCATTTCTCTAGTCTGGGGAGGGGGGTAATGATGTAATGACCCATCGGTGTAATCTCGCACTATGTGTAAAATTCAGATGAAAACTATTTACGGATCAACAACTCTTCACAGATGTACCACTTATACGAGATGAAGTCAGTAAATAAGTCACAAACAGTTATTTAAAAAATACTAAGATACCTTTGCATATTTCCATATTTCTCAACATCATTTACGCCAATATTGATACAATTATCCCATGGTTTCATCAGTGCGTGGAAACGTATAGCGTAGAAATTTTGGGTCTGCTGTCTCAGCAACATCGGTACTTCACGCTCAACTTCTTCATCACCCACGAAACGTTTGCTGTCAAGGTGAGTTTAATCGGACCAAACAGGTCAAAGTAGTTCGGGACTAATTGGGGGCAGTGAGGCGGGTGTTCGAGATGTTTCCCGCCTAATTATTCAATTTTCTGGCGGGTTAATTGATCGAGCCGTGTGAGGTCTGACGTTGTCGTGATGGAGCAGAACTCCTCTAGTCAGAAAGCCTGGACGTTCTTTTTTCTTCGAATTGCATCCCGAAGCATCAATAGTATTCCACACCAGAATGTAGCATTCATATTCTCACCCCTGTTGAGAATATGAGAATTTATCGACCAGGTCGGTCTTCATCAGCTACGTTTGAGCATTCTTGAAAGAATTTATCGACCAGGTCGGTCTTCATCAGTAACGTTTGAGCATTCTTGAGAGAATTTATCGACCAAGTCGGTCTTCATCAGCAACGTTTGAGCATTCTTGAGAGAAGTTATCGACCAAGTCGGTCTTCATCAGCTACGTTTGAGCATTCTTGAGAGAAGTTATCGACCAGGTCGGTCTTCATCAGCAACGTTTGAGCATTCTTGAGAGAATTTATCGACCAGGTCGGTCTTCATCAGTAACGTTTGAGCATTCTTGAGAGAATTTATCGACCAAGTCGGTCTTCATCAGCAACGTTTGAGCATTCTTGAGAGAAGTTATCGACCAAGTCGGTCTTCATCAGCTACGTTTGAGCATTCTTGAGAGAAGTTATCGACCAGGTCGGTCTTCATCAGCAACGTTTGAGCATTCTTGAGAGAATTTATCGACCAAGTCGGTCTTCATCAGCTACGTTTGAGCATTCTTGAGAGAAGTTATCGACCTGGTCGGTCTTCATCAGCAACGTTTGAGCATTCTTGAGAGAATTTATCGACCAAGTCGGTCTTCATCAGCTACGTTTGAGCATTCTTGAAAGAATTTATCGACCAGGTCGGTCTTCATCAGTAACGTTTGAGCATTCTTGAGAGAATTTATCGACCAAGTCGGTCTTCATCAGCAACGTTTGAGCATTCTTGAAAGAATTTATCGACCAGGTCGGTATTCAGCAGCAACGTTTGAGCATTCTTGAGAAAATTTATCGACCAGGCGCATAGTGCTTTACGCTAAAAACATTTCTCACTGTAAACAGGAAACATTTTCACATGAATATTCTTTGTTCGAAATCCTTTCGCCCAAAGAAAAGGAACATCAGCACGCTGCTCTTTAGCCCTACACTCCTCGAGCGCAGTCGCCATTTATAATTTGAGCTGTGCATGCGCTTGAGATACCTAGCATCCTTTACATTTAAACTACAAGTTAGGAGGATTGTGCTGCCACTTAATAACACCTATACAAAGCTAATAACTACCATTATTTGCTATCCCACAACTGTTTGAGACTCATTTACTGACTTCTCTTCGTAAATAAAATATCAGTAGAAATATTCATGAGTGAATAACTTTTTCTGCCTCCTTGGCAGTTTACCTTTTCTGCCTACTTAAGTGCGTCGTTCTTCACAACATAAAACTGAATTGATTGCCATTAAACTTAAATTAAGTTTAATGGTGATGTAATTTAGTTTCGACACGCTGAATTCAATTTTGGAAACTCTAAAATCATAAACCACGAAATTATATTTGGTCTTGATGGTGTTCTAATATCAATTTATGTCCAGTTCATAGCATCACAGTTACGAATTTGGTTTAGCACTCAGAGGCATTGCGCAAACGCTTGAAGGTCGTGAGACTCTTAAAGTGTACAGAATTCAACACAAAACATTTTCTGGAAAACTAGTAATACGTTTAAAGATAAATAGCAGCACTACGTTCTTTGCTTTCAACTTGAAGTTAAATGAGATAGTCAAAAGAGATAGTCAAAGTGAGATAGTCAAAATTAAAATATCGGTTTCGAGAATTCTGGCAGTTAAATTTCAGCTGAGTCTCACTAACCCGAGGTACTGGGGTCAGGAACCAACTTAAATTAAGGGGGAATCATAAAATATAAAACTCAAAACGTAAGATATAAATGATTTAGAAAATATTTTTAAAAAATGGGAAAGAAATTAACAAAATAGTGAAAAATGCAATGTGTTATTAAAATTTACTTTGCAATTAACGACAGAAAAAATTTAGTGCTTTTTTTTTGTTCTTCCTGAACATCTTTTGTTGAGAGGACTTAAATTTTTGAAATAACTCTTACCACGTCATCATTTCCAGGATGACGATTTGAATTGCTTTTCCACGTACTAGAGGGTCGTTTATATTGCCATAGTTCCTTCGTCATGAGTGATTCTTCTTTTATTGTAGATAGGCATTTTCCGCTTCATCAGACACAAAATCCCCGTCACGTTCAACTATCGCAATGATTGATTCATATGTAACTTCATCATCGTAGTCAAGCCAGTCTGTTACGTAGTTTTTGTTTACCCTCAGCACCCCGGAAATATGATTAGGTTTCTGAGCACAGTTCCGTCGTTTTCCAGATTTTCATTATCATTTCCATTAATTTTTGATAATAGTACTTCCCTTTTCTTCTTCTCATTATCAGTCTTCCATATATAGCGTAGCTCAAAAGTCGGTTAAAATTGTAAAACTTATAACAAAAGAACAAATGCAAGTAATACAGTGCGTTTTGCACGAAAAGCATCAGCTAGTAGAGGGATTTTGTTTGGTAACAGAAATTTTTTTATTCCAACCAGTTTCTGACAGAGGAAGGTAACACTTCAAAAGTTTGTAAATACAGTAAAAATAAATGAAAATGCATATATTGCATAATTCGGGGACATCATCATAACAATAATTGTTGAACATATCCTCCACCACAAGGTATTATTACATCATTCAAGCATGTGACGACTCCAATAACCACCGAATTTAGCCCGCCCAGGTGTCTGTGCAACATTCTTCTCCACGAATGGCTTCCTTCAGTTGCGGCAGAGTGGATGGTATTGTCTGGTACACTCTGGATTTAAATAACCCATAGACAGAAGTTCGCGGGTGCCAGATATGAAGACCGAAGTGGTCACGGGATGCTACAGTGCCATCCGATTAGTCTTTCTGCACCAAAATGTGGTGACAAGAAAGTACTTTACTTGAGATGCAACGTGAGCTGGCGCGTCATCCTGCATAAGCATGAGCGTGTGCAGCAAATTTTATTCTTGAAAACATGGCATCCCGTTTTCATGCAGCACTTTCAAGCAGCTTTCGACATTTACTTAGCAAATCTTTTAGTCGTTTGTGGTGCACTGTTCCTCAAAGAAATAAGGCCGAAGAATGACTGATGCAGTGAGTACACCCCACACGGTAACTCGTGGTGAATGCAGTAGTTCCTCTGTGTAAGCATGTGGATTATCCTTTGTGCAAGCCCTGCAATTATGCGTGTTGACCGAACCATGTAACGAAAAATGAGTTTCGTCTGTCCACAACACATTTAAAAACGTCTAGGGACCATCAGTGATCTTTTCCAGAGCCCATTTGGTAGATTCCTCTGGTTGTGTAGTTTCCTTTAGTACCATCTGGTATAAAGTTTACAGTTTCTGGAGGTAAAAATTTAACACACCGTGAAGGATAAAATTTACTGATGCTCTCAGTATGCTCAAACATTCTACCGCTTGACTGTCACTGTTTGTTCCTCTAGTCCTTTGGTATAATAGTTCGTCCATTTGGAATGCAAAAGCATTCAAACGGGATTCTCTTAACTGTGGTTTGTTTCTGGCGTCAAGAGCGATCCAGGAAATATCCAATTTCCTCGAATCGTCACTCCAAACATTGAAAACTAGCACAGATAATAGGACCTCGAAGTTCTTTTAATATTTTCTGTGTTCTGATGTTTTACAAAGTTTCTGTAGCCGATTCTCCGTTTATATAAAACATTTGCACTAAAAAGGCTTTATCTGGCAAAGTTAACATCGTAGCAACAGTTCTGTTAAACAGCGTTTTCAATAATGAGACGGATGAAGGCAATTTGTGGATTATTAACAGCTGCATCTTATCACTTAGCGCTTTTAAAGGCATTGTATTTACAACTTTTTCATGGTTTGCATGGGTATAAAGTGATGCCACTCGTCACATTTCCGAACTAAAAATGTTTCGTTCCCAAACAAAATCTCCTAATTAGCTGCAGCTTTTTGTGCTAACCGAATGTAATACACCCGTTTTTTTTATTTTGTTAAACTATTTTGAAATCTAAACGTACTTGAGAGCTACTCGGTGCTTTTCCTCAATAGGCTATCTTCTTCCGAAAAGTTTCTGATCCTCCACTTCTAAATATTTGATCTATTTCTTTTCTAACCATTTACTATGATTTCTCCAACACCTTATTTATTCTCGGCCTTTTCACTATTTTTGCTAGTACCTATTGTCTTTAAAGCCTCGATTTTATCTTTCAAAGAAACATAATTATGCTTCCTTGAGCTACTTCTTTTTCAGATTAAATGATTAAAACTGTTCACATCAAAGTTCTGCCGACTGTATGTGGAGGGCCCTATATATAGTACTACATGTCTTCCGACCAATCAATCACAGATCAAATTTGTGCTTATCCTAGAGACAGCGAAACGAATTGCAATGCAGCAGTTTTGACCCTCAAATGTCATCAGGTTCTCACTCCAAAGGGGAGCAAAACCACGACGGTGGAATCATGATTTTCTTTGGAATGACCTCGGATTATCCTTTATTCAAATATATATTCTTCAACGTAGCTCCAAAGAGCTGAACGGAAGTTCCGTGGGAAGATGTATTTTGTGTTTGAATTTGCAAAGAAGTTTTAAAAGATATTATGAACATCTCAAACATTAGAAACACACGGTTGAAGTACTGATTTACACAACTCCTTACTGAATAAATACCAAGTTTATAAGAGTAACTAAGAAGTTATTAACATATCATATATTGTGCACTTCTGTAGTGTTGTTATGAAATTTGTAAGCACCCAATGAAATTAATGTTCGAAAATATTTTTCCATCTTATTCAGCTTTAAAGCATTCTTAAAATAGTTTTGTAGCTCAGGCATCTTACGATTTCAAAAATCTGGCAGTTCATAAAAATATTTTAATTCCTCAGACCGTGAATTTCACACAATTAAAAAACTACTTTACATTTTTAAATTTGGGTTCTGTTTCTCTGAATCTCCTTGAAGTTTGACATGAAGCAAATAAGAAAAAAAAATATACAAAAATAAAGTATCCGAAACAGCTAATCAAATTGCTGTAACTAATGAAAGAGTGAAAATCAAAAGTGTCTTGGTGTCTCCATGCGCCATTTTTAATCCCTGTTCCAACGACATTTTGTTTACATTGTATGCAAATCCTACTAAATTGCATTAATTTCGCTCTTGCTAACTTTTTCTAGGTACAGGTAATTCAGTTGGTCATTTACACGGAAACCTGTTTTTTTAAAAGCAATTTTTAGATTACGTTGAGCTTATTATCATATCAAAAACTTTCTTTGAAGCAGGTAAACGAAACAATCTTCCAAGGATTTCATCCAGATTTTGTAAAAATTCTACAAGATTTCCATAATTCGTAGGTAAACTTTACGGATGTTTTCATGTGAATGGCACTTAGCATCTCCAACGGAATGTTTTCGATTCAGGTAGACAAACGTTTTAATCTTTAGTGTCGTCTACAATTTCTACGTGTTTGAGCAAGTATCTTGAATTTTGTTTTCAGTTGCGCTTTCTTCTTCGTTCTTTAGAACACATTCTTCTATACCGTGTGCAAAATTTTTTGTCTTTCAGTTTAATTAAGAATTTCGTGCACGAAATTATCAAGAAGTGTTTTTATTTTCATGTCTCGGTATGCTTAACTTTATATTTATTCTATGCTTTGATCACATTCATGCAGAATTTAAAAATGTGCCTTTTACGTTCTCTTTAGTCGGTACCCTTCAGACACCATCCGTGTTTTCGAACAAAGCTGATGTGATATGCGCTGGCATAGGAACTAAATTTATTACTAAATCAACAACAACAAAAAACATCTCTAAGCAACAGGGATTGCTCTTCGAGACGGTTATAACGCTATTCATAAGTACGATTCTCGCAAAACGAGAGAAAGCATGTAGGTATAAATAAAGAATAAACGCGTGCGATGTCAGGATAAATACAGACGTTTTAAAGAAAGAAACGAGTAGCTGAAAGTGCATATTTACAAATAACGGTAACACAATAAAGACTGTTACAGTTTAATGCTGAAATTTTTTTTCATCCAATGTTTCGAATTAAAACATTCTTTACTTTGTGAGAATTTCTGTTTTCCACACTTGTAGCTTAACAAAAAATACATTTCCTTTCTCAAGTTACAGAAAAACTAAGAGATGACTTGTTACCAACAGGAAAAGCAAGATTTTACAGGAATTTTTTTTAATTGAGTAAGTTATAAGACCATTTAACTAAACAGCTTTTCCTTGTATGTTTCAAATTGCATGACAACATTTTTGATCAGCTATTCTTTCCTGGAGCAACGATAATTGCTGTAAGCTGCAATAGGACATGGTATATAAAATGCTTGTTGACTTATAGTTTAATCCAGTAAATTATCGCTGCTTCATCTCGTAGAAGAACAATAATATAAAGAATGTCGTTGACATACAGTTTAACGAGATAACTGTCACTTTTTTGTTTCATCAAAGCACAATAAGTAATGTGGTTGGCATACAGTTAACCTATCACTTCATCTCACGGAAAACCAAAAAATACTCTTGTTGCCATACAATTTAACACATTCACTAAAAAATACGAGTTAATTCATATTTTTCAATCTGGCACGGGACGCCACATAACAGAACATTCACGAAGCTCTCTTTTTTTACAACAATAATCTGTTTTTTTACGAGTTTTGGCGATGAATACATATTATAACTAGCTTTTACCCGCGACACCGTTTGACGAGTTCCAACTCGGAACATATTATCGCAGAATATATTATCATATGTAGTTTATAACGTACAAGTTCGTCCGCGCCGACATCTGATCCGTGTCCCCTCACTCCGGAGTAAGTCGCTCTCCCAACTGAGCTACACGGACATGTACTCTCACTGCTATCTTCCTTTATCTCATGTGCGTCCTGCGGTGCAGGCACGTCACATCTCCCCTCCCCGAAAGAGGGCCGGGGTCATGGCCCACGGGTAAGCCTGGACCATTTGTCGTTGCAGGCAGTCATCCTATGAGAAACATGCATTTGAGAAATCCCAGACAATTTAGTTTGCGGAACTTAACATCACACTGATCTATTTTTTCGAATCACTGAAGGACGGATTCACATTTTTCCTGTCTCGCCGTATGGAAAAAAACATCACATCATTGCGAGAAACGTAACAGCCGGGTCATCCTCGAAGTTCGGGCGCCAATATAAAGCACAAGTTTTTCCGCGCAGGGGATCGAAAACGGGTCCCCTCACTCCGGAGTAAGTCGCTCTCCCAACTGAGCTACACGTGCATTTGCTCTGCACTACGTGTCAGTTCGCTTGGCTGTGCCGGCGCGTCATGGTATTTTACTGATATCGAAGGGCGTTTCTTCTCCTTCTTCCCCTTTTACCCCGCCTGGCACCGGTGCGAGATTCGGCGGTGTTTTACATAAACGTTTGCTGTTCATCCCCAACTTTTTCATACCATATTAATATACACTGAAGAGCCATTGAATTCGAGATACCTGTTTAGTTACGTGTAACACCACCTTTCGCCCTGATAACGGTGGCGATTCGTCTCTGCATGGACGCGACAAGATACCGGAAGCGATGGGAAGCCATACGGATCCGCGACCCCTAAACAAGCTCCCACAGTTCACGAAGATTTGATGGAGGGGGGTCAGAGCCTCGAAGATCTCTCTCGATGACATCCCAGATATGCTCGATGGGATTGCAATCAGGTGACATAGCTGGCCAAGGAAGCGAGGTCACGTCGGTGGAGTGTTCATCCAACCATTCGGATACAATTCGGGAGCGATGGAACGGTGCATTGTCTTGTTGCAGGATGAGGTCCCCAGTGGGATGTTGAAGGTGCACAAACGGGAGCAAATGGTCTCCCAGGATATCCCGGTAACGTTGATCCGTGAGGGACGATGTCACACGTACCAGGGGTTCCATTTCAGTCCACGTAAACAGTCCCCACGAAATGAATGCCACCCCCACCAGCTTGAAGAGTACCCTGCTGGCAAGAAAGATGGATGGTGTGGCTTCTTACACGTTTTTGTGCACCAGCGTTAAATTGCCGAGTGATTTCTTGCAATGTGGCCCGTCTATCCGCTGTTACAATGCGAGCTAGACGACGATGACCCCGCTCATCCACACGCTGTTGTCCACGGCAGTTGGTCCTTTCAAGGATGGTTTTACCGGATTCGATGAACTCACGGTGCACCCGTGACAGCGGCTCGTGAAAATCCCTGTACCTGCACGTCTTCTGAGATGGAGTAATCCATTCGTCTGGTCCCGACAATTTGCCCACGATAAAATGCGCTTAGATCCTTCGTCTTACCCATACTGCGTCCGACTCTTACTGATTCCCGTCGCATCATTCCATATATTGTCGGATCGCTGCATACGTCATGTCGTTTAAATCTACAAGGCCGCGCACAGCGCCACATTAGCATAACGACAGCGGTCACTAATTCAATTGCTCTTCAGTGTATATCCTATGCCCATCGTAAAGAATTAAGCTTTTGAACAGCGAAAGAAATTTACAAATCGGTTTAGTCGCTTCCGAGATCACGCGTCGATGTTTTACATAAACGTTTGCGGATTATCACCAATTTTTCATACCATAATAGTATTTATATGGCTTATATCCATTGGGAAGAATTAAGCTTTTGAACAGCGAAATAATTTATTTTCCAAGTCGGTTTAGTAATTCCCGAGATTACCTCATACAAACTCAGCAGTTTTTTCCCTTTATAATATTAGTATAGATCTGGGCTTTGAATAATTTAACAAGCCTAACACAAATTGATTTCGGAGACCCGTTTACCCAAATCAGCCTTCGTAGTTCACTTCTTAATGCGATAATATATTACTTCTTTTTCTCATGGGAAACATGCATAAAAGACTGCAGTTGACTTAAAGTTTAATGCGGTAACCTATTACTTTTTTATATCATGGGAAAACAAAAAAGACTATCGTTGATATATGTACTGTTTAACCTATTACTTTTTTATATCATGGGAAAACAAAAAAGACTATCGTTGATATATGTACTGTTTAACCTATTACTTGTTAATATCACGAAAATACAATAAAGACTATCTGTAACTTGCTGTTTAATACGATAACCTCTTACCTCTACATCTCATGGAAAAACAAATACTTCTAGATAGTATCCTGGTAATATTTGCAGATAATTATGCTATGCATGTTTCGCATGCCAAGATCTTTGTAGGGTGTGAAATAAAACGAGTTATTCGAAAGTATACATTTATTTACGTACAAGACATTTCATTGTTGCATTGATTCGTGTCACTAAAGACTACATTAAGACACCATCTGGTACATACTAGTCGGAATAAAATGATAACAAACAATAACCTTTACTAATTCCTGTTTTTAAGCGGTACTTGGGCAAATGGATTATTGAATGTTATTGTCTTAAAACCAAGGAAAGAAGATATGTGAGGCAATTAAAGTAAGTATTTACTAAAGTGTGAGGGCGATATAGTTAGTATTTCGACGGGTTTACTTTTGCAAAAGCAATATTTTTTATTATGATTATTATTTTTTATTCAGATTTAGACGAATATAAGAAACGATTCTCACACCGAGAAGTGTGATGTAGCTAAGAAAGTTCATCTGCGCATGTCCAAGCTAAAGTCTAACCTCAAGTTAGAAAAAAGCTGAATCAGAAGTGTGTTAGAGAGGAGGATTGGTAACCCTTGGTCTAAGATGCCTTCAGACGTGTTATACATCAATTTAAACCTCTCGTCAATAGCAAGCAATCCCCCTTTGGGAGAATCCAGTGAAAGCCAAATTTCGCAAAGACGCGGACACACTATTTTCATAGCATCACAAATGCATTTTTTACGCTTTCCAACCTTAGGTTGAAGAAGCGTATATGCTCCAGCTTTGTCCGTCCGTCTGTCCGTCCGTCCGCCTGTGCGCACGATAACGGGCGTAAAAAATGTTCGATTTCGACAAAAGTTTAGTATGTGGTAGGGGATAACCAGGGGACAAACCCTATTGAAAATGTGACAAATGGGTCAAAAGTCACGACGTAGGAGTGGGATCCCTTCCATTGCCTATATGCGTCATAAGGTGCGTAAATATGGTTCGATTTCAATGAAATTGTACTATGTGGTAGGGGACCTCCTGGGGACGAACCCTATCCGAAATGGGTGAATTGGAGTCAAAGGTCAGGACGTAAGAGCGGGACTCATTCCATTGCCCTTATGCGTCATAACGTGCGTAAAAATGACTCGATTTCGATGCAATTTCAGTATAGGGGACCACCTGGGGACGAACCCTGCTGAAAATAGACGAAATGGGGTCAACGGCCAGGACATAGGATTGCGATCCATTCCATCGCCCTTATCCCATATTATTAAGATAGTCGTCAAGTGATTTTTCTTCCTATACTTCCAATGGAAAAACTTTTGTACACATTTCCTTCACAATTAATGTGTTCCCAATGTTGAAAATTTGAACATCGATTAAAATAACTTCCTATTATAACTTGAAATACTTAATATTTTCTAAAACATAACCATAATTATATTAAAAATCAATAACTTTTCCTTTGGTGATGTTGAAGCCAGAAAAAGGATGGCGCGAGCTGTGCTTAGATGACGTCAGTAGACAAACAAATGTTGGATTGCATAATTATGGTTATGTTTTAGAAAATATTAAGTATTGCAAGTTATAAAATGAAGATATTTTAATCGATGTTCAAATTTTCATCTTTGGGAACGCATTAATTAATTGGGAAGAAAATGTGTACAGAAATGTTTCCATTCGAAGTACAGGGAGCAAAATTACTTGACGTTCACCTTAAAGGAGCAATTCTTGTATGTATGTAAATTTTATTTTGATAACGGCTCTAAGGATTTTGATGAAAGTCTTTAACCTACCGTTTTCGGGTACTAGAAATCGATTTAGCTTGATCTCGACTTTAGGAAAATTCGTTTAGTGGGTTAAATAACCACATCGAGTTACCACGTTTTGAGTGTAGTGTCATGGCGTTGTGCCATTAGATGTTGGCGTGCGGTCCCGCCATCTGTCGCATTACGTCACGCGTTGTGTGTGGATCCTATTAAAGTTTTATGACGTCACACTCTTGCGAGCAGATAAAGCGATTCCCATCTACCTCATTACGTCACGCGTTGTGTGCGTATGTTCGTCCGCACGATAACTCGCGTAACAATCGTTCGATTTCGATGACATTTTAGTATGTGGTAGTGGAACACCTGGGAAAGAACCCTATTGAAAGTGAAGGAAATGGGGTCAAAGGTCAGGACATAGGAGCGGGATCCATTCCACTGCTCTTATGCGTCATAACTAACGTAAAAACGCTTCGATTTCGATTACATTTTAGTATGTGGTAGGGGACCACCTGGGGACAAACCCTATTGAAAATTGGCGACATGGAGGTCAAAGGTCACGACACAGGAGCTGAATCACTTCCATCGCCATTATGCGTCACAACTTACGTAAAAATGTTTCGATTTGGATGAAATGTTAGTATGTGGTAGGGGTCTGCCTGGGAACGAATCCTATTAAAAATAGGCGAAATGGGATTAAAGGTTAGGATACAGGAGCGGGATCTATTCCATAGCTCTTATGCATCATAACTTACTTAAAATTGCTTTGATTGCGACAAAACTTTATCATGTTATTTTGGAGGTATTCTGAATCAGTTCTGTTGAATATCATCGAAATGGGATCAAAGGTCAGGGCACAGGAGTGAGATTTATTCCACAGCCATTTTCCTCATAACTTGAGTAATAACTTGAGTACTGATTTCTAGTATGATGGAAAGCGTATCATAATCAATGCATTGCATGATTTTACTAACTTGTTTTATTGGCTTTTATCACATTCAGCATGCGTTTTCCGTAACTTACGCAGATTGCAAAGATATATTATTACATTTATGTAAAACGTGTTGAAATAATGTTCGGCGAAAGTTTAATAAAGCATATTGTTCAGTAATGATGAATTTAACTAGAATATTCAAAGCAAACAGAATATAGATTCTGAATTTGCTTGTAACACTTACTGGTCATCCATGTAACACCTCTCAGAAAACTTGAAAATTTCATCGTCCTGGAGCGGGAATCGAACCCTCATGTCCCGTTTTCCGTTTGAGTATGCTAACCGTTACACCACCCAGGACAGGGAAGTTCCAAGCAACTGACACTAAGCAAACGTAGCTTAGGAATCTGAACATCCTCAGATTTTCGCTAGTCGAAGCACCGTTGCTTCCTTATAGCGATTGGACCAATCTCCCATCCAGAAACGGATGTAGGTCGGAAATCACCAGTACTGCAAACACTCGAACGGAAATCGGGAGATGCTGGTTCGATTTGCTATCCAGAGTGATGAAATTTTCAAGTTTTCTGAGAGGTGTTCTATGAATGACCAGTGAGTGTTACAAGCAAATTCAGAATTTATATTCTGTTTGCTTTGAATATTATGTCGATTTCCTTGTATTATGACTCAGCAATATTTCTTCTTTCGTTGATTTATGAATTTAACTATTGTTGCGTTACTTCATGGGACAGCATGCGGCACGATCTGGTAGTGGACAGGCGCATGTTTTTCTCGCTCCCGTTCTTGCTTTGGCCTAACCGCTGTTGATAGTGTTTAGTTGTACGTGTTTGGCTAAGAATGTACACATTTTTCCTTACGTTTTAACACACCATGAGTGTGCGCCCGTTGTTATTTAGCTCGACGTTGTGTTTGCTGTTATTCCAGGCGTTGCAAGTTGCAACACTTTGTCGTTTTTTCAGCGGCCACATGTGGAGGCTGCTAGTAACTTCAAGCAGCTCATACAAACGGCTGAATCTCCTACGAAAGTGAATCAACCATGCTCTTCGACAGCTCCTGTACAGTCTACTGCTTCTGCTTTACACCGTGAATCTGCTAATTAGAATAATCCGTCAGCTAATATCATCAGAAAGAATTCACTTGCTGCTGGGTCGAAAGCAATGACCCCACCACCACCTCCTCGTCGATCTTAACGCAGTTAGCAATTCTAAGCCTCAAGCTACTACTTCATTTTCATGTGCTACTTCTTCAGCTGTGTCTCGACCAGAAATTACGAGGATTCGTAATGTGTTTAAGGTCAAAATATCAGATGAATCACCTGAAGGTAAAGCTTATCAGTCAGCTATGTTTTTGGATGTATTTTTCTTTTCCTCGTGTAACACTCACTCCCCTATATTTAGAATCTATTGCGAAAATCGTTCCAAAATAGAGCATTGAATCTGCTATTCGCATGGGAAGGAATGTGGTCGAACAATTCACTCACCGACTTTCTGTTGACCAAATTCTAGCTAAAGGCACAGATATCAGATCCTTCTACTTAATTCTAACACCCACAGCTCAGCACCCTATCACTGTCACCCTGTCGACAGTGCCAAGCCGCACAAAATACTCTAATTCAAGCCTTCGCAGTCCTGGGTCGAGTCGTGGGGTAAACGAAACGTCTCACCTTTGCCCCACGTGACTCCCCTTTACGTTAAGGGTAGCCGTCGTCAGTACAGAATTGTTTTCCCGAACGAAACAGCTATCATCCACAGACTTGACACCCTTTAATTTTACACATACACCAGTTCCTATAAATGCACTGGCTTTGCGGGTTTGCAGTGCTGCCAGTGTAACGCCAATGGGCATTTATCTTCAGAATGTCCACATCAAAATGCTTCTCCCAGTGACACAACTCCGACTCTTGCTGTTCCAACGAATTCCGAAAAGTCAACAGTTGAGTTACAATCTAACTCTGTTTCCATTTAACAGCTTGCTTAGCACACTACAAACATTGTCACTCAGCAAATTCAACAGCCTATCGACGCAGACGAACCTCACCCTGAAGTACCCCAGTCACCTTCTGCTTAATCTACTGACTTTGTTACTCCAGCTGAACCCATACAACAGAATGTGTTTCCTTCAAACGCCTTAGCTTCTTCCTCCACTTCTACTCAGCCAACAGACTCTAAATGAACGAAAGCTCCGGGGAAAATAACTGAAAATACCATTCTCCGCTCAAGCAGAAACGCATAGGTACTAGAGGTAGACCTCGGTCTGCCACTAGATCTTCTGCACGGGCATCATCCAAGACCCCCTCCTTCTCGCCATGCACTGGGCGTCGAGGTTTCCCCGTTCACGATTCAAATGCCTTTGCTTTACTGGATGACTTCGATGCTGCGATGGAAGTTTCAGTAGACCTCATTGCTGACCCACCCAATATCAAAGATGACAGCTCACTTTTAAATCTGCCCATGATTTTTGAAAGCTAGTTCCAAGATAGCACCGTGCCGACTGCACCGCTAAATTATGAAGAATTGCGTTTTCTCTATCGTCAGCCGAAGAAAAGTAGAATCCTAGATATCCCGTGTGTCAAGACCAATATCCATCGTCTCCCTGAAATCATTCAACAATTTGAGTTCCTAGAAGATGTTCTGGCAAACGTCACCCTTCCTCCAGGGGAAGCACAATATTGCCGGTGAGTTAAATATATCATCTCAACCATATCCCAACAGGCTAAAAAGCAACTTCAACCTTCGCATGACATTTTCTCTTAAAAGGGTCAGTTGCAATTGTCGAGGCTTCGCGGCATGAGCGGCGAATGTACTCGTCTATGAAGATCTTCAGTCTCTCAATGCAGATATTTTATTACTCCAGGACACAAATTGTATACCACTACAGTTTTTAAACGCTGGCCCTTTGAATTGCATCACAATAATCGTCTTCATATAGGAACTAGACCTGCTGACCCTTTGACTTTCATCACAATCATTGTCTTCTTAAAGGAACGAGAACCGCTGTTGGTTTCCATAACAGGCTTCTCCCTCTTCTGAATAATGTTATTGAGTCACCGAGCCAGCACGGCCTCTTTCAGTGTACTTCGTTTTCCCTTTCTTCTGAACGAATTCGCATTCTAAATATTCACATTCTGAATCACACTTCTGACTCTTTGTTGCATGTTAAATCTGTTTTAGATATGATTCCTGCTTCGGATATTGTAATCTTTGGTGGAGATTTTCACAGCATGTTACATCCGCAAACTGACCGAGATAACACCCATGAAAGCCGATCCTCTCTTGTTTCTCAGCTCTATGCACTTATTTCCAATTATGATTTATGCGTGCTTCTCTTCAACTGCATCCTGAAAGTCGTGAATTTGCATGGTTTTCTCCTTCTTATTCCGTCAATGCAGCTGCCCACATTGACCGGTTTTATATTTTACATTTTTCTCCGTTCACGCCTTCTCTCAATGATTCATTCCTCTAGAATTTCTTCCGACCATCGCCCTGTTTGTTTGACTTTCCAATTAGTTTCTTCCACTATTTCACATCCTAAAGTATGGACGATCTGTCTAATTTATCTTCAAGATTTTCTTTTCCAGACAGATATTTGTTCCATTCTTTCTCAATCAGTCACCCAATTTGCTGCTTCTACAGACCCACCTGCTCTGTGACTCACAACAAAACAAGAAATAATTGCTAATGCTAAGTGTTTCTCCTTTGAGACCAAAACCAATAATTTGATGGAACTGTACCTTCTCCGACTGGTATTGAAATTGACCTCTCCTTCTTCTCCAGCACTTACATTCTCAAAGCTCAGCTACATCAACATCCCAAATCCCTTGCAAGTACAGCTCTCACACGCTTAAAGAATCAATGTCTGCATTCCAATGATAAACCCTTGATAGCTCTTCGTCATCTGGAACACCGCTGATCCAAGAACACCATTACAACACAACCTTTTCTTCCGGATGGTTCCACGACCACAGATCAAAGTATTACTTGCTCACAAGTATGTACCTACTATCGTCAGCTCTTTGCGCCTTCCGTTGGATCTTTTGCTACTGCCTCACCTTTACTTCAAAATCTCCCGCAAGTCCCAGCATTTTTTTATTCTGTTCTGACTGCTCCAATCTCACCAACAGAAATCCACTCTGCAATCCACACCCTGAACACCCGATGTCCTCCTGGTGAAGATGGGCTTACATTTCATTTCTACAAGACATTTCTTCCGGTTATTCTTCCTCTTTTCTTATCATGCTTCAATTTCATTGTTATTTCCTCTGATTTCTCCTCTTCTGACTTCTCCTTTGCACTAATGCGTCTCATTCCTAAATCTCTGAATTTTAGCTATCTTTCTAACTGGCGGCCGATTCCCTTGCTTAACACAGACTACAAAATTCTCGTTAAAATTTTCTCCTCTCGCCTTAATACAGTTCTTTCACAAATGATTCATTCTGATCGATCTTACACCTTTCCTTCTCGCTCTATCGCCACTAATATAACTACTACACGTAATATTTACTTTCTTGCTACACAGCTTTCTGAACTTCTTGTCATCTTCAATATTGAAGAGCGACAAACATTCGAATCAACTAAGCACTCTTTCCTTTCCTCTGTTCTTTGCGCTTTTGGTTGCTCTTCTGTTTTCTGCAATGCTTTATCTAAACTTTACTCTGACGTCTCATTTTGCGTTTGCACATCAACTTTTCTTATTTCAGATATTCCTTTCACTACCGGGAAAGGAATATCTGAAGTAAGAAAAGTTGAAGTGATAACTTTGATTCATTGCATTTGAAACGTTCCTCATCAGTTTACGAGCTCGTCTTCGTCAAACCATTTCTCGAAATATGACCTGACTGTATTTATCGGCAATAACTCTGAATCTACTGCCCTTTCTTCCATTTACCAAAATTAGGTTGCTTTTTTTGGCTCTTCAATAAATACAGACAAATGTACTGGCCTGTGGGCTGGGGCGTGTGCGACCCGCGAAGACTGGCTTTAGTCGGCCCGCTGTAGAACAATCTCATGTAGAAACTGGCTTCCTCCCAATTAAAATATCATGCTTCCAAAAAATACATCTTAACTTGATTTATGCCATAGAATCCCGGAACGAGAAGGTTCCCTACTTAAAACTGAAGAACCTCTGCTTTAACACGTTTTTAAAATAAAAATAAGCCTAATAATATAAAACGTGATAAATACTGAATTTTATCAGCATTTGAATTCTTGGGCCACGGGTGGCCTAGTGGGCAACGTTCGTGACCGCCACGGGAAGGACCTCAGGTTCGATCCCAGCAGGTACAAATGCTCGATCCACTAAATATCCGACTTGCGTCGGATGGACACGTTAAGCCGTCGGACCCCGGGTACTGCACCCCCCCGCCGATAATAAATAAGGGCGTCTTCCTCCCTCTTTCTACTTCGCTTCCGTGTCACTTTCCTACCGGCCACTCCAGCCCAAATCTCCTAGCTTCCTATTTCTAAGGGTTGTTTAAGACCAGGGGTCAGACACTCCCTTCCTAAAATCCTCCTCATATGATCTGATGATGATCTGATCGTTTGAAGTATTTTGAATTAGAGTTTCTGATAACTAACAAAACGTTCGTCACAGAAAATGAACTGAAAAACATGGAGAAAAAGAAAAAATTAAATCGGACATTCGTGAATCAAAAGGACGAGTGCAAATAGAAAAGCGCACTTGCTCCACTGCCAGAAATCTGAGTTACCGTAATAGAAAATACAAAAAAAAAGTTTTTTCTCAAAATAAAAAAAAATAAAAAATATCTACAAGAAGCAGAAACAGTTTTTCAGTCTGACCTACAGAAATTGAGATATGCTAGAACAATAATAGCACTTGCACCTCTAGTAGAAAACCAATACATCCTTAGAAGTAGAAATTTATGAAAGTCTTATTCATGGTGATTAATATCCTATGCAGAATAAGTTATTTCAATCAGTATTTTAAAATCAAGGTAATGATTGTAATTGCAGATACGAATTTTCTACAAGAAGCAGCAGAACTCTGCATTACAGAAAATTAAAGATGTGTTCAAAACGCTTCTCATAGTAGACGCTATCCGGCATAAAGTACATTTTCAAAGCAGATATTTAGAAGCGGCGATAATCAGAGAAGAGTAATATGAATATACGACTCCAATTCCGGAAACATTACACATTACCTAAAACACACTTGTACAGTATTCTTCTAAGTGAATGAGTCTGCGTACAAGTACAACGTTTTCAATCAGATATGTAGAAGAAGACACGCTTTTACAAGCAGAAATATTCACTAACGCTCATTTTGGGTACAAGAATGAATTTGAAGAATTTATAAATATACGCATAACTTTCATTTTCGTTCAATAATTAATTTGAAAAAAATATAAATATAGGTAAAATGTGCGTCTCAAATCAAGATATTCGACCAGAAAAGGATTTTCAAATAGTCCTTTTAGAGGCAGAGATGGTATCATGTTATTTTGCGCATCAATGTGGGGGGATCTTCGCGTTATTTTTAAAAAACAATTTTTTTATTGGAGGTTTAACGACCACCGTGAGCAACTCAGCAGCCCGTCCCTAATTTAGGGCCACTGGTTCCAGGGAAGGGAAAGAGCCAGCGCCGTAAGACAAACGCAACATCCATGCCTCACGGGATTCTAACCCTGAACCTTTTTGAATGAATGATCAGAGGCCATCGCTTTGACCACTGCGCCACCAGGGCGACAAAAAAAAATATACAGAAAGGGTTTTTAACAAACATGGGTAGGTGACAAAGAACGGATTTTTCCACCGCATTTCTAGAAAAGGAGAAATTATCCCAGTTAGCAGTGCACGCTGAAGGTACCTTCGCTGAATAATCGTGAATAAGTAAAAAAACGTGCAAAATATTTTTCATGAAGGAAGTTATGCGATGCAAAAAAACGATGATTGTGCCACTATCGCTCTTTTGGTGGTTGCAAATATGGGTGACAGGCGTCAACGACTACGTGCCTCCACCACCGTTCTTCGCCCACAGCGCTATCCACGATGCGACGTTATTGCAGAAGTGGTGTATTCCTGATACACTTTTGATACTGTCGAACAGGTATACTGCAATTCTGGTAGCATTTCCGCGATACAATGACCCACTCGCTGGACACCTATTCTCCTCCCTCTTTCAAACTTTATTAACTCACGATGTTTATCCATACTGACACTGAACTATCTTCTACGTGAATGCAGCAATGACCTCATACCCATCTACCTGCCAAGCGGTGGGTTCGTCTACTACCGAGAGAGGTGTAAGGGATGACAACGCTGCGTTCCACAGGACCCAAAGTTGTTATCTCTCACACCCTTCTCGGTCCCATGATTTCTGTCCCCTTAGTGCTTAGTGTGTATATATATATATATATATATATACACACACACACACACACACACACACACACACACACACGTATATATATATATATATATATATATGAGGCCCCAGTGGGTACAAGGGTCCCACTACTTCAAACCAAACCTGCCGAAATTGGGCACTTTGGGCACCAAACAACCGGATGAGAGATAATTTCGGCAGCGAGGATTGGATCACTGAACCCGTAGGTACCTACAGCAATGAGAACCCACAGCACATGGTAAAAATTCAGGTGCGCAATATATAACAGAGTGGCACTTTAATAACACCTCAGGTGCGAGTACACGTATAACAGAATGGCACCTTAATAACAAATCACTAGATGACAAATTCTCTAAAAACGATAACTAGACGTCTGCAGGGCTAATTAAACGCAGGGCGTGTTCAGTGAACTGCTGTGCCCTCGGACTAATAAGAGTTCTTAAAAAAAGAATTAGTCTTCTTTTCTAAAGTTCTATTTAGCCACGCTCTGACACCCTGTATCGTAGTGTTTTAGTACCATTCACTTAGGTTTGAGAAACATAAACATAGAAAGTACTTACATTAGTCACTGAGGATTGATTTATTCATACGAGAGCCTTCTTTGTTTTAAGAATTAAAATTGGCTATTTCCCTGTCTGGGCGCTGTTTGTAATCATCACCGGTATGAATATTGCCGTAGACGTAGTCACGGGGAAGATCCCCTTCTTCTCCAGTGTTTCACTGGCCTTCGGACGGGGTAGCGCGAACACACACACACACACGGGCAAGGAGCCACGCGTTCTACCTGTTTTAAGATGAAATCCTTCCTTCCTCTTCTCCGTGAGCTTAGGCATCCGTGCAATGGGTTTCCAGTCTCAGATGGCTAATTTCAAGCGGGATAAGGCGGGAGACGTTACGAGTTTATTTTCTCCTTTCTGGTGGTCAGCTTCGCCTACGAGAATGCCCATTCCTTACTTGGCTGATGCTTTTTATTAAATTCATAAAAAGTAAACTACCCCAGGACTTCCAAAATTTTAAACATTTTCCTTATAAACTAAATAGCGATATTCGGTACACTAAGCGTGACTAGTATCTCGCATTTTTTCACATAACTCTTCAAAATTAACATGGAAATATTTAAGCTTGCGAATGCGTAAAAATACAGATTTATCGGCTCCTCAATACTTAACAGATTCTAATAACTTTCAGCTTACAGACAAACATGATATTACAAATGGATTAAATGAACATTTTGCCTTATTTCCACAAACACTAAAAATAATTTAACTACCCCAAAAATTCCATTCACTAACTGCTTAGGGAGCATACACAGGTCTAATAATTTTTATCTTACTGAAATTACCGAAACCGAACTATTAGAAGAATTGAACAACATAAATTCCAGATCTGGCCCTGGATACGATGATCTTCAACCATTCATTATTAAAAATTTCACTAATCTTATTCTTGATCCTCTATTTTTCATATTTAATGAGGTATTCCAATCTGGTGAATTTCCTGATCTACTTAAAATCACAAAAATAATCCCAAAATACAAATCTGGATAAATAAACGATGCAAACAACTACCACCCTATAGCCAATTTATCAATTTTTGCTACAATTTTGGAGAGATTGATTTACAATACACTAACTCGTACATTCATATTCTAAAAATCATCCATCCAAATCAACATGGTTTTCAATCGGGAAAGTCAACAGAACCAGCCTTATTATACCTACAACAAACAGTCTAACATAATTTTCAATTCAACTTACATACCATCGCATTATTTTTAAACCTATTCAAAGCTTTTGATACCATAAATCATAATGTCTTACTACACAAATTGCATACGATACGAATTAGGAACAATTAACATTCTCTTTTCAAAAGTTATTTATCAGGTAAGCAACAATATACACAAATTAACCAACATCAATCCACTCTTCAACTCATACCAACTGGTGTTCCACAGGGTTCAATTTTGGGACTTTTCAGTATATACATTAACGATATCTTTATTTCAATAAGTGATATAAACCTCTTCCTCTATGAAGACGACATAACCATCCTCACCTCATTTATTTTAACGACTGACACTACTATGAATATTAATACGCAACTTAATAACATCTCAGATTGGCTAAATTCCAATGAATTAATAATAAATACTATCAAAACAAAATATTTCATTTTTTCAAAACAAAATATTTCACAACTTCCTTCTATCACATTATCAATTAATGGTACAAACATAGAAGAGGTTAACTCCTTACTTTATTTGGGGATTACCTTACATAGGGACCTTAGATGGAACCAACATTTGGACACTCTTCTTCTCAAACTCACAAAAAACATTGGAGTTATCAGCTTGGTATTCAACAACCTTACCTCTAAAACACTCATTCATTTATACTATACCATGTTTCAGATTCATATTAATTATGCTATCTTATCGAGGGGACAGACGACTAAATTCAATTTCAAAAAACTTCAAATTCTTCAAAACAATTATATAAGATAAATTGACCTATAATTTGATAGAAATACGCAACTAACACTATATAATACCACAAGAGTTTTCCCAAATAAATATAACATTCTTACGATTAATCATTTATATTACTTCAATATCTGGAAAATTATGTTCAAACGTATTAAGAATAATTTACAGCCGACATCGTACAAATTATACCCCAAATACACACACATGACACACGCACTAAATCACATATTCGGCCTATTAATCCGAAAACGGAGACCATGAAGGAAATTTTAAATTACATTGGCCCACACTACTGGAACTCATTACCTACGGAACTAACTTCTTTAAATAATTTCAACCTTTAAAAAAAACTAAAAACCTTTATAATAAATTGCAGCTCCTCAAATTGACTACAGTGTATGGGAACTATGACTAATATTACGACTTGTATCATCATCATCATCATCATCATCATCAACAACAACAATTATCAATCCACTGCTGGATGAAGGACTCCCCAAATTTCTTCCACAATTGTCTGTCTTGGGTCTGTCTCCTCCATGTCACTCCAGCATGCTTTCTAATCTCATCCTTACATCTCCGATAGGGTCTTTTTCTACGTCTTTTCCTGTCCCTAGGAATCCTGTCTTAAATTTCGGTTGTCCATCGGTGGTACGTTCTTCTGGAAACATGTCCAGCCCATTACCATTTCAGGGATTTCACTCTGGTCATGATGTCGTTCACTCCTGTCATTTTCCTTACCCACAAGTTCCTCTACTTATCTTTCCTGGTTACACCAACATGAATCTCTCCATGCTTCTTTGAGTTGTCAGCAGTCTTTGTATGTCTTCTTTAGTTAAGGTCCATGCCTCTGCTCTATACGTAAGCACTGGCAGCATGCATTGATTAAACACCTTTCTTTTGAGACATAATGGCATACTGCTCTTAAAAATTCTATTGTTCCTTCCAAAAGCTCCATCCAAGTTTTATACGCCGATTAATTTCTTCATCAATGTGACCCTCACTCGATATCTGTTGCCCAAGATAAATGTAGGAATCTGTTGTCTCTAGCTTTTCTCCATCAATCGATAAATCTTCGTTTCTTGTAAATCTTCGTTTCTTGTACATCACTTTTGTCTTCTGAAATATCATTTTTAATCCCACTTCTTTACTCTAGTCAGCAAGTTCCTGGATCATATTCTGCAGCTCTGAAGGTGTAGCTGCAAAGATGACTACATCATCAGCAAAACGAAGGTGAGTTAAGTAATCTCCATTAATCCTTATCACTTTGTTTTCCGAGTTCAATGACTGAAAGACATTTTGCAATGTAGCGTTAGAGAGCTTGGAAGATATGCTGTCATCTTGTCTCACTCGCTTTCCAATTCTAATTTGTGCTGTATCCTCAAATATCCGAACCTTTGCACTTGCATTTTTACAGATGTTATTAATCATGCTAATGTATGCATTTTCAATACCGCAGGATTTCAAAGCCATTGTTACTGCTGATGGTTTCACGCAATCGAAGGCCTTTTCATAGTCAATAAAAGCCATGCATAATGGGAATTCATATTTTCTTGTTCTTTCAATTAGTTCTCTCCCTCAGTACATGGATATGATATATAGTGCTGTAGCCCCTCCTCAATCCAGCTTGTTCTCTAGGTTGGGCCATGTTTAGTGTTACTTTCAAGCGATGTGAAAGATCCTTAGTGAAGGTTTTATAAACCACGGAAAGGAGGCTGATGGGCCTGTAGTTCTTGAGATCCTCAATGTCACCTTTTTTATGGAGCAAGATCATTGTAGCATTGTTCCAATCCTCAGGAATCTTCCCTTCATTAACACATCTGGTGAAAGCTTGGGTGAGTGTAGTTTCGATTTCTCCATTTGCTTCTTGTATAATGTCCACGGTAATTCCATCTTCCCCTGGAGCTCTAGCCCGTTTCATGTTCTTAATTGAATATGTAACTTCTGCAGGGAGCATAGAAATCGTTCACCCTTGTCAAAATTTTGCTTCTATTTCTTGTTACAGTGCCATCTTCTTTTCTCAGGGCATAATCTGTTTTCTTTTCTTACTGAGATGTCCTTTTGCTCTCTTCAGGCTCTGGTTGTTTTCAATTTCTTTCCTCACTAGTTCACAATTGAATTTCCTTTTGTCTTCAGTGATACCTTTTCGCACTGTCTTGCATAGCTCTATAAGTTACATGTTGGAAATTACATCTTTATTTGTCCCCATCTCCCTTCTCTTTTGTATCAACATTTTTGTATTTCGTGAATTTTTCTTCATGTGTAACTTGTTCTTAGTACCACCTATTTTTCTTGCTGTTCCCATAAGAGCCTTGGTGAGTTCTCTGTAAACTTCAGAAATATCCACTTCTTCCGATGTTAGGCCTTCTAAAGCAGAGAATCTGTTCTTCAGTTCCAACTTAAAGGTATTAGGGGGTTTTTTAAGGTTGGTTATGTCAATACATTTTGTTTTTCTTATGAGCTTGCCACGTTCGAGTTAAGTGATGAGGTGCATCTTACATCTCACCAATCTGTGGTCACTACCTGTGATGAAAGTGTTTAGCACACTGCAGTCTTCGTTGACGAATTTTTTGTTACACATAATAGAATCAATTTCACTTGTCGTCCCGTTCGGAGCTCTCCAAGTCCATTTCCTGTGTGGCTTTTTCTTGAAAAAGGAGTTCATGATGAAAAATCTTTCTACTTCTGCAAATTCTACGAGAGTATTTCCATGTTGATTTCTGTTCCCGTAACCGAATGTACCACCCAAAGTTTCATTCTGTCGCTGTTGCTCTACGTTTGCATTAAAATCATCCATAATGATCTATAAGTGCTGTTTGCCTTTGTTTTTTAGATTCCGAATTTATTCGTAAAATTCTTCAATTTCTTCTTCAGGGTGACTTATGGTGGGTGCATAAGCTTGAATAATCTGGGCCTGGTATCTTCTCGAGACTTGTATATCGTGATGAAAATTGCTCTTTCAATTGTATTATGTGTAATGTTTATTATCTACTCATATACACTGAACAGCAATTGAATTAGATATACCTGTCTAGTAACGTGTAGCACCACCTTTCGCCCTGATGACGGCGGCGATTCGTCTCGGCATGGACTCGACAAGACACCGTAAGGGTTGGGAAGCCGTACGGATCCACGACCCCAGAACAAGCTCCCGCAGTTCACGAAGATTTAATGGAGGGGTGTCAGAGCCTCGAACATCTCTCTCGATGGCATCCCAGATGTGTTCGATGGGATTGAGGTCAGGTGACCTAGCTGGCCAAGGAAGCGAGGTCACGTCGGTGGAGTGTTCATCCAACCATTCGGCTATAATTCGGGAGCAATGGCACGGTGCATTGTCTTGTTGCAGGATGAGGTCCCCAGTGGGATGTTGAAGACACACAAACGGGAGCAAATGGTTGTCTAGGATATCTTGGTAACATTGACCTGTGAGAGACGATGTCACACGTACCAGAGGTCCCATTTCAATCCACGTAAACAGTCCCCAGACGAGAATGCCACTCCCACCAGCTTGAAGAGTACCTTGCTGGCAAGAAGGATCCATCGTTTCATGATGTTTGCGCCGTACTCGTATCCTGCCATCCGCATGTACCAACGTGAATCTCGACTCATCAGTCCAGGCCACATTTCTTGACGTGTCTAGGGTCCAGTAGCGATGTTCCCGCGCCCATTCTAATCTTTGCCCCCTGTGATGTGCGGTCAGCAGCGGTACCCTCGTGGGACGATGGCTTTTGTACCCCATAGCGAGGAGATGGTTCTGGTTGGTGTGGCTGCTTACTCGTTTTTGTGCACCAGCGTTAAATTGCCGAGCGATTATTTGCACTGTGGCCCGTCTATCCGCTGTTACAATGGGAGCTAGACGACGATGACCCCGCTCATCCACACGCTGTTGTCCACGGCAGTTGGCCCTTGCAGGGATGGTTTTACCGGATTTGATGTACTCACGGTTCACCCGTGACACAGTGGCTGGTGAAAATCCCAGTGCCTGCACGACTTCCGAGATGGGGTGACCTATTCGTCGGGCCCTGACAATTTGCCCACGATCAAATGCAATTAGATTCTTCTTATTACCCATACTGTGTCCGACATTTAGTGATTCCCGTCACATCACTACTTATATTGTCGGATCGCTGTATACGTCATGTCGTTTGCGTTTACAGGGCCGCCCACAGCGCAGCATTTGCATAACGCCAGCTGTCTGTAATTCAATTTCTCTTCATTGTATCATTACCCTTCTTTTCTTTTTTGTGTTTTGTTTTTGTTACTATGATACTCTTGTTTGTGATTACAACTATTGACTTCAGTGAAAACTAGCTTAGGGAGCATGGAACCCTGTCAGGCCTGGCTGGCCTTTTCCACCTGCTGCCCTTGCTGTACATTGTTTCAACTGATATATCTGTAACACTGGTTTTGTTTTGCTTTTTGGCTCAGCAAAATAAATGAATTGAATTCAATTGAATTAACTTGATGCATGCGTAATTCAATGTCCTTAAGCAACTGACTGGAACTCAGTTTTGACCCAGGACCTAGCGATTTCTTTTACCGGAAATCCTATTTTTCCACTGCTTGTTTACGCAAGCCCCACGTAATTTCTGGGGGATGTTTATCCGCATTCAGGCCCCTGGATTTCCAAGTTTCGAATCTTTTAGGGATAGTGTATCCACTATTTCTTTTGTCTCTTTCTTTCGACGATGGGCGCAACTGCCTAACCTTTCTTCCCTTTGTTCTCTTCTCACCGGCCTGTCAATAACAAAGCTTTTGACTTTTAACTTACGACCTTCTGGCCAGCCAATTCTCTTTGCGAGCCACTGCTTACATTCCACCCAGCATTCCCAGACCAATTCTCCGTGTCTCAGCAGACCATTGTTGGACATTTTTATCCTGGGTGCAGTTTCGCTGACAAAATTTGCTTCAGTTAGTCTCTCAAGTATGTCTTCTCCTGTCTTCAGTACTAAACTAAACGAAATTTCATTTTCGTAACAATACATATATTCTGGATCAGCATACTTTTAATAAAGTTATTATTCATGGAGCCGCATACTTTCATCCTTTTTTTTAAAGTCCCATGATTTCTGGATACAGAAGAGGTATCGTGCTCGCAAGCAGATGAGAGGTGAACAAAAAATCGATAGCGCAAACACGAAAATTTCTACAGTTGTACCTTGGTATGATAAATGACGCGCTGAGACGCAGATACGAGAACTAAAACATGCTAGGAAGATCATCAAGAATAATTAGGTCAAAGAAACGTTTTCACTTGCTGATGTTCATTATTGAATTCCTTGAAAATGCGTTCGACCACAGATGGTCTACACGTTATAAAAGCCCCAATCGACAGCGCTCTCCGAATTAAACAGCATCACTGAGCTTTAGTACTTCGTGTTTATAGACCGCAGAAATTGCAACACATCAAATCTTTTCTAGACCCTCCAGCATCACTGAGCATCAGTACTTCGTGCTTATAGACTGTAGAAATTGCAACGCATCAAATTAGGAGAAAATTCAGTCAACAGCAGCGGGTGTAGATGCTTATCATAACTTCTGTCTTTCGTTTCTTTAACTCCTTCATCATGATTGATAACAATGATTTTTAACTTAATTATAAAGAGGAGCCGCATTGGAATTCCTGAAATCAATGCAATCAGATCAATTTTAATACCGGTTAAATGAGGCTGATCTGCTGACAGAAGCTTATTCGTGTTTTACGAACTTTCTAAACGCATCTGTAAAAGTAATTTCAACTAATTTGCGTGTAGCATATTAGGTATCGAAATACCCATAAGTTGAAATGGTTTTCGTAACTTAAAGAAAGCAGAAAAAAAATTTCAATAACTTAAAATATACACTATGTAATGTTACGAAATTTGGTGATAAACATGTATTATACCGCACGATAGAGGAAGAGCCTAAACTTTTCGTAAGAAGTATTTCATTCTAACAAAATTAACCACATGCAGATCCAGGTAAAAACCGGGTGTCAAAGTTAAATAGCCAAATAACCTCAATAGGGAGAGTGGTCCTCCGCAAAGTGATACAAGTCTTACAGCCATGTTTCATGTTGTTGATAATGATAGCTAGGATTTTAGTAGGTAGCAACGATGACTTTTCGTGCAAATATTTTCTGAGACCCTCCAGGTCTTGCGGAGGGGATTGAGGGCAGCAATACATCTCCCTAGCGCATCCCTGACATGCTCGATCGGATTAAGGTCGGGAGAACCTGGCTAGCCAATCCAACCGGACAGTGGCCGGCTCTTGAAGATACTGTTCTACCAGTCTCGCTCGGCCGAGAAAAGCGCTAACCTTTTATTTTCGGAGAAATGCATTTTCTATGGCACCTGCATAAGAGCGAAGACAAGGATCCAGGTCATCATCCCTATGATTCTTCTTGGAAGCACCTACAGCTCTGTCTGTGCGTCCAGATTCTTCTTCATCGTTCTTCTTGGAAACACACAGTGGTCTATACGCTCAGCTAACGAGATGCCACGCCAAGCCAATACATTCTGAACACCATAAATGTCTCTTTGGCGGACCGTAGAAGGATCATTGCGTGTTCCTCATTCTCTCCAGCTCAAAGCACGCTTGGACCCGCTCTAAAAAGCAAATGTGAAGTCGTCTGTGGAGACCTCCATTGGTTTTCAGTGCAATCGATGCGAAATCAAACATTCCACCCTGTGACGGGAGCTAAGGAGATATGCAGAGTGTTGGTCGCTTAGAATAAAATCCCCTTCGTGAATTCTTCTGCGCAGGGTGGAAGCAGATATTACCGTTCCTGCATCAGAAGCAAGAGAAGATCGCAGCAGTTTCGGAATACTCTTCCTGTTCCTCTGCGACGTTAATCGGAAATATCGGTCATCCACAGATGATTCATCCCTAGGTCTTCCTTCGCTGTACCTTTGGTAAGATGACTGCATATTTTGAAATTGTTGCGACAGTTGTGAACCGTTCTCAAGACTTCCACTCGTTCTCGTTCTCTGACTTGACTTGCTCATGCGTGTTACTCGTTCTCTCCAGATGGAGGGAAGATGATACCTCGTAGCCATCACAACAAATCTGGTGTCTCAAAGTCCTTTCTTTACGCACCGCAAACGATGTGACGCCCACCTCCGCAATGTTTCTGATCATTTGAATAAACCAATGCCATCGCCACTCATTGGCATAAACCAATGCTATCGCCCCTCATTTGCAAAAACCAATGCCATCGCCACTCATTTGCAAAAACCAGTGCCATCGCCACTCATTTGCATAAACCAATGCCATCGCTACTCATTTGCAAACAATACCCTAACTCCGCATTACATTTCAAGACACATATTCAAGTACCGTGAATTTCCAACTCTTCCTTCACAAATACTATATCGTGCAAATTAATTGGGACAAGCTGTTTTATTCTCAGAATTGTAATGTGATCGCCAGCTGATGTCGAAAACCCACGTAAACCGGTTTTATCAGCTGTGAGGTGGTGTGACTGTTAGAACTTGATAGTAAGAATGTGGTTTGACCCGTTTTAAACAGGAAATAGGCACTTCAGCCTCAGTTGTGAGCTTTCGTGCGTGAAAGGTGTTAGTTAGTTTTTGCTCTCTGTGAGTACGTGTTGCTTTCGTGTATTGAAAAATGGATATTTCCCCAAGGAAGCGTGAAAAAATAATTGCTCTGAAGGATCACACTTCTATGACAGTGAGAGATATCGCTTCTGCAGTTGGTGTAGGCAAAATAAGTGTATCAATACTGCTTACGCGAAACAATGCATCTGGATCATCGTCTCCAAAAAGGAGAGGTAAATGTGGAAGAAAACGAAAAACAACTCCACGAACCATTAAATATCTAATCAGAAACAGTAAAATGAATCCAAAAAAAAAAAAAAAAAAAAACAAGCACTGACCTTCAAAGAGATCAATTGGCTAGTGTTGCGATGTTAGTGATTGAACTGTACGCCTTAGGCTTCTGGAAGTTGGCGGGAAGGCAAGGAGACCAACGAAATAACAATATTTGAATGCGAAAATGAAGATAAAACGTTTAGCATGGGCCAAAAAATAGAAATCATGGACTACTAACGACTGGGAAAAGGTAATTTTCAGTGATGAAACTCATTTATTTGTGCAGGGTTACCAAGCAAATGTCGTTAGACGAAGCAACTGTGAACCCGTAAGACCTGAACATGTCAAACAAACTGTAAAACACCCTCTGAAACAGATGTTTTGCGGGTTTTTCGCATCAAATGGCACTGGAAGCTTAGTTCCTGTTCAAGGAATGAGGAATTCAGCCACGTACGTACGATTGTTGCATTCTTGCAAACTTTTGACGGGACATTTCAACATGAGTTGGCCCCATGTCACAATTCGAAATTGGTCAAGAATTTCATGCTGGAAAATCAAATTCATTTGCTTGATTGGCCTGGAAATTCACCAAACTTAAATCCCATAAAAAACTTGTGGAATATTTGGAAGAGACGTTTAGGTAAAATGGACGGTACAACCAAAGAACGCATGAAAACGAATGCTATAAAAGTGTGTTTCCACGATTATGAAGTCAAAAATATGTGCACTCAATTAGTGGAGTCAATGCCAAAACGAATTCAAGAGGTCATTTCTGCTAAAGGAGAACATACTTATTACTACTACAGGTATTTATCAGTGTATATCAAGGCATAGAATGATATAAAGGCATAGTTTTGGAAAAAAGAGCTATTTTTACTTTGTCCCAATTAATTTGCACAGTATAGTAATTACAATTTTCTGTCTTTTCCCATATTTTAAGAAAACTAGTGTACATTGCTGTGTTTAAAAGTTAAGGGCGCGCTAACAGAAAAGCTGTGTTGTTCAGTCTCAGAAACAACTATATTCCAGATGTACTTGATACATAGGGTACATCGCTCTCAGAATCAAACGCCGATTTATCGGAGTTTGACGAAGGACAAATTGTGATGGTAAAGCGCCTCGGAACTCAGAAACCGAGTGGTTTCTGGGGTTTCACGAGCCGCTGTAGTGAGTCCGCTCTAAAAGTGGTGCACAGATAGCCAAACGACGAATCGTTGTCCAGCCGTGTGTCGTCCGCAGCTCGTCGGTGCTAAAGGAAGGCGGAGACTGACGTGCATTCTTCACAGCAACCGCATGGCCACAGTGAGACAAATCACCCGCAGCTACAACAGTGGTGATTAGGACAATGGGTCACAGCACATACTTCCTCGCAGCCTTCTGAGCATGGGACTGAGTAGACGAAGACCCGATCGGGTTCCCATGCTCAGTGCACGTCATCGCCAACAAAGCATGAAATGGTCATCAGATCATTCAGATTGAACCGTGGATGTTTGGAAGAAAGCGGCCTGGTCTGACGAATCAAGATTCCTGTTGCATAACGTAGACGATCGAGCGCGGATACGACGATTACCAACGGAGGCTATTGCACCTGCATGCACTGTTGGGCAGAAACAGGCCGGAGACGGTGGTGTTATGTGGCGGGCGATGTTACCTTGGGACAATTTAGGCCCCATTATTCCAATAGCACAATCCATGACAGCTGTCAGGTGTCTGCACATCGTTGCGAACCGAGTTAACCCATTCACGACAACCGTGTTCCGTGGTGGTGATGGCCATTACCAACAGGATAGTGCGCCATGCCACACTGCCAGAATCGTCAAGGAGTGGTTCGAGGAACATGCTGAAAACTGTCTATTAATGCCCTAGCCTGCAAATTCACCAGACATGAACCCGATCGAACATTTATGGTTTGAATTGGAAAAGTGGGTTCGCGCTATATCACTACAACCCTGAAATGTATTGGAACTGGAGAACCTGGTGCTGACATTATGGTACCAGATACCCCAGGATACCTATCGCCACCTTATCGAATCGATGCCTCGTCGAGTTTCCGCTGTTTTGGGGCTAAAGTGGATCCTACAGCTTATTTAGTAGGGGGTCATAATGTAATGGCTCATCAGTGTATATCCTTGTATATAATTATGATGATATCCATATATCCATATATAAATAATATACTGATATAGTGCTAAAACCAAAGCAAAAAAATAAAGAGAAAAATAAAACAACATTAAAAGAGAAAAATTAAAACAAAATTAAAAGAGAAAAAAATTGAGGGAAGAAGAATGAAAAATGCCAAAACTTCCGAACCAAACGAGCACCGGAGCAAACTAAAAACAAAAAACAAAAAAAAACACATTTTCCAAAAGCTAGAAGAACACAGGAATTGCAGATCGTATGACAGAGTCTCTTATGGCTTCGTCAGGGGCATGCATGAAGAAAAATCTCTGATATATCTACAAAGACCAGAAAAATGCGGATGTTTGCTAATTTAGCTTGCTACAGAGGAAAAATACAATACATTTAACAGGGACATACACTGGTGTGCAAAAAGTAAGGACGAAGAGGAGAAATTAGCATAAAAGCGAAACGAGCAGGCAGAACGGACCGAAAGACCACTCAGGAGATAGACTAGGGTCCGGTACGGAAGGGCATGCGTATATATGCAGCATGACGGGGGGGGGGTATCGAAAGGATATAAAGCACACGGGCGGTGTAGGATCAGCAATTCGGTGAAAGCTATTGCACGGTGTACATCGGTTTGAACGACGTTGAGTTGCTTCCACCGTGTGATATGGCCAACAGGCAATCCAGTAGATGACATCTGGATGACTTCACCCGAGGTCGTGTCATTGGGAAGTTGGAAGAAGGTCGAAGTGTGACTAGTGTGGCTGAGGAGTACGGGATCACTCACAGCATCGTTTCACGAGCTTGGAGAGCATTTCAAACCACAGGAACAGCTGTCCGAGAGTTTAGCAGTGGTCGTCAAAGAGCAACCACGGCGGCGGACGACCAGTATATTGTCCTACAGGCGAAAAGAGACAGACGGCAGACAGCGAGAAAAATCGCAAGGGACATACAACAGACAACTGGACGTCCGTTATCGCGTTTTACCGTGGCCAGTTTGCACGACGACCAGTACGGTGTGTGCCATTAACGCCTGCTCATCGGAGACGGCGGTTTCGGTGGTGCCAGGAACACAAGAACTGGACACATAGCAATGGGGTCGAGTTCTTTTTACGAATGAGAGCCGATTTAGTCTGACGTGCGATTCTGGACGTATACACATCTCGAGAGAGCACGGAACACGCAATCGCACTTCCAACATCATCGAAAGGGATCGGTGTGGAGGTGGCGGAGTTCTCGTTTGGGGCGGTATCATGCTTGGTAGCCGTACTGACCTCCACATCTTCCAAGGCGGTTCAGTCACTGGTGTCCGCTATTGTACTGAGGTTCTCCTGCCTCACGTGCGTTTGTTTAGAGTTGCTGTCGGTCCTGAGTTCCTCTTCATGGACGACAACGCTACACCTCATCGTACAGTGGCTGTCTCAGAGCCGTTGGAGAGTGAAGATATTCAACACATGGATTGGCCCGCAAGGTCCCGGACCTAAACCCAATCGAACAGACGCTTGGCAGCACGTCGCCAGCCGCCAGCAATGATTCCGCAGCTGCGATTGGCGCTACAAGAGGAATGGGCCGCGATGTCTCAAAAGCTCCTTGACAGCCTCGTCCTCAGCCTGGACGGACGTTGTAAATCCTGCAACGCAGTTAGGGGTTATCATGTATCCTACTAAAGACTGGATTTTTCTTGGCAGCTGCCTGTCACATGGACGTTTCTGTCTTCTGTCCAGTTGTGCTGGAAGCTACCTTTTCAATAAAGTGCCTTTGTATCCTTTGGATTCCTTGTTTGGGCGGTTTTGCTCACTTGTCCCATATTCTTACATCTTGGGGATCTAATGGTATGATTTGAGTCGATGTGGAGCACTTCTGAACGACGTTACATTCGAAAAACCTATCGTCCTTAATTTTTGCATGCTAGTGTATATGCCATTATTAGCGAAGCAAATAACATTGCTCGACGCATACTTAACGATAACCAGTCCAAGATAATTCATGCAAACATTCCAAAAAAAAAAAAAAAAGAATTCGCACTGCAACACAAAACAAGAGAAGAAAAACATAAACTTATGAAAAGTGAATAGCATCGCCTAAATAAAAGGTTAAGTTATTCAGATGCAATTGTTTGTTCCAACGACTTTAAAATTTTGAAAAATTAAGTTTAAAAATCACAAGCCAAAGGAGCTGAGAACTAAAAAAGTGCGGTAATAGGGGAGATGGAATCCTTAGAACCGTGGTGTAATTTCTCTATGTTTTATTTTTTATTTTTTATTTTTATGGTTGTTACATCTATTTTGAAGTGTAATGCATATTCGTTATTGCTAGGTAATGCCCTTTGCTTAACTTCTTAAGTACTTATTGTGTGTGCCTTGGGTTTTTCTCTTTCTTCTTTGAGGTTCACACCTCGGTTCTTGGGATTCCATCTCCCCTATTACCACACTTTTTTAGTTCTCAGCTCCTTTGGCTTGGGATTTTTAAATTTATTTTTTCAAAATTGACTTCATCGGCACGTCCAAAGTTTTTAGCTAGAAGGTATATCTTGTTAGGTCTATGCATACGTTTCAAACATTTCATGGTAGAATAAATGCCGTACTTTCAAGAACAGATCACATTGAATTGTAGTCGAAGTATTAGCTGCCTTTTGAACGGCCGAAGGAGATACAAATATGAGCTCTGCATCTCTTTTGGTTGTCCGCTATACTGCTTGTTAATCACAATACTATCACCACTTCTGAACTTCACAAACCACTCACGACATATGCTGGCGCCTACAGATTTCTTGCTGTATGCCGAACAGCAGTTTTTCGAGATTAAACACGGACAACAGCCAGTGACGAATGAGCACCTTCTCGATCGCCAGGTCCTAACTTATCTAACCGCACGTGCAGGCTGTTCGACAATGCGTGTCATTCGAAGCAGTGTTGCGGCATTATCCACAGATCATAAAATTCCGACAAAAATTCAACCATTTCGCTTTTACGGACCGCGTAGACCTAATACACCGTACTGGTGCGATTTTCTTAAAACGTTAACAACACAACTGAAGATAAATGGATATGCGACGCCAGTGTGTGTCTCTGTAACTATACTGATTTCTAAAATTAACGTGAGAAAGACAAAATCATGAATCCACTCAACAGATTCTAATGACATTTGGTTCGGATATACATATACCGACAACAAAGCAATACACGACAGAAAAGGAAAGCCATTACCGCATGAGGAAGAAGCATACGCATGAGAGAAATGCAGTTCAAAAGTGATGCAGCAAGTGGCGGGGATTTCGAGTGGCTAATAAGGAATGTGATTGCCCTGAAGAGCGATATAATCCCACAACAAGGCCTCACGCTGTTTACGAGCACGTGCATGAGAGTTTGGGGCAATAAGTGCCACTCCTCCACCAAGAGGCGTCGGAGTCCCGGAAGGTTTTGGGAGGGGTGCTGCTTGATTACAATTGGTCTTCCCAGGGCATTCAAAACATATTCTATCGGGAACAAATCCGAAGGTATCGTGGACCCCTCCATCCTGTGAATATCCTCGCTCTACCGGTATTCGCCGAATAGCAAAACCTTACATGGGGACGAGCGTTCTCGTCCATACAGGAGAACTGGAGACCAATAGCCCACTTAAATACTGTACATCTAGAATGTCTTCCCTGTAGCATGTATCAGTCAGGTTGCCTCCTGAAAATGCGTGCAGCGGCGTGCGGCCATAGAGCGGGAGTCCTCCACTACCGTAGTGGTCAGTTCCACTAATGCTGGAAGATTACGGCATCCTGCCTCCCTTCAAATTTACGCACATCGAGAGTCCGTGTTTATGCTGGGCCGCGACTCGTCACTGAAGCGAACACCGGCCTATTGATCAGGGGTCCAGGGATGCTGTTGTTGGACCCAATTCAGACGGAACCTTCTGTGCGAAGCCGTGAGTAGGATACAGACCATTGGCCTTCTTGTTTGCAGATCGTTCTCGTGGAGTCTTCTGTAAACCATTAGCCTTTATATCGTTGTCCTTGTAGCACAGGAGGGTTCTCCAATCCTTATGGCTGCGAGCTGTTAGCGACATATTCCGGGGGGCTTAATTTGTTGTGGTTTGCGGACGTACTTGACTCAGCATCCTGGTTATGGTTCTGGTTTCCTAGAACTGTTTCGAGAGATTGGAGACCCTTTTCCTCGACACATTTAGCCATCTCGCTACCTGAACTTGTGATTACCCTGCTTCCAATCTGCCCATCGTTCTCCACCGTAAAGAGCCTTCTAAGCGATGGCGCGCAGCTAATCTTCCACTAACAGTCTTAGTTACGCCTCAGTTGTCGCATCCCGCTCAGGACAACGTTCATCAAGGTCACATGTCTGCCAGCTCGATGACGTGCGGTCGTCATTTGCATATTTCCATAGGAGCTATCACAATATTCTTTTGGTACGTCGACTTAGCATTTCCTCTTTGAACATATCTCTGAAAAATCTTTACAATCGGTCGGACATATTCTCAAATTTGTATTTGTAATGTTAATTTTGGACACCAGTTTATAATACGTGTCTGGTATTGTTTATCACTTAAAAATCGTAAAGAAACAGGAACACTAATCATCGAATAATAATGAGCACATCACGTGAATTTAAAGCATGTGTGATCACATACACTGATGAGTCATTACATTATGACTACCCCCAGCATAGAGAAATTAACACGCTTGATGACCGATCGGTGGCGCACGTAAAGTTAACAGAGCAGTATACGTATATACAACCCTAGGGCCGGCTTTCGGTTAGTAGAGTCTTCGAAGTCAAAATGGGAAAGGCTGCCGATTTATAGGAATATGATAAAGGACAAATTGTGATGGCACGTCGCCTCGGAACTACGATCCCGGAAACGGCGAGGCTTGTGGGTTGTTCATGTTCCGCTGCTGTGAGTACATGAGTCGCGCATTGTTCACAGAGACCGCAAGGACGCAGTGTGGCAAATCACCCGCAGCTACAACAGTTGTGATTAGGACAATGTGTCATCGCAGCCTTCTGCGAATGGGCCTGCGTAGCCGAAGACCCAGCCGTGTCCCCATGCTCAATGCACGCATCACCAACAACGCATGAAATGGGGCCCAAGATCATGGAAATTGGAGCGTGGATGATTGAAAGAATGTGACCTGGTCTGGCGAATCAAGATTCCTGGTGTATCACGTAGACGACCGAGCGCTGATACGACGATTACCAACGGAGGCTATGGCACCTGGATGCACTGTTGGGCGGATACAGGCCGGCAGCGGCGGTGTTATTCTGTGGGCGATGTTTTTATGGGGCACTTTAGGTCCCATTATCATAATAGCACAATTCGTGACAGCTGTTAAGTATCTGCACATCGTTGCGGACCAAGTTCACCCATTCATGGCAACTGTGTTCCCTGATGATGATGGCGATTACCAACAGGATAATCACTGCCAGAATCGAACATGCTGGTGGCTTTCTGTTAATGCCCTTGCCTCCAAGTTCCCCTGACATGAACCCAATCGAATATTTGTGGTTCAACTTGGAAAAGCGGGCTCGTGCTAAGTCACCACACCCCGAAATGTACAGGGAACTGGAGGATCTGCTGTTGACATTATGGTGCCAGATGCACCAGGATACCTATCGCCACCTCATCTAATCGATGCCACGCCTAGTGGCCGCCGTTTTGCGTGCTAAAGGGTGTTCTGCAGCTTATTAAGTAGGTGGTCATAAAGTAGTGGCTCATAGATGTAAGGTGAAACAATCACTGAATATTTACTGAATATGAAATTTATAAATAAGGCCTTATGGTAACTAAAATAAATATTTATGACAAAGGTTGCAGTCTAGCAAAAGATTAATTACTTTTCCTTTGTCTTACACAAGCGGAGAAAACAGTTTCATATAAAAATATCCTTTTAAGCTTTTACCAGGTCAGCGAAATATGGTAATTGGATATTCGTGCAACACATTATACGAAACGAAATTTATTTGAAGCTAAAATCGTTTTTTACAACGGACTTTCAGAAACTGAGATATGGTTGCAAATAGAAACTAACACTTGCAAACCTAGCGCAAAAATTTTGCACCATTAGAAACGCGAAATGACCGTAAACATCTATCCATAGAAACTGCACAGCAATAAGGAAGAAATTCCTTCAATCGATCTTCTATAAGCGACGCTATGAGTTTAGTGGCGAACGTGTACTGTCAGCCCAGAGGTGACAAATTGGGCACCATGGAAAAATGAGATATGTACGTAGCAAACGCTTTCCGACGCGAAAAGTGATTTTTAAATCTAATTTTTTCGAAAAGGAGATAATCATGGAAAATTAATATGCGTTTACGTCCCTCAGCGGAAAAAGTTCGCATTATTAGAATACGGAACGTGTGCAGTGTTTTTCACAATTTATGGCACCCAGTACAGCAAACATTGTGATCGCCCGAATTTTCAGAAGCGGAAATGTATACGCATTTTTTTCCAACATGAGGAAGTGATATGCTTTACGAAATATCTGAAAGTATAAGCAAAATATCCCCTACAGTAGAAGATGATGAACCCATAAAGGATTTTTGAAATCTGAACTCAGGAGGCAGAGAAATCGAGGAAAACACTATATACTTTAACACCCAGTATAGTGGCAACCGTGCGTGTTTTGAAGAATAAAATATCCGTAAAACGGTGGTTCTTCATAACCAACGGGTACGATCAAAAGAGCATTTCTTCAGTGGAATTTACAGAAGCAGATATAAGGCTGCTAAAGGAAATACCGATTTGATCTCCTAGCAGCAAAGCTGTGCGTTGTGAAAGTGAAGATAATGCACGTAAAATATTTCTCATGATGGAAGATGTGCTTTGGAAACGGGATTTTTCAAATACAGCTTTTAAAATTAGAGTTAGTAAGGAAAACAGAATATACGTATATGCTCTCTGGGGCTGAAACGATGCGGTGTATCTAGTGGGTGAGATATGTAATCTTCAGCAGGGTGAATGCAATCCAGTAAAACAGATTTTTCTTTTCAGTACCATTTTTAGAAAGGAAGACACTATCACTACAGGAAATGTACAAATAGCAGCAGAGGAGTGCAATATGAAAAATTAGAAAGCATAAATTTCCCTTAGGACTGATTTACGACAAAAAAAAAGAAAGAATTTCTGACAGTGGACTTTCTGAGAAGATACTGCACGGAAAATATAATTTAATTTTACGACCCTAAATGCAAAGCTGTGTATTATTTTCATACGAAACAAGCCGCAATGCTTTACGGAGTGAATGATACCTGGTTAGTGAGGTTTTCAGAAGTGAGTGTATCGTTGGGAATGGAGATGTGCATTTACGTACCCTAATGGCGAAACTGATATTTATGAGAAAGTAAAAAAACATACGCAAAATGTTCTTCATAGTGGATTTTACGAGAATTAGAAAGATTATTTGAAATTGGATTTCCGGAAAAAAGATAGCGAGGAAAAGGGAAATTATATTTATGTTTCGTAGAGGTTCAGATCGTGGGTTGAGTGCAAAGTAATGGCAACAGGTATCTAACACACATTGCGCTTTTATTTAGACATGAATGGAACATCACCAGTCCTCGATTTAATCATCTGCCATACCATTAACTTTAGTCCATACCTGTGGGAGACAGCTGATGTCGTCAGCAGATCCGTTTCTATTGACAGTTGCAACAGTTCGATCTACGACACAGAGTACCTCAGACTACACCTTCAAAGTATTGTCCTCATATGGGGGCCTTCAATTTTATGAAACAGATCAAAGTCAGTCTAGGGAATACAGTGGGTGTTCCAAGGTTTCCCAAAGCCCTCTTTTCAAAAGTTCCTGCACTGTTTGGGCAAACATGACAACGAACGTTGTCGTGAATGAATATTGGTGAATTGTCTCAAATAAATGTGGCTACTTATTTGGTAGTGCCGGGCGTAGATGTATCTCCAGAAATCGTCATAGTACTCGGTATTCACAGATTGTTTCTCAGGAAGAGTATGGTGACGGATGACACCATCATGTCATAGGCAACAATCAGCATTCCTTAGACTTACTGGGTTCCTCCATACTAGTTTTTTACTGAGTGTCAAGCGTTTTTAGTTAAAACGTTACTGGACTCCTGCCGCAATATTTTTGGACGTGGGGATACCTGATGCCGCCATTCATTTGATTGTTTTTGAGTGCAGGCTCGTAGGCCCGTGCCGAAGTTTCGTCGATGAAAATGATTCGACGAAGAAAGGCATCGCCCTCATTATGTTATCGGTCCAAATGAGTTTTGCTAGGGCGTATCGGTGCTCCTTTGGCATTCTCTCAGATGATGAGGGACCCACTTTGCTGCGATTTGTCTCATGCCAAGGACATCGTACAGAATGTTGCGCTCGATGAAATCAATGATTGCAACTTCATTTGCCAATTGTGGCGCTTGATCCAGTAGCTTTCACAATGAAGTAAAGATTACACGACCTGCACCTTCTCCTGTGGAATGTACGGATCGTTCGTTATCTGCTGGTTGTTCTCGACCGCTGCGAAAAAGACCTTCATTCATCGTGCAACTTTACGTTAGAGTAGCGCTTCATTCACACACGCATTCTTCAGACCCAACCACCATTCCCTGTCGTTGCGACCACGGGGAACCACAATTTTTATTCTTTTTTTATTGGATTTTTAACGACCACTGTGAGCAACTGAATGGGCTATAAGCAGTCGCCTGTCCCTAATTTAGGGTCACTGGCTCCAGGGAAGGGAGAGATCCAGTGCCGTAAGACAAACACAACATCCATGCCTCACAGGGATTCGAACCCGGACCCCGTTCGGACGAATGATCAGAGCCCATCGCTTAGACCACTGCGCCACCGGGGCGGCCAATTTTTATTCAGCTGCGTTGTTCTAACTTCGTAAACATGCTTTAGACTGCCTTCACACAACAGCTATACTTTACGTGCTCCGTAAGCTACCTCCTTCGTTCCACACAAACACTTAAGTAACGTCCAACACTCGAAATACTTTCTTATACTCGATTGTGTTATCACCAGAGTGCGCCGCAATCGTCTCCGAAGGGAAGAACAACGTCCCCAATAGGATTTTTAAAAGCAATTTAAGGAACATCACATACATCGAGGTTTAGAGTATGCTTTTAAAAGGACAAAAGATATGGATAAAAGGAAACATCATTTTTCAAATTAGACCATTGTGTGTATAAATAATGATGAGAAGACGGTGGACAAAGTGATACTACATGATCCTAAATTTTTAACTAAAGACTTACTAACAACTCAAAATATGAACGAATGTTTTCGTTATATCTGCGTAAATCATTAAAAATGCTTGGAACACGGATTTCCGATGAGTTCGTGCTTACAGTCACCAGACAATTAAAACTTCATTGCCCTCTATGATTCAGCCAAATGATATGACAAAGCCAGGTCATTATTCTTTGCTGTTATAGTGTGTCACTCGTGAAGGAATAAATCTGTTCAACAACTGCTCATTTTGGATCAAACAAAGAACTATGTCAGTGCCTATATTGCTTTTCGGACAATTACATTTGATGTGGAGAAAATATGCGGTACTCATTGGTTCCCTTTAAAAATTAGAAAAGATAGGAACAGAAAAAAAAATGGGTGAGTAACCTGAATTGCACAGTTGGTGCACGTGTGCCACAGGTTAAAAGTACAAAGAAACTATGTACACTGAAGTGAAAGAAAAACTGGTACACCAATCTAATACTTAGTAGGACCCCCACGAGAGCGCAGGACTGCATAAAAACGACAGGGCATGGACTCCACTAGCTTCTGGAAATATGCTGTAGGCAATGCACACTATACTTCCTGCAGAGCGTTCCACGATTCGGATGAATTCCGAGGTCTCGGATTCCTGTGTTCGATAGCGCGTAGCATGGCATCCCAAATGTGTTCTATCACGTTCAGATCTGGAGACTTGGGTGGGCACGGTAACACCCCAAACTCATATCAATGCTCCTCTAACCATAATGTGGCGTCCTGACACTTGTGTGGAGGTGCATTGTCGTGTTGAAACAGGCCCAACCCATCAGAATGAATGCAGGACATGGACGGGTGTACCTCGTCAGAAAGGATGCCGGCATAGCGTTGGCTGGTCACAGACGTTTGTAGACGTACCAGGGGTCCCAGTGAAGTCCAGCTAAACACATTCCATACGACTACGGTACAGTTCGCTGTTAAGTTTACAGTTACCAGCCAGTACAGTTCCCTGTTGACAGGCGGGATCCATAATTTCATGGGGTTTGCGCTACACACGAATCCTTCCATCTGCCCGATACAGTTGGAAACGCGACTCATCAGATCATGGTACTTGTTTCCAGTCATAAAGTGTCCAGTGGCAGTGTTGCTGTGCCCAAGCGAGGTGCATAGCTCTGTGTCGTGCACCCATCAAGGGGACTCGAGTTGGGCGTCGGCTCCCAAAGCCCATATCGTGCAGGATACGTTGCACAGTCCGGACGCTGATGCTTGTTGAGGATCCAGCAGTGAATTCCGATGATACCTGCGAGAGTGTTGCACGCCTATCGCGTGAAACGATTCTTAAAAGCCTACGATGGTCACGTTCACCCAATGTCTTTTTACGGCCACACTGGTATCGTAGGTTGGAGGTTTTGCCTGAATTTTTGTAGTCACGGTACACCCTTGCAATGGTCGTCCGTGAAAATCCGAACTTCGTTTCTACCTCCGAAATACTATGGCCTATCTCACGAGCGCCAACTATGACACGGCGTTGAAAATCGCTTAAATCGTTATTACTTGCCATTCTCATGCTGAAAACATCTCTGACAGCTGGCAAGGATGTCTATCGCTTTTTATACGCACTGGCGGACGCAGCCGAGTACGCGCATAGGTGACGTTGCTATGTATTTTGCATAAGCTCGTCTGTACCAGTTTTTCTGGCGCTTCAGTGTATTCATCTACGCATATGAAGGAAAAGAAGGCCACTATTATCTTTATGTTGCTATACCATTGGGATCTAAGATCTTTTTTTTATGTATTTGGGGTCATTATTTCACCTAAGTAGTAGCCACGAAAAACCAAGTGCTCTAATAGTATAATCGCACATGAAAGTGCGATTGGTACTATTTTATCACACGCATTAACTGCACGCAAACGAGATTCGATTCTGATGATTTGAAAAATTAATAAAGATTTCGCAAAGGAAACTTAGAAATAGATGTTAGTGATCATAGGTCGTCGCCGGGATTTCATGACAGTTTGGAAAATCACAAGTTATTTTAAATGGAAAGAAAAAAGAATTTTCTGTCAAAACAACATCTTTGTTCAAACACCAGTACAACCATTTTTTAGTCGTTTTAAATTTAGTTTTGCATGCTAAGTTGGCTTTCGTGAACGAATTATAGCGCAACAGGTCAGTGCAGATTTAAAGGTAACAGATGTAGGAACTTTGCCTTGATTATACCAATCAGTGAAGTGACATTTGATGTAGAAACATAAAAATTTCCCTCTCCTGCTGTGTTAGAGAAGGTAAATGCCAAACTACGTATTTTATGGCAATTTGCGCAGAGTGTAATATGCAAATCAGAGCGCCTGGTAAAACGAGTGCTTTCCATGGAAAATTATCAGCAGAACGTCTGATATTCGTAAATCGTAATTTTTCATGTTTTTGTTATAGAACAAAGATGTCTAGAAAATTCAGAACGATGAAGGGTCGTTCAAAAAATACATAAAAGCCGATCAATCACGGAAGTACTTCAATTCCTTGGTGTCAACAGTTCTCTGAAGTTACCGATCTGGAATTAATTTCAAGTAATTGGTACAGTTGTTCGAAGACTTGCTATGAGTGGTCGAAGAGTGACAGCTCCACAGGATGATATCGTATTATTGACCAGGGCAGAATTGGGAAGCGACATCCTGTTCGAGTTTGGAATTAATGGAAGCTACAAGAAGTCAAGAATTTATCTTTACTGTGACAAAAATGTTTCATAACTGTGTATTCTATGACCCTGGTCAATACAGTATGTGTATTGGCACACACTACGCAATCATAGCTCACACGGAGAGTACTATATAAATCAGAACGCCTACTGAATGAAATGCTTGCCGCGGGTGGCCTAGTAGCAAACGTTCGTTATTGCCACGGAGTTTACCTCAGGTTCAATCCTGGGCAGGCACGAACACTCAAACCACTAAATATCCGCCGTGCGTCGGGCGGGCACGTTAAGTCGTCGGACCCCGGGTACTGGCCCCTCGGTAATAAATAAGGGCGTCTTCCACCCCTTTCTACCTCGCTTCCGTGTCACTTTCGTATCGGGCACTCTATCCCAAATCTCCTACCTTCCTCTTTGTAAGGGTTGTTTAAGACTCCCTTCCTAAAATCCTCTACATATGATCTATGGAATACTTTTCATCGAAAACTATCAGTAAGACGTCGAACACTCGTTCCGTCGTAAATTTAAATGGTTTTGCGATATAGGGAAGAAGACGTCGATGAGATTCAGAATGATGAAGAGTTCTTCGCAGAAGCCCGACCAATCATAGAAGTACCTCAATTCCTTGATGTCAATCATTAAGGGAACTCGTGGATATGAAATCAACTTCAAGTTACCGGAACAGTGATTCTTCGACATTCCGTGGATGGTCAAAGATCAATAACACCACAATATGACAGCTGCATCGCATTACGGTCCAGACAGAATTTGAGAGCAGTTGCACACAATTTGGGATCAGACTTTATGAAAACTACAGAACAAATTAATCTGTCTTTGCTGTGACCAGAATGCTGCTCCACAACTGTAGAATCCATGCCCGCGGACCTTCGGTATGTGTCACAATCGTAACACCACTAACGGTGGTGTTACAATTGTGTCGGCTGAACTTTTGAACTGTGACGATGTCGTTTGTAGGAATGAGTCGCATTTCTCTAAAAAATCGGGCAGCAAACGAGTAATAGTCTGGCTCAAACCCTCTACGTGTCTCACAACATTATCGGTTTGCATGTCTTTAGTGGAGTAGTATGACTGTGTGGACACTGGATGGTCTTACTCACCTTCATGTGTTTTCCAACGGAGCTGAGACTACCGATTCTTGTGTGAGGTTGTACCGATGCAATTATCGTAGATGTAATTTTGGGGGATATACGGATTTCACCACAGAGCCAACGTCGTTGATACACTCACGAACAATGTAATTTATCCACAAAGAAGGAGCATCGGATTGAACTGAAATTTTATGGACGATACACATGATGGCAAAAACGGACTTGCAGGACAATTACAGAGGGATCTGTGGCACGCAGTCTGGTCATTCTTAATAGCTCGTCGCACTTGTGCTGCGATACATGCTGCAATACGGTCCGGCATGGAGGCGAACAGACGCCTGATGTTGTCCTGCAGCAGACCAGCCCACAGGTGTTGAACGGTGTGATCCAAATCCCGAATAGTACGGCACGGCGGCAGCTGGCGTTTCAACTGGCCCCACACATGCTCGAAAGGGGACATATCCGGGGAGCGTGCAGGCAATGAAAGTGTCTGGGCTTGACGTAAGCTGTCCTGGACAACCCGAGTCGTGTGCAAGCGGTCATTATCCTGTTGGTATAGCGCACCTGGAATCTAGGCCAGGAATGGGAGCACATGTTGCCGTAGGATCTCATCCACATACGCTGGCCAGTCAATGATTCACGTACCACTACTAGAGCTGATCGGCTATCGTTGGCTATGGCACTCCAGATAATAATGCTTGCAGCTGGGAGGTGTGGCGCTCGATAACGAGGTTGGGATTGTGCCGTTGACTCGGGGACCTCCACACCCGGATATGACGATAATCTGTCCCAAGAACAAAGCAGCAATCATCGCTAAGCACCACACGCCGCATGTCTGTGGCGTTCCACGTCGATCTGGCCTGGTACCACTGCACACGGAACCGGCGATGTTCCTGTGTTAATGGCAGCACATATAAGGGGCGCTGGGATTGCAGATTCGCTTCCGCGAGGTGTCGGGAAATGGTTCGGAGCCATTACATCTGCCTAGGAGCCATTACAGGAGCCATTACATCTACCGGGTCACCAGTTCACGCCTGGTTCCTGTTCTCCTGTTCCGTAAGGAGCCGTGTGGCAGTGCCGTCACGTGTCCACTGCTCTCAACACAGTCAGACGGTATGGTCAGAACGATCCACGTGGCGGGCTATACTGAGCGCCGACTACCCTGCGGTTTTCTGCCCGATGATCAGGCCTCTCTCCAAGTCCGTAAGTTGCGTAAATGGACGTCTCTGGCGTCTACCCGGTGTTCCTTTCACTCTGTACTCTTGCTTGCGACGACCGGTGGTTTTCGCTTTCATCGGGCATCGACTACACGCTGGTTTATAAGGCTGCCGTTTCGTACTTGCGGCACCACCACAGGTTGTGCGGTCATACGCACCCGTACCAAACATGGGTTATTCACATATCAGCACCCACTCTAGCTATTTGGAAAGATTCGCTGTTTTAGCAGGTTTTTTTTGCAATTTCCGTAAATTTTATTGTCCGTGAGTGTACTTGAAAAGTAAGATATGCAACAAATGGAGTGAAGTTTATTTTCTCCAGATCTTAATCCTTTATGCTTTATGTGGTGCCCGAAGAAGGAGTAATTCTGTCTTCGAGTCTTCTTCTCGGACCCTCCGAATTATTAAGATGATTGTCAATCTTCAGTAGCAGTTATTGTCTTCTCAGTTGCTGGGTCATATTTATTGGGTGAATATGAAGAAAATAACTCATGCGCCATAAGCTGTTAAATGGAAAACAATTGCCGTTTCCTGCACGATACACTTTAATGACAAAACACTATGTGCAAATAAAATAAGTATATGTTTAAGACCTTTCAAAACCACAACGATGTCATCCTCAGAATGGTTCTTACCTATCATGTTGGAATGGCACCATTATCGTGGACTCTCCCAGGAATCGTCGATCAACACTTTTCTCCGAAAGCATTCACATATTCGTCAATGGCAAAAGATGTTGCAACGATGAACCCCCCTTTTTTATCATCCTTCCTTGGAGAACACTTTAGGGCCAGGTCAAGCCCCAACTATGCTTTCACCCACTGAACTTCATTTAGACTTTGTCGTTATTGCACATGCGCATTAACTGCTATTTGTTTTATTTAAGTATATAGGCCTCTCACTTCTGTGCTCACTCCTGCATTGTTTCTGAGGATTACACTGCTGTGGCGTATGAAAGGTCTTAAACATATACTTATTTTAATTGTACATATTTTTTGTCATTAAACTGTATCGTACAGGAGACAGCAATTGTTTTCAATTTACTTGGGTGAATAATTCATTAACGCCAAGTATTCTTTACTTTCAGAGAGAGTATTTTTTTTTATATGAAAAAGACGCCTCTCCCAAATTTTGTGCTGTATATTTGAATCATGTTTGTCGGTTAACAAGTGTTTACATTTATTTGTATCTGATATATCTTTGTAGAGAACGCTATGCCTTTATACATAATCTGGATATTTGTTTTTTAAATTACTCCATTTTCTTGCTTTCTGTTTCACTTTTGACATGCAGTAAATGAAAGAGGTGTCTGATGAAAACGGAATGATATCTGAAGACTACGAATTACTATGAAATTATTTTGTAGCTTGTACACTGATCTTTCAGCGATATGATACACTGTGTTGATGTACATTATATCGACGAAATTACTACAACGTTTTAAGGGGGACGTCAAGTAAATTTGCTTTCTATACTTCCAATGAAAAAACTTCTGTGCACATTTTCTTCACAATTCATGCGTTTCCAAGGATGAAAATTTGAACATCGATTAAAATAGCTTCATTCTTCACAATTCATGCGTTTCCAAGGATGAAAATTTGAACATCGATTAAAATAGCTTCATTTTATAACTTGGAATACTTAATTTTTTCTTAAACCTAACCATAATTATGCAATCCAACATTTGTTTGTCTACTGACGTCATCAAAGTACAAGTCGCGCCATCTTTTTTCGGGTTTCAACACCACCAAAGGAAGAGTTATTGATTTCTAATATAATTATGGTTATGTTTTAGAAAATATTTAGTATTCCAAGTTATAATATGAAGTTATTTTAATCGATGTTCACATTTTCATCCTTGTGAACACACTAATTGCGAAGGAAATGTGTACAAAAGTTTTTGCATTGGAAATATCGGAAGCAAATTTATTTAACGTCCAACTTAAGGGAAAAAGTTAAGAAAATCCAAAATGTTCTCCAAAATTATTTTTCTGAATTCCTATGAGTTAGCACGCTGTTGAGAATTGATGAAGTCCTCATATTTACTGCAAAATTTAATCAGAAAGGTATTGCAATGCTTTGAAAAGCTCCTAAGGACGAAAGAATTATAATTACAACTAATTGCTGCACTTATGCACGAACTTTCAACGTATCTGTTTGATGCGTAATTGATTTTATACAATATGCAAAACGCGTACTTTCGTTTCGGAATACGTCACGATACTGCAACCAAACTCTACGTGTTGTACTGTATATAGACAAGTAATGATATTTTAAATGCACTATATAATTTTCGAAACATTAGAACACAGAGTAGAAATGCATTTTACTCTGACGAAGTGAGAAAATGGCACATCAATTTTCTAGGCAAATCTTTGAGTAGTAACAGAAGTTCGGCAAATTTCGTTAATTGTGTGTGTCGTAATTATTTCATTCTATTAATCGCTCTAAAACATAATTTTTGTCATTAAGAATCTAATGAGAATATGAAGATGCGTCAGGCACATACTGTAAGTATATATACTGATACGTTTAGGGTACCAAACATCTGGCACACTGATTTGCACGATTAACTTATTAAAAAGTATTAGTTTTAATCAATGTATTAAATTCTTGAATACTGGAAGAACGTAAAGGAGTATACCGTTTGTTTACTTCTATTGTACAATTAAATGTCAGTTGCTATATGCTCGTAGCTGCAAGTGGACGCAAACTCGTATATGATTTGCCACCTGATGTTAGTCCCTGAAGGGTTTCGGTCTCGGTAATTTTCATGTACAAGAGACACAAGTTGAAGGATGCTTCAAAGTGGGATCTTCTGTTTAAAGCATCACGTCAAAGTAATGAAATTACGGGCGTTGTTTGCTCACTGGTGAACAACATAATGCTTTCAATAACGAACGTTTAAAAATTCAGCAACGACAATTTTAGAACTTCTGAAGGACATGAAACTACATGAGCGAAAAAGATTGTTCATGAAGAATATGTACCAGGTCCCGTGTGTCGGTGTGTGTGTCATAACGTTCATAAATTCTAATGTACGTAGTTCGTTCGTTATCATATAATGTTACTCTGCTAGTTTAACACACACCTGTGCAAAAGGCAAAGAGTGCCGTAAGTTTTGATTTGTCAGTTAATGAATTTTCAAATAGCATTATGATCGAGTAAATAGGACTGTTCTGTGGAAGGTGCTGAATAAATATAGAGTAACTGGGAATCTACTCAATAGTGCGAAAGCCATCCATGCTGGCAGTAGAGCATGTGTACGAACAAATGGTGTTGTATCGAAATGGTTTTCTATTGGAGCAGGAGTCAGGCAGGGTTGTGTAATTTCACCATAGCTGTTTAATATATATTCACGGAAAATGAAATTTGCGCGCCAAGAAGGAAGCATCGCATTAAACTGAAATTGTATGGACGTAATCGTACAGATGAATGATACACATGATGGCAAAAACAGAGCTGCACGTCAATTACAGATGGATCTGTGGCACGCGGTCCGGTCATCTCGAACAGCGCGACACACCACCTCGTGCTGCGATACGTGCTGCAAAACGGTCCGGCTTGGAGGTGAACAGACGCCTGATGTTTTCCTGCGGCAGACTGGCCCACACATGTTGAACGGTGTGCTCCAAATCCCGGTTAGTGCGGCCCAGCGGCAGCTGGCGTTTCAACTGGTCCCACACATGCTCGATAGGGGACATGTCTGGGAAGAGGGCAGGCCATAGAATTGTCTGGACAGGACGTAGGCAGTCCTGGATAACACGAGCCGTGTGCGGGAAGGCATTATACAGGGTGATTCATAAAGAAGTATAATGTTTCCAGATGGTGTAAAACAGTAACAGTTGAAGACACGGACCACAACTGCAAACCGTTAGGTAGATGTACTCATAAAGTGTGTGTCCCGCTAATGAGGGAAGTGATGTAGGCGGTAGCGGCTGTGTCACGTGACTAGTCAGTCAAAATGGTAGCGTCTGCAGTGGAGAAGGCGTTTTATGTTCTTGAATTGAGGAAAACGGAATCTGTAACTGTTGTGCATCGGCATTTTCAATCACGATTCGGTAAAGAACCTCCATCCAGAAAATCTATCTACGATAGGCCTAAAAAATTTTAAACTGCGAGCTGTTAGTGCAAACTTAAAACTCCTGGACTACCGCGTGTATCGGAAGAAGTCATCGATAGTGTTTGCACCGCCATTCAACGAAGCCCTGGAAAATCAACGCGGAGGGTGAGTCGTGAATTGCAGATTTTCCAACCCACTTTCTGGAGAATTTTGAGAAAGAAGCTGAAAATGATTCCATACATTTTCAGAGTCTTTCTCAAAATTCAGATATCTTACCTTGCGTTTGGGCGGAAATGGATTACCGGCTCGATGTGTGTCGTGTGACTAAGGGTGCACACATAGAACGTTTGTGACTGTCTCTAAAAAAACTTGAAACATTCTCCTACAATTCTGTTACAGGTAACATAAAATATCTTACATTTTTCTTGTTTTATATTGCGTTCAAACTGTATACATCTTTATGAATCACCCTGTACTGCTGGTATAGCGCACCTAGAATCCTGGCCAGGAATGGGAGCACATGGGGCCGTAGAATCTCATCCACATACCGCTGGCCCGACAATGATCCACGTACCACTACTAGAGCTGATTGGGTATAGTTGGCTATGGCTCCCCAGACCGTAATGCCTGCAGTGGGGGAGGTGTATCGCTCTATAACGAGGTTAGAATTGTACTGTTGACTCGGGGACCTTCACACCCGAATACGATGATCATCTGTCCCCAAAACGAAGCGGCACTCATCGGTAAACACCACACGCCGCCAGTCTAGGACATTACACGTCGCTCTGGGCTGGAACCACTGCAAATGGAGCCGGCGATGTTCCGGTGCTAAAAGCAACACACGTATGGGGCGCTGGGAGCACATATTCGCTTCCACGAAGCTTCGGGAAATGGTTCGTGGACACACAGGAGCCACTACATCTGCCTGTATAGTGGACCGGGTCCGCGTGGGATCCATTTGTGACTGGCTCACGATCCGTCGATACGGTCCTCCTGGTCCATCCGGCGCCGTGTGGCAGTGCCGTCACGTGTTCACTGCTCCCAACACAGTCAGATGGTATGGTCAGAAAGATCCACATGGCGGGCTATACGGCGCGCCGATCACCCTGCGGTTTTCAGCCCGATGATCAGGCCTCTCTCAAAGTCCGTAAGTTGCGTGAATCAACGTCTCTGGCGTCTACCTGGCATTCTTCTCAGTATGTACTCTTTCTTGCGTCGACCAGTGCTTTCGTTTTCATGGGGCATCAACTACACCCTAGTTTATAAGGCTGCCGGGTCGTGCTTGCAGCACCACCACAGGGTGGGCGGTCATGCGTAATGGCACAAAACGTGGATCATTTGCATACCAGCACCCAATCTAGCTATTTGCAAAGTTTTGCAGTTGTAGTGTGTTTTCTTTTAGGTGTGCAAATGTCATTGTCCGTGAGTGTATTTATGGATACGTGCATGCGGGATGCGAAAATGGACAATACTGGTTTATGGCTCGGTAATGCCCGTGCGTGTAGATTGGTATACGCTGATAACACAGCCCTGTTGTCATAGAGTGAAAGTGAGCTGGAGGGTATGCTGACCCCGATGTACGAAGTTTATATGAATTTCAGATTGAGTATAAATAAGAATAAAACCTAAGTTATGGTTTTTGAGCCAGGAACTTTAGTACTGTATGCATGATAAGCCCAAATGCCGCTGTTATTGATCAGGTGAATGAGGTTATATATTTGGGAAGCTTGTTTGACAGAAAGAACAAATCAGACGGCAAAATTAGTAGGCGTGTGAAATGTTCATTGAAAGTCCCAGCTGCTATAGGAGGATTTCACAGGAAGGATAGGTTCTCAAGAAAATCCGAAAAGGCTGTATATGAAAGTGTAATTGTTCCTAATCTGGTGTATGACAGCAAAACCTGGGTTCTACAGAAAATACATAGGAGTCGTTTGTGTGCTGGAGAGACGCGTTACTTACTGGGGATTTGTGGTATGATACGCTATGATCATGTGAGGAATGAAGATGTATTTCGGATGTGTAATGTGAGGCAAAATGTTGTTAGTAAGGTGGAAATTAATATTCTTAGGTGTATTGTCCATGTTGAAACAATGAGTGATGCGACGCTTACTAAGAAAATTTATTCAGCCCAAGCGACACAAAAGAAAGTTAGAGGAAGGAGAAGAAAATCATGTGAGAACCAGATTCAGGAATGTATGCATGAGAAAAAGATAATGAGTATGAAGTACAAAGGTTTTATCTGAGAAGTGTGATGGATGCTAATGAAGCTCGAGCTGTGTGCCGAGATCCCTGTAAATGTCTGATACAGCACCAGTGAGTTCTTTCTGTGAGGAGCTAACCTCTGAAAGGGCACGAGATAACAAAGCCAGATTTACTGGACACATAACAACAGATACAAAGATGAAACGATTGAGCTTACAGGCCCGTGCGACTTGCGGAACATGCAGACATCAATAGTTCGTGTGGCCCCCACGGCTGGCAATAACTGCCGCTACACGCCGCGGCATCGAACGAAAGAGGCTTTGGATGTGGGTTTAGGGTATGTCGGTCAAGGCTGCTACCACACGTTGCCACAGTTCATCAGGCGTAACCGCGTGTGGTGCTTGCCGGGAAACTCGGTTGCCGAACAGCGACCAGCCATGTTCGATGGGCGACATATCGGGAGAACAGGCGGGCCACGGCAGCAGTGACACCTGGTGGGCCGTGAAGAATTGTTGCACGATGCGTACCACGTGCGGGCGCGCATTGTCCTGTTGAAACGTGGCCGCCGGCAGGTCCTGCAGGTAAGGGAGGACAACAGGCTTCAAAACGCCGGAGATGTAGCGGTGGCTGTTGAGTGTACCGGCGATGCGTACCAGTGGGGTGCGGGTGTCATATCCAATTGCGCCCCAAACCATAACACCAGGCGACGGACCGCTATGGCGATGCATAATGCAGACGTCATACAGTCTCTCGTCGCGGTGCCGCCACACACGGATCCGACCATCGTGGTGTTGCAGGCTGAAGCGGGATTCGTCGGAGAAGACAGTGTCGTGTCATTCCGTAGACCAGGTGCGGCGTTCAACGGCCCACTGCCACCGCACTCGCCGGTGGTGTGACGTCAATGGTGATCGGAGCAATGAGCGCCGTGCGACAAGTCCCCGCTCTTGTAGTCGACGTCGAACGGTACGTGCTGACACAGGTTGTTGCGCAACACACCCTAATTCCTGCGCTAACGTTCGTTATGCGGCGGTGCGAGCCGTCAATGCCCGCCGCACAACACCCACCGAGGCCTTACTCGCCTCACTGTGGCTGGATGTCGTCCCACACTGGCGCCGATGTCTCGGTACGATAAACCGCTGTCGCGATAAGCCACTATTCGTCCTGTGTCGAACTCCGATACGTGCTGGAATGACTGCCGTATTCTGCAACGAGGCATCAGGAAGCTTTCCACGCACAGGTCCGGCAGCACAACGTACTTCCACTACTCACACCCCGCCTTCTGTGCACCCTTCTTATAATGCTTCTCGGTGGCGTGCCGGGCAATCATGATTTGCATATGCCCTGCAATGCTAATCGTTTGCAAGTCCTCTCGCGGGCGACGCATGCTACGAATTTCAGGCAAATCGGATGCTTCCTTCTTGGGGTTGCATTTTGGGTGGCCAGCAGTGTATATATTATTTTAAGAAGCGCACTTGCGTGCAATACAGAAATATAATTCTATATTAAACATTAATTGTTATTCATATAAACTGTACCGTAAGGGTAGTTTCATACACTGAAACAGCAAATTATTGGGAGCATCTATGGTAGATTATCAAAATAATGGAAACATTTGACTGCGACTGGAGTACACGCAATGCACCGAATGCATATAACAAGGACGACATCACCCGCGATGGGACGTGTACAAATGGGTGCAGTACGATGTCGGCTATCACGTAGCAATGCTACGGTCGCATCTGAAGCAACAGTTGTGGAGTAATTGTTGGCAATTTTCACTTCTCAGTTACTGAAGAAAAGAGATTATCTTTGGAGTGCGTATTACAGGAGCTTCAGTATCTAGAATGGCAGAAATTGTAGGTGTAAAACGAGGAACTTTACGTAAGATTGTGACAACCATCTGAAAATGGACACGGCATTACCTCTAAACACGCATATAGTGGACGCCATACGATGTAAGATAGGGATACCTGAACGGATTGTTCAACGGAAGCAGAACACCACGGCGCCGTAAATAGCAGAAGAGTTGAACACCAGTCTGGACGATCCCGTTTTCGTCATAAAAGTACGCCGGGAACTCCATCGTGCCTGTATTTTTTTGGCCATGTTGCAACCCACAAACAATTGATTGCCAACATTATTGTAACAAAACGAGTAATGTTGTTCAAAGCACATAAAAACTGTGATGCTCAAGACTGGCAACATGTCATCTGGTCTGATGAATCGTACTTCACATTGTTTCGGACCACAGGTAAAATGCACATCTGGCGATAACCTGCAGAAGCGCACGATATCGACTGTTTGTTTCCGACTGTGAAGCATGGGGCGGATTTCTAATAATGTGGGGTGACGTATCGTGGCACTCCTTTGTACCAATGGTTATTCTACAGGATCGTGTCACATTTGCAACGTACGGATCCATTCTTGGCGATCACCTACACCCAATACCGCAGTCATTGTTCCCTAAGGATTGTCCCTGATTTCAAGAAGACAATACACATGTGCACTGTGCAAAAAGTATCAAGTTCTAGTTTGCAGAGCATAAGGATGAGGTACAGCTGCTACCCTGGCCACCTCAATCCTCAAATCTCAATATTATTGAGCATCTGTTGGAATATCTGTAGCAAAACATCAGATCACGCTTTCCAACTCCATGATCACTGAAACATTTGGGATATATTTTGAAGGATGAATGTCCGAAATTCATTATCATATGTGCATGACTTGTATAAGTTTATTTCAGGTTGAATTGCTCTTGTCCTGAAAGTCCGAAGTTGGCCAGCAGCTTATTTTTAAGAAGTAAGCACACATAGTGTTTCCATCATTTTCATAAACTCTATACCTAATAACGTATTGACCCTCTCTTGGACTTCAAAACAGCCTCGGTTCGATGTGTCATAGTTTCAACGAAATTTTGATATCGTCCTGCAGGTACTTTCAGCCAAGCAGATGTGATGTCGTTAGTAATTTTCCGAATGGGTGCTGGAGGAGTTCCTTTGTCACTAATAGCTCTATAAAACTCATCCCACATGTATTCGATTGGGATAAGATCTGGGGACAGTGGGGCCCACTACTGAAGAAAAGAGATTATCTTGAAGTCAATCTCGTGCTGCTGAAAACTCGGCGTGACTATCCGAAATTTTATGGCATGGCGAATTATCCTGCTCTAAGCAGCTCTCTCCATCAGGAAACACCATGCACATGTACCGGAGTTCCTTGTCTAGTGTTAAAATACATGGTAGCCTCGAAATAGTGCTCCAGAAGTAATAAGAATCCCACTGTCTGCATGAAAACAGCCTACGGAACATTGCATCTCCTCCATCAGCTTGTATGGATATCACTAAAACAGCTGCTATCCGTGCAAGCTGGTGGAGGAGATGTAATGCTCTGGGGGCTTTTTCTTTTTGCCTCTGAAACGGAGGTAATAAGCATTCCACTGTCTGACACGGAAACAGCCCCCAGGGCGTTACATCTCCTCCACCAGCGCGTGCGATAGCACTAAAGCAGCTAGAATTCGTCGACAATCTGGTGGCGGCGATGTAATGCTCTGTTTGATGTTTTTATGGCAGACAGTGGGATGCTTCTGACATCTCCTCCACTAGCTTGTACGGATAGCATTAAAGCAGCTAGAATTCAAGCATCGTCATAGTGTTCCAGAGGTAATAAGCATCCTACTGTCTGCCATGAAATTGTCCCAGAGCTTTAAATCTTCTCCACCAGTTTATACCGATAGCACAAAATCAGCTTCTATCCGTACGCGCTGGTGGAGGAGATGTACAGCTCTGGGTGATGTCTTCATGGCCGACAGTGGGATGCTTATTACAGCCCCCAGAGCATTACCTCTCCTCCACCAGCTTGTCCCACTGTCTGCCATAAAAACAGCTACGAGAGGTTCATGGCAGACATTAGGACAAGCTGGTGGAGGAGATGTAATTCTCTGAGAGGTGTTTTCATGCTCCAGAGGAGATGTAATGCTCTGTGGTCTCTTTTCATTGTCAGCCGTGAAAAGAGTCTTACCTCTCCTCCACCAGCTTGTACTAAAGTAGCTAGAATTCATCGATCCGTGCTGTTGACGCTATAGTCTTTCCCGTCCATCTGCGTGTATTCACTGAACACGTGACTGATTGAAAGAAGCTACCTTTTTTCCAGTGATTGATCGGAACAGAAGATCTGTTTTCCACGGGAATACCAACCTAGACCTCAGGAGTCTAGTTTTGGTCCGTGCAAACTGCAAAAGGATTTGTTGACTTTTAATAGAGAAAAACAGTACACGGAGGATACGTCTGCTATTATTGCCCTTTTGCGCCAATGTTTGGCGTGCTGTATATGCTGAAATTTTTTTCTGGAGAATTTGAGCTCGTGTGTTAACGCGTAAAATCCAAATCCTCTCCAACCACCGTTGTCCTCGAACATCAACCAAACGTTTCCGCCCTCAGGAAGACCGCTGACTGCATGTTTGTTGTCAGTGTACTACTGATTGCGCATCCTCACCATAGTTGTTCTTGAATAAACCAGAATGTTTTCATTAATTAAAATGTGGAAAGAGCGATAACTTCTGTGTGAAGAATGTTTTCAATTTCTGAGACGCTTGCATTGGTTACCTAGTGCTACCATGCCTCCTTCAAAGTCACTTAAATTAGTTTTTCCCGTATTGCCTCTACTTACGCTCCGTACAGGTCGGAATTCTTCGCAGTGGGGGCTGTTTAACATCTCGACGTTACAGCTGCGTAAGTAAGTCAAGATAGGAAGCTTCGGATTGTAATTGAGTGTTTCTAATATATTGCTGCTCTAGTATACATTGCCATGCGGAATCTCTTGTGATCACAGAAATACACAGACAATTCCATGAATCTTGGTTTAATATTAATACTACTCAGTTCCGTTATACATTACGCAGTTGTCTGCTGCCGTATTATCTCAGCTATTTTGCAGTTAATTAAATTTAGACCCTTAAGTATTAACAAAACCGACTGCAATTAAGAACAGGCGTCTGGAATTCAGAAGAAACATCCAAGTAAACCCATGAGCTGAGCGCGTTTGTAATTGATTAATCAGGCACACTCCTCGATAGGAATTTTAGGAGGAACGGCGGTAGCATCGATCGCTTCGATTTACTGTTAGTATCGAAAATGACGGTGAGTGGGCATGGTGTATTGTTTTGTTTTAAGAAAATTTCTAACACAACCATGAGGACTTTCTTTTGCCAAAAACGTTTTGAAAGAAAGTTCGGGCAATTGTGCTCTCGAAAAATTTAAATGAGAGATATTTAAAACACAACGCTAAACTAAAGTGTTTCTCATTGATTTTGTGCCGGCATTATAAAGATACGCAACACATCAACCTCGATTACCAATTGTAAAGTTAGGCAAGCCTCTCATGCTCAAGAATACTGCTTTTTAACGTCGGTCAATAACGTGCTTGTGCCTTTAACTCGAAAAATGGCATCTCACTGAGTTTCAACCGTAAAAGTTTTCGAGCTTCTATTGTGTTGTCGGCAAAGTCATGACGTATTTTAGCCATGTTTTGCAAAGGTCATTTATTGATAGAAAGAACAAAGATCAAACAATGATATAATACCCGTTTTGTTCGATAACATTTTGCCATCTGTCAGTTAGCTGCAGAATGCCTCTTTCATAGAAGGATCTGTCTTTCGTGGCGAAAAACTATACAAGATGCTGATTTACAGCCTCATTTGAATTGAACGTTATACCAAGCAACGACTGTTGAAAAGAGCGAAACAAATGGAAGTCTGACGGTGCAAGCTCAGGCGAGTATGCTGGGTGTGGCAACACATCCTATCCTAGCTCCAATAAGTTTTGGCGGGTGATCAAACTTGTGTGTGTTCTCGCGTTGTCGTGATGGAACACAACACCTTTACGATGAACGAGCTCTGGACGTTTCTGGATGGTGGATTCGTTCAAACTGTCCAATTGCCGAAAGTACACATTCGAATTGATTGTTTGGTTCCGCGGTAGGAGCTCGAAAAATACGGCACCTTTAAAATCCCACCGCACTGAGACCAGAACCTTCCGCTGATTAATGTCTGCTTTGGATGTCGTTTTAGGCGAAGCAGCACGACGGGACGAAGACCGTTTGCGCAGCACATTGTTGTACACAATCCACTTTTCGTCACCAGTTATCAGTCGCTTCAAAAAGGATCGTTTTCCTCACGTTTAATGAGCATATTGCAGATGATTATACGCGCCGTCAATTGAGCTTCTTTTAGTTCATGAGGAAACCACACATCAAGCTTGCTTACGAATCCCAGCTACTTCAGGGGGTCGTGAACGCTTGAATGATGGATGTGCAATGTGTCTGCAATCTCTCGTGTCGTATATCGTGGGTTTGACCTGATCAATGCCTTGATTTAGTCGTCATCGTCCTAGTTGGGCCTCCCGGACAGAGGAGCGTCGTTGAGGTCAAAATAACCAACACGGAATTTTGCGAACCACTGCTATCACTGACGTTCTTGTAGAGCATTATCACCGTACATTTTAAGCAAATTTCCACAAACTTGACGCGCGTTCTTCCCTTTACGGAAGTAAAACAGTAAAATATGGCGAAAATGCACAGTTTTGTTTTCATTCTTCAACTTGATGTCAAATCTCCGGAAATCAATCAAATCGCTCACTATTCCTTTTAGACTGTAGCTAGAACTAACACCTGTCGAATGCCATAGGGATAACAGAGCTGCGCATGCCTCTAGTACTTCCGAAACTGCGCAACCGCCATCGGTTGCCAAAATACGCCATGACTTTTCCGACAGCCCAATAGTAAAAGGACTGATTCTACGACGCTCTGACTGTTCATTTATTTTTCACAAGAAATACATTTGAATTTTTCAATGGAAATAAGGAAGATGGTCTTAGGAAACGCAATGTCCTTTTTTCTGACCCAGGAAATTTCCAAGGAAATCTTGCTCATACGATAGGTGAAGATACATAATTTTTGGCTACACAATTGTTACTACATTTTCCTTTCTTTCTTTCCTTTACTGAAAATTTTCGGGACGTTATCTCAAAATGTCGAAAATAACAAAAGGTAACAAGAAAGCTCACACTTAATTCTCCGGAGTAACCAGCACGTCTTCTTGAATCCTTTTCAAGATGAGATTAATTTTTGAACGTAGATATGCAGAAAAAAAGATAAAGTTCAGCTGAAAAGAAAATTCATTTACGTCCTCAAGCGGAAAACCTACGCATTATTTAAAATAAGCAATACGAACATGTTCATTGTATATAGAACCAGCTGTAACAACCACAAAATTCAATCAGATTTATATAATCGGTAAAACATACGCAAATAGGAATAACTATTTAAGCTGGCAGACAAAATAAATGCTTGTTGCAAAAAGAGCACAAATTCCACAGCAAATATTTCTCATGACAGATACTATTCTCCGTAAAAAAATTTCAAATACAACAACTGGAAAATACACTGGTCATTCAACACATTAAAACTACCTCTGCGTTATGTAAATAAGCAAGCGTGCAGCCAATCAGCGTCATGAACCAAGGTCGCGGATGATGTATCCGATTATAATACGTGGGTCGGATCTCTCTCAATCAGTATTTTGTTTCGCCTGAACATAAGCAAAACAAAGGATTTATCTGATTTTGACAAAGTCAGATTGATATGGCAAGCCGCCTTGGTAAGAGCATCGACGCTGGAAGGTTGCTTACGCTATTAAGTAGTTAGTACATATCAGAAATGGTCCGAAACAGGTGACACTTCGATTCGTCGACAAGGCGTGGACAGTCATCGCCTCATTCATGCCAGAGGTCAGCGCAGGCTATCTCGTCTTCTCCGTAGCAGCAGGAGGGCTACTGTGGCTGACGTTACCCATAATTTTTTAATTGTGGTGAAGGTCCCAATGTTTCCGAACACATTGTTCTCTGTAAGCTCTTGGAAATGGGTCTCCGCAGTCGCAGACCCATTCATGAGCCTATGCTCACAGTCGTTTACCCTCGTCAACACTTGCAGTGGACACGTAATCATTGACAATGGACCATAGAAGACTAGAAGAGGGTCTCTTGGTCAGACGAAATTCCGTTTCTGTTACACCAGATTGGCGGACGAGCTCGTGTGCGATGTTTACCCAAGGAAACCTTTTTACCTGGATGCACTGTGGGACCGGTCCAAGAGGCTGGAGGGAGTGTGATGGTCTGGAAAATATTTTCTTGGAGAACACTTGGACCCATTATCCCTGACAGCTATCACGTACCTTAACATCGTGGCTGACGAAGTACACCCCTTTATGGAGATTGCTCTTCCTGAAGGAGATGGCGTCTTTCAACAAGACACACTGCGAAGGAGGTTCTGGAATGATTCCAAAACATGAAACGGAATTCCATTTATTGCTATGGCCCAAATTCGCCGGATATGAATCCAGTCTAGCATTTGTGGTTTGAGTTGGAGAAACAGGTACGAGCAGCATCACCCTAAACACGTAATTTAAGGGAACTGCGAGATCGTTTGTTGCAGTCATGATACCAAATACCAAGAGACACCTGCCAGTATCTTGTTGAATCTATGGCTCATCGGGTAAGAGCTCTTCTGTCGGCGAGAGAATTACCTACATCATATTTGGTAGGTGGGTTTAATGTTTTAGCTGATTGTTGCATTTGGGGGACAAAACGTTGCAAACTTTAGCGTCCTCTAGCAGGAAAAAAAGAAGAATAGTGAAAAATATTCTCCTTAAAGAAAACTATCTTACCAAGATTAGAATTTTTCAAAGGATTTTTATAATAGTAGATATTTTTTTAAATAGAAATATACGCTGCTCCATCTAGCAGCGAAATGGTAATTTATTCAAAAGTACATACTATGCGCAGAGCATTCTTTATAAAAAAATGGAAAAAGTACTTTCCAAACATGACTTTTAGATATAGATACATAAAAGAAATATTTTCCTATAGGATGAAATTGTTCATTAATAACGTAAATAAATGTTCATAAATTTACCATAGCAAACACCATACAGTTGAAACACCCTCATTTTTTTTATTGAGCTTTAAGAAACACCATGAGCAATTCAAAGGGTTATAATCCGTCGTCCGTCGCTAATTTAGGTTCACTGGTTCTAGGGAACGGAGACAAACACTCCATCCATGCTTTAGCAGGCATTTGAATCCAGTCCCATTTCGGTCGAATGGTCAGAAGTTAGCGTTCTGAGCACTGCTGCACAGAGTCATAGTAGCAGTTTTTCGAACAGCATTCTTAGTAGCGGTGATACAATTGCAACAGAAACACACAGTAAGGATCAAAACTTTGCGTTACCAAAATTTCAAGAGTAAGTGCAAAACGTTTCATGAAGTGAATGGCGTCAGATAGAATATTTTAAATAGGGTTTTAAAAGTAAAGATATCGATGCAAATAGATTATACGTTTGCGCCCCACTAGCTAGTAAGCTGCGTACTATTTCGGACAGGAAATTGTGCACAAAATATTTGCGTAGAGAGCTGTATGATATTGAAAAGGAATTATTTTAGATCGATTTTCAGGCGTCCGTACGGCTGCATATACATGTTTGTTGCAAGCAGAAATGTACTCTTTCGCTGTTTAGGGAAAAAAATGTTTGTCAAGGAAAATTAGAAATTACGTGCAACATTTCCTTCACCATCAACGTTGTCCATCAAAGAAAGAAATCTCCCAAGAAAATTAGACTATACATCTTCCTCCCCTGGTCGGAAAACTGTGTAATATTAGGAGGAGGAAATGTGCACAAAACGTTTCACATCGACAGCGGTATCTGACCAAAAGGAAAATTTTTCGCAATGCCATTATTCGCATATTTTCACTGTAATCCATGTAACCCTTCCTTCAGAAAACTTGAAAATTTTCATCGTCCTTGACTAGCGCAAATCTGACGGCTCACAGATATCTACGTTCAGTTGCTTGGGTTTTCCTTTTTCTGGGTAATGTAATGCCTGGCATGCTCGACCGGAATTCGGGAGGTTCGGTTTCCGCTCCAGGACGATGAATACTTTCAAGTTTTCTGAAGGAAGTGGTTACATGTAATACAGTGAAAATATAGCAATAATAGCATTACAATGCCTACCATGTACTTATGAAGAATTATTTCTTCGGGGAAATTCGTTTCCTAATTGTATATGATGAAACGTTTTCGATCGGGTTTTGAAAGCGAAAACACTTCTGTAAAAATATCAGAAACAGAAAAAGGATGTTACGCATCCTAGTGAAAAAACTGTGAGTTACGAAAAATTAGGAATTATACGTAAATACTTTTTACACCATGAACTCTATCTAATGCAAAAATATTTTTTCATCGTGCATTTACAAACCGATATATCGCGTAAAGTGCAATATAGGTTTGCGACATCTACCTGTAGAAAGAAAACCATACATTATTTGAAAGAGAAACTGTAAGCGTCTGCATTTACACTTCATAGGAAGAAAGTCATGCACCGGAAAATCACCGAACTACAAAGATATTTGTCCTTTGTGACGCATATTCTAATTTAACTTTCATCTTTAGTTCCTTTTCCTATGGAAATTTGAGTTTGTTCTCTTTTACACTTTCCAAACTTATCGTAATATCTTCTCTCTCGCATGAATGAGGTCGGCAACTCTTTTGAGTTCAAAGAGAGTGACGCATGAATGTGATAAGAATGTTAGATAAAAAGGACGATACCGCAGTTACTTAGTGTGTGTGTGTGTGTGTGTGTGTGTGTGTGTGTGGATGGAAATATTCGATCGTTGTTAAGCTAGATTATACGACAGATAATTAAGGTGTTATGTGTCAAATGTAAAACTCACATTGCTATATTTTGGATTTCATCTACGGTGCTGGACCAATAAAAGGTTAAATGTAAGTTGGTCTTCTATATATGTTTCGTCTGGCCGTAAAACCTGAATTTGAGCTATTCCGTGCAACTATTGTATCGTATTCTCATTTAGTTCAACGTTTCCTTAGTCATTGGTTTAGACATAGCGCAACACCAATCTCGCACACGAAAAAAGGTTACGTTATACCATACAGATCAGAAAAAAGGATCTTTCAAATCGGTCTAATAGTGCTAACCTATAGTGTCCGGACGAACGTGAGATCGTTCATAAGCAAATCCCTTTTTTTCACCAAAGAAGCTAATTTTTTTAGAAAATACACAATGATTAGTGTTCGCAGCAAACAAAACCAGCAAAAATAAATACCTACCGAGATTCTGCAATCGGTAAAACATCCAAAAATAGGAATAGATAATTACGCCAACTAATGGCTGACATGTGTTTTAGAAAATATGAAAAATTGTGCACAAAAGGTTACTAACTGCGGAAGATAACAAAGGGATTTTTCAATCAAAAGGACAGATATGAAATAAAACGTGATATAACTTTACGTCTCCTAGCAGCTTTGCTTACAGAAGCAAATGGGTGTGAAATGCTTTTCATGGTAAACGAGTGTGCGACCAAGAAAGGATTTTTCGAAGATATTTTTACAATCAGAGAAAATCTTCCAAACATAAATATTCGCTGACGCCCGTGGTGGCAGAACTCTTAATACTGGAAAAGTAGAAAATAGGCACTTTAAAAAGTAGAAAATATGATTTTTCAAAAACGACTTCTGAAAGCTCTGCGAAACGTATGCACTTTCCGCTTTTGAATTCGGTAACTTGCTGTTATTAATAGCACAATAAATGAGCATGTACATCAAGCAATACGAAGAAAAATATATATCTCAGTTCAACTTTTTGAAATAATGGAGATTTACGAACAATTGAGAGTTGACCAGATTGATTTTTACAGGACTATCAAAACGCAGGCTGTAGCGAAAGTTTCCCAAAATACTGTAGTTCAAATTTCAGAAGAATCGGAAAAACTGATGTAACGGCAAAAGGCAAGTATGCTACTGCGAAATCAAAAGCAGCTGCTGCCAGGCTAGTGGCAGGTCAGTGAAGATTTTGTCATTGCAGACTTTTGAGTATGTGATTATTTTCATGGACTCCCTCAGAGCTGTCTCCTTTTACGAGGTGTATCTTCCATGTTTTTTCCAAACTGGTCTTGCAGTGTACTTACTGGTGAAAATGGGGTCGTTAACGTTCTAAGAGCATATCAAATTTACATATCTTGTGAATACGGATAATACACTGCTGGACAATTGCTAAGGACGGATCATAAACGGCTATATAGCGCATAAAAAGTAAGTGTGGTTGGATGCCAAGTGAAATAAAATAATGTCAGAATGCCAGGACATTACAAGAAAGACAATTTATTGTGCTCTGAAATCCATAATGCTTTGGAACGTGTTCAAGGGACAAACAGGCCATTTTGTGCAGAATACGTAAACGTGAACAAAAGTGCAATTACAATCCGCAGGCGTTCCGGCATAAGATGTCAATACGGGATATGGCCACCATGGAGGGCGATGCAAGATTCCACACGTCGTGTCATGCTTTGCACAACATTATCAAGCAGCTGTTGGGGTAATTTATCCCATTCCTCTGTCAGTGCACGGATGAGGGTGTCCTTGTTTATTGGAAGGAATTGGCGACCAGCAAGACTCCTCCCCAAAGCATCCTACACATTTTCAATGGGATTCAGATCTGGAGAACGTGCTGGCCATACGAGGCGTTGAATATCCTCGCTCTCAAGACACTCCTGGACAGCGACTGTTCGATGACATGTTGCGTTGTCGTCCATGAAAGTGAATCTATCACCGACAGCACCACGGAACATGCGAACAGGAGGTAGCAGAACATCATTAATGTATCGTTGGCCAGTCATAGTCCCAGTTGGAAGCACATAGAGGGACCTACGGCCATTGATCATGATGCCAGCCCATACCATGACACTACATGTCGGATATCGGTCCCTTTCCTGTATGTTTGCTGGACAATATGCAGTACCACTATCACGCCAGATCAGTTGTCGTCAACAATCAGACGATGGACTGTATCTACTCTCATCTGAAAAGAGGACAGCAGACCAGTTGTTATCAGTCCAATAGCGATGTTGATGGCACCATTGCAAACGGGCGGTACGGTGACGTCTGGACAATGGGATGCACACAACAGGACGGCGGGCGTATAGTCCTCTTTCATGCAAACGTCTGGCGACAGTTTTTCGGGAGATCCGCTTGCCAGTAGCAGCCATAAACTGATTTACTACCTCACTAGCTGTGCTGCGCCGGTGTCCTTTTGTTGATAGCACTATGTACCGATCTTCTGCAGGTGTCGTACTGCGAACACGACCTCCCCCGTGACGTTTGCTGCACTCTCTATTTGTTTGAAGTGATTTCCAAAGCCTTGAAGCAACACTGTGGCTGACGTCGAACTCCCTGGCAAAATCTGTTATTTTTCGAACTTCTTCAATCTTGCCAATAGTACGGCCACGCGTAAAATCATCTAGGTGATGTCGGGAAGACATACTGAAACTTGCAAGTTTGTCAATTGATTCTTTCCCTTTCAACTTTGCGTTTGAACAACAACGGTCAATACGCGTTAAGACCTTTATATCTCTTATCAGCGCTATGACGTCACGAACAAGTTCGGCAATCCAAAATTTGCATACGCACAACACATCTTACTGTATTCCGCCCTTATGCTAATTTCCACATTTTCCTGCCTTCCATTTTATGGTTCCTATCGTTGCTATTATCATCCGTCCTTAGCATTTGTCCGGCAGTGTATCTTGTGTAATATGGCCAAAGACCTTTGTTTATACCAACACAGAATTTCCTGGAGCTATCTTGATATTCCACTAGATAAAATAGCCTCCAGTATTTGGTGTGGTAAGACGGTCTGCATTTTCTCTTAGCGAGAATTGCAAGCCCTTGTCATGGAGTGCTGGTGTCTACATCATGACCAAACCTTGTCATCATGTCTTTTAAGAAATATGGAAAGCCTAAGAGAAAAGTGATAGAGCTTATTAGTGTGTTTAATCGGTCCATTTTGAGAGTTTCTGACTTTTCCACTGACGTCTAGGAAACAGCGCATTAAGTATCCTGTTGTACTTGCAATATTTTTAAATTAAGTAATTTCGCCTCCTGAAATTTTCAGTTCTGATGACAAGCCAAAAGCTCGGAATCAAACAGCGTGAACTGGTGTTCGCTGGGATAGAAAGATAAAATATGTATCACGTTAGGTATTGATGTAGACTTAAACTAAATTTCCATCGAGAGCAGAGAGAAATGGAGAATATCCAGATAAGGAAGGCTTCCATTATTTTGGCACTCCATAGAAAATGTAATAGCATGTTGGAGGTCGTTGATTTTGGCCAATTTCAATGACCTCCTTTCATAATTTTAAACAAGAAGACGTAAGCGTACTTTAGTAGACAAGAAGACATATAGACTGTATCTCTACATCTCGACTGTATGCAAATCGCATGAACTTAGTGCAACTGACAGTAATATTCACTAATCTTAAAATTTCATGTGAACGTTCATTAAATTTGTAGAAAATCATATAAAATACAGGGATTTACCAAAATAATGGAAATACTGTTTTTGAAGAACTTTTATTAATAACCTGTAGGCCCATCTCGGGCATTTAGAACAGAAGCAATTCGACCTGGAATAGACTTATTCAAGTCATGCACATACCATAAAGGAATTTGGAGTCATTCTTCTTGTAAAATATGTCCCTATTGTGCCAGTGATGTAGAGAGTAGAAAATGTGATCTTACATCTCGTTCCAGATATTCCCACAAACATTTAATAATATTGAGTCTGGTGATTGAGGTGGCTATGGTAACTGCTTTGTCTACTCCTCGTGGTCTGCAAATCACAAATTGACACATTTCGCGTAGATGCGCTGGTGCATTATATGTTTGAAACTAGGAACGGTCATAAGGGAACAGTGAGTGCAACATTGAATGCAGATGGTCTTGAAGAATGGATTCGTACTTTGCAGATGCTACACGACCCTAACCAATGACGCTAGGGATTACGGTAATATGGCACCCTACATCATCGATAATCCACCTCCGTGCTTCACAGTCAGAACAAAACAGTCGGGGTGGTACGCTTCTCCAGGTTTTCGCTAGACGTACGCTGTAATACGGGTGGAAAATAATGGGAAGCACAATTCATCAGATCAGATGACACGTTGCCAGTCTTTTGCATCTCAGTGTTTGTGAGCTTTGCATTACCTTATGCTTTTTGTTGCATTGATGTTGGTAATCAGAGGTTTGTTGACAGCAGCACGGCCATAAATAGCAGCACGATGGAGTTCCTGATAAACTGTTATGAGGGAAAAGGGATAATTTAGAATGGTCAACTCTGCTGTTATTTACGGTGCCGTGATCTTGCGGTTTCTGTATGCAATTCGTGCCAAAGTTCACTTATCCCAATCTTGCATGGCACAGTGTCTAAAATTTGGACGTTTAGAGACAAAGCCGTGTTTATTTTACAGATAGTCATAATCTTCGATACAGTTCCTGGTGTTACACCTACTATTTTGGCCGTTCTAGTTACTCAAGCTCCTGCAAGACGCGCACCAACGATCATGCCTTTTTTATGGTTACTGAGGTCTGACATTGTCGACAATTACTCCACAAGACCTGTGTCACCTGCGACTGTGACACTGCTACAAAATAGACGATATCTTACTACACCCGTTGATATACCTCGTATAGCATGTGACTTCGACGCTGTGATTTGCGTAAGCCGCATTCCGCGTACTCCAGTTGCAGAACGTGTTTCCTTTATTTTAATAAACCCCTACATATAGGAATTTCCGTAAATGCAAAAGCAAGAGCTGCGCAGCAAAGCCAGAATTACAAATTCTTTACTTGAAGAGTTAGAAGCAGTTTTGTACTTCCACGTTCTATCAAAGTGCTTGAGATTATTCATGATATTTTCAGTGTAGTAAGACAACGAAGTGTTTTGTATTCCGAGGTCAAGCTGAACGAGGCAAATTCAACCAAAAGAAATCCAATCTGTTTGGAACTTACTTTACCTTTCAAAAGAATTTGGGCATCTTGGAGTATCGACCATGCACGGACAGACCCATCATGAATTGCTATCGAAAATATGAGTGTGAGACATTCGGAGCATGAAACTTGGGAAAGCAGGCAACACACAAGCCATTTGAATAAATTTACAGCAATATTGTGGAAACATAGAACACGTGGAAGTAAAGAAACACGTGAACAAATGAAAGAATGAGGTGCGTACTGATTAGAGATGGGCTTGAAATCACGTCCATGCTATTTTGTCACCGTTACTGTAAAATCACTGTCATTGTTACAACCAGTGACGAAAAGTAACAGTGTCAAATTCATTGATAAGAATGTGACAATTAGCAGTGTCCGAGCAATGCTTGGGGTTAAAAATCACTGTTACATCATATGTTCGGTTACCACGTCACCATATCGAAACAATTTGTCACCCTTTCTATTGAAACATCATGGAGATAGCTAATGATGTTAACTTTCTTTCAGTCTTTTAAATAGTATAACTATACTAGTGATCCGAAATTTCTTGGCGTAGAATAAAAATAAAAGTTTCCAAGCTTTCGCACATCAACCAGATGGCTTTCTCAAGGAAGTTAGACAGCCAACTGCAAGCTGGATAATAGAAAGGTTCAACAATTTGTACGTGGTGATATGACAATAACGAATAGATGCGAACGTAATCAGGTTTTCAAAGACACGAGGCGTTATGCTCGTTTAGCATGCGGAATCATGGTAGGAAAACCAAGAGTCAATCACTATTTGAAGAACTGGTTCCAAACTCGTGGCAACTCCAGTGCGACGCTATCATTGCACGACTCGCTGTTGGTTATGATCCTCAAAGTTTCGCGAATGGCAGTAGATTTTGGGGTGGAGTAGGAAGCTAATTTCTTTACGTCATCCCACATAGGAGCAACGGACTTGAACTTGACTTCTCTGGATAGGGCCGTGGTTACTTTGCTGTTCTTTATGTCCATTTTATGTTCGTTAACTCTAATTCTAAATGAACGCTTAGTCATTCCAATGTAGTATCTCACCGATCCGTCCGGATGTAGTAGAGGAATGGCATAAACACCTACTTCATTGGAAGGTGGGACTTCTCAGTGTTTCATTGAAGCATGGTATATAAAGATGTCGGAGATCTCATGCCAACACCGAGGTTAATCTTCTTGGGGGCATTCTTGAGCTGATAGGAAACATTTGGTATATAAGGAATTGATCCCAGGTAGCGTATCTACGGCATAGAAAGATTAGTACTACTGGTTCGGGGTTTCTGGATGTAGCGATGTACCAGGTTCGGGGTGTATCCTGCCTCAGTGGCCAGCTCGATAACGTTTCTCAATTTGCATTGTCTAAAAGGAACATCTAAGGAGACTGCAAAGGCACTTTGGATTCGAGAACGGAATAAAGCTGTCTTGTAGTCAGCGGGGCAGAATGAGTTTCGGAGCATCAGGTTAGGTATGGATGTGGGTTTATAATAAACTTGTGTGCGAAGGCGATTTTCAGATAATTTACTCAGTAAAGCATCCAAATAACGCAAGGCGCCCTTGCGTTCGAGCTCCATAGTGAAATTGATAGTAGGGTGGATATCATTGATTTTATCTAGAAAAACCGGAATGGTATCCTTTCCGTGAGGCCATATGAAGAATATATCATGCGCATATCTTAGCCAGGTGGTAGGCCTTGGGGTGATGTTAGTGAATATATATTGCTCAATTAGACGGAGTATTGCTGCCGCGACGACGGCTGAAAGGGATGATCCCATCGGAGCGCCATTTATCTGTTTGTAAATTTGTCCTTGGAAACTGAAGTAGCTGGAATTTGAGACCAAGTCCATTAATTTGAAGATGCTGTGGCAGGAGTCCTGGGAATAAAAAGACGAATTAGTTATGGCTTCTTTTAACGTTCCGATGGCTTCCTGCACAGGTACCGAAGGGTAAAAAGAAACAACGTTGAAACTGCCAATAATGTTGCTTTGTTGGACAGAAATTTGCTGAACTTTCATGATAAAGTCTACTGTGGAAGTTATTATAAAGTCCGATTCGGGGAGCTGATTTGCCAGATATTTGGATAGTGCTTTCACTAAACAGTACGACGGTGCGGACCTCCGTGACACGATGAGCGCAAAGGACAGTAATACGCTCGAAGCATTCTTCCTAAAGTAGGTTTTCCACCAGCTATGCTCAATGCGTGAGGGATTTTTTTGTCTGTGAATAGGAATGCATCCCGAACTGCTGCGGCATAAGGCACAACCAGAGGTCTCAGGATAGCTTCTGGATATTTCGCTACCGTCAGAATCCATTCCAGATGACATAGAGTTTTGTATGACTGCCAGTGATGACGCCTGCACATATGACGATTCCACCATCACCAAAGGCAAATCTTTCCTGCACGAAGGCTAAACAATCTCCTGTGTCCCTTGTTCATGCCAAAGAAGAAAAGATGATTTCACATGGTTGCGGGATGAAATGCAACTCTTCCGTGAAAAGCATAGTGCCTCAATCATCACAGTCTCAAACAAGTTCACCGTCAGCCCACACTGTGCTGGCTGTCCGGTGATTTGCAGAGAGGGGGCACAAATACCATCGGTCACAAGGCGTACAGTCCTTCTCTGGGGAGCCAACTCTGTATAGTCTGTGTGGATACACATAGACATGTGGCTGCAATAAGCAGTCTTTGAAATTCGGTTGCGTTTTGTAAGCGATTTCTGTGAGCCGTAAACTCAAATAGTGTCGTCTTGTGCTGGTGTTGATATTAGTCGTCTCTGTCCTGGTACTGATATTAGCCGACTCTCATGTAAATGCCTCCACAGTTCATTGGAGATGGTTTGGAACACTCCATTCGGTTCTTCCACTACGTCTTGTGTCTAGCCAACTTCCAGCTTGTAACGAATACCTCTAATGTAATCTCCATTTTGAGTTGCTGTGTCTTACGTAACTTTGATTTCTTCTCTTTAAATATTTTTTTGACTTAACGCCACACATTCACTTTCGACGAATTTGAAGTTGGAAAAACTTGACAGTAGCTCAAAGTACAATAATGTACGTAGTTTGTCTTGAGAGATAAGAGCTTGTATGTACAATGTTTAAAAAACAATCCATAATAGACAATCTTTATGTAATGATCAAAAGCTATGATAGAGAAGCGATTTATTTTATGAGTAAAGCCCGGATGTTCAAGCAAAATGCTCATTTTGCGTATTTTTGCATATTTAGTCACTTTGAGAAAACACATCTTTACATTTAAGGCATATTTTTGTATATAGCCTGAACATTCTCTAGAAAAGCACTTTTGAAAAACGAAACTATCGTTTTTTAAATTTAACTCTTAACAGCATCGTGGTACAAAAGCGAAACCACTTGTTAAAATAGTCTTCCCTATTACAAAATGGCGATACTCAAATTAATCCACTTCGAATCAAAAGAAAAATGTTTGGTCTACCCTCCACTAAATGACTGCCTTAGCAACTTGAATATTTCTTTATGTAGAAAAAACACGTTTATTGAAATCCTAGCATTATACTCGTAAGGATCCATGATTGTAAAGGTTGACACGAAACTTTTTCTGCGCATCAAAATCCATGGTGAGATAGAAGGCAAGCAGTGAATTACAAGGTTACTTTAAATCAACTTAAGAGTGTACTGTTGTCAAAGGTTGGGAAGCCAGGACGCTGCCTCTCTGTTGAACGCAATTACCGCATGAATCCTCATTACATTGCACTCCTGCTGTGTTATTTTTGTCAAACATTTACTGTTGCAGTTTTTTTCTAAAAAGTTTCTTTTCGAATTCAATTACTTCCATAAATGGTTCCAGAATAGAATCTCCCTTCACAGCCAGTTTTAACGAGGTGGAAAACATATATTTCTTCTGCAGTTTATTATGTTTCGCACATGGAACGTATTTCAAATAACGTGAGTGCCTTTCAGGATGAGAATTCCTGTTTGATCGTTAGAGCCAAACAACTCTTAAGAAAATCAACTGTCATCAGTGAGCTGGCATTTATTAATGCCTATTTTTACAAACTTTCGAGAGATATATCTGCTCTGGAAAAACGGAAAGAAACTTTAAAATGACAGAAGATATCATGTAAAATATTGAAAATATACCTGGTCTACATGGACAAGCCATACAAAGGAAGTATTCCAAGGTGCTCTATAGAAATGCTGGTTTGGGAAAACTGAAACACATAATTAAAATTCTTCAAGGAGAAAATATTGATTTTGAAAATATTTCGCCTTTATATTGTGTGCTTTAAATTTGCACAACTCACCTATGTGGATGTGAAAAGGAGTTTTTCTGTATAAGTGTAAGCATATTTTCACTGCCATGCTGTTTTTTACGAAAATATAAAAAAGCATTTATTTATCAAATGAAATTGTGAAAATATTCAAGAGTGAAAGTACATTTTCCTGCCATATATCATGTAAGATCAGAAATCCTACAGTAAAACTTTCAGGTATGGTTAATGCATATTTCCTCATTTTTTGGTGCATACATTTTTACTTATTTTAAAGGCTTTAAATGCTTCAACATCCAGGCACTAGTTATGAGACACATGTAATCTTTCCTGCATGCTTTATGTACGATTTTATACACTATGAGATAGCAGAGAGTTACGATTTATTGACATGAGAATGTTTTACGTTTGTTCTGATTCAAGGACGTGTTGCAATCTGAATGAGCTTGTGCATGATTAAGTATCCACATGCTCATTGAGATTTATAAAATATTTGGACTCGGAAGTAAACTTGTTTTTTCTGAACCATAAAGTACAATATATGTTCATTAAGACTCTTAGCGCCGATGACTCAGAAGAACTACAGGTACAGTTCTGGTTTTTTCAATATCTTTATCTTGTATTAAGATTTTTGTTTCAATATCCTGTAGGACAGCCTCTGCCATCAGACCGGATAATGGAGAGCCCATGAGAGCAGCAGTCATTTGCTCATAAATATTGTTATTATACTGAAAAAAATTATTGTTGACGAATGTCAAGGCTGCAATTATACTGTTGACTTCATTTTTTGCAACTCCATGTTCTTTCAGTTTATTTTCAATAATAAGTATTGATTTTTTAGTTGCAGTATTAGGATATAAAGTAACAATGTACAAGCTATTCATTCTAGTGTCTTTTAAGTTTTTGCTATGTTTTATTTTATTAATGACTTCATTTGAAAATTTAGCTTAAAATATATGGTCATTAAAATATTGCTTTAAATGTTGTTATAAGTTAATATGGTCATTAGAGTACTGCTTTAAATGTTGATATAAGTTAATATGGTCATTAAAATATTGCTTTAAATGTTGATATAAGTTAATATGGTCATTAAAATATTGATTTAAATGTTGATATAACTCTCTAAGTTAATAGTTGGTGATACGTTTTTGGCCACAATTGGTCTTATTAGATTATCATTTTCATGTATTTTAATTTTTCCAAACAATCTAGGTACTGTTGCACCTATTGAGAGATATCCTTTATTCTTTGTGGTGTGAGGTAGACAACTAGCTACAATGAAAAAACGCAGTGATCTACCTCATAGCATAAGGAATAAAAGATATCCCTCAATAGGTACAACAGTACCTAGGTTGTTTGATAAAATCAAAATGCATAGAAAAGATAATCTAATAAGACCAATTGTGTCCAAAAACTTATCACCAGCTTTATCTTAGAGAGGGCACTATATCAATGTATAAAGCTTTATTTTAATGACCATATATCTTGAGCTAAAATTTCAAATGAAGTCATCAATACAATAAAACATAGTAAAAACTTAAAAGACACTACAATGATTAGCTTGTACATTGTTTCCTTATATCCTAATACCACAACTGAAAAATCCATACTTATTATTGAAAATAAATTTAAAGAACATGGAGTTGCAAAAAATGAAGTTAACAGTAGAATTGCAGCCTTGACATTCATCAACAATAATAATTTTTTTCAGTATAATTGAAATATTTATGAGCAAATGACTGGTGCTCCCATGGGCTCTCCGTTATCCTGCTGATGGCAGAGGCTGCCCTACAGGATATTGAAACGCAATTCTTAATCTTTTCAAATTACATAAAAGAAAATATTAAAAATAGAATATTTCATCTCTCAGGGAATTATTTTTGGAATATCACGACATGTATTGAGAGGTGTCAATAATTCCATAAACAAAGAAAAATTACATACCAACAATATGCATCAGGTGGACTTAAAATTGAAGGTACGTAATTGTATTTAATCCATTAGGGCATAATTTATGTTACAAAATTCTTAATACAAGATAAAGATATTAAAAATACAGAACGGTATCTGAAGTTCTTCTGAGTCATCGAAGCTGAGAGTCTTGATTAACATATATGTATTTTACTTTATGGTTAAAAAAAAACAAGTTTATTTACGAGTCCAAATATCTTATATATATGCCGCCCCGGTGGCGCAGTGGTCTAAGGCGCTGGCCTCTGATCATTCGTCCGCAAGGGGTCCATGTTCGAATCCCGGTCAGGCATGGATGTTGTGTTTGTCTTACGGCACTGGCTCTCTCCCTTCCCTGGAGCCAGTGACACTAAATTAGGGACGGGCGACTGCTTATAGCCCATTGAGTTGCTCACGGTGGTCGATAAACCTCCAATAAAAAAAAAAATTATAAATCTCAATCAGGACAAAACAAGCGTTCGGGAGGTTAATATGGTCATCTGTGGATGTGGAAAGGAGTCATCTATGGATGTTATTATATGTCACCTGTGGATGGTATTTTATAATATCAATCCTGGACAAAGCAAGCCTTTGCGGAATGACAAACGCTTGCTTAAAAATGATAACAGACTATACGTTGGAAGTACAAAAAGAAATTTGAACATCAGATTGAGGGAACATCTAGACAACTGGAACAAAGGACAAGCTAAAACACCATTGATTCAATATTGTATTGAAAATAATACCGAACCAGATTGGGTAAATATAAAACATTCCACACCCCATAGCACTTCCAAGCAGATATTCATTTCCGATGCAGTAATGATTGATTAAATAAAAACAGTTAATTGCAATAGAAATAGTTCTTATGAACTATCAGAAGCATGGTGATATCTAATTAGCCAAGAAAAAAACAGGGAAAGAAGAAAGCAAAGAATTACAGTCAAGATTGAGAAGTATTCATAAGACCGAGCACTGACAGATGGCACACAACACGACATGCACAATGCGGATTATGATGCGGAGACAGAGCACGACTTGGCAAAAACTTAATCAGGCATTGATGACTTGGCAGTTAGGGCAAAAACATCGTCGACCACTGATGATGATTGTGAATTATATAGTTGAAACGCCTCTTGTATGAAATTGGGAGGGGATGTGGACAAATAAAGGATTGGAAATTAACGATTCATCATTGACGTTTCTTATTCGATTTTATTCCAGTTTTATTTCGATTTTATTTCAATTTTTAAATGGTCTTTTGCTTCACCCTGTTTTTCATCAATATTATCGAATAAATGATATTTATGCAGATGTATTGTCAACGGGAGCACTAAGCAACCAAGAAGATGTTCAAGTGGAAATTTGATTTGGCATTTCGCATTATTATTGTAAAACATGTTTTATAATAACACCCCCTAAAATAGTTGTGCACACTACCTTCCATGGTCAGAACCATTCAATTTAACGTGTGAAACTGAGCATTAGAAGAACGATGTATGCTCTTCAAAACGCTTTTAACAATTTACCACGTAATCTAGCAGCCATCTTATTTCGAGCTGGAGCTATTGGGTTGGTGCGAATGAAATATCTAACGCGAACGAACAGTGGAAACAGGTCCCCACCACAGCGGAATGGAACCACCCACAAGTGTTGCGGGTATTACGTCACAGAGTTACTATAAATAGCTAGCACGTGTATGAAGAACAAGGTTCAGGCGTGGTTTGTTTGGACGTAACGTGGCCTGCGAAGGAAACAATCAGACGCCGGATTTGATAGTCATCTTACTGTATGAATTTAAACTGGGACATTCTGTAGAAATTGCCGCTTGAAACGTTAACAAAGCATTTGGGAAGAATGCAGCCAACGAACGAACCATGCGGCGATGGTTTGTAAAGTTTCGAAGATGAGATACTAACCTGCAAAACGAAGCACGTAGTCACTGACCTATTGCTGTTTCTGACGAAGTTCTGTTACGTGTGGTTGAAGCTGACCCCGAAACACGTGTCGTGAGATAGCGCCAGAAGTAGGACACCACACGACACTTTATTTATTTATTTATTTTTTTTTAATTTTTCTTTGTCACACTACACCATTCACCACACAATCAAATCACAAATACAACTTCTGTGCAAAAAAAAATAGCATGCAGATACAAATATTATACAATAACATTATACATATATTGAAAAGTATAAATGAAGTAATAGGGACTACAAAAACACGTATGATAACATGAATAAATTTGTTTTTAGTTAAAGTAAATTGAAGCACCACTACAGGTTCTTAAACAAATCAGTGCGGTACACTGTGATTGTAGAAAGGGAACCAGGGAAGCCTGACGAGCTCCTAGTCCCCCCCCCCCAAAGAATCTAAATAGTCAAGCCAAAGAACAATTTAACCATTATGCAGTAAATTACAGTAATAATGCGTAATATATAACCAAACGTTAATCAACTATTAATTTTGAAGGTCTTCAGGTGTTTTTTGAATACCGAGAAGTGTGTAATCGTCTTGAATCGAAGCGGCACCCCATTCCAGGACCTAGGGCAGGTCAAGTTAATATTATTAAATAATAAATTAGTACGCACTCTAGGTATTAAAAACCTAGTATGTCCACGAGTGTCATGATAATGGGAACGGAAATGCAAGGTAATTAGATCTGAATATTTCTTAGCATATATACGTTCATGCATAAACAGGAATAATCGAAAACTGTATAATTTATCAAAGGACATTATCTGATAACTGAGAAAAAGGGAATGTACTTGTAAAGACGGATATAACAAACGTAACATTTTTTTTTTCGTAAAACATAAATTCTATTAATATCCCCAATAGTTGTGCGACCCCAAGCCAAGAGACAATATGATAGAAATGGATAAATAAATGAAAAATACAATAGCAACTTAACCCTCGCAGGCAACAAACTTGAAATCCTATAAATGACACCAATGCGTGATCTGAGCCCAACCGCAATTTCACTAACATGTGCATCCCATCTGAAATTGTCTTGTAAATATACACCCAAGAACTTCGGCGTCTGGCTGCTCTGGGTAAGGTAAAAAAAGCTGGACATGTGGCTGCCGTATGAGTTGACAACTGCCAACATAACTAGGCTTTTGGAAAGCCTGCACGTCGCTGCTTTCCAGGAGTAAACAGGAACCTCTACAGCATCAAATAATCACCAGTGACGAAAAATGGGTCCTTTATGATAATCGGAAACGGCCTGCACAATGGGTAAGCAAGGCACAGCCTGCCGGATGACTTCCTAAGCCACCCCTACACACCAAGAAAATGATGCTTTTTGTCTGGTGGTCCACAGCCGGGATAATTCCTCGGGTGTTTTTGGCAAGAGCCCAAAGCATCACGGCAGAACGTTATTGTGCTGAATTACACCAGATGCACCGGACATTTCTGCAGAAAAACCGGCTTTGGTCAACAGAGATGGTGTTCTTCTGCTCCAGGACAACGTCCGCCCTCATGTCGCACAACAAACGATGCTGACACTAAGTGCCTTGGGCTATGAAGCACAGCCTCGTCCTGCATATTCCATGGATTTGTCTCCGACAAACTATAATCTGTTTCGTCACCTGGATCACTTCCTGTCCGGGAAACAGTTCACGATAGACAATGAGATTCAACGTGCAGTTGATGTGATGACTTCTTCGGGTATCAGCCACAAGACTTTTCTCGTTCCAGGATCATGGCCTTGCCGGACAGATGGCAACTATGTGTCGATGCCGAGAGGGATTATTTTGCCTAGGTAAGTTGTCCTACTTATCCGTTCTCGCCGTCCACGGTTGCGGGTCCTTTGCCAGACATTTCATTTACACCAACCCAATACTCCAGCTATTGTATGAATTCAATTATTAAAAGTTCTGCTCGAAGGAGGAATAAAGGTACATCACCGGGAGAATATTATTTAATGTGCTTGAGCTGCAAAATTTATTGTTTGGTGTGCTTGAGCTGCAAAATTTATTGTTTGGTGTGCTTGAGCTACAATTTCTTTTATTAAGCAAATAATTATGGAAACTCTACATGCGGATATTTTTATAGCTTATATAAAAACGTTTTTTATGCAAATTATTTTTTACTGTTTACCTTGTTGATTAAGGCTTCTTTTCATGGTTTTTTAATTTCAAAAGCTGCAGGATCTGCTATGCAACCATAAGTACGCAGGAAAGTGATGGAGCAATAATTTTCGGTGTTTCGGCATAAATATCCTATGCAGTAAATTAAAGAAATACATTAATTTCATTTTTTTTACTTTCAGGTTATACAGTATCGTGCCGTTGTGTTTCATGGAATGTATTGTACAAGATATAAAAGTCATGCATGGCTAAGGTTGCAACAAAATGTGATGAGTTAGGTAGTGGCAAATGAATGGAAAGTATGATAACGACGATGGAGAACTCCTAAACCAAAGATTAATGCGCTACAAATATCGAAAATGCGATGTAATAGCATCATATACATGCTGTTACATCTGACTTTGGAATTTTAGCTTAAAATGTTACTTTTTATTTATGACTACTCAAAATCTAGAAACTTGAGTAAGAATTCCTCGATTTGACATCAGATATGATCGTGGTGTGTGTCTCGTGTTTAGAAGATACGCGTTTATCTGTTGGCAAATGTTCTCTTGGTGAAGTTGAAAACTTGAGCAATCGTCGTCAAAATCACGCACTTGCGGCTGTTAATGAGGGAAGTTCGTGGATTACATCGACTACGCGACGAACTGCGAGATGTTAACTGCTTCCCAAATATCAGAACTCAGAGGAAATAACCATTAAAAACGTGAACTAAATATAAGTAGGCTGACTCAGTAACAGGTTGGAATACTGGGACTGAAATTCAGTGGCATGCTTCCGTGAATTCCGTTTAAGTTTCTGAAATTTTTGAGCATTTCGATGTGTGGTTTGCCAAGCTTATATGACTCTTCTCCTAATAAGTTATCAAGCTTTCTGTTGCAAGTGCGTAACTCAACTACGAGATCAAAGACTGTGTTAGTTTAACCTTCATTTTACTCATTTAAGAGTGACTTATTACGTTGCATAACTAATTACACAGGCCTAAAAAATTTGAATCGCTAAAAATCGTCTGCTAATTCTAAAGGTGTCTGGTGTGCTGATTCCAAAAATGACTGCAACTTTTCTCTAAGACATTAGGAGTTTTCACAAAATGGTTGTAAAAATATGAGAAAATAGCCTATTGATATGTATTCCAATAAAATGTTTATTTTATTACAAAAATGAAAGTAAAATGTTTTTGCAATAAACGTTACAAGGAACCTTACAAAACGTTATTTATATTTACAAGTCCGTATATTGTCTTTTTATTTTGCCTTCAAAGCTTCATTTGGTGCTTTTTCTTCTACACGTGGCTTTCGGATTGTCCCTCTGAAACATCCAACAGTAGTTTGTCATCATTTTGGAGTTCCATCTTCTCTGATATCTCCGTTCCATCTCATTTATTTCTTGGTGGACGCTTTCTTCTTATTTCTCACTAACGGCTGCAAAGTTTTCAGGCATGCAGTCCAAATGAGCGCTCAGAAAGTGCACTTTCAAGCTTACTGAGCAATCTAATGCTTTAATTTTTTCTAGCATGCTTTCAACCATATGCTTGTAGTTCGGATCTTTGTAAGCACCCAATAACTTTTTTACAACTTCCTTAAAAGCATTCCAAGCCTCTCTTTCAAAAGTTTCAAAAGTTAAAGTAGATCGCTGGGCGCCAGTAAATCGATTCGCTATCACTTGGCCTCCACCCGTTTCTTCTAACGAGAGGTTGTCGATTTTATTTAGTTGTATAATGAATAAGGTTTTACGCCTGGGCGTGTAGTGCAGGGAAGTTTACATTAAGTCACGTTAGGGTTATTGGAAAGTTACTCGACGTAGCTAAAGTGTACCTAATCTTCAAAGTGCTAGAGTTTGTTAGGTAAGACTCACACGTGCAATAAATTCACTGAATATGGAACTTCTTTTTACTCAGCGTTCCTCATTATCTTGACTATCAGTACTATAACTTCGGTTTTAGTACATTAGTACCTTGAAGGCTCCTTATTAGAGCGGTAAACACAATATACCCTGGACTTAATAGAGACACTTAATGAAAGAGACTTAACGGCCAGACAGAGGTCTGACAATAATATGAACTGAGAAAAACGTACTCACTTTAAGCCTTTTATTGGAAAACTCCGGGTATTATCCAACACACATTCTACAAATCACACGACTACTGAATATCCGAATTTTCGTAGAATCACATAACAATAATTAAGGAGAACCTATCACATAAAACGAAGCTCTCTTGGTATAGTTGAGCGCGCCTATATATACTGCATACCACCACGTCATGACTTACACTCGTTGCCGGAGAAATAACATCTCGTTAAGTGAGAAGATAATTTGCATAGGAAAATAAAATAACAAGAGATAGTAAAATCAAAAGGAAACTGAATCTAGAGTATACGTTACAGTTGCACCGAACTATTTAAACAGTTTACATTTGATGTGTAAGCAAGTTTTTACCGACTGTAGTGTCTTCTTGTTGCAAGCATAACCCTTTTATAGCAAATTTGTCAAAGTATTAAGAATGCTAAGGAGCTAAAATTTAAATAATTGTTTTATGCCTAAGAGCAGCCGACAGCCGAATTAATAGATGGCGAAATTATACATGCATTTTTATTTTGTAGAAAAATGGTATGTGTGGTTAATTTTTTTTTTACTATTTTTTCTGAAATCAGCACCCAAACATCTATGAAAACGTGTGAGATTTTTTAAGATAATTTTTCTATCGCATACCTGCGTTATTAATAATTTTAGTCACTGCTTAAAATAAACTTCTGAACAGAAGATTTGACTAATAGTACGGTCGTGTTGGAAAAAGAAACTTCGGATAAGAGGTGTGAACATGTGAAATCTCTTAAAGCATAAATCTTGCTACAACTAGCCATAACAATACATTGACGTGATTATCAATATAAATGGCAATGCCGGCTTATATTTTAGAGGAAAGCGCAACTTCAATACCTGCTGAAGTGTTTGTTTGCATGTTCTTTGAAAAATGCGGCCTTAGTTTCAAGCATTTTTAAATAAACTTCAGGCACATGTTTTCTTGATATCGCTATGCAACCCTACTTCTGTAGCCTCTTTTCTGGTCGTAGCATACTTGTAGTTATAATGCTGCCACCTATTTTCCGATGCTCTTCCTTTAATCCAGGTGTGTCTTTTACATAGGTTTTTGATGACTTCTCTTTGTTCATCTGTGAACCTTTTGGTATCTGCTTAATTCCCGGTTTTGCTGATGACAGAACACCTCATATGTCTCATTGACGGAGTTATTCCCACCATGCGCCAAAACATTAGCAATTTAACCGAATTTTCTCTTTCCGTGAAGTGTGACGGTAACTGGATCCAGCTGCGACTCATTCGGCGGAAAACCTTTACCCTCTTGCTCTAGCAAAATCAGTTCATTTGCTTTAAGCTCGGAACAAAGATCAAAGTTTTCCGTTATTTTCATGTTAGTTTAGCTTCTAAGAAAGAATGCTTCCTTGTACGTATTTTATTTACGCTTTCCAACCATAGGTTGAAGAAGCGTATATACTCCAGCTTTGTCCGTCCGTCTGTCCGCACGATAACTCGCGTAAACATGGTTCGATTTCGATGAAATTTTAGTATGTGGTAAGGGACCTCCTGGGGACGGACCCTATTAAAAATGGACGAAATGAGGTCAAAGGTCACGGCATAGGAGCGGGATCCATCCCATTGCCCTTATGCGTCATAACTTGCGTAAATATTGTTCGATGTCGATGAAAATTTAGTATATCGTAGGGGTCCAACTGGGAATGATCCCTACTGAAAATGGGTGAAGTGGGATCAAAGTTCAGGACACAGGGGCGGGATGCATTCCATTGCCCTTATGCGTCATAACGTGCGTAAAAATGGTTCGATTTCGATAAATTTTAGTATGTGGTAAGGGACCACCTGGGGACGAACCCTATTGAAAATGGACTAAATGAGATCAAAGGTCTGGACATAGGATCGGGATCCATTCCATCGCACTTATCCCATACTATTAAAGGGGCAATTCTTGTATGTATGTAAATTTTATTTTAAAAACGGCTCTAAGGATTTTGATGAAAGTCGTTAACCTACCCTTTTCTGGTACTAGAAATCAATTTAGCTTGATCTCGACTTTAGGAAAATTCGTTTAGTGTGTTAAATAACCACCCCGAATTACCACGTTTTTAGTGTCAGGGCGTCGTCCCATTAATGTTACCCATGCTTAGAGATCTTATGGAGTCACAATCTCGCGATTGATATGTTGGCGCGCGGTCACGCCATCTGTCTCATTACGTCACGCGTTGTGTGAGGATCCTATTAGATTTTTATGACGTCACACTCTTTCGAGCAGATGGTCGCGATTCCCATCTGCCTCATTACATCACCCGTTGTGTGCGTATGCTCGTCCGCACGATAACTCGCGGAAAAATCGTTTGATTTTAATGAAATTTTAGTATGGGGAATGGGAACACCTGGGAAGGAACCCTGTTGAAAGTGAATGAAATGGGGTCAAAGGTCAGGACATAGGAGCGGGGTCCATTCCACTGCTCTTATGCGTCATAACTAACGTAAAAAAGGTCTGATTTCGTTAAAATGTTAGTATGTGGTAGGCGACCACATGGGGATAAACCCTCTTGAAAATGGGCGAAATGGGGTCAAAGATCAGTACATAGGAGCGGAATCACTTCCATCGCCATTATGCGTCATAACTTACGTAAAAATGCTTCGATTTGGATGAAATGTTAGTATGCTGTAGGGGCCTGCCTGGGGACCAATCGTGTTGAAAATGGGCGAAATGATGTCAAAGGTTAGGACACAGTAGCGGGATCTATTTCCATAGCCCTTATGCATCATAACTTACGTAAAAATGCTTCTATTGCGACAAAACTTTATCATGTTATTTCGCAGGTACACCGAACCGGTTCTATAGAATATAATCAAAATGGGATCAAAGGTCAGGGCACAGGACCGATATTCATTCCACAACCATTATCCTCATAATTTGAGTGATAACTTGAGTAATGATTTCTGGTATGTTGGAAAGCGTATTATAATCAATGCATTGCATGATTTTACTAACTTGTTATAATTCTTCTAAGCCATAGGGGAGTAGGTTGGTTCCCTTAAAAAATGCGCTTCAAAAAAAAACGTACTGGATTTTACTTCGGAACTTAGTGATACTTTTCATTTGAACAATATCTGACGCAATGTAAACCGCATGTTCTAATACTGTCAAATAAAAAATGAAACTTCTTTATGCTGTGTAGTAAAAAAAAGGCAATTTGCCTGCCGAACTTTTCGGGACCAATTAACTTTAATGTTTCCCTCTGCAGGAGGTCATTTTCTCCTATGTGCATGCTGTGCAAATGAGTTTTGTTCTTAAAATTTACTGCCTGAGTGTAAAACATTAAACTAGTTCCATCTAAAATATCTGCCTTATTTTTCCAATGCTAAAACTTCTTTACTTATTTTCTTCGCCATTAATGTATTCCCAAGAATGAAAATTTTCATATCGATAAAACTAAGTTTAAGTTATAGCATGGGATACTTAATACTTGCCAAAAATTAACCATAACTAAGCAATCCAACATACCTTTTTATATGCTAACGTCATAAATGTTCACGTCGCGACATCTATTAATAGGTCTGGACACTACTCAAAGAAAAATGATCGATTTTTATTATAATTATGGTTATATTGTAGCAAGTATTAAGTATATCATGCTATAACTTAAAGTTAGTTTTATCGATAAGCACAATTTCATCGTCGGGAATGTTTTAATTGCCAAGAAAACATGTAAAGAAGTTTTACCATTAGAAACATAAAGGAGAGATTTTAGGTGGAACCACCTTAAGTTATTTTTAATGGCTTGTAGAATTGATTTCCATGCTACGTTTAACTTCACTTCAGTTTTAACTTAACTTGAAACTTAGTGAAGTAACTGTAACTTAAAGCCTTTACTTTTCGTTGACCACGGATTACTACTGAGTCGTTTGTAGCAGCTGAAAATCTTAACTAAAGATATATGCCATTTCAAAAATATGGCCACGATTCAATGATAACAAAGTCTACTTAGGGGTTTGCAAACCACTTTCTTTATTAAGCAATCAAACACGTCGCGATCCCAGTATCAGCAAGAGAGCCGTCGTGATACAATACGCTACATAGTCATAATTCATGATGTACGTGACACTCTCCCCTCAATAAAACTTCTTTTATAAAAATAAGAATCTCGCCCTCATATCAACGCTGAACATCTAAACATAGCATTCCGTTACCTCATCATGAATTGCTCAATTAACATTACCTTTGAATCGCTCGCAAATTTAAATATCACTATACTCTCTCTAATTTCTCCTCACAAGAATCTTTACCTGAAACTAAACTTTGACCCGCTGTCAGGATTTCCAACTTCAAATTCATCGGAAGAAACTTTGTGATGTAATTTCCAAAACATTTCCTAACGAGAAGAAACCAAATTTACGTAAGAACATAGAAACCCAAAAGGAAGGTTAAATTATAGGTATACGTCGTAAGAGACGTATGCCTCTAACCTTCCTTCCTTTGGGTTCCAAGACGTATAACTCTAATTAATCTTCCTTTGTGCCCCACCAGAAAAATGACTATCACTCAACATTCATTTCTTGCCCATTGAAGTTAAATCGTCAATATCAAAACTACGGCATTTTTAATTAGATGAACTTTTCCCTGCACATCACAAACTGTAGCTACATAAACCTGAGATTAAATCTTAAATGTCAGCAGTTAAGTATCAAATGATGATAGCTACATTGTCCGTTGCGATTATATGCACCGCAGATTTTACCTTTGTGATCAATTCTCCGTTAAAAAATAATATGGAGAAAATGCAATATTTCTTTTAAAGGAGAAGGTTCACAAAATACCAGTTTCTTGGTATCATTATCGAGACTATATCACCGACAAGCTTATAGGACTGCACTGTTATGTTCGTGCGGAATTCTCTGTTAAACGACCACAGCCAAAACATTCGGTGTTTGGAAAAGTTAGTTCCTTGATATGTTGCCGATTTGATGGGAAAGGATGCAGTGGCGTGATGTTTCTTCTTCTATACGTCCCCACATCGGACATTCCTTCCTCCGTTTCTTTAACTTCCCTTTCCTTTGTTTTCCACTCCTGACATTAGTTTATTTCCACCAAATGTAATGCTCATATTTTTTTCTTATTATTTGCCCCGAAAGATGTTTTACAGATTGCTACATTGATTTTCCATTACTCTTCACTACCAACTTCGTAGCTTACTGCATTCTTTTTTTCTGTGGATCAACTTATATTCTTTACTTTCCTCCCATTCCTAACAATATATTAAACTTATCGCGTGCGAGAAATACATTTCTTTTCTTTTCTAGCGCAATTTCTCCTCTATCACAAAGTTAAGTCTCAAAATTTTGTTCTCCAGCACATTTTGATCCAAATGTCCTTATTGACACAGAGGAATAGTATTACGGCACTTCTATGCCGATAAGGATATCTGTTTGCACCTTCCGTGTAATTGTGGAAAAACATTCTTTCAGGTCGATTCGTTCAATTATTAGTCCATTTATCCCTTAGTATGCCTCCAAGATATTTCACTGGATGTGTAAGTCGGACTAAGAAATATTTTTGGTCGGATGTATTTGTAACTTTGAAACTGGTGTCACATTTATCTTCAAAACTACTTGATGAATGTATTTCCCATTTATATTTACACTTGGCACAATATCGCCTTTTATAGAAATCTTTTTGCAAACATTCTTTCCCAGAGAGAACGGATAGCTGTGACGATTTTTATGTACTTTCTGCTTTTTCTAAAGCACAGTTCTGCTGCTGGACGAGGACATGTTTCTATTTCGCGCTATATTTTCTGTTTTGGCTACTAAATGTCGGACTGGTTGAACAATTTGACGAAGCATGTATGCAACAGCTAACAATATCTACGTAGACGCAGGGTTTCTGAAACGTTAGGCAGCATATTTACTTTCTCAATGACGGGAACAGGAATCAAATTAAATGTAACAGAAGAATGGAAGCATTGATAGTGTGTAAAAAAACGACCGTAGGTTGGCACTGCTCTCTCTCTACAACTGCTCTCAGTTGGAAGAGAGATGTTGTGAGAGAGTCGTCCGAAACATGGGTCAGTTAAGTTATTCGTCTCTTTTTACAAGCAAAAGGTAACTCATTAAATGAATTTCATCATTAAAGGATGTTTGTTTACGGAGAAAGAGTGAAGCTTTAGAAGCAGGTATGTTTTTGTTGTAATGAAATAAAAAACATCTGTGTTGACATCGAAGGTGATCATTGGGTGAACAAGCCATCATCTAACACGACAGAAAATAACATTTCGCGCATTATGTTCTCGAAAATATACGAGTGAAGCTTCGTGAAAATGCACAGCAGGTCAACTTCTCGAAAACTCAAGAAACGTCTATCGGGAGGACATGACAAATGAGGGATTTTTTCATGAGGCTGCCAGTGGGTAAATTGCATGGACTTCTTCTATAGTCCATGCAGTTGACAAACTTACCAAATTTTAGGACAACTGTTTCAATAAATTTTGAGGTTACGTAGATATGTAATTTATGTTCACTCTTTTTTCTTCGTGTGTACTTTCAACTTCCACTGAAGAAACAATATATGTAGCGCACGCGTCTAATTTAAACTTGCTTTGTAGTTTATGTGTTCTGATGTAAATTTATTTATTATTGTCGAATGGTTTTCAAACTTAAAGCCACAGGTTTTCTCTTGATATGTTTGAAGTTGGCCACTACTGACCGTGGTTCAACGGGCAAGCTACGTAGAGAAACTGCGGAGATAAGATCTCGGTGTTTAATGTTTCAATAGCACTTTATTTTCAACTGTCACGATAGAACTGCTAGTTAAGCACTATTTAGGTACTGTTTTTTCTAATGTGCGAGAGTAAGACTCATACAGCTAGGTTAAGGCAATGTTATATGTTTTCATAAATTAATTCACGAGCAAAACTTTGTAAACTCAAGTTCGTTCGGGAAAGAAAGGATGTAATTGAATGTGTATTAAACTATAATATGTATCGGTGACTTTGATTCAAAATATTTTGTGTCCTGAAAACAGTGCGTGTGATTTGGATGAAGTGCCAAAAAGACTAAGAGAAGTGGAATCATAGCGTAAGTAATTTGAGTCATTTCTGACCCTTGGCGGTATACTGAAGTTTATTTATGTCTAGTCTAATACTTTTCAGCTTCAACGGAAAGTCAAGTATCTGTGTTCAACAAGAAACAAATTCAACAATCATGTAGACTATTCAAAGCAACAAATATAAGCAAATTCAATAAGATTGCTTAGCTCGTCTCGTAGACTATAAATCTAGATTATAATTTGGACTACAAGCTAAGCTCTAAGTTTTAAGTTAAGCGAGTGTTTCCTTGGGAAAGGTAAAGCGAGGATAAGCTATAAAATGTAGTATATTGCAGTAAATCAAACCTAATGTTGAAGCAGTTTCAAATTAACAACCTATTTAAATCAAAACACCAGAGTGTAACTTTAAATTCGGTTGTACGTCACCGCTCTCTGGTTGGAGCGCACAACATATGTTTGTACCTTGCATAATTCACCGTTTCAAGGAGTAAACTTTATCTTTATATTAGATGAATTTTTCCGAGAATCAAATTCTTTATGGGAATTCTTCACACCAGAGTGTAATTCTCCTTTTTAACTTATTACCAAATACTCAATTCTTTGCGCAAGTTTGCCAGAAATGAGTATTTATATTAATTCCGAAATTACTGTTTGCAAACATCATCCGAATGGGAAGATTTGGATTTTCGCATCGGGTAGATGTAAATACGCCCAAAATATCAGTATTTTTGCGATTTTCATGATGAATAAATTTCGGACTGCGTAGAGTAATCCTGCATTTTATTTGTGCTTGGAATGATATAAATCTTTCTGTTTTTAAATATATCTAAATTACACGTCTTAAAATGCTTTAAGGATATTTAATTTAAAACCATTCGTCATGGGATATTATACGTGAAAATTCAGTGCTATTAAAACCTTAATGCACTTGGATTTTGTAGAATCCTGCGATGAGTTTGGCATACACAGTACAGCGATGTGACAACATTATGCCCACCTACCTAATAAGCTGTAGGACCCCCTTTAGCCCGCAAAACAGCGGACACTCGGCGAGGCATCGATTCGACGGGGTGGCGATAGGTATCCTAGGTATCTGGTACCATAAAGTCAACAGAAAGTCCTCCAGCCTCCAGTTCTCTTACACTGGGGGGGGGGGTAATTTAGCGGGAACCCGCTTTTCCAAGTCGAACCATAAATGTTCGATTGGTTTATATCAGGTGAAGTTAAAGGCCATGCCATTAACAGAAAGTCACCAGCTTCTTCCTCGAACCACTCCTTGATGATTCTGGCAGTGTGGCATGGCGCATTATCCTGTTGGTAATGACCATCACCAGCACGGAACACAGTTACCATGAATGGGTGAACTTGGTCCGTAACGGTGTTTAGATACCTGACAACTGTCAGGGATTGTGCTATTGGGATAATGCTGCCTGAAATGACCCAGGAAAACATCTCCCACAGCATAACACCACCGCCGCCGACTTGTTTCCGCCTAACAGTGCATTCACGTGCCATAGCCTGCTTTGGTAATCGGCGAATTCGCGCTCGGTCGTCTAGGTGATGCACCAGGAACCCCGACTGGTCAGACCAGTCCACTTTCTTCCAATCATCCACGGTTCAATCGCGATGATCTTGGACCCATTTCATGCGCTGTTTGCGATGACGTGCAATGAGAATGAGGACCCTGCTGTGTCTTCGGCTACGCAGGCCCATGCGCAGAAGACTGCGATGAACTGTGTGATGTGACACATTGCCTTGATCACCACTGTTGCAACTGCAGGTGATTTCTCGCACTGTGTCCTTGCGGTCTCTGTGAACAGTGCACGATAGTATCCGCTTCCCTTTGGCATCAATGAGTTTCAGACAACACAAAGATGGACGAGGTTTGTTTCTTGGCCATATGTACAGCACTTTTCTTACGTAATCACTACAGTGGGTCGGGAACACCCCACAAGCCGCGCCGTTTCCGAGATCGCAGTTCCAAGGCTGTGCGCCATCATAATTTGTCGTATATAAAACTCCCATAAATCGGAAACTTTTCCCATTCGACTCCGAACACTCTACTAACCGAAAGCCGGTCCCCAGGTTGTGTATAGGCTGCTATGTGAATTTCACCTGTGTCACCGTTCGGTCTTCTGGCGCGCTGATTTCTCTAGGCTGGGGGTGGTCATAATGGAATGGGTGTACCTATCCGATTTTCTCTCCAGAATATGAGTGATTCAGTCGATATGGGATTGCACTTAATTATCCTTTTCATGTTGACACAGTTTCTTTATTTACCAGATTCGCAGGTAGTGGATATTCTAACTTTCTGTTGTTATATGAAATGTAATTCGATGGCAAATTTAAAAGTGCTAAATATTCTAATGCACACGGCAATGAACCATAATCCAGTTATTTCGTCAAAAGGATCTCCGCTAGATAGCGGCGATATTGTTTACTAGATCGTTACGCTGATGATGCGATTTGTTGGGGGCTCTTTATGTACGTCGGTCTTTCAGAAACCATGAGGCGTAAGTGACTATTTCATCTTTCTATTTCTGCTTCGTCCTGTTATGTAATTTGTTTTTATCATCTGTTTACGTATTTTCGTATATGAAGCCATTTCGGAACTCGCAAGAGTTCGGTAACAATTTGCAGTGAGACAGAAAAGCAAATAAAAATTTACGCTGTCTACGACATGAGTGAGAGGTAACGGCATATGCTGCGAGAGAGAAACTTCACGCGTTTGTGGAATGATTAAAATTGTTATTTGTTGTGTGAAACCCGCCGGTGCCAGAAATCGAACCTAAGTAATTCTGTTATGGAGCCCAAAAAGCTACGACAGCAAGGGTTCATCAATGCTGCTTGCCGTCTTGACATGTGAGTCACGTCTGTAGTACGTGACACGTATTGAGTGATCACTGAATCATGATTACCTACTTAATAAATACTTCGTAGGTATTCATTTCGCTCTCAGCAGAGCAGCTATCACACTTGGCGTCGATTCAATAACATGCCGGAAGCAGTTTGGACGCATGGCCGACAAAGCTGTTTGTAATGCAGCCTTCAATGTAGGTATAGAGACGACGATTGGTGTATCCAGATGCCCGATATGCCTTTCCATAGTGTCCCACAAGTGTTCTATGGGATTGATATCGGGGAAGTCCGGAGGCCAATCGGTAAGCAGGAAGTGTGAACTTTATTCCTCAAACCATTCCTGTACAACTTTGGAGCTGTGGTTTGGCCCATTGTCATCTTGGATGAGGCCGTCACCGTTCGGGAAGAACTACAACATTGCTGGGTGTACACTGTACAGAGTCAGCAAGCAATTCACGATAGGGGGCACCTGTCATATGTTGTTCCACATGCAACAGGGGTCCAAGTATGTACCAGGTAAATGTGCCGCACACCATACAATTGCCTCACCGGCTTGCACTCTGAAGACCATGCAGGATGGAGCGAATGACTCGTGTTGCTTGCGCCAAATATCAACACGACCATTCACGAAGTGGAGTAAAATACGCGATTCGTCAGACCAGCACTCTTTTCCAGTCATCCGACGCCCACCTTGCATGATCTTTGCACCATGAGAGTCATTTACGTCGATGAACCGTTGTTAGGAGAGGATGTTGTCGGGGTCGTCTGCTGTTGTAGCCCTTACGTGCGAGTGCGCAACGCATGGTCATGACAATTCCTGTTCTGGGTTAACCTCTGTTTGTAACGTATATTGTAAAATAACTTTCATTTTTAGTTCGTTTTCTTATGTAAATTTGAGTTTGTTGTCCTTTACACTTTCCAGACTTAAGGTGATATCTTCTCTCTCACAAAAATGAGGTTGGCAACACAATTGATGTCAGAGTGAGTGACGTATGAATGTGATAAGAACGATAGATAAAAAGGACGATACAGCAGTTGCTTAGTGTGTGTGTGTGTGTGTGTGTGTGTGTGTGTGTGGAGATGTTCGATCGCTGTTAAAATAAATATGAAATTTACAATTTGTAGTGGCTCTATGGTGGATCTACTGAAGTAATGCTAGACCAATAAAAGGTTATCGTAAGTTGACTTCTATTTATGTTTCGTCTGCCGGTAAACTATTGCATCGTATTCTTGCTTAGTTCAACATTCCTTAGTCATGGTATTTGACATACCGTAACGTCAATATCGCACACGAAAAAGACGTTATATATTGTATTATGTAGTCAACTCTTGGCCGGTGCTGCATCTGTTGGTGTCATTCTTGGTGTTGCATTTTGGGTGGCCAGCAGTGTATGTCTATGCAGCTTTGGATGTTGGGATGGCACAAGTTCGCAGGTGTGTGAAGAAGAAAAATAGAAATATTCATGCACTTACAGCTTCTTGTCCTTGCTGTGTAAATCCAGACTGCATCACTTAATAAAACACACACAAAACACACGCACACACACACACAAAGGTTGATGTGAGAGGTCAGCACCAAGAATGGCGCTGACCTCTCACATCAACCTTTCGCTCTCCTTTGCAGCCATGCCTCCAGAACGTTCTTTGGCCGCCATTTTCACGCCAGTCCTGGTACACCTTAACTACGGCGGCTGGCTAAAAACCCACCAATTCAACCGTTTGGGGCCGCCCCGGTGGCGCAGTGGTCTAAGCGATGGCCTCTGATCATTCGTCCGTAAGGGGTCCGGGTTCGAATCCCGGTGAGGCATGGATGTTGTGTTTGCCTTACGGCACTGGCTCTCTCCCTTCCCTGGAACCAGTGACCCTAAATTAGGGACGGGCGACTGCTTATAGCCCATTGAGTTGCTCACGGTGGTCGTTAAACCTCCAATCAAAAAAAAAAAAAAACCGTTTGGGTAATTAAGACACACGCTTTCCGAGCTCTCACAATCTGTCCTTTCTCAAAGTCCGATATATCTTTCCGTTTACCCATTGCGTTCCGAATTTTACTACCTACTGCTCTACTTAGACCATACATATGCTACGGCGGTCGACTAATCGCGTCCTCTCATAAAACACGTGATCAACGGGCCGCATCCACCTTTCATAGGGATGGTCATAATTCAGTGATAAATCGGTGTATATCTTGATCTTGACAAAGGCGGGGCACGAAATTGGTTACGACACCAACGGTAACCAAGCTTGAAGTAACTCTCTGTAGAAGAAGAAATTCTCACTAAATTTATTTAGACGATAGGAAGCATCACAAATTTTTCGAAGCGAAGAAGGAATTCCCGTTAATTCCAGACAATGTATGACAGAAACATCACACATTTTTCAAAGAACTTAAGTGCCAGTAGATCCATTTTACATTCGGGAGCCAATGTGAAACCCAAATTTGCCGGTGATGGGTTTCGAACCCACATCCTTCTGTACCGGAGACGAATGCTTTCCCAGTTAACCCTTTAATGACCATAACGCCCAAAACGCCCGTAAGTACAAACGGCCATAGCCGCCCAAAACGACTGTCTAGGGTGAGTCAGATCTCCTGCTCTTACTTGTTCTTCAAATTTTCTCGACCAATGAGGGTTCAGGAGGAGTCATCCTTGGTCACTATTGCTGTTATTAAACGAAGAAGTGAAACAACAGACAGTTTGGGACGCTATAGTTTTTAGAGTGACACAATATTTTGGGGCCATGGTAGTTAAAGGGTTAAGCTACTTAAAGGGTTAAGCTACTAATTATCTCCTCAGACCTCGCAATCGCTTATGACACAGCACACACACACACACACACACACACACACACACACACACACACACACACACACACACACACACTAAAGCATTAAAAGTGATCCCTGGAATTCAGAGATCGAATTTTCGAAGAAAACCTATCTGACGTTAATTAATGCAAACCCACATACGCACGCACAATTTTTGCACTTCCGATATGATTATCGCTGGATTTCATAAGCTAACCCTTCAAAGTTGAAAACTATCTAACACATTTTTTTCATTAATTCTACCGAATTAAATGTCGCCATTCGTTTACTCTTTGGTGGTCGTATATTTCACAGCTCCATTTTCCCCCAGCATCCCATGCTTGAAGGAAGCGTCTCAGTCATCCTGTGTTTGCATGACAGGAAAAATAATTCCATTCCTTTGTCTCCCGGTTTTGGTTCTTTCCTTCCAATGGTATCAGACACCCTAAATTAGAAGTGCGCGCTTCCTGCAAGTCATCAATGGTTAGCAGAACCATTAAGTTACAAGCGTGTACCTCCTATAAAACAATAAGCCATTTGTTATCAACGTATATAAACTACATATTATATGATGCATGCTCTGATTGAACCTTCCTTTTTAGTTCCGTTCCTGTCTTCCTATGCAAATTTTGGTTCATTCCATTAAAGAGTTTTGCCTCCTGAACGCTGCATTTTCTCTCCGGACGAATTATTTGTGCTTTGGTAATCCGGCAAAAGTCTAAGTGTAATGACGTATGCTAAACTGATGATAAAAGTTAGGTTTTTTAATTTACGTCGTCAAAAAGACGATTTCATTTGTACGATTTATTTGATATGATTTGAAGATATTCACAACTTCACGCTGATTTGTATAGTGGTTCACTTCTTTGTCGAGCGTTGATTATTATATGTTACATTTATGTTATTTGGGAGCAAGATATTGTAAATCGTTGTGACGTGAGCTTTTCTGTCTGCAGTAATGTATTTTAGGTTATGACAACTTTATGTACTCTATGTACAAAGAAGTAGCAGACCCAATCCTGCTGACATTCCGTTAGCTTAAGATGTTCCTTGAGGATTATTTAATTTTTACAGCCGATTATGTGAATATCGGCAAAGATTATTTTAAACATTTATAGAAGAAATAAATAAAATAAAATAAAATAAAATAAAATAAAGTAAAATGCAATTAACTAGTCGCCGAAAGTCGAATATCGGATTTGCTATATGATTCCCTGTGTAGAAAAGGCCAGATCGTGAGGAGATATTCAAACTTCGCACTCAGACTGGAGTTATGTTTTTTTTTTTTTTTTTTTGATTTGGGGTTTAAAACTTTTTTATTGGACTTCTTTGACAAATACATACGTTGTGACAGTATATGCAGATTTTTAACACTGTTTTTTAATTACGGGCCCGGGCTCGGAATTACACGTATTGAATTTTATAACTGTAATTAATTCAACACGTGTAATTCCGAGCCCGGTTGAATTACACGTGTTGAATTTCATTGTGGATTTGTTACCATGGTGGAAGGATTTTCAATTTCTTAAGCTAGCTGCCGTTGCAAAACAAATTTTGCTTAGCAAGACTTGCATTATGCATTGTCCAAAGCTATGGCCCAAGCAAGGATTAGTTTAAGGAAGTCTGGTATCGAAAAACTGACAGAAAATCACATTCCCATTTTTTGTATATTATTAAAAATCAAGTATCTTATCGTTAAAATGATGTACTAATTTCCAAAATTGTGCAGATAGAAGTACTGTTATTCATTTTTTACGCTTTCCAACCGTAGGTTGAAAAAGCGTATATGCTCCAGCTTTGTCCGTCTGATTGTCGGCACGATAACTTGCGTAAAAACAGTTCGATTTCGATGAAAATTTTAGTATGTGGTAGGGGACTACCTGGAGACAAACCCTGTTAAAAATGGACGAAATAGGGTAAATAGTCACGGCATAGAAGCGGGATCCATTCCATTGCCCTTATGCGTCATAACTTGAGTAAATATGGTTCGATGTCGATGAAAGTTTAGTATATCATAAGCAACTACCTGGGAATTAACCCTATTGAAAATGGGTGAAGTGGGGTCAAAGGTCATGACATAAGAGAGGGATGCATTCCATTGCCCTTATGCACCATAACGTGCGTAAAAATGGTTCGATTTCGATGAAATTTTAGTATGTGGTAGGAGACCACAGAGGGACGAACCCTATTGAAAATGGACGAAATGGAGTCAAAGGTCAGGGCATAGAATTGGGATCCATTCCATCGCCTTCATCCCATACTATTAAAGGAGCAATTCTTGTATATATGTAAATTTTATTTTGAAAACGGCTCTAAGGATTTTGATGAAAGTTGTTAACCTACCGTTTTCTGGTACTAGAAATCTATTTAGCTTGATCTCGACTTTAGGAAAATTTGTTTAGTACGTTAAATAACCACCCCGAATTACCACGTTTTTATTAGAGTCATGACGACGTCCCATATGTTGGCGCGCGGTCACGCCGTCTGTCTCATTACGTCACGCGTTGTGTGTGGATCCTATTACCGCGTTTTTATTAGTGTCATGGCGTCGTGCCATTAATGTTGATGCGCGGTCACGCAGTCTGTCTCATTACGTCACGCGTTGTGTGTGGATCCCATTAAAGTTTTATGACGTCACACTTCTTCGAGCACATGGTCGCGATTCCCATCTGCCTCATTACGTCACGCGTTGTGTGCGTATGCCCGTCCGCACGATAACTCGCGTAAAAATCATTCGATTTCAATGACCTTTTAGTATGTGAAAGGGGAACACCTATGAAGAAACCCTATTGAAAGTGAACGAAATGGGGTTAAAGGTTAGGACATAGAAGCGGGATCCATTCCACTGCTCTTATGCGTCACAACTAACGTAAAAAAGGTTCGATTTTGAATTAAAGTTTAGTATATGGTAGGGGACCATCTGGAGACAAACCTTATTGAAAATGGGCGGAATGAGGTCAAAGGTTACGACATAGGAGCGGAATCACTTTTATCGCCATTATGCATCATAACTTACGTAAAAAATCTTCAATTTGGATAAAATGTTAGTATGTTGTAGAGGCCTACCTGGATATGAATCTTATTGAAAATGGGAAAAATGGTGTCAAAGGTTAGGACACAGGAGCGGGATCTATTCCATAGCCCTTATGCATCATAACTTACGTAAAAATACTTCTATTGTAACAAAACGTTATCATGTTATTTCGGAGGTATACTGAACCGGTTCTGTTAAATATCATCGAAATGGGGTCAAAGGTCAGGGCACAGGAGCAAGATTTATTCCGTAGCCATTATCCTATAACTTGAGTAATAACTTGAGTAATGATTTCTGGTATGTTGGAAAGCGTATTATAATCAATGCATTGCATGATTTTACCAACTTGTTTAAAATTTCTGCACTTCGCGATTTTTGGGGTGACGTTCGTTTTTAGTGCAGCAGGTCGAGTTTTAGAGAAAAGATCAAGTTGAAGCGCTGAGGCATTAGATGCAATTCTCTCTCACTCTCTCTCTTTTCATGATGAACTTGATCTCGAAACTGCACACACATATGATAATATTGTGATTATTATACTATTAAGCGCAAAGCTTTGTTAATGTTACAAAATGCAGAATTATCTGGTCTGGAATGCTTTTACGTTCTTTTTTTTTAATTTTGGAAATTCCTTTACATGCTTTTTTTATATTCTACTACATCACTCTAAACTGCCTTTACGAATTAGCATATGTGTAAATTATATTGCAAATATTAGTTTTCTAGAGTCAAAATTTCAAACACTTGCAACTGTCTGTACGGCGTTGTACGTTTTATAATGCAATTTATTCAAAATAAAAGTAAATTTAGAAATCAAAACGAAATAACGAATGGAATTTTTTTGTTTCTAAACGATTTTCTTTTCTTCAGCTTTTACCAAAATTACTGATTCCCCTGATACGGTCGAAAGGCACGTTGATTATTTATTTATTTTCAAATCCACATTTTAGAACATTTGGCTTTATGCGTAGGATTTCTAAAAACATAATAATATTGTTAAGTGGATTAACTGAACTAAACTTTTTAAACTAATGAGTTTTAAACTAATCCTTGCTTGGACCATATCTTTGGCAAGTGTATAATGCATAAATGCAAGCCTTGATAAGCAAAACCTTCCAAGAATCCGGTCGCGGGCTCAGCAAACACATGTAATCAAAGAAATCGGGCCGGACCCGGGCTCTAGGCCTTTGGACCCGGGCTCTAGGCCTTTGGATCCGGGGCGGGTCTGGGCTCCTAAAAGTGAGCCGGAACTAATCTCTAGTACACAGTATGTCAAATGATCAATGTACATAGAGAAATCTAGTGTTGATCAAGTAGCACATTAGAGTCTGTGCCAAAAGACCCACACAAACATCCATGCGTCACCCGGGATTCGAAACCAAACATCTCTCTGGGCGAAGAATCAGAAGTCATCGCTGAAACCACTGCGCCACATGGGCAGCTGAAAATATGATGTAATAAATGATATAAAAAATTCCATGCAGTAACGGGTCTGTCAAAAAAGATTGGCAACAGGTCAACAGGTCAAAGTGTAATGACGTATGTTAAACTGATGATAAAATTTACTGTTATTTAAAGTTTAACAACAAAACCGTCAAGTTTTTTCTTCTTCAACGGTTGATCACAAATACATAGTTTGAATGTGAAAAATTCTCAAAATGACGTAAAGACTTACTACATGGCAGTTGCACTCCTGCGGGTGGCATTTGCATAAAAATTTAAAAAAAAATTGTTTTTTATACAATCTTCCCAGAAAGAGAAGTTCAGTAAAAAAAAAGGTACGTTATGTCCTGATTAGTAGAAAACAAAACAATCCCGTCATTCTGCTTCAAAACTCGCCGAGATATTTGTGATGAAAGTCATAAAATGTGTAGTGTCTGTAGCTTTTCCCTTACTCGCTTTGAGTGCTACAAAGCTGTGCAGCGAAACAAGTTACCGCTCGCCCGTAAACAGTTGCAGACGATACACTTTTTTAAATTTTATTGTGAATGTATCTGCGAGTTTTGCATGTTTTCAGACGAATTTCGGAATTGCGCAATTTTTTTTAATTGAACTTTTTTCTGCGAAGCTGTATAAAAATTGTATAGTTTTTATTTTAATGCAAATGCCATCCACAGGAGAGCAACAGCATGTCATTAAGATTTAACGTCGTTTTGAGTATTTTTCTAATTTAGAGTATGTATCTATGAACCATTGTTTGAAAGGCAAAAGCTTGTTTCAATCTTTCTGGAGAGACCCGGTAATGCATGGAGTTTGTTACATCTTTTCCTCAAAGTGAAAGTACTTTTTCTTTTCTTTTTGCTATTCTAATGCTTCATATTTGTTTATGTTTTCATTAATGTCATGCCTGGTATTCGTCATTCAAGAATTTAGTAGGTAATGATAATTTTTTTTAACATGTGGAACTGCTCATTAAAGATATATTGCCTCATTGAGACTATAATACACGTAAAACAGACGACATTCCTCTTTCATTGCAGCCGCAATATTCCGACAATTCTGCAAAACGTGCTATTTCGTTGAATTACCGGAGACTGAGAATTTTCCAGCAAAGTTTTTCCACTGCATTCTTCAAGTATTGCTGCATTTAATGCTTCTCTCTGACACTTATTGTCCCATATTTATCATTTTCTGATTTTATCGCCTGTAAGTGTATCTTAGGGAGAATCAGAATTTCCCCATAGTTGTGCTCGTTCTGCTCTTTTAGTCGCTTTACCATTCTGTTTTAAAATGTCAAAAAATGCTTTTTAGAATAGTACCTAGGCAAGCTACTATAATATCTGCTATGCTTTCACTATATTGTAAAGAAAATCGATTCGAAATTTCCTGAAGTGCTCTGTAAACAGATTCAAAAGCCATCGGCTACTCGTCGGTGAGGAATAAATATTTGCGAAATTGCAAAAAACCATTCACATTTGAAGTAAAAGGAACGAATAAAATCACGATAACTCTAGGTGGTTCATGAAGGAAAGCGATGCTATCTTTCGGCAATATCTTCTAAACAAAACGTGACGTCAAAACGCATGTTTGCTTTTTTTATTTCTGTTGAAAGCAATTTGAGAATACATCGTACAAACATTATTGATCAATATTCATGATAAAGGTTTGAAATGCATTACTAGAAACTGAATTTTGCTAAATAAGAAAGAAATTTGAAGAAGTTAGGGTTACAAGAGAAATAAACTGCCACATTTTTTTAGACGATGAAAAGTTTTAGCCAGGAAAGGTTTTAAACGAATCAAAAAATTCGGATAAAAGCTGGTAAAATCGGAAATTTAAAAATTTAAACTATCAGTACCGTCAGAATAGAAAATATTTAAGTGCTGAAATTTTGCAGTAAAATACCCTACACGAAATATCAACCAATAGTAAAAATCCGATTTTAGAGGTCATGGATTTTGTGAGCAGCATGCATGAGAACTGGGATATGTGACGATCGATCCAACACTCTCCTTTCAACAAATTGATTTGACTCTGTTTCGATGATCGAATATAACTGTGCCATGCGCAATTCATGTATGCTGCTTTTCTACTGTTCTGTGGGATATCAATCGACTGGTTCCTGTGCTACATATAAATGACAGTATTTTATAGGTATTTCTTTCGCGTGTAATTCAGAAGTAGCAGCTGAATGCTTAAAGAGGTCTCTATTCATAGTGTCTTAAAAATAATAATGATAATAGTAAAGATGAGGATCAGAAAAGAAGTGCATTAACCACGCGTGGTATAGGAGCTGTATGAACAGAACAGTGACTAGTTATCAATTATTATTCAGATGGTTAGTTTTTCCTGAAATCCATATATGGTTTATAGTTTTAGGGTTCAGCGCCCATCGTGAGTAACTCAATCCATAAATAATGATATGTAATTGAACAATCAGGGTCTCATACACTGCACGGTCATTAATATCTGAATTCCTGTATGTCTTCTACAATCCTTATTTAAAGAAATTATACATTGAGTGGCCAAATTATTATGACTACCTGGTTAGTACGCTGTTGAGCCACCTTTTGCCCTTAATAATGCTGGAATTCTTCTTGGTTGGACTCTAAAAAATGTTGGTAAGTAGCTTGGGTTATATACGGTCGAGTCACATTATTGTGACCACCAGCTAATATCCAGAGTAACTATCGTGTGCAGCGCGGGCGGCAGCTAAATGGGCTGGGAGTGTCTCAATAATGTGCTGGAAGGTGTTCACGGGTATATGGAACCATACTGACTGCAGTGCATCTGACAGCTGCTGGAGAGTGTGTGGTGGAGGATCCATAAAACGAACAACATGATCGAAGTGGTTCCACAGATGCTCAATTGGGTTTAAGTCTGGGAAATTAGTGGACCAGTGAAGTACTTTGAAGTCTTCATTGTGCTCTTCCAACCATTCTCTGACATTTCTAGCTGTGTGACATGTCGCATTGTCCGGCTGGAAGATCCCATCCGTCTCAGGAAAGACTATCTGCATGTATGGGTGTACGGGGTCTGCAAGGATGGATACATAACGGATTCGGTCCGCAGTGCCTTCCTCAGGTATGAGTGGACACAGAGAATACCACGAAAACATCCATCAGACCATAACGCTGCCTCCCCCCAACAGCTTATGTTTTTCCAGCAATGGTTGAAGAGTGTTTGTTTTCCGATGTTTCTCGCCTTAACAGCCAACATCCATCCGTTCGATGAAGCAGAAAACGTGATTTATCGGAGAAGGCAATCCTTTGCCAATCAGACGAGGTCAAGTTCCGAAACTGACGTGTAAATGTAAGGCCTTTCCGCTGATGCACCTTCGTTAGCATAGATGCAGTGATTCGTCTTCATCGGAGCCCCATACGCAGCAGGGTTTGCTGAACTGTCGTTTTAGACACACTTCCTGTGGCCTCTTGGTTCAATCGGCCATTTAGTTGCTCCCCTGTATCGTGTCGATCAGTCAGCACGCACCACCGATCCGACTTTCACCTCTCACATGAATGGCCCGTGGTGCTCTGCAGTTTTTACGTCGCTCATTCGCAATGGTGCCACTTCTCCAATCACGATACACTTTAACCACGGCATCACGAGAACAGTTCACAAACTGCGCAGTTCCAAAATACTGCCACTCTTGTTTCGAAAGCCGATAATCATCCCTTTTTGCAAATCTGATAAATCGCACCTTTTATCAATGACACAAGTGATATGTTTTCAGATTACCTACAGCACACCTTATATACCCTCCAAGCCAGCTAATGACACGTGTCTTCTTTCATTGGCTACGCGCTGTTGACGTCAAAAGTAGGTGGTCAAAATAATGTGACCCAAATGCGATGAATTGCAGACTCCAGTTCTAGCCGCTTTGATGGTAGCGGATCCAGTTGTCTGATACACCTTTCGACTTCATCCAACAAATACGTACTCCATTGGATTAAGATACGGTGACTAAGGAGGGAAATGTAGTGAAGAAAAGTCACCGTGATGCTCCTCAAACCATCCGGGTACAGTGTGAGCACTATGACATAGAGCATTGTCCTGCTGGAAGTATCCATCTCCATTGAGTTAAACCATCAACATAACTGGGTGGACTTGATCGGCAACGATATTTAAATACATTTGGGTGGTCAGACTTTGCTCATCATGAATCAAAGGGCCCCAACACTCCTACGAAATTATGCTCCGGACCACAGCGTTGCGCTCGCTAGCTTGAAGAATAGTAATGATGCAAGATGGGCGCATGCTTTCCTGTGCTGCTGTCTCCATATCCTCCCCCTTTCATCTGAGTGGTGTAGTTGAAAACGCTATTCGGCAGACCGCATTACCCTTTTCCACACATTTACTGTCCAATTCTTGTGTTTCTGGAGGTGTTTCTTCTTGCTCTCAGCAGATAGCAACGAATTTAGGACAGGCCATCTGCTTCTGTATCTCATACAATGTAATGTGCGGAAAAATGTTCCGTAAGACGCCATCAGACTTGGTCCCAGATTCGGGGTGTATGCAATCTTACGAAGTGTTTACCGTTCGTTGGACTAAACAAGTCTGCCTAATTTCCGTTCAGCTCAAGCATCCAGTAGCCGTTGATGACCGCCTTGCGACCAGATCTTATTTTTCGACTGGTGGTCTGCTCTTTGTATACTTTAAAAACTTCTGCTTACGAATATTTCACAAGTGCCGCCGTTTTGCTAATGATTACACCGCTTGTGCTGTTCTACAGAAGTGAAGCACGTGTCAAGGTGACAAATCTGCAGTGATACATTCTGTCGGTGTAGTTTCGTCGGTTAGAACTCCCACAAATTATACCCCAGATGATGCATGGAACAAGTGGGCACAGTTTCGATCTCCGTCACTGACAAAAAAATTTAGCGGGGGATGATATAGAGGTGAAGCCCGTGTCAAGACGATACATCTGCCGCGATACAATCCTTCTGTTTAATTTAGTCGGTTAGAACAACTGGCTCCTGAGCAAGGAGGCGTGGTTTCGTACCCAGTCGCCGACGAATTTTTTCAGGCACTGTTTCGAGCACCCACCATAATTACACGTGTGAAGACCATCATATCAAGTCTTTTATCCGTTATTTCTTGCGCAATGCACTTCATTAGCATCCGCATGCATTCAGCGTTATTTTGTTTATCCCGACTCAGCCATCTTACGTCAGTAGCATCAACGGGATAGCTACTTTGCAAAACATGGCCTGGTTTTCATAATAATTTGGCCACTTAGCATATATTATATGAAGAAACCATTGCATCCCTTATGACGGCTGCGGAAAATTCTCCACCGTTTTTTTCTTTTAATTTTTTTTAATGTCAGCCGATATGTTCCGCCATTCGACCTTCAAAGCAGTGACCAGCACGGCTTTATTTGTTAGGCGATTTCTTCTTCCAGTTACTCGGCGATCCAATTCCTCTCAGGGTTTCCATATAGGGTTTGAGTCACGACTCTCGAGCAGCACAGTCCGACACTTCATTACCCACGTCCTCAAACTAATATGTAACAAGGCGAGAAGTGTGACCTGGTGCGTTGTTATTCTCATAAAAGAATGGGCTTTTCGAAATGTATTGCTACAACGTTGGCAGCGCTTAATTGCCCAGGCCATCTAGGAAGAGCTCAGTATTCATGATTTTGTCCGAAACGACTAAAATGTCCAAGCCGAAACACGGAAAGCAGCCAAACCGCCTCCAACACACCTCATCGTCCGGACGACATGGAATACGCCAAACTCAGGAAGGCCTGATAAAGCGAGTAACATGATTTATCTGTGCAAAGCACTGTTTTCAATTGGTCTACAGCCCGCTTTCGGCGTTCGAGACAACACGCTAATTGGCGTGTGGCATTAGTTGAAGTGATTAGCCGCCTGCAAATCTCAGATCGACCGTGGTACACAACGACATGTTGTGCAGCGCTATGCCGTTACCTCCGAGATCTTGAAGGCCTATCAAGTCATGACGTCATTTTCAGTGACGTCACACTTCGTGGATCTACTGATCAAACAGTCCGTGTCTGCATTACCACGCTACGTCTAACCGTATGATTTTATGGTTCTCCATGCTTGCGTGAAATTAATAGTGTTCCGTTCCTGTAGTTTGCTTCAAATAACATTTTAATTACAGTGTTTATATACCGGTAATTGCATGAGATAGGTATTTGATTATGCCACATCCGTGTTGTGTTCCCGGTTGCAGTGGAAATTATAAAACAGGAACCAAATTTCGTGTGTATGGATTTCCAAAAAAACACAACCAAGATTTGTTTTCTAAGCGGATTCGTGCCATTAAAAGTGACAACTTCAGAGTTGAACTACATAGTAAGGCATGCACATAGAACATTTTTTTAATCGAATTTTTCTAGTACTGTGAAATATTCAATGATATGCTATATGTATAAAATCCACTTCTAATTTAAAGTGCCTCTATGCATTACTGTATACATGTGGTATCGTCAGAATGAATTTACATTTTTATTCCACTATAGCTTGAATCATCATCATCATCATCATTGTCAACCATTATCAATCCACTGCTGGACGAAGGTCTCCCCAAGTTTCCTCCACAACGGTCTGTCTTGTGCCAGTCTCCTCCATGTCACTCCCGCATATTTACGAATTTCATCCACCCATCTCCCATGTGGTCTTTTTCTGGGTCTTTTCCTGTCCCTTGGAATCCAATCTAAAATTTCGGCTGTCCATCTATGGTCTGTCCTTCTGGCAGTATGTCCAGCCCATTGCCATTTCAGGGATTTAACTCTGATCATGATGTCTTCCACTCTCGTCATTTTTCGGATCCACGAGTTCCTCTTCTTATCTCTCCTGGTTATACCAAGCATGCACCTCTCCATGCTTTTTTGAGTTGTCTGCAGCCTTTGTATGTCTCTTTTAGTTAAGGTCCACGTCTCTGCACCATACGTAAGCACTGGAAGGATGCATTGATCAAACACTTTTCTTTTAAGACATAATGGCATATTGCTCTTGAAAATTATGCTGTTTCTTCCAAAAGCTCTCCAGGCAAGTTTTGTACGCCGATTAATTTCTTCATCAATGTGACCCTCACTTGATATCTGCTGTCCAAGATAAACATATGTATCTGTTATCTCCAGTTTTTCTCCATCAATCGATAAATCTTCATTTCTTGTAAAAGCATTGAACATCACTTTTGTCTTCTGAAAGTTCATTTTTAATCCCACTTCTTTACTCTTGTCAGCAAGTTCCTGAATCATACTCTGCAGCTCTGATGGGGTAGTTGCAAAAATGACTACGTCATCAGCAAAACGAAGGTGGGTTAGATAATCTCCATTAATCTTTATCCCTTTGTTTTCCCAGTTCAGTGATTGAAAGACATTTTCCAATGTGGCATTAAAGAGCTTCGGAGATATGGTGTCACCTTGTCTCACTCCCTTTCCAATTTTTATGTGTGTTGTATTTTCAAACAGCCGAATCTTTGCACTTGCATTTTCATAGATGTTATTAATAATATTAATGTATGCATCTTCAATACCGCAGGTTTTCAGAGCCATTGTAACTGCTGATGGTTTCACCGAATCAAAGGCTTTTTCATAATCGATAAAAGCCATGCACAATGGAAGTTCATATTCCCTCGCTTTTTCAATTAGTTCTCTCAGTACGTGGATATGATCTATTGTGCTGTAGCCACTCCTGAATCCAGCTTGTTCTCTCGGTTGAGCCATGTCCAGTGTTACCTTCAAGCGGTGTGAAAGAACTTTAGTGAAGATTTTATAAACCACTGATAGGAGGCTGATAGGTCTGTAGTTCCTGAGATCCTCAATGTCACCTTTTTTATGTAGCAGGATCATTGTAGCATTGTTCCAATCCTCAGGAATCTTCCCTTCATTAAGGCATCGAGTGAAAATTTGGGCGAGTACCGTTTCAATTTCTCCACTTGCTTCTTGTATGATGTCTATAGTAATTCCATCTTCTCCTGGAGCTTTCCCCCGCTTCATGTTCTTGATTGCATGAGCAACTTCTGCTGGGAGGACTGGAAGAACTATGGTACCTTTCATGATGTCTGGAGTACATGTATCATCCCTTTCATATAATTTGGAGTAGAAATCTTTCACTCTTGTCAAAATTTCGCCTCTATTTCTTGTTATAGAACCATCTTCTTTTCTCAGAGCCATAATCTGTTTTCTTCCCTTACTGAGATGTCCCTTTGCTATCTTAAGGCTTTGGTTGTTTTCAATTGCTTTCCTCACTAGCTCACAGTTGAATTTCCTTACGTCTTCAGTGATACTTTTTCGTGTTGTCTTGCATAGCTCTATATATTCCACTTTGGAAGTCACATCTTCTTTAGTTGTCCTCATCTCTCTTCTTTTTTGCATCAACATTTTGGTTTTTCCTGATAATTTGTTCACATGCAACTTGTTCTTAGACCCAGCTAATTTTGTTGCTGTTTCCATTAGAGCTTTGGTTACTTTTCTGTTAACTTCCGAAATATCCACTTCTTCCGATGTTAGGCCTTCTAAAGCAGAGAATCTGTTCTTCAGTTCCAACTTGAAAGTATTATGGTGTTTTAAGGTTGGTTATGTCAATACATTTTGTTTGTCTTATGAGCTTGCCACGTTCCAGTTTAGTGTTGAGGTGCATCTTACATCTCACCAATCTATGGTCACTACCTGTGTTGAACTTGTTCAGCACACTGCAGTCTTCGATGACGAATTTTTTGTTACACATAATAAAATCAATTTCACTTGTCGTCCCAATTGGATGTCTCCATGTCCATTTCCTGTGTGGCTTTTTTCTTGAAAAAGGAGTTCAAGATGAAAAATCCTTCTGCCTCTGCAAACTCAACGAGAGTATTTCCACGCTGGTTTCTGTTGCCGTGACCGAATTTACCTACTGAATTTTCATTCTGTTGCCGTTGCCCTATTTTTGCATTGAAATCTCCCATAATTATCTTCAAGTGCTGCTTACCTTTATTATTTAGATGACGAATTTCCTCATAAAATTCTTCAATTTCTTCTTCAGGATGACTTGTGGTGGGTACATAAGTTTGAATAATCTGAGCCTGGTATCTTCTCGATAGTTGGATAACGAGTCGTGCAGCTCTGTCAGAGGAACTTTCAACTTCTACAACTTTATCCTTCAGTTTCTTGTTTATTATAAATCCAACACCACTAGTTCTGCCAGTATCTGTCCCACGATAATAGAAGAGATGTCCACTTTTCAGTTCAATGAGATCTTCTCCTTTTCTCCTTACCTCACTTAGCCCGACGATGTCCCACTTGATCCTTTGTAGTTCCTCTTCCAATTCAAGAAGCCTTGAATCAGAAGATAGGGAGCGTCCGTTATAGGTAGCCAAGGTCAGCATCAAATGGCAGCCTAGTCCGGTCCTCCGGGGATTCTTAGCACCCTCTGCCTTCATGTCGCACTGGCCGCTGCCTTGGCCAGGTACATTCCAGCTGCCGGAGACTGAGGGCCAAGATTTAAGTTGTAGAGTCATTTTGGAGGTGTTTGGCCATAACTCACCACGCTGGCCAAGCGGGTTGGTGAGTGTGGGATAGCATTTCCTCTGATCCCGATGGTATAGTTATACCGCTATTGGCGGTCGTCAGAGCCCCTTTAGTGGGAACAGGATGCACCACGAGAAGGCGGGGTTGACATTTGTCAAGAGAGGCTGTGATGTTACGCATCACCTGACCTTACATCCCATCGCTCGAATAAGCTTCAATAAATGCAGCTAACACTGTTTGAATGGGTCTGGTTCACTTCGTCGACAACTCATTTCGTCGACAGGTACATTTCGTCGACACTCACTTCGTCGACACTATAGAGTATATGCAAACAGTCGATTCCTAAAAATCCGAAAAAAGTTCAGAACCACCAAATTTGGTATACTATCTCATGGTACTGTAACTCAGATCGTAGACGGTTTTTGAAAGGGATCGGGGCTCGGGATCAAGGGGGCCCCATACAACATTTTCTTAAAATCTACAGTTTTCAATTTAGATCACCAAATTTGGTATACTATCTCATAGTACTCTAACTTAGACGGTACATCGTTTTTGGAAATGGTCGGGGCCCCATATAACATTTTCGTAAAATCTACATTTTTCAATTTAAAACCACCAAATTCGTTATACTATCTCATTCTACTCTAACTTAGACCATACACGGTTTTTGGAAGGGGTCAGGGCCCAGGGTCAAGGCGGCCCCATACAACATTTTCGTAGAATCAACAGTTTTCAATTTAGAACCTCCAAATTTGGTATACTATCTAATTGTACCCTTACACCAACTTTGACCGTAGAAGGAAGGGGTCGGGGCCCTGGGTCAAGGGGCCCCCAGACAAAATTTTCTTAACATCTACAGTTTTCAATTGAGAACCACAAAATTTGGTATACTATCTCATGGTACTCTAACATAGCTCGTAGATAGGGTATTAGAGTGACAGAATTGTGTTGCAGTTTTTAAGTAAAAAATGGAAATTTTTGAGAAAATTTTGTATTTGGCTCCCTTTACCCCGGGCCCCGACCCTTCCAAAAACCATGTACGGTGAGATAGTATACCAAATTTGGTGATTCTAAATCGAAAACTGTAGATTTTACGAAAATTTTGTATGCGGTCCCCTTGACCCCGGGCACCGACCTCTTCCGTCTATGGTCTAAATTGGTGTAAGAGTACAATGAGATAGTATACCAAATTTGGTGGTTCTAAATTGAAAGCTGTAGATTTTACGAAAATTTTGTATGGGCCCCCTTGACCCTGGGCCCCTACCCCTTCCAAAAACCGTGTACGGTCTAAGTTAGAGTACCATGAGATAGTATATACTAAATTTGGTGGTCCTAAATTGGAAACTGTAGATTTTACGAAAATTTTGTATGGGGCCCCCTTGACCCCGGGCCCCGACTCATTCCGTCTATGGTCTAAGTTGGTGTAAGAGCACAATGAGATAGTATACCAAATTTGATGGTTCCAAATTGAAAACTGTACAATTTACGAAAATGTTGTATGGGGGCCCCGACCCCTTTCCGAAAACCGTGTACGGTCTAAGTTAGAGTACCACGAAATGGTATACCAAATTTGGTGGTTCTAAATTGAAAACTGTAGATTTTACGAAAATTTTGAGGAATCGACTGTTTGCGTGTACTGTATAGTGTCGACGAAGTGAGTGTCAAAGAAATGAGTTGTCGACGAAGTGGCGTCGACGAAATGAGTTGTCGACGAAGGGATTGGTGACGAAATGAAAGAGACCGGTTTGAATGCAGTATTCTTTAACTGTAATCATTAAAGCTTACTGGATGGTATCAGGTCTGTTGGAAATTCTTAGCTAAGTATTATTTATGTAGTATATTCTAAATTAGAACCTTTAGTGGGCAGTAATAACTGATTTTGTATTTGGTAACAGTACTGTAATTTATTATATTCACACACATTTTACAGAAAAAAATGTTGTTTCAAGTATTAGGGTCTCCGCAGAGTAGTATGCATCCAGATATCCAGATGAGTTGCCGTGCCGTGTAGTCATAAGAATATGCAGATGTACACACAGTATATGCTATGCCAAATATACACGGTCTAGTCATATTATTGTGACCACAAGCTAATATCCAGAGTGACCGCCGTGTGCGGCGCGGACAGCAGCTTGACGGACTGGGAGTGACTCAATAAGGTACTGGAAAGTGTTCAGAGGTATGTGGAGCCATGCTGACTGCAGTGCATCTGACAACTGCTGGACGGTGGGTGGTGAAGAATCTATAGAACGAACAACATGATCGAGGTGCTGCCATAGATATTCAACTGGATTTAAGTCTGCGGAACTAGGGGGCCAGGAAAGTACTTTGACGCCTCCATCGTGCTCTTCCGACCACTCTCGGACATTTCTAGCTGTGTGACACGTCGCATCGTCGTGCTGGGAGATCCTATCCGCCCCTGGGAAGACAATCAGCATGTATGGGTGTACGTGGTCTTCAAGGATGGATACATAACGGATTCGGTTCTTAGTGCCTTCCACAGGTACGAGTGGACACAGGGAATGCCATGAAAACATTCCCCAGACCATAACGCTGTCCCCACCAGCTTGTGTTCTTCCAGCAATGGCTGAAGATTGTTTGTTCTCAGATGTTTCACGCCTTATACACCAAAGTACATCCGTTCGATGAAGCATAAAACGTCACTCATCGGAGAAGGTAATCCTTTGTCAATCAGTGGAGGTTCAATTCCGATAATGTTGTGCAAATGTAAGCCTTTTCTGCCGCTGAACCTTCTTTAGCATAGGTGCAGTGACATCCGTTTGCATCGGAGCCCCATACGCAGCAGGATTCCCTGAACTGTCGTTTCAGACACACTTCTGGTAGCGCCGTGGTTCATTTAGCCAGGGAGTTGGTCCACTGTAGCGTATCGATCTAACCTAACACAACCTTCGAAGCCGAAGTTTACCTCTCACATCAATGACACGTGGTACTCCAGCGTTTCCACGCCGCTTATTCACAATGGTGCCATTTCTCCAATCACGATGTACTGTAACCACAACAGCACGGGAACAGTTCACAAAGTGCGCTGTTTCAGAAATACTGCCACCCTTGGCCCGAAGGTTTGTAATAATCCCTTTTTGCAAATCTGATAAATCGCTCCTTTTATCCATGACAACAAGGAGTGATATGTTTTCAGAATGCCTTTCAGCTCACCTTATATACCTTCCAAGCCAGCTCACGACACGTGCCTTCTTTCCTTGGCTACGCGCTGGTGACGTCAAAAGAAGGAGGTGGTCATAATAATGTGACTACTGTGTATTAAATGTGTAATACACGACAACTGCAGCCTCATATCAGATGGTGACACGAAGCCAAGAAGTGAAGAAAACTATTAGGCATTCGGAGAATGAACACCTTAAATTAATGACTTGTAGTTCAAATGCAAAATTGATGCGCAGCGGACACCCACTGAAATTTATACCACTGACACGCTGCTGCAGAAGACTCTATGTGGTAATTAATACTTTGTTCGTTACACAGATATTGGGTGTGCTCATGCTTTTTTTCGTGTCAAATGTAATTGCATAAATGATGCCTATTATTCTTTTTTTTAATGAAAGAATATGTTAAGCATTTACGGTAAAATGAATAAATTGTTTACAGTTAATTGTATGGTTGATTTCATTTATTTCAGACAATGATGATGATGATGATGATATATATATATACATCATCATCATTGTCAACCATTATCAATCCACTGCTGGACGAACGTCTCCCCAAGTTTCCTCCACAACGGTCTGTCTTCTGCCAGTCTCCTCCATGTCACTCCCGCATACTTTCGAATTTCATCCACCCATCTCCCATGTGGTCTTCTTCTGGGTCTTATCCTGTCCCGTGGAATCCAATCTAAAATTTCGGCTGTCCATCGATGGTCTGTCCTTCTGGCAGTATGCCCAACCCATTGCCATTCCAGGGATTTAAATCTGATCATGATGTCTTCCACTCTTGTCGTTTTTCGGATCCACGAGTTCCTCTTCTTATCTCTCCTGGTTACACCAAGCATGCCCATTTCCATGCTCCTTTGAGTTGTCTGCAGCCTTTGTATGTCTCTTTTAGTTATGGTCCACGTCTCTGCACCATACGGAAGCATTGGTCAAACACTTTTCGTTTAAGACATAATGGCCTATTGCTCTTGAAAATTATGCTGTTTCTTCCAAACGCTCTCCAGGCAAGTTTTGTACGCCGATTAATTTCTTCACCAATGCGACCCTCACTTGATATCTGCTGTCCAAGATAAACGTACGTGTCTGTTATCTCCAGCTTTTCTCCATCAATCGATAAATCTTAATTTCTTGTAAAAGCATTGTACATCACTTTTGTCTTCTAAAATTTCATTTTAAATCCCACTTCTTTACTCTTGTCAGCAAGTTCCTGGATCATACTCTGTAGCTCTGACGGGGTAGTTGCAAAAATGACTATGTCATCAGCAAAACGAAGGTGGGTTAGATAATCTCCGTTAATCTTTATCGCTTTGTTTTCCCAGTTCAGTGATTGAAAGACATTTTCCAATGTGGCATTAAAGAGCTTCGGAGATATGGTGTCACCATTGTCTCACTCCTTTTCCAATTTTTATGTATGTTGTATTTTCAAACAGCCGAATCTTTGCACTTGCATTTTCGTAGATGTTATTAATAATATTAATGTATGCATCTTCAATACCGCAGGATTTTAGAGCCATTGCAACTGCTGATGGTTTCACCGAATCAAAGGCTTTTTCATAATCGATAAAAGCCATGCACAATGGAAGTTCATATTCCCTCGCTCTTTCAATTAGTTCTCTCAGTGCGTGGATATGATCTATTGTGCTGTAGCCATTCCTGAATCCAGCTTGTTCTCTTGGTTGAGCCATGTCCAGTGTTACCTTCAAGCGGTGTGAAATAACTTTAGTCAAGATTTTATAAACCACTGATAGGAGGCTGATAGGTCTGTACTTCCTCAGATCCTCAATGTCACCTTTTTTTATGTAGCAGGATCATAATAGCGTTGTTCCAATCCTCAGGAATCTTCCCTTCATTAAGGCATCGAGTGAAAATTTGGGCGAGTATTGTTTCGATTTCTCCACTTGCTTCTTGTATAATGTCTACAGTAATTTCATCTTCTCCTGGAGCTTATCCCCGTTTCATGTTCTTGATTGCATGTGCAACTTCTGCTGGAAGGACTGGAAGAACTCTGGTACTGGTACCTTTCATGATGTCTGGAGTACATGTATCATCCCTTTCATATAATGTAGAGTAGAAATCTTTCACTCTTGTCAAAATTTCGCCTCTATTTCTTGTTACAGAACCATCTTCTTTTCTCAGTGCCATAATCTGTTTTCTTCCCTTACTGAGATGTCCTTTTGCTATGTTTAGGCTTTGGTTGTTTTCAATTGCTTTCCTCACTAGTTCACAGTTGAATACTGTCTTGCATAGCTCTATATATTCCACTTTGGAAGTCACATCTTCTTGAGTTGTCCTAATCTGTCTTCTTTTTTGCATCAACTTTTTGGTTTTTCCTGATAATTTGTTCACATGCAACTTGTTCTTAGACCCAGCTAATTTTGTTGCTGTTTCCATTAGAGCTTTGGTTACTTTTCTGTTAACTTCAGAAATATCCACTTTTTCCCTGTTAGGTCTTCTAAAGCAGAGAATCTGTTCTTCAGTTCCAACTTGAAGGTATTATGGTGTTTTTTAAGGTTGGTTATGTCAATACATTTTGTTTGTCTTATGAGCTTGCCACGTTCAAGTTTAGTGTTGAGATGCATCTTACATCTCACCAATCTATGGTCACTACCTGTGTTGAACTTATTTAGCACACTGCAGTTTTCTATGACGAATTGTTTGTTACACATAATTAAATCAGTTTAACTTGTCGTTCCATTTGGATGTCTCCATGTCCACTTTCTGTGTGGCTTTTTCTTGAAAAAGGTGTTCAAGATGAAAAACCCTTCTGCCTCTGCAAACTCAACGAAATATTTCCACGCTAGTTTCTGTTGCCGTGACCGAATTTACCTAATGAAGTTTCATTCTGTTGCCGTTGCCCTATTTTTGCATTGAAATCTCCCATAATTATCTTTAAATGCTGCTTACCTTTATTATTTAGATGACGAATTTCCTCATAAAATTCTTCAATTTCTTCTTCAGGATGACTTGTGGTGGGTGCATAAGTTTGAATTATCTGAGCACGGTATCCTCTCGAGAGTTGGATAACGAGTCGTGCAACTCGGTCAGAGGTACTTTCAACTTCTACAAATTTATCCTTCAGTTGCTTGTTTATTATAAATCCAACACCACTAGTTCTGCCAGTATATATCCCACGATAGTAGAAGAGATGTCCACTTTTCAGTTCAATGAGATCTCCTTTTCTCCTTACCTCACTTAGCCCGATGATGTCCCACTTGATCCTTTGTAGTTCCTCTTCTAATTCAAGAAGCTTTGAATCAGAAGATAGGGAGCGTCCATTATATGTAGCCAAGGTCATCATCAGGTGGCAGCCTAGTCCGGTCCTCCGGGGATTCTTAGCGCCTTCTGCCTTCATGTCGCACTGGCTACTGCCTTGGCCAGGTACATTCCAGCTGCCGGAGACTGAGGACCAAGATTTAAGTTGTGGAGTCATTTTGGAGGGGTTTGGCTATAACTCACCACGCTGGCCAAGCGGGTTGGTGAGTGTTTGATAGCATTTCCTCTAATCCCGATGTTATAATTATACCGCTATTGGCGGTCGTCAGAGCCCCTTTAGTGGGAACAGGATGCACCACGAGAAGGCGGGGTTGACATTTGTCAAGGAGAGGCTGTGATGTTACGCATCACCTGACCTTGCATCCCATATATATATATATATCTATATTGTATATTATATATATATATATATATATATATATGTAGAACTTAGCAAGCCACACCTGAAAATCATTTGGGAACTTTTAGTGTTCTGTCCTGGTGTAAATAAATTAGTATAGGTTTTATATGAAAGCGAGTGGTAGTGATGAAAAACTAAGTTTTGACTAATTACGTATGTGTGTATTAGAGTTGGGCAAAATCGTAATTGAATTAATCGGTAATGCATTACAGCGTACTGGTAATGGGAACAAGAACTTAGCGTTATCATTACATGGTATTGGTGAACTGGTAATTAAAATTACATGGCAATTGTAATGACACGCAGCAGTTAGCCTTTATAATCGTAATGGTTAACTATATGTTGGTAATTAACCAATAATTTATGGGTAACAATACAACGTGAATAAAATAGCAACCAGTACACCTTTACACGTTGTGTAGGTTATTTGACAATTGTTCCAACCCTCGGACCTCAAATGCATGTATGTAGGTATTGGAGATTGTATGTGTATGACATGAGTAGTTGCCCCGTCTTTGCAGCAAGTAAAGTGATTTGAACGAAATAATGCATATGAATTAAATACGAATGGTATGTTTATTTCGGTTAGAGAAAAGTACAAAAATGAAAGAAAGATCAATGCCGTTGCATGTGATTTTAATCTTCAATAAAGAACAATTCACTGCTATTCTCTGTATTCTATGTTAGATGGCCGACTTTTCTAGACATAGCTTTTGGCACACGTACATTTCTATAAACTACTAGTATGTAATTATTATTTGCAAATTGTGTAATTTCATTACCAAATAATTGCATTGCGTTGGAATAGCATTATTAAATATTTGAATTATATCTTCTTCATTGTAATGCATTACATATTAATTCCATTACCTTGTGCAAACCATACTTGGGATTGCCTTGTAATGCATTACCTGTTACTGCCTTACCTTGTAATGCATTACACGTTAATTGTAATCTGTACTTCCATTACTTTATAATGCATTCCTTCCAAACTCTGATGTATATGTTATACATTTTTTTCACAGTGATACGCTTTACTTAAAGACTGTTAAAAATACTTCGATAATACACGGCTTTCTATACTCCAACAAATTTTCCCCTTTTTAATTCATGCAATGCTATCTTCATCTAGAAAATATGAATACACAAGACTTTAGTTAATAAATTTGGGCAAGCGTTTGGAAAAAAAGACATTTAAACAAATGGAATGGAGCAACTTCGGATTCTTTTAATAAAAAGAATATGTTAAACATTTGCAGCGATATGTTATATTTGTGATGCAATTTTTCACTGTAATACCGAAATTGTAAAACAACGATCGTGACCATCGGAAATATGCTCTCCGATGCGCCTAGGCTCTCTCTCTCATGGGCTGCGACGATCAACCGCCAGTAACGTCACAAACCTGTGCGGTGACCTTCTCTTTCCGGGGGTCAATGCCATGCGCACTGTAATAGGAAGACAAATTATTTGTAATCACTGTACCTAAACCACTTTTTCCAGCTTAGTGGCAAAAATTTTTTCAAGCTTATTGGTAAAACAGCTTAGTGGAAGAAATAAAACGAAGGAATTGAACATGGAAGAAGTGTAAACAGACAAATGCACCTGTCGGCATTCTGCACCATCGGATTTAACTTCTGCTGAGTATTTTATAGCTCAGCTTGAACCGCAAGTTAAGGAACACTTTTATTTGCCTTAAGCAATATCCAATCTTGATGAAACAAGGTTGTTCCAAAAGCGCATGAGAAACATAACATTTGTCTCAATTCAAAAGAAAGAGGACACAGGTTTTATATCCTCTAAGGATCGTCTCACACTGCTGCAAAGACAAAATACGAGTATAATACATCCGTGGTTCACAAAGACAATCCCCATGATGGCGTATTTCACCGGAACTCAACGAGGAGCATTTATATTTTTCTAAGGAGCGTTTGTTTGTTGCATTGAGGACTAACAGAAAAACTTTGACTACAACGTAATTTTAGTTTCCCAGTGATGTCTGTCGTGAAATGAAAGCTTACTGGGAAAGAACAAACGGGCCATTTATTCCTCTCATCTTGAATAGTGCACACTGAAACACCAAATCATCGCTGATGTTCATACGAACAATAATCTTGCGTCATTCCACATCACATCTTCTTGAAAATTAATTACCTTTCCACTATCGAATCATTCATTCTTACGATTTCTTCATAAGTAGAGAGATACCCCTTATATGTTAAATTCTTATGTTCCAAAAGATACAAATATTTTGAAATTCGCATAATTATAGAGCTCGTCGAGTTTTTTTATGGATGGGGGGCGAAACAACTTGAAATTTTCATTTACAACAACAAGAACACAAAAATCTCCATTCTTCAGCAAATGTGTTTGCGTTATCTGTTGGTACAAGCCCCGAGTCGCTATCCGCTTTATAATTTGAGTCACGTGCATTGTGGGAGCCTTTTCTCCTTCCGAAATTTGAAAAAGCCATGTTGTGGAACACTTGAGATGTTAAAATTGGTATTGTAGATAGACAAAGGTTCTAAGAATAAAGGTAGTAAGGTTTTTGCCTTATTGCCGAGCAACGAATCTTTAGACGCAGAGCCTAAACCTTGCATTGACACTGAACCGCCGTCGATTAAATGCGCTGAGCGAAGCTTAGCAGGAAGAACGTATTTGTCGGTCTGGTGCAATAGCGAATGGTGTTGCGTCAATTCGTCACCTTTACACCTCGTCGCCAACCACAATTCATCGCGCTTCCAAATTTTAGTAAGTCGCACGCAGGAGATCCTACAATTTGGGTTGTCTTTATTTTCTTCTCTCTTCCTAGTAAGATCGGTACTTAAGCTTTGAAATGTTGATCTGCTGATTTTTCCATCACACAGACGGAAAAATTCTACATCAAACTTAATTCATTCAGACTTTTCCGTTGTCATCTGCACCCTTTTTTCGTCCCCAAAAATTATATTTCTGCTCCTAATGGCCGGTGAAGAAATTCGTTCTGTGGCATATAGGCATGCGTACAAGATTATTGGTGTCTGTCCTTACTTCCATCCATTTGTTTGTCCACCTGTCTGCAGAAATCATGTCTTCCTTTCTTATGATCAGATTGAAAAATTTCTTTCTGCAATTATTAATTTATAGAGACAGGTAAGATTACCGACGTATGTTCTTCCGCTCTTCCGCTTCTAAGTCCGGCTGCAAGAATGATACTTCCGCTTCGAAACGTTGATTAAGAAAATCCTTCTCTGCTCTAAAGGAGGAAAAAATGAGCATAAACGTTTAGAAATCTCTTTCTATCCATCCATTCCTCAGTTTGTCTATCTGTCCGTCCGAAAAAACAGTATCTCAACTCGAAAGCTGTAGGATTGATAAAATTCGCTCTCTGCGTGATAGTGTAAAACACGAGCTTTAGATTTCAGAAATATCTCCGTTATTCCATTCCTCATTTTGTCTGCCTGCTGGAGCTTTCCCCCGCAAGAAATGCTACAACTCTTCTGACGGCCAGATCAAAAAATTCCCTTTGTGACATATCGCGACAGACATGAGCGCTGTATTAGTGATGTCTGTGCCTCTTTTCCCCGGTTTGTCTGTCCGTCAGGAGAAAGAATATATAGAAGGGACAGCATAAGCTTACGATTTCAGATATCGGATGGACGGTCGACCAAGCAAAGGCGTAAAAGACACTGATAATACAGTCGCGTGCAAGTCATAAAACGATTTTTTCGATTTGGCCTTCAGAGGCAGAGATAGAATTTGTGCGGAGACACAAACAGAGAAACCGACGCGGGGAAGGAACGGAAGGTATGATATCTGAAATATTATACACTTCTTTCCGTCCACGACGAAGAAAAATCCACAGATTGACAATTCGGAGTCCATGTACTGATCTTGCAATAGAGAGAGAGAGAGAGACGGAAGGAAGTACGGTTACCTGCATGCGATTGGTATATAATTAAAATTTGGGAAAGCGGCGAATTGATGCAACCAACGAATTTCTCCGCGCCAATTGTTATAGGGGACTAGCTGACACGTGACGAAATGATGTATGACCTCAGTGAATAAGGACACCTGATGCCCCTGCCCACAATCATTTCATGTCGTGTTTGAAGGGCAGATTATGTATACTAAGTGGAATTTCAAACAAGAAAAGAGTAAAACATCGCATACAAAAGAAAAAGACAGTTATGAAATAAAAACATTGCCGAATACTGAGACAATTGTTCATTCGCCGGCGGAAAAAGTAAAAATTAACAAAACTGTCGCTCCATATATCTTACCAATCAATCCAATCCATAAAGATTTAAATAAAATCCCGCGCACAAATGCACTGGTTTACATCAATTTTGCTTACCGTAGTATACAGCTTACACATTTACTGCAACACTTGAGAACATATTAATGAAAAATAGCGAGAATGCAACTTGCCCATTTTAAGTGCAAACGACAGAGAATTCAATCACTATTTGGCAATTCTTATGAATTGGATTTAATGATTGTAAGTGTTATTTTTGCCGCCCCGGTGGCGCAGTGGTCTAAGCGATGGCTTTTGATCATTCGTCCATAAGGGGTCTGGGTTCGAATCCCGGTGAGGCATGGATGTTGTGTTTTTTCTATGGCACTAGCTCTCTCCCTTCCCTGGAACCAGTGGCCATAAATTAGGGACGGGCAACTGCTTATAGCCCATTGAGTAGCACACGGTGGTCGTCAAACCTCCAACAAAAAAATGTTATTTTTCTTATTTATAATATATTTTTGTATTTATAGCTTTATTAATACTTGTTTTCATTTGCGATAAATATTCAAACACTTCAGTATGCGACGATTCTTTCATCTGAGATATTTCTAACTATCTGTAAAGCCCTTAGAGAAAAGAATACAACCTGTTCTAAATATCACTTATTGCTATTCAAGCGTTTATTAACGACGATGGAAAATATCTTTATACACGATATTTTTTGTAAACATATTTCCGAAATCTGAAAGTAGTTTTCTTTGTTCTTGCCCGTGGACTACTCTAACTGTGACATCAAACCGTCGAACTCTTGACAATGCAACATAAAGTTGTCCGTGGCTAAACACTGGTTCAGGAAGGTAGATACCTACTTTCTCCAGTGTTTGACCTTGAGACTTATTAATGGTCATAGCACAGGCGAGTTTTACAGGAAATTGTCGTCGTCTTAATATGAATGGGAGGTTTATATTAGTTGGTGCGGGGGTCAGTTCTCGGAATAAAATCAGTTTTACCACATGCTGAGCCTGTGAGTACTTCTGCAATGATCAAATTGGGTTTTAGTTCTTTAATTCCATTGCATAAACAAATGTCATGTTCCATTGCATAAACCTCGTTATGTATTGAGGTTTCTCAGGAGCATGATAATAGCTCCAATCTTCACCTTGAGTCTGTGAAGTGGCATTCCTGATGGAGTTTTCTCATTTAAAAACGTTATAGGATAATACTGTTCAGTATTTTCTTCGCCATCAGCATCAATTGAATCATAGCTTAAGTATGTGCTTGCTGTCCCCTCTAAGAGACCATGAATATTCTCATTTAATTTGTCAACATCAGAGGTTTCGGGACACAGAATGGCTTTCTTTGCAAATGTTTTAATATCAGAAATTTTCAAGTTCTCATGTGTACAAATTCTTCCCAAAGATGGGAATTATATTTTTCAAACAATTCTTGTGCATTGGGTGGTGAAACAAATAATAATGCATACAAATAAATCTCGTATTTGTCGAGGCATGCTGCAAACTGATGCTTCAACCAAGGTTTTCTCCCATGTTTCATCATTCTTAATTCAACTTTTCTGCAATGCAGCTTCTTGGAAGGTATCATATGGAATTCCAATGACTGTTCTTAAATCTGTAAAGCTTTTCGCTCCAGACACATAAAGTAGCAGTAGTCTCAAACAATATCTTTCTGGATCAGAGCCGAGGTTGACTGAATACATTCTTCCAATCACATTGTCTCCACCACGTTTTCGTTGGACTCACTGTCTTTCTTTTTGATTGGCATGTCACTATATGAAATGGATTGCGCATCTTCATTGCCCTCATTTAGTTTGAACCATGCTGTCAGCACTGTATCTCTCTGAGCATTATGAACAACTGCATTTCGATCATTGTTTAAACTTTCCGGATTAAATGTAATGTTCTGTTCTTCAGGATGGTGAACAGGTAATCTAACTATTGTATGAGATTGCTGATGCATATCATCGCTACATTGTCTCAGGTGCGCTAACTAATCGGGAATCAACATTACTTTTAATTTCGTCGTATTTGGTGTAGTGCTCTGTTATATGCACATTTTCACAGTCATGACCTTTGTATTCGTACTTGAAAAAGTATTTTCAACTTTTTCACAGTACCGCGCACTACGACATTAATGTGGCAATTGTACTTTAACAAAAGAAACGGATTATAAGGCACAATCCAGCATTTATCAATAATTTTACCATGTACAGTTGTGGTTGAACGATTCTTTCTACGGCGATATAAAGGATACCCGCCTTTGTTAGCTACTGTTTCATTTTGGAAAGGCTTTGGAAATTGCTTGGTACATTGGCCATCTCCTTTGTGAAATGGACTCCACAAAATATTGATTGATACATAATTGGTTTGTGGAATCTGAGACCATGCTTGATGAATAGCCCTTTCCACGGGTGTGAGATTGATGGGTTGTGGATCCAGCTATCTGATGGCTCGTTCTACTTCATCCCACAAATTCTCAATGGAGTTGAGATCTGGAGATTCGAAGTAAACTCACCAGCATGTTCCTGAAGCCAATCCTAAACAATACGAGCACTATGGCAGGACGCATTATCTTGTTGAACGTAGATATCGCCATTGAAATAAACCAACCACATGACAGGATGCACTTGGTCCGCAACGATGTTTAGATATGATGTGCCAGTCAGACGTTGATCAACGCGAATTAAAGGGCCCAAAGCATGCCAGAAAAACATTCCCTAAACCATAGCGTTGCCTACACCGCTTAAAGGGTTGTAACAATGCATTTGTTGCCCATGCTTTCGTGCTGTTTCCGCCAAATTCTTACTTTGCCATCGGCATGGTGCAACTGAAAACGTGATTCATCGGACCACATAATTTATTTTCACATGATCGACTGTCCAATTCTTGTGCTCCTGTGCGAACTGGACACGTTTTCTCTTGTTAACTGCAGACAGCAATTCGAAAAGGCATTCGGCTGCCATATCCCATCCGATGCAGTGTACGGCGAACAGTGCGTGCAGAGATCATTTGAGGGTATCCTTGATTAAAATAGTCTGTAATTTGCTGCACTGTTGCCCTTCTGTTGTCTGTCACCAGTCTGGACACTCTCCGTTCCGCCCGAGCAATCACTAGTCGATGACGACTACACGTTGCACGTAGAGACCCAGTTTTTTGGCTGACAGTCCAGTCTTTAAACACTTTAACAACAGCTGCTCTGGAACATTTCGCAAATGTGGCGGTTTTGGTGGTACATGCTCCATGGCTCCGAGCTCTTACAATCATCCCACGTTTAAAGTCCGTCAAATTGCATTTTTTACCCATCTCGTTACCCAAAAAATCACTTCTACTGCTGTCGCAAGCACTAAGCTTTCCCTTTTTATACTAGCCTTGCCCTCTGGCGGCAACAGCGTGCATCCATAGCTCATTTGCCTAAACCTGTCAGGTGGTCATAATAAAGTGGCCACTCAGTGTATATGTTATATTTATTTAAGTTTCAGATAAAGCTAGTTTTGTTCTCATTAATGCGTCGTCATATTTAGCAGCGTGTGTTAAAATTTTACTTAGTCAGCATTTCTTTATTGCTAAAAGCAACTGCGCCCTTCAAACAATATGCTCATGTTAACTGCACAGCACCTCTATGTCTAATATTTGTTTACCTGAATGCAGAACTCAAAACAGGAGTTAGATCTAGAAGTATAACTCACAAGTGCATCTCTATTATCGCACAAAAAAAAGCAATTATCTTTATACGGCAATTTCTCGGAACCAATTAATACCAAAACATTTAAGATACCCAATACAGGAGAATCTATATCTGATATCTTAGCCTGATGTGCATTGGGCAATGTACCAATAAATAGCTTTTTTTGCATGTAATTTGAAACTTCGAGATATTTGGGAAACAATGTTCCTTTTTTTTCAGTATAGAACCTATTATTTCAAACAAATCTCACGGATATTTTGTTGGAGGAGTGACAATTATTCTTCGACGGTGTCAGCAGTGTTCCCTATTGTAGAAAAAATGTGATTATTCCCAGCGGGAATCCGTAAGGACAAAAGAAAAGATGTTCTATACTTCATTGAATGTTTTTCGTTCTTTTTCTTTAGGCAAACAAGGCTGTGGTATCAAATATTTGTTTCTGCGCTCGCCTATCAAGTTTTGTTTGCTAGAACAGTTAAAGAATGTAGCACTGTTTATTTTGCTTTTCTTGTCTAGCTTCGCTCTCTTTGTGAAGCTACGAAACAGTTTTCGAGTGCTCCTTACTAAGAAAATATTCCTATGTAAAACCCAATATTGCTCTGTCTAAGCGTTTCTTATATCACCTTTCCATGAATGGCTTGACGTCCTACATAATTTGTGTTCATATTTTGAGAAGAACCTATTCAAAATCATTTGATTTCACACTTTTGTTGTTGTGAAGAAAACAATAGATCTGAAATGATCAGGGGAAGTTTTCAAATGCCTTCACGCTATCACTTTGCAGAAGTATTTTATTTGGCTCAACATTGGGCACATTTTCTATTCAGTTCTTGCCAAATAAAGGGAAGTTTGCTGTAAAGCCAGCTTTGTGGTTTCCACTTCATGTGACTGCAATGCTGTACAGTCTTAATTTACGAATCAAAGCAAACTTTAATTTCGTCTTTGTTAACTCTTGCAAACTTAAATTGATGTTAGTTTAGTTTTCTGAAAGAAACATGAATGAAATAATTCTGGCTGTGATTTCAGTATTTAAATTCGAACTCTTTGAGAGCGTTAAGGAACTGATCAAGCATACGATGAAAAACACAACCAGCGGGAGTGCTGATAACTTTCAAACAACACTTTTTCCCCTAAGAAGCTTTTGGTTTTCGTAGAAAGAGCTATTCAGTTTTACACTGATGAAATCAGAATAAATTATGGACGTTTATGTTCAATTAAATATTATTTTAACATCGACTACAGTTACATGTACCAGAACTCATCACGGCTTGTCAACTATGTGACGTCTACGCCCTTTCTTTCAAGCACGTGGAAACAACTCACCAAAATCCGTGACCGTCAGAACTCTGATAGTGTCACAATGACTTGAATGTTTACGCTCCATTCGTCCTGATGTTGCCGAACCAAACGCTCTGCGAAACTATAGTCGATGTTGATAAAACATTTAATCGTGAATAAGCGTTCCTAATTTATTCTATCTCAACATCACAAGTGTTATCTTAAATTACACACTGATGAAATCATTCAATTAGCTACGCATAATAAAACGATATCTGGAGTTGGAAATTTCAATGCTGAAATTTTAGTTTCAAATAAATGCTGAATAATTACTTTACAGTGTGGTGGAATGGCATTATTGAAAAGTTGCATTCAAAAAGTTAAAAACCAGGAAACCTAAAGCAGAAAAGTACTATTAGCACGAGTTACAACTAATATATCTGGAAAGTTTAGTAAATATGTCAGTAAATAATGTGTTCTAGTTCAAACGGTAGAAATCATGTAGAAATAAGCAATTTTCCTTAATTTCATTTCCTTACAATTTTTGAAATATTTGAATAAATGCTGTAGAAAATTAAAAACCGTGGTAAATCAGTACTTCTTTGCAAAGATTTTCTTTGGCATGTTGAATAATTTTGAATATTTAACAGTATGCAAAAGACAAAATTATATTTAATGTTCTTGATCATAGCTTTCTTTGCATGGAATTATTTTACTTAATGTTATAGTAACTGTATTGAAATCTCTTGTGTTATATTCACGAAATGCTTGCATTCTGTCTGTTGTAGATGCTTAGGTTTTAAACGATAAGAACATAATAATGAAGAATATTGATAATAATCTTCAGTACTTTATTGTTTTCACACGTGGATACAGCAGGAGAGACTCTATTTTTATAACATAAAAGGCAATACTGTATTGTCCTCAAGGAAATATAATAAAAATGTGTTAAACATATATATCCTTTCATCTACAAATCGCTAAATATTCTTAAGATTCTGTAAATGTGTAGAGACAGTATTAAATTTTGGCAGCTTCAGTATCCCTTCAATGTATCGGGCGCACATAATGACAACAAAGAAATTACAATACCCAGAAGGAAAAGAATCCACGTCCGAGAGATCTGGACGAAACGATGGATGAGAATCATATACTCGCAAAATCGAACAGACGTGCTTGAATTACAGAATTCCTCCTCCAAGTGATTTGATACGATGCTCATCTCTGATGCATGACTTCAGACGGCATGGAATGCTGCCATAGATAACGTCAACGTTGGAACAGTGTGTGTGTGTGTGTGTATGGGGGGATGGGGGAGGGCTTCTCATAAATATCACAGCAGCAATTCATTTTCACAGTCGCACCTTCATGACGCTTACGAATGAATCATTTCATATATTCTCAAATATGTATCAAGAATTCATTCATATACCTTCGAGATTGCACGAGGAAAGAATGACATCATGTTTCTGCATATGATATCCAGTTAGTGCACGCGTACGCGTCATGTCAACCAACACAGTGGTAAAAAAACGACATAGCTGTGAACCACACTGACAATAAAAAAGTGCAAGTTTCAAAAAATGTTTCTTTCGCAAATCATAACCAACACTGACGCCTGCTTCACCCTGAAGATACGGGCATTAGCGACATCATAATACTGTGAGTGGTTACCATTTTACACATCTGGTTATATGATGAGCTCGTTTTGGATGTTCTGTGTTTCACAGGTTCTTTCAGTGCTGACATGTTTCACTCATGAATTCTTGCGGTTATGTTGCAATACACACTGACTGATCACGGAATTATGACAACCTACCTAATACTTCGTAGGTTCTCCTTTTGCCCTCAGTACAGCAGCTATCCGACGTGGCATCGATTCAATAAGATGCCGCAAGCAGTTGAAAGATACGCCCAACCAAGCTGTGTGTAATGCGGCCTTCAATGCAGGTATGTAGATGCTTGGAGTATTAAAACGCATTATATGCCATTCTATAGTGTCCCACGAGTGCTCTATGGGATAGATATTGGGGGAGTCCGGAAGCCAATCGATAAGCTGGAAGTCTTAATCGTGTTCCTCAAACCATTCCTGCACAACTTTAGACCTGTGGTTTGGCGCATTGTCATATTGGATGACACCGTCGTCGTTCGGGAAAAAGTGCAACATTTTCTGGGTGTACAGAGTCAGCAAGCAATTCACGTTAGGGGACACCTATCATACGTTGTTCCACATGCACCAGGTGTTCAAGTATCTTCCAGGTAAACATAGCCCACACCATGCAAACGTCTCCACCGGCTTGCACTGCATGCATGATGGATTGAGTGCCTCATGTTGTTTGCTATAAGTACTTGTACGACCATCTATGAAGTGGAGAAAGAAACAAGATTCATCAGACCAGCAAACTTTTTTCTTGTCATCCGACATCCAACTTGCATGTTCTTTGCGCCGATGAACTGTGGTTATGAGAGTGGTTGTTCGGTATCGTCTGATATTGTAGGCTTATGCCAGTGTGCGACGCTTGGTCATGACAGACAGTGTTCTGAAATAACATCTCTTATATATAGTAGTCAACTGTTGAACAGTACTCCGTCTATGTAGTCAACTGTGAAACAGTACTCCGTGTATGTAGTCAACTGTTGAACAGTACTTCGTCTATATACTCAAATGTCGAACAATATTCCGTCTATGTAGTCAACTGTTGAACAGTACTCTGTCTATGTAGTCAACTGTTGAACAGTACTCAGTCTATGTAGTCAACTGTTGAACAGTTCTCGGTCTATGTAGTCAACTGTTGAACAGTTCTCCGTCTATGTAGTCAACTGTTGAACATTTTTCCGTCTATGTAGTCAACTGTTGAACAGTACTCAGTCTATATAGTCAACTGTTGAACATTTTTCCATCTATGTACTCAACTGTTGAATAGTACTCCATCTATGTAGTCAACTGTTGAACAGTACTGGTCCTGTACGAGTCGTCGGACCCGACAAAGAACTCTCACATTAACCTTTCCCTATCCTATGTATTTTTGCCTCCGGGTCGTTGTTTAACTATTTTCGAACCAGTCCTCGTAAGCTTTAACTACGGAGTCTCGCAAATAACCCACTAGTTCAACCTTTTAGGAAATCGAGGCGCCCTCTCTCGGTTCTCCCACATCTGTCCTTTTTCAAAGTCAGATGAATCTTTATGTATGCACGCCCATAATTCTCCGAAATTTACTACCTACTGCTTCCTTCGTACCTTATACACTGAGTGGCCACTTTATTATGACCACCTGACAGTTTTAAGCAAATGAGCTATGGCTGCACGCTGTTGCCTCCAGAGGGCAAGGCTAGTATAAAAAGGGAAAGCTTAGTGCTTGCGACAGCAGTAGAAGTGATTTTTGGGTAACGAGATTTGCAAAAAATGCAATTTGACGGACTTTCAACGTGGGATGATTGTAAGAGCTCAGAGCCATGGAGCAATTACCACCAAAACCGCCGCATTTGCGAAATGTTCCAGAGCAGCTGTTGTTAAAGTGTTTAAAGACTGGATTGTCAGCCACAAAACTGGGTCTCTACGTGAAACGTGTGGTCGTCATTGATTAGTGACTGCTCGGGTGGAACGGAGTATCGAGACTGGTAACAGACAACAGAAAGGCAACAGTGCAGCAAATTACAGACTATCTTAATTAAAGATCCTCTCAAATGATATCTACACGCACTGTTCGCCGTACACTGCATCGGATGGGATATGGCAGCCGAATGCCTGTTCGAACACCTTTGCTGTCTGCAGTTAACAAGAGAAAACGTCTCCAGTATGCACAGGTGCACAAGGATTGGACAGTCGGTAATTGGAAATAAATTATGTGGTCCGATGAATCACGCTTTTCAGTTGCACCATGCCGATGGCCGAGTGAGGATTTGGCGGAAAGAACACGAAAGCATGTATCCCAAATGCATTCCTACAACCCTTCAAGCTGGTGGGGGCAACGTTATGGTTTGGGGAATGTTTTCCTGGCATGCCTTGGACCCTTTAATTCGTATTGATCAACGTCTGACTGGCACATCATATCTAAACATCGTTGCTGACCAAGTGCATCCTGTCATGTGGATGGTTTATCCCAATGGCGATATCTACTTTCAAAAAGATAATGCATCCTGCCATAGTGCTCGAATTGTACAGGATTGGTTTCAGGAACATACCGGTGAGTTTACTTTGCATAGGTGGCCCCCACAATCTCCAGAACTTAACTCCATTGAGAATTTGTGGGATGAAGTTGAACGAGCCATCAGACAGATGGATCCACAACCCTGTAATCTCGCATTCGTGGAAAGTGCTATTCATTAAGCTTGGTCTCAGATTCCACAAACCATCTATCAACATCTCGTGGAGTCCATCCGACAAGGATTGACGCAGTATTAAAGGCAAAAGGTGGCATAACGAAGCACTGAGGGTGTGGTCATAATAAAGTGGCAACTCAGTGTATATGCTACATTTGTCGACTAATTGCGCCCTCTTGGAAAACTCGTGGTCAACGGGCAGCAGTCACTTTTGATAAGAGTGATCGTAATTCGATGATCAGCCGTCGTACATCCTAATACACGTTCACTCATTGAATTTGCATGTATACGTACCGCTAGTTTTCGTAATATGTGTGCGTGCGTGTGTGTGTGTGTGTGTGTGTGTGTGTGTGTGTGTGTGTGCGTGTGTGTATGCTGTTCCCTGGCTTTTACTAATAACGTTTACTGATGATATAATTATGTTTACAACTACTTCTTCAGAGCTGCAGAGTATGATACAGGAACTTGCTGACAGGAGTAAATAAGCGGTATTCAAAATGAACTTTCAGAAGACAAAACTAATGTACAATGCTTTTTCAAGAAATTAACATTTTGCGATTGACGGGGAAAAGCTCGAGGTAACCAATAGCTACAGTTGTCTTGGACAACAGATATCAAACAAGGATCACATTGACGAGGAAATTAATCGGCGAATGAAACTTGGCTGGAGAACCTTTGGAGGAAACATTACAATTTTTAAAAGCAATATGCCATTATATCCTAAAATAAAAGTGTTTAATCATTGCATCCTTCCAGTTCTTACATATGGAGCAGATACGTGGATTTTAACTAAAAAAGACATTTAATGGCTCCATACAACTGAGAGAAGCATGTAGCTATGCAAGATGCATACTTGGTGTAACCAGGGAAGACCTTAAGAGGGAGTCGTGGAAAAGGAAACTGATAGAAGTAAAAGACATCATGATCAGAGTAAAATCCCTGAAATGGCAATGGTTTAGGTTTTGGCAAGTGCGGGTACTAAAGGTGCCCAGTTTATCGCTATCACGGAATACATACATTGGAGATATCATTGAAAAGTTCAACATAGAAAACATAAAGATGAAAAATCTGGTTTAAAATGAAGATGTACACTATGAAGGAAAAGCAGATCGGCATATTCTGCGTTACAAAGTACAACATGTACAACGTTATACACATATGAACAAGGGAATTACAACAAAGTTAACAAATTTAGTAAGAAAAAAATCCGCGACAAAGGAAAACACGAGGCCATCTAAGACATACAATGCGAGCAAATCAAAAACCACAAACCACTACAACAAAAACATGAAACAATATGGCAGTAAGAGAGGGACAACATAAACAGTGTCTGGTGGAGAAGAAGCGCTAAATGTCATCGGCTGGATGACATTAGGAAGCACAGCATCACAAAATTGTTTCTCTGCGAATTCTTTCAAGCAGGAGAGATGGCGGGTGTATCGTATCGCGAAGACCTGGCATCTAATATCTGTGACACTCAGGGATTTGAAAAAGGAAACATACGCTTCAAATTGCATCACCGCTGCACACACAGATCAAGATCAGGTGAACGGAGAAACACTTCGGTACAGACAACCGTACGAGCAGATTGGAAGAGTCGTGCAAGTTGTTGTCTGGACAGTGGGTCAAGAACAAGAGGAAACTTATCATTTGTCTGTATAACCTCATCATGTGAGAAAGGATTGACAGGACCAGAACGAAAATGCAAACTATTCAAAGGGTCATCAGGCTGAGAAACATCTGAACTGATAACATCGGGAACACTACAGGAGGCCACAGAAGAAGTAACAGGAAGATGTTTCACCTTTTGTCTGTTTCACAGAGCCTTTGAAAGTACCGGTCCGTTTCGAAGACGAAGTTCAGGTGAAGAAATCCATTGGTGGATCTGGATTAGCACCCGAAGCTGGAGACGAAAACTTAATTTGAGCCGAGCAATCAGTATGTTCTCGATCAGTATCAAACGCTGGAACAACAGCCGAGGCTGCGGGAAGGTGCGGCAATAGGAGAACATCAAACATGGTCGTAGTTGAAGTTGCGATATACCAGAGACACAAAGGAGAGCCAGTCGGTCGGAGTTCTGAAGCACCAACTTGACACATCTGAGTCGGCACACTCCGCCGGAGACACATCAGTAGTGGATGACTTCGCTACTGACCCAGAAGGAGGATTCACATCCGTATGATGCGGAAGAGGAGTAAAGGGATCATTTCCCTTGACTAGAAGGTGCGTCTGACGGAGAGAGGGAGAGGTCGCATCTGGCAAAACGCTAGAAAAGGGGATGGTAGAAGAACCCGTGTGATCGGAACTGGGAGGCAAGCTGGAAGGAAGACCACGGCGTATGCGCACACAGGAGGCAACGGTGTGATACTGGGTAAGACAGTGAGTATAATAGTGAGTGGTGAAAACCTTGAAACTACGTGCGGGAGCTAATTTCTACAGTATCGTCTGTAGGACAATCCGCCAAGGCATTGTCAGTAGGAAAAAGACAAACAACTGACATTGAGGTCCCGCAGCGTGTGCAAATCGAGTTCCGCGTGGAGCGTCAGAAAGGCGACGGAATTTGCCAACGATTTTTCAAATATGATTGACAAGGAGAGGAAGCGCAGTATCAGGCACTTCCTGTGGAACAGGATAGAACGTGATGTTCACCGGACGCTTGGAAAGAGGCAAAATGGATAAAAAGATTTGTTCCAATCGAAAGCCTGTGTGCAAGAAAAATCATCATCATCCTTTTGCTTGAACTGCACTGAGATACCCCGAGGGGTACGAGAAATTCCGGCAATAGACGCAGACGACACATGAACAGAGAGAGTCTCCATATAGCTTGGCAACGGAGCATTTGGTAAGGCATGAAAGAGCACACTTCTATCTAAGTAGTTTATGGAACTCATGGTCAATCTGCAAATTGCCATCAATCGTTACCATCACCTTGTGGTTGGATACCTGAATAATAGGCGTTGATTACAAAAGACCATCAGGTTGAGAAAAATCGGACGTAGAAGAAGCGCCTCGTTGCTCTGTAGAGGCAAATGACATCCTCCAAACAAAAGTCTGCGCTGAGCCGGCAGGCACAGAAGACTGTGAGGGAAGAGAAGCACAGGCAGAAGGCAAGGCAGTAGTATCAGTATTACCCAGGGAGGGCACCGAGGCAGAGGCAGAAGTTGAAGAAGGAAGAGCAGCGAAGTCCAGTGAAGGCATCGGAGCAGGAGTACTAGGAAGCTAGGAAGGCATCGGATCAGGAGTACTAGGAAGCTAGGAAGGCATCTGAACATACACATCTGAGGACGAGAGTATGTCAACGTCTTTTTTTTTTTTGATTGGAGGTTTAACGACCACCGTGAGCAACTCAATGGGCTAAAAGCAGTCGCCCGTCCCAAATTTAGGGTCACTGGTTCCAGGTAAGGGAGAGAGAGACAGTGCCGTAAGACAAACACAACATCCATGCCTCACCGGGATTCGAACCCGGACCACTTTCGGACGAATGGTCAGAGGCCATCGCTTAGACCACTGCGCCACCGGGGCGGCGCATTTCAACTTCCATGGCCGTGGAAAGAGTGGCGTAACGTGCATCCGCACGCCCAGAGATGATATGGAAATATCGAAAGCCGCCAGCCGCCCCGGTGGCGCAGTGGTCTAAGGCGCTGGTCTCTGATCATTCGTCCGTAAGGGGTCCGGGTTCGAATCCCGGTCTGGCATGGATGTTGTGTTTGTCTTACGGCACTGGCTCTCTCCCTTCCCTGGAACCAGTGACCCTAAATTAGGGACGGGCGACTGCCTATAGCCCATTGAGTTGCTCACGGTGGTCGTTAAACCTCCAATAAAAAAAAAAGAAAAAGCCGCCATGTTGGCAGCTTCCAAACGTAAACAAACGAGCAAACGATATGAAAACGGATGAATATGAACTAACACAAGGAAAGATAACGCCAGAAAAGTAACTCAAAACGTACACAGTACCTTTAGACAGGCGTGCCACGCAACAGGTGAGTGAAGGACGAGGTATTATACACTAAATTGACGAGGTATTCCACACTGAATTGCATAATATGTTGGAGCTACCAACACTACGTCTGTCAAGAACGAGCAATGGGCTGGACATGTTGCCAAAAGAACGGACCACTGATGAAGAACAGAAATTGTAGACTGGATTACAAAGGACAGAAAACGTAATAGAGGACGACCGTATGGGAGATGGATGGGTGAAATTCGAAAGCATGTTGGAGTAACATAGAAGAGACAAGGATCAAGACAGGCAGTTGAGGATGAAACTTTAGGGGACCTGTCTCCAGCATTGGATTGATAATAAGAATTGGATAATTGAATTGAGAGCCGGAGTAATTAGGCTGTCATGGGGAAAAAAGCAAAAGAAAGTTAGGAGGTGATTTGCTCTGGGAATAAAAAAAATCCATCTGCTTTTCCCTAGCTTTTACCAATAATGTCTACGTTTAATTTTTATTTGCTTCACATTGATTGACTACATTCCTGCACTTTTGCTCCTTCCTTTCAGTAATTTGGTTGGTTAAATACAGAGTCGAGTCGCATTATTTTGACCATCTCCTACCTTTGACGTCAACAGCGCGTAATCAATAAAAAAAAGCACGCGTCGTGATATGGGTTGGAGGATATATAAGATGTGCTGTAGGCATTCTGAAAACATATCACTCGTTGCTGTCATGGATAAAAGGAGAGATTTATCAGATTTGCAAAAAGGAGTGATTATCGACTTTTGGGCCAAGAGTGGCATTATTTCCGAAAAAGCGCGCAGTTTGTGAACTATCTGCGTGCTGCCGTGGTTGAATGTATCGTGATTGGAGAAATGGCACCATTGTGAATAATCGATTTGGAAACTGCGGAGCACCACGTGCCACTGATGTGAGAGATGAACGTCGGCTTCGAAGAAACGTGAGGGCCGATCGACAAGCATACAGTGGAGCAAACGACTGTTCAGCGAACCCTGCTGGGTATGGGGCTCCGATGAAAACGGATGTTCACTGCACCTATGCTAACAAAGGTGCATCGGCAGAAAAGGCTTCCATTTGCACAGCAGTATCGGAATTGGACCCCCGCTGATTGACAAAGGATTGTCTTCTCCGAAGAGTCACGTTTTCTGCTTCATCGAACGGATGGACGTTGGCGAATAAGGCGAGAAACATCGGAGAATAAGCACTCTTGTACCATTGCTGGAAGAACACATGCTAGTGGGGGCAGTGTTAGTGTCTGCGGAATGTCTTCGTGGCACTTCCTGGGTCCACGCATACGTGTGGAAAGTACTATGGACCGAATTCGTTGTGAATTTATCCTCGCAGACTACATACACCCATGCATGCTGATTGTCTTCCCTGGGGCGGATGGGATCTTCCAGCACGGCAATGCAACGTGTCACACCGCTAGAAATATCCGAGAGTGGTTGGAAGAGCACGATGGAGACTTCAATTCCCCAGACGTAAACCCAATTGTGCACCTGTGGGACTACCTCGATCGTGTTGTTCGTTTTATGGATCCTCCAGCACGCACCCTTTAGCAGCTGTGAGATATGCACTACAGTTAGCATGGCTTCACATACCTGTGAACACCTTTCAGCACCTTACTAAGTCACTCCCAGCCCGCCTAGCAAGCGGCGGTTACTCTGGATATTAGCTGGTAGCCACAACAATGTTATTCGAATATTTACGTCTGTCCATGAATTTGTAAGAACAGGTTATCCAAATAATAGTTTAATATTCAAATTCTTCTCAGTTGAACAAAAAGTTTTCTTCTTAATTTCTGTTATATATATATACTAATAAAATTAGCGTTAATGTCTGTCCGTCAATGCAATCTGCTTTAAATTATGAGATCCTGATACTAAATGGGATAAACACCATTACAAAAATGTTATTTTTTTCTTTTGGCGTATCAACTCGTATGTGCTAACCTTTCACATATTTTCGGGTGGATTTATCAAGGCAAACTATTACAATACTACAAACCTAAGCAGTAGAGCACCTACGGCGAAATACAAGCAATGTATTAATATAATAAATTATCAACATTTTATCACAGATAAATGTTTTATTAACATCGACTATAGTTTCGCAGAGCGTCTGGCTCGGCATCATCAGGATGAATGGAGCGTAAACATTCAAATCATTGTGACATCATCAGAGTTCTGACGGTCACGGGTTTTGGTGAGTTGTTTCCACGCGCTTGAAAGAAATGGCGTAGACGTCATGTCATTCACAAGTCGTGAAGAATTCCGGTATATGTGGAAAGCTTCTAATACATTAAGCTTGTTAGTCGAATCAGGTTTATCAATAAGAATAGCGTTTCCAAACAAAAATTTATGGTTATTTTCGTGACAATGTTGGGCTATTGATGACTTCTTCAGTTCATAGTTTCGTACGTAAGTCTTGTGTTCCTTCACACGGAAACTTAAAGCCCTGCGGGTCTGTCCTATATATGAAAGTCCACATTCACAATGTATCTGATAAATTCCCCAGGAATTTATGTCTTGGACATAGTCTTTTGATCCATAAAAATTCATCTTGTTTATTGGTTTGAAAATCCCTTTAAAATTAAAACCTTTGAGAATTTTTGAAATTCTGAAGCAAATCTGAGGAGCAAATGGGATAACCGCCCAATTCGTTCGTACTGGGAGGTCTACTGGCGTGAGCCAGCAGACGGGGTTCGGTTTCCTAAATTTTTGGACCGCTTTTTCTATCACGGAAGGGCTATATCCTCTGGGTACTGCAGTTCGCTTCAGAAAATCAAGCTCTTTCTCTAAGTAATCCTCAGTTGAGAATATATGTACTGCACGATATACGTATGTGTAGAAAGCAGACATTTTTCGTTTCCATGGATGATTTGATTTTGCATGTGGAGGTAAGGAAACAGCAAATGACTTTCGATAAACTGTTGTACTAAAGGATCCTTCAGAGCGTGACACAAGGACATCTAGGAATGGTAAGCAGTCATTATTTTTAGTCTCATATGTGAACTGTATATGAGGATCAATTGAATTGAGAAGTTCAACTAATTTAGGTAGTTCGGAATTCCTGCCTTTCCAGAGGACAAAGGTATCATCTACATATCGAATCCACAGGTCGAATGTAACGAGCTGAAACAGTTTGTCCTCGAAGTGACGCATGTAGACTTCGCATAAAACAGGCAACAGTGGGCTACCCATTGCAAGGCCATCCGTCTATTGAAAAAACCTTCCACGAAATAAGAAACTGTTTTGTTTGATACAAATTTCCACTAATCTCAAAATTTGTTCAACTTCCGGTTGGCTGAAATGATGTTCAATGAGACTTGCTTCCAAAGATTCGAGGACTCCATTTAGTGGAATACTTGTGAACATGGATTTCACATCGAAGGATAACATGAACTGATCGTTGTATGGATGCTGTTTAAGCACATTGACAAATTCAGTGGAATTTTTTACAGCAGTTTTGTTTGAAGAAGTCGTTATGGTGGACAGTTTCAAAGATAGAAATTTGGCCAACTTATGAGTAGCAGAGCCGATATTGCTGACGATGGGACGGAAAGGAACGCCAATCTTGTGTATCTTCGGAAGTGCATAGAAACGTGGAAAACAGGCATACGAGGGTTTCAGATTTTTTTTTTTTTTTTTTGATGCCGAGCCAGACGCTCTGCGAAACTATAGTCGATGTTGATAAAACATTTAATTGTGAAAAAACGTTGATAATTTATTCTAAATGAACATCACAAGTGTGTAGTCTTGAATTACATATAAATGTATTAACAGGTTGCGCCAAAATTTTTGGGATGCACTTCTGAAATCTGTTGCAGGCGGGTTAGTTTAGGTGTTAGATTGCATCTCACCATGTGTTACCACGCACTATAAGAAACTCCAAGATATTTCTAAGCGGGTAGATTTTGATTAGTTTTCTCCAACCATTGCTTGGAATTCGATATGACACCCGCGATTTAGAATTTGAAATTTGATCCTACTGTTTACTGTGTTAGGCTTCCCAAGTGTGTGCTTTTGCCGAAGTGGTTCGCGAATTTGTTTAAGTTCCTGACCGCTGCTCCCATTCTGTAACTACGCGCTATATACAGTTCGAAGCTATTCTTTTCGGGAAGATTTTGATTAAATTGCTTCAATTATTTGTTCGAATATGACATAACTCGCGTGATTAAAAATAATGAATTCGATCTTTATGTTTACTGAGTTAGATATCTAAAGAGTTACCTGTATCCACCTCAGCAGTTACCGGCGTGTTTTTTCACGTTTCAGACCACGGTTTTCCGTGTGTTACTACACGCTATAAATAGTTCCAGCTCTTTTGCGGGAAGATTTTAACAACGTTTCTTCTACCATTGTTTCCAATATTATTTGAAATATCGACCGTGGATGGCCTAGTGGTCAACTTTCGAGGTTGCCACGGACATAACCTCAGGTTCGATCCCAAGCAGATACGAACGCTCGAACCACTAAATCTCCGCCGTGCGTACTGCCCTCCAGGTAATAAATAAGCACGTCTCCTTCCCCATTTCTACCTCGCTTCTATGTCACTTTCCTATCGGTCACTCTAGCTCAAATCTCTTAGGTTCCTATTTCTAAGGTTATTTAATACCTGGGGTCAGACACTTCCTTCCTCAAATCCTCTTAATATGATCTGATCTGATCTGATCAATTTGAAATATTTGATCTTGCTGTTTACTCTGCAAGGATTCCGAAGTGTGTCCTTCTTCTGCAATTGCCGGCGCTTTGTTCAGGTTTTAGACCGCGGCTCCCATTGTGTTACTACGCATTAGATATAATTCCAAGATATTTTTACGGGATGATTCTGATTAGGTTCCTTCAATCATGATTTCGAATTTGATATAACGCCAGCAATTTACAATTAGAAATGTCATCTTTCTGTTTAACGCGTTTTCTTCCTAAGTATTACGTGTATCCTTCAACTCCAGTTGCCTGCGGGTTTGTTTAAGTGTCAGACCACGGCTTCCCGTGTGCTACTACTCGCCATTGGTAGTTCCAAATTATTTCGACTGGAATATTTTGACTAGGTTTCTTCAATCATTGTTTCGAATTTGACAAATCGAGCACGATTTACAGTTTGAAATTCGATTTTGTTGTTTATTGTGTTAGACTTCCAAAATGTCGGGTACATCCTTCCGTTTGCTTACCTTTGACACAGCGGTTCTCTAAGTGTTAATACACGCTATGAATAGTTCCACTATATTAAAATTAGAAGTTCCGCAATTTTTTAGATATGAAATATATTTCAATGAAATGTAAACTGAATACATTTAACGAAATCAGAGGAAAATATAAATGTTCTTGCATTTCATTTTTTTCAAAGCTAAATGTTGCTATTCCTCCTTTCGCACATTCTCTCACATCATCTTAAATTTTCATTTATTTCATCGTGATGAAATCTGGATTCCCTTACCTTCTACAGTGGAACACGAATGACTATCAAGAAACATGCCAAATGACATCTGAGTTACTACAAATGACATCTGAGTTAATGACCATTACTTTTTTTCAAGCATTCCAATCGTCCTATCTGATCTTCTGTGTAAGTTTAAAGGCCTATAGTTTAATATTATTCTCAGTTTTGCCATGAGTATCTGCAGGTTGAAGTTGTTCTCCGCTTAGTTCTTACTTTATTCTTTTAAACTGTTCTCAGATTTTTTCTCACTTCGTTATTTGAAATTGTTCTCAGTTTTGTTCTCACTTTGTTATTTGAAATTGTCCTCAGTTTTGTTCTCGCTATTTTTTGAAATTGTTCTCAGTTTTGTTTTCACTTTGTTGTTTGAAATTGTTTTCAGTTTTGTTCTGATGTTTTTCTTTGAAATTGTTTTCAGTTTTGTTCTGATGTTTTTCTTTGAAATTGTTTTCAGTTTTGTTCTGATGTTTTTCTTTGAAATTGTTTTCAGTTTTGTTCTGATGTTTTTCTTTGAAATTGTTCTGAATTTTGTTCGTTTCACAGTTTCCTAGAGTCCTCAGTTTTGTTCTCACTTTTAATCGTTTTACAGTTCCTATTGTTCTCAGTTTTGCCATGAGTATCAACGAGGCAAAGGTTGAATCGTTAAATGCTGTTAGACTCAACCTGCAAATACATGTTTTATTCCATGGACACCCAGCTCTATGCTGATTGCTGTCGAGTTATTAAAAACAAAACCCTTTTCAACTTGGTTCCAAATGAAAGAACGCTCAACGTCATTAATCCAAAGCCTTTTCAAGGATAAACCTATTTGCTCTTTGAATTAACTGTACACAGTAGAAAAATTTAGATATTTCAGATATTTCAAAGTTTCCTATATTCGCAGTTAATAAAGATTGCTGGTTTAAGCCAATTGTGCCGGCACAAGTATATATTTTTTTATCCTTTTCTTTTCATTAGCGGAACAACATTCAGTTATACGTTTCCGTGGAATATATCCAATTCAGAAAGCTTGGAAAAACACTGGCTCAGAAATCATGTATATTTCTTTAAACCTGAGCAACGGCGGGTACTTCACGACCCTCAGAAATAAAGGTTCGTTTCCACTGATGAAATTAAAACACAACGGTGGAGAAAAAATTATATAGACAAAAAAAAGAACATATTTAATAAATAGAACGACAATGGAAATATGCACAATAAATAATTCTAAATTTTTAAAAGAAATAAAAAACAAAAGGGAAGATCATATGCTAAAAATTTAAAATAGAATATTAATGCATTCGTGGCTTACACCATGTGTATTTTCAAGATAGCAAAATAAAAACCTGCAATTCAGATTTTTTGTGTAGGAGAAAAACGTGAAGAGAAGTGAGAAGGTCTCCAACAACAAGTTGTATACAAATTTCTATTAATTGACAGCTTTCTAAATGATTGGTTCCTTTTCATATGCTGTTACTATTTTTGTTATTTCTGTTTACGTAAAGAAACAATATACGCTACTAAATGGCAATTACTGAATATATACGAAACGCAGCCTCTTTCCATATACTGTAATATTTTTGTCCACGAACGTATCGACACATTATTCAGATCAGCGTGTATAAGCGGCAATAACTGCAGCGAAGGTCGCCAATGTTCTGAGTCCCGTGATTTGTTGGACACCATAATAAAAACGAAAGCGTTAGAACGTCTTCACAATCACTTCTGTCTGAAGCGGGATGCGTAATATTCAAGAGCCTTGAGTGCTATGTCTGCCACATTAAGCGCAAAGGGTTGAATCTCGGGTCAGGAAACGAGGAGATTCCAGCAGCTTTTCTTCTGTTGTGTAATGTTGTCAATGGGAAGCATATCTTTTCCTGCAGTGTACATCTGGTGAAGAGAGGAGTTTTGAAATGTCACTATCCTTTTCTCTTCAGTATCATTAGAGAGGCGGCCAGATCCGAATAGTCGACTAACCTTTTGTGTTTGACGTTCCACTCTGGTGCCCGAAGCTCTGAGAACACGGTCTGTTAGCAATCGTAACGATCAAGAAGGAAATCTCCAAACACTTAAAAGCATCAACAATGCGGAAAGGTAGCCAAGTGTGCCAATAATGAAGCAAAAGTCTCGTTCTGTAGTGCATTGTTATAAAAGAACAAGAAAAAAAATGGAAATTTCTGAGAGGACATGCCAGATGTGAAGATTGAACCAGAGTGGTAGGTAGAATACAGGACAGACACTAAAACAATCAAACCTCTATGGAAATAACAGAAAATATGAACATACAGACGAGAACGCTACACTGTTTTTTTTTATTGGAGGTTTTTTTAAGAGATTTATTGGACGTGGTGGTACACAGACATAACAAACAGGCAGATGTTTCACATCAGCAAGTACATATCAAACATGGTTTTTACAGTACGTTAAATGACCAATGTACACAGACATCCAGTGTTGATCAAGTAACATATTATGAACAATTACACATCAAACATGGTTTTACAGTATGCTAAATGACCAATGTACACAGAGAGCCAGTGTTGGACAAATACCATGTTGAGAGCCAGTGCCGAAAGACAAACACCCGTGCCTCACCAGGATTCGAACCTGGACCCATGTTGGACGAATGGTCATAAGCCAGCGCCTTAGACCACTGTGCCACCGGGGAGGCTAGTTACACTGTAAAAATAAATAGTGTGAATTCAAGGAAAATTCCTCAAAGTACCGTGCAGGAAATTTACAGGTTGGTCTTCGACTTTTAAAGAGGTTTCCATTTCAGTAACGGAAACCAGTATTTTGATAAATTTTTCGTTGTCACAAATTCTGTTCCTTTTTTTGCTTTTTATTTTTCGGTAAAGCCAGTTTCCGGTTTTTCCGTTTTTATACCTTTCCAAAAACTTCCAGTTTTAACTTTTTCATTCCTTTTAGCAGAGCTTTATTTCTGACGTACGAAGTGAAAGAATCCTTTTCCTCTGGCAGGGATCGCGCCAGGAACGGCCTGCAAGCTAGCAAGCAGCGCTACCTATTAATCTAGAAAGACACCAATTTTGTCACGTTTAAGATAGAAATAAAGAGGACACCAATCGCACGATGATGAAATGTTTTTCGCTATGAATGCGGGTAAATTAGTCATTTTATTTTATGTACGATCTATATTCTTCTGAACAGGTTTATAATAATTTATTGCTTAAAGTAGGAATTTTTACAAATCACGTGCTTTTTCTTCCACTATAATTTTGCGAAGCAACATAATGTTTTGGAACTTGAGATATCTTTTTCTTCTGCCAAATGCTTTCAGTTATGTGTAAGAAAAGGTGAAATATTTGAAAAAAGGGGGGGGGAAATCATAGTATTCTTTCGCAAAACTGCTTAATATATAATTTACTTTTGATATCTCTAATAGGCTCTTTTTTCATTTTCAATTGAGGGTTTAACGACTACCGTCAGCAACGCAATAAGCTATAAGCAGTCGCCAGTGCATAATTTAGGGCCATTGGTCCCATGGAAGGAAGAGAGCCAGCGCCCGTAAGACAAACACAACATCCATGCCTCATGGGATTCGAACCAGGACCCATTTCGGACGAATTCGGAAAAGTCAGTTTCGAGTTTCTCCATTTTTTACACTATATTGACAAAAGTCACCGGACACCCCTACAAAAACAAATGAACGGATTCGCTGCGTTGTAAGATGCGCTGTACAGGTGCAAACGGTACAAAAACAAGCATGCAGCTAGGTGACCGCGATCATATCGCACTGTGAGGTTTAGTCAAAATGTCGCGGTGGGAGAGAACTGACTTTGAGAAAGAAACGATTGTTGGGTATTATACACTGGGTGGCCACATTATTATGACCACCTGACAGTTTCAAGCAAATGAGCTACGGTTGCACGCTGGTGCCGCAAGAGGCCGAGACTAGTATAAAAAGGGAAAGCTTAGTGTTTGCGACAGTAGTAGAAGGGATTTTTGGGTAACGAGATAGGTAAAAATGCGATTTGACGGACGTTCAACGTGGGATGATTGTAGGAGCACGGAGCCATGGAGCGAGTATCATCGAAACCGCCGCATTCGTGAAATGTTCCAGAGCAGCTGTTGTTAAAGTGTTTAAAGACTTTACTGTAAGCCAAAAAACTGGGTCTCTACGTACGTGCAACGTGTGGTCTTTATCGACTAGTGACTGCTCGGGCGTAACGGAGAGTGCCCAGACTGGTAACAGACAACAGAAAGGCAACAGTGCAGCAAATTACAGACCATCTTAATCAAGGATCCTCTCAAATGATCTCTGCACGCACTGTTCTCCGTACACTGAATCGGATGGGATATGCCAGCCGAAGGCCTGTTCGAACTCCTTTGTTGTCTGTAGTAAACAAAAGAAAACGTCACCAGTTCATATAGGAGCACAAGGATTGGACAGTCGATAATTGGAAACAAATTATGTGGTCCGATGAACCACGTTTTCAGTTGCACCATGCAGATGGCCGAGTGAGAATTTGGCGGAAAGAACGCGAATGCATGGACCCCAAATGCATTGCTACACTCCTTCAAGCTGGTGGAGGCAACGTTATGGTTTGAGGAATGTTTTCCTAGCATGATTTAGGCCCTTTAATTCGTGTTGATCAACGTCTGACTGGCACATCATATCTAATCATCGTTGCGGACCAAGTGCATCCTGTCATGTAGATGGTTCATCCCAATGCCAATGGCTACTTTTCACAAGGTAATGCGTCCTGCCATAGTGCTCGTATTGTACAGGATTGGTTTCAGGAACATGCCGGTGAGTTTTCTTTGCTTAGGTGGCCCCCACGATCTCCAGATATCAACATCATTGAGAATTTGTGAGATGAAGGTGAGCGAGCCATCATACAGCTGGATCCACAACCCTGCAATCTCACACTCCTGGAAAGTACTATTCATCAAGCATTGTCTCAGATTCCACAAACCACCTATCAACGTCTCGTGGAGTCCATGCCACGAAGAATCGACGCAGTATTAAAGGCAAAAGATGGCCCAACGAAGTACTGAGGAGGGTGGTCATAATAAAGTGGCCACTCAGTGTATTAGTGGGTTGTCCATAAGAGAAATCGACAGGCGTTTAAACATACCCAAGTCATCTGTTTTGGATGTACTGAATAAGTGGAAGACACATGGCGTGCATGAAGCAGCAAAACGTATCGGCAGACCAAAGAAAATCAATGATAGACGACGTCGAAGCCTCAGGAGGGTCGTTACGGCTAATCGACGGAGTATTGCACGAGACCTCAGTGTACAGGTGAGTAACAATGCTGGAACCTCGGTATGTACACGTACCATTCGCAGAGAATTTCATTCCATGGGTTACCGTGGTCGTGCGACTGCTCAAAAGTCTTTTATCTCTACTCGAAATGGCACTCGTCGTTTAGCCTGGTGTAAAGAGCATTTACAGTGGATTGTAGATCAGTGGAAACGGGTCCTATGGACTAACGAATCCAGATATACGATCCATCTGTCTGATAGCCGTGTGAGGCTATTGGGGAACGCTAAGTTTGGAGCTGGCGACGTACTCGTGTGGGGTAGGCTTTCAGGGTATGATATCGGCACGTTGGTTATCGTGGAAAAACCTGTTAACCAGCACGTCTACCTCGATATTCTGGACAATTATGCCCTACCAACTATGTGGAAAAGTTTATGGAACCGAGCTGTGTTGGTACATGCAGGGTAATGCACCTAGCCATAAAGCAAGGACTGTCGCGGCGTGGTTCGTTAAGAATTCAGTATGGTGTGTGGACCGGCCAGCACAGAGCCCTGATCTTAATCCCATAGAGCACGTATGGGATGAATTAGAGCGCCACATAGGAAGTTTGGAATCAAAGCCTACTACTAAGCAACAGTTAGCGGCAGCATTATGTATTGAATGGAAGCGCAAACCTATCGCTTTGTTCCAAAACCTTGTCGAAAGAATGTCTCGAAGGGTCAGTGCATGCTTTAAAGCCAAAGGTGAATCAACACCGTACTATAAATATATAATAAATATATATATGTATGGTGTCCGATGACCTTTGTCTATATAGTGTATATATATATATACTACCATATCTACCATCAGAAACATTTTGTTGATATCATGTATTCATATATAGTGGTTCTCCCAAAATTTCTATTGGTGAATGTGCTATTTTAACTGTTCCTAACATTTGTGAGTAAAACTTGATCCGACAGCTTGCCATGGCCATTGAATGAGGCTATTTTAACTGTTCCAAACATTCACTACTTGCAAGCAATTAATTTTTATTATAAAATACTTATTAGGCATTTTAACAAAGTAACCACTCGGTGGGTAGTACCCGACGTACTCTAACTAATGGTATTTGGCCCACTGTTTTGATTTATTGTAGAATTTATTGGCAGGACTGTGCACTCCATGAGCCTTCGACGAATTACTTCGGAATCAATGACTCGGCTTATATCATCCACTATCTCTCCAATTGCTTACATAATAACCCGTACGCGTGATGTACATTCATTTTAATTTATTTCTGGCATCTTTTGCGGTTTTGTTAGAAAAGTTACGAAAATGAGAAGTTTCTTTGTAAGATTTGCAAGCACTATGTAACTTAGAACCTCCAGCAAGTTACTAGTTTTGTTTATTTTCCTTGTAAAGAATCAGTGAAGTAGAGCAGGGCACGGCTGAGTACAAAATAAACTACGACAACCTCATACAATTAATTTCCCAAAGACTTCTGAGTCGTCCCATACTTTGTTCTAAGAAACCTGACCGTCACAAGTTTCGAGTGAATAAATATTTGCACTGACAGCGTTACCAAACGCTGTTCTTTCCTCATTGCTTGCAGACAGCCTGAGTAAACGTAGAGAGACTTAATCGATCATGTTGAAAATTTATACAAAACTGCACTTCATTATCTTCAGTGTTATTATACACGCATGTAGAAAGTTTTCTGGTATCTTCGCGTCAAACATGACATAGGAGTTATGAAAAGTGGCAACCAAGAGGACATACTTTTAAAATATTAGTTTTCATACCCGAAGAGAATAAAACAGTATTCATACGTGCCATTAAAATATGTAAAACCATTCTTTAATAGAAGATATTTTCTCCTTTTACGTCGTGCGTCGTGCATTGGTTAGCAAGAGCTTCATTACGATATCCTAGCGTGGAGAGAATGTTCGCAATAAACCATTGGGGGGGCTAAGAGTCATCTGGGGGAGGGGGAGGAGCGAGATGTGTTCAGCTGCAAACTAACTGCCTCCAAGAAAACAAATGAAAGGGTTTAGCTTTTTCGCACTTTTTTAGCACGTGCTTCTGTTATCGGCTTGTCCGTCCGTCCACCTGTAAGCACGATATCTCTGCAACTATTAGTCCGATTTGAAAAATTCTTTTTGCATTGGGAAGCTTGAAATATGCAAATGATGATCCTTTATTTCGTTTTTTTTTACGATGCACAATTTCACCGGTAGAGGGCGTAAATGCAGATGATGTCGAATACAAAAATACGTTTTATTCCACATATTTGCTTCTAAACATCCGATTGAAAAAAAAAATTATCTTTCGATTCCATTTATGTCAAAGATTATTTTAGATATAGTTACTTTTTCAAATTACACATAGATTTCCCTCTAGGGTGCGTAAACGTAAATTACATTTTCCTGATAACTCTTCTTCTAAAACTCCGATTTGAAAATTATTTTCTTCAGCGGATACATCTCCTGATGGAAAATCTTTTGCATATAATTTCAAATGTTTGGTAAAGAATACTTTGGCCACCAGGGGACGTAAGTGTTAATTTTTGCTCCTGATGTATTTGCCATAAAATCTGAGCTTCTAACATACCGATTGAAAAAATTATCTACGTGGACTGATGCCACTCACATCTATAAACCTTTTGGGAATATTTTCTTCTTAAAATATTCCACAGTTTCTCCGCCAGGGACCGTAGATGTACATCTTATTTTTGTCAGTATCTCTACTTCTAGGAGCCCGATTTGAAAAATTCCTTCTTTGCTGGATAGTGTTTTCCATGTGACATGTTTTTCATAAAATTTCAAAATTTTCAAGTAATTCGTAGACTTTCCGCTAGGGGCGTAGCAGTAAATTTCGTTTCCCCCTATATCTCTGCTTCTAAATCTCCGATTTGAAAAATTCTTTCTGCACCGGATACAGCTCCTCGTGGGAAAGCGTTTGCTCATAATTTCTAATTTTTGTAAGAAATGGTTTGGCCACCAGGTGGCGTAAGTCTTAATTTCCGCTTCTGTTGTTTTTGCAGCAAAATATGAGCTTCTAAAATCTCTATTGAAAAAAAAGTATTTTGTTGACCGCTACTACTCCTGTCGACAAACCTTTTAGGAAAGTTTTCTTCTTAAAAAAATGCATGGTTTCTACTCCAGGGGGAGTAGATATATATCTTATTTTTGTCAATATCTCTACTTCTAAGATTACGATTTGAAAAATTCCTTCTTTGTTGGATAGTGTTTCCGATGCGAAATGTTTTTCCTTATTAATTCAAAATTTTCAAGTAAATCATACACTTTCCGCTAGGGCGCACAAAGGCAAATTGCGTTTTCTGCGTTATTTCTGCTCCTAAAGCTCTGATTTGAAAAATGCTTCCTGTATCGCATACAAGACCTGATGGAAAATATTTTTCACATAATTTCTAATGTTTGGTAGAGAATGGTTCAGCCACCAGGGTTCATAGTGTTAATTTCTGCTTCTGAAGTATTTGTTGCAAAATCTGGGTTTCTGAAAACTCGACTAATTTTTTTTCTTCGACCGATACCGCTTATATGGATAAACTTTTTGGGAATACTTTCTTCCTAAAATAATGCATGGTTTTCCTACCAAGGGGACGTATAGTCAAATCTTATTTTTGTCTATATCTCTGTTTCTAAGAGTTCGTAAGCTCACGATTCCGTTTACAGCAATATCTGAGGGATTAAAAACCCGATTGTAAATCTTCTTTCTTTCGTCAGATCTATTGTTTTCCATACCGGTTCCATTGACTTTGAATAGCTTTGATAAATTTAATTTGCGTCAGAACGGATTCAAAAGACGTGCTCATTACACCCAAAAATTCGGTGTTATCTTTCGTGTTGGTAATTTATTTCACAAGCAAATAATTTCGCTATGCCTAAAAGTAAAAACAATAAGATGAAATACAAAACATGTATAAAAGGGGGAGAAAAAATAACTGAACTATCTTGAAATGTAACCTTCTTTGAATTTGTTTGATGGTGGATGAGTTGCAGATTGTTTTTTTTTTTTTTTTCTGGAGACTGAAAAACTCTCAACTTGTTCGAGAAAACTTCATTTTTTTTTTATGATTCTGGCTTCTTTTCCTGGACCCAAGCAATGACATCGTGGTGTTACTGATGTCGTATTTTGACTCTTTCTACTCCCTTTTTTCGGTTTCACTTCCTTCTTCATATTTCAATGCGCATTCCGCTTCACTGGTGTTCGGTGGTATGCTCTTCTTATCGGGATTAACTCCCAAACTCCATTTCTTTGGCACTCAACGATCAAGAGCCCTCACATTGTTCCAAAAAAAAAAACGGGTCTTTCGCGCACAAGCATTGTAATCCCATTCGTACTGACCGTAAAACAATGAACAAGAAAAAGTTGAAACTTCTTTCTCTCTCTCTTGCACAAGGATATTCCTCTAGCGTTGTTTTCCAACGGCTAGAGGGATACATTTAACTAAGTCGTCCCCACAACACTTCTTTTTAGCAACTAAGAACCTAGAAGGTTTTTAACAGCAGCTTAGCATCTCATAATCACTTACGTAGTGACAAACCGTGCTTTAGCCTTCCGTGCAGCAGCACCCTCTACCTGCGCCTATCTTAGTTTCTTCACTTTCCTCTTTTTTTTTAAGTGCCTCTCTTAGTTTCTTCACTTTCCTCTTTTTTTAAAGTCCTTCAAATTTCACGTTTCTTCAAAAATAAAAGTAAGAAATAAAATAGATAAATAGTTCTCTCTTCCCCGACTATTTACACCAACAACATTGTGCCCACGTGGCTCAGCCGTTCCTACTGATTCATCTCCAGCAGTAATTTCTTTGAGTTATACATCGTTCGCGCTGTACTATTTCAATTTTCCTTTTGTCTTAAAAATGTGCAACACACGAATAAGCAAGAAGTATTTGTGCTTGCAATGAAGTACAGAAGTAATTTTAATAAGCTGCAGAAAATGAAATTGCAGACAGTTTACAACTACGTCCATTTCCTCGAGGGAGTGAGGCTTGCTTGGCTAGCACTAAGACCCATCTAACCCCATACTCACTACAGCCCTGGTAAAAATTAATTGAACATTTTCTATACGGATGAAAATTAAAAAGCAAGAACAGGTAAGCTCAAATTTTAAAAAATAGAAGTTTTTACTTGAGGAATATCAAATGGTAAATACAGCGTTCAATGTTTTATCAAAACATATGAAGCGAAGTGTGTGATGAATTAACCAAATAGAAATAAAGAATACTAAAGAAAAAGAGGAAATTTACTGGTACTAGCTACTAAAGTAGCAGCTAAAGTTCTTCCTAAAAGGCCTGATGTCATCCCAGCAGAATATTAAGGATTTCAAAAGATTTTGGTTGTAGGGCACATTAAAGAATAGAAAAATGTTTTTAAAGAATAGAAAATGTATTAAAGAATAGAAAATGGTATTAAATAAAATTGAAAATGGTTATTAAAGAGTATTGAAAATGGTTATAAGCATTTATTAAAGGCTATGGAAAGTGGTTATTAAATAATAGAAAATGGTTGTAGGGCACATTAAAGAATAGAAAATGTTATTAAATAATAGAAACATGTAATTACTCCTCCTTACCGAGATCGACGACTAAAAACAAGAAGTTTTTTGCTATATTTCGAAATCAAAATGATGTACAACTACTGTATTTGAAGACAATTGTGTAACAAATGTGAGCTCACTTTTTCCGGATACTTTAAAAATTTCATACGTTTCTTGGTGTACCAACCATTGGCTCCGTTTGTTAGCTGATTTAACCTTAGAAATATTTCAGCTAGTTGATTTGTCATGAATCTGCGTCCCGAACAAACCTCATTTCAAGTTGTGTTAAAGACAAACACGTATGTGTTGTACATAATATACAGTATTTGCCCGCACACAGCGTAATATGAACAAAGAATAGGAAATGGATGAAAATAATAGCGCTACATGAAGCGTCTAACTGCAAGAAAGACGGGAGGAAATGGAACACAGAAAATTAAGGTGTACTAGAATGAGCTAATAGGATAGAACTGATACCCGAGACACACCCGCGTTATTAAAAGGTCTATCCGAACATGTTCCCTGGAAAACAATAATGCTCACAGAGTGACTTCAAAAAACGTTCTGAGCGCTATAAGGATTGAGGTTCCTTCTCTTTCACGAGAGCTTTCACAGCAACCTATTTGCCCTGTGTCGAATTTTACGAATCTGAAAATAGATTTATTGACGAAGGAAAGGCTAATTAATAGATTGTTTCACCATATGAAGAATAATAATTACTTTGTAGCTGCAACAGAAACCTTTTCACATAGAGCTGCAGAAACCTTACAACAAACTGTCGCAAATTATATTTAGCAAAAGGAAGGGGATGCATTTTAATTAACACGTACACCTATGTCCCATTACATTATAACCACCCCCAGCCTAGAGAAGTGGCAGCGCATGGAGACCGAACGGTGGCGCAGGTGAAGTTCACAGAGAAGTAAATATACAACCCGAGGACCGGGTTTCGCTTAATAGAATATTTGGAATTAGAATGGGAAAAGCTGTCGATTTAACGGAGTTTCATAAAGGACAAATTATGATGGCATGGCATACTCGGAACTACGATCCCGGAACGGCGTGGGCTGTGGGTTGTACACATGCCGCTGTAGTGAGTGCGTATCAAAAGTGGCGCACCGATTGCCAAACGACGAATCGTCGTCCAACTGTGTGTCGTCCGCAGCTCATTGATGCCAGAGGGGAGCCGAGAGTGTCGCGCATTGTTCACAACGATCGTAGCGCCACAGTGCGACAAATCACCCTCAGCGGCAACAGTGGTGATCAGGGAAATGTGTCCCAGCATACAGTTCATCGCAGCCTTCGGCGCATGGGCCTGCATAGCCGAAGACCTACCAGCAGGGTACCCATGCTCATTGCCGCGTCATCGCCAACAACGCATGAAATGTGACCAAGGATATCCAGATTGGACTGTGGATGATTGGAAGAAAGTAGCCTGGTCTGACGAATCAAGATTTCTGGTGCATCACGTAGACGCCCGAACCCGGATACGCCGATTACCAACGGAAGCTGTAGCACCTGGATGCACTGTTGGGCGGAAACAGGCCGGCGGTGGCGGTGTTATGCTTTGGGCGATGCTTTTCTTGGGATACATTAGGTCCCGTTATCCTAAAAGCACAATTTCTGACAGCTGTCAGTTATTTAAACATCGTTGAGGAGGACCAAGTTCGCCCATTCATGGTAACTGTGTTCCCTGCTGGTGAGGACCATTACCAACAGGATAATGCGCCATGCCACACTACCAGAATTGTCAAGGAGTGGTTCGATGAACATGCCGGTGATTTTTGTTAATGCCCTGGCCTCCAAATTTCACCTGACATGAACCCAATTGAAGATCTGTGGTTTGACATGGAAAAGCGGGGTCGCTCTAAATCATCACCACCCCAAAATATACCGGAACTGGAGCACCTGCTGTTGATATTATGTTACCAGATACACCAGGATACCTATCGCCACCTCATAGAATCGATGCCCCATGGAGTGGCCTCTATTTTGCGGACTAAAGAGAGTCCTATACAGCTTACTAGGTAGGTGGTCATAATGTAATGACTTATCAGTGTAAAAGATTTCCATTTCCCATAATATCATCTACCCCGTGAATTGCAAAACCTTTTGGGTTTAGGTTAAGTTAAAGTTATGTTCTGTGTTTTTGAACTCCATCATAAATAAAGCAAATATTAATTAAGTTTCGTTGTAATAGTGTATACACCCACAAAAATTACACTGTACAACACTGAAATTTTCCCCGACTCAAAACAAAGTGAATTTTACGTTTTAGGATGTGCTAAAAGCGAAAATGAATGATTTTGTTTCGACCTTGTACTGGTTGGTTGGTGTTTAACCTGTCCTGTGTCTTGAAACCTTGTCCAAAGCCTGGAGATGACACTTTAAGGCACATTCAGTGCTTTGGAGACCGCAGTCTGTGTGATTCGAGCCTTCCGATAATACAATTATAATTGGTACAATTGTAATTGTACCCTGCAAAAAATGGTCAATATGGCGTCTTTGTTCCTTATTACGTTCCTGATCAATAAAGATAACAACTATTTTCACGGTAACTGCAAGGAAATGGAATAAGACACTCAGGGTAAGCTGTTTTTATGGAACTGCGAGATATTGCATATCGAACGTCAGTGGACATTATTTTGATCGTGATTTAAGTGGGTGACTTATCTACATATCAATGTCCGCTGTTCTATCGGTTTTAACCCTTTACTTTGCATGGTTTACCAATTATGCTTAACTTTTGAAGACCAGTGTATTAACATATTCGTAGGGATCTCATAGTACGACACTGAATGCAAGATGTTTTGATCGACAGAGTCACAGAAAAGGAAACACAGAGGTAAAACTCCCAATGGGACTAGTGGAAAAAGGCTGAACTAGTAGATTTCAATAGAACAGCGCGTCTTCCCCTAACATCGCATAGAGGTTAGATCATACATCGCATCGCAGATTTAAATAGATCAGAGGGTCAGTGAACGAACATGGAACAATGCGCCGTAACTGCAGACGTCTAGATTCTTTTTTTCCGGGAGTTTATAACATTCTTCGCGATGCTACTTCTATAGCCAATGGCATCGTATCACATGACACACGCTAACATAGTTTCCTGTCCGTCCACTAGGCACTAGTATAAAAAAGTTTCGAATTTCTCTCTTCTCCTCTGCGGACAGATTTAACTGATTTACAGCGCGGCTTGATAACAGCGTCTTGGCTTCAGCCCGTCCGTCCGAAATGGGTGTGGTTCGAACACTGGTGAGCCATGGATGTCATATTTTTCAGACGGCACTGGCTCTCTCCCTTCCCTGGAGCCAATGGTCCTAAATTATGGACGGGTGAATGCTTATAGCCCACTGAGTTACACGTGGTGGTTGTAATATCTCCAATAAAAACAAGAAAGTTTACACCGAATTTTCGGGTGTAATAAGCACGTCTTTTGAATCCGTTCTGGCGCAAATTAAATTTATCAAAGCTATTCAAAGTCAATGGAACCGGTATGAAAAATAACAGATCTGACCAAAGAAAGAAGATTTTCAATCGGGTTTTTAATCCCTCAGATATTGCTGTAAACGGAATCGTGAGCTCACGAATTCTTAGAAACAGAGATATCGACATAAATAAGATGTGACTTTTCGTCCCCTGGTGAGAAAACCATGCATTATTTTAGGAAGAAAGTATTCTCAAAAGGTTTATCCGTATAAGCGGTATCAGTCGAAGAAAAAAAATTAGTCGGATTTTCAGGAGCTCAGATTTTGCAACAAATACTTCAGAAGCAGAAATTAACACATATGACCCCTGGTGGCTAAGCCATTCCTTACCAAAAATTAGAAATTATATGAAAAATATTTTCCATCAGGTCTTGTATGCGATACAGGAAGAATTTTTCAAATCAGAGCTTCAGGAGCAGAAATAACGCAGAAAACGCAATTTACCTTTGTGCCCCCTAGCGGAAAAAGTTTGATTTACTTGAAAATTTTGAATTTATAGGAAAAAACATTTCGCATCGGAAACACTATCCAACAAAGAAGGAATTTTTCGAGTCGTACTCTTAGAAGTAGAGAAACTGACAAAAATAAGACATACATCTACGCCTCCTGGCGTAGAAACCATGCATTTTTTCAAGAAAAAAAAATTTCCTAAAAGGTTTGTCGACATGAGTAGTAGCGGTCAACAAACGACTTTTTTTTCAATAGAGATTTTAGAAGCTCATATTTTGCTGCAAATACAACAGAAGTGGAAATTAAGATTTACGCCCCATGGTGGCCAAAATATTAAAACACAAAATAGAAATTATATGCAAACGATTTCCCATCAGGAGCTGTATCCGGTGCAGAAAGAATTTTTCAAATCGGAGATTTAGAAGCACAGATATAGGGGAAACGCAATTTACCACTACGCCCCCTAGCGGAAAGTCTATGAATTACTTGAAAATTTTGAAATTTTATCAAAAACATGTCACACGGAAAACACTACCTAACAAAGAAAGAATTTTTCAAATCGGACTCCTAAAAGTAGAGATATTGACAAGAATACGATGTACATCTACGCCCCCTTGGCGTAGAAACCATGCACTATTTTAAGAAGAAAATGTTTCTAAAAGGTTTGTCGACATGAGTAGTATCAGTCAACAAACGACGTTATATTTTACCATAAAATCTGAACTTCTAAAATATCGATTGAAAAAATTATTTCGTGGACTGATGCCACTCACATCGATAAACCTTTTCGGAATAATTTCTTCTTAAAATATTACACAGTTTCTCCGCCAGGGGCGTAGATTTATATCTTATTTTCGTCAATATCTTTACGTCTAGAGGTCGGATTTGAAAAATTTCTTCATTCTTGGATAGTGTTTTTAGTGTGACATGTTTTTTATATAATTTCAAAATTTTAAAGTAATTCATAGACTTTCGGCTAGGGGGCGTAGAGGAAAATTTCGTCTCCCCCTATATCTCTGCTTCTAAATCTCCGATTTGAAAAATTCTTTCTGAACCGGATACAGCTCCTGGTGGAAAATCGTTTGCACATAATTTCTAATTTTTGTGAAAAAATGGTTTGGCCACCAGGGGCGTAAATCTCAATTTCCGCTTCTGATGCATTGGCAGCAAAATATGAGCTTCTAAAATCTTCATTGAAAAAAACGTCGTTTATAGACCGATAATTCTCATGTGGACAAACCGTTTAGAAACATTTTCTTCTTAAAATAATGCATGGTCTCTACGCCAGGGGCCGTAGACGTATACCTTATTTTTGTCAATATCTCTACTTCTCGAAGTCCGGTTTGAAAAATTCCTTCTTTGTTGGATAGTGTGTCTAGTGTGACATGTTTTTCATATAATTTCAAAATTTTCAAGTAAATCATGGACTTTCCGCTAGGGGGCACAAAGGCAAATTGCGTTTCCTGCGTTATTTCTGCTTATAAAACTCCGATTTGAAAAATTCTTCCTGTATCGTATACAAGACCTGATGGAAAATATTTTTCACATAATTTCTAATGTTCGGTAAGGAATAGTTTGGCCACCAGGGGACATAAGTGTTAATTTCTGCTTCTGATGTATTTGTAGCAAAATCTGGGTTCCTGAAAACTCGACTAATTTTTTTCTTTCTTGGACAGATACCGCTCATATGGAAAATCCTTTTGAGAATACTTTCTTCCTAAAATAATGCATGGTTTTTCCACCAGGGGTCGTAAAGTCACATCTTATTTTTGTCGATATCTCTGTTTCTATGAGTCCGATTTAAAAAAATTATTTCTGTATTGGAGAGCGTTTTCGGTGCAAAATGTTTTTCATATAAATTCATATTTTTCTTAACACACAAGTCTGCAACCAGAGGGCGTAAGCTCACGATTCCGTTTACAGCAATGGATTAAAAACCCGATTGAAATAGTTCTTTCTTTCGTCAGATCTATTGTTTTCCCTACCGGTTCCATTGACTTTGAATAGCTTTGATAAATTTAATTTGCGTCAGAATGGATTCAAAAGACGTGCTTATTACACCCGAAAATTTCGGTGTCATCTTTCTTGTTTAATAATTTCAGCGATCATCACTTGAGCAGAATTTGGTTTTTTGTAAATGAAGGAGTATTCTTAAAAAGTATGATAGGTGCCACCTCTCCAGGATGAATTTCAGTCATAGACGACCTTTTTGGGATTTTATCGCTGTTCAGAGGCATGGACAAGGATTCAAACTGATGTTTTACAGAGCTGAGACCACTGATAAAAATAACTAGATCTTCATTTCATACAATATGCGGTATGTCGCATAGAATGAAGTGTTTGTATAATATAGATTAAAGACTATGATGATTAGCTGTTGATTAGGTGAACAGTTGGCACCATTCCTTTAAAGTTCTGAAACATACTTTCTCTTTTTTTCAATAACGCAGTTCATTGAGGGCTGAGGATACAGATTGTGAAACAGGATGATATATAGAATTCGTCTGTAGTAATTAGACTCAGTAATTCTAGACCCCAACATGAACTAATACATAGATCACTTGGAGTACTAACCGCAATTACATAGGTCATTTCAAGAATTTTGCACACTGCACAGGCGCTGGCCGTAGGATAATGCAATCGTTCCAGTCGCTCAGCTAGTTGTGATTAAGACTTAAGTATACAAAGTTGTGTCTAAGCTTGCTCGCTAATTTGTTCCTATTCCAAAAAAATCTGCCTAGAAATGAGGGAAGAAGAAAATCAGGTCAGATCTCGCGTAGCAACAAATGGGTTCCACATGATCTAAATGAAGAGCAGAGCAGCAAGCAGTTCGCAAAGGGATCGCAGAATTGCTCCAGCCGTACGAGACACAAGGCGATAGGTTTTGGGACAGAGGTATTGTTATAGACGAAACCTGGATACGAGATTTTGAACCAGAACTGAAATCCCAGTCTGATCAGTGCTAACATCCAGAATAATCTCACTAGAAAACATTCCGCCGCCAACAATCGAAGGTTAAGCTGAAGATGATTGTGCCGTATGAAAAGGTTGGAGTTATCGCAACCCACAGAGTGCCCGAAGGGACTATTGTAACAGCGGAATACTACGGAAGGTCTCTACAAAATATTTTGCACCCAATGAGTCGCCAAAGAAGACCCAACGTACATGAAGCTGGTGCCATCATTTTGCATGAAAACGCGAGGCCGCATACTGACCGTACATTAATAGGCATTCTGGAAAAGTATGGATGGAATTGCTTCCCCACGTGCCATACAGTCCTCACATTAATCCACCAGACTCTGATTTGTTTCCGAAACTGAAGCCAGTCCGCGGAAAACGATTCAGTACGATTCAGGAGGTTTTTAATGATGTGACCCGAGTACTCCGACGCCTCAACAATGAAAGTGTCCTGACTGGAATAGAAGACTTTTCCAAACGTTGGGCCGCTGTCATAAAGAAACACGGAGATTACTTCGTAGGCTTGTAAAGGTATGTTGTGTATTAAATTTGTTTTTTAAAAGATAACTAAAGCACAGTGTTCAAAACGTTTGAAATGGCCCTCGTAGTTAACACCAGTTAAAATAGTAAACCGCAGCTGAAAGGAGCTACAGATCCTAGATCCTATTTCCGTCGTGAACGACCCAACCTCCGCCCTTGCTATCCGATAGACGAAAAATGCCCCAAATATTCCCTATGTGACCAGTTCTTCTCTAGTTTCTTCAAGCCTGGACTTTGCACAGCCAATCAGAAGTTTGCTTTAGTCCTCGGTCTCAGTCTGTTTCCTACCTTCCTCCCACATGAGTACGTCACATCCCTTCCTTGTTGCTACCGCCTCACTTTTTTGCGCATTCCGCGCACAAAGATCACAATGCCTTTCCCATTTCTTTCCGTCACAAAAATAGCCCTCTGCTTCCTCCTTCCTTCTTTCTCACAGAAAACGGCATCCCACTATCCATTTTCGGAGAGGCTTTTTTCCTTTCCTTTCTGTTGTCACTCCAGAATCCCAGAACATGACAGAGGTATGCGTCACAACTTGCTGCCTTCTCCGAGAATCTAACCTATGTGGAGATCAGTCGATTAAGCAGAAACCAGCGCTTTGAACACTCGGCCGCCAGGCAGCCTCCTTTGAGCACCGTGTAGTCTTGGTTAATCATATGACGTTAAGGTAGATTCAGCAGGCAGATAGTACAATATGTAAAATGTTACCTATTTATTTCTGAAAATCCATCAATGTCGAATTATCTAAACTTTGAATGTCCTAAACACCATTTGTTGCATGGTTTATTTATATTATTTCTCCTTTAATCCGAAATTTCATATTTTGATAATATTTCAGACCTATGTTTTCTGCTAAACAGAGAAATGATAAGCTGACCCTGCTAGGATCATTCGACACAATAATTTGAAATACACCGAAGTAATAAATTATTGAAAACAGACAATGGCAATATTTCATGTGCCATCCTCACTTACCTATACAACTACGACTTTGAGATAGTTTTATGAACAGCTCACTGCAAACGATTGAGATATGTACAAAGCGTAGATATTTGGAAATATAGGAAAGACTTGTGATTTAAGGGACTTTGGAGGACGCATAATAGAGAGCGCTAAGTGCACAGGCAAAAGTATCTCCGAAATGACAGTCCAGTTCAGCTATCCAAGAACAATTGTATCGAGATTAAACAATGTGCGGTGCGCAAACAACAAAACAGGCAGTCAGAATTCTCCCTGTGGGTGGAAACGGCAGCTGGAGAGGACTGTACGAGATAACAGACGAGCGCCATTGCTAACGTGCGTTGCATAAATATAAAGACAGAACAAATTCTCGAATAAACAACTTAGTAAAATCATGCAATGCATTGATAATGATACACTTTCCAACATACTAGAAATCATTACTTAAGGTATGAGGATAACGGCTGTGGAATAAATCACGCTCCTGTGCCCTGGCCTTTGACCCTATTTTGATGATATTCAACAGAACCTGTTCCGTATATCTCCGGAACAACATAATAAAGTTTTGTCGCAATGAAAGCATTTTTGCATAAGTTATGACGCACAAGGGCAATGGAATGGATCCCGCTCCTATGTTCTGAGCTTTGACCCAATTTCATCCATTTTGAATAGGGTTTGTTTTCAGGTGGTTCCTTACCACATACTAAAATATAGTGGAGCCGTTGTTCTGAATAACACTGAAAACCCGATTGGGCACGCTGTCCACCAGGTGATGTAATTTCTCTGGACGGAGTGCGTACCAGCTTCGTTCAATCTGCTCTTTCAATGCCGCTACACTTGAGAACTGCCGTCCATTTGCATGCACATCAAGATACTCCAGAGGTTCTCGATAGGGTTCAGATCTGGTCTGAGTAGCCAATTTATTACGGTCACGATGAGTGTTAAATCAGCTTTTTGTTGATGCAGACAGAAGGATAGAAGCTTTGTCTTGCTGGAACACATAATCAACTCCCGCTAAAGTTTCGGCAAACGGTAGAAGGTCGCTGCTGAGTATGTCCTGATATGTTTCGGAGTTTTTCCTGCTATGCAGGAAAGAAATATCCGTTGTTCCATTGAACGCAAAAACACCCCAGACCATCACATATCACCCTTCTTTCTGTCTGCTGAAGAAAGTGCGTGGCTCGCCTCGTAAATCATACCAATGGCAGTTTGAACCGTCAGGGACGTTCAGGTTGAACTTCTTATCGGAGAAAATAGATGTGATCCATTCGTCCGTCTAGTGCATGTGGCTGCTAGCCCATACCAATCTAGCTTCCTAGTGGAGCAGCATGAGGTGTGGCAGACAGCGCATTTTACGGAACACAGTGTTGCTACTTTCCTAGATTTGTTAATGAACTCTGTCCTTTGAGACGGTGGCACCAACAGTCCGAGAAACCTAACGTAGTGATAACCTTTGGGATGAAACTAAATGCATGATGACACGATCGTCTCGTTTGGTTGTTATTCGAGGCCTTCGAGGCCATTTTCTGGCCGAGGACGCACCCCGTTTCGATAAAGTCTTATAAATGACTGCCCGTTTGTTTGTTGTTCGATAAAGTCGTATAATGACTGCTCTAGGGCAGTGATTTGGTCTTATAAATGACTGCCCTACAGCAGTGACTGCTCAACAGCAATAATCGATGTATTCCTGCTGCCCAGAGTTAAATGCCTAATCTGATGGACGACGTGTAATGCTATGCGGTCTGTTTTGACGGAGGGCATTGCTTTCTTTCATTCATTTGGAGCAGAATGTAAATACCACGAGGTATTTTAACATCACTGAGGAACCAGGGACACCCGTATATGAATATGGTGTTTCCTGATGGACATGTTTACTTCCAACAGGATAATGCGCTATGACACCCGGTTCCAATCGCTACACACATGCTTCTAGAAGCACAACAGTTATTTCAAAGTACTAAAATTCCCCCACAATCCCCAAATCTTAACCCAATTAAACCCCTGTGGAATCAGATTGAGAGAACCATTCGTAATGCAGATCCTCCTCCAACGCGCAATATACAATTGACGGACGGCATCACATCCGCTTCGCAGAACATTTCTGTCCTGGCCCAGCGGCGCAGTGGTCTACGCGCTGCCTTATGCCCATTTGTCTGAGAACAGCCAGGGTTCGAATCCCAGTGAGGCATTAATGTTGGGTTTGTCTAATGCCACTGGCTCTCTCCCTTCCCTAGAGCTAGTGGTCCTAAATTAGAGACGGGCGTCTATTTATAGCCCACTGAGCTGTTTACGGTGGTCGTTACCTTGTTAAACCTATGCTACGTCAAATAGAGGCAGTTTTGAAAGTCAAAGGCGGCCCAAAACATTATTAGTTAGATGTTTTTCATATTTTTTACTTTAGTGTATAAATCCCTCAGAATCTGTTGTATTTATGGTAAATCGGCAGAGTTTCGACGGACAGCGAAATCGTTCTCAACTTCGTTCGGCGAAGTCAAATGATTTGCTAAAGCAATTCATAAGAAAAAACAGAACATTAATATCTTCGATAACGTTTTTAATTAGTTCGTTTAACGTTTTAAATTTAGAGATAACACTTTCAAAAGCCAGTAACAGAATTTACAATTTATTCTAGTGTAACATTAGTGTTCCAACTATCCCCAACGACAGATGGCAGTCTTTGCTTTCACGTCTGCGCAACACTCCACAATTTCTGCCAAGTAACTCACGTGACATTTTAATTCCAGCTCACTTGAATTACATTCCCCTACTCAACCGGGATAATGTGATCATGCTTGGAGACAGAAACAGACTCTAAGAAAATTAAATAGGAATGTTATGACCTGTTAGTGAAAAGTTCCGTCAAAAATCAGCAACTCTTAAACGAATGTTTTGTCGGGAAAGCAACATGTAGGCAAATTGTACTTAAATCTTGTGCAAAGCAATAAAATATAACAATGTGTTCATCGAATCACAATAATAAGGCGAGTTCCTCCGCTTATGAATTTAATGTCTGCAACGGAATCATTTCTCTTTCAATTCAAAATAAAATTTTGAATGTATTAAAAATAGATGACGCCATTCAAAAATGCTGCAATACGACGTACAGTCAACTACAATTGTTTAGATCACTCATAATTTCTCGGTGGATTAAGCATGGTTAATTCAGTTCGGTCAGAACCAAAGTGCAAGGTACTGTAATGTGTGTCAGTCCGCTAAACCAACATTTAAGTTCACAATCCCATATTTTTATAGACTAATTCGCTAGTGGATTTCAGTTCAGAAAGTTTAAAAGAATTGAATGATCAGTATTGAGAAACTCTTGCGAATCTTCTCTAATTTTACAATGTCGATCTTTGTTACTTACAATGAATAACGCTTTTGCTACCAAGCTAATTATCGTGAATATAGCTTTCACTAATATTATAATGAATTCAATGCTTGTACTAAGCTTCTAATATTGAATTCAAATGGTTGTTGTTACTAGTTAATTAAGATCATGAATAAAGTCTCCTGCTAGTAGTGTAGTAATAGTAATGAACAAACTTATAACTGGTAGTAATGTTGTAGTAGTAATTAAGATGAATAAAGTCTTATGCTGGTTGTTACTAATAACACTAAATGAAATAAACCTAACAGCCAGACAGAGGTCTGACAGTACTATGAACTGAGAAAGACATACTTACGTAAAACCTTTTATTATGAACTTCTACTGGTATCTTCACACACACTTCACACACAGCTACTCAAATAACACGTAGCTCCTTGCACATGAACGAAGCTCTATACTCATAAACAACAGCTCTCCACATAAACAAACGCTCTCCCTATACAACAACAAACGCTCTCTCCGTACAACAACAAACGCTCTCCTCAGGTATCGTTGAACGCGCCTATTTATACTGGCTACCACCACGTCATGACTTACACTCATTGCCAGATCTCATTCAGCGGGAGAAATAACATCTCGTTCAGTAAGAAGATAATTTACATAGAAAAATAAAATAACCAGAGATAGTAAAATCAAAAGGAAAGTGAATCTAGAGTATACGTTACATACTAAGAAATACCTTAAGCTGTATTCAAAGAACATCGCATAGTTAAAATGGAGGCGTTATCATCGCAAAATAAGAAATAAACAATAAATGCAATTTCTTTAGCAAAGAAATAACAACAATGGTTTCTTCAGTAAAGGTGAAGAATTAATCAAAGATTTAACTCCAATGTAAATTTGTAGTATAACAGAAAATTTAACAGCACCGAATTAGCACATATTCATAAAAGGATTCAGACTAACCTTCGAGAGTTTCGCAATTAGTAAGTATATTCAAGTTGGCTTGACCCTGTTCGTATAAAAACTATCATGACTTGAATGACTGTCAGTGATAGCTTAGAGATGAACTCATGGAAGTTCAGAGTAACTTTCAGTTGAAAGCATAACGAGAAGCAAACAAAATTCATAAAAGTGAAAAGTTAACGAAAATGGTAGGATAGAAATGCAGTATGTGTCGCATGTTCTGATACATGATTTTTCCTTGACAACTAAGTTCAGAACAGCCGTCCAGCGGGACGGCTGGTCTGAGTCTCTTACTTCGGATCTGTTGATTGATATGGGCTCGAGTTACTGGTGGCGCATAAGGAATGCGCTTGCAAATGAAATTAGCTCTGTCTTCTTTGTGGAACAAGAGGCACCTGATTGGGAACTGGTGAATGCCTATACCCCTCAGAGTTGCTCATGATAGACTTTAAACCTCGGAACGAAAAAAATAAGTTTACAAAAGCATTTACGTGATACGTTTTCTGTATAAACATATCACGTAAATAACTCCACAGGTCTGAAAATTCTATTCCATTATAGGTATGCCTGTTCATTCGCCTATATGCATAAACAAGCAGTGCTTATGCCATTTCGCTAATGTTTTAAATTATTTTTGTATATTACTTGCAAGATAAAAAACAAATATGAATAAAAAAATTGAGCATTTATGTGTTTACCTAAATTTAGGTTAAAAAGCTATACTACGTTTCTTCGTAGTATATTCTATTCCATTATAGGAAAATTCTATTTCATTATAGGTATGTCTGTTCATTCGTCTATATGCATAAACAAACAGTGCTTATGCCATTTCGCTAATGTTTTAAATTATTTTTGTATATTACTTGTAACATAAAAAACAAATACAAATAAAAAAATTTTGAGCATTTATGTGTTTACCTAAATTTAGGTTAAAAAGCTATACTACATTTCTTTGTATCGATTAACTTATTTTCAGGTTTTCTATAATCTAGTTCCATCAGAAAATCCTGAATTTAGTGATGAATCATTTTTTATTGTAGCCTTCACATACAAGACAATCAAAAAGTCCAGAAACCCAAATGTTTATTCGCGGTACTTGGATTTTCGTTATGCTAAAGCACAATATAGCTGGAACATATATCGCGTGGATAAGTTGTACAATACCCTATACGTATATTGCGATTGGCAATGCTACGAATAGCATCGACTTTCGAAGAACTCGCGATTTTAGGAAGTTTCTTGCTTTTACTTTCATAACCTGTAAGTCTTACCACTCCTAGTAACCTTTCGTGTGTGTGTGCGCGCGTGCGTGCGCGACTGTGTGTGTGTGTGTGTGTGTGCGAAATCTTAAAAAAACGTAGTATTACAGTATCAGCAGTCCGAACAAACTTGAGACACTTGCTAAAAAAATTGCAGGCTTAATTTTGTGGTATGGACTGACACTTTCATTCGAGGGTCAGGAAATGCAGGCCATCGCTAAAATGTTGTTTGTGACATAGTAAGTAGACACCACGGTAGCGCAGTGGGCTAAGGGCTGGGTTCGAGATCCGAGTGAGGAACAGATGATGTGTTTGACTTAAAGCACTGGCTTTCTCCCTTCCCTGGAGCCAATGGCACCAAATTATAATATTTTGAATATTTATTCTTGATAATCTCGCTGATGCAGGTTCACACACGTTAGTAGCGTGTAACGTTTGCGAGATATATATATATATATATATATAAACGGAGGAGACTGGCACAAGACAGACCGTTGTGGAGGAAACTTGGGGAGACCTTCGTCCAGCAGTGGATTGATAATGGTTGACAATGATGATGATGATATATAAACGGAGGAAATATATGTTCTTTCTTCCAGGTTTATGTGGAAATAGTGATGATGGCAGAATTTGCTTTCCAGCGAAAAAGATTGTATTTTTCTTTATTCGTTTGGCATCGTGTGGAAAGCTGAATGTATTAAGACACGCTAGGTTTTCTTTCACCGCTCTCAGTAATAAAGCTTTCCTAGTGCATCCCCAATGCTAAACGTAGTCTTCAAAATGTAATACCACGTAATCGATTACTGTCTGTTGGCTATCGGCGAATTCTCTGTTGTGAAATACTTCTAAGATGTTAAGGATGTGTCAGATCTCAAGAGTCACTCAAATACGTTGCAAACATCTGCCGGGAAATATTTCTCTTTAAGCTTACACGATCCCAGTGTCCCGTGGTATATATTTGTTCACTATGTTTCGCTAAATCAAGATGCCCGAGCGAGAAGATTCATTTTATTTAACGAAGGAATGCGTGTAACGTTTGCGAGATAAAACCGAATCAAGAATCTTAAAATGATACCATTTCTGATAGGAGAAAATGCCAATCTAAGCTGCATTACATGCAATGCATTTCGGGAAATGCACAGCAATGCTGTTTCAATAGGTGAATCGATGCGAATCCTCACATAAGGTACATATTTTCCTTCCAATGAAAACTTTTTCTGAATAGGAAGGAGAGAAATAGTATTCCCAGACTAGATCTAGAGCATCTCATCCGCAGCTACAGGCAAATAGTGTATTTTTATTCTGAGTTACATGAGTTTTGGTACTCCAGGATAATAGAATGTGAGAAACCGATTTTATTGAGGAAATAAAAAGAAAACATCTGGTTTTTTCTGTATCATTCTTTTAATTGAAATAAAAATAAGAAAATATAAGTTTACGAAACGTAATTTTCAGAATAAATTGAAGTTTATACGAGGGCGTCTTTTCATGCGTGTAGTGCATGCAGAATTTCCTGAAAACCGAGGAGCTCGAAGAAATAAAACTTAGTTTAAGTTTTGAAAATTTCCTACGGTCTGCTTTTCCAGTTCAGAATTTTGATTTACAGGAAGTACCCAATAGGAAGAGTCTGCTTATATCACTTGCGACGTAGACTCCCTAAAAGCATGCTCAATTTGCAATTCGAGGGAAACAACCTAATATTTATTCACTACCGTAGTTTGGTACAATAACTGTTAGTAAAAAATTCATAATTTGTAAAGGTTTGAATGTACAACTCTGAAGACAAGCATAAGAAATATCATATTCCTGTGATTTCTTAGATGTAATTTTTCTGACAACGGACTCTTCTGTTGATTAATTGCCTCGAATGTAATAATTTAAAAAACAATTTGAGGGAATGTTCTCGAAAATGAGTACTCAGTTTTAGTTAAAATTTGGAAAATCCAACAACTATTATTGTAGAATGACGCAAAGGAAAAGTTAGTCACTTAGGTCAACACTCACACTTAAATGGACTATATGAATTTATTATAAATTACACTGATTTGTATTGATGATGGTCGAACACTCTGGTCGTGATGAAGATAAACACTTTAGCCTCCATGTAATACACGTGCAACACAATCTGACCTTTAGACAATTCAACACACACTAGTTGCAACATTAACGCTCCCAGCGCCCCCTTGAGGGTCGGTTCAAAAACCACAGTAGGGTTTTAGCAGTTCTTATATTTATCCTTTGAGTCGAAAACTTTTCCCATCTAGATGATTCAGAATGTATGGTCGATCTTGTGCGTGTGTGGTTACGATTGCAACTGTTTTATACCATACTGCATAATTGCAATTGTTTTATACGTCGAGATGTACTGTGTAATATAAAAACCCACATTTACACAACTCACAAAGCAAACTCTCCATCAGAAAAAGAATGCATGAAAAGTCTCAGTCATCCTTAAAACTATTAAGCGTATAACAGGTATCTTGGGTGTAGGTACTAGAAACGAAATTATGTTGCTAAATGTGCGCAGAAAGAACAATCGTTCTTAGACTTACACTGATATCATAAGTAACTTGTCTCCCTCTGAGACGCGAAGATATCGTTTGTGCAGCGAAAGACAGGAAAATGTATGAAATGATTTATATACACTGAAAACACGCCTCTATACATTTATATACATTGAAAACACCTCAGACTTACACTGATATCATAAGTAACTTGTTTCCCTCTGAGACGCGAAGATATCGTTGGTGCAGCGAAAGACAGGAAAATGTATGAAATGATTTATATACACTAAAAACACGCCTCTATACATTTATATACATTGAAAACACGCCTCTATACATTTATATACATTGAAAACACGCCTCTATACATTTATAGACATTGAAAAATCCTCAGACTTACACTGATATCATAAGTAACTTGTCTCCCTCTGAGACGCAAAGATATCGTTTGTGCAGCGAAAGGCAGAAAAATGTATGAAATGATTTATATACAGTGAAAAAAATCCTCTCTTTGACATTCGGAGATATGCAAAACAGACATGCTAAAAATAAATATCAAATACCGCATAGTCATCTTTCGAGAAATAGTTACACGGAATTCGCTTTGCATTTGGAACAACCCCGTTTTACATATTCGGAGCTATAACAAAGTACCACGTGGTATCAACGTCACGTGCGGCTACTATAAATTGTATACACCTATCCTCTGTATGAAATCGGTAATCGTTTGCCTGTAATGGAGAAACGTTGCGATTATAAGCTAACTTGACAACGGCCAGATAGCTGGGACTCAAAGGGCAGGTGCTAGTATCTTGGAAACAGCCGCACTTATTGGCTGCTCCCGTACTACTGTATCAAGGGTGTACCAGGACTGGATTAACCATGCACAGACATGCAGCAGAAGGGCTCACATTGGTCAGCCGCACTTGTTGGCTGCTCTCGTACTACTGTATCAAGGGTGTACCATGACTGGATTAACCATTCACAGACATGCAGCAGAAGCACTTACGTTGATCAGCCACTCGCGAGGGATCCTAGAGGTGACCGTCGGATGTCACGACACCCAGCTCACCCATCAGTACAACAGCGGTGCAGTTCGACCTATTTCCACATGCACCATGTTCCATACCTTGCTCTGCCTGGGATTATACAGTCGGAGACCAAAGAGGGTACCCTATGATGACGCCTAGTCATTGCAAACAACGTTTCGCATTGGCCAAGGAACATTCGTAGATGACTATCGACAGAATGAAAGAAGGCCATCTACAAGGGTGAGTCCCGTTTCCTGCTGCGCCATGCTGACAGCCGGGTTCGTATATGGCGTAAACAGTATGAAACTCTCAATGAATTAAATACGGGATTACACCGAGTACAATATAAATATGGAAGGTGTGAATCACGCTTCGACTAGCGAATCCTGTGATGGTTATATTAAAAAAATCGGAATCTTGAAACTTGATCGTACTGGGTTGTGTTGTGGTTAGCATACTCCGGCGCTATCTAGAAGTCGCAGGTACGATTCCCGCTCCAGGATGACGAAACTTTCAAGTTTTCGGATATTATCTCACTTAATATACATGTAAAATTTACACCAATAAACAGATTCACATCTTCCATATGTGTATAGCATGAAACTCTTTCTCCTGGCTTCACAATTGGAGTTCAACAAGCCAGTGGAGGTGGTGTTCAAGTCTGGAGAACTTTTTGTGACATGTCCTAGGTCCGTTGCTTATCCTGCGCAATACAAGTCCCACAAACACTGAATGGTGGACGCTACAGGGACCTGTTAGCCAACCATGTCCATTCTTATCTGCAGTAGACTTTCCCAGACATCAATGCCATCTTTCATCAGGAAAACGCACTGTGTCATCTGGCTTGTATAACTACCGAGTTGTTAGAGGAACACGACAACGAAATCACCGCATTGCCTTGGCCACCATCAAACTATTGGAATGTTTTCCAATTGAACATCTGTGCGATATGCTAGAACGGGGTATGAGAACTGCTGATCCTCTTCTATGGAATGAGCGTGAATTGACTGAGCTGCTGCAGTGGACATGGGTCATGATATGTATGGAGGATGTTCAGCAGCTTGTAGTAGAATTTGTTCCCAGGCGTTTGCGAGCCGTGATTACAGGGAAAGGTGTACCAACGCGTTATAAGGTAGGTGTTACTAATGCAAAGCTAACTCATTGTATAATTACTTTACCATCCTTATTTCCGTGACTGGATGTGTCCCACAGCACCTACCAGTGAGGTCTCCAGTCGGTGAAGAGTACAGATCGTATATCAAGGCGTGCTAGTTCTCCAGTACGAAGCTCGTGCAATGCAGAAAGAAAAATACCGGTCGACCTATGGGTCCGATGAAGGTAGGACCAGCATCTCAGGCACTGATTGTTATTCGTGGGCTGCCATAGTGAATGTGTGGCAGGAATGATCCCAGGAATGACACGCACACCTTCACCCCTCGTGGCACATGGATGTGTGCGTGTTTCTCACATAGAAGGTGAGACCACCACTGGTTGAAAATCTCAGGGATCATTAGCCGTTTGTTACCCTGCTTTCCGTGGTAGCAGACGGCTCATGAACCCTGAATTAACCACAGATGGCCTACAGCCAACACGAACGGATAAACGCTTTCGAACACACGTAATCGAGCGGACGATGTTTCGCATGAACCTAAGGTGTTTACGGTCCGTTCATGTGCCCATGTTGGCCGACTGTCGTCACCAACAGCATCTGAAGTGGGCAGGGGAGCACCGTGACTTGATATTAACCGATTGGAAAAGAGTTTCTGGTTCAATAAGTCCAGTTTCCAACACCAGCAGTCTACGCGGGTGACCGTGTGGACCCAGTCTTTATAGTTGGATGCTAAGATGAAGGTGGAGTAGCATGAGAATTTATTGAAGGGAATTCACTTTCCCTGTTGCACACACCCTGATTATAAGATTCTGCATTGGCAGTGCTTCGGAATAAGTTTTGTCCTACATGATGACCGTCTATCCTGATGGCACTGGGCGCTTTCATCAAGACGAGTCGCATTGTGCCGTATGGCTCAAGGATGATATTTCAATATAAATTACTGTTTCTTGTGCTCCCGTGACAAGCATATGTCCCCTGTTTTGAATCCCATCGAACATTTGTGGGATGCATTGGAACACAGTATTCGCCGGTTCACCCCTCTGTCCCAAGTCGCCGCCCAACTCCGTGACGTCCTTTTTTCGAACTCGTTCGGAGTACCAGATGACATCTTCCGCGGTGCAGTGGCGTCAATACCACGCCGTGTGTAAGCATTTATCACCAACAAGAAGGTACTTGGTAGGTAGTGATAACCTTACAGCTGATGGATCAAATTTACCTGCTTTTCTTCTCTTTACCTTCTGTTTCATATTGTGAAATTTTCAGATCATACTTACTTCCAGAATAGCTGTCTCATGGTGGTGAAACCTACAAAAAGAAGCATACTTAGGCTTATTTTCTGTTATTGTACAACGAACGATTGCATCGGTTTACAGGAATCTTCCTCAGGGCACGAGGTCCACGATTATTAACCGCTATCATCGAGTGATACTCGGAGTATTTTTTTTAAAACTGATACGCCGGACCTATACATTACGCACTACTGAGGAAATACGGTGTTTGTTGGATTTTCAACCGGTGGAACAAATCGAGACCCGCTTACGGTATGAGTTTCCTCATCCTTTGTAACCGCCCCTTTGTATTTGCCAAAGACAAATGTTCTCTTTAGTTCTCCAAAGTGACCCGGTACTGTTGATAGTTTCTACAATCTGTTCCTGAAACTGCTTATCGACAATACTGAACACTTAAGCCCATAGCAAACAATAAGGCCATTTCATTCCATGCGTTTAAGTGTTTACTATGATAACGAATAACGAGTTGATATTGAATCTAGCTGATTGTAAACTATGTAGAATCGAAATAAGGTCCTACATACCATTTTGTCCACATCGTCTTATTTGCTCTTCAGTGTTTTCTCCTGGCTGGTAAAAATAATTAAAACCTTTCCATCGAACGGAAATATAAAAAAAAACGTTACAAACAAGCTCGTCTTTCATTCTATGTTATGTCTGTATATTTTCTGCTTTTCTTCAAAATTAATTCTGGAATACTTCATTTCTCTATTTTGATGATTATATATAACAACAATAATTACATGAAATTTCAATATGAATTAGTATAGTTTTTTATACAGAATCTTTTTCGTGAATTGTCAGCAAAAGCAATATGTGTACCTTTTACACTCCAAATGTGTGTTTAAATTTTAAACTAGGTTGTCACAGAACTAGAAACCAATGAAACAAAAGTCGCGATAATAAGAGATAATAGTTAACAGTTTTCACATACCACATTTAAAGAGAAAGCTGCTCTCAGAGCCAACGGCTTTTCAGTTATTGCTGTCGGAATTTCTCTCTTTTCGGACGTAAGCGAGACGTTCCCGAAAGTGTGCAGCCGCCGAGTTAGCAAATAAACCATCCATTTATTTCATTGTTTATAAAAAGGAATTGCTGACCCAGAAATATTTTGAGTTTCAAACTTAATGAATTCGCAGAATATGTGTAAGAAATGAAAGTGTCATTCCTGAAACATTAATTCCGTAAAACATTTTGGTACATTTGAGATGGCCGGCTCTACGTCAGAAAGTTGGATACAATTTGAAAGATACAACCCTAGCCATAGAAAATGTTACACCAGAAATTATTTGTTGAAGCGCCATGCAATTTGGAAATGTTTTAAGTGCGAATCAGTCCCGTTATAGAAGAGGAAAACAAAGGGGAAAAGAAGCTAATCTTGGCAGAGTCTGGTCTCGTCACCTGTGCGTGAAAACCACTACATCGGAGTAATCTCGGGGTCGAAACCAAGTGTTAGGAGTGAGAAGGCCTGGATGACGTCATCGAGAATCCTCGATATATGGATCTCCATAGCTACGTATACACCTCGTCGAATTACACTGACACCTTTACCATAGCTACGTTTGGTTTGTTGGTCTCTACGTCGCATCGGGATAAAACTATCGGCCGAATGTGGTGAGAGTGGTTGGAGCAAGGTAGCATAGGTTGCCGTAGTGGAACTGTTGCACGCAGGCAGAAGCTCGAAAGCCGCATTCGTCGTAAGAGCCCAGGATCTATAGAGGGCGCCACTCGACTAGGTGTACAGGCAGGTATGGACATGTCCGTATCAACACGGACTGTGAATCTCAGATTGTCCGAGTTACGTTTACTCTATCACCAGCCATTGCGACTTCTGGTACTCACCGCAATACATTTGCTGCATAAGGCTGCAGTTGTACCACTACGGACATGCGTGGAGGGACAAATGGAACCATGACGAGTCTCGACGAGTATCATTCATCGAGGTCTCGTTTCTGTCTCAGCGCTGATCGCAGATTAAGCGTCTACGGACTGCTTGGTCACCAAGTCGATCTTGTTGCCATCTTTGAACTTCATACGGCTCCTCAGCCTGGTGCGATAGTTTGGGACGATCATCTTTGACAGCCGTTAACCGCTTGTACTCATAGTGCGTGCAACGACATAACGGCGATACGTCGATGAGGTGTTGTAACCCTTTTTGGTGCCCTATATTCCTGATGTCCAGGTATAACAATGTAATGCCCGGCCGCACACGGCCAACTTAAACATACAGTACCTACAAGGTGTTCATGTGCTTACCTGGCAAGTGCGATACCTAGACTTCTCCCCCATAGAAAAAGTGTGGGTGTCATTGGCAGACAACTCCAGTCTCACAATCTGCGAGACTAATCGATCAGTACGACATGACTCAAACCGTCCAGCCACGCATATCTTGAACAACGCCACTCCAACCTTGTGCTACGATGTGCTGTGAGTACCGGTAGTCTTAACAACCTTGGCTTTTCTAAACTGCGATTCACAATCTTCGTCGACATGAGGATCTCCATAACAGCCTATACACTTCGTCGAATGTCGGCCGCTGTGCATTGGGATGCTGTTACGGCTTGCTGTCGAATGTCGGTAGCTGTCCATTTGGATCCTGTTACGACTTGCTGTCGAATGCGGCAATCAAGGCGTTTGCATATCTTCCTACTACTTGCGTCGGTCCTACTACGGTGGCGCACGTTTTCTGTCACCAAGCACTGTCGCTCCATTCGGCGGAAATTGTAGCATACTTCTGCGTTTTCATCGTTTTCGGACGCAGAAATCAACCAGACGTATGTAGCTCTTTAACGAAGCCCCTTGTTACACTGTCCGTGTGAGGCTGACATCCTCTATTATATCCCCTAGCCATTTGCACTACTTTCACGTACTTTTGCCACTGGTATCAATCACTCTTAAGCAGTGGACCATATAAGCCCAGGTGAAGACCACCAATCTTAACTACGCTGAGCTACACCATATTGATAAAAGTCTCCGTACACCCCTTCAAAAGCAAATGAACGGATCCGATGTGTTGCTAAGATGCGCGGCAAACGGTATAAAATCAAGTCTGCATCTGACCTCAATCATATCGCACTGTGAGGTTGAGTGAAAATGTCGGGACGGGAAAGAACTAACTTTGAGAAAGGAAAGATTGTTCGGTGTTATAATAGTGGGTTGTCCATAAGAGAAATCAAGAGGCGTTTAAACATACCCAAGTCAACTGTTATGAATGTACTCAATAAGTGGAAGACACATGGCGTGCCTGAAGCAGCAAAACATACTAGCAGACCAAAGAAAATCAGTGATAGAGGATGTCGAAGCTTCAGGAGAGTCGATACAGCTAATCGACGGAGTACTGCACAAGACCTCAGCGTACAGGTGAGTAGAAATGCTGGAACCACGGTATGTGCACCTACCATTCGCAGAGAACTTAATTCCAGGGGTTACCGTGGTCGTGCGGTTGCTCATAAGCCTTTCATCTCCACTCGGAATGCTACTCATCATTTAGCACTGTGTAAAGAATATTTATCGTGAACAGTCGATCAATGGAAACGTGTGCTTTGGACTGATGAATCCAGATACATGATCAATAAGTCTGATGGCCTTGTGTGGGTACGGGGCAGTCGAGAGAACGCTATTTACCACAGTGTACTGGTCCTATGGTCAAGCTTGGAGCTGGCAGTGTACTTGCGTTAGGGGTGTATTTCGTTGTATGGTCTTGGCCCATTGGTAATCGTGGACAAACCTGTTAACCAGTAAGTCTACCTTCATATTCTGGGCAATTATGCCCTACCAACTCTGTGGCAATACTATGGAACCGAAACTTGTTGGTACCAGTAGGATAATGCTCCGAGCCATTGATAACTCTGTATCGTGTGTGAACTGGCCAGCACTGAGCCATGATCTTAATCCTATAAAACACCTATGGGATGAATTAGAGCGCCTCATAAGAAGTTTGGAACCAAATTCTACTGCTAAGCAACAGGTAGCGGCAACATTATGTACTGAATGGAAGCGCATACCTATCGCTGTGTTCTAAAACCTAGTCGAAAGCATGCTCGAAAGGTCAGTGCATGCATTAAGGCCAAAGGTGGACCGACACCGTACTAATGTATGTCAATAAATGCTATGCTGTGTTTCTTTTCTAGGTGTCCGCTGAGTTTTGCCAATATAGTGTATTTTGCATTTTTGTCTCCGTCACGTGTTGCGTAATTGGTTCACAAATGCGAACATTTACCTAATCCAACTGTAGACACACATTCGCCTAAGCGGCTCGTCAAATACATTCTGGTGTGAAATTTACTATGTCGAGTAATGTAATATGGCTTGTTATGAAAAACATCCAATTTTAGATTCAGAAATATTGCTAATGAAGAAATAGAAATTTTGGCTTCGGGAAATTCAGAAATGGGCTGTTCCAGCTTTGCCGAGCCTAGCGAATTCCACTTTGGTATGGACGCACACCGAAGACAATCCAAAAAGAAGAAGTTTGAAGGGGAGCCCAGTGGCGAATGTTAGGTATGTTTGCTTTTGAATATGTATTTATGTTTATCTATTCCTTAAACAATCATTCCGCCCCTCAAGAGAACATTTTCACACGTTACAAACATTGCCATATAGCAATGTCATTAAAAAATAACGGTTTTTTAAATTTTCACATTTCCGTCATTTGTGAAAAAACCTGACGTGATACGGAATTTTGAAGGTAAACCTATTTATTTGAAAACAACAGAAAAAAGTTGAAAAATTGCAGATCAGTGTTATAATCCGATAAACATTTTTCTAAATAACAAGAAATACACTATCTACCAACAAGTAATTGGACACCTGTGATACCAGAGGAAAACGAAGTTTATTTACCTTCAATAGTTGGTGGAGCCTCCACGAGCGGCGATTACAGCTGCGACCCTCCGGGGCATACTCTCAACCAGGTGTTGTACGACGGCTAGCGGTATTTTATTCCATTCGGCTTGGGGAAGACAGGTCAGTTCCTTCACCGATTTTGGACGGTGGGGGCACCCCTTACCTCGACTCTCCAACTCGTCCCAGAGGCGCTCGATAGGGTTAACGTCCGTGCTCTGCGCAGGCCAGTCCATTCGATTAACCCCATCGTCACCATACCAAGCCATGGTAGACCTCGCAACATGACAGGTGGCATTGTCATCCTGAAAGTAACATGGGTCCACCCTGTAAAACTGCCACAACGTAGTAAGCGTATGGTCATCCAAAATGGTGCAGTAGGTCTCGGTGTTGAGTCTACCAGGAATGGCGACCAAGGGTCCCGTGCCATACCAGGAGAAACACCCTTATAACATAATTCCACCACCGCCGAACTTCACAGTTGGCACAATACATTCCGGCAGGAGGCGTTCTCCAGACAGACGCCAAACCCAAACCCTGCCATCCGAACGGTAGAGGGTGAACCTTGATTCGTCGCTCCAGAGAACCTGTTTCCATTGTTCAATGGTCTACTGTCGGCGTTCTTTGAACCACGTTAGCCGAGCAGCGCTATTGGACTTGGGGATCAAAGGCTTGTGGGCGGCAGAACGTCCATGATAACCGAGCAGATGGGCTTCCTTACGGATGGTATTCATCGAAAGAACACTGCCGGATGCCTGTTCTACATCCTCGCGGATGTGGCCCATCGATTTGGTGCGGTTCTTCCGAATTTCTCTGGCCAGCACTCGTCTGTCTGTAACTCCCAGTTTTGTGGGTCTGCCGCGTCGGGCTTCCAGTTGCCAATGACGTAAACCACTGTCGATTCACGTATGGATCGGCCATTTCTGTGATACCCGACGATTAAACCTTTTTCGAAATCAGAGAGCTCCGAAATGCGTGGCATCTTGCATGCGACTGGTTGCGTTTTTGTTTCCCACACGATATTTAACGGCAGCGGCCGTGACGTGTATCAAGACCGTAGATATCGTCGATTGCAGGGGTGTCAAATTACTTGTTGGTAGATAGCGTAGTAATTTATAACTTTTAGTTTCTTTCTTCTACCTTTTGTATCTTTTGATAGGGGGCTATGCTAGGAAGGCGGTGATTTCTTGTGACTGAGGTCAAACTTTCTAGAGCCACTTAACAACACGACTAGCCGAGAATACGCTAATTCTGCATGACTAAAAACCTAACGTCGTGTGAGGTGAAGCAAGTGTCCAGAGGACAAATATGCAGCAGTACTTTCTGTCGGTAGAGCTTAGTCGCCCGAACATAAAAATAGATCTGCTGGCCGTTGGATTTTTCGAAAAATGTGCGATGTTCTTTCCACACATTGTCTGGAATTAATTAAAGGTTTTCTTCTTCGCTTCAAGAAAAAAAAATGAGGGAGATGATGTGATATACTACAGAGGTGAAGCACGTGTCAAGACGACAAATATGCAGCTGCTTTTTACCGTTGGTGTAGCTTAGTCGGTTAGAGCAATTTACTCCGGAGCAATGAGACGGGGTTTCGATCTGCGTCACCGACAACTTCCAGTTTTCGCAGTCGGAATTATCATCATGAACATTATTTATTTATTTGGGTTTAACGACCACGACCTAAGCAACTCTAAGGGCTATAATCAGTCGTCCGTACTTAATTTGGGTCCACTGGTTTCATGGAGGAGCGATAGTCGGTGCAGTAAGATAAGAACATCATTCATGCCTCATGCAGATCTCAGGCCCCACTAGGATGAACAGACAGAGGCCAGTGCTTAGACTACTGTGCTAACGGGGAGGCCATCAAGAGCATCAATCAACCTCAGACTGAGAAGACCATATCATTAGACCGAAACAAATTAGTTCATATATGACATAACATTTTGCAGGTGGTGAGATTCCAAACCACGTTTTCCTACTCAGGAGAGGCTGTTCTTCCAACTGAACTACGTGGGAATGCTTATAACTGCTTCACTGTTGATTTTATTTATGCGTCACCGTTGTAGTACTTCATCTTCATACACATACAATAAGAAAGTGGTTTATTTGGTAAATGAGAAATATAGCTTTATAATGCCTTGATTATTCTGCTATGTGTTAGTGATCTTCTAGAATTAGTTTTGAAAAGTTAATCTACCTCTACTTATTAGAATTCCGATTATCGGAAAATATTACGAAGCGACATCGCGTTTTATTCGAGACATGCCGAAACCAAACACCACAACTATTGACATCGAAAATGTGCAGTTTTTCAGCTGTACTCATAACAAATCATAGTGATTCACATGATTAGAAATACTACTTTGGTATTTCACTGCATCGCCACTCAGTGACTAACGCAATCTTTTGCTTGGTGAAGGATGAACTGATGGATTTTGACGAAGTGGGGGTTTTCCTGTATCTGCTTCGTGGGGCTCATAAAATTTTCTGTAATCGAGGATTTATACGTCGGTTGTAAATCACCCTGTCTGAAGCGACATTTTAATAAAAGCAATGAGACATTGTTTCCGGACTCATCTATCTCGACTGAAAAGTAAAGTTTCACAGGGTTGTAAACAAATATGATACACTGAGCATACTTACGTGAAACACACAAAGCCGTTGTTGATGCCGAAGGGTTCACACCACACCTCAGAATTTCATTATCTTCAACAACGGATGGCGTTTCGTAGTGAAACCTTTCGGGTATCTTACATAAACTAGTTTGTATGAGATTTGGAGTTTTATTTAATATCTGAACTCTGTACAGGAGGAACTGCCGTGATATTTTTTCCTCTACCTAGACTTCGGATATTGTACGTCATGTACGCTAAGAGCATTTCATAAGATGATATTATCAGGTCTGGACAAATATATCAGTATGTACTGGGGAAGGTGAGCTGGTGATTTGTATTTAATTGACCATAGCCCGTTTCCAAGGAACTCATCCACAGATATTGCACAGGTACGCCGCAGAAATCTTCCTGTATGAAACAAAATATTGGTTTTTACACAGAACAACACAAATAGAAAAAGGTGGGAACGATCTCACTTACATTCTTAAAAGTGAAAATAGAGGAGGGAGCAACGCATATCCTTTGTTCGGATGGAATATGTTTACTTACCATGTAACATATAAAAATTTTGCTGGTGGTGTAATTCGAAGTCGCGTCTTGCTCCTCCAGAGCTGCTGTTCTCCTAACTAAACCACACAGACAGGCTTATAGCTTCTTCATTGTCCATTTGACTGAAGAAGCTATAACTGCCTACTTAGAAGTGCCATAAACTTAGTAGTATGTCATGTACACTATTCCACGTATTACTTTACTTCACCTCCCCTTGAGACAGTCGGGGCGCACGAAATCGTAGGTTTCAGGTCAGCCGACAACCATGTTCAAAGAATCATCTCATTGTTGAAGAATTCATATTTATTTAATTACGTGCTTTGTGTGGAAGACTTATCATACAAATATTTCAAACTTAACGGCCAGGAGAGTCATTTTCGTGTTCGCACCCTCTGCCTTCATGTCGCACTGGCCGCTGCCTTGGCCAGGTACATTCCAGCTGCCGGAGACTGAGGGCCATGATCTAAGTTGTGGAGTCATTTTGGAGGGGTTTGGCCATAAGGATGTAAGGTCAGGTGATGCGTAACATCACAGCCTCTCCTTGACAAATGTCAACCCCGCCTTCTCGTGGTACATCCTGTTCCCACTAAAGGGGCTCTGACGACCGCCAATAGCGGTATTACTATAACATCGGGATTAGAGGAAATGCTATCCCACACTCACCAACCCGCTTGGCCAGCGTGGTGAGTTATGGCCAAACCCCCCCCCCCCCCAAAATGACTCCACAACTTAAATCTTGGCCCTCAGTCTCCGGCAGCTGGAATGTACCTGGCCAAGGCAGCGGCCAGTGCGACATGAAGGCACAGGGTGCTAAGAATCCCCAGGAGGACCGGACTATGCTGCCATCTGATGCTGACCTTGGCTACGTACAACGGACGCTCCCTATCTTCTGATTCAAGGCTTCTTGAATTGGAAGAGGAACTACAAAGGATCAAGTGGGACATCGTCGATCTAAGTGAGGTAAGGAGAAAATCTCATTGAACTGAAAAGTGGACATTTCTTCTACTATCGTGGGACAGATACTGGCAGAACTAGTGGTGTTGGATTTATAATAAACAAGAAACTGAAGGATAAAGTGGTAGAAGTTGAAAGTTCCTCTGACAGAGCTGCATGACTCGTTATCCAACTCTCGAGAAGATACCAGGCTCAGATTATTCAAACTTATGCACCCACCACAAGTTATGCTGAAGAAGAAATTGAAGAATTTTATGAGGAAATTAGTGATCTAAATAATAAAGGTAAGCAGCACTTGAAGATAATTATGGGAGATTTCAATGCAAAAATAGGGCAACGGCAACAGAATGAAACTTCAGTAGGTAAATTCGGTCAAGGCAACAGAAACCAGCGTGGAAATACTCTCGTAGAGTTTGCAGAGGCAGAAGGGTTTTTCATCTTGAACTCCTTTTTCAAGAAAAAGCCACACAGGAAATGGACATGGAGACATCCAAATGGGACGACAAGTGAAATTGATTTTGTTATGTGTAACAAAAAATTCGTCATCGAAGACTGCAGTGTGCTAAACAAGTTCAACACAGGCAGTGACCATAGATTGGTGAGATGTAAGATGCACCTCAACACTAAACCCGAACGTAGCAAGCTCATAAGACAAACAAAATGTATTGACATAACCAACCTTAAAAAACACCATAATACCTTCAAATTGGAACTGAAGAACAGATTCTCTGCCTTAGAAGGCCTAACATCGGAAGAAGTGGAGATTTCTGAAGTTAACAGAAAAGTAACCAAAGCTCTTATGGAAACAGCAACAAAATTAGCTGGGTCTAAGAACAAATTGCATGTGAACAAATTATCAGGAAAAACCAAAATGTTGATGCAAAAAAGAAGAGTGATGAGGACAACTAAAGAAGATGTGACTTCCAAAGTGGAATATATAGAGCTATGCAAGACAGTACGAAAACGTATCACTGAAGACGTAAGGAAATTCAACTGTGAACTAGTAAGGAAAGCAATTGAAAACAACCAAAGCCTAAAGATAGCAAAGGGACATCTCAGTAAGGGGAAAAAACAGATTATGGCACTGAGAAAAGAAGATGGTTCTGTAACAAGAAATAGAGGCGAAATTTTGACAAGAGTGAAAGATTTCTACTCCAAATTATATGAAAGGGATGATACATGTACTCCAGACATCATGAAAGGTACCAGTACCAGAGTTCTTCCAGTCCTTCCAGCAGAAGTTGCACATGCAATCAAGAACATGAAGCGGGGAAAAGCTCCAGGAAACGATGGAATTACTGTAGACATCATACAAGAAGCAAGTGGAGAAATCGAAACAATACTCGCCCAAATTTTCACTCGATGCCTTAATGAAGGGAAAATTCCTGAGGATTGGAACAACGCTACAATGATCTTGCTACATAAAAAAGGTGACATTGAGGATCTCAGGAACTACAGACCTATCAGCCTCCTATCAGTGGTTTATAAAATCTTCACTAAAGTTCTTTCACACCGCTTGAAGGTGACACTGGACATGGCTCAACCGAGAGAACAAGCTGGATTCAGGAGTGGCTACAGCACAATAGATCATATCCACGTACTGAGAGAACTAATTGAAAGAGCGAGGGAATATGAGCTTCCATTGTGCATGGCTTTTATCGATTATGAAAAAGCCTTTGATTCAGTGAAACCATCAGCAGTTGCAATGGCTCTGAAATCCTGCGGTATTGAAGATGCATACATTAATATTATTAATAACATCTATGAAAATGCAAGTGCAAAGATTCGGCTGTTTGAAAATACAACACACATAAAAATTGGAAAAGGAGTGAGACAAGGTGACACCATATCTCCGAAGCTCTTTAATGCCACATTGGAAAATGTCTTTCAATCACTGAACTGGGAAAGCAAAGGGATAAAGATTAATGGAGATTATCTAACCCACCTTCGTTTTGCTGATGACATAGTCATTTTTGCAACTACCCCATCAGAGCTACAGAGTATGATCCAGGAACTTGCTGACAAGAGTAAAGAAGTGGGATTAAAAATGAACTTTCAGAAGACAAAAGTGATGTACAATGCTTTTACAAGAAATGAAGATTTATCGATTGATGGAGAAAAGCTGGAGATAACAGACACGTGCGTTTATCTTGGACAGCAGATATCAAGTGAGGGTCACATTGGTGAAGAAATTAATCGACGTACAAAACTTGCCTGGAGAGCTTTTGGAAGAAACAGCATAATTTTCAAGAGCAATATGCCATTATGTCTTAAAAGAAAAGTGTTTGATCAATGCATCCTTCCAGTGCTTACGTATGGTGCAGAGACGTGGACCTTAGCTAAAAGAGACATACAAAGGCTGCAGACAACTCAAAGGAGCATGGAGAGGTGCATGCTTGGTGTAACCAGGAGAGATAAGAAGAGGAACACGTGGATCCGAAAAATGACAAGAGTGGAAGACATCATGATCAGAGTTAAATCCCTGAAATGGCAATGGGCTGGACATACTGCCAGAAGAACAGACCATCGATGGACAGCCGAAATTTTAGATTGGATTCCAAGGGACAGGAAAAGACCCAGAAGAAGACCACATGGAAGATGGGTGGATGAAATTCGAAAGTATGCGGGAGTGACATGGAGGAGACTGGCACAAGACAGACCGTTGTGGAAGAAACTTGGGGAGACCTTCGTCCAGCAGTGGATTGATAATGGTTGATGATGATGATGATAAATATATATATATATATATATATATATATTCCATCAAGAAGAGACTGAAGCAAAAAAAATATTTGACTCATACCAAATACAACATAGAAAAGGTTATGTATTGACCGGTGTGAGTAAAAAGAGAAAAAAATAAAACAACTGAATGTAGAAAGTGTCGAGAATACTGAGCCTTGGCTTTATCAAGGGCCAGCAAAAACTCCGCATTTTCTCACTTCCACAAAGACCTATTTGGAAATGGGTTTCTGCAAAGTCATAGATGCAAGTAATGAGCCCACCAAAAAAAATTTAAAAAATATATATATGTCATGACCTCCGCAGAGTTGTATGACCAAGCGTTAGTTAACAATTTAGCTTGCATCCATAACTTTCCTGGCCCGACCCATGCTCTTCATCTGTTATTATTAAACAGAAAGAAGAAGATTATAGGAAGCTCAAATTGTAAGAGTGACATAATAAATCAGAAATAATGTTCAGCAATAACAAATTACCAAGTTCGCCTGAGAGAGAATTTAAACCTGAATAGCAATACAAAAGTATTACAAATTCTTAACATTGCAATAAAAAAGGAAATATTTTTTAAAGCACAGATTCTTGAAAGAAAACTGGATTATAAAAACCCCCTACTCCACAACTTCTGACAACACAAAAACGAGAATAAAATAAAGACAATAATTAACTAAAGAAATGCTTTGTGAAGGTTATATGACATAAACAATTAGTTGCAATATGTACAAAGTATTTCAGAAGTGATTTAAGTGCATAATTAAGTAGTTATTAAGAACTTAACTACATTGAAAACACAGCGCAAATTACAAGAACAATGAAACGGCCGGCTGCTTGGCCTTAGTTCCCTAAATAACGCGCAAAGTTACCAAGAAAAGAAAGAGTTAAAATCCGCAAAAAAGTTAATGGACTTGCCAGTGCCTAAATGCTCAAAAGCAAAAAAAAAGAAAAAAAGTACAAGAAGTTCAAACATTGAACTTGGAAAACCTAAAACCCAAAGACAATGAAGAGAGCTTACCTCTTATGCAACTTAACTTCCTCCACTCTTGAGGAAACATGGCCGACCTTTTAACCCAAACTTCCAAACACCCCCTCACACACACACACTCCCTAGTCGCTGGGGGGCAGTGTGGGTGGGGCTGAAGGCCTCCACACACTGAAAAAATCCTACTCGCGGAGATTTTAACTAGAGAAAAAATAATTAAGATTGTGGACCTGTATGATCAGAAAGAGCAGAATTAACTCTCCAGAATACATGAGAAATATTATGAAATACACAACTAGTGTATTTAATAATCTTTGCATGTATTTAATCACCTTAGTGAGTTTCTGTAGACTATTCAGAATCCTATTAATTTTAATGTTAGTTTTACTATTTTTAGTATAGCTATTCTAGTGAGTGAATAACTAGTTTTCTTTTATATTTATTTTTATTTTATTTTATAAACAGATTTTTAAGCTTTTTTTTTTGTGATTTTGTCTATATTATTTATTTTTTTATTTTTAATAGGACCTTCTTATCCATAGCACTAAGGTTCCTTGTTGTAGTTAATAGGCATCCTCTAGACCAACTTCCAAAGGAAGGCTTTCATTGGTCAGAATCATATTATTAACTGTGTAGAAAATTAAAGCAGATCTGCCAACCTTACTCTATTATTCAGAATAATTTTTCTTAAAGTTCTTTTGATGAAAGAAGTAGGAATTTTGTTCTCTAAAAAACTTTCTAATAGTATATTAACGTGGAAATTCAAGTCCAAATTGTTGCTGCAAATTCTTGAAATTCTAAGCACCTGAGAAATTAGTACATTCTCAATTACTTTGGTTGATATGTTATTATTCCAGTGTAGATATTTAATTACTTTGAAAGGAAAATTAACTCTTTTATCAAAGAGGCTAATAGATGGGTTACCTCTGTTAAGTTTAATCCTTAAGTCTAGGAACTCTAGTTCCTGATTACTGTGGTTGGTTTTACATAAGTTAAGAGAGCTAGGATAGATATTATCAAAATCACTCTCTATAACTTCTGAATTATTTATACGCAGCAGATCGTCAATATATCGAAATGTGTAAAGGTAATTATCGGAGCAGGTGGAGTGATTTTTAATGAATTTATATTCCTTAAAGAACAGGAATAGATTTGCAATACTCGTGGATGTTGATGTTCCCATGGGGATACCGTTTACTTGCTTATAGAGAGTATTATTATATAAGATATGGTTATTTTTATGCAGCAATTGAGATAAGAGTTCCAGGCTCCTACATTAACAAATTGGTTAAGGTTAAATTATGCATACAGCTCTTTAAAGGTAGTGATTATATCTGATAGAGGCAGAGTAGTATATAGGTTCTCAAAATCATAACTTTTAATATCTAAGGGATTTACTTCGAGTATAGTGGAAATTACTTCTGCATTATTATTAATTATCCAAAAATCTCTGTACTTCAAATTAATACAGTTACTAATGTGTTTCTTTCTTTTTTTTTTTTGATTGGAGGTTTAACGACCACCGTGAGCAACTCAATGGGCTATAAGCAGTCGCCCGTCCCTAATTTAGGGTCACTGGTTCCAGGAAAGGGAGAGATCCAGTGCCGTAAGACAAACACAACATCCATGCCTCACCGGGATTCGAACCCGGACCCCTTCCGGACAAATGATCAGAGGCCATCGCTTAGACCACTACGCCACCGGGGCGGCATAATGTGTTTGAAAACCTTCTTCAAGATTTCTTCAAAAGCTAGATCAATTTTCTTTTTATGACTCCTGACTCCACTATCTATGAATCTGAACTTCACTTGATCTTTATGAAACTTAACAGTTGCAAAAAGAAAGGGAAATTCAAGCTCATATCTTCTTATTTGTGGAATTTTAAGCTTCTTGAAGAATGCCTTAAAACGATTTTCTAACTGCTTGGTAGAATAACTTATGGGCTCGTAGGTTACTCTATTATTGAGTTCCATAGTTAACAATTCAAATTAGAACTTCTTACAGATAATTGCAAAGTTATTGCTCGCTTTATCCGTAGTGGTAAAATTAAATAGGTCTTGTAGTTTGGAGAGTGACCTTTTAGCATATCCGGAGAAAAATAGATTTCCATCAAAACAAAAATCCAGAACTGCCAACTCATAAGTGAAGCTATTGATTACATTATATATCCATTCTGCGAAGGCCTCAATAGGCTGATTGTATGTTAAACTGGTTTTTATAATGTACCTATTAACATCTTGAGTGAAGCTCTCAAGAATCTTCTCTTTGGAGATTTGGAAGGAAGGTCTAAATTTAGAACCATACTCTAATAAATTCCTAAGCTTGTCATTTTCAACAAAACTCAAGTTTCCAGTGATAATATGCTTGTAATTCTTATCATAGTGAACTGTTTCTTTATGTTCATCACAAGAACATGTAGTAACTACAGGAATGTAACTCGAAGAATTAAGTTTGTAGTTTTTAACTATTGACCCTAATGTCTTAACATATTTAAAACTTACAATAGACTGGTGCCTGTGGATGGGAAAAATTGCATTATTGTAGAACAGCTTCCTAACATTGAGATGATCATAGGTTTTATTTAGAAACCTGATGGTCACATAATTACTGGAAAATTCTTTAAGAGAAATTTTATCTTTAAGAATATGCTTAAGAATGTCTAGAACCAAAGCAAAAACATGCTTATCAACATGGTTAGCTAATTCTTTCCAGAATTTGAAAAAAAAATTTAAGGACAGAGTGCTTAAAGGACTTAAGAATTTTGTAAGTATTTTTAACAAAACTAGTATCATTTTTAAAACTTTCCGGAGTTATTTGCAAGTTAGCAAAATCAACCTTGCTTGAAGTGCGAAATAAACTCTGTCCTCTATTACCTCTAGTGCAGCTCTTGTTGGTAACAAGAAAGAAGAGTTCACGTATAGAAAATTTATGCAGACCATGTTTATTGTCAGAAAGAGTGGAATTAAGACCATAGGGATAAAGAGACTGATGCTGCAAAATTTGAAGGGATTCAGTTTCAAGTCGAGCAGCTCTTGTTGGTAACAAGAAAGAAGAGTTCATATATATACATATATATATATATATATATATATAACAAGAAAGAAGATATATATACATATATATATATATATATATATATATATATTTCCATTTCATTTATCAAACGACCCACTTTGCAATATTTGGTGAGCAAAGCCCTCGTTATGACCAGCAATCCATCAAACACAGTTCAGCAAAACGTGGGCCACTGAATATTGTCTGCAAGTTTGTCTGTGATTCTAAAAGTATTTGGTGTGCTAATTTCAAAAATGACAACGATTTTTCTGTAAGACGTTAGGATTTTTCAGAAAATTGGTGTGAAGAAATGGGACAATTACCTATTCAAATACATCCCGATGAAAAGTTTATTTCATTACAAAAAGTATAAAAAAGTATTTTATTTACAAAAAATGTTACAAAGAACCATTTGGAAGTGTTATTTGCATTTAAAAGTCATTAAATTGTCTTCTTTTGCTCTAAAAGCATCTTTTGTGAATTTTTCTTCTATACAGAGCTTGCGGATCTTTCTTGTACAGCATCCAATAGGAATCTGCCATAATATTAACGTTCCATCTTTCTTGATACTTTCGTTTCATCTTCTTGGGTGTCTTCATTACATCTTTCCTGGTATCTTCGTTCCATATCCCCTGGTATCTTCGTTTTGCCTCATTCAAGTCTTGGTGAAGGCTTTTTCCTTATTCCTCACGCAAGGCTATATAGGAAAGCAGTCCAAGTGAACGTTCAGAAAGTGCATCTTCAAGCTCATTGGATAATCTAATGCTTTGAATATTTCAAGCATGCTTTCTACTTCTTGCTTGCAGCTGGGAACTTTGTAGCTCAAAAATACTTTTACAACTTCCTTAAAAGTATTCTAAGCCTCTCTTTCATAAGTTACCGTTTTTGACTCACACGCACTGTTTTTGAACTCACTGATCCAACAAAAATGCATTCTTTTAATTTGGCATCTGAAAATTCCTGTCACTTTTTACACAGGTAGTTAAGACATTCTCCTTCTTTGGGCAAACCTTTTATTAACAGGTTCAAAGCCCAAGTTTGATATAAAGAAGAGATAGAACTTTTTTTTGGATCGATTAAATTTCCCCGAATAACATTTTTGCTTTTTTGGTTTTAAAGCAGCCGTGCTAGGCCATTTTTTTATCCAGTGTTATTGCTTCGCTCGGCTATCCAATTCTCACAAAAAAAGCTGGGTGTTTTGTGCATTCTTCTTGCTGTCCAAGGAGCATGAACAGTTCTTTGAGATCATCACATAAAATCTATGTGTGATCGCTATAGCTGAGCTTCGTGAGAACTAAGACTACATTTTCAAAGCGTTTTAGCTCGAACTAATTAAATTTTTACAGTGCGAACAAGGTTTTACGGACCCTGTTATCTCCTTTTTTGTTGCAAAAATAATCCTTTTACAGTAGATTTATCAAACGTTTGTAAATTCAGCAACCAAAGAAGCTAAGATTAAAATCATTATTTTATACCAAGGAAAAGATGAAATAATAAATTACGAAATTATTTTTTAATTTGTGGAAAAATGATACGTGTCACAGAAGTTTTAAAATATTTTTCCCGAAATCAGTACCCAGTCTATGAAAAAATGTTAACATTTTCCAAAGAATTTTTCCATCGGAGGACAACGAAATTTCTAAATTTCATTTTAAAAATTTCGAAATTTCTGAATTTCATTTTAAAAATTTCGAAATTTCTGAATTTCATTTTAAAAATTTCGAAATTTCTGAATTTCATTTTAAAAATTTCGAAATTTCTGAATTTCATTTTAAAAATTTCGAAATTTCTGAATTTCATTTCATTCTCTTTCTACATTTATTTTCTCAAAGATATATGCCTGCATCAACTATTACTTTTCTTTCACGAAATGCAAAGTTTCCTCTTTCTCGATGTCCAGTTTTTTTGAGATATTAACAAAATATTAGTGGAAGATTACTTTTTGTTCACAAACGCTGAATCGGAAGGCGTTATTTGAAGACCTACTATGTCTAAATTTAGTTGGCAGCGATGCCAAAAATAACGAAATACAGTTTCTGTAAGCACAGAAATGAACCTTGGCTAGCATTTCTTTATTTTTCAGTTTTCAGTCTTAACCTTTTTTTAAATTTCGGTTTACCCGATTATAGAAAAGCAAGCATAAGATTTCTACGCAGAAGCCTGCTATGGAGAATGTGATCCCAATCGCAATGCTACAACAAACAATTATTTTTTATCGTGCGCGATGATCTCTTTTCCGTAACAGGCGATACATCATTTGGAAAACGAATGCATCTTGCTTTCTCTGCAATATCAGCATTGTATGTGTTAGCATTTTCTTTGGCGACCTGTTTGTTCATCATCTGAGCATGTAGATTTGTGAAATATAGAATTAAAATATCTGAATTTCGTGATCCGAGTAACGGCTTTTAGAGGATTCTTTTATTCTCTCGACGAACGTCGGTATCCAGTGAGCGTGCTCAGAAAAAAGGGATACTTCTGAACTTGATATTCGTAAAGGTGTGGTGAGAATATTTACGAAATACCCACCTTAAAAATGCAGCACTATCGGCGTGGCTACAACAAGAAGTGAAGAAGCGTAGGAACAGAATATATAATATATTAAATAAAACGCACTCTTCCATGTCCAAGGAACAGCAGGAAACACAAGCAGGATCCATCAGCCCTGGCAAATTTACAATTAATTAACTTTGGTTCTTTCTCCATAAAATGTAGATATTTACTTCTTGAAAAACGGCTAAGTCTGTTTCTATGCTGTCTCCAGCTAATGCATGGGAATATTTTCGTCGTCTCTTTTACCACCAGATACGTTGCTATGAAGTTTGAAAAAAAAAACTTAAACGAAAAGCGATAAAAAAGCTTGTTACTTAAATATTTATCAACAGTTTTAGCTTTCAAAAAGGTTTAACACTAGGAAAACCCGCTGCATTAGGCAAAACTGGCATACATCTCTTTCGAAAAATTATGAAAAGCATGTGAACACATTTACTTACTTATGAAAAAGTACACTTTTATTCTCATGAGGCTGATGACGTCTTGAATAAGCTGCGCTGAATTATTCATAGAGAGCCCGAAAGGTTTGGTTTCCGCCGTTCAGTTCTTGAACTTCTGTTTGCTGTTCAAGCTCAAACTGTAAAGAAAAAAATAGAAAGAAAAGCTAATTAACATTATACGTCAATTGCTAACATTTTCTTTGCCGCTTTTGCTGCTGATAAAAATTCAACGTGCTTTTTGTCGTTAAGTGCACACAATTTTTCTTGTGCACCTTCTTGTAAAGGAAACTGATGCTTTCATACTAAAATTAAATCTGTGAGGGTAAAAATGAGCTTCTTGTAAATATACAGAAGCGAGATTTTATTGAACTTCACGGTATTTTGAAGTAAATAAGTATCTGTGAGCAACTGGTTTGGACGATTTTCACCTGACTTTAAAATTATAGCGAGATTTCAAAAGAACTTGAACATAGTACACTAATAATAAGATAAGATTAAAAGAATAAAAAAATCAAGAGTGATTTCAACGCTAAGAAAAAATTAAGATCGCCGGAATATTGGAGTTACCATAAAATATGAAATAAAATATGGCTACAGTAGTTGCCTAAAAGTTAATACTTTCTACAGCTTTATTTATTTATTTCTCAAGTATTCAGCCGTTTCTCGTACAGACATACATTTGCATCAATATGTGCTTCATAAAAATCGGAAAATGCATAGATCTTGCTCACAGTTAAAGCTATTTAAGTCATTTTTTTCTCGCTTACAAATTATGGCAGCGGAGGCCTCTAACGGTCGGAGGACGCAGTAGTAGAGCATCGGAAAGCTGCAATCCGAGCTCAGACAAAAGACGCCATCTACAATTAGGAAACGAACCTCACCGAAGACATAATTCCTCACAAATACATAGTAAGCATTGTAATGCTATTTATGGCACATCTTCATTGTATTACATGTAACCACTTCCTTCACAAAACTTGAAAATTTTCATCGTCCTGGAGCGGGAATCGAACCCACACCTCCCGATTTTCGGTCGAGCATGCTAGTCATTACACTACCGTATTGATGACCAATATGATATTGCAAAACATCTACCTGTATCTTAAAGTGTGAGAAAATGACTCGATGAGCGTTGTTCGGAGAAAGGGGATATAGAAGACCGACGGATACATGGTCGCCCGAGAACAACTATAACCCTGCAGGATCGATATCTCACAGTAAACGCTCTCAGAAAACTCACATGTCCAGCCAAGACATACCAGATGTTCTCAGAAGCACACTTGCGTGACGGTAAGAGATCAGATCGCTGGTTAATAGATGTGTGATTGAGGCAACCATTGCTCCGTATTCCACTGTCTGCGTTAATCCAACAAAAATGACGTGAGGAGAAGCTGTAATACCTATTGTGCAGGAAAACGTGACAAAAACCTCCTACTCTGCGGTGACTCGAGATTTGGCCTACATTCCGATAGTCGGCGATTTCGTGCTTGGAAAAATTTAAGAACATGTGGCAATCTGCAACCGTGCAAACGTTCTCTCCGTTTAGCTGTGGCTCAGACATGAGGTGGGGAGGGATGTGGTTTGATGGACAAACAGATCTGTACGTTTGTCGAATGTAAAATAACACTGCTGTTTACCGAGACGACATCAAAAGGAGTATTATTACACTTCCCCAAGGTGCGATAAGCCATAGTGTTCCCTTTGTAGATGATAATGTACGAACACTTCCTGCTCAGTATGTGGATGATAATGCAGGAACTCAACCAGTTAACTTTGTGGATGATAACGCACGAACACATTCGGTTCACCTTGTAGATGATAATGCACGAACTCAGCCAGCTTACTTTGTAAGTATTAATCCTCGAAATAATATATCTCACTTTCTGGATGATATTGTAGGAACACAACCAACATTGTTTGTGAATGATGACGCACGAATTCATCCAATTCACTCTATTTATGATATTGCATGTACTCATCCGGCTCACATTCTGGATGATAAGGTAAAAACTCATTCAGCTCCCTTGGGGATGATAAAGCATGAATCCATCCAGCTAATTTTGTAGATGATAAAGAAAACCTCTTCCTGCTCATTTTATGGCTGATAATGCACAAATTTATCCATTTCACATAGTGGTCCAGCTCACAAGATTGTTGTGTTCCACCTTTATCTCTATCTCCATGGTCTTGAGCACGCCTGAAATGAACCACAAGCACGATGCGTCCCCCTTCTTCACCATCTGAACTTTTGTTTCGTCCGTTGGAGGTGTTACCGTTATATTTATCTTATTTGTAGTACGCCAAGGTTGGGACATCTTACCGTGGTCAGTCAGTACGATGTGATATCCCCTCTGTTGTGAACAGCGGAGGAGGTATCACCACGTGCTGACTGAGCAAGGTTAAGTCTCGCGTGCTTCTAATTCCGTCTGAGTCAGTGAACGTCTGAGTCAGACTCTCTTTGAACCCCAAAAGTTTCACGCCACGTCTTTTATCTAACAATTTCGAGAAAGTTTTGTGTTCTACATTGTTTATTGTCCATAATTAAACCCAAATTTTTAGGAATTTTTAGGTGCTCTTGGACTCTCTTTCCTGCAATATCTCTAACCATTTTTTGAGAAGTTTATATGTAGCTTTCGCAAGAGTAGCTCTATTGCTGAACTACTGAAATTGTTTTTAGGAATGGATTTGAAACAACATTGCAGTATATTGTAGAACTCCAAACAAATGTTGCATGACCAATTGTTTTGGAATTATTAAACACATTTTCTTTACTTTAGTTGTCAGATATACAAAAGCAAGAAAAATAAATAAATACGGGACTGGCGATTTATAACATTTCTTTGCAGACATCCTCGAAATAAAAACGCTTTGTTAAAAATACTGGTATTCTGCTGATTCCTAAACATAATTACAAGTACTTTTAAGAGTTCTTTTGAATGATTTTACGCATCACCTTGGAAACGCTCAGTATTTCTTCTCATCTTTCAGGAAATGAAACAGTAACTTCTGTGTCTGCTGCTTTTAAAGGTCGTTTCAATAAAAACAACTGCTAGCCAACATGGAATTCCGTAATTCTCTTCGCACTGTTCAGTTTCTTAGAATCAAACTTAAAAGGCTAAGAACGTGAAAAAACTACACGATTTGGAGAATTCATTCCTTTATTTTTGTTAACTAGTATGAAACAGTGTGTTAAAGCCCTAGTCAATTCACAAGCCATGATCCCTTAATTTTCTTTCCTTCACTCTTTGCTTTTCCTTAACCCATATTTTATTTATCCCGTTCTTTTTCCTCTGCTATATCCTAACAGCTGTAGAACAAGTAGAACTTCGAGGACGATCTTCCTCTAAACCCCAGTGTGCAAGGGCAGAAATCCGTTTTCGTGAAAGTTACACTAAGCAAGCATATTTCTGGTCTTAGGAGAACCTCATCAACACCTCCCGTCAAAAACAAAATTATGGAACAGAAAAGTGTTAATAGTTAATCAAGAAATAGACACTTACGTTATACTGTTTTCACTGGTCTGCAACTAAACATGAGAATATCAAAATACAAGTTGGACGGCAATTTGCGCAGAGAGTGATATGCAAATCAAAACACTTTATAAAAGGATTATATTTCGTTGGAGGCTTATCCAGTCTAAACCATTTGAAATGAAATTTTCCATTTAAAATCGGGAATAGTCATAATCCTCGTTATGACGCAAAATATACAAGGTGTCCGTGAATTATTGGACACATTACAAAATTATGTAAAAGAACAACAACTGAGCATTGTCTGTTTTTCTATGTCACGTATTACTAACACGGTTTCTATATTTTTGTTTTGCAGAATTGTTATTCCCAGAATCCAATAGATGGCGCTAGGCGTGGCCTGATGAGGAATGTATGAGAAATGCGCAATCAGTAGTCATGTCATCCGTACAGCAGAAGGCGATATGTGTGTTATGGCTTGCGGAATTAAAGTCTGTCATTAAAGTTAAAAGACTGTACCGTTTAGAGTATGGTTGTAATCCTCCGTCAACAAATTCAGTTAAGCGGTGGATGAAACAGTTTAAAGAAACTGGCAATGTGGAACATCGTGGAGGAGTCGGTAGGCCTAGCGTCAGCGGTGAGACGGTTGACCAAGTTAATGAAAGTTTCCGACGAAGCCCCACGAAATCAGTTCGTAAAGCAAGCAGAGAACTGTGCATTCCGAAATCGACAGTTCACGATATCTTGCACAAAAAATTAAAGTTTCAGGCTTATAAAATTCAAGTAGTGCAAAAGTTGCATGTAAATGATCACACTCTGCGATACGATTTCGCTGTGGATATGCTGAATCGAGTGGAAAACGACGAAAACTTCCTCAGTACTGTAATTTTTAGTGATGAATCCACATTTCATGTATCAGGTATTGTGAGACGTCACAACTGTAGGATATCGGGCAGTGAATTGCCTCATGCTGCTATTGAACTGGAAAGTGATTCTCCAAAAGTTAATGTGTGGTGCGCCCTATCAAAAAGAGAAGTGATTGGCCCTTTCTCCTTCTTCGAAAAAACCATATATGGTGACATTTACTTGGATATGCTAGAAAATTTCGCTATACCCTAGATCAAAAGATATGACAACGTCGTTTTCTAACAAGACGGCGCGCCTTCGCATTGGCCAACGTGTGTACGTAAGTGCCTAAATGAGCATTTCCCCAACAGATGGATTGGGCGTGATGGTCCCATTCCGTGGCCTCCTTCCTCTCCAGATCTAACTCCATTGGATTATTTCATGGGGGGTTATGTGAAGGATCGTGTCTATCATACGCCTTGCACTGATTTGCAGGAACTGAAGCAGCGTATCATAGCTGCTATTAATTCCATAATTCCTCAGATGCTTGCCAGTACATGGCATGAAATCGAATATCACTTGGACGTACTACTAGCAACCAAGGCATTTCACATGAAAATGTATCAACTTGTGTAGTAACATTGTAAGTTAGTACAGTCAGTTTCTTTGTATCTGTTTAATGTTTTGTTTTATATAATTTTGTAATGTGTCCAATAATTCTCGGACACGCTGTACTTCTGTTGGATTCGAAACGATGGAAAGCCATTGGGATGTTTAATGACAGCCAAATGTTACGTTCAAGTGATTCAACTTGACTTTAACGCACAAAGACTCGTGATCGTCATATAACCAAACCGGACTAAAGAACAGGGGATAGATTTAAATTATTGTAGTTGTTTATTTGTTCACGAATTGTGCTACGAGGAATGCGTCCTAGTCAGTTATATCAAGTGGTTGCATTCCCACTCAGGACTCATTAACCAGCAGGTATCTTAACTCTGCGTCGATTCTTTGAATTTAATAAGTACAGGGCATAGGAGGAGAGATAAAAAGTATGGTCGCACAGTGTGGCGCTTGTCGGGCCTTTCCTTTCAGGCGCTTGCCGCGTCCTAACGCTTCACGGTCAGTAGATCTGACAAAGTGAGTGCATCTCGCTAACTCTCTCTCTCTCTCTCTCTCAGTTTAGGTATGGATTTATAAACGGAGAATCACGTGATCCTGCATCCCCTTGCTCCTGACCACCTTCGGTAGGGCAGCAACATAGCCAGTGTCAAGTTATTTTTGGCAGGTTCGGACAATGAACTGAACAAAGAAATGGTGTTTAAGCGAAGTTCCAGTCAAATTGTAGGGAATCTTTGCCTCGAATTACAGTAGTCATACTATACCATTGATCCGATTTATTGGCGTAAGAAATAGACGTATAAGCGTTACCAAGCTTTCGAACATCAACCAGATAGCTTTTTCAAGGAAGTTTAACAGATGGCTTTTTAAGGAAGTTAGACAGTTTTTGTCTAACTTCCTTGACAAAGCCTTTTGGTTGATGTGCAAAAACTTGGAAACGCTTCTATGTCCATTTCTTACGCAAATAAATCAGATCACTAGTATAGTATTACTATTTCGTACATATGGGTGTACTGTTCCTCGTTATCAATCTTTGCCTCATTTCTCTGCTTGCAAAATAAAAGCAGGTGTTAAGTTCTCGGAGGAAAATGTTTACCTCAGGACACAAGCAATTACACTGATGTGCAAAAATTAAGGACGAGACGGTTTTTCGAATGTAACGTCGTGCAGAAGTGCTCCAAATTGACTCAAATCATACCATAAGATCACCAAGATGTAAGAATATGGGACAACTGAGCAAAACCGTCCAAACAAGGAATCCAAAGGATACAAAGGCACTTTATTGAAAAGGTAGCTTCGAGCACAACTGAACAGAAGACAGGAACGTCAATGTGAGAGGCGGCTGCCAAGAAAAATCCAGGATTTAGTAGGGGATATGATCGACCCTGACTGCGTTGCAGGATTTACAACGTCTGTCCGTGCTGAGGACGGGGTTGTCAAGGAGCTGTTGAGGCATCGCTGCCCATTCCTCATGTAGCGCCAATTGCAGCTTCGGAATCGGTGCTGGCGGCTGGTGACGTGCTGCCAAGCGTCTCCCGAGAAGGTTCCACACGTGTTCGATTGGATTTAGGTCCGTGGACCTTGCGGTCCAATCCAGGCGTTGAATATCTTCACTCTCCAACAGCTCCGCGACAGCAACTGTACGATGAGGTGTAGCGTTGTCGCCCATGAAGGGGAACTCAGGACACACAGCACCTCTAAGCAGACGCACGTGAGGCAGGAGAACCTCGGTACAATAGCGGACACCAGTGACTGAACCTCCTTGTAAGATGTGGAGGTCAGTACGGCTACCGAGCATGATACCGCCCCAAACCAGAACTCCGCCACCTCCAAGCCAGTCTCTTTCGATGATGTTGGAGGTGTGATTGCGTGCTCCCTGCTCTCACCAGATATGTATACATCCAGAATCTCTCGTCAGACTAAATCGGCTCTCATCCGTAAAGAGAACTCGACCCCATTGCTGATGTGTCCAGTTCTTGTGTTCCTGGCACCACAGAAACCGCCGTCTCCGATGAACAGGCTTTAATGGCACACACCGTACTGGTCTTCGTGCAAATAGACCACCTTTGAGCAGCGTCCTGGTCACGGTAGAACGCCATAACGGACGTCCATTTGTCTGTTGCATTTGCCTTGCGATTTCTCCCGTTGTCTGCCGTCTGTCTCTTCTCGCCTGTAGGACAATATACCGGTCGTCCTCCACCGTGGTTGCTCGAGAACGACCACTGATAAACTCTCGGACAGCTGTTCCTGTCGTTTGAAATGCTCTCCAAGTTCGTGAAACGATGCTGTGAGCGATCCCGAACTCCTCAGCCACACTAGTCACACTTCGACCTTATTCCAACTTCCCAATGACGCGATCTCGGGTAAAGTCATCCAGATGTCTACTGGATTGCCTGTCGGCCATATCAGAATGAGGCAGATTCTCGACGTCGTTCAAACGACGTGCGCAGTGCAATAGGTCTCACCGAATTGCTGAGCGTACACCGCCCATGTGCTTTATACTCTTCTGACACTCCCCCCTACGTCATGCTGCATACATGCGCATGCTCTGCCGTACCGGACCCTAGTTTATCTCCTGAGTGGTCTTTCGGTCCGTTCTGTCTGCTCGTTCCGCTGTTATGCTAATTTCTCCTCTTCGTCTATAATTTTTGCACACTAGTGTACGTTCCAAAGTAGCTGGACTCTTAGGTGCCATCTATTCTGTGAACCCAGTCCCTAAAACCGATTTCAAGCAAGTAGACAACCCCTCAAATGACCGTTACATCTCTTCATTGAAAAGATGAAATCAGATAACAACAGCACTTAGCCTACTATCGGACTTTATGGGAGAGACAGGAAGCCAGAACCCGGTCTATAATGTGACCAGAAGGCTCTATAACTGTGGAACCTGTGCCCCTAGACCTAGTTCATGTGTATGTCATTTATCTCCATACGAATCACATGGACCTCGCCAGCTTACAGTGGTTCCACAATAAAGTAGGTTGAACCTTCAAATGGTGATGTGATGTCTTTCCACAGACAAGTCGCGGTTCTTTCCAGAATCGGGAAGCGGGCGTGTATTAGCCTGCATTACACAATCCACGTCTCGTATTATCATCGAATGAATGGATTTTTGGGTTGCGTTGGTGTGACTGTGCGAGCTGCTATTTCAGTGGATGGTCATGCCAATCTCCATGTATTCTCTGAAAGTCTTGTGAATTCCATAATGTACAGGGTGAGATTTTTGGATTTCCGGGTCAGGCCGTGTGCCGGGGACAGTTTGTGTCGACTTTATCCAAGTTGAAGATATCCCCACAGAGCTGACGTCGTCCATATACATGTTAAAGAACAAGGTACGAATGAATGCTGTGGTGGTCGTCAGCTTTTTTCAGACCTCAGTTTCCACCGAAAGGACATCTATTGCATGCGCTACAGAAGATAGGATTATTTCCGCCTTCCTACACCCTAAACCCAGCTATATGCAACCTGAAAACAACTCTTGTTCTCCACTTCTAATTAATGGGCGTATGACGCGTCGGTGCCAAATATACATAACTCCCAGAATAAGCCGCATTCCATACTGTATAATGATTTAACGTTGTTACTTAGTAAATTGCTGTAATTAATGTAATTAAATTGTCACTTAATTACAAATGCTAAAAAGATAGCAAATGAAGGAATACACTAACGAATAGGATAAGAGAGCTTAAATAAATGGAACTTGCAATTTTTGTTCTGTCCTTAGATGTTGGTTATACATTACTTGTCACAAAAAAATTCGATAATGAACATCTGGAATTAGTAGAAACAACTTGAATCATATCATTAGCTGAATAGTTCACAATCGTAACTTATATAACAGTAGGTTTGTAATTGGTAAACAGATTAGAACGGCGCAGAGACATTACTTTTACAAGATTATAATGTTGTCGTCACTCATTTTGCAGACTATATTTTTGTTGAACCCCTAAAACCATATTGTTGTCCACTTTCCTCATACCAAGAGAGTCAGCTTTTTCACTTTCCTCATACCAAGAAAAACTACGAAGAAACTTGAAGATTCCGATATACTGTTCAGAATAAAAGTATAACTAAGAAGTAAAAAAGTTTAAGTAAGAAAAGAAACTGAAAATTAAAGAAGAAAATAAGGATTGTCGACAACGTTCGTTCTTGGTTTATTTATTTGGTGTGGGATATTGGGAGGTATTGCATGGTGAATGATATTTCATTTATTTCACTGCGATACTGTTACCATCAAGGTGCAATCTTACTTTTTTTCGCTGCCACAAGTCTAGATTGGGGGAAGGTCTAGACGCTTTATCCAGATCCACTTTATTAGAGAGAAGCGTGGTGAAAGATATCCAAGCTGGTGTTGAAATGAGCTGAATATATTAAAAAAATAATAACAAACTTTATCACTCTCTTAGGGTGGGATGAAGGCTGGTTTTACACACTGGCAGTATAACATAGATAACTTACAAACCAAACAGAGCTTGATTTGACAACACTGCTTGAGAGCTTGAGCTGAACATGTAGATATATGGTGCTACCATGATAGTACCTTTCAATTCCACAAGAGCTCAGTGTTGGTGAGTTCTTGTGTTAGATCACACGGTAAGCAAAAGTATTCAGCACACATGGTAGCTATAAGCATTCCATCTCATGCAGATAATTATGCAGCACTTCTGAAACTAGACGTGAGATTGTTAGATCTCATATGTAATGGATCTAGAATGCAGCATATTCCCTTGGAACAAAACATAGATATTTATGACTAACTTCAGGTTGTCGAAATCTATCCGTAGCTAACTCGACCGCAGCCAAGCACTATTCTTACATCAAAAACATCCACGCGGTGACCTGACGTCTTACTCCTGTGGAAGCTATGCAAGAAGAGAGCTTGCCAAAACTAACTTCCCGAGTCCTCTCAAAGTTTTGTGAGACTCAGAGAGTGCTCAGCCAAACACCACGACGCATTCAACCCCACTTGCTGGGCATCTTTCACTCTCGGCGTCCTAAGCTCTCCCGGTTACATAAGCCAGGTGACCTCTCCCTGCTTATTGCTCTGTTCTCTCAAAAAGTCCACTCTTTAAAAGTTCTGAGAATTCATGGGCTCGTCCTGACCTTGTGAACTGGTCACCAAGATGGCCATCCTCTCCCCACCTTGCCTTTCACTTCACAATGGCGTCCCATTGCCCATTTCCGGGTTTTTTCTACATTTTCGTTTTTAAAAGTCAGCAGTTCCCATATTCCTGTGCACCACTGGCATTTTGTCCATTTCTTTTTTTTTCTAACAATTTTCACATCATCATAGGGATGTACCTCACAACTGGCTGTAATGTTTGCGTATGGAATACCAAGCCTATGTTTGGTTTATTTTTCGTACGAGCGGCTAACAACTGTTGAAATTGATAGCACTCCAAACCATGACACTAGACTGAGGACCGCATGGCACTCACGAATGGCAGAAAGATCAGCTCGGTGAAGCTTCCTCTCTAGACTCTTAATTCGCCATCGTTGGCGCGGAGAGAGAAGCGAGACTCATCCCTGGATATGACTTGGTTTCATTAGTCCCGTCACGCATATCTGCTATGGCATCCCTGCAAACCTGCTCAAAAATATGCTGTGGTGTAAATCAGTGGTCGAAATGGCTGGTGAGAGTGTAAATCTGTCTTAGTCAATCTGCGATTCACAGTCCGTATCGATAATGTCCATTGTCGGTTATATACCTCGTCAATTGTCGTCCACTGTGGTCTGTGGGGCCACTACGGTTATTTGCCGAACGCTCAGATCGAGGCTTTCGGACAGCAACCTATTTGCACCAGTCCCACTACGGCGGTGCACCTTATCTTTTACCAACCACTCTCACTCATTTCGGCCGAAAGTTTCCATACTAGCGCGTTTCCGTCGCGATGTGACACGGGAACCTACTCTCTGACAAAGCCTCTGGTAAAGGTGTCCGTGTCATGGATAGATTCAAGGTTACATCGCTCAGGTGTTCACATTCCTTAAAAGTCTTTTCGACACTGAGATCAACCCGATGTAGTGGCCTATACGCCCAGGAGAGGATGACCGGACGTATATATGCTGACCCATTTTCAACTGCTTTCTTCCGCACCTATCATGTGATTGGTTCTCAACTGCAATAGTTTACATAACCCAACTGTCGGCACATATCCACCCATTTGTATGGCCTCTGACAGATACATCCTCGTGTCCTTATTACGTCTTTCCCTAGCGGTGAGACTGAGCGAACTGTGTTTCGATATAATCCATTTTAAAGTGTCTTTGACCCATACAAAAAACTTTTGTATTTCACCTGAACAAGGTAAGACATCAAGTTAAATAAGTATCCTGAATGGTGTCACACACTCTTCCTGAAGGCCAGAAGCCAATTTGGGAGACAATTATCTCTTGTAGTCAATGAATAGGCTAGAGCGAAACAGTTCGCTTTTCCTGTCTGTGTGTTTTTTTTTTTTTTTTTTTTGAGAACCGATTCTGAAGATTTGTAAATCGTTCTATTATATATTCCTAATTGTGCAAGTATAAAAGATGATGAGGGACAATTTCAATTTAAGGATTATTTTCTTATTCAACATCAAGATTTTAGTTTCTACTGCATTTGTGTGTGTGTGTGTGTGTGTGTGTGTGTGTGTGTGTGTGTGTGTGTGTGTTGCTTTACTACACTTCATTTCTTTACTTGGAATTTTATGCACTTCATCCCTCAAAGCTGAAATACCGCCCCGCTGGCGCATTGGTCTAAGGGCTGGTTTCTGACCATTCGTCCGATATGGGTCTGGGTTCGAATCCTAGTTAGGCATGGATGTTGTGTTTGTCTTCCTGTATTCCCTCTGTCACTTCGCTGGACCCAGTGACCTTAAATTAAGGACGGGCAATTGCTTATAGCCTACAAAGTCAAGTCGCACACGGTAGTCGTTAAACCTTCAAAAAAAAAGGAAGCTAAAATGCTGCACCGTTTGTTTAAATTTTAAGTCCTCTCCTATTTTACCATTTAACTAACATGTATGGCATGTCTTTTTTGTTTAATAACAAATTTATGATTGAACATCAAGAAATGAAGCATAGAATATGAATGAATGATGTCAATTTTAGTAAAAACAAACTGATAGCATTTCCCGTGCGAATAAGAACACAGATATAAACAATGTATTCGGTTGATGCATAAGTTCATACCGTTTTATATCACGAGTGTTCCCCAGGTCAGTGGCAGTTCTATATCAAAATGTAGCCAGTAATATCGTGTATCTAAATCATATTGCGTTGTGTGATTGTGGCTAATGTTTTTTTTTCTATGGTTTTTATGTCCGAAAGTATGGATTATCAAGTAGAGAGGAATCTGCTCCTCTACGAGATTAACAAGGCATCCACAGCTGCCGATGCTGCTCGACAAATTTGTGGTGAGAGTGGGGAGGATGCTATTGCTCCGAGGACAGCCTGCAAATGGTCTGAGCTGTTCCGAGGTGGCAATTTTGACATCAACGACTCTCCACGCTCAGGTAGTCCATCTCTCCTTGATGAGGATCGTTTGAACTTTCCCATCCACTTGGCTCCGCGTCAAACCACACGCAAACTGGTCACTGAGATGGACTGTGATCAGGCCAAAGGGGTGCGACACATGGAACGTATGGGAAAGGTCCAGAAATAGGTGTCTTTGGTGCCTCACGCTCTCACCGAGGACAACAAGAATAAGCGTGTTGCCATATCTGGTTCCTTGCTCGCCCGTTACCGCGAATGTTCTCAGCAACAGAAACCCTTTCTCTCACGTATTGTTACTGGAGACGAAAAGTTGTGCCTGTACGTGAATTTCAGGCATCTGAACAAATGGTTAAATCCAAGCAAGACGCCCGCACCATGTCCAAAACATGACCTCCATCCTGCGAAGATCATGTTTTGTGTCTGGTGGGACATGGAAGGCATTATTCACTGGGAAATGCTGCGAAGGAATCGGACCATCAACGCTGTATTATATTGTGAGCAACTCCGTCGTGTGGAGGGAGCAATTTAACAGAAACGGTCAGATCGGCGCCATGGTGTTCTCCAACATTATAACGCACGCCCTCACAGTGCAAACATGACCAAAATGGCCATCCAGGATATAAAATGGGAGATCCTTTAACAACCGGCCTATTCCCCAGATGTCGCCCCTTCAGACTATCACCTGTTCCGATATCTGTCGAATGCACTCCGTAGCAGAACGTTCAACAATGATGTTGATCTCTAAAATTTCATTGATTTCTTCGCAGCCAAACTTGCACGTTTTTTCAGATTGGCATTGTAGACCTATCCAGACTGCGTCATGCAGAAGTCATCACAGTCTTGAGTTAGCTGCCTCGGTGACGCAATGGTCTAGGCGATGGACTCCGACCATTCGTCCTATTGGGCAGAGATTCGAGTTCCGGATGAGGTACGGGTGGTAAGTTTGTTTTAAGGGACTAGATCTCTGCCTTCCATGGAATCAGTAGCCCTACATTAAAGGCGAACGACTACTTATAGCACACAGAGTTGTTCACTGTGGTGGTCAAGCCACCACAAGTATAAAAAGCAATCTTCAGTTACGTAATAATGATTCTGAAGTCATAATATTCTTCAATTATGCAATGCACTTTATGTTTTGCTGAAACTCTCGGGAAGTATACCTCTAATTTTACCTTCCTTGAGTTCCTGTGTTGTTATTTACATTTTCTTCTCGTTAAATAGTTTTCTGACTAAAAGCCACAGATCCCGTTTCGGGGAATTTGACGTTGGCAACAATCTGACAACAGTTTATAGTGCAAATGCGTAATAAGACTCGAGAGATAAGAGATTGCATGTGCAATGTTGAGTGCGCTGTGTTGTTTAGGCGATGATAGAGGAGCGACCTATGCTTATTTGATTTTTTTGTTACTACAATTTGTTGATGTTGAATATTTGAAGTGATAACATGTTAAAATCTTCATTAATAAACAATTTTGAACTCGTTAGCAACCTTGTTTGTCCTTGAACTATAGCCAAATTTTCCTGTAGTGATTTCACATGCTTAATTAAATTTTCAGTTACTAAGAAATACTGGCTCAGGCTTATCGGAGAAAACAAATTTCAAGAAAAAGTAACTATTTAAGTCCCCAATGAAGCACTAACTTAAATTAAACAGTTAAAGTAATAGTTAGAGGCAAATTAATAACAAATATTAAACTATTAATTTACACTTTGTAGATAGAAATTTAGCCAACTCAGAAAATTAAATTCAGCATGCTCAATTAAATGGTCAGTACATCGTATGTAAGGTCAGGGATATAAGGTCAGGTGATGCGTAACATCACAGCCTCTCCATGACAAATGTTAACCACGCCTTTCCGTGGTGTATCCTGTTCCCACTAAAGGGGCTCTGACGACCGCCAATTGCGGTATAACTAAACCATCAGGATTAGAGGAAATCCTGTCCCACACTCACCAACCAGCTTAGCCAGCGTTGAGAGTTATGGCCAAACCCCTTCAAAATGACTCCTCAACTTAAATCTTGGCCCTCAGTCTCCGGCAGCTGGAATGTACCTGACTAAGGCAGCGGCTAGTGCGACATGAAGGCAGAGGTTGCTAAGAATCCCCGGAGGACCGGACCAGGCTGCCATCTGATGCTGACCTTGGCTACGTATAATGGGCGCTCCCTATCTTCTGATTCAAAGCTTCTTGAATTGGAAGAGGAACTACAAAGGATCAAGTGGGACATCGTCGGGCTAAGTGAGGTAAGGATATAATGGAGAAGATCTCATTGAACTGAAAAGTGGACATCTCTTCTACTATTGTGGGTGAGATACTGGCAGAATTAGTGGTGTTGGATTTATAATAAACAAGAAACTGAAGGATAAAGTTGTAGAAGTTGAAAGTTCCTCTGACAGAGCTGCACGACTCTTTATTCAACTCTCGAGAAGATACAACGCTCAGATTATTCAAACTTATGCACCCACCACAAGTCATCCTGAAGAAGAAATTGAAGAATTTTATGAAGAAATCGTAATCTAAATAATAAAGGTAAGCAGCACTTGAAGATAATTATGGGATATTTCAATGCAAAAATAGGGCAACGGCAACAGAATGAAACTTCAGTAGGTAAATTCGGTCACGGCAACAGAAACCAGAGTGAAATTATTCTCGTTGAGTTTGCAGAGGCAGAAGGGTTTTTCATCTTAAACTCCTTTTTCAAAAAAAGCCACACAGGAAATGGACATGGAGACATCCAAATGGGACGACAAGTAAAATTGATTTTATTATGTGTAACAAAAAATTCGTCATAGAAGACTGCAGTGTGCTAAACAAGTTCAACACAGGTAGTGACCATAGATTGGTGAGATGTAAGATGCACCTCAACACTAAACTAGAACGTGGCAAGCTCATAAGACAAACAAAATGTATTTACATAACTAACCTTAAAAACACCATAATACCTTCAAGTTGGACCTGAAGAACAGATTCTCTGCTTTAGAAGGCCTAACATCAGAAGAAGTGGATATTTCTGAAGTTAACAGAAACGTAACCAAAGCTCTTATGGAAACAGCAACAAAATTACCTGGGTCTAAGAACAAGTTGCATGTGAGCACATTATCAGGAAAAACCAAAATGTTGTTGCATAAAAGAAGAGAGATGAGAGAAACTAAATAAGATGTGACTTCCAAAGTCCAAAGCGGATTATAAAGAGCTATGTAAGACAGTACAAAAAAGTATCACTGGAGACGTAAGGAAATTCAACTGTGAACTAGTGAGGAGAGCAATCGAAAACAACCAAAGCCTAAAAATAGCAAAGCGACATCTCAGTAAGTGTAGAAAACAGGTTATGGCACTGAGAAAAGAAGATGGTTCTGTAACAAGAAATAGAGGCGAAATTTTGACAAGAGTGAAAGATTTCTACTCCAAATTATATGAAAGGGATGATACATGTACTCCAGACATCATGAAAGGTACCAGTACCAGAGTTCTTCCAGTCCTCCTAGCACAGTTGCACATGCAATCAAGAACACGAAATGGGGAAAAGCTCCGGGAGGAGATGGAATTATTGTAGACATCATACAAGAAGCAAGTAGAGAAATCGAAACAGTACTCGCCCAAATTTTCACTCGATGCCTTAATGAAGGGAAGATTCCTGAGGATTGGAACAACGCTACAATGATCCTGCTTCATAAAAAAGGTGTTATTGAGGATCTCAGGAACTACAGACCTATCAGCCTCCTATCAGTGGTTTATAAAATCATCACTAAAGTTCTTTCACACCGCTTGAAGGCAACGCTGGACATGGCTCAACCGAGAGAACAAGCTGAATTCAGGAGTGGCTACAGCCTAATAGATAATATCCAAGTACTGAGAGAACTAATTGAAAGAGCGAGGGAATATGAACTTCCATTGTGCATGGCTTTTATCGATTATGAAAAAGCCTTTGATTCGGTCAAAACATCAGCAGTTACAATGGCTCTGAAATCCAGCGGTATTGAAGATGCATACATTAATATTATTAATAACATCTATGAAAATGCAAGTGCAAAGATTCGGCTGTTACAACACACATAAAAATTGTAAAGGGAGTGAGACAAGGTGACACCATATCTCCGAAGCTCCTTTAATGCCACATTGGAAAATTTCTTTCAGTCACTAAACTGCGAAAACAAAGGGATAAAGATTAATGGAGATTATCTAACCCACCTTCGTTTTGCTGATGACGTAGTCATTTTTGCAACTACCCCACCAGAGCTGCAAAGTATGATCCAGGAACTTGCTGACAAGAGTAAAGAAGTGGGATTAAAAATGAACTTTCAGAAGACAAAAGTGATGTTCAATGCTTTTACAAGAAATGAAGATTTATCGATTGATGGGGAAAAGCTGGAGATAACAGACACATACGTTTATCTTGGACACCCGATATCAAGTAAGGGTCACATTGATGAAGAAATTAATCGGCGTACAAAACTTGCCTGGAGAGCGTTTGGAAGAAACAGCATTATTTTCAAGAGCAATATGCCATTATGTCTTAAAAGAAAAGTGTGATCAAGGCATCAGTCCAGTGCTTACGTATGTTGCAGATACGTGGACCTTAACTAAAAGAGACATACAAAATCTGCAGACAAGTCAAAGAGGCATGGAGAGGTGCATGCTTGGTGTAACCAGGAGAGATAAGAAGAGGAACTCGTGGATCCGAAAAATGACAAGAGTGGAAGACATCATGATCAGAGTTAAATCCCTAAAATGGCAATGGGCTGGACATACTGCCAGAAGGACACATCGATAGACAGCCGAAATTTTAGAATGGATTCCAAGGGACAGGAAAAGACCCAGAAGAAGGCCAAATGGGAGATGTGTGGATGAAATTCGAAAGTATTCGGGAGTGACATGGAGGAGACTGGCACAAGACAGATCGTTGTGTAGGAAACTTGGGGAGACCTTCGCCCAGCAGTGGGTTGATAATGGTTGACAATGATGATGATGATGATGACATCGTTAAAAACTTTCTGTAAAGAACTAATAGCGCTTGTCGATGTTTCCGTATTTTTCTCGTTTCTTTTGGAAATTTGGCATTTTGCTTTTCTTGCTTGCCCAGAAATTTAAAGAGATGAAGAATGTGAGACATTTGTTTAAAACTCCTTCATTCAATGTATTTTTGGACGGTCGGTACTTTGTTTAAACTGTCACAAGTAATATATTGCATCAAAAAGTGTTCAATTTTTTGTCTTATATTGGCCTTGAATTTATTTCAGCGCAGATGCACTTTTCTTGATTGCTGCCGCTAGTATGTTACTATGTATATATTAATAGCAAAAAGAGGAAATAAAACTCTAAAACAATTTTCATTCTTTCGTGCACTACGTCAGAACGAGAAAATGAAGAATGAAGACAATGAATTAGGTGAAGGCTTTTATTTTAAACGATGTTGTATAAATAATGACAAGATGCACGAGAGAGTAGCATCGAAGCCATTTAGTTGATACTTCATCCAATCGATTAACTCCACTTCACTTTTCGGATTACACCATGTTTTCGCATTTGAAGAGCAGATGAAAAATCGGTGTTACTGGAAACGCGGCAACCAATGAAAAGTTGCAATTTATTGAGAGTAATATCAATACGTTTTATTTATTTTTATTTCGGCAAAAACTGATCCCGATACTGAATTTCTCTACGTTAAGTGCCGGATATGAAAGTCATACTAATCTATAACTAATCTGGAGTTGGAAACTTCGAGACATTTTATTGAAACGTGAAACCATTTAACTTGTCTGCTGCAACAACGATTTAAATAATGCAAAAATAATGCCGACACATAGACGCTCAAATTCTTTCCCAATCAATTAGTATTACTGATCTGTTTCTCTCTAATCACATTTTTATTTTGCGAGTAGTAGGATGAAAAAGATTATCAGCCCTCACTTTAGTGGTAGCATTAATCAACCCAAAACTCGGGAAATAGGAAGAAACAACATCCAAATGGCGTAATAGGAGCTCACTCTAAATTTTCCTCATTCACTTATTTGCCTGCCAGCGATTTTGGAAGATAATAACGTTGAAAATATAGTAATCGATGGGTACCAGGAACGACTAATAATTGCATAACTGGCATCCATTTAATCTCATGGTAAGTCACTGTTTCCTTATTTCTCGCATTTTCACCCCGTGGGTACTAAGCTCAGTAGATTTGTCAGTTGCTTTAAAAGCGACCGCTAAGTTCTTAGAAAATGAAACTCGTTATTACGAAACTCACAGAAACTAATTTAATTTTTTTAGGTATACAGTGTTTGGTGGCACCGTGAAAACTTTTGTTAACGTAATTTCTTCTCTTTTTTGAAATTCCGTTTTGCCAATTACTATCCATTATGACTCACAAGCACAAGGAAATACACTGGCGGAAAGTGAAAAAAGAACACCAAGAAAGAGACGTCTGATACCAACGAAATTTATACAGCATAATAACGGAATACAGAGGATAACCTCTGATCGTTCGTCCGTAAGGGGTCCGGGTTCGAATCCCGGTCAGGCATGGATGTTGTGTTTGTCTTACGGCACTGGCTCTCTCCCTTCCCTGGAACCAGTGACCCTAAATTAGGGACGGGCGACTGCTTATAGCCCATTGAGTTGCTCACGGTGGTCGTTAAACCTCCAATCGAAAAAAAAATACAGAGGATAACGTGATCAAAACATTATGGCAAAATACATCTGTATCTGCTGGTAAACTGAAAAATAACATTTCCATGTAACATGGTTAGTACGAGGTTGAACCGCCATGAACTGCGTCACACTGTGCAATTCTGGCATGGAGTCTGTCGTACAGAAGTTGGATGTAAATTTGGGGCATTGAGTTCCAAGCTTCCTCAACCTTGACGCGTAAATCGGGGATCGTTGAGGCTGGTCGTGCAGACCAGATAAGTCGTTGTCCCATAAAATCCCACACATGCTCAATGGGGGACAAATCCGGTAAACGTACAGGCCATGGAAGTTGTCTCACACCCTGAAGTGCATGTTGCGTTGCACATGCTGTGTGTATGCGGGTGCTATCTTGCTGGAAAACACCACGATGGACCGACCTTACAAATGGCGCAAAAACGGGCTGAATGATGCTGTTGATGTAGGAGGTGCTGTTTAACGTACCCGGTAGAAACACTAGTTGTGTACGGGAGTGATAGCTGATCGCTCCCCACACCAGGAGGCCAGGTGTAGGCCCTGTGTGTCGCTGGCGGATGCAAGAAAGGTGGAGACGCTCCCCTGTGCGTCTGCGAACACGCATACGGCCATCGGAGGCTCCCAAGCAGAATCTACTTTCATCGCTGAACACGACAGATCGCCATTGCGTTCTTCAGTGCAGACGTTGGCGACACCACTGCAGCCGTTCCTGACGGTGGGCTGGAGTCAGATGTACACATGCCAGAGGCACACGTGCACGTAGTCCTGCATCCAGTAGACGGTTGCGGATTGTTCGCACAGTGACCTCAGGTGCAACGGGTGATCGGATTTGCGACGCAGTGGATGTTCTGCTGGACAACGCCGTTCTTCTTATACGTCGATCGGTCCACTCATCAGTCCGTCTGTGACTCCTGGTTCCACGTCTTCTCGTGTGGGAATGTTCCTCGGACCATCTACGCCACCATCGTACCACAACCGATACTTCCCGTGCCATTCGCTCCGCAATACGACGATACGACCACCCCGCCTCGCGGTATCCGACTAGACGACCTCGCTCAAAGTCTGATACCTGCTGAAATCGTTCACGTCTTCCATGTCCAGCCATTGCAGCTTCTTCTTTCAGTTAGTGAACTGGGGTACAGCACAAGTCTGTACACTGTTCTGCTGAAACCCATATTATGGGTCAGCCAAGGCACTATCATCATCGAGGTGAAACACACACACACACACACACACACACACACACACACACTAAAAAGAAAAGAAAGGAAAAGAAACTACTTACCTTACTTACCAAACTCGGAAGACGAAACACAAGCAATAACACTTCCAGGGAAGAAGTATCTCTGAAAACAGAGTGGATTTGCTTGGAGAAAAAGTGGACCGACATCTAAGCACATCCAACCAAAACAAAAGCATGAAAAGTCATTTGTCACACTCCTCCCCGCCCGAGAGGCATGACAAAGACGCAGGAAGTGGTCTGAACTGTCGTCCGTGAGGCACAACACCTGCCACAGACAACAGACAGAACAAAGGCTCGGGCCAAGCATAGACAAATGCAGACAAAGACAATATATACACAGTAGAAAAGCATGTAAATGCAATTCATGATGCAAACGCAGGATCTAGACAAGCAAGTAAAAAGAGCAGCGGGCGTCAGGAATGCGACATGCTCCAACAGAAAACACATTCAGAACCGAAAGCAGAGCACATTATTGCGTAGGGAAACCAGCCGAGACCAACAAAGCCATCGGACGCGAAAAACGTCTTCCGGCCAGTGGTGAAAGTCGGAAATCACCCTCTCACGCAATCTGATCTTGACAAAGAGGGCGACCACATCAGGCCTATTCGAATAGAGCCTAACGTGGTCAGACAGAGCAGTATCATGTAACACAGTACAAGCAGTAGCAAGGATGGCCTTTAAACCATAAGCACGCTGACCGGAAACAGGTAGCGGGTGTTTAAAAACAATAATTTTAAAATTACATATATTAACAGAAATCCATCTATTCAAAAGTTGCCAAACTTTTCGAACAAAATTAGATTCCACAAATTGGTGGAATAAAGACACTGGCTGTCCGCAGTGGGGACAGTCCGGAGAGTCGGTGACTCCACAACGAAAAAGGGAATCACGGGTGAAAATCACCCCATGGGCCAAGCGCCACTGCAGGTCACGCACACGACCTTCCACACCCGCAAACGCAACATTGGCCCATGCGACCTTCCAGTTCATCCCTAAGGCGGGAAACCTGCGCTGAATGTGAGGAGCAAAGGATGGCAAGAATACATTATAAAGGGCATCGGGTTCATGCCAAGAGGAACACCTGATGTTCTGGCTAGTTAACAATCTAGCCTCACAAATGATAGTGTCATGTGGTCCACCGGGCCTCGGAGCTCTAGACCCAAGGTAGTTACAAGCGAAAGAAAATAACCTAAGATTATAGGAAATGAAATAACACGCGAAGTTAAAGCTAGGATGAGAATCGCTTTTCAGGATGTAGGCCACATTAGAAACCATCAACGCGCGACACCACGCAAGAATGTGCCGAACACCCAGTCCCCCCCCCCGACTGGTTGAACCAGGCAATCCCGAGAAAAGACAGCTCTAATTCCCCAAACAAATCGAAAAATTAGAGAATTTAGAGCCAAAAGGACCCTGTACGTCGGGGGTTTTAGGGTACCGCGAAAAGCAATTTTGGAAACCAAGAGACTGTTAGCCAATTCAGCCCTATTAAAAAAAGAAATTTGGCAGCCCTCCCACCAAGCACATTCCGACGTGAGCTTCTGTTGAACAGAGCGCCACGTCTTGCGGTGAACCCCCTTTTTATCAAAGTAAACACCGAGGATCCTTATGGGATCATCGGTTGAGCCTACAAACTGCAAAACGTCAGGTGACCAATCCCCAAAACACAAGGCTTTAGTTTTATCCACATTCAATGCCGCGCCTGCACTGTCCGCATAAACATCATAAACATGAAGCAAATTTCTCAAGGAAATCTCATCTCGAAAGAAGAGAACAACGTCATCTGCATACGCAAGGTATTTGAGCTCAGCTGTTGTAAAGCTCGAACCCGGAACTGGGATGCCAGAGATATTCGGTGCAGATTGAATTTTCTTAAGGAGAGTTTCAATGCTCAGTACGAACAGTGCAGCAGACAACGGGCAGCCTTGGCGAACCCCTCTCCGGATGGGAAAGCATTCCGTAGGCTGACCGTTGACTCGGATAAAACTAAAGATATCAGTATACAAGACCTTCACCATGTGTACAAAATCTTGGCTAAAGTTACAAGCCTCCAGCAGGGTCACAAGGTACTTGTGAGAGACCCTGTCAAAGGCTTTGCTCTGATCCAAAGAAAGAATACAGCACTTCAACCTCTTGCGGTCGAGGTAGTCAATACCGTCCCGCACGAGGACTAAATTTTGAAACATTCTCCTCCCCGGGATTCCAGAAACCTGGCACACGCCTACTAGGCCAGAAATAACCCTAATCAGTCGGTTAGCAAGGACTTTAGCCAAAATCTTATAAATCGTAACTGAGAAGAGTGATGGGTCTCCACTCTCCCAAATGACGACCAGGACCATCACGCCGCTTTTTAACCAAAACAATCTGACCAAGCCGCATCGTCGTGGTTAACTGCCCAGTTGACAGAACATGATTAAAAACATCACATAGAGGTTCAGCAAGCAAATCAACAAAACGTTTATAAAATTCGACACGGATGCCATCAGTACCCGGACTGCGACCATTACGCAAGCCGGCAATGGCTTGCCTCACCTCAGAAATACGGACAGGGCCCGATGTAAGCACAGAAGGCGCGGCGTCGATTTGGGTCACGTCAGCGACCCAAGAGTCAACGGACGACTGCTGCACTTCATCAGATGCAAACAGGTCTCTGAAATGCGAGAAAACCAAATTGTTAATTTCTGGTTGAGAGGTCACGAAGCGTGACTCATGCTGTAAGCCAGGAATTACCTGAGAAATAATTTTGTTTCTGCGAGATTTCGCAAAAAAACTTGCTAGTGAAATCTCGTTTTCTAAATTTTGTGAAATAGAGTCCTGTGTGCATCTTTGGCCGGTTTTACAATATAAATCTGTCAACTGAGCTTGAAGTTTAGCAATCATACCAGCATTCTGCGCTCCCATTTGCTGCCCGGCTTTGCATGCACGCAACATACAGACAAGGCGAGTTCGCTCTAAAAGCCGCTGACGAGCCGAAAGTTTCCCTTGAAGTTGTAAATAAAACTTCACCTTAAGTTTAACCCCCTCCCACCACTCACCAGTGTGATGAGTCTCAGACTCAATTTCACCCCGAAGCAACCTCTCAAGGCCCTGAAGGATGTAGTCATCTCCGAGAAGATCCAGATTCATCCTCCACGGGCCCTGAGTTCGTGTCCGGGCCCCAGTTAGAACGATCTCACCAGAAAAGGCACGATGGTCACTCACACGGAGAAACACAGAATTAACATCACAATGAACAAAAGACACAAGGTCACAATCCCCAGGGCCCCCCACAAGAATCCTGTCCAGGCGGGCCCGTACCGAGCCATCCGTCCAAGTCCAGTCGAAGACCCCAGGGTGAGTAGAACGCCAGGCGTCCACCAGCCCCGCCTCCGACATGAACCCGCAGATGACAGCCCGGGACGAGTCTGTCTGCCAGGTACCCCCTGTTTATCAAGAGGCTCCGTTACAAGATTATAGTACCCTTCCCCAAAATGTGGAAATCTTCACCACCCCAAAAAAATAAAGGAAGACTCCTGAGGAATCTACCCCGTTGGGCGGGTTTCAATGGCGCAAAGGCTGAAATAACGCGAATTTTAAACTCAGCGAGGGCGAAGCTGACACCAGCCACTCGACCCTTGTCATCATATTGAAATTTCAGTTGTCGACCCTTGAAGTTAGGGTTGACAATAATTCCGACGCCCCTGTGACTAGTCGGAGAAAGACTAAACCAGCACGGGGCATTAGTGTAATGACGAAAATCCGAAACATGCCTAAAATTGTTAAAAAATGTTTCCTGGACACACAGGATATCAATATCCTGGATCATATTCCAGCCGATGAGCCAACGCCTTACTGACCGGGACAGAAGTCCCTGAATATTTAATGTTGAAACTTTAAGGTTGAAGGTTAAGCAGATAACTGAAATACAAAAATGCACAAAACAAAGGTCAGTAAGGAGGGTAGATTCAAATTAGCCCACCAGTTTTAGAAACGTGGACCGGCACTTAGAACTGACGATGCCAATCTCCAGAGGTGGAGCTGTTGTGATTCCGGCGACGGTTCCGTCGGCGGCTACTTGGGGGAAGTTCCCCTTCCTCCAGTTGGACGGGAGATCTTTCCCGACGGCCAGGATGAACACTTGCCGAACGGCTGCCGCGAGTCCTTCCCTCCGAAGATGTAGAGGACTGTCGTTGTTGACGGTAGGAATGGTCAGCAGGACGAGTCTCTCTGGAAGGAGTAACATTGTGGATGGTAACAGGAACACGTCCCGGCGGCCTGCTGGAATGGATGACGGGTACAACTTTGTCCCCGGAGGTGGAAGGGAAGGAGACAGTTCCGACAAGAGAGGTGAAAGCAACATCATCAACGGAATCTATGTAAATGTTGCCATCATCCGAAATAACCTCTGTAAATGCAACAGTGGTAACAAGTCCGACTTGGGCGTCAGGAGAATCAGGTGAATGAGGCTCAGGGACCTCGGTACATACGTCGGCGTCCATGGGAGGCTCAGATTAAATAACAACAGCCGATTCAACGGCAAGAGGCAGTGAGGTGACCTCTGTAGATGGCATTTCAAGAACCTCAAGATCTTGCACTGGTGAAACAGCAGAAGAAGCTCCAGGCTCAACGCAGCCGTCAACAACCAAGGTCTCTTGATTAACAGAAGTCACAACATTCTCGGAAGGCGGATCGACAGGTATGACAACCGGTAATTTTAAAGGAGCAACATGTTCCGGGTCCATGGTAACAACTGCATCAGGAACACCAGAGTTCCCGGAACAACAATAGTACTAGTGTAGGGTAGCTCCGGAAACTCCTCATTGAAAACTAGGGGAGCTGTTGAAGGCCTAGCTACAACATCTGCGAAGGATGACTGGGTGCATCTGGATTTGGTGTGAGAATCCGCACCGCACTTGGAGCAGCCTTGCTCGCACGAGATCTCTAAGTGCCCCACCGTACTACAGTTGGGGCAAGCTCGGGATGGGCACTGAGGAGCAATGTGGCCAGCATTACCGCATCTACGGCATGTGCGTATCATGCCAGCATATGTGACCATGGCCTTCCAACGGACCACTTGACGGAAATTGGGTACTGGCTTTGTCATACGCAGGCGAACAATTATTGTGCCTGTATAAACATGTTCCAGACCTTTGAGTGTGTGCCGCTCATTCTGAATGGGGGTGACAATCTCCCCAAATCCAGTAAGTGCCGCAGAGGTCTTCTCATTAGGGATGTCAATGGGCACGAGTTTGACATAGACGGTACGAATGCCCTCATCTACTGGCGAAATGTTCACCGCAACATCCTTGTAGGCTGTCAAGGGGTGCCCAAGGTAGTGCAGTGCTTGTGCAGCATTTTGGAGACGCACTGTGAAACGTCTATTTTTAAGTCGCTGGACTGTGTGAAAATGTTCCGGATAGTCAAGTTTGTCGACTAATTCCTAAAGAATATTGACATTGGGGTACTTTCCATTATGAGTAACCTGAATGGTTTCAGGTCGGTTTAAAAAGTTCGCCATTCCGGAGGCACAGAGCCCCGGTTGGCCTGGAACCGGAAAACAAAAATAAAGCTTCTAACTTGAAGTTTAAAGAACAAGAAATAAAAATAACTCACAGTCAAATCCTTGACGACCACAAACTATATGAGAATTACTTAGTGATGAAGCAACTCAACTCCGTGTAGCTAAATTATGAGAAGGATTTCTCCCACGTACTTTGCTATTCACTACTGCACGAGACTGAAAATGCGTAAGTACACCGTTTTCAGCGGGGCCTTTGCACGTGTCCTTACGCCGACGACTGATTACATTCACTTCGCCGTACTGCTTAAATACTACCGACGATAATTTGCATATTATGCCGTGCTGTGGCGTAAGCGCTCACCGGTTGGTCCCGAAATTAACATCACACCTACGTAAACTCGACCCCATTAACATATGTAAAGTTCATGATCGTCCGCCAACTCCTTCTTGGTGTTCTTTTTTCACTTTCCGCCAATGTATTTCAACACTGAAATGGTACTGCGTGTACTTTTAGAGTAAGAAATCTCTGTTATAAATTCAAATACTTTTGAAATTCTCTGTTTCTTATCCTAAATTTGCAAATTCACCCTTTTGCACGTTTTTCAGCTTGAATGTTTTGAAAATACTGGGGTTTTGTTCATATTAGTCAATAAACGTAGCGCGTTCAGTAAGTCCTAAGCCTAATCTAGAAAGAAAATTTGTTTTTCATTTTTCAAAAACGCACCTTTGTTTTTCCTTATAGTCTTTTTTGACTTGGATAAATTTGTTGCACCTATCATAGGGTTGGCGAATTCCGGTTTCGAAAAACGATTTATCTTTCTCCTCAAACCAATACTTCGTTACATCCTTCAGTTGAGAATTATCAAAACGTCTACCCCGTAGACTTTTTTTATGATTTGTTAAGAGAAAAAAGTCAATAGGAGCGAGTTAGATGAGTACGGTGGGTGGGGCAAGAGCTGGAAGCCTTATTCTGTCACAGTTTGCATGGATACACCGGCAGCGTCGATTGGAGCATTATACTGTTGAAGCAGAACTGCCCGTTGCAATTTCCCTCGCCGTTTACTCCTAATAGCTTCAGGTAGTTGTCGCAATAGCGCGGCGTAATAGGCAGCTTTAACAGTACCAGGCAAGTAATTAATTGACAGCGACCCTTCTGAGTCCCCCAAAATCGTGGCCATAATCTTCCCTGCAGAAGGTTGTATTCTGAACATTTTTAGTGGTGATGATCCATGATGTTTCCACTGTGTGCTCTCTTGTTTAGTATAGGGTCCCAATGGTGAAGATACGTCTCATCAGTAGTCACAATGAAAAAACAGAAGCCATATGGATTCTGGTTAATGTGTTTAAGTTGAACTCGACTTGCGACGATCATTCTTCATCTCTGGTGTCAACATTCGAGGAACCCATCTGGCACAGACCGTTCACATTCCTAACTTCTCACGAAAAATGATCCAAACACTATCGGTATGTAACGTACCAGGAGATGTGACGTACCTGCCAGAAGGACGCACACGACATAAAGGCAGATAGGAATCAGAATAAAATGTCCGCGTAGCTCAATTATTAGAGCAACCTATTCCGGAATGAGTGGACCCGGGTTCGAATCCTGGCGCGGATAAAAATGACGGAGAAATTTACTTCGTTATAGGTACTTAGCTTCAGTTACTCGGCAACCGGTACGACACGGACTCGCCGGTTTGACATCACCAGGTCCCTTACTCTCTGGCACATTTCAATTGCGTTTATCTCCACTCAGCATTAATCGCGAGGGCCGCCTTCCATTAAGTCCCTTCCACGCTAAATGAGAGAAGCCCATATTTTGATTGTGGTACTAAAGGTGCATCATCGACCTGCACATCGACTATCCATTTATGAATACTTCGTGGCGTTTTCAATCACCGCCCGGTTCCACAATTTCATTCTGTTGCTCATCCATTGCCACCTTATAGGTTTCAATGCATTGTGACAACGCCCCAAAGGTTAGCACAGCAACGGAGCGCGGTTGTTACATAACTGAAGGATGATGTGATACTTTATAATAATCGCGTCATCCGCCAACCGCTACTTCTTAGGTCAGGCTCAGAACTTATTGAACGGTCCTCGTAGCATAGAGGTCTTCTACCAGTCATGATGTTTTAGACGAAATTCCACATGAAACGATGGTGAAGTTTTATGTGGTCAACTAAACTGCCCAACCATCAAGATCCGGTCACCCGCATGTCTGCAAATAATCTTTATTTACAGAAAATCTTATATTGCTGGCTGAAACCCTTGATCCTTACCACAGTCTCTTGTCATCGTGGAATACACTATGTTAACAAAAGTCACCGGACACCCCTTTAAGAGCAAATGAACGGATCCGCTGCGTTGTTAAGATGCGCAGTACAGCTGCAGCGGTACAAAAACAAGCCTGCAGCTGACTGCGATTATATCGCACTGTGAGTTGAGTGAAAATGTCGCAGCGGGAAAGAACTGATTTTGAGAAAAGAAAGATTGTCGGGTGTTATACACATGTGTATTAGTGGGTTGTCCATAAGAGAAACCGATAGGCGTTTAAACATTCCCAAGTAAACTGTTTTGGATGTACTGAATAAGTGGAAGACACATGGCGTGACTGAGCCTTCGTCTTGCGGCTCCTCGTAAGACTTTCATCTCCACTCGAAATGCTACTCGTTGTTTAGCATGGTGCAAAGAACATTTATCGTGGACCGTAGGTCAATGCAAACGGGTCCTATGGAATGATGAATCCAGATACGCGATCCATCAGTCTGATGGCCGCGAGTTGGTATGGCGGCAGTCGGGGAAACGGTATTTACCACAGTGTACTGTTCCTACGGTCACGTTTGGAGCAGCCAGTGTACTCGTGTGGGGGTGTTTTTCGTGGTATGGTCCTGCCCAATTGATTACCGTGGACAATCCTGTTAACCATCACGTTTACTTCGATATTCTGGACAATTATGCCCTACCAACTCTGTGGCAATACTCTGTAACCGAACCTTGTTGCTACGAGCAAGATAATGCACCTGGCCATAAAGCAAGGTATATTACGGTGTGTAATTTCGTATTGTGTATGGATCGGCTAGCACATAGTCCTGACCTTAATCCCATAGAGTACCTATGGGATGAAGTAGAGCGTCGCATAAGAAGTTCGGAACTAAGGCCTACTACTAAGCAACAGTTAGCCGCAGCATTATGCACTGAATGAAAGCACATACCTATCGCTGTGTTCCGAAACCTTGTCGAAATCATATCTTGAAGCGGCAGTGCATTCATTAAGGCCAAAGGGGGACCAAAACCGTACTAATGTATATCAATAAATGCTATTTTGTGTTTCTCTTGTAGGTGTCCGGTGACTGTTGTCAATATAGTGTTCTTTCAACCATTGTTTTGAAAATGTCCACAAACATATTCCGCCATTCAAACTTCTACTCCTTTGTGTCCAGTCAAGCTGCTTCTGTTGGAATTCTTTTCCTTACATGACGACCTAGTTCGTCCCAGAAGTCCTCTGTAGGGCTCAAGTCTGGAATCTGGGCTGGTCACTCCAACTTTTCTAAGTTATTGAGCTCAAATCTATCTGTAGCAACGCGATTAGTATGACATAGTGCGTTATCGAGCTGATAAAGGTATGTTTCTTCCCCAAAGCTCTTCCACAACGTTGGTAGAGCATAATTTTCAAAGGGCGTGTAGGTGGAACTCAGCATTCATGTCTTTGTCCAAAACAACTGGTATGCTCAAGCCAAACCACGAAAAATAGTTCCATAACCTCATGCTGCGTCCACGAAACTTCATTCTCCAGATAATACTGTGCGGGCGGTATCTTTCGTTTTTAAAGCATCCGCTTTAGCCAGGAATGGCCATTAGATTGACAGATCGTGTATTGTTTCTTGTCAGTCCAAAGCACAGTTTTCCATAGGTTTAATTCAAGACAGACTTTCCTTTTATTACGCTAATCGGTGGGTAGCATTAATCGAAGTTATTAGTGGCTTGCGAATGATTGCTTGAAAGTGGCTTGTAGATGGCTTGAACATGTAGTTCAGCATACTGTATTGGTGCTATAGCATTAGCCCAAATAATCTCATATAGTATTGGAATTATTTGCGGTAACGTTGATTTGCGTTACAAGTAGACAGTCCTTTACAGAGCTCGTTCGGTTAGTTTCGGTCGTTTCCGGGTCATTTTTTGAGAGATGTAACCATTTTTATAACACATCACCAACCGTAGACCCAGGGATCTTCAATACTACTCAGATGTCACAATTGCTTATGGGATTGCTTATGGGGCATCCTATTATCCATCCATGATGGAAATCAGTTAACTGAATCGGTTGAGTCATGTTGCGCTCACAATGATTCATTTGTGTCATCCTGTGTATTTATTCTTAGGTCTGCAACGTGCTGCTTGCGTAGGACCTAATTTGCTACAAACAGCGACGCGTGCTGAAATTAATGTTACGGTGGTGTATGTATTTGGTACAGCTATGATTTGGCATTGCCGTAACACCGTGCTCTCTTCAGATGGGCACCTCACCTAACTGTGCTGGTGCAATAGTGCGCGTGGAGCGTCCCGTATTTATGTGCTTCCCTGAGACATCGGTGGACCTACGCTACGGGTTTCACTAGCAGATCAGTTCTCTCACCGGAAGTTATCTTTAGAATATTAATCAGGCCGTTCTTCTCCGTCATACCTGAAACGGCACGTGGAAGAATAACTCTAATTTTTTTTTCAATTTTTATGCGCCCGTCATGAGGACTGTGCCCTCTTGTATTTTTATTTCATGACAGATGGAGCGACCAGACGGTGAGCTCCACAGATCTAGGTTTGTGTCCCCAGCGACTACCACCTTTTCATCATTCCTATCGATTTGGATCTAGCAGTAGTAGTACATGCAGTTTTCAACTTCCATGCATTACGCGTTCTCGAAAACGTATCCCAAAACAGGACTTAAATGGGGGTAGAAGGCCTATTTACAATTCTCTAAAGGCATATAATGATCCATGTTTATGCGCAAAAGACAAAACAGCTGCTTTAACTGGAGTACTTGAAAGCAACGATCTATTTATTTATTTGTTTTCCTGGCACAATACTAACGAGTCCCTGATAAGATTCGACCTCCATTTTAAAAAATTACGAACGAAACGTACGCTTTGTAACTTTAAAAAATTTAAAACCATATTTTCTAATGTTTATTTTACAATATAGCAGCACGACTGCTGTATAACTCAACATCCACAATATCGCGGTGATGAAAGACGTTTGCTTTTTAAAAACACTCTCAGGAGGTGAAACGCGCCAGGTGCGTTTGTTTCTTCATGTTCAAATAAATCTCAAAATAGCAAAAGTTCCACCGAAGTCACATGACATCCACGTTGCATTCCATACGTCAATCACGCGACATAACGGAAATGCATTTGTTTCGGTCTAATAACAATTTGCTATTCCGGTCATTCTTCCGATAGCTTTGGAAATCTTTCATCGTATCTCATGCTTCAGGAACACTCTGAAATGTCGTTGGGCGACATACACTGAGTGGCTAAATTGTAATGACTACCAGACCATTTTATGCCAAGTAGAAATCCGGAAGATGCTGCTGACTCAAGATGACTGAATCGGTATAAAAAGGCAATGCTGAAGGCATTGAAAGACTAATGAAATGCATTGCGGAAGAAATAATGGGTAAAATATGCGATCTGACGGACTTTGAATTTGAATTGATCCTGGGAGCTTGAAGCATTGTCGATAGAACTAGTAAAACGGCTGCATTTGTGAAATGACCCAGGACAGCAGTTGTTAAAGTATAGAGTGGGCAACCAGTCAAAAAACCGGGTCTGAGCGTAAGACGTGTGGTTGTAAGCGGTTCCTGAAGGTTCGAACTGGGCGTAAAGTAAGCAGATTTGGTCAGGCCAACAGACGGACAACACTTCGTGATATTACAGATAACCTGAATCAGGGACCAAATATGATGGCCTCTCTACATGAAGTTCGCCGCACATTACATTGTATGCGCTACAGAAGTTGACAGCCATTTGTAAGCCATTGCTATCTGCAGCGAACAAGAAGAAACGCCTCCAGTTCCCTGAAGAATACAGGAATTGTACAGCATATGAGTGGGAAAGGGTCATATGGTCCGACGAATCATATTTTCAAATACACTATGTAGATAGAAGGCTGAGGACATGGAGGCAGCAGCATGAAAACATGGACCCATCTTGCATCGTCACTATACTTCAAGCTGGCGTGGGGGACTTTATGGTCTGGGTTATATTTTCGTGGGATTGTTTAGGCCCTTTGATTCGTGTGGAGCAACTCATGACCTCCCAGAAGTATTTACGTATCGTTACCGATCAATTCCACCCAGTTACGTTGATGATTTATCCCAGTGGAGATGGATATTTCCAGAAGAACAATGCTCCATGTCATTACATTGTATGCGAATGGTTTGAGAAGCATAACGGAGACTTTCCCATCTACGTTAGCCTCCTCAATCATAGGATTTAAATCCAATGGAGCATTTGTGGGATGAAGTGGAAAGGGGCGTCAGAGAGCTGGATCCGCTGCCACTAAATCTTCAAGAGGTGGAAGGTGTAAATCATCGTGTTTGGGGTAATATTCCCCAAGCCATTTACAAAATTTATTAGAATCCATACCCAGACTAATTCACTGAGTATTAAGGGCAAAATATGACCAGACAACGTATTAAGCAGGGGTTCATAATAACTTAGCCACTCCATGTATACAATTCTGAACAAGGCTGTTACTCACAAATCTTCTCTGTCGTTTGAATTATCCTAAAGATATACACTATACTGACAAAAGTCACCGACACCTAGAAGAAAAACTCAATATAGTATTTATTGACATATATTAGTACGATGTCGTTCCACGTTTGGCCTTAATGCATACACTGACCCTTCGAGGCATGCTTTCGACAAGGTTTTGGAACCCAGCGATAGGTATGCGCTTCCATTCAGTACATAGTGCTGCTGCTAACTGTTGCTTAGTAGTAGGCATTGGTTCCAAACTTCTTATGCGGCGCTCTAAGTAACCCATAGGTGCTCTGTGGGATTAAGATCAGGTCTCTGTGCTAGCCAGTTAACACATGATACGGAATTGTCGTCAAACCACGCCGTAACAGTCCTTGATTTACGGCTCTGTGCGTTATCCTGCTGATACCAACAAGGCTCGGTTTCATAGCATTGCCACAATGTTCATAGGGCATAATTATCCAGAATATCGAGGTAGACGTGCCAGTTAATAGGTTTGTCCAAGAAAACTAATGGGCCGGGACCATACCACGAAAAACACCCCCACAAGAGAACACTGGCAGTTCCAAACTTGACCGTAGGAGCAGTACACTGTGGTAAATAGCGTTCTCCCGGCTGCCGCCATACCCACACACGGCCATCAGACTTATCGATCGTGTATCTGGATTCATCAGTCCATAGGACTCGTTTCCATTGATCTCCGGTCCACAATAAATGTTCTTTACACCATTCCAAACGACGAGTAGCATTCCGAGTAACCCATGGAATGAAGTTCTCGGCGAATGGAACGTGTACATACCGAGTACACTGAGGTCTTGCGCAGTATTCCATCGATTAGCTGTAACAACTCTCCTGAGGCTTCGATGTCCTCTATCACTGATTTTCTTTGGTCTGCCGGTACATTTTGCTGCTTCATCAGGCACTCTATGTGTCTTCCACTTATTCATTACATCCAAAACAGTTGGCTTGGGTGTGTGTAACCCTTTAACAACCATAGCGCACAAAATGCCCATACATAGAAACGACCATAGCCTCCCGAAACGCCTGTATAGAATGAGTCAGATTTCATATCCTTAGCTGTTCTTTAAATTTACACGACCTCTGAAGGATCAGCAAGAGTCACCATCTGTCATTATTGTTGTTACTAAACAAAGAAGTGAAACATAAGACAGTTTTGTGCGTTATGGTGTTTAGAGTGATACCAGATTTTAGGGTCATGGTGGTTAAAGGGTTAAACGCCTCTCGGTTTCTCTTATGGACAACCCACTAATTTAACACCCAACAATCTTTCTTTTCTCAAAGTCAGTTCTTTCCCGCCGCGACAAATTCACTCGGCCTGACAGTGCGGCATGATCGCGGTCAGCTGTAGGATTGTTTTTATGCCGTTTGCAGCTGTACCACTTATCTTAACAACGCAGCGGATCAGTTTATTTGCTTTTGAAGGGGTGTCCGGTGACTTTTGTCAATATAGTTTACATCTACTTGGGCATGGTTGAGGATTTCTAACTGAACGCTATAGATTTATTTTACATGTATTTCGGTTTCCCTATCAGGCGATAGTTCGAAATGTTATTTCTTTGGCTTATATGAAAATGTCGGTATTCTGTGTGTTAGAGCCTGTTGAAGGGCTCCAATGTGTCATGTTCGAAAATTGAAGATTGACTGCAGTTATTTCTTCTCCAGTGTAGAGATGTGAAGAGCTAAGTTATCGGCTTCTTTGTCTATAAGCCTAGTTTTCGACTTCTTTGCCTTTATGCCAGATAACCATTTGGCTTTTATGTAAACATCTCTGACTTGACTTTCTACAGTAAGTAACTATTCCCTGAACATCTTTCATCTCTCAATGTTGTTGTTGTAAGTTTTAATGCGGCGTCGTCACGGGTGAACCTCCTGACCTTGTAAAATAAAAATAACCAGCTGTAAATGTTATATACCAATAGCTTCCGTAGTCCCGTCAGTAGCTAAGAACAGAAGCGATTAGTCTCATGGAAATCAATCGTTATCTGTCGCATTTCAGTGATCAACATGTTTTCAATCTCGTTTTTCGTCGCTTCACGCTACGTACCTTGATAATTTTTGTACGCCTCTAAAGCAAAGAAACTGTAACGGAATATGTCCAAACGAAGAGCTCTTACGTGCCTCCAAAGCCTTTTTCTGTTCATACAATGAAGTTTCTTACCAATGCTATAATTTGCTGTGCATTTTCAGTAACTTTTATATAGCAGACGGATGTAATTTTTCCCATTTGTGCATCGGACGTTTACTCCCAAAATTCATAAATTAGAAATTATGACGAAGTGAATGCTACGCGGACATTTTATTCTGATTCCTATCTGCCTTTATGTCGTGTGCGTCCTTCTGGCAGGTACGTCACATCTCCTGGTACGTTACAAAATTTCCGTCGTATACGTTTTTGTTAACTCAAAAGAACGCCTAAATATTTCCCAAACTTTGAAGTAAAAAAGCTTTCGAATTCCAGGCTTGATTATTTTCTTTACCAAAAATCAATTTACTAATCTGTAGAAGATATGACTGTGCCAAATTCAAATTCCCAATTTTTGGTACACATGCTTATAACACTCAACAATTTTTGAGTTGTATCCTATTTCGGCAAAGGAAATAATAGATTTTGAATTGCTGAATACGAAAATAGAGATTAAATAGACTGATTGGCTCTGGGTTTCCGAAAAACGTTGTTTTTCGGAAACCCAGAGCATTTATACTTTTACCATATTGTAATATGGAAGCTGGATATAGCTATGACCGTGCCTACAAACATGATGCATTTTTATTCGATACTGGTACTGACCGTCTGGAAAATCCCTTTTCATTGTTCAGCAATAATCAGTTAACATCATACCATTTCATTTGCCTTTGTATCTCTGCTCCATCGCCGAGTTATCCTGATGGAACTTCTCATTATGTTCATTGTTTACTGCATTACGTTTTCTGGAAAGAACTCCAGGTGTAAATGGAAGAATTGTATCTTCATTAACATGTTGCATCCCAATTTCTGCTACGAGGTATCCACAAGCTCCCTGAAGTTTGTAGGTTTTCACGTTTCCCAGAAACGCAGTCGAAACATGTTGCTAAGCATTCGAGGATTCCTTCCTGTCATGACTCAGGATGAAATTAAACTGCTACGCTTTAAAGATCTGACGTATTTGTTAACCAGTACACACTGCCACTTCCATGTTCTCTATACTAAGCCTTGCAAATATTTCACACAACCAAGTAAACGCTTTTGCAAATTTTTCGTGAGAACTCAGCTTAATGTGTAGAGGTGGAAGCAAAACCAGAATCTCAAAAACTGTTCTTTTTTCCAGATACAAGTGATTTTATGTAAGAGAAAATTCATTAGCAGCGAATACACTTTATGCGTCTATATTATTGGCGTGAAAAGCAAGGGAAGTTCCGACAACACTTTTGCAAACAGCAAAACGCCGATTACCTTCAAATCACCTCAAATCCACCATTCACATATTTTGCAGTTCATGCAGCTGAAAATTTTCTTCATGTTTACCTATGTTTCCTTTGTGTGGACGTCATAGGTAACAAAGATTGAAGTCATAACTGGCATCGAGAACCTCATAAACAGTGAGTTCGCCTTCTGTTTTCCAGAAATGCTGCTTACCTTTCTGTCGAAGCCAAATGCAGTCACATTTACGATGCCCTCGAGAAGATTCTGCAGCTACAGTTTTATGGGGAATTTTTCTACCTTTTTTTTTTTTTTTTTTTTGCCATTTCGTGATCCCTGATGAAATCATTAAGTTGGCTCTCTGCGATCTTGCGTGCCTCAGCGGAGGACACGTTCGGATAAATTCTGTATCTCTTAAAGTAGATGGCTGAGGTGTTTTTAAGGTATGTTATACTGTTATACTTGTGGTTGGTATTAACTCATATCCTACTGTTACTATATTAACTTATATCAACCGTATCATATCTTATTAACTCATATCAACAGTATCATATCTTATTAACTCATATCAACAGTATCATATCATTCTGTTTGTGCTTGGTATTAACTCATATCATACTGTTCCTCATCGCAGTCAGTACAGCAACTGTCGGGGTGTCCTGAAATGGACACATTTCTTCAGAGTGAGGCACTAGGTGCGGAGGAGATGATATATTTGAGTACACTATTGTCCACTTTGCCTTCTGTAACCTTAACCCTCCTTACTAAATAAGGATGCACCATACAGAAATAACACTCTGTGACGTGATGTGTCGGCTCCCTACTGGTCCGCTAAAGGCATGGAACATCCTCTTGTGATTCACACACACACACTGGGTCTTGATGAGCAGACGATGAAGCACACATGAGGAGCCCAGCTCTTATTCTTGTCACCTAATTTACAGCCCAAGTACAGAAAGTAATTTTTTTAATCACTGTGTTTAAATCACATTTTCGGGAAGTAAACGTGAGTTCTCCTCGTATATAGCAGAATTTATCTGTCTTCTTCTTTCACTTCGGGCAGATTTATCCCACCTAAGAAATAGCTGACTGAGTCCCACACAGTCTGACCGAGAACAACACCCATAGAACAAGAGCTAATAGGAAATCACGGAACGCTTAGACTCCCAGAATTCAAATCAGACACTGCAAAACAGGAGCATCTGCGACACAGGTAGCTATCACTTGATGATAAAAGCATTGTGTCCTTAGAATAAAGTTACAGTACTGCCACATCACGGCGACGTGATACGTAATCAATCCCTGGTATGTAATCTACAATATTATGTTACTTAAAAAGAAGGAGCTTATTTAAATTTTAAGGTAATGCTCATGTTCAACAACAAACAATTAGATAAGATTTGGGGATTTTATTTTCAGAGCAATTCCCATATTGAACAGTGAATCCTGCAACTTTTAGGAATGCCAGTAAAGTGCTTTTACTTCCGATTTCTTCCGAATCGGAAAATTTTGAATTTTTGAAATAAAAGCTCCATATTAATTATACTTCGGCTACATTCACAGTAACAACGTCTGTATATCATTTCTCGGTGTAACTCTAGCTGGCAGATTTGCCATTGCCCACTGCTTGTTATTTAGCCATTCTTAAGCATGGAAGTTGCTAAAGAATTAAGTTGTTTACTTTTAATTTTAATAAAATTTGCAGAATATTCTCACGATATAGACTCTATTGCGCATCATTTGACAGTTTCATGTACACAAGTTATCCAAATGTAAAGCAAAGCATTTACAGTAGCTCTATTTTTTCCAGACATATAAAAAAATGGACGTAAGGATTTTTGAAATAAAAGCTCCAATTTCCAATTTTCTATTCCACCAGTTTTTAAACGAAAGTGTTTTTACAGTTTGGGCAACTGTGCTCGTTTGATATGATCGTGTACTAATAGCCAACAATTATATTACATCGGTGTGTTTGTCAGCAAACTGCTGATGTAATGCATAGGTCACATAACGCTGTCTTCCTACTTGAAATGAAACTGAATTCATGGCCATGCACAACGATATCATTCCATGAAAACGCAATGTAAAGGCAAAAAGATTCGGCACGATGCAACATTTAATCCCCCCCCCAGGCGAATCATTTTGGTTCCAATATCAAAGTGTCAGTTAGTTTACTTTTGCTCGTATTCATATATAAACATTTGTCATCCGAATTTAAATGGCTTCATGCAAAACTCAAAATAAAGGAATATTTACATTCCCCGCATTTTCATCGTTTCCTATAAGAAAATGTAAATTTTTCTTACAACTGACTGTCCCAATATAAATAGTAAACTCCATTTGAAAAATAAATTTTTAATTTAGCTGGAAGAAAATACCAAGTCAGATAATGGCAAGGATTGCACTGCCGGTAAAATTCAGCACACCGTAATTTTATATATTGCTTTTTGGTCTCATTAGGACATGTTGTCTGTCATGAAGTATATTAATACACCATGTAAACCAGACGAAACCATTGTGGCATACACGGTGTTAAAAAAAAACACTAGGCCACTCAGGCGTCAGAGTGGTCTGAGAAGCGGCCTTCGGATTATCTATACAAGCCAGTGTCTCGGGTAATAAGCCATGGGTAGCGTGCTTGTCGGATGGCACTGGCTGTCTTTTTCCTGGGACCAGTGATTGTAAAATCGGGACAGGAGACAAAGATCGCAGCCCCGGTGGCGCAGTGGTCTAAGCGCTGACTTCTGATCATTGGTCCGAGTTTGGTTAGGGTTCGAATCTCGGTGAGGTACGGATGTTGTGTTTGTCTAATGGCCCTGGCTCTCTCCCTTCCCTGGAACCAGTGGCACTGAACTACTTATAGCTCGTTGAGTTGTTCAGTGGTCGTTAAATACCGAAATAAAATAATAAATGCTTTTGCCGAATTCTTCTTACACTAGAATATTTGCCTCCGTTTCAGAGACAAAAGTGGAGCTTGAAAATGTTGGAAGAAATGTTTGCTTCAATTCTCTTACGCCCGTTTTCATGTCATTAAGATCTTTAAAGACAAATCCTTATTACAATCCGGAACGGAGTAAATATTTACCTTTCATGCAAGATGAAGAATGGTGTTGGGATTGCATTCCAAGAATTTTTTATACATTTCCTGCGATTCTTATGTGTTTATTCCTGTTTCATTGCCTTAGTTATGCTACACAAATTCTTCCCCTCACCGAAGGATGCAGAGTTAAATATTTAGAAAAACAGAAAATGCGGCTCGGTTAGATTGACAGCAACGCGCTAGAATTTTTGCTGCGTGTACTTTAACTTTTCATAAATAAATTTTCAGCATAATTTGTGCTACAGCCATGCATTACGCAAATGTTCCATCCCATCCTAAGGCGAAGAAACTGGGAGAGGGAGCAATGCTGAATGCAACAACACTGAGATTTCTTTTGCGCTTTCCTTATTCCCTTACCCATTTCATTCAGACCAAAGAGGATTATAGCCTAGTTTAACTTAATACAATCCGCCATTACTTTACTAAATTCAGATTTAGGGACAAAAAGTATGAAAACCTTTCCGTTCCCTTGAATCTATAGAAAAGCTGAAAACAATGTACTTAATCTGAAATATCAAGATCTAGAATCTCAGAATTTCTTGTCAGAAAAAGAATGAAACAGCAAACGCAATATTTTTCGATAAGTGAGCGGATGCGCTTCGCAATTCAGTGTTAGGTAGCATCTGCTTCGATCGAACAGTTCTTGAGGAAATAACTCTCGGAGATCATTTCTTTTCTTCTTGGAGGATTTATCATAATTGGCAACAACGAACCTCACACTCTACAGAACGCACCTAACCTTCAGCAGCGAACACTCTTAAATGAAAGAAATTAATTCAGCTTATATTTTAATTTACATCAAACAATTGAATTCGTAAGATTTTCGTTTATATCCTTTTGTTCCCCCTATTTATCGCACTACGAAATCAGATTGTTTTCCCCCACTATGAGAAAAACAACACATGTGCAGGTTCAAAGAGGAATTACAGATACCATTTAGGCATATTCACTATGTTTCTAACTGTGATACATTCATTATTGCTCTTTTTTTTGTGAGCTAATCTCTTGGACGCGATATTTTCCATTCCAATTATCGTTTTGCAAAATTCCTCTTACAACTGGTAATACATCTTTTTCAAGGAAGCTTACTTTATGCAAATGTGTAGTTTGCAAGCCACGTGGCATTAGTTTGTTACAATATTTTTTCTCACCATATAGGTAGCATATTTAATCGATTAAGGTTTCCAGATCACAGCTTATTGTAAGCGCGAGAAGAGCCATTTTAAATGTGAAATACTGGTACATTAATAACCGGTGTAACCGTCAGAATGTTGAATGCAAGCACGCAAACGTTCATGCATTGTGTCGTACAGGTGCTGGATGTCAGTTTGTGGGATGGAGTTCCATGCCTGTTGCACTTGGTCGGTCAATACAGGGACGGTAATTGCTGGTTGGGGGTGACGCTGGAGTTGTCGTCCAATTATGTCCCATACATGCTCGATTGGTGAAAGATCTGGTGATCTAGCAGGCCACGGCAATATGTCGACACTCTGTAGAGCATGTTGGGTTACAACAGCGGTATGCGGGCGAGCGTTATCCTGTTGGAAAACACCCCCTGGAATGCTGTTCATGAATGGCAGCACAACAGGTTGAATCCCCAGACCGACGTACAACTGGGCCGTCAGGGTGCGTGGGATAACCACGAGAGTGCTCCTGCTGTCATAGGAAATTGCTCCACAGACCGTAACTCCAGGTGTAGGTCCAGTGTGTCTCGGCCGCAGACAAGTTAGTTGCAGGCGCTCATCTGGCCTCCTTCTAACCAACACACGGCCATTACTGGCACCCAGGTAGAACCGGCTTTCATTAGAAAACACAACAGATCTCCACTCCGTCCTCCAATGAGCTCTAGCTTGACACCACTGACGTCGCAAAGGGCAGTGGTTTGGAGTAAGTAGAATGCACGCTACAGGGCGTCTGGCTCGGAGCTGTCCTTCAAGAAACAGATTTGTAACAGTTCGTTGTGTCACTGTGGTGGCAACTGCAGCTCGAATTGCTGCCGCAGACGCGGTACGATGCGCCACAGCCATACGCCGTACACGGCGGTCTTCTCTTTCAGTAGTGCCACGTGGCCGGCCGTAACCCGATCTCTCCTTCCCTTGACAACCGCTACCAGCAATCATGCACATTGGCTACATTCCTGCAAAGTCGTTCTGCAATATTGCAGAAAGAAAATCCACCTTCTCGTAGCCCTATTACACGACCTCGTTCAAACTCCGTGAGCTGTTGATAATGGCTTCTTCGTCTTCTTAAAGGCATTCTTGACTAACATCAACACCCTACGTCGAATCTAAACGATAACTAACGCTCACGAACGTTACAGCGCGCATCTACAGCAAACGTATGCGCAGATCGCGAAATTTGCACAGACGTCATCTTACAGATGTACTCTCACCGCCTACCAACTGCCGTTTATCTAACACAACCCCTTCTTGGTGTTGGGATTTTTTTTCCGTCAGTGTATATATATATATATATATATATATATATATATTGTAGTATATACAAGTTTCCTCTCTCGACTGGGAGGCTTTTTCAAGACAGTGTTTAGTCATAAAATGCATTTTATGTGTAGCCACTGCCTTCAAAAATTTGTTCAAAGCAGTAGTAATACAACGAGCTCATTGTATGTCTAACTACTGCCTTGAAAAATCACCTAGTGCAGAGCGAAAGCTTGGCGACTTTATATACTGCATTACGACATCGAATAAAAGATTTTATACTAAATTACATTACAAGTTTTTGAACTTGTCTAGTTTGATGCACTCTTAACTGATATTATGTGCATCTACAACTCGTACCATACCAGTGTTTGCATTTGCCAGATTGGAAAACTCTTTCCATACGGTACTTGAAGTAATCACAACTATTTCCCTAGAATTTTCTAGATGTTTCTTTTCAGATTCCAACCTCTTTTTAAGGATCGAATAGGAAGCTGTAAAAGTTACCTTTCGTCTCATAGTTGCAGATGCTGTAATCTGAATTAAGAATAAAAGTGCACAGATATCTTTTGCAGAGAATTTTCTAGCCTGAAATTCCAATTACCACTGCACGTTGTCAGTAACCATTGCACACACATATCGCCACTGAATAATCGGGCTTTGTTAGAGTTTAAGCGCTTGGAACTTGCATATACACATTTAAGCTACGTAAGGTCAAGGTCGCTTTGAAAATGCGCAGATAATCTTAAATGTGGTTTCACAGCTGCTCGTTTCAAAAATATTATTACAATCCCCTGCAAAATGAAGATATGGTGCAAAATTTAAACTTCTTTAACACCATCCGACAAGAAAACTGAACTCGCAAAACGATAAAAAAAGCGAATAATCAGGAAGATATCATTGATTGTATAGCTATCCACTCATTCTTTATTTCCAGTTTCGCTTGTTCGCGAGCCGAGCAATCTTGCTTAAATGAACGATAAATACACTCTATGTAATTAAAAAATACTGGGCGTTATGTCATGTATTCGCAACAAATATAATATTTTAAACAATACCTTTTAAAACGTAAATAAAATGCCAAATAAAAATATATTATTCCCCAACTCAGGAGGAAACAATGGGCTTTCAAACCCTGAAATAATGTGGATAATTGATCAAGATTGCAGCGCCGCCCAGGTCTAAGCGATGGCCTAGGCCCATTCGTTCGGGAGGGGTTCGAATCCCGGTGAGGCATGGATGTTGTGTTTGTCTTACGGCACTGGCTCTCTCCCTTCCCTGGAACCAGTGGACCTAAACTTGGGACGGGCGACTGCTTATAGCCCATTGAGTTGCTCACGGTGGTCGTTAAAGCTTCAATTAAAAAAAAAACGGGAAAAGATTGCAGCTCCTCTTCTTAGCCTGTTGGCACCATAGGCCTCCCCAGTCCTTTCCAACTTCTTCTGTCCTTAGCATCAGTCCACCATTTACCACCTCTAAATTTTTTAAGGTCATCTCACCATCTTCTTCTCTTCGTCTCTTTCCATCTCACGGTTGCCATTCTGTTATTAATCGTGTCCATCTTTTATCTTTCAGTCTTACAACATGTCCAGCCCATCTCCACTTTAATTATTTTATTATTTTTATAATATGTATTATTCCTGTTCATTTTCTTATAAGTACATTTCTAACTCTGTCTCTTCTTGTTATTCCCAATATTTTTCTCTCTTACTTTCTTACCGATACTCTTATTTTTTCACATTATCGTTCTATAATACTTCACTGTTCCCTTTCATAAGTAAATACGGGATTAATACATGCATTGAAGATTTTTCTTTTAAACACAATGATGATGTCGATAGCTCTATTACCTTGGATTGCAGCTAGCTGAAGTTGACATATTTTCTAACCATATGTTAAACATAAAAATAGATTTAAGCCATCTACCATGCGATATGAATCAGGAAAGTCCGAATGTTTTTGACGTACGGCTACGTCTAACTCCGCGGATAGTATGGGTTAACTTACGGCCGACCGCCTGTGACAAAAATAGGTCCCAGTTGAAATAATTACAGCGTTAAAAATACGTGCCACACTAATCGTCTTAACATATTTGTAAACAGTGTGGAGTCCAATTCACGTACTGCGCAGTACATCGATCGCGCGACTCTGCCCTCGCTGCCTGTGCGTGGGTGAAATGATTCAATATTTTTGGGTGTGCCGCCGAGTTTGACTCAGTCTATCCCGGCCACCGTGAGTGCAACACGACTGTGCGTGATATCGTTTTAAAGCTGTCGACAATATCTAAGCAAATATAGGAAGAACATTTCGCGGTGGTTTGGACTGAACATTTTAAAAATTGTTTTCTTGTGAACAAGTGAACACTTTTGACAATATCGCAGTTTATCTGGACAACTGTGAGTTCAAGACGATTATGCGTAGTATCGTTTTAAAGCTGTAGACGAGATCTATTCAAATATATAAAGAACATGTCGCAGCGGTTTAAATTAAAATAAAAAAAAATGATTTCGTGTGAACTGGTAAACATTTGCAACAATGCCGCGTAATTCGCAGAATGAAAGCAAGCAAAAGAGGAGAAATTCGAAACGAGAGGCAAGAGCAAGTCATGAGGAATGTAAGAAGCTCAAGAAGACAGAGCACCACGTTGGGTAATTCGTATATCGATCTGCTTTGTGTTTACAATGTATCCAGCATTATCTGTAGAAATTATGTGAGCTACTTTTCATATCATAGATCTATGTTGGCTATAACAAACTAAATAAACGCTTTGAAACCATACTCAAGTAGTTCATTTCAACTATCCGATACTCGTATGATAAACATTTCTACGTTCCAAACAGACGGCTGAATTAGAACTGAGCCTACCTGTTTTTTTTTCTTTTCGAGCCTAAGACTCCTGCGATCAACTCCATGGGCTATATGCAGACGCCCATTCCTGATTTAGGGCCACTGGTTACAGGGAAGGGTGTCAGCCAGTGCCAAAAGACAAATGCAACATCCATGCATCACTGCGATTCGGACGCGTACACATTTCGAACGCATGCGCAGAAGCCAGCGCTTAGACCACTGTGCCACGGGGGCGGCGTCGAAAGCGTATTAATCGCAGTTCGTATAGTTAACTCCATCTTATTAAAAAAGAAAGAGAGAGCAATAAATCTTTAAATTCCACTTAGAGATGCGAGAATATGGTGTTTCAGACGGGTGAGAAAAGTAACATACTGATGTCCTTTTTTTATAATTTTCTTTAAAACGACATGCAGAAAGAAAGATCCCACACATTCTATCGAATGGCAGCAGGTAAGAAAGGAACTATTGAATAGGGTAGTCAAGTGTCATTCTGTAGTACCACGTAAGAACAGTATGCCTATGTACGAACAAGCTAGATGGTGTTTAAATTTGTTGGAAAAGTACGACCAAAGGAACTGTATCAGAACTTGTGAAAAATGCTACGGTACGTACCGTCTGGTGGTACACAACCCATCAGAGCTGAGACAGAATACCTGCTACTACATGTTGAGTAACTTGGAGATTATATCTTTCAAAAAAATATTTGTGCAACAAAGATGACACGATATTTTGTTGCGTAACATGAACGTTTCTTGAATCAAGAAAAGCCGCCACGGTGGCGCAGTGGTCTAAGGCGTTAGCCTCTGATCATTCGTCCGTAAGGGGTCCGGGTTCGAATCCCGGTCAGGCATGGATGTTGTGTTTGTCTTACGGCACTGGCTCTCTCCCTTCCCTGGAACCAGTGACCCTAAATTAGGGACGGGCGACTGCTTATAGCCCATTGAGTTGCTCACGGTGGTCGTTAAACCTCCAATCAAAAAAAAAAAAAAAAAGAATCAAGAAAACGCGTGAAAATATAAAAAGTTGTATTAATTAAAAAGTTATTTCAATATCAAATGTTATAACTAACTGCTTATGACAAATAACCATGCATTTGCCATAAAAATGCAGTGAAAGAAATCTCCATATCGGTCTTTTAGAAGCGGAAAGACGGTTGCAAGAATAGATATATATTTACACCTCACCCATAAAGTTGAATTTCAGTAGTAAAAAAATTGCGGACGTTATCCGTAAGGTCATATACCCGGAGTGAAGATCTCTTACTCGATCAAATTTTTCATAAAAGAGGATGCTGTTAGGAAACGAAATAAACTCTTCCTCCCTCAGTGAAAAATATGATCATCACCTTCATTAGAAGTAGGAAACGTATGTAACATTTTGTGATATTGAAGCTGTTCTATATGGAAGACATGTTTCCAATCGATGTTTTAGAAGAAACGTCATGACGTCAGAGGCAATCACGCATATTTGCCCATTAACGGCAAAAATGCGCATTATGGTAAAGTAAAAAGCTCACTGCTCTACAATTGAATTGCTCGACGCAGAAAGTGTAAGCCAAATGACCCCAAAACCACCAGAGCCACAGGAAACGAGATGAGTAAGACACGATTTAGTTTCCAAGATGGTAGGTACATCAGTTTGACAGGCTACAAGACTGACAATTAGTACATTTGACAGAAGTTAGTACATTCCGTGCCCACCATGTTGTGCAATGTAAATAGACACATGAAACGGCATGGAGTAATACAGTCCTCTAGTTATTGATGCTCTGGCCCATTTATGACTACGCAAAGTTTGCCTGGTTAGGCTTGCAAACGACATTCAATGACGCCCTATACAGTCTTGCTGGGTGATAGGTCCAAACATCCCTCCAGCCGTAGAAGTATATGGACCCATTGGAGGCACGTTCGGGAGAAGTTAGCTGTATAGACCATATTGACAAAAGTCACGGGACACCTAGAAGAGAAACACAACATAGCAATTATTGGCATACATTAGTATCGTGTCGGTCCACCTTTGGCCTTAATGCATTCGCTGACCCTTCGAGAAATGCTTTCGACCAGGTTTCGGAACACAATTATAGGTACGCGCTTCCATTAAGTACATAATGCTGCCGCTAACTGTTGCTTAGTAGTAGGCCTTGGTTCCAAATTTCTTATGCGGCGATCTAATTCATCCCATAGATGCTCTATGGGATTAAGATCAGTGCTCTGTGCAGGCCAGTCCACCCACGATACGGAATTATCGTCAAACCACGCCATAACAGTCCTTGCTTTATGGGACGTAAGTCGTGTCTGTTTTGAGCTCCGTGTTTCACCGTCTACTGAGTGTGTTTTGTGTGCTCTGTCGTTTAACTTTTGTCCGTGCCTTCAAGACGAAGGTTGTATCTTTCATTTAAGACATCTCCCGAGTCGGTGAGTACTATTTTCAATTAGCTATCAGCACTTTATTTTCTCGACCAGTTGGTCGTTTTTACTAAGTTAGGCCTCGCCATCGGCGATGGCGACTGCTGATAAGAGCAGAATTCCCGCTCTCGTCACAGCTTCTCCTACTACGTCGATCCTTATCTCTGACGGAGCAAACCAATCAGCGTCCGTCCTTGATGATAGGGAATATCGTCCTCCTCCTGATGCCTATTGCTCTTCTTCTTCTACGCTTCAACTCTCTGACTCCACCACCCCTCCTGGTGGTGAGGCTATGACGTTCGTTCCTGATGCTACCGATGACGTAATGGATATCTCTGAGGGCGTTGCTTCTCTGCCCTCGGTAGCCTTGCCCAGCGTTGTGTCAGCTCCTTCATCCAGCGCTGCACCTCTGCCTTCCAATGGAGGATTGCCTTCCCGCTCTTATTCTAGCGTTACCTCAGGTGCGTCCCTACCGACGCAATCGACTCGCCTTCCCCTTGCAGATGCCCATGTCCAGATACATGGTGACTCACTTCAATTGGACGTTCCGCACTTCTCACCCGCTGCGCAGGAACTTCACTCCACCCACGAGTTGGGAGTGTGCCTAGATGCTCTTCCGAATACACCGCTGAAAGTCTATTGTGATACGCTCCTTGCTTTTCTTCCAGCCAGAGCCATTACTCACCTCACCCGCCGGCCGCGGACGGTGATTGTTTATTTCACATCCAAAGAGCATGCAGACACGCTTCTAAACTTTGGTCTTGACCTGGGAGACCACCACCTGGAAGCTGAACCGATTTCCAGGCGCCCTGTTCAGGTCTCCTTGCATCCGGTGCCCCCGAAATCTCGGATGCGATGATATGTACTGCACTTAGTAAGTGTGGTAAGATTGTTGGTCCTGTTATCACACATTCAGCTGCGCCCAAGGATCCTGCAAATAAGAATGTTCGTAGTTTTCGCCGGAGTGTTCGACTCATCTTTCCATCAGAGGAGCATCTCCGTAAGTTCCCACGGATTCTAAACGTCCGATGTGGGCAGCTCTCCTACAGAATTGACATGCTAACATCAGAACACTGTGCTAATTGCAAAGAACTTGGGCATCAGCGTGCTCGATGCCCCAACAACCAGTATCCAGCTCCCACGGCTTCTACAGTGCCTACCGCCTCTAAGCAGCATCCTGCTACATCTCGCTCTCGACCTGCACCGTCTTCAAATGTGCCAACTGCCCCAGGGCCGAGTTACACAAAAAGTATATCTACAACCTCTCGTCCACGAGCGTCTTTTGATGCTGATCTCACCTCCCACCTTCAATTTCCAGTGCTCACCTCACCTATTACTCCTCATCCCGTGGCAACATCGGGAGACTTCGCCGCTGGTTTCCCACCAGTCTTCACTGTTGGTGTCTCCGAGTGTGACGGCGGTGCCGATAACTCCTCTGACTCTGCGTCAGCTTCCCGAGCATCGTCGCTCCCTGGAAAACGAATTTCTGGCACTCGTACAGGTACCCGACGTAAGAGGAAGAAGAAGAAATCTTCCTCTGCGGATGGGCAACCGTTCCGTACTACCAAATCTTCAGGAGATATCTCTCCCTCTCCTGCGCCAACAGAAATTGAAAGGGACACTGATGATGATGGGTCTCCACCTTCGTTTGAGGTCTTTTCAAGTGTTCTCTCCAAATGTGGTGCTCCTTCAGAACCTCTCAATCTTGGAGATTACTATCAGTTTTGCACCCACACCACGAACCTGGAGTCGACGTATGACTACCTCCGAGAGCGCGAAGACATTCTTCCCGCGCTGCTCCTGCAAGCCGGATGCATTGCTAAGTACCTTCGTGGGTTTGTTCATGACCCCATGCACCACTCATGGACCCTTGGCTGCGTAAACCGATTACAACAACTCCTGAAAGTTGCTCCGCGACTCCTCCAACCAACGACTGACCAGTCCATTCAAGGTCACGACCCTTAATTGCAGAGGGTTCGCTAGCCCCCTAGCGAATGCTCTTGTTATGGAAGACCTCTCGCCCCTCGGGGCCGATCTGTTACTACTACAAGAAACAAACTGCCATTCCTCCACTCTGTTTACTCGCTGGCGTGCTAGCGATTATGTGTTCCATCATGCTTTCCGCTACTCATCTCATGGTGGACTTGCTATCGGAATACATCAACATTTCCGATCCACCCTCACTGCACTCTCAGTGCAGAACTTATGCCGAGATTTACTCCAGCAAGTCTCCTTCACAGTTGGCGGAGCTCGATTTCACATCTTTAATGTGTATATTCCATGCACCTCTATTCATTTATCCATCTTGTTCACCAAACTCCGTAAAGCTCTCTCGAAAGTCTCACCTTCGGATCGTGTGCTCTTGGGTGGAGACTTCAATTGCACCCTTGACCCGGCTCTGGATCGCTCTCCTTCGTCACGAGAGCGTCGGACGGATCTCGTCGCACTACTCCATGACCTTGTTGCTGATTTCTCCTTCACCGATGCTTATAGGCGCCTTCATCCACAAGAGACCTCACACACGTGGCGCTCGTCTGGGAGTCAGCTTCCATCAACTGCACGCTTGGATCGGGTTTACGTTTCCACACCGCTTCTTGCGTCTATTACCGAGTTGCAACATCAACCTACTGCTTCCTCAGACCACTGCACGGTCACCCTCACAGTGTTTGTTGCGGCGTCACTCCCTCGGACTGTTCGTCCGTGGACATTTGACTCCAATCTCCTCACTGATCCTGAATTTTGTGCCTCTGTCCGTTCTTTTCTCGCTGCTCGTCGCGCAGGGTTGCATTCCGCACCCTGTACCTTGACGTATTGGCTTCGTGTCAAGCATCAGCTCCTCTTACATATCAAGCAACTTTCCTTCACCATGAAGACTTCTAGTCAGATGCGCCTCGATCACGCCAGGCAGATGCTCACACTGATTGGGTTATCAGATCCGCTTTTTCCAGCATATCAGGCGGAGCTCCAGGCTTTGCTGAAACCTCTTGCGCAGCAAGCACTTTTACGTCTGCGCATTAAACATCTCAATCCGGAGGAATGCACCTATGATTTTCTAACATCAATGGAATCTGCACGTAAGTCTTCTACCTCGCTTCGTCATCTTCGCCTCCCCTCTGGCGAAATCACATCCGATTCGGCAGCGATTTGCTCTCACGTTCGTCAGTTCTATACCACCAAGTTCAGTGAAACTCCTCCCCCTTCTCCCTCTGCTCTCCCCCATCTTCTCAATAACCTACCACAAGTTCCGTCTCATCTTGCTCATACCCTGTCTCTTGCACCCACATCCACGGAGGTGTCAGACACCTTCTCTTCCCTTAACCCCCATGCCGCTCCGGGTCCGGACGGCCTCTCTTTTCCTTTTTACCGTGCGTTCTTGCCTCTTTTGTTGCCTTTTCTCCTCTCCGCTTTTTCTGCTGCATTTAACTGCTCCCCCTCCCGAGGAGTTTCACGGACGCACATGTGGTCCTATTTCCCAAGAAGGGTGACCCTCTTGACTTGGGAAATTGGCGCCCCATTTCTCTTCTCAATCAAGATTATAAACTCTATACTAAGCTTCTTTCCCGTCGACTAAACTCTATCCTCCCTCACATCCTTGCTGACTCTCAAACCTATACTGTTCCTGGCCGTTCTCTTTCCTCCAATGTTCAACTTCTTCGCGATCTCATTCATCTTGCCAAGACTCATTCTGAACCTCTTGCTCTCCTTTCCTTAGACCTCCGTTCCGCTTTCGATAATATCTCACACGCCTATTTAACACAAACCCTGCTACACTTTGGCTTTCCTCCACAATTTGTCTCCGTTCTTCTCTCCCTCTACCGGGACGCCGTTTTCCATGTCAAGACGGCATCTTTTCTCACAGCACATGTTCCCTTCAAGCGGGGAGTTCGTCAGGGCTGCCCGCTTTCTGGTCAACTGTTTGCGATTGCCGTCGAGCCTTTTCTACGCTCTCTGCAAACATCTCTTCTAGCACAACTTCCACCATCAGTTGCCAGCTCACGGCATCACTCAGTCATTTACTCTGCTTATGCAGATGACATCACCGTCTGCATTCGTAGCGACTCACAGTTCCAACTGCTTCGTCGTTTGTTCTCCGCATATGCTTCATGTTCTGCAGCTGAACTGAATACTTCTAAGAGCACTGGATTGTGGTGCGGGTCGTGGTCCAATCGCTTGGATGCTCCATGGGGGGCCACATGGTCATCCACTACCCAACGCTTCCTGGGTGTGCACTTAGGCGCACCACAAGCTACATCCAGTGCAACTCGCTCGGAACTCCATCCTCGCCTCCTCCGCACAGCTGCATTCTGGTGTCGTGCGCAGTTCTGTACGTCCTACTACCAGCGTGCAAATCTCACCAGGACATACCTTCTGTCCATCTGCAAGCATTCTTGGATTGCATCTACGACCCCGCTTTTCTGTCTCCAGGAGGTTACACGCTGCCTTACTCGAGTAATGTGGGCTGGTCATCACTGGATTAACGTCCACAAGCTCTGTGCTCCTCCCTCCTATGGTGGTGCTGGCCTACCTGATGTCCCGCTGTGCTACAAAGCAAGCCGAGTGATCAACTTCATTCACCTTTTCACGGCTCCAGTGGCTTCCGCAGTTCAGGTACGTGACGTTCTTGCCTCCTTGCGTAACCCACATTTTTCTTTTCTTTCTTTAGTTCTCATGGATTGCTGTCCTTTCCCCCCTCCAAACTCCCACCTGCATATTCTGAAGCCCTCACTCACCTTCGCTCTCTCCCCCTCATTCGCTCCCCTCCCTCTTCAACTCTAGAGCTTCTTTCTGAACCCCTCTTCTTCAACTCCCTTGTTCATCCCCCCCATCTCCCCTGTTTTTCATTCCCCTCTTGGCTCCGAGCAGGTGTAGTAACTGTACAAGACCTCACTAACTCGGATCTATCCTGGCGCCCTCTCTCTGGCCTCCCCCCTGCTATTCTCTCGTCCCCATCCGCCCATTTGGTCTATTACTCTCTGCTAACTGCACTTCTTTCGCTTTTCCCTGATCTTGTCTCCCCCACCGGTCTCGTCTCTGTCTTTTCTGCCCCTCTTCCGCTGCCGTTTTTCCTCCGACTCACAAACTCGGTTCTTCCTCTCTCCTCTCTCTCCTCTAAATCTCTTTATCGTTTTCTAGTGCACCTTGCCACCCCTTCACCGCTTTCTATTCTGGAGGTTCCCCCTGCTTCTCTTCCTCTTGTCTGGGCCGCTGCCCGCTCACCCTTATCTGCCCCTCTTGAAATTAATACCCACTGGCTCTTTTTGCATAATCGCCTCCCTGTTCCGTATTTTCTCTTTCGCATGTCTCTTCTCTCTTCCCCTCTCTGCTCCTTCTGCGCACAGGAGGCAGACGTTTCTCACGTCTACCTTTACTGTCCCATCCTGATGCCTCTCCTCCACCAGGCTTTCCGGATTGCCAGTCGCTCTTGTTCTCAAGATCTTCCGTTCACTGCCTACAGACATCTTCTTCTGCGGGCTCATCCACCTACAACTCTTCCTTCAGTATGTGCCTATCTTTTCGTGCTGGTTAAACACGTTATTTACGTATACCTTCAACAACTCCGCAGCATTTCCTCGCCGGTCTCTTTACACCAGGCCAGCGCAGCACTTTTGTGCCATTTTCAAGATCGATTGCTTTCTCGACTCCGCCTGGAGTACCAGTCGGCTTCTTCCAGTCGTCGAGAAGCCACCTTCTATGCTACCTGGGCGCCGGCCGCTCCATGGTTTGCGATTGATTCTGGACTGCTACACCTATCAGAACCCTAGGACATTCTACACCTCCTTTGCTGAGTTCCGTGGCACCCTGGTGGCCCTCCTCCACTCTACGACTCGTGCAATCCACACTACCGTTGAATTGTGAATGCTAATGCCATCTCAGTGTATTTTCATGCTTTCTCGTGTACATTACTTACTTTCACCCCGCCTGTATTATGTTGCTTTGGTGCCCTCGTTAAATAACTTGCACAATTGTGCACGCTGTGTTTTTATCTCATGTATGTAATGTTTTACCTTCACGGCGGTGTTTGTGCTGTTCTTTTTCTAATTGTGTACTATTGTTTCGCCTGTGTTATCCTGTAAATCATGCCCAGCCAATGTCATGTGACACGATGTGTTTCTCTTTGTCACTTCTGCAATTTTTTTATTCAATAAGCTTTGCTTGCAGCATTTTGTTATTCATCCCCATTGTCATTGCAATGTATATACCATCATGTTTTTAACAGTTTTGTATTATTTCCCAGTGAGATGCCCAATACTGTACGTCTCCCTCTTATGTTTTCTTATGATAAATTAGAATAAAGCGATTTTGAAACCTTGCTTAATGGCTCGGTGCATTATTCTGTTGATACCAACAAGGCTCGGTTCTATAGTATTGCCACAGAGTTGGTAGGGCATAATTGTTCAGAATATCGAGGTAGACTTGCTGGTTAACAAGTTTGCCCACGATAACCAATGGGCCTACACGAGTACACTGCCAGCCTCAAACAAAGGAACAGTACACTGTGGTAAATAGCGTTCTCCGTGCTGCCGTCGTACACACACACACGGCCATCAGACTGATGGATCGGGTATCTGGATTCATCAGTCCATAGGACCCGTTTCCATTGACCTACGGTCCACGAAAAATGTTCTTTACACCATGCTAAACGACAATGAGCATTCCGAATGGAGATGAAAGGATTATGAGCCGTTGCACGACCGCGGTAACCCATGGAACGAAGTTTTCTGCGAATGGTACGTGTACATACCAAGATTCCAGCATTTTACTCACCTGTACACTGAGGTCTTGTGCAGTACTCCGTCGATTATATGTAACGACTGTCGTGAAGCTTCAACATTCTCTATAACTGATTTTCTTCGGTCTGACGGTACGCTTTGTTGCTTCAGGCACTTCATGTGTCTTCCACTTATTCAGTACATCCAAAACAGTTGACTTGGGTATGTTTAAACGCCTCTCCGTTTCTCTTATGGACAAGCCACCAATATAACACCCAACAATCTTTTCTTTCTCAAAGTCAGTTCTCTCCCGCCGCGACATTTTCACTCAACCTCAGAGTGCGATATGATCGTGATCAGCTGCAGGCTTTCAGTTCTCTCCCGCCGCGACATTTTCACTCAACCTCACAGTGCGATATGATCGCGATCAGCTGCAGGCTTGTTTTTATACTGTTTACGGCTGTATCGCGTATCTTAAAAACGCAGCGTATCCGTTCATTTGCTTTTGAAGGGGTGTCATGTGACGTTTTCCAATATAAAGTATGGCCAAGCCTTATCTTTATGGGAAACAGCCTTCGCGACATCACTCATACCTGTCAACAATACGGACTATAAAACTTCATCCACTTATCGCTGAGCTGTCACTGTGCCCGTTATGGGTATCACAGGTGACTTGCTATGGTAATTAATGGCACCACACGTGAGGGAGCTCAGTTGCTAAGCAGTGTACTGCTCTCTGACAACAGCTGAGTCTTCCTTGTTGCCACATCGTCACCACACGTAGATTTGGCGATTATCAGATCAAGACAGAACCGGGACTCGTCACTAAACACGACGTGGTGCCACTCCTGTCACAACGCAGCTCTACTGCGACACCACTCCAGCAGAGGGATTAATAGCACTTAAGGCAATAGCAAACGGGAGAGCAGACCTGTCTCCGCCTAACTTTGGTGCACCGTCAGAATCGTGACAGGATGTTCATAGTCGTAGCACAGCCGGCCAAAAACAATCTGCGGTGGCGTGTTGATCCTCAATTACCTTACGACGAAACCTCTGATCAGTTCTTGATGATTATTGCTACTGTGATGGGGTTTATCTTTCTGTTACAGTTGCCAACAACGCGCAACAATTCTAACATCCAGCTGCTAATGGGCGGTGATTTGGTGAATCAACCAACCAGCTTCACGGAGGCCGACGTTAGCGTCCCCCTCAAACGCGTCTAGCTGGAGATGGGTTTGGCGACGAGGTATGCTGGGCATTTTTTGGTCATTGGATATGCAGCTTTCTAACACTCCGTTGCTTTTTTCTGTAAGACCCGGTGACGTGGACACGACATGGTTTTTGGTGGCCGGTGTCTACCCTATTATCTCTCGCACATCTCACACGATTGGCTGCATATTTGAATAATTGGTCTATCCCACCTGCTGCACACACCTTCCACTTTGCCTGCCGATATGCAAGACTCCTTCTGAGGTGGGCAATTTTAATATGGAGTCCTTACCGGGCCTTTCCCATCATAGAGACCTCACTAAACAAAAATATTTTTTGAAATTAGATAAAAGATTATTTCCATAACTAAAAAGTTTATCTCCTTACTGGATGTCATTGCTATATAAAACACTGCCCACAGAAGAACTAATCAGAAAAAAAGGATGCTACTGCGCACTCTACCTGGAAAACTACGCATTATTTAAAATTGGCATTGTGGGCAGTGTTTTATGTAGCAAATGAAATCCAGTAAAAAGAGAAACATTTTAGTCAATTTTTTAGAAGACCAAATGTATTTGCAGGTACGAATATGCCCTTATGATTACTTGAGGTTGATTTCTACGTTATGAATATTAGAAAATGCATGACAAACATTCCTAATAGCACAAAACACGAGATGCTGAAAGACTGTTTGGAACAGATGTGTTGAGGAAAACATAATATAAATATATAACTTCACGTTCGCGAAATATTTGAAAAATATATACCTAAAAATGATAATCAAGCTCATCTTTCAGAAGAATCTCCAGTCCCGTTAAAATTCTACAGAAAATTACCTCCGTCACTAATATAATCATTAGTGTCGGTGGTATAGTTGCAATTTGAAGTATTCACGTGCGCCCTAGTGACAGAAAACACGCATTATGAAAGAGAAGTCAATATACGCAAAATGATCCGCTGGATAGAAGTGACAAATTGAATATGAAGTTCGAAAATGCGACTTTTGCACTAAATGGACAAATTATTATATACACCTGCCTAATAACGTATTGCTCCACCTTTTGACCTTACAACAGCAGCCAGACGTCTTGGTAAGGACTCAATGAGGTGCTGACAAAAACTGTGTATTACCGCCCTTGAAATGAAGATTGCCGGAGTACAGCATCCACAGTTGTCGATGGCGTTTGGAGGGAGAAAACAGATCTTTCCACTTCGTTCCACAAATTCTCAATCGGGTTGAGGTCCGGCGATCAAGTGGTACACTTGAGTGTAGTCAACGTACTTGAATGCTTCTGGAGCCAGTTTGTCGCAAATCTAGAAGTATGAGGTGTGGAGTTTTGCTGCTTAAAGAGGGCTTCATTTTGCTGAAAGAGAATTATTATTATTTAACTATTATTATTAGAATTATTAGGGAATTATTAGGAACAGATGAAGATGGTCGGTTAGGATGTTCACATAGCTTGTGCCGGTGACTGAGGTTTCGATAAGTAGTACGAGCCCAAAAGAGAAGCCCATTTAAACGCAAAACAAACAGCATCCAACTGCATCTGTGACGCCAAATTGGAAACCTGTGTCTACTTCTTCGTGTGGTTTGCACTACACATTCACCCTCTCATAGTTACATAGGTTCACATAGCTTGTGCCGGTGACTGAGGTTTCGATGAGTAGTACGGACCCCGAAGAGAAGCCCATGTAAACGCGTCACATAGAGTTACATAGCCATATGATAGAGGGGTTTGATGAGTGGTATAACGAGGGTGAATGAGTTACATAGCTAGATGATAAAGTGGTTTGATATTATGGATTGATCAGGGTGAATGAGCTACATTTAGTTACATAGCTAGATGATAAAGTGATTTGATAGAGTTGTTTGATGAGGGTGAACGGTTTGATAGAGTAGTATGATAGAGTGGTTTGATGAGTTGTTTGATGAGTGATGATAGTGTGCTTTGTGCTAGAGTTTCATCCTCTCATAGGCATGATACATTTACATAGCTAGATCTCCGCATGGCTTGTGCCGGTGACTGAAGTTTCGATCAGTAGTATGATCCCCGAAGTAAAACCCATGCAGAAGCACCACAAACGGCTTCCACCTGTTTCTGTGACCCCAACTTGGAAACCTGTGTCCACTTCTTCCTCTGAATTGCGCTACACATTCCCCCTCCCATAGGCGTGACAGACTATGTAAGGGTCGGACCAGATGACGAGTTTCCAGCCCTCCACACTCCAGCTGCGAAAGGTCTATCGAAAGTGCAAACTTCGGAACCTTGCAATCAACAAGAGTACATGATGTGCTCGCTGATTCTCATAGTTTCTTTCCCGTGGTACGACGGAGAGTGTTCGTGCATTAGCTTGTGGACGCTCTAACATTAACTTCCGAAGTTATCTGCTGCAAGACAGCCATGTGATTCCTTGCATCGTCGCGGGACAGTGTGCGCTCACTTCCACAGTAAATCGTACATTCAGGGACACATTTATTTTGTTGGTTGGAGGTATTACCGTATTTCAGGTAGTCTTGGTATACACGTGCGACCGTTTGACGAGGACATTCCTAAATTTCAACAGCTCAGCAGTTGCGATAATTGAATAACCGGCCTTTCTCTGCGCTATTACGTCGCTCGCTTTACCAATTATTATTTTTTTGCAACTGGTTTCCAATGCCTTGATGCATGCTTTATTTATAGGTATTGCCGGTTTTAGCCTCCCAAGCATTTAGCCTCAATAGACGCGGTACTTCTGCTATGCATATTGTTATCATGATGTACAACCTACATCCAATAAGTTCCAGGACTGACAGCATATCTGACGTAACTGTAGAAGGATAAAACTATCACGTGTATGCTAGAAGAGAGCAGTCCTTGGCCAATCAATGAGCAGCTGGAAACCTGTTTGTACCGATACCGACAGACGGCAGACCGTAATTAAGGTAGTCATAGCAAGTGTTCTGGTCATATTTCATTTTAGCCATGAAAGAACATAGAGTAAAAATCCGTTTTGGTTGGACACTTGGTAAGTAATCTACTGAAACTTAAAGGTGAAAAGAAGCGCATGGAGGCACAGCATAATTATGCAGCAGAGTTTTTGTATGGTATGCACGGATTCGTGACGGGTGGGAATCCATTGATGATGATACGAGATCTCAGCGGCGCTCCAGTGTGCGGTCATCGAAAAAACCTGAAGAGCTGTGGAATCAGTTAAAAAACGATAGCCAAATTACAGTGATACTTTTGGCTGAATTAGTGGGCATCAGTAAGTCTATCTGTCATTAGAATATATGCGAAAATCCGGTAAAACAAAAACTTAATGCCAGATTGGTACCCCGCATTCTAAATGATGACAAAAAGGAGGTTCGTTCATCGATCTGTGGCGATCTGTTGAGCAATGCAGCTGAGGGTGCTAGTTTTTTTACCAGAATTATTGCAGGAGATGAAACATGGATCTGCACTTATGATCGATGAAACAAGCGACAATGCGCTGAATAGAGAGGAACCAGCTCACATTTTCATGCAGACATTACATCTATTCAGGTAGCCGTGACAAAACAACTTGCAAGCATACTGATAAGTGCTTTCAAGAACTGTTTTCAGGATGTTCAGAAACGCTGGAAAGTGTGTGTTGATTCAGAAGGGTGGTATTTTGAATGTAACCAGCATTAATTGTGAGTATGGTACTTTTTCTGTTCTTTACTTCAGTCCTGGGAGTTTCTTTTGGACGTAAGCTCTGTATAATATATTGTATATTCAGTGTAAATCATACCAAAATAGGAAATATCTCCTATTTCTCTCAAAGTGATAGCTCTTGGATCAAGAAAAAATATTCTTGTTTTTATAAAAATCCATTTCCTGATGCTAATCACTGTAGGGATTACCAAGTAAGTGTAGAAATTGTCCCAAAGACTCTTAAAAAGTTCTACTTAAAGTTGACATTTGCTTACGAATAGCACTTAGCTATAATTTTCTAGGAAAGAGAATTTCAGAAGATCAATAGCACGTGATTTCTCAAATGCAAGAATAATTTGTGAGTTTCGAATATTTTACTATTAAAACTTAATAGACATTCCGAAACATTATGAAGTGGTATTCTTCTCGCAGAAACAAAGCTTTACGCAGAAAAATCAATAAATGTATTTGTAGGGGCGAGAAATTACGACCCTATGAAAATTTAGTGATGGACATTAAATCCCATCAATCTTGCAAGATATGAACATTTCAGAACAACTATTTCAATGTGCATATTTAGAAACGGATGTAAAACGGGGAAATGTACCAGACTAGGCGGCATTCCTAAGTGCCTATTTGTCATGATGATGGTATTCACGGAAGCACCGCTATTGTTCCCGGCCGGGGAGAAATGCAAGCTGCAGGGCACACGGGAGCTAGAGGTCAACGAATGAGATAGAGGTCAACGGGAGAATAGCCCAGGGTCAGTGGCCAAAGGCACAAGTCAGGGATAAAAAGAGGGGGGCACGGAGAAGCGGGGGGGGGTCGCCTGCTCTTCGCGTGCTCCGATTAGGAAGAAGAGAAGCGCCTCAGGCAAAGGAGGCAGGAGCCAATCAGAGGCGAGCAGAAGTATCGGGGAAAAACTTCAGGATAGGAGTCGAGGAGCGCGGCAGTTGACGGGGAGCAAGAGTGGAGAACGGTCGACGGACAGCGTAGGCTGTGAAACGGTTGAGAAGTGCTGGAGGACAGCACGGACAGCGAAACCGGGGAACGGTTGAACAGCGCTGGGAAAAAGAAAGTTGGTGATAGAACGTGCCAGCTAGAGCACGGGGAAAACGGTCGTAGTTAGAAGCAGACACGTGGGTCTGGAACAACGTACGGAGAAAGCGATTTGAGAGGACACGTGTTCGGGACAGAACACGAGGCATAGCTACCGGAACAAAGGAAGGGAGGCGAACGGAAGGTTACGACGATTAAAACCTTTCACGTCTGTGATAGAAAAAGAACGGGCAAAGAGTATTCTTTAATGAAACTGTGATAATGTTTTCGTGGAACTGCAGTTGCAGGAACTCAGGTCAAGGAACAATAGCTGCCGGAGCGATTACTTTTGATTAAATGTCTTTGTTAAGTTTTCAACAAGCCTGAGAGTGAATTCATGCTTGGAATTGTCTTGCTAATATTTTTACTTCCCCTTTCCTGAAAAGCAAATTTATAGTAAAGCTGGGAGAGAAAGAACGCCGGGCTGTCTTCAACTTTTCGTTGATAGACAGTCTCCAGACAAAAAGAACCTTATAAATAGTTTTCCTTCCTGCTGTGAGAAATTTTTTTCAGCGAAGGGAAGCCGGTGTTGTTGGGGCGATGAGCCATTAATTAACATAATGAGCTTCCACCCCTACAGCAGAGATTAGAGTATGCACATAACATCTTGATTATTATTAAAGAGCGAATAACAGATTCTCATCATTGAAGTGAAAAAACAAGATAATCACAAAGCATGACACTAGATACTTAGTTTTTAATATGGAGTGATTTCGTATGGTAATTTCGTTCGTGTACTCGATCTGCAACTCTCCCCTTCCAGAGATTTTGCTAACATTTTTAAGCACATTTATAGACTTCAAAAAGGGGGAAACATACTCTCGTAAAGATAACCAAACAACATTTAACTAAGTTTAAAATTCAGTCTTTTTAATAAAGCATCCAGTTAAGAGATAATTGTGTCTCTCTTTGAAAGATTGCTCTCTTTTCAATTAAACCTAAAATCCAGCATCATTTTGTCTGAAAAATGAACATCATTAGTTAAGAAAGAATTTTCGTCTTACGTCTTGGACGTTAATGCAAAAATTCATTAGTTGGTATTATATGAGTTAAGACGCAAATTGGTGCACAACGATTAAGCATATGTGTATTTAGACATCAAGGCAAGTTAAGAACATTAGAGAAATTAATTTCCTGAATACTTGTTCTGAACGTTTGCAAGGAAACGGAACCGTAACGATGCGTAGAGATCTGTACTTTTGTCTACAATATTACTTCTCCAGCATAGTTCTAACCCCACGGGGAAAACCGTTTGTATGAAACAAAGTGAATACGTTATGTTAACCGTATTTAAGTCAGAATATAAAGAGCTTAACATATTTAGGACTCTCATTTGCAGCTTATTACTGTCGTTTGAGATATTCGAAGCGTGGACTTGATACTCAAACACGGAACTATTCATTAATGCACAACAAATATTTTTTTCACTGATGGAATATCTTCACAAGGTAAGTTTTCATACACTTATTAGAGATGCTAAATGAGTTTTAAGCTTCCAGCTCAGCCTTATATTCTCTGCAGACCTATTGCTTCTCGAGGAATTTAGCGATAACTTCAATCCACACGGCAATGATTCTTCCAGCTTTGTCAATTCTTGAAAATTAAAGAAAACATATTTGTTCCAGTTAATCCTTGGAAATAAAAGTAATAGAAGGTGGGTCAATCCTCTGAAATCAGACATCTGTAACTCTCTTGAGATGTTTATTATCTTTAAAACGTGAGCTACCAAAGTTCATCTTAAATTTTCGATAGAGCGAAGATTCTTTAGGGGTAAATCGAGACTGCTCATTTAACACGAGAAGAACTGGTTACTGTAACTTAATCGATTTTCATTCACTTTTCATATCAATATCTTCGAGATCGAGATCTGCCTTTCAGACACTTTAAAAAAGCTAGGCAGTTTTTGTAAGCAATTTCTAGGATTTCAATACTCAACGTCATCTCTTTAGGAATCTGTACAACGGCAAGACACCGATTTTCTACCGATCTAACTGCACATTTATTCGGCATTACGTGAACTGGCTGACCAGGACGAGGGTCATATTACTGTGAAAATTTACCTTATTTAAGTAGTGCTGACCATCTCTTAACCGAATTCCATGGACAGAGTCTTCATGCGCACATGCCGTGCTATCACGAAAACTAGCCAGTTGAATTCCTTCTCTACTACAGCTGCACTTATTCCTGTCATTTCTGACTGACGAAAAAAACCCAATTGATTTCCAGTGGAATTTTATACCGAGAAAGATGCAGCGACACTGGAAAACAGCATCAAAATTTTGAATCATTGCGTCACACCACGATTTATAAGTTATTAAAAATTCTACGTAAACACCATAACATAATGCAATCTGTTTAACTTGTGATTAATTCTATGAACGTTTCCTCCTATCGCTAGTTTCAATCTTTTGAACTGTACAAAACTTTTCATGACAAATATGAAGCATATTCTCGCTGAGCTCTTGTACTCTATGTACGTGTGAGGAATGGGATTCCTTCAGTTCTGTTTCTTTCTATTTCAATCTACTGCTATAAATTGGAATAAAATTCTTGTTGGATGTGAGTTGAGCACTAGATTTCTTAAAACCACGCAAACAAATCATCGCAAAAATAAAAAAAAAAACAAAAAACAAACAAACAAGAAAGATGCCACCGAGTTTTCAGGTGTAATAAGCACGTCTTTTGAATCCGTTCTGACGCAAATTAAATTTATCAAAGCTATTCAAAGTCAATGGAGCCGGTATGGAAAACAATAGTATCTGACGTAATAAAGAAGTTTTTCAATCGGGTTTTTAATTCCTCAGATATTGCTGTAAACGGAATCGTTAGCTTACGCCCCCTGGTGTGTTAAGAAAAACATGAATTTATATGAGAAACATTTCGCACCGGAAACGCTCTCCAACATAGAAATAATTTTTCAAATCGGACTATTAAAAAAAGAGATATCGACAAAAATAAGATGTGACTTTACGTCCCCTGGTGGGAAACCCATGCATTATTTTAGGAAGATAGTATTATCAAAAGGATTTTCCATATGAGCCGTATCGGTCCAAGAAAAAAAAACTTAGTCCAGTTTTCAGGAGCTCAGATTTTGCTACAAATACATCAGAAGCAGAAATTAACACTTATGCCCCCTGGTGGCCGAACCATTCTTTACCAAACATTAGACATTATGTGAAAAATATTTCCCGCAGGTCTTGTATGCGCTACAAGAAGAATTTTTCAAATCGGAGTTTTAGAAACAGAAATAACGCAGAAACCTCAATTTGCCTTTATACCCTCTAGCTGAAACTCTATGATTTACTTGAAAATTTTGAATTTTTAGGAAACACATTTCGTATCGGAAACACTATCCAACAAAGAAGGAATTTTCTAAATCGGACTCCTAGAAGTACAGATATTGACAAAAATAAGATTTACATCTACGCCCCTGGCGTAGAAACCATGCGTTATTTAAAGAAGAAAATGTTACTGAAAGGTTTGTCGACATGAGTAGTATCGGTCAATAAATGATTTTTTTTCAATGGAGATTTTAGAAGCTCATATTTTGCTGCAAATACATCAGAAGCGGAATATAGGACTTACGCCACATGGTGGCCAAACCATTTTTTACAGAAACTTGAAATTATGTGCAAAGAATTTCCCATCAGGACCCGTATCTGGTGCAGAAGAAATTTTTTAAATCACAGGTTTAGAAGCAGGAATATAGAGGGGAAATCAATTTACCTTTACGCTTCCTAGCGGAAAGTCTATGAATTAATTGAAAACTTTCAAATTATATGAAAAAGATGTCACACTAGAAACAGTATCCAACAAAGAAGAAATTTTTCAAATCGAACTCCTAGAAGTAGAGATATTGACAAAAAATAAGATTTACATCTACGCCCCCTGGCGTAGAAACAATGCATTATTTTATGAAGAAAATGTTTCTAAAAAGTTTGTCGACATGAGCACTATCGGTCTGAAAGCGGCGTTTTTTTTCAATCGAGAATTTAGAAGCTCATATTTTGCTACAAATACATATGAAGCGGAAACTAAGATTTACGCCCCCTGTTGGCCAAACCATTTTCTTTACAAAAATTAGAAATTATGGGCAAACAATTTCCCATCAGGAGCTGTATCCGGTGCTGAAAGAATTTTTCAAATCGGAGATTTATCAGCAGAGATATAAGGGGAAACGCAATTTACCTCTACGCCCCCTAGCGGAAAGTCTATGAATTACTTAAATATTTTGAAATTATGTGAAAAACATTTCACACTGAAAACACTATCCAACAAAACAGAAGTTTTGGAAATCGGACTTCTAGAAGTAGAGATATTGACAAAAATAAGATATACATCTACGCCCCTGTCGGAGAAACTGTGGAATATTTTAAGAAGAAAATATTCCGAAAAGGTTTATTGATGTAAGTGGCATCAGTCCGCGAAAGACTTTTTCAATCGATGTTTCTGAAGCTCAGATTTTATGGTAAATATATCTGAAGCAAAAATTCATACTTACGCCCCCTGGTGGCCAATATATTCTTTACCAAAAATTTGAAATTTTATGCAAAAGATTTTCCACGAGGAGGTGTATCCGCTGAAGAAAAAGTTTTTCAAATCGGAGTTTTAGAAAAAGAGTTATCGGGAAAAATGTAATTTACTTTTACGCGCCCTAGCGGAAAATCTATGCGTAATTTCAAAAAGTAACTATATCTAAAATACTCTTCGACATAAATGGAATCGAAAGGTAAAAGATCTTTTTCAATCGGATGTTTAGAAGGAAATATGTGGAATAAAACGCATTTTTGAATTCGACATCATCTGCATTAACGCCCTCTAGCGGCGAAATCGTCATCGTAAAAAAAAGAAAGAAATAAAGAATCATCGTTCGTATATTTCAAGCTTCCCAACGCAAAAAGAAGTTTTCAAATCGGACTAATAGTTCCAGAGATATCGTGGGTACGGACGGACGGACAAACCGATAACATAAGGACGGACTTTTTACCAAAGACGTGCTGAAAAGAAGGAACAAAAATGGCACCGTATTTTCTGTTATAATGGGTAATCGTTTTCGACACGAAAACATATATTTCAAACAACAGGTTTAGAGAATCCAAAAATTCAGCTAAAAGAGAATGAATGCACTTGCACTACCTAAGAAAACCTGTGCCTAATTTAATATGCACAATGTCAGCGGAATTATTCATAGTGAATGGACCAGGTTACAAAAACCAAAATCAACACGACTTCTGGCATTGATAAAATATCCACAAATAGAAATAGCTTCTTACTCCCACGAGAGGCTGAAATATGGGTTACGAAAATTAACAAAATTGTGCACAAAACCTTTCTCATATTGGAATATATCAGAAGCAAAAAAAGATTATCAAATCAAGCAACTAGAAGAAGAGATATACAGCGATGAGCCATTACATTATGACCACCTACCTAATAAGCTGTAGGATCCTCTTTAGCCGGCAAAACAGCGGTCAATCTGCGAGGCATCGATTCGATGAGGTGGTGATACTATAATGACAACAGCAGATCCTCCAGTTCCCGTATATTTCGGGGTGGTGGTGATTTAGCGCGATCCGCTTTTCCAATTCGAACCACAAATGTTCAATCGGGTTCATGCCAGGTGAATTCGAAGGCCAGGGCTTTAACAGTAAGTCACCAGCACGTTCCTCGAATCATTCCTTGACGATTCTAGCAGTGTGGCATAGCACATTATTCTGTTCTGATGGTAATGGCCATCACCAGCAGGGAACACAGTTGCCATGAATGAGTGAACTTGGTACTCAACGATGTTCAGATAACTGACAACTGTCAGGGACTGTACTATTGGGATAATGGGGCCTAAAGTGTCCGAAGAAAACATCGCCCACACAATAACAATGTCGCCGCCGGCTTGTTCCCGCCCAACGGTGCATCCAAGTGCCATGACCTCCGTTGGTAATCTGCGTATCCGCGCTCGACCATCTACGTGATGAACCAGGAACCTTGATTCGTCAGACCAGGACATTTTTTTCTATTCTTCCACGGTCGAATCTCGATGATCTAGGGGACATTTCATGCGTTGTTGGTGATGACGTGCAGTGAGCATGGGGACCCGGATGGGTCTTCGGCTACGCAGACCCGTGCGCAGAAAGCTGCGATGAACCGTGTACTGCGACACATTGCCCTGATCACCAGTTTTCAAGCAGCGGGTGATTTGTCGCACTGTGGCCCTGCGGTCGCTGTGAACAATGCTCGGCAGTCTCCACTCCCTTCTGACATACGTTTCACGTTTCATCCTTTGGCCACCTGTGCACCACGTTTGATACGTACTCACTACAACGGCACGTGAACAATGCCCAAGCCGCGCCGTTTCTTAGATCGTAGTTCCGAGTCGCCGTGCCATCACAATTTGTCCTTTACCAAACTCCGATAAATTGGTAGCTTTGCCCATTCTGATTCCGAACACTCTAGTAAGCGAAAGACGGTTCCCGGGCTGTATATATATACTGCTCTGTGAACTTTACCTGCGCCACTGCTCGGTTTCCAGGCGCGCTCATTTCTCTAGGCTGGGGGTTGGTCATAATGAATGGCTCATTGATGTAGAGGAAAACGTGTTATACCTTTACAACCCCTAGCGAAAAACTAGGCGTTACCTAAAGAAGCAAATGGATGCAAAAAATCTTCATACCAAACAGTATCATACCATAAAAGGGTTTTTCTAGGTATATTTAGAATCGAACGAAGTATTTCGTTTAAAATTATATGCTGACACCCCTGTTCAAAGAATTTTGATAATGGAAAGGTAGAAAATATACGAAAAATATTCTCCATAACAAAAGCTATTCTAAGGAAAAATAATTTCTGAAAGAAGAAACAAAGCAAAATTATTTTTACGTTTAGCTGAGAAACGGGAAAATGTGCATTATTTAGGGAGGACAAGGTTGCCAATCTGTACTGTGACGAATGGCACACACTAAAAAGGCAATCTTTTCAATAAGATGTTTGGAGTGGAGGCATCTTTATACGGAAACGCACGCTAACACAATCTAGCCCCGGAACTGTGAACTACGATGAGCTCTCAGGTCCATGCAAATTTTTCCGCAAGGTGAATGGTATACACTGACAAAAGAAGTTTGTAAAACCCGACTTTTTGAAGCTTAGACATCGATCGATAAGTCAGGTTTAACATTTGCGACACCTGGTGGAAAAGTTCTATATCATTTCGTGCAGGGAATACACATTAACTGTTTTCGTAATTAGTAGTATTTGACTAAAAACGAATTTTTCAATCGGGTATATAGAAGCGCAGATATTGCTACAAACATGCTGTGAACGTGAACTTAGGCTCTTGAATGGCAAACTTTTTCTTTTAATAAATTTGAAATTATATGCAGAACAATCGTTGTTGGATGTAGGTCTTCCCAAGATTTTTCCACACATTTCTGTCTTATCCTAGTCATCTGCACGCTTTCGAATTTATTTTTTTTGTTCTTCTTTTTTTTTGTGTGCTTTAGAATTTTGTCTTTCACATCCTTCTGTTCTGTCCCAGTTCATAGCATGTTTTCAAATTTCGTCTTTTTTTCTTTTTCTTTTTGCGTGCTTTCGAATTTTGTCTTTCACATCCTTCTGTCTTGTCCCAGTTCTCAGCATACTTTCAAATTTCGGCTTTCTTTTTTTTTTTTTTTTGCGTGCTTTCGAATTTTGTCTTTTACATCCTTCTGTCTTGTCCCAGCTCACAGCATGCTTTCGAATTTCGTCTTCTTTTTTTTTGCGTGCTTTCGAATTTTGTCTTTTACATCCTTCTGTCTTGTCCCAGCTCACAGCATGCTTTCGAATTTCGTCTTCTTTTTTTTGCGTGCTTTCGAATTTTGTCTTTTACATCCTTCTGTCTTGTCCCAGTTCACAGCATGCTTTCGAATATCGTCCAGACATCTACCATATGATCTTCTTCGTTTTTTTTGTGTGTCTTGGTATCTAGTTAAATATTCCTGTTGTCCAACGGTATTCAATTATTCTAGCAAAATGAACAGCCCATTGTCATTTCAAGGATTTCACTTACTCTGTCCACAGTGTCTTCTACTCGTTTGATTTTCTTGACCCACGAATGCCTCTTCCTACTTTTTCTCGTTACAGAAAGTATGCATCTCTGCATGCTTCTTTGAGTTGTTCTGCATGACATATCCATAATTAAGCACTGTAAGAATGCAGCGATTAAGCATTTTTATTGAAAGACATGACAAATTACTTTGTTTCTTCCATTTGAAGTTCAGCCGCAGTTGCCAGTTCAAAGAATCAAAGATGTGCGAATTACTATCAAATGTACAGTTAAACTTGTTTTTCATAGCCTCTTATCTCAAGAATATCATCTCCTCTAAGACTAACTTCTGTAAAATATATTGAAAGGAAATTTTTAAATACGAAATTTTCTTTAGTGATTTTTCTTATATCACTTTCTGTCTTGGTTTTGGGCAATGCCTATAAGTTTCATTTTAAATTCAGACCGACAATTTTGTTTCAACAGATTATTCTTGTGCAATAGGAGCATTAGATATTCCGTAACCAGTTCAAAATGCATAAAACATTTCATTTATTTAGCTTCTCCAAGGGCACACACAAATTTGATAAACATAAAACGTATAAAAAATTTATTTTTATCTTATTTTCGGCCAGTTCTAAAGATTACAGCAGATTTATTTTTAAATATTACTTGTGTTCATGGCTCAGTAAACTAGGATCTCATTAATATAAATGGCATTCCGAGGATGAGTGAAAACACGGGGCTCTGTACAATCGACAAAGTTTTTATACAGCAAGAACTAGATTTTGAAATTTACTGGGGCTTTTTTCATCTCCCACCACTGAAGAAGAGCAGTTTATCTCTAACCGTGAAAGAATATTCCTAAAATATTTCAGTTGTCCAAAATAATATATCCTGGCAGTAGGTGAATGCATTTAAGGGTAAAATCAATTGAATTGAAAGTAGTAAATAACTAGCATTACGGCATGAAATTCATTGCATGAAAACTACTGAGATTTTTTTTTATAAATTTGAGGTCACCTTTTAGGGATCAAAATGTTTTATTCAGAACATTTTCATCCCTAAAAAGTGAAATAAGAGTGGACAGTAACATAGTGGTGCTTTGGTGAATTTTCTTAATAAAAGAAAATACATCACTGTGAGAAAATGGTAGTTAACTTTTGTCTTCATCAGAGGGTCTAGCTTATAACGCTCGGTCGTAGGTTTCAGGGTTGCTGAACTTGATGAGATTTTCGCCAAAGCAAAAGAAGAAAAGTTGATTGAAAAGAAATCAAATAAGGGCCAAAACAGGAGTCACTAATCATTTACTTTTAAACTTTTCTCGCAAACTCCAATTCTTCTTTAAATATGACCTCCATTATTTCTGCCATCCATATTTTTTTGTATGGACTACTTTAAAATTATAATTAAGCGGCGTACAGGCAATCTTTTGAATAAAATCGTCCTCGAGCCTTTGCGTGTTGTCCAATTTTCTGAAACTATAGTTTGGGAGTTGTCAAATTTCCTAAACTGTAGCTCGTTAAAACTCAGAGATATCGCCTGCCTGAGGAGAAAAATAAGGCCTGACAAGAGAAGGACATATGGGCATCACACAGCATGATGATACGGGAATTTTTTCGAGCACAGTAGATGCACTACTTACACAGTAAAATCTTTCGAAAATTTCCGCATAAGTCTGATGAATGATGATGAATAAATGTGACGTACTAGTGGAATGACACAAATGCCAAGACGGCAAGTAGCAGGAATAAGTCCTTGCCGGCGTAGCTTAACTGAGAAAGCATTCGGCTCCGGAGCAGAAAGATGTGGAATAGAGTCGCCACCGGCAGAGAGAGTTTCAATTTCTCATTGGCGCCCGAATGTAAAAATGAATCTAGTGTCCGTTTGGTTCTTCGAGAAATGCGTGATATTACTTCCACACATCGTCAGGAATGAATGAAAATTCGTTCTTTCCTGCGACAAATGTGTGATGCTTCTTCCACACATCACCTGGAATTAATAAGAATTCATTCTTCTGCAGAGAACTTCTTCAAGCACGGTTTGAGGCGGTGTCAAAACCTGCGATTCCGTGCCCCCGCCTTTCTCAAGGGGGGATATATATGTGACATTCTACAGGAATGACGTACGTGTCAAAACGGCAGGTAGCAGTGATAAGTCCTTGCGGGTGTAGTTTAATTGGAAAAGAATTCGGCTCCGGAGGAGAAAGGATGTTAGAGAAACGGCTTTGAATTTCACACAACATACACCGTTGAGCCATTACATTATGACCACCCCCAGTCTCGAAAAGTGAGCACGCCTGGAGACGAACGGTGGCGCAGGGGAAGTTCACAGAGCAGTATGTATACTACGCGAGGACTGGCATTTGGTTAGTAGAGTGTTCGGAGTCAGAATGGGAAAAGCTGCCGATTTATCGCAGTTTGATAAAGTATAAATTGTGACGGCACCGCATTTCCGAACTACGTTCTCAAAAACTGCGCTGCTTGTGAGTTGTTCAAGTGCCGCTGTAGGGAGTACGTATCAAAAGTGGTGCACAGATGACCAAACGACGAACCGTCGTCCAGCTGTGTGTCGTCCGCATCACATTGATGTCAGAGGGGAGCAGAGACTGTTGCGCATTGTTCACAGCGACCGCAGGGCCACAGTGCGACAAATCACCCGCAGTTACAAAAGTGGTGATCAGTGCGATGTGTCACAGCGCACAGTCATCGCAGCCTTCTGCGCATGTCCCTGAGTAACCTTATACCCTACCGGGTCCCCTTGCTCACTGCACGTGATCGCGAACAACGCACGAAGTTTGCCCAAGATCATCGAGATTCCACCGTGGATGATTGGAAGAAAGTGGCCTAGTTCGACGGATCAAGATTCCTGGTGCATCATGTAGACGGCCGAGCACGGATACGTAGATTTCCAACGGAGGTTATGGCACTTGAATGCACCGTTGGGCGCAAAACAAACAGGCGGCGGCGGTGTTATTGTGTGGACTTTGTTTTCTTCGTATACTTTAGGCCACATTATCCCAATAGCACAATTCCTGACAACTGTCAGGTATCTGAACATCGTTGAGGACCAAGTTCACCCATTCATTGCAACTGTGTTCCCTGCTGGTGATGGCCATTACCAACAGAATATTGGGCCAGGCCACACTGCTAGAATCGTCAAGGAGCGGTTCGAGGAACATGCTGGTGACTTACTGTTAAAGCCCTGGCCTCCAAATTCACCTGACGTGAACCCAATCGAACATTTGTGGTTCGACTTGGAAATGCGGGTTCGCGCTAAATCACTACCACCCGGAAAGGACCTGCTGTTGACATTGTGGTACCAGATACCTCAGGATACCTATCGCCACCTCATCGAATCGATGCCTCGCCGAGTGTCCGTTGTTTTGCGTGCTAAAGAAGGTCATACAGCTTATTAGATTGGTGATCATAATAATCGCTCATCGATGTATATCTGGTGATTACAAGTATCTGTATTCTCGGGTGAATAGAAAAGCGAGAATTGGGGATATCGTGACGAAACGTGGTACATATTGAAGTCATGGGGAAAAGATTTGGGGGAAAAATCGATTCAATATTGTAACGCAAGCAGAACAACGGCGCTGCAAATGCAAGGAAAGAATCGCTACGCGCGTGAATGTACTGTTTATCGACAGAACAAACGTTTCAAGAATAAATCTGCTGAATATGCCGGTCATACCAAGAGATTACATGGTGCAAACGAAAACCGCATGCGGCACGACTGCTGGCCGCATGTCGCAGTCACCTTTGGTCACTTCACGTCTAATACTCGTGTTCATATCACAGAAGAGCGTACACCACCCGGTAAATTCGGTCTTTCAGGTGTTCCGAAAAACAGAAATCACAAAGAGTAAGGTCCTGTACTCGGGCTATTCAGGACAGCGGAAGTCCTCGAGAAATTATGCCTTTATTGCGGAATGTCATACAGAATATTTGCATACGAAACTTATAACGGCCTGACATTTCCTGGATTTCAACAGTGTTGCTACTGCTGCGTATCACAAATACTCTCTTGTGATTGCTAGCACATTGAATATATTTTGTCTTGAAACGTTTCCACCTATATAACCAGTAAAATAACGCACGTGTGTTTTCTATTCTTGCATCTGTAGCGCCATTGTTCACCCAGCGGTGAAATTTTCAACTTTTTTGCTGAAGCGTTTTCCCAAGCTTTCAAAATGCTACCTACTAAGTTTCGTCCCGATGTCTCAATTTATTAATTTTCTGGAACTTGAGAATAGGAATAGTTCTTTAATAACCACTGGATACATCCTTCGTTTCTATAGAGAACAAAATATGATGTGTTCTCCATAGAAACGTGTGAAAACATACTGTATAAATAAAGAATTCACGATTTTTCTTCACAGATGCTCAAATTAAATAAAACAACACAAAGATTACACCAAATTCTTGAGTGTAACAATTATGTCTTTTGAATGCTTTCCTACACGAATAAAATATTTCATCGAAAAAAATAAAATGCATTTATGCGTGTTTGAAAAAATCTGAGCATAATTTAAAATGTACAACGTAACCATTGCTCTTCATAGAGTAATGAACCTGTTCTAGCTGCCCCCGTGGCGCAGTGGTCTAAGCGATGGCTTCTGATCATTCGTCCGAAAGCGGCACGGGTCCGATTCACGGTGAGGCATGGATGTTGTGTTTGTCTTACGGCTCTGGGTCTCTCCCATCCCTGGATCCAGTGACCCGAAATTAGGACGGGCGACTGCTTATAGCCCATTGAGTTGCTCACGGTGGTCGTTCAACCTCCAACAAAAAAAAACCAAAACATAAATAAATATTAAATATAGCTACTTTCGGACATTAACGGTTAAATTTGTGCAACGAAAATTCACAAACAGTTCACAAAGCATTTCCTCATAAAAGACGATATCCAAGGCAAACGGGATTTCCCATATCAGGATCTTAGAAACGAAAATACAGCATCAAGTATGCATCGAATGGAAATAAACTCTTACACCCCTATTTGGCAAAACACCGTTGCATAAAAATCGGTAAATAATGAAAACTATTCCTCGACACTAACGCTCTCAGAAACAAAAGGAATGCTTTAAATCTGTCTATTGGAAGCGGAAATTTATATTAATAACTGCTGGTAGAAAATTAAACATTGTTTTGATAGGAAAAGTACACATATATGCTTTCCGAGGCGAGTGGTGCCTAAATGAAGAAGAATAAGAATAAGAATTTTTTCAGTTAGATAAATAAAGCAAATTTGCTGATTCGGTGGTTTAAGCGCTGGCTTTTGATTATTCGTCCGAGATGGGTCTTAGTTTGAATCCGAGCTGAGGCATGCATGTTGTATTTGTTTTACGGAACTGGCTCTCTCCCTTCCCTGAAGCATCTGGCCCTAAATTAGGGACGAATGCCTGCTTAAAGTCCACCGCGTTGCTCACGAAACCCCAAGAAAAAAAAGAGAAGGTAAGGGTGTAAACATGTGAAAAATATAAGTATGTACTAACGCCCAAAAGTGGCAAACATTTTATCACAAAATATTGTAAAATACATGCCACATATTTGTCGTCGTGACTACTTCTACCTAACTCGAAAGGAATTTAAAAAAATCAATGTTTTGAAATAGAGATTTTGGGAAAAGTATAGCATACATTTACACCTCCAAACAATGACACCATGCATTATTTCAAATACAAATTGTACGTAAAAGGGTCTTCTTGGTAAAAGGTATCGGAAGGTAAAACGATAAGCACACGGGACAAAACATTAGTCACCCCTGGCAGAACTTACCTAATAACGGGTGACTGCGCATCTTGCCTTCTTGATAACAGCATGAATCCAGTGTGGTAGAGACTCCACGAGGTTGTGGATGTATTGAACATCGATTTGCAGCCAATCGTGAGTCAATTGGTCTCGAAGTTCCACCAGAGCACGTGGGTGTCTTTTCGGGCTTTTCACCTTCTGTTCCAAATGATCCCACAGGTTTTCAATAGGATTTAAATCTGGGGATTTGGCGGGCCAATCGAGGTGAGACAAAACTGCTGATTGTTCGTCGTGCCACTCAGACACAGTTTTAGGCTTGTGCATACGACAATTGTCGTCTTGGAAAACAGGAGTGGCAATGTTATGCTCCTACTGGTGATATAGAGCAAAGGGCAACATTTCGTCATTAAGAATGCGGAGGTACGAATGCTGGTTCAAATTCATCGTCACTGCAACGAGAAGGCCCGTTTTGTGGTACGAAAGACATCTCCAAAAAATCGCAGAACCCTCCTCCAGCTTGAACAACAACTTCGTCACAATCAGAATTAAAGGCTTCATTACGTCTGCGATGCACTCGTCGTCTCCACCATTAAAGTACAAACAAAAACGATATTAGTGAGACCAAATTACTCGTTTCCAATCCTCCACGGTAAAGTTTTGGAGCCTCTGAGCACATTGATAACGTGAAACTTTCTGACTTGCTGTTAAAAGAAATCTCTTCCGTGGTACTCTGCCCCAAATGTCCATCACATGCAGTTCTAGACGTAATGTTCTTTAGGAAATTGGTTGGAGTGCACTTTCTTTGACTGTTTGGAGCAGTTGTTGCCTGGTTTGAAACCAATTTGCAGTTACTTGGCGTGAAACGAAATGGCGATTCCTGTTGGTGAGAATCGTTTTCCAGTCACAGTTATGTCGTCGATTTTCAGTTGACTGGGAACTACACCACTGTTTGTAGAGCCGCTGGATAGTACGCTTCGACACACCAACAAATTAAGCGACTTCATTCACCTTGTGTCCGTGGGCACGGCCGAACACGATGGCTCCTTTTTGCCACTCAGTAATGTCTGTTTTACGACCCATATTGCAGATTAAGTTCAACACACACGTTTCTCTTCACCACTGCACGAGACAGAAATGATCCTGTAGACCATGTCTGTGCTATATATCTCCCAACAATGTTATCACGGCGCTCTCTGTGCAACGGATTACGTCGTACTGTCATTGCTGTGACGGGTGACTAACTTTTGTCCGGTGTCCTTATTATTTAAAGCAATTCAACAGAGTAAGATATATTAACATATTAACAGTGTACACACATTTTTCGAACGATTTTCCAGCAATCTAATTCATGTTTAAAATAAACTGATTTCTTTCTTAAGTGTTTTATTTGATAGCACTTTCGCTGAATATGAACTGACATCTAGATTTCCAAGACAACCGGGCATTTCTTCAAATTGGAAGTGGTATTTGATTCTACCCCTCTTCCACTGCTTTCCATTGTCCAATCACTGTTTTAGGTATGCGCTTAGAAAACGCTCTTTTTACCAGCTCCAAAGCGTAATAGTCCATTGGTGGCACATCAGGAAACTTTGAAGGAATATGAGCGAAAGTTACAGACTTGATACCTGTCTCTTTCAAGAAATTGTGAATTAGATTTATCCGTGGCGTATATTCTAGGCTAGCTGCGAAGCCCAGAGAATGCACAAATAAAGTTCAATTAAATATACACAAATAAAAGTCAATTATCAACGGTATTAAGATATGTCAATGCTTTCGGTGCGAAAAAGCACGAGCGGATCCGCTTCTTTGGATTATGAGAATCAATCTGACGAGCGATGATCAACGGCATCAAAGGCATAACGCAAATAGGTCTACGAGAGCCTTTGCTGTTCTGATGCGAATAGCTTCAATACCATCTCCAGCTAGTGTTTCCATGACAACACGAATGAGCTACGGACGTGAGTGGGCCGTTGCTTTGAGCAAGTGTTCGCTCCGAAAAAGAAGGCTTCGGACTACCTCAGTCCCTCCATGCTTCCCGCGTGTGTTTCGCGAGAGTTTTTTCAGTTTGTGTGAAGTGTAAATTAATTAAAATCAGCGATATTGTATCTTAAATTAGTAACTTTGTTGGATTCCAATTGTTTCGATAAATTTTGTGAAAGCTTCCCTGAACATCTACTAGGGGTGTTCAAATGAAAAGGTACGAAACGTCATAAGAACGTAACCGTTAACATATTTGCCTATGCCACTATGGGAGAACGTAGCGACACATCTAGGGATTCGATTGGAGTCGCCGGCGTGGATCGGAGCATGCGCGGGCGCCCGCATGCGCAGGAGAGAGCAGAGGCTCTTATAAAGAGCGCCGTCCAATTGACTACTTGTTGAATTCCTCCAGCACAGACGAACCATTAATTCCGATGTGTACCGTGAGACACTCCGAAGCCTACGCAGGTCCATCAAGAACAAAAACCGGGGCTGCTCACGGAGGGTGTGGTTGTGCTCCATGATAACGCGCGTCCACACGTCTCCAGGGTCACACACGCGGAACTGACCAAGTTCCAGTGGGAGCAGCTTGACCATCGGCCCTACAGCCCGGACATGTCGCCCAGCGATTTCCATGTGTTTGGTCCCCTGAAATAACATCTGAAAGGGAAGCGCTTCCACTCGGACGACGAACTCAAGGACGCTGTGCAGGACTGGGTCTCGTCACGGTCACAGGAATTCTGAGAACAAGGAATCCTTCGGCTCGTTAATCAATGGGATCGTTGTGCTACGGCCTATGGTGTATACTTTGAATAAAGTCTTCGTTTATACCCACAGTGTCGTTTCGTACCTTTTCATTTGAACACCCCTAGTACTATCATAGCTTAAAGAACTCTATGCTTCAAATTTTGATACAGCTCGATTAAAAAACGAATTGAAAGTGTTTAATTCCCTTGATGAATACAAAACAAATCAGTAAGAGATATTACTTGTTACATAAATTTGAATAATTGGACATAGTGTTTATGGAGGTGTACAAATTAGAAGATCTAATATTAACTGTTCATTAACAACTGCAACTGCCGAAAGAAGTTTTTCTGTATTAAAAGGAATCAAGATATATCTTAGAGCCACACAATGACATGCACATTCGAGCAACTTGGCTGGTTTGTTAATAGAGAAACAATTTTAAATATGAAAAAAAAAGTACTCAGAAGAAATATTTTTTGTGAAAACGTAGCTCTCAAATTAACACAAAAGGAAAGAATGGAGTTCATGTACAAATAAGTGTTAAAATCCTAATCCTCATAATTATTTGGTGCCATGTTAGCAATAGCATGTACCTAAAATTTAGAAAAAAAAATTACTTCTATTACTTAACAATTAAAAAATAAACTTCGCAATCTTTAAAATACAGTACTGGGGGGGGGGTAACCCAGAGATAACCCAGGTCTCGTACCCAAGATACGCCACTGATGACTAGTAACCTTATCCTAATGGAGTTCTGTTCTTTGAAGGCTCTGTGAATAAAGGAATGGTATTTCCTGTTTAAATATAGGAGTGAAAACATTATTTTGGTAATACATAGAATTTATTTAAACATTCTTTTCAACTTTCCTTAACTTATTTCAAAGAGAAATTTTCAATTTTTTAAATTCTACAGCTGTGAAGCAACTAAGTGTAAATAAAAGGATATAAGAGCTCATATTTTTTGCGTCTTATTTTACTTTCCAAGCCAAAAATGCAAGCCGTGCTCTAGCTAGTGAAGCAGTGACGATGTTCTCTGGAACACAATCCTGTTATTCACATGATATCCCATACGTCAAATATAACACTTGCGACTGTAAACTGATTTGCTCCACTGAGGATTATAAAAAGGAAGAAGAAAGGTTTTCAGAAAAAGTGTAAATATGCTTATGAAATAAAAATGTTTAATCACTGAAACGGAAAAAAGTATGTGATATACATCAATCATCATCATGTCACTGCCAAGTTTTTTCCAGAAAGCAATCCCTTTGACGAGATTTAATTTCCAAGTTTCATAAAAATGAAGGAAAATAATCATTCATAAATAGCACGATGTAGAAGAATGTCTCGAAATTATTTCAGCATCCCAGTATCTATCAGAGCATTTTTCTTTAGGACCAAGACAGAGACGTCCATCGTTAAAGACATGCAAGAATGCGTTTTTTTAATAAGACGCTATTTTGGTTTCAAGCATGACGACAAAGAACTGATAAATTTATTGACGGTTCGTTTGAACCAAAGTCCATGTACTATTTTCCACGGATTTTCTCAAGTTTAGGTCAACCGACGGAACACTTTTACGTCTTCGATTCTAAATGTCTCGCCGCTATTGACTTTAAAGACTAATGAAATAAATAATGCAATAATGACCCTTAAAATGCAATCGAAGGAATTTTTCATTGAAAGGATTTCAAATTTTTACACTGAAGTTAAAAATATTCTGTGTTAGGTTATAGAATGCGCATGCGCATCACTTATGAAAATGAAGGTATGTTGCAGACAGCGAAACTTCTTATGATGTTGGGTGTTCTTTAAAGTGTTGGGATAAGGAAAATTCCGAGTAAGCAACATTTTTTTTTTTTTTTTTTTTTTTTTTTTTTGCGAAACAATCATTACTTACCATCGCCTCAAATATTTCATGATGTTGATAGCACGAACAAGGAGATATGTCGAATGTACCAGAATATAACAGCTTCTCAGTTTCTATCAATGAATTGCAAGTGATAAAAAAATACACACCTCTTGATGTATCGCCATAAACTTAAAGACTAAACGCCTGGATACTTAAAAAGTCTGCGTTCTTGTTTGCCAGTTTTCACGAATAGAAAGCCGCGTTTATATTTAGTGCCCTCTGTTAGTACACTGATCTATCATTAATATACCGACACTTGCGTGTCTACAGACAATCTTTGTTTACAAATGAATTATTATTTTGTGTTGACACCTTTGGCTTTATGACAGACTCTAGTCATCATGGAACACTCCCCACCCGTTGTTCGCAAAAGTATATTGATATGTTCCTCCATTCTATCCAACTCGTCCCAGAGATTCTTTATAAGGTTCAGACGATGAATATGGGCTGGCTGGTCCTGAATTCCGACTCCCATGTCATTTAATTAATTTGTAAAAACAACTAGCGTTATTGTGATGATAGAGGTGTGGGTTTCCTCCGATGCACCACCACACTTTTGGTAGAGGATAATTATTCAGAACATTTAGGACAGTGTTCAATTTTCATGGTTTTGTCCAAACGGAAAAATAGACTCAAGCCGAACCACGAAAAACATCTCCATACCATCACGCTGCCTCCACCAAATTCCATTGTCGGGGAGATACTTTCCGGAAAGTTCCTTTCCCCCAGCATCCGCCACACACAGAAACAACCGTCAGACTGGTAGACTGTGTAGCGCGAGTTCTCAGTCCAAAGCACAGTTTACGATTTGTCTACAGCCCAAGATCCATGTTCCTTACACCAGACTGTGGCATAAGTAGAAGTAGTTACCTACTTTCGTATGCCTTCTGGACCGTGGTAACCCATGCCGTGTAACTTCCTGCGCACTGTGCTGGTGTTAACATTAGTTCCAGTAGTCTCACCCAGGTTCTCATGATTCGAGACAATGTTGATTTGCGTTCTGAGTGGATAGTCCTTTGTGGAGCTATCCTGTCACATTCTGTTAGCTTAAGAGGTTTACCGGCTCACTTCTGGACATATTTAGCCCTAGTTTGCTGTGATTTGCACATAATATCACCAACCATCGTCCTAGAGATCTTCAATGTCGTTGAAATGCCACTTACGGAGCGATTTATTGTGTGCCTCCCTATTATCAATCCGCACTGGAATTAAATTAGCTCGGTCTATGAAGGCACCTTCTATTTACAGCCCTGCTGTTGTATAAACATAGTTCTACGAGCATAGTAATGGTTGAATCTGTTAAGTGGTGTTTGTATACAACGAATCCGCTATCCTCTGAGGGATATGCGGATATTTATTAATAACATTTACCAAAATTCAGAGAAAAAACTTCTTGTCATTTATTTATCTATAGGTTTTGCGATATAATGTAGGAAATAATATTAACACATATTATAAATTCTCCTGCGTTAAATTTAAGAGAGCGCACATAGCGTCTATCTGAAAAACATCCAGAAAATTCGTGAAAAGTGAAACACGTCACAAACAAAATTCGTAGAGTGTGAACATCTTCGAATTTGGGAAGCAGAAAGAGAATGCAACTATATTCCGCCACGTTCTTCTCCAATAGGAAACTTTGATGAAAAGAAAGAGAAAGAAGAGGCTAAGTGAGAGAGAGAGGAGAGCATGGAAAGAGTTTCTGCAGGGAACTGTGGAAACGAATTTTTTCCCACAGATTTAATTCATTTAGGAAACAACACTACAATAGGAAAAGGCCGAAAGCAGATAAAATGCCTCTTTCTGCGATGAGTTTGATCTGAAAAATATCTTGATTGAAACAACATTTTCTCCCTAATACGACGACGCATCCGGAGCACTAGCTAAATTCACACGATGAATAATTCATTAACAAGCACGACATTAATTGCGCAATCCGAAATTCGCTGATTGTTGTTACGAAAGAAAGTACTGTCACTAACACAAAGCACTCTAAACCACGTTCTGTAAGACACAAAAGAAAAATAGTTGATTAATTCGTACCTTCAGAGTGGGGCACCAAAGAGACGAACCGACTGTAATGGCTGACTTTGTCTCTTGCGTTACTGTGTCTTTGACATGACGTTATCACTCCATTTAAAATTTTGTTCAAATGATCTACAAACTACCTAACTACGATTGTTCAGCAGAGCATCTAAACGACTACCATTGTATTTATTTTCTAAATAAAGTTTCCAAATTATGATTTTCAAATGACGTTTTTTGCGATTTCGCCTGTTTTGCTTATGCACATGACGTTACTAAAAGTATTCAGACAGTTCATTGATTATGGAAATTCTGGATTCATAGATTCGCATGCAATAGCGCTGTGCATATGTTACAGTGTTGTAGAACAGCTTTAGTGGCGCTAAGGCCCGACCTTTTCTTTCCGAGTTTACCAGTGCTAAGACGTGTTAAGACAATGTCGTGATTGGCTGGAAAGAAAAGAGAGAGAAAAGTAGTTTGCGTGGATTGTCATGTATGCAAAAAAAGGGAATTCTGTGTTTTATATTCCAGCACATCTCAACCGAATGTTCGTATTTTAAGGATTAGGCTATAAACTTTCGACGCACGTAGTAGAGTGTCTAACGAACACAACGATTTTAGTGTACAAAGAATAGGAACTCCTATTCTTGTAACCCCGAAGACAACGGTAGTCCTAAAAGAAAGAGACAAGAAAGAAATTTTAAGAGGTGGCTTTTTCTTAATTTAAGATTGCACCCCTAGGAGGAAAATCAACACATAAATAAACAGGCATTTATCATAGTAACAGCTGCTAAGGTTCCAATAAAAGTAATTAAGCTGGACCCGAGCCACAGACGAGTCACTGGCGGTGTGCCGGCAATGACTCATCACTTGCCCTCAACTCTTCCTTTAACCAGCGGCCCTAAATCAGGGATGGGTGAGGCTTACTGCCAAAGATGCTCACGGTGGTTGTTAAATCTTGCAAGCAACAATACAAATGCTAACCTCTACTCCCTTTATGAGGATAAGCTGCGCATAAATCTCACAGGTATTGAGTGTGACTGATGCGTATTATTCCCACTGAATATTTGGTATTCTGTCGAATAGCAGAGCAGTGTTTGAAGAAAACAAACTAATATTCTTTGCACGCGACTACCATCTAATATTCTTTATTGCATTTAAAGTTACCCAAATTAAACAGCTTTGATGAAAACTGAAAAAAATAATTAGTAATAAAAATTTAATGAAAAGTACTAAATAAAAAAATTCAGATTTTAAATTGCTTTTCTAATTTTGGGAGTCTTTTCCGGTTTGTATTACCATTCCTCTCACCATTGAGGCACTTTTTGTCTCTTAGACCACATCACTAATCTGTTAATTCTGTATTAAAGGTGTGGATCTGCTGGTGAGGTAAGAGTGGGTTAGAAGTCAACATGGAACGCACAACAGAACTTACAGACATTCAACGTAGATGGTGGTTAGATGGTGCTTTAGTAAACTTCCTGCAAGACGCATTCCAAACTGTCTTAATAGGGTCTGGTACATTTGCCCGACGTTTACTTCAGTGAAGAGTCACTTGACCGAAAATCACTTCACCGAAAAGATTGTTTCACCGAAAGATCACTTGATCGAAAAGTTCATTTCACCGAAGGGTCATTTGATCGAAAGGTACATATCCCCGAAGGTTCACTTGAGCTAAAACTTAATTTCACCGTAAGATATCTTTACCTAAAAATTAATTTCATCGAAAGGTCATTTCACCGAAGGGTCAGTTTATCGAAAACGTTGGATTTCATTACAGGATCTGTTGAAGCATGGTGCAAGTTCGGCAGGCAGACCACCGAAACGTTTGGTGATTATACTGAAATTGCACTTTTGATTTCTCCGTGTCACAAAGAACGCAAAGATTTAGTTTTAAGACAAATCTTTTTTTTAAGACAATAGGTCTTTTTAGCAAATTTCAATCATGTTCATAAAGTTTACATAAAAGTCATGTTCAGTGCTCATGTTCATAAGGTATACATAAAAAGTAAAATTAATAATATTGCACCTTTTTTCAGGCAAAAAGAATCAATTTTAGGTCCCTAAGTCTTGGCTTAGACCTTTTTACCCAATTTTAGTTGTGCGAACTCATGTTCATAAGGTTTATATATAAAGTCAAGTTAATAATGTTGCACATTTTTTCAGGCAAAGCGAATCACGTTTAGAACTCTAGACCTCGGCTTAAGCTTTTTTTAATAAATTTTAGACGTGTGTGCTCATATTCCTAAGGTTTACATGAAAAGTCAAGTTACTAATGTTGCACATTTTTTCAGGGAAAAAGAATTAATTTTAGGGCCATAGGTCTTGGCTTAGGCCTTTTTAGCAAATTTTAACCATGCGTGCTCATGTTCATAAGGTTTACATAAAAAGTTACTTTACATTTTACGTATTGCGTATGAATATGAGTAGGGTTAAATATGTTTAAATGACCTGTATCTAGGCCTAAGGTAAAAAAATTAATGCTTTGTGGTTGAGTAAAAGTGGAACATTATTTACTTGATTTGCTATGTAATCTTTATGAATATGAGCTCGGAGGATTGAAATTTGACAAAAAGGCGCAGATCTATGCCTTATAAATAATGTTATATTTCGAAAAACCTACTCATGGGGACGTGTTTCATAGAAATTAAAAGTGTATTTTTTTCTACAATCCGAGAATGTTTAGGTGGCCAGTTTTTCAAAAACTCGCACCACATTCCAACAGATCTCCAGCAACAAAATTCTAAGTTTTCGATAAACTGACCATTCTGTGAAATTATCTTTCGATATAATGAACTTTTAGGTAAAGTATTCCTTCGGTGAAATGAACTTTTCGATCAAATGTCCTTTCGATGAAATGAACTTTTAGGTGAAGTGACCTTTCGGTAAAATAAACTTCTCGGTCAATTGACCCTTCGGTGAAATGTACCTTTCGATCAAGTGATTTTCGGTCAAGTGATATTTCGATGACGTGAACGATACCCACCTTAATATACAGCATAATACCCGTTATAGCTGATTTAATTCGAAGATCGAAGACGCACCGTGATGCTGCAGCAGAAAATACATACTGAAAGGCAGCGCAAACTTACGGAACGAGCGCTTAGTGGTCTGTTGAGGTGAATGAGAGAATTACTAGTAGCCTCGGCAGTTGAACTCTCTACCGAGTTTGACACTGTTTTAGCAATACCTACCATCACCTTAGCTATCAGCAGAAAGTTGTAATTTTTAGTTTTCCACGATAAAACATGAACAGAAGCTGAAAAGCACATCGTATAAATGCTCAACGGCGTTTGGGTTAGCGCCTTGCACACCGTTCGTGGACCGGCGAGCTCTGGTAGAGTGCTTTGTGAAACCATGAAACACGCTTCACGCTGTTTTGTTGCAACAGACGTGTTTGGGTCTGGCGATTTCTGGAAAGACTGCTCTCTTAAGGTATCCGACCACGTTCGGGACACCTTTTATTAAAACAAAAATGCAAGAATGGGTATTTTGATTATATTTTTAAGCAGGTAAATACGCAAACACACATAAACGATGAGAAAGAAATTATATCGATATAAGTATTCAGGAAATCGGAAACATTTTTAAACAATTTAATGAAATTTGTCGTTTACGCTAACTGCTTTAAATACAGAAGTTACGAATGTATGATACACATTTGTCATCACTATATGTATATGACTACGGTATTATCTATACCAGTGGTTCCCAACCTCTTTGCTTTCGCGGAACGATAAAACATTGGAGAAACTTTCGCTGACCGGCGAAGCCGAAATAACACCTTTAGGCTATTTTCGAGCATTTCATCTCGTAATATTCTATATTATAATGATTACTGCGTATAATTTATAAAACACATTATTCCATGTCACCAACTTTCAGCTAATGTCATTTATTTAATCTGTTAATATTCTTCAATTATTCATAAATGCAATCCATAATCAAAATGCCACCACATTCTCCTTACCGTTAATATTTTTTCTGGGATCAATGCGACGTCTGTTGGAGCTGCTTTGCGATAATCTTCTCGAGCCGTGGTTCCAGCGTCGTTTCTGCAATGCGCAGTGCAGCATTAATGTCCATTATGCTCCTGTACTTTGCTTTAACTGCCAAAACTGCTGAAAAGGTTTTCTCGCAATAAATACACTGACGGAAAAAAATCCCAACATCACGAAAAAATAGTTGTAGAGGAATGAAATGGTGGCAATACATTTGTATAGGTAACATATTTAGTCGATTAAGGTTTCAAGATCACAGCTTAATGTAAGCGCGAGAAGAGCCATTTTAAATGTGAAATGCTGGTACATTAATAACCGGTGTAACCGACAGAATGTTGAATGCAAGCACGCAAACGTTCATGCATTGTGTCGTACAGGTGCTGGATGTCAGTTTGTGGGATGGAGTTCCATGCCTGTTGCACTTGGTCGGTCAATACAGGGACGGTTAATGCTGGTTGGGGGTGACGCTGGAGTTGTCGTCCAATGATATCCCATACGTGCTCGATTGGTGAAAGATCTGGTGATATAGCAGGCCACGGCAACATGTCGACACTCTGTAGAGCATGTTGGGTTACAACAGCGGTATGCGGGCGAGCGTTATCCTGTTGGAAAACATTCCCTGGAATGCTGTTCATGAATGGCAGCACAACAGGTTGAGTCACCACACCGACGTACAACTGTGCCGTCAGGGTGCTTGGGATAACCACGAGAGTGCTCCTGCTGTCATAGGAAATTTCTCTTCAGACCATAACTCCAGGTGTAGGCCCATTGTGTCTTGGCCGCAGACAGGTTGGTTGCAGGCGCTCACCTGGCCTCCTTCTAACCAACACACGGCCATCACTGGCACCCAGGCAGAACCGGCTTTCATCAGAAAACACAACAGATCTCCACTCCGTCCTCCAATGAGCTATAGCTTGACACCACTGACGTCGCAAACGGCAGTGGTTTGGAGTTAGTGGAATGCACGCTACAGGGCGTCTGGCTCACAGCTGTCCTTCAAGTAACCGATTTGTAACAGTTCGTTGTGTCACTGTGGTGGCAACTGCATCACGAATTGCTGCCGCAGACGCGGTACGATGAGCCACGGCTGTACGCCGTACACGGCGGTCTTCCCTCTCAGAGTGCCACGTGGCCGGCCGGAACTTGGTCTTCTTGAGGCAGTACCTTCCCTTGACCACCGCTGCCAACAATCATGCATAGTGGCTACATTCCTGCCAAGTCGTTCTGCAATATTGCGGAAAGAAAATCCACCTCCTCGTACCCCTATTACACGACATCGTTCAAACTCCGTGAGCTGTTGATAATGGCTTCTTCGTCTTCTTAAAGGCATTCTTGACTAACATCAACGCACTAAGTCGAATTTGAACGATAACTAACGCTCACGAACGTTACAGCGCGCATTTATAGCAAACCTGCTTTGCATGTTCCGAGGGGCGCTACTAGCGCCACACGTATGCGCCGAGCGCGAAATTTGCATAGACGTCATCTTACAGATGTACTCTCACCGCCTACCAACTGTCGTTTATCTAACACAACCCCTTCTTTGTGTTCGGATTTTTTTCCGTCAGTGTATGTGGTCGAAAAAGTTACCAATAAATTTTAGAACTTTGTCGCTGAAACTTGTATATTCTTTCTCCTTATAATCCCAAAACTGAGTCAGAGATTTAGATCTAAATATCGATACCAGATTGGCATCAGAAGGAAGTTCATTGCAGGAGTTCAGATGTTCTGTGAAGAGATTAGCAATCCAGGCTTCCTTTAATTTTCCGCGACAGGTGTCAAAAAATTTAGATCTAGATTTCCTCTTACTTTGACACCATTTCGATTCAAAAGAAAAATAAGTAAGTTCACTCATTTCTCGCGGACAGAAAAAAAACAACTTCGCGGATTGGCGGTTAGGAAACACTATTCAATGAACGAAAAGTCAAATGATATTCCCAGCTCTGTACAATGAACGAAAAGTTAAATCATATTCCTAATTCTATACAATGAACGAAAAGTTAAATGATGTTCCCAGCTCAACACATTGAACGAAAAGTTAAATGATGTTCCCAGCTCAACACAGTGAACGAAAAGTTAAATGATATTTCCAGCTCTATACAATGAACGAAAAATTAAATGATATCCCCAGCTCTATGCAATAAACGAAAAGTTAAACGATATTCCTAACTCTATACAATGAACGAAAAGTTAAATGATATTCCCATGTCTATACAATGAACGAAAAGTTGAATGATATTCCGAGCTCTACACAATGAACGAAAAGTTAAACGATATTCCCAGCTCTATACAATGAACGAAAAGTTAAATGAGCAGCACTGCTAAGATACAGTCATTCATTTATGCATTAATGTGAATTTTCGACAGATTTCTTCATTATTTTGAATGTAAATAGCTTAACTTTGAATTTACATACAACGTAACTTTTAGTTAATTGCATCCACAACATTGAAAGGAAGAAGTGTACCAAGTTTCATCGTTTTATTCAGTTATCAGATTTTTCACAAAAAATGCGGGGAAAATATCTATTTTTTCAAAAAACGCGTTTAAAATTTTAAAACACAAATTTTTTCGCAAACATAACTTGCATCAAATAATAGTAACCAAAGTATTGCTAGGTGTGTAAAACCTTATGAAAATAAATATATGCTGCTTTTAACTATAATTTTATGCAACAACAGCAAAACAAACCTAATTATTTCCATACTTCCGGTCTTTAAAGGTGTCACATACGTTTCTTTTGACAGCTGTGTTTTGATATTAAAATTGCTATAACTCTTCTTCTATTCATCGTAGACCAGAAACAAAGGCAGTTTTGGAATCCTAAAGAGGGGTTTAAAACGAAAGAATTTTTAAAGAGCACGAAAGGTTACCCAAAACGACATTTTTAACGTAGCCGGTTACCTTAGTACTGTATCGTTCCGACTGTCATGGTTTCCGGTGGCTCTGTAATGACTTAAAGCGGTTTCACCCACATGGTACTTGATGCATGAAAACATGCAATTCAAACATTCCGCGCATTCTGCACGTTGATAGTACTCCGTTGATGATATTTCACTGTTTATTTCAGCACGATTATGTGCAAACTTCACTACACGATGTGTGCAACACTGGCTTTGGAGAACAACGATAGAATGTTGTGCAGGCTAGAACAAAGTCCCGAACTCAACGTAACAGAACAACTTTGGAACGCTTCTGAATGCAGAATCATATTTCCTTGGAGTGTCCTTCCTTTAAATCAGCCTTGACAAGAATACTAGTAGAATATTTCGATTGAAACAAGCAGCAATTTAGTAGAAATCATGCCCAGGAAAGTTGCCGCGCCAGTAAAACCTTAGTACACAGAAAGTGGCCCTTCTCTCTATGTACTAAGGATTTGGAATAAAAACACTTGCTGCAACTACAAATAGGTGTCCGAATACGTTTGATAACATGGTGTATGGAAACTTGAAAATATGTTTTGAAATTCATGTTAATGTTGGGAAAGCCAAATTTTCTGCATTTGAGTCCAGATTAGATTATAGTATGTAAGCCCGGAGAAATAAATATGGTACCTGCATTTTAATTTTTTTAGTTCAGTAATGGTAAAAAATTTTGGTATAAGAGACAGTCAATAAAGGTCCATACTGGGATAAGGAAACTGACTCTACAATATTATGGTGTTTTGCAACATATAATACACAGCTTATGAAGTAATGCCACAAAATATTTTAAGATCGTGATGATTGATTTGAACGTTACAGGGGGCAGAACTAAGTGAGGTGTAGATACAAAGAAGCTTGAACACAGAGCCGTGATTCGAGCCCTGTGTCTCCAAGGCAAAACTCCGAAGATTATTCATGAGAAAATGAGTTTAGTATGTGATGCTGAGTGCCCATGTTACAGTGCTGTGGCTGAGTGGTACAGATAATTCAATTATGGAGGATTAAGTACTCACACCGAAGAAAGCTCTGGGCGACCGACAACTGCTGTGACGGAAGACACGGTGATGAAAACCCACAGATTGGTCATCGGAGATCAGAGCATATTAATCCGAGAATGGACTAATGGGGTAAAAGTTGGTGTCGGATTTGCCAAACTCCGTCACAAAGACTTGCATATGAGTAAATTAACGGCCAGATGGACTCTTGCCTTCTCACACCTTTGCAGAAGAGGCACAGAGTGGAACATTAACAACATATTGTGATCATGGTGATCGACGAACAGCATGTTTTCTTTTTTACCCGATTAGTGACGACGGATGAAATCTGGACTTACTACTTCGACCAAAAAGCGAAGAAAAGCTCCAAACAATGGTTGTATGCAGGGTAAGCGCCTCTCAATGAGGCGCGAATCCAAATATCTTCTGGAAAGTGAAAATCCTCTAAATATGTGGCCTCACTGAATAAGCAAGGGCATCCATCCCTCTTTCCACGTTTTATCAACACAAAGCAACCGAAAAATTGTTATCCGGTCACCGCTGGGGATCCGAATCCCAGATCTCTCGATGTCTTGTCGAGCGCGTTAACCTTGCACTACGGTGGCCAACATTCAACGGTGCTATGTGTGTTTTTCTGTCAGCTTCTGACATCATAAATCTGTAAGATGGGTTCAGCTACTGAGACGTCTCAGTAGCTGAAATCTTGGAAAATCAAGCTAACCATCTTGGAAAATTGCATTCAAATGCGAAGAAGCGCGAACAAGGAATGCTGACGAATTGTGTCTTGCTGCTGCTGGCTGAACTACGCCAGCAAGGTTTATCGTGCAGCTTGCCGTTTTGATTCAAGCGGCACCTTAGTGGTACGTCACATCTATCCCCCTTGAGAAGGGCGAGGACAGGACATCGCAGGTGTCGAGTCCGCCGCCAAACCATGGCACTGTTAAAAGAGCTCACTGTAGAAAAAGGATTTTTTGTATTAATTCCTGGCGATGTATGGAAGAAGCAACACAAATTTTTCCCCCGAAACTCACGCCCGGGTGATTCAGTCTCATATTCGGGCGCCAATATAGCTTAACGACCCTGTTCCTGCCGGCGATTTTCGAAACCACGTCTTCCTACTCCGGTACCGGATATTCTTCCAACAGAATTGCACAGGCAAGGTTTGTTATTGCAACTTACCGATTTGACTCATACGTCAAAGCAGTATTACGTCATCTACGTCATATTACGTAAAACTTTATTTAACGGAGAAAATAATATAATGTGCGGACCGGAATTCAAGGCGAGCCGATCCCTTTTAAAATCGTTTATGATAATCCCACCCAGGGAAATTCGAAAAGTGTATGAATTTCCTAACGACACTCTCTTTAACAGGAATAGAATGGAATATGATGTAAAAGGCAATTCTTCGTTTTCATGAAGACTGAAGTACTTTGAAATGACCATGATGTAATCCTTTATTTAATGGAGGTGAAGGAATTCAGTGTAATGGTGCAGAATACATTTTTTAACTTCATCGGCAACAAAGAGAAATTTATGGCGCATATTAAACAGAGAAAAAAACGCCGCCTACATCAGGGTTGAGAAGAAACTTGAAACTTCACATCCATTGTGAAAAAGTTGCTTCGTGTCTGCCGGATTCCTGAACACAAAGACCCCGGATGTCTGCATCGTAATCTCAGATATCGTAAATTTTTCTACATAGCCCATCAACCTCTCATTTGGGGAATCCACGTGCAGCAATTACGACAATGAGTTTCATCTCAAGTTTTATGTTTCGCCACGGAGCACTACTGGTCTGGCTTAGTTCAGGTTTATGGCAACTTCTTTCTCTCAAGGATATTAGTGTTATAAAGATGCCAGGCTGTATTCTGACATTCACCCAAGATCCTTCATGTGGGAAAAACTTCGTAAGAAGAAAGACAGAATCCAAGGTGGTTCATTTTGCATCTGCCACGTTCTCAACTTTCAAAAGTTTAAAATTGAATTTCCGAAGTCTTCTTCGCCACCTGACTTCATCGAGATGAACTGCTTGAATATCAAGGATAAAATGTCAGTGCATCATAAAAATGAATAAGCTGCCATTTCAATTTCTTTCCCTCCAGCTACTTTAAAATGCAATGCAGAATGTGAGTAACCGTGAGATTTAAATTATTATTGAGGGATTGCAGTCTGGAGTGATCTATCTCAATCACATATCTATTTTATTCCTACCTGGATATCGAGAAATATTTCAACGCTTTTATACTCTACGATATAAATGCATGCAGTAAGCATTACGTTTCTTTCGCACGTTTTAGAAACTTGTTGGAGGGACGCTAGACACAAAGCATTACGCGTCGTAAATAAAATTCAGTAGCCTGATGCACATAATAAGAATAAGTGATTCGACAAAGAAACAGAGAAATGTTTTTCCGTAATTATACGCATGTAAGTTCTGTATTCTCTACTATAACGAAGTAAATTTCTTCGTCATTTTTAGTCCGTGCCAAGACTCGAACACGGGTCCCCTCACTCCGGAATAAGTCACTCTACCAATTGAGCTACGCGGACGTTTGTTCTGACTGCTATCTGCCTTTACGTCACTCCCACCGCCCAAGAGGGCCGGGGGCATGGCCCACGGGTCAGCCGTGACCATGAATAGTTGCAGGCAGCCATCCGCTGTAGAACGTGCACTCGAGAACTCCCGGTCAATCTAGTGTGTGGAATGCAACATCACACATTTTTTTTATTTTTCGAAGCGCTGGAGAAAGGATTCTCTGATTTTTCCAATCTCGCGGTGTGGAAAGAACATAACACCAATGCGAGATTTTGAACGGCCGGGTCATCCGGAAAGTTCGGGTACCATTATAACGAAGTAAATTTCTTCGTCCTTTTTAGTCCGCGCTGGGACTCGAATCCGGGTCCCCTCACTCCGGAATGAGTCACTCTACCAATTGAGCTACGCGGACGTTTGTTCTGACTGTTATCTGCCTTTATGTAGTGTGCGTCCTGCTGGCAGGTACGTCACACTACCTTACTTCAAGAGTGGCAAAAGGGCTTGAAAAGTATGTCACATTTTCAGCAGTTTTCCGTACTCCTTAAAGAATAGCCTACAAAATTAGAACGTTAAAGATACCTATGGAATATACACTGGCACAGAGATCGCAGGAAATGGTTTCTGTCATGCTGCCACCAGGTCGTCTACGAAGGTCATAACAAAAGTTCTGCACACGTTAATCTAAAACGGAAGCGGATGATGCAATCGGAAAAATGATTGCGTCATGTCAAGGTCGTACTCTCAGAAACGCAGTTGTGTCAGAACAACACGTTATGGTTTTCTGTGTGGACGTGGGAGAGTTTATAAATGGAAGCGTGCAGCTCCTCAGGTCGAGTCACAGCGTTAGACCAGCGATCGTACGTGAAAATAGAAACTCTGCGGGGAGAAACTCTGACAAAGACCCCCACTGTCTTGCTAGAAGTTTGTGAGGAAGGAACTCTTGATCCAAACACAATTTCTCGCTGGGCACCTCGCTTTCGGGAGGGTAAAAACCTCATTGAAGATGATCACCGCTCAGGCTGACCTCAAACGGCGACAGACAAAACATCTGTCACCATTGTTGCAATGCTTCTCGAAGGGAATCGCCGTGTGACAGTCGAGGAAACTGCTCATCAGGCAAATTTGTCCACCATGTCTGTTCACCGGATTTTGACCGACTCACTAGGCAAAAGTAAAATCATCGCACGTTGGATGCCCCATTAACTCCCTCTCGAGCAGAAGGTAGCCAGAGTGAGCAGCACACGGGATCACCTCCACAGGTTGGAAAGGTGGGAGGAGGGCCACACCTTCCTGATCAGAATTGTCGCAGTTGATGAAACTTGGACACGTAATTTTGAGTCGGAACTCAAGTCACAATTAGAGGCAACCTAGTTTCCTACGCTCCTCAAAGTGTCGTGGGTAACAATCCAAGCCCGATGTATCCAAGGTGAAGCATATGGTGAATTTTTTGCGTACGATGCCCAGGGAGTTGCGGTCTCTGATCGAGTGCCAGCTGGGCAAAATATCAACTCACAATATCATCGTGACTATCTGAGGACAATTTTGAGACCGAAAATTGCCTCAAAATCGCCCCAACGTGTTGGAAGTTGGAGCGATCTTACTGCATGACAACGCATCGTGTCATGGTACAGCCTGGGTAGGGGGAGTTTTGTCCAAATATGGCTAGGAAACTTTATCCCACCCCCATACAGCCCTGATCTCAGTCCACCCGACCTTGATCTTTTCCCAAAGTTAAAAAATCAGCTTTGTGGCATCCGCTACGAATCTCTGGACGAACTCTCATTGAACATAACACGAGTAATACGACAACTGAACAAAGATGGCGTACTACAGGATATCCAGGACCTACCTTACCGCTGGGAAGCTGCCATTAGCAGCGGAAGGCAGCACATTGAACTACACTAAAGTATGTTTTCTCCGTTAATTCACACTTTTCTCAAAAATGGACAGTTTGTAGAACTTTTGTTAGGGCCCCTGTACACTGTAAAAAATTGACTGTAGATTTTACGGTTTTAAACCGTTTTCCAGGGTGCCAACACAAAACCGTAAAATTTACAGTTTTATGCAGTGTTGGATAGCTTTGCTCTAATATAATCAACGCATTCGATTCAGCCAAATGTTTGTGTTTTCGTGATACTTGGACTGTGACTCGCTCCAGCCAAATTCTGTGCTGTTTTTTCATTAAATGCAGTGTTGGAGCAAAGCTGTAGCTTTGGTCCAACACTGCATAATACTGTAGATTTTACGGTTTTGTGTTGGCACCCTGGAAAACGGTTTAAAACCGTAAAATCTACAATCAATTTTCTACAGTGTACATTGGTGTATCCAGAGGTGTATCTAGGGCGGGGGCAGACTGCCCCGGACAAAACTTAAGAGAGGGCGCAAAACTCATTGCTTACAATCTGATTAAAATTGGAGTTCAAACTTTTGCATCAGTTTATAGATCAGTATTCTGCGGATCATACTTTGTCATATGTTCATTTACAGAATTTGCTTATAATATATTTCGCTAGTTTTGAGAGTTTTCTTCTTTATTTCTCAAAATGTTCAGGGATGTTAGTTGCATACATTCAGAAATGAAGACGCGCTTGTACATACATTGCAAGATAAGGATGTCGTTCGCGTTGTTGAATAATTTCTGGGAGCTATTCTATCGTTTGCGACTGCGAGCCACGGCAAGCTGCCTTTGATCCGTTTGGTGTGGTACCGATGGTTCGAACTGGTTGGAAAAGCTGAACAAACAGTACAAGTTTTATTTTATTTTATTTTCTTTTTATTTTGCTCGGGATTTTAACGATCACTATGAGCAACTCACTCAGTGGTCCATTAGCAATCACCTGTCCCTAATTTAAGGCCATTTGCTCCAGTCAAGGGAGAGAGAGAGAGAGATAGAACCGTAGGAAAAACACACCATCCATGCCTCACTCGAGATTCGAACCCTGACCCATCCTCGGGCGCATGATTAGAGGTCCTTGTCCGGAAATCAGGGACGTGGGACTGCTTATAGCTCTTAAAGTTACTCACGGTGGTCATTAAACCCCAAAGCAAAACAAACAAACAAAAAAGACAGGGCCGCCCCGGTGGCGCAGTGGTCTAAGCGATGGCCTCTGATCATTCGTCCGAACGGGGTCCGGGTTCGAATCCCGGTGAGGCATGGATGTTGTGTTTGTCTTACGGCACTGGTTCTCTCCCTTCCCTGGAACCAGTGACCCTAAATTAGGGACGGGCGACTGCTTATAGCCCATTGAGTTGCTCACGGTGGTCGTTAAAAATCCCATCAAAAAAAAAAAAAAAAAAAAAAAAGAAAAAAAAAAGACAGGTGGGGAGCAATAATTGGTGGTTTTCCCCTGTGCGCCAAAATACCTAGTTACCCCTCTGGGTGTATCAAATGTCTCAGTTGTTCCCATATATGTACGAGTGTCAGTCTTTGCCTAAATCTGTACATCTGTTTCTGTCTCTATAGTTTCTGTTCACGGTAGATCTTTATCCCTCCTCCCATTCTTTTTTTGGTCTTCTAATTTTTTCTTCGTTGAATTCAACAGGTCCTTCGAAATCTTTAAAGTATTTGAAACACCATTTTTGTGATTCGCATATGTAAAACAAGGATATAAACCTAAACGGATTTATTGAGATGCCAGAAAATTGATCAGAGATATTAAATGCCATTTAATTTCGTGAAATGTTAGGTGGTTCGTTAATACAATAACGGTTGGAACGTCGAATAATGTTATCCTGTTGAAAGTGGCCCCTTTTTTTACGGAAAAACATTTCTCTGTTTCTTGAGTTTCAGTATTCTGGTGGTATCTTTTTCTTTTTACAATATTCTGGGTTAGCGTTTCACGTCCAAAACTCACTTTAAAGTGCATTAAGGTGAAGACTATATCGTTACGGATACCCAGATGTTTATACGTTATGGTTAACGTACATAAGAGTATCATAATGGAGACATTTGGCAAGCTTTTGGAAAAGGATAAAGGGAAAATCTACGAGGCGTGTTCAATAAGTGATGCCTTGCGCATGACTTGTTGCCAAGCAACCAGTCATACGGCAAACTATTTTTTATACAATAAGCTGGTGCGTAACAGAACTCCGTGCATCTATTGGTTCATATTTAATTGTGCTTAAAATGGGTGATTCATTTTTTATCATGTCGACGGGCGTCAAACAGCGATCAATCATAGATTGTTTAATTCATTAAAATATACCTCCCAAAGAAATTTACACTCTATGGAGGCAGTTTACGGTTCTGGTACTTGGGACATAAGCACTGTTCGTGGTTAAGTACGAAAATAAAAGACTGTCGGGCGTAAAGGATCAGCCGCGGAATGGGAGACCCGTAATCAAAATTTTCGATTTGTGAACAGGCGAAAATTCGACGAGATCATCAGGGAAAATAGAAGAACAACTCAGAGATCCATACCAGGGGAGTTGAACATTATTTTAGGTAATGTCAATGATATTGGTAACGTTTTAGGTTACAACAAAATATGTGCTCGTTGGGTACTGCGTCACCTAACGACTTAAATGAAGAAATCAGTACTTGATACAAGTCAAAGGTTGCTCGCTGTGAAAAATGTGAAAGAGATTTTCTCGAAAGCATTGTGAATGGTGATGAATCACCATTATAACCCTGAACGGAAATATCTTTCACTGGAATACCGACATCCATCTTCTGGAGCGAAAAAATTCAAAACTCATATTTCTGCTGGCAAGTGCATTCTCATTGTGTTCTGGGACTACAGAGGAATAATTCATAATTAAAAGTGCGACTATCGACTGTGAGAGCTACGTGCATACCTTAAAAAAGTTAAAGCATAGAATAAACCACATTTTGTGGAGGGAAAAGCCAAATGATTCTACAACACGACAATCCAAATCTCACGCCAGTGCTTTCACTTCGGAGGTCATACAGATAATTGGGGGTGAAGTTCTTAAACACGCTACCGACAGTCCATTTGGCGTCATCTGATTTCTAGTAGATTTCTGCTCTCAAGAGATACCTGAAAGGAATTCAATTCACCCATGACGGACATGTTCAAGCCGCTACGAGGAAATAATTCTGAGAACAAACTGAGGATTTTTATATAACGAGTTTAAAAATATTTGCTAAATGTTGGCGTATCTGTATCGAGCCTGGGTGAGATTGGGTAGGAAAATAAAATATGCGAATTAAAATATAAATTCTGAGCTTTGTTCTTGTTTTGCTTCAATTTGGGCTTGCATATAAATATGGAATCATTATTTTCCGAACACCCTCTGTACAAGAAGCACGTGAAAACATTCTTTTTTTAATTGAAATCCTTAGCACAAAGATGAGGGGTGGCCAAAAAGGTCTAATAACACAAGACATCATCATCATCATCAATCACTCTGAATCCACTGCTGGATGTAAGTCTCGCGAAATCTCGTCCACAACTCTCTGTTTTGAGCAATCTCCTTCCATGTCATTCCAACATGGTTTCGAATTTCTTTTACTGATGGGCTCATTTTCTGTCCCTTAGTGTCTAGTCAAGTATTTTAGTTGTTCAACCATGGTCATTTCTTCTAGCAAAATGTCTCGCGCATTGCCAATTTAGGGTCTTCACTTTGATCATGATGTCATTAACTCTTGTCATTTTCATACAGGTACATCAAAAGTTTCAAATCCGTGGCGAAAGAAAGTTGCTCCCTGGGTCCTAAACCCTTCCATGATCTCCCATTAGAGAGCGTCATCCGAATACAAGCATTGCTGTCTCAGGTCATTCCTCAAACCCAATAACCGAAGAAAAACCGACTGCACCGTGTCTGCACACACATGTCTGCATCAAAGGCCGCGACATTTTGGACGATGTAAATGGAAACCCACTCGTGATAGTGTTTCCGCTATGATGGTTTCTATACTATAAAACTCGCGATATCACTTCCGTACTTGTTGCACTGACACAAGCATGTATGTGTATGTTTTTTTTTCTAGTTGAGATAAAAAAAATGTGCATTGATTGAACACTTTTCTTTCAAGCATATTCTACACTGATGCGCAAAACCTAAGGAATGGCCAGATTTTGACCAGCAGAGTCGCACAGGAGCGGCCTGGATATGTGAAATACAAATAATAGGAACTCCATTACTTACCGAAATGCTGACGGAAACAACACTGACACCTACTAAAGGATATAATGAAACTTTATTCAGAATCGGCCACATCGCACTCCTACTCAGCACAGAATATTTCGTATCGTATATGTTACTAGTACGTAGGACTGAAACATTGAGACTTTTCAGATACGTTGCGCAATGTAACAGTGATGTTTCAGAAACCTTGCGGTTACGTCAAATTTCCTCAAACGTTACATAACTTTGAAACATACCTCAGCAAGCAATAGAGACAGGGGAACTCCCTATGGGGTCACCCCTGTCTCCATTGCTTGCTGATGTTTTGTTGCATGACTTAGAGGATACCCTCATTTCTGTTTTCCCCATAAAACCACTTCTTTACATCAGGTACATCGACAACGTATTGGTTGTTTGGCCTTCAGGTTTCGATGAGCTACTTTCCTTTCCCACTTTACTTTCTTCACGACATCGTTCTATCAAGTTCGAGGTAGAGTTCGAGAATTTAGGCATTTTGCCTTTTCTCGACTTTTGCCTTTTTCGCAGTCTTTCCGATAACTCCTTATCATTTTATGTTTACCGTAAACCAACTTTTTTTGCCATGTTTATACCTTTGACTTCTTCTCATCCAATGTCGCAAACATTACTTGCTTTTCATTTTCTTATTAATCGTGCATTCACACACTCGTCCACACAGGATCTCCGGGACTAAGAGTTAGCTAGGATTAAACAGTTTGCCTTGACTTTCGGTTACCCTAGTCACACGATTGATCGCTTGATTGTTAAGAAATCAAGTGGTCGGCCGCAGACAGCTTCGCTTGCAGATAAATTTGACTACCAATTTGTGGGATCCATTCCATATATACCACCTGTATGTAACATCTTAAAGAACATATGTCATAAGTACAAACTCAAGTTTGGTGTAAGGTCTCGTACTTTATTTAACACTGTTAAAAAGGACAGAGACTGTGTTGATAGTGTGAACCGTCACGGTGTATATTTGGTTCCACTTCAATCCACTAACCCTGCCGAGCTCGATTTATGTTATGTGGGCTCTACTACTCGTAATTTGGGGCGCAGCATTTACGAACATCAGTATAATCTCAAGAAGCATTCTGGTGCTACATCTTTGTCGAGACTGTTTAAACGGTTTTTACCTACCATGTTGGAATGACACCATTATTCTGGATTCTCCCAGGAACCGTCGATCAACACTTTTCTGTGAAAGTATTCACATATTCGTTAAAGGTGAAAGATGCTGTAGCGATGAACACAGCATCTTTCACCATTGAGGAATATGTTTATCCGCTTTCCATCGAGAACACTTTTGGGCCAGGTCACGCCCACCAACTATGTTTGTACCCACTGAACTTGATTTGGACTTTGCCGATTATTGCAATGCGCATTAACTGCTTTGTGTCTTGTTAAGTACATAAGCTACTCAATTCTGTGCTCACTGCTGCACTGTTTCTGAGGATGACGCCGTTGTGGCGTTGAAAGTTCTTAAACATATTTATTTTAATTGTACATAGTTTTTTATCAATAAAGTGTATCGTGCAGGAGACGGCATTTGTTTTCGACTTAATAGCGTTTGGTGCACGAGTTAATTTCTTCATTTCTTCATAACCGACAAGCTACAGCGAAAGATCTTCGCAACTTCAACATACCAACTTCATGTTACTGTTACGTATCTGAAAGAAATTTGTAATTTCGTTACATTGCTGTTACGTATTTGAAAGATATTTGTAACATCATCATATTACTTTTACGTATTTACTACGTTGAACATTAAGATTTTAATAAACGTTATAAAATCACAATAAAAATATTGCACTCGACAGCTGTTTCAAAAACAACAACAGTCATATTACGAGATGCTTACGTTTCCACATATTTAAGGCAGTCCGGTGTCCATTGGAAACAGTGACGGCGTTTATACGTTGATAACAAAAGAAATAAAAATCGGTCCCAAATGAGTTTGCCGAATTTCTGTTATACATACGGAATAGACTATATTTCAGCGAAAAAAAGAAAGAAAATCAAATTCGTCATTTCTCTAAATACCTGCCAATATGAAATTTCTCAGCTAGTACAGTATACTAAAACAACAATAGAGCCATCTACTTAAATTTTATAAAATGCTTTTTAGAATTTAAAAATTATAATAATCATAACAATTACTTACTTTCAGATGATCTTGACTCGCACAAAAAAATGATGAAACAATAAATCAACTAACTAGCTAACTCGAGTACGACAGTGTCACGAAAGAATATCCCAGTAGCACGTGGAAATACGACTACGAGAGTGCTACGGTGAAGTGGCATAAATGCGCATGCGCATCCACGCCGCTGTCAAACCAAAAACCTTAAATATCACCGGAATGTAACATCAAGGTAGCATTTATGTACAATGGAAAATATAAAACAGTAGAATCGGTGAATGCTATTTTTAACGTAACTGTAATGTACAAAGAGTTATGTTCCAAAATAGATGTTGCTGAAACGTAAGTGTAATATATCTCTGAAAGTCTAACGAAAATGAGAGAGATTGTAATATTATTGATCCACCTCTGAAACGTTTTGTTCTGTATGGGACTGGGTGCCACGATACACATGCACCATTGTCAAAGACTATACGAAGGAAAGAGGACGTCCACAGTAGATTATATGATCCCTCCTAACACCGATGCATGATTTGCACTATCTGTCCATATTTTGCACTACGTTGTTGATGAGTTCTTGCGGTAACAACATCACCCATTCTTCCGACAGCACGGTATTCAGCTGTTGGACAGTTTCCGGTGTCTGTTGACGTGCAGCAACGCGTCTCCCAAGATCGTTCCATACGTGCTCCCAAGATCGTTCCATACTTATATTCCGCACGCCGTATCTATCCCTTTCATTGATGTTATTGGGGAGATAGCGACTGTCTACCTCACGCCAGATTAGCTGACATCCAGTATCGCTAGACACACTAAATATACTCTCATCAGTAGAGATCATTGAACCACACAGTTCTTCTGTCCAGTCCTTATCTTTTCTGGACCTCTGTAAGTGGTGACTCCGGTGAGCAGTTGTTAATGGAACACAGCGTACTAATCTTGGGGCAAACAGTCTGTCTTTGAGTAGTCACCTAGACACTATAAAACGATATTGTGCGTCCTGTGCTTATATTCAATTATTTTGTAAAGTCTATTGCTGTCTCGTGTCGATCCCTCTTGGTTTGTAGAAACAGACAGCGGTACCCACTATGATGGATTTTGGTGGATATGGCTTTGAAGAGCTCGAGAGATAAGGTGCCATGTTGTTTCAATCCCTTTCTACGTTTTATAGGTCCATTATCATCCTAAAGTCAAACCTTTGCACTTGTATTCCCATAGATGCTATCAATAATACAGTGAGACCTAAGACCTGGGTTATACGTTTTTGTAGGGAACGATCTTAAAGACGTATAAATGTAAAACACGTATAAAAGGAATTTCCAAATGTTAGATATTCTTGAAAACTTTTTAATTTCTCCAATAAGAAAAAAATAGGGGGAGCGGGGTACTCGCTATTTTGCACTATGCTAATTTACAGTATAAGTAAGACATGCGTAATCTACGTCTGAAAAAATCCAGGACTGAAGCAATAAAGGATATAAAAATTCCATACTCACAATTAATGATAGTCACCTTCAACACATAGTTTCCAGCGTTTCTGAAGATCCTGAAAACGGTTTTGGAAGCACTTCCCGGGATGACCCCAAGTCTGTTTGGTCACGGCTGCTTGGATAGATATAATGTTTTTATGATACTACAACTCGGTGCCTCTCCTTCTAGCGCTTTGTCGCTTGGTTTGTGGATCATACTGCAGGCACCATGTTTCACCTCCTTTAGTATGTAGCAAAGTAACAATCTGAACCTTAAGTTTTCGTTTTCCCAGATCCTCGCGTAGAAATGAATGAAAGATAGACTTACGGATGCCCACCGACTCACCCAAAGTTTCACTGTCATTCGGTGGTCTTTCTACAACTGATTCCGCAACTTTTCGATATTTTTCCGCTGTCCGCACACTGGAAGGACGACCACATTTCGGATCCATGTATAAAATGAAATGGGACGAGAACGCTTGCTATGTATGACATAGAAATAATCTAAGCACACAGAATATAAATTCTGATTATGCTTGTAACACTTACTGGTCATCCATGTGACAGCTCTCAGATGCAGCGGAAAACGAACCCGCATCTCTCGATTTCCGTTAAAGTATGCTAACCGCTACACCACCTACACCAGTGAAGTTTCAAGCGAAACATTGCTATGAATTTTTCAAACTTTCTGAGAGGTGTTACAAGCATATTCAGAGTTTATATTCTGTTTGCTCAGAATATTTCTATCGATTTCCCATGTGTTACGAGACCTATTTCTTTCTTCATTGATTTATATGTATAACATCATTATACCCATGTGCCGCCTGTAGGTACCAGTATAAACCGGTTTCCAGCTGTTCGCTGATTGGCCAAGGACTGGTGTCATTTTGGAATACACGTGAAATTTTTATCCCACAATTGTTATGTCAGTTATGCGGTCAGTCCTGGAACTTATTGGACATAAGTTGTACATACATGAACACGTACTTCGTTTTTTGCATTAAGGGTGTGTTTATTTTAGCTTCTGCATTAATTTTTGTTTTCCAATTTCATGATAAAAATTAGGTTAATATATTCTTTACGATTTCATATTTTCAGTGTATGAAAAAAAATCCTTACCTTTGAAGAACTCAGTACTAAATCCGAATACGATTTATTTTTCATATTCAATTTCCCAACTACACATTCTTTATCTATAAGCATTGATCTTTTCAAAGCAGTTTTTGTCCACTACTTGATTTAACATTAGTGTCGAATAAAATATTCACTAATTTTTACTTGTTTCAAATTTCTTGAATTCAGAGAAAAGAAAAGTACCGTGAACGTTGTTTAGTAAATATACTCATCGTCAAAAAAATAGTTGCACCCAGAAAGAAGCAACCAACACGGACGAAACTTGGTGGGTAGGTTTGATATCGCGAGACATGCAAATGATTCAAGTATCACGCTCGGCCGCGCATGTGATGCCAGCAAAGAGGAGTCGTAGCGCTGTGCCTGACCGGCTATATAAGGTCGTCCCGTTGCGCGTACTTGCCATTCTGACTCGTGCTGTTGTGTTGGTTGCATCATGTGCAAGCGAAGTATGCATCGGAAAAAGTTCGGAAGAATCTCTAGGGGTTGGAGCAGTCCGAGAGGGGCCGCATCGTCGGACTACGGGAAGCGGGATTGTCTTATAGCCGTATTGCGCACCATACCAGTCGTGCGGATATCACCATAGCCCACTGTTGGCGGCAGTGGATAGAACAACGTCCGCAGCAATGACAGGAAGTGTCTGAGGGACCTAGACGAACCAGGGAGAGAGAGGACCAACGAGTTGTCTGAAATGCGCGGAGTTACCCAACAGCCACGATTGCGGATATTCAGCGAGCAGTGGTGCCCTCAATGCATCGTCCGATTAGTGCCAGACCCATTGGCAGACGGTTGCACGATGAAGGATAACAGGCACACAGACCGTTACGACGACTGCCCTTAACACCATTGCATCGTCGCCAAAGACTGCAATAATGTCGTGCCAGACTGTCATGGAGCCACTCACAATGGCAGCGGGTTGCCTTCGGTGACGAGTCCCGCTTTTGTCTTAGAGGAGACGACCAACAAATCCGTATGTAGAAGCACCGTGGTCAGCGCCAAGATGAACGGTTTGTTGTCTAGCGTCGCACGTCCAGAAGGCCTGGTGTCATGGAATGGGGTGCATTTGCCTACGATGCCAGATCCCCTTTGGTGTTCATTACAGGCACTTTAACAGCCCAAAGTTGCGTTAATGAGGCCCTGCAACCTGTGGCCCTACCATTTCTGAACGCTCACTCCGGTGTGATTTTCCAACAGGACAACGCGCGTCCGCACACTGCTGCTGTCTCAAGAGGTTGCCTTCAAGGCACTGACACTCTGCCTTGGCCAGTCACATCGCCAGACCTATCGTCGATTGAAAATGTGTGGGATGCTATTGAACTTGCTATCCATACTCAGCACAATCTGCAGGAACTACGGGAGAAGATTCAAGCTGCATGGGATGGCTTATCGCAGGACACCATTAGGAACCTCTTCAACTCCAGGCCGAGACGTCTGGCATGCTGTGTGAGCAAACATGGCGGCCTGACGCCATACTGAGAGACACTACTTACTGGCGTGTAGCTCAATAAAGATTACGCTTATCAGTCTTAATGTTTAATTATTTATTGTTCCTGGTTACCTTTACCTTCTTTCCAAATAACATTGCGATCCGACAACTCCTTCTGGGTACAATTTTTTTGGGGGGCGATGAATGTATTTTGTTACGTCATCTGTTTCATGGGTGCAAGAAAACGCTGTCGCAACCTTCCCAATGCTTCAGCATTGTTGCAAGGAAGTAAGATACGAGTTTACACATCAAAGTATCCACGAACATGTACTATTTTTTCTGATCTGAAATTAAATATCTAACACATACTCATTAAAAGCGCATAAATGAATTACGTATAACAGAACTGGAAAAGCGATTCGGGACTAGCGCAGAATTACTCGAAAAAGTGAAAAATGTATAACCAATATACGTTTGCATTAACGCATACCTCTTCAATAAAGCAGTATACGTAAGACTTTATAACTTCTGATTGTTTCACACAAGCTAAATGGTTTTCAGAGCACCAAACAAATTATTAGGAGCAATAGCTATCAGGGACATGCCATCCTGACTTACGTACGCAACTATGACGCTGCGAAGGCATTTTAAACAGATCGCTGTAAATGATTCGGAACTGTACAAAGCATATCTAGTGGAAGTAAAAGATTCGACATTTAAACTCTTTTGAAAGAGGAAGAATAGCACCTCTACATAATCTACCATTACCATAATTTTCGGGCTCACCGCAACATAGGCGTAAGAGCCGTACCTGGAAAAAATTGCTAATTATGAAACAAATTCGTTGTAAAAGCCGTACTGGTATAAGCCCCGCCGCCAGAATTTTGTAATCTCTAACCATCGATCAAGAGCGTCGACAAATAACATCATAAAAATCGTCGAAAAATAACATTGTAAGACGTTTGGATCATTACTGTGTCTGAGCAACCTATGTGTAAGTTTCTCAGAAACAGCAAATTTCTTCGGTTATGCAAAAATAACTCCATCGAGAGTGTTCAATGAGTGGTGCACAAGAAACAAAACGATCACTTAGCAGTCTTCCTCTGCGCGGAAAGGACTCGCCGATGTTAGAGAGCAAAGAAAGCTCAAGAGGAATATGCTAGGTTACAAACCTGTTCAATTGCGCTAAATAGACGCGAAGTAAAACAGCGGTATCGAAATTCAACATACACAGTCCACCGCACATTTTCAGGAAAGGGGTATAACAGCAGATCTTCCTTTCATGTAACAATCGTCCCTACTAGAAACCAAGAAATTCGTTTGCATATAGAACACGAGCACTAAAATTGTATCCTTAAGGACTGGAAAAAGGTCGTCTGGTAAGATGATTTAGGTTTTCTGTAAATTCACTCAAGTTCATAAAAAGCAGAACACAGCAGTCGAACAACGACTTTGATTTTCACAGGATATGTTCATTAGGCAATACAGAACAAAACGATTAGCATATCGGTGTCATACGTACCACGTGCGTCGATGTAGCTAATAATCTGTGTGGCCAACTCTGGCTTGTATCACCTGCTGTATATGTTCATTAGGCAATACAGAACAAATGATTAGCATCTCGATGTCATACATACCAGGTGCGTCGATGTAGCTAATAATCTGTGTGGCCAACTCTGGCTTGTATCACCTGCTGTATATGTACATTAGGCAATACAGAACAAATGATTAGCATCTCGATGTCATTCATACCAGGTGGGTCGATGTAGCTAATAATCTGTGTGGCCACCTCTGGCTTGTATCACCTGCTGTATATGTTCATTAGGCAATACAGAACAAATGATTAGCATCTCGATGTCATACATACCAGATGCGTCGATGTAGCTAATAATCTGTGTAGCCACCTCTGGCTTGTATCACCTGCTGTATATGTACATTAGGCAATACAGAACAAATGATTAGCATCTCGATGTCATTCATACCAGGTGGGTCGATGTAGCTAATAATCTGTGTAGCTACCTCTGGCTTGTATCACCTGCTGTATATGTACATTAGGCAATACAGAACAAATGATTAGCATCTCGATGTCATACATACCAGGTGGGTCGATGTAGCTAATAATCTGTGTAGCCACCTCTGGCTTGTATCCCCTGCTGTATATGTACATTAGGCAATACAGAACAAATGATTCGCATCTCGATGTCATACATACCAGGTGCATCGATGTAGCTAATAATCTGTGTAGCCACCTCTGGCTTGAATCCCCTGCTGTACATGTTCATTAGGCAATACAGAACAAATGATTAGCATCTCGATGTCATACATACCAGGTGGGTCGATGTAGCTAATAATCTGTGTAGCCACCTCAGGCTTGTATCACCTGCTGTATATGTTCATTAGGCAATACAGAACAAATGATTAGCATCTCGATGTCATACGTACCGGGTACGTCGATGTAGCTGATAATCTGTGTGGCCACATCTGGCTTGTATCACGAACTGTCCGCGCTGATGCATCGAATCAAATAATGTGTGAATATTATCCTGTGAAATAGCCATCCAGGCTGTATTGAATCCGCGTCCAAACTTCATTAAGAGTTGCTGGTAGACGGTCGTACAACTGATGCATCGAATCAATTATAGTGTGAATGGTGTCCTGTGGAATAGCCATCCAGGCTCTATTGACCCGCGTCCAAAGTTCATTAAGATTTGCTGGCAGACGCTCGTACAGCTGAGTCATCGAATCAAATAATGTGTGAATGGTGTCCTGTGGAATAGCCATCCAGGCTCTATTGACCCGCGTCCAAAGTTCATCAAGAGTTGCTGGCGGATGGTCATATCACGGCACCTCTCGTTTGAGCATGTCCCAGAGATTTTCTATGGCTGATTAATCCGGAGATCTTGCCAGCCACGGTAGAAGTTGAACGTTGTTAACCCTAAAGAAGGAACGTGTCTTCGCCGTGGCATGCGGTGTGGGATTGTCCTGCTGAAATATGACCTAAGGGACTTGCTACAGTTACGGAGAGCCGACCAGCTGTAGAATGTCATTGAGGAAACGGGAACTCATTATAACGGTACGGACTCTCACCAGAAATGATCTGCTTTTTACCAGATAGAACACGGGGGCAGTAAGCATGTTGCCAATACTATTTTCCGGACGCCTATCACCCTGTTGTCGGCGAAGGCAGAGGCTGCCATCATTTTCGCCTAAACAGAAGCGCATTTTGTCCGAGAACCCGATATTGTGCCATTCGTTACGCCACTCCCTTCGTTCGATTCACCACAGCAGTCTGGCAGTCAGTTGTTGCGGTGTCAAAGATAGCTTGAGAAGGGGCCGACAAGCTTGCAGTCCGAACTGTCATAACCGACGATACACTGTTACAGTTGGGAGAATGCGTCAGAGTTCGCCACTGCTGCTCCAACAAGCTTGCAGTCCGAACTGTCATAACCGACGATACACTGTTACAGTTGGGAGAATGCGTCAGAGTTCGCCACTGCTGCTCCAACGCTAGTGATCTTGCAGAACGGTCAGTCAAGAACATCCTCATGAAATGAAGGTTGTCCCTCGCCGTTGCCTGTGTATGACGTACAGAACCATCTCTTTGTGTCCTACGCCCTTCTTCGTACCATTCCTTGCACACTCTTGCCACAACAGACACACTGCGTCCCACATGACCGGCGATCTCTCTGAGAGAAGCATTGTAGTCTATCGTACCGATAATGCAACCTCTGTCGAACTCGCTGACACTACTGTACGACTATTTTACACGACGACGAGGCATCCTTATCACAGTGCTGAGAAGGCACTGACATGACGTCAGAAACACGCGTGCCCAAAACAGAAAAACTGCCGGTTTCCCGTCTCACACCTTGCGCGATCTGATTTGCCTAGACGCGGTACGCGTGTACCTACGACGTCGAAATGCTAATCATTTATGTGATATTGCCTGATTAGCATATCCTATAAATATCAAAGTCATTGTTCGACTACTTTCATGTGTTCTTTTTTTATGGACATGTGTGTATACTCCAACAGAACGGCCAGAATATAGCGTCAACAGCACGAATCAAGGGATCCCAACCGCCTAGCATTAACTGTATAAGTTTGTGCAAGCAGTGTAATGGTCTGAGATTTGTTTTCATGGCAGGCCTTGATTTTCTTGGAACAGCATTTAGATGCCAAGAGCTTCCTCATCATCAATGTGGACAAGGGACGCCCGTTCACGCGCATTGTGTTTTCAGATTCCATGTTCCAAGATCAGAATCGTGACTCCATGTTCGCGTCTCCTTTATAAAGGTATGATTTGGAAATTCCTTTTTGCATCCAGTAGGTGTTCTTGCAAACACAATTTTCAGGAATTTCGCATTGTCTTCTGAATTAAAGAGTCGAGTTTTTCACCGATATTTCAGTTTCTACAGCTCTGGATAGAAAAATTCTTTAAACGCCAGGAAGCTTTAATCGCGTTCTGAAAGCAGTACCACTACATCCGAGCTTTCTTATGAACTGTTTTTCTGAACGATAAGAGTCCCATGATTTGCTATTTCATTCAATTTCAGATATGTGTTGTCATCTAAAAGTATTATCCTGTACAGCTAAACAGCCATCTGCCAGTGGCGGATAAAACCTGTATCCTGCTGCTCCGGAGCCCAATGCTTTCCAAATTAATTTAAGCCGACGAAGTTTGTCGCTGCAACTCTACCGTCTTAAGATATGTGTCACCGCTGTGGTAAGTATGTCACACCTGGTAGAATTATATTGAAAATAAAATTCGATAGAGAACCATGGTCCTCTTTGTAGATAATTTATGCTATGCATCTTTCGCATGCCAAGGTTTTTCTGGGTGTGAAATAAAGCGAATGATTCGAAAGAATACATTTATTTACGTAAAACACATTGCATTTATTCGCGTCACTCGCGACCACACCGAGCCACAGTCCGGTACATACTAAGTGGAATTAAATAATAACAACAAGCAATAAGTTTTACTAATTCCTGACAATGGGTAGTACTTAGGTTGGAGGATTAGTGAATGCTATTGTCGTAAAACCAATGAAAGAAGATGCGCGAGTCATTAAAGTAAATATTTACTAAACTATGACGGCGGCAATAGTAAGTATTTAGACTTTTTCAAAAACAATGTTTATTATTATAACAGAAGATGATTACCCCTCTTCCTGAGGGTTTTCTGTTCCTACCGGGACGCGTACGACTTACCAAGTCTGGGAAGTGGTATTTCTTTTCTCCCAATCGTCCAAAAACTTCCTCACTATCCTACAAGTGTTCAGGATAGCTGCATTCTGTAGTTCCATGTAGGTGTTAGGTTGAAGGTCTAGTGTCTGTATAGGGCTGTGAATGATCTTAGGTACAACTCCTTTGTCTGATATTACGATGGGGATAGTAGTGACGTTCTCCATATGCAAAATTTCTTCTCTCCGTGCATCTTTTTTTTAAATTAAGGGTTGAACGACCGCCGTTAGCAACTCAATGGGTTATAAGCAGTCGTCCGTACCTTATTTAATGTCACTGGTTCCAGGGAAGGGAGAGAGCTAGTGCCGTTAAACAAACACAACATCCATGCCTCACCGGGATTCGAACCCGGGCCCCTTCACGGAGGAATTGTCATAAGCCAGCTCTTAGACCACTGCGCCACCACCGGAGCAGCATGCCTCTTTTGGATGTTCAAATTGTTGGGCACGGCTATGTCAATGATGTATGTTGACTTCTCCTTGTCGACTAGGACGATGCCGGGTCGATTGTGGGAGATGGTTTTATCTGATCTGATCGATCTGTCCCAGTATATCTTGTGGATGTTGTTCTCTAGAAGCGTTTTTGGCTCATACTTGTAGTAGGGGACAGGCTCAATTGTAATGAGGTTGTGCTTTCTTGCCAATTTCTGGTGGAGGATATTAGCGACTTGATTGTGCCTGTTTAATTATTATTATTATTATTATGTTCTTCAGATTAGACGAACGTAAGAGGCGACCCTAACACCGATAAAATGTGATGCAGCTACGAAAGTCCGTGTGTGCATGCGCAAGCTAAAACATGACCTCAAGATAGAAAAAAGCTCAATCGCGAGTGTGTTAGTTTGGGGTTTTGTTAACGTTTGGCCTAAGATATCTACAAGCAGTGGCGTAGGAACACTTTTGATTTAGGGGGTACAAGCTCATGAACCTTACATCTCAAGGATTAAGCCGTCTGTGGATAACCCCCTCCAAATTTTTTTCGGGGTGGTAGTATATTAGAGTTATTATAAAATACGTATTTATTAATTATAACCATTATTATTTTTATTGCTGACAAAAAGTTCACATTATTAATTTCTTATCAGAAAATGAATGGAGAAGGTTTTTTTGTGTTCTCTCTTGTTCATTTTTGTACTTTTTTTCCCATTAAAATATTGAGCAGAGACAAGTCAACATTAGGAGGAATTTCTGTCAACAGGGTTAGGAAAAGAGAGATTTCTCAGGAAATGTTATATAACTCTTTACAAGAACGAATTAAATTTCTTATTATTTTTGTTTAAGGTAATAAAGTACAACCGCAGTAAGATAAAAACTGCTCTACCCGCGATGATAGTACCACTGAAGCATTATGAAGCCTATATTAAAAACTCTGAACGATACATAGGCCGACAATTGATGTAAAAAGCACACTGGTCTGGTGCAAAGCTAAATGATTGTGGAGATATCGAGGAATTGGAGTTCTATGAGAGGTATGTGAAATCCATAATGCACTTGTTGTATTGTTACAGATCTTAAGACAGAAAACAATTTTAGTGCCGGGGTTGCGGGCGCTGAAATGACACTCCGTTTCAACCCATCGCAATGTTATTAGCTGTAGGTGACTGACAGGTGTCAGAATATCGGTGCCTTTCTTCTGCTCAACCTGGCAATCGTTTGAACTCGTTTCCCTGCAGAACTAATTTGCTGGAGTTTCCCAGATGGTTGGCCAGTTTTTGGTTGACGAAAAGCCTCCCACTACAAGCTTCAAATAAAAAAAAACCCGTGATATTTCTTTGAAATATCACGGGGTTTTTTCAAATAAATATTTTTTTTTCTTTGAAATAAAAAATGACCCGTGATATTTCTTTGAAAAAAAGAGAATAAAAAATAAGTAGCATATAAATTTTACAGTTCACTCTTTATGAATGATTGGTTTGTTTTTGCTCATATCTTGAGGGGTACAGTAGATATTAATGTACCTCTCTCCAAACTTTAGGGGGTACATTGTACCCCTGTACCCCCCCCCCCGTTCCTACGCCACTGTCTACAGGTTACATCCCATCGGGTTATACATCTTTTTAAAGCTCTCGTCAGTAGCTGATAAGCATCCCCCTTGGGGGATCTAGAGATAAGCATCCCCCTTGGGGGATTAAACGCACCGTCTTCATAGCATCAAAAATCCCTTTTTGTAATGGCATTTATCAGATTTAGTATCAGGTTTTCATAATTTACGGAGATTGCCCTGAGATATTTTTGCGCTTATGTTGAACGTCATGAATTAATTTTCAACAATAGTTTAGTAAAATATATTGTTGAGCAACAATAAAATTAACTACGTATTTTTGTGTCACTTCATGGGCAGCATATTAAATCTCAACAATGGTTTTGACAACTTCCGTTACCCATTTTCGTTAATCGAATTTTTTTACTTATTTTACTGCTGTGGAGAAAGATGCATAGCGTCAACAAAATAAATAAATAAAAACACTTCTGACGGCCAAGACAAAATTTTATTCAGTTGGTCTTTTCTAATACAGAGTTTTTTTCTTTGAAATCCAACAACGGATAAGTATTCGATCCCTTACTGAAAATATTTTTAAAAATATCTAAAAGTCATTTATTAAGTGTCCTGAAAAAATATATCTGATATAATACAAATTTTGAAGATGACAATCCGATATGTTTCGTTTTGAGTTCTGCGTCATTTAAAATGTCATACGAATCGCAGCTTTTTCACGAAGAATCTATACTTCCAAGCTGGTATTTTTTTGAAAAAGGCTTCAATTTCTATTTTGAATAACCAAGCTTACGTAACAAGCAGATATCAATTTAAGAAACTGAATCAGTCCACTAGAGATGTCAATTCAGCTAACAAATCAAAACACCAAAATAAATCTCAATGCGAAATTGTCTTTTTTATCTTTTTCATGCCCTATTGATTTCGTCGAGGCGTTCTGAAACGGGTTAGAGTGATTTACTGCGTGACCGTTGTCGGATTTTATGATGCACTAGATCCGAAATCTCGGCACCGTGCTAACCATAAAGTACTTAAGACATTCTATTCGGTACGAGCACCTTAATAATGTTTACAGTGTTTATAAAAAGTCACGTAACATCGTTTGGAGTTCTAAAAACACTTCGCTGGATTTTAGTAGGTTTTACTAGTTCTTCACCTATCGCCAATGTTTCTTTATATTGCGCAGTTTGGCAAAAAAAAAAAAAAAAAAAAAAAAACAAGAAAAAGTACGTAACACAACAGTTCTGATGCTGGTGGCAGATATGTATAATGCCGAGCCAGTTGTCATGCAGAAAATATCTTTGTCTTCCGGATTACATTGCAGTTTAAATGAATAAAGAACTAAACGCTTCGTCAAAATGGACATTTTATGTGTTTAATTATTTGTCTACGACAGCTCTGCTTGCTATCGTTCAGCTGGCTCAGGACGAATGATATGCAAATATTCATATCACTGTAACGCTATCAACTATGTTGTCGGTCTCCGATTTATGTCAGTTTTTTCCACGCTTTTGATAGAATTGGAGTGAATGCCGTGTCATTGAGAAGTGTGAAGAATTTTCATATATATATATATATATATGGAAAGCTTTCAAAATATCAAGTTTTATTATTTCAATAAGGTTAAATTCTTTGATTAGGAATGTATGATTATTTTCATGACAGTGTTTAGCTGTCGACGATTAATTCACAGTTTCGCATGTAAGCTTTGTGTTCCTTCATTCGATAAGGCAAAGCCCCTAGGGCCGTGCTATATACGAATGCCCACATTCTCATGGGACGTAGCCCACGGAACGCCTAGCGTTCGTGACAGCTACGGAAAAGTCTCAGAATCGATCCTAGGGAGGTATGAAGCCTCAAACCACTAAATATCCACCTTGCACCTGATGGACACATTAAGCAGTTCGATCCAGGGTACTTATAAAGAAGGGCGTCTTCGTCACCCTTCCTACCTCGACTTTCCTGTCGGACACTTTAGCCCAAATATCCTAGCTTTCTACTTCTAAGGGTTGTTTGAAACTTGGGGTCAGACACTCCCTTCCTGAAATCTCTGCACAAATCTCTTGATCTCTCTCATAATTCCCCAAAAGTTTATATCTTTAACACTTTCTTTTTTTGCGAAGAAGTTAATTTTGCTCATGGTTTGGAAAATCACCATAAAATAGAAAGTTTCCAGACATTTTGAAATTTTATAGGTAATGCCAGAAGCAAATTGGCCAATGCAAATTCAATGGCAAATTTTAGGTAATGTTAGAAGCAAATTAAACAATCACTCGCTTCGGTTTCGGAAATATTTTGGGAGCACTGTCTATCATGGAAGGGCTGTGTCCTCTGCGTGGTGTAACACTTTTAAGAAAGTCAACTAACTTAATTTTGATAAACAATCTTTATTTGAGCATACACATGTTTACTGCATCATAAAGGTGAGTGTAGAAGGCGCTGAAATTTTGTTTTGAGCTTCGCGGTTTTGATTTATTGAAATTTTCACAGGGATCGACAGTTTATTTCAGGTTGGCTGTAAAGATGCTTTACGAGACTTGATACCCTATAAGGTAGTAAATAGGTACGTAAATTTTATTTGAAGCCTCAGAGATATGTAGTTAATCTTTCAAATCATGTAACTTCGTGGCTTCATAAAAAAAAAGCCTGTTAAAAATTCCATCAAGTTTGCGATTCTACTCAAACTACATCCATGCAATGATTCAGCTAATGCTATCCTTCGGTGTCGTATCCGTGTCCGCTACTGTTCCACTAAAATGAGCCATGAAATCATTAAAATCATGCTTCCTAGAGTTTCATTACAGCCCATCTGAAATAGAGAAACTTTGCAGAGTTGCCAAAATTTGCATCAAATAAAGTAGTTTCGTGGAATGTTTTATGAACAAACGGAAGGCCTAGCAAGGGAGTAGCCTCTTGTCACTTATGATAAATCTATATGTATTGCTTTGAAGACAAACGTTTTCGGCTTTTCAAATTTGCCTAAAGGATACGATATGTAGAAGACACATTTGTTCCCCGGGATGATTCAAAATTCTGAAATTTCCGAATTAGCGAAACGCATTAATTTCATTGATCTTCAGGTACAATTTTACTACGAAATTTTACAATGGTAGTTCTGCATTCTCCGACGACGTCCAGATATATTACTCAGATGATTTTGTTGTAACTGCAGTTCATCACACATCTTTCGTTGTTTCCACACCTCCACATGCAAGTCCAATCATTCTTGGCAACTAAAACTTTGTACCTCTTACGGTTATGTATATTGTGTGATACCTGTATATTAGGACGTTTTAAAAAAATCGTGGATTTCTTATGCTGCACAGAGAGGATATAGCCTTCCCTTTATAGCCGACCTTAAAAAATTTCAGAACCGAAGACAGTCTTCACACTTTCTCTTATTTTGCATCCGTTAGAGGAGAATTTTGCCATTGTTTCATTTTCTCCTGCCGCTGCTTCCACAATTTCACAAATTCTCGGAACCTTTAATTTCTGGGTAATTTTCATGCGCATGAAGGTCTTTCGTACATAGGGAAGACCTGTAGGGCAGTGTGTTATCGATTGAAGAAGCATAAAACTTACATGAGGAAATGTGAAGTAAAAAAACCGAATGAAATTTATCGTAAATTCCTATTTGAAGTTCGGTGACATGATGTCCACTCCATTTCTATCAAGGCCGGTGCAGCAATCGACAAAAATCCGTGACCGTCAGCATCCTTGGTTATGATAGCACGGCGATTTAAAAATTTACGTGACATTAGTTTTGATGAAACTGAGTCATAGCACAGCGAAACTATCTACAAGAAAAGGAAAAAAATCATTCCTACTGTAAACGGTGATTGTATGTAGCAAACGTTTTGCAAATGACTGCTTTGTACCTCAGCTATTGAGGGCTTATTTACAAGCAACTCCCACACACAGATTATGGCTTTGTCAAATAAAGATTTACGTGTTAATTAACGAATATCAGAAACTACATAACAGGCACTTGCAGAACTCATTCATCATAAGGATGATTCAATTAATCAGATGCTTTGTAGTCATTGATTTCTTGAAGGGATTTAGCGCTTTTCTATGGCTCCAGAGGTGTGACAACAGCTGTGCCTCTTTACTTAAAACGAATACTGGTGAAAAAAACCTTCTATAGCTTTGAAGCACAGTCGGGGTAATCACCTTTACGTAATGTGCTCCAAATGTAGGTGTAACCAACTGAATAGGGCTTTCATAGGAATTTCCTGTTTAGAACCGGAAAGAATACGGCCGATACCGTTGGTAATTAATGGTTCTCCGCCGAGCAAACGTGTGACTTCTGATTCTTGGCTTTTGCGAAATATTTCGCTGTTATTTGGTTAAGTGTTTCTTCTGGGTATTAAATTAAGGAATGGCTGAGATGCAAAAGAAGGCATTCTGAAGTTACCTGTATGACAATTTGAATTAAAAAGTAATGCTTTATATTTTTAAGTTTAAAGACTACAATGAGAAACTCAGTGTGTAATAAGCGGTACCCAGTTCGTGATTTAGGCCACTGGTTCCAGGAAAGGGAGACAGTCAGAGCCATCAGACAGACACACAATACATGGCACATTCATGCTTAAACCCCGGGTCACTCTCGGACAAACACTCACAAGCCAGCGCTTCAGATCCCTCGACCACCAGGGAAGCAAAGAAATATTTAAAATTCACGCATTTGGTAGAATGCAGCTGGATATTTTTATGAAATGATAAGAGCACACTTGAGCTCTGATATCATTAAATTAACCTTCTTTTTTGAGTTTCTGTACTTATGTAAATTACGCTACTTCTCCGTTATATTTCTTTCTGAACGGCACGTCAAATCCTCCAAATTTTCTTATACCGTTTGGCAACGACTGACGGCGAGTCATAGGTAAATAAAGAAGCCATGCCCTGTGTATGTTGGTGTGAACGCGAGATGATATACGGCTTGAAACAGGATCGAATATTGTTTTTATGTAGAGATTTGAAATTTGAGATGAAAGTACTGACTAAGGTGAGATTGTGCACTTCGGAGCCGTTTTTAGCAAGCCCTTTTAAAAAAAAAAGAAAGTACGTGATTATAGCACCACTTTGTCCGCCCGTCCGTCTTCTCTCCATATCTCTTCAATTATTACATCAATTAAAAAAATTCTTTTCGCATTGGAAAGCCTAAAATGTGAGAATGATAATCCTTGCTCTCCGATTTTTTCTTCTGATGCATACCTTCACCGCTAGAGGGCGTAAATGCAGAGGCTATCGAATTCAAAATACATTTCATTCCATATATTTGTTTTGTGAATATCCGATAGAAAAAATTCCTTCTTTCTTTCGATGCCATTTATAACGAACCAATTTTGAGTTCAATTTCTTTTCCAAGTAATGGTTAGATTTTCTGCTACGGACTGTAAAGGTAAATCACAATTTTCCCGATATCACTGCTTCTAAAAAACCTATTTGAAAAATTCGTTCTGCGTTAAATACAACTCTTGATGGAAAATTATCTGCATATAATTTTTATTTTTTGGTAAAGAGTGATTCGACCACTAGAGGGAGTAAGCCCTTATTTTTTTCTGATGTATTGTATTTGCAACAAAATTTGAAATTCTGGTAATTAAATTTAAAAATTGTTTTGTTGGTCTGATACCGCTCACTTAGGATATCATTTTCAGAATACTTTTCGCTTAAAATAATGTATAGTGTTTCCATCAGAGGGCGTAGATGTGTATCTTATTTTTGTCGATATCTCTGCTTTTAAGCATCCGACTTGAAAAATTCATTCTTTATAGGAAACAGATTCCACTGCGGAATGATTCTCATATAATTTAATTTTTTTACGCACAGGTGATCCAGTAGAGGGCGTAAGTTCATATTTCCGTTTAGAGCATGTTTTCAGCAATATCTGCGGGTTTAAAAACCTGATTCAAAATATTCTCTTTCGGTCAGATACTACTAACTGAAAACATTTCTTGTATATTCCCTTCCTAAAAATTCCCAATTTTGCCGCTAGGGGACGCAAATGTTCAATATATTTTTCTCGATATCTCGGCTTCTAAAAGTCCGCTTAAAAACCTCTTTCAACGGTGGACACCATTTACCTTGTGTAACATTTGATGTCTGTACCTGAGGAGTTTTTATAATTCACAGTTCCCTCTCTAGGTAGTGCTTATGTACTTCTGTTTGCAGTTGAATCTCCGTTTCTAAAAACCGTATTGAAAAATTTCTTTCTTTTTTTTTCCCTTTTTTTTTTTTTTTTGCTGTATGCCATCCGCTAGAATGAAGATGATGGTGAACATTATCCTCGTAAAATAATGTGCAGCTTTCCTGCTAGGGGACGTAAATACTCAAACCTTGTACCCGATGCCCTGCTTCCAGGAGACGTATTTGAAAAAAAATATTTTTCCTTAGTATAGCATTTGCTATTGAGAATACTTTTCGCATGTCTTCACCTTTTTATTACGCAAATTTCTTTTGATAGGAGAGTTAGAGTTATATCATTCTTCCTTCTGTATTTCTGCTTTTAACTGTTCGATTTGAAAACCGCTTTGTTTCTAATACTTCATTTTGCTTGAGAAAGAAACATTTTGGGCACAATTTGTTAATTTCCGTAACATACTTTACAGCCGCTGGTGGAAGTAAGTAGCTCTTTGTGTTTTTGGATGTTCTACCGATTGTAGAAATTCTATTGATTTTTTTAACCGGTTCCATTAACTTTGAATAACTTTGGTAAATTTTATTCGCGTCGGAAAGTATTTAAAAGACATGTTCATTACAACCGAAAATTCTGTCGTCGTTCTTGTTTTGTGTGTTTTTCTTAATTTGAATCCCAATTTTTCGTTAATTTAGTTTCTGAAGCATTCAAATAAGTTGCAGAAACCGTTGTTGAAATCTAATCTTGCAGTATGATATACCTCACTCAGCACTAGTTTATTTCATTTTTCCGCAATACTATTTCCTTACATTCATGCACAACAACACCTTATTTCACTTTATATAAACGTCTATAACGAAGTAAATTTCTCCGTCATTTCTGTCCACGCCAGGATTCGAACCCGAATCCCCTCACTCCGGAATAAGTCGCTCTACCAATTGAGCTACGCGGACGTTTTATTCTGATTCTTATCTGCCTTTATGTCGTGTGCGTCCTTCGGGCAGGTACGTCCCATCTCCTGGTACGTTACACGTCTCACAATTTATATCTCATCTCACTATTTTGCGTAAACCAAAACTTCACTCCCAAGGAGTTTAGAATTCATAGATGGAGTAAGTATAACGTAACAAACGTGAAGCTTTTTGAGCAGACGACGCTGAATCGGTTGTCACTCCCAGAGATTAATTGGGAGTACTTTTTCACCTTTTGTGGTAATAGGGAATATACCTTTTTTGCTCAGAAAACTTATGTTTCATTTAAAATAGGATAATGCTATTCAATTGAATGTCTCAGCTACTCAACAAAAGCACCAGCTGGTATAACCTTTCTCCGGCAAATTTACATGGAATATTTTTTTCTACAAAGTTTGTATTTTTAATAAATTCACTGAACTGTGTTAGAAAACTACTGTTTCTGAAACGCAACACATTTTTAGCACACGAGAATTTATCACAACTTTACATCAAAAATGTATTTCAAATAATGTATTTATTTAAGAATAATCAATATAAATTTCACATTGGCGTTATTTTTATACATAATCATATTAATCTATGAGGATCTTCATCTGTGCTGTCGGCGGTAAAGAGGATGCATTACGGCAAAACGGCTGAGTTTTCCCTGCATATCTTTGTGAGACCTGCGTGCATGTAATATAGTGAACAAATCTTTAGTATAAAGGGAAAAATTAGTGATCGTGTTAGGTTAATCAGTTCCAGTAAACGTTTAAACCAAGTTTTCATTGTAAAAATTACGAAATGTAAAAAAATTCAATTGACAACAGCATTTTTCATATGAAGCGTTCGATTTTGCAAAAGTACAACCCGTAAACCGATAAATAAAGAAAGTGTACTCAAGGATAACGTGGACATGTCAAACAGTCTAAGAACATGAGATGTCAGTTAACATGTCTGATGTTCAAAACCATCGATAAACGTGTATCATTGCGAATCTTAAAAGTTTATAATATCAGTTACATAAAAATCGCTATATTCTTCACTGATCGACATTTTGAAATTTAGAGATATAGAGCGAAAAACTCGGCAAACAGCAATCCTATCTTCACAACTCAGTGTGTTGTTTTGATCTCAATCGTTTCACTAACACAGCGGTAGAGGCTGTGACGATATGGTAGTAACGTTTTGCTGGCTTCATTTTGATTACACGAGAAGTATCGGCGGACCCTAACTCCATCTTTTCTCATTTCCTTGCTCACTCCACGATATAGAAGAAATTACAAAAACACGTTTCTCATTGGCGTTGCAACTTATATGAGCCAATCTTTCACACACCTATGGGTGGTTTTATCGAGGCAGACTAATACTATAAGCCTATGCGGAAGAACACCTATGGGATAATAGAAGCGACAATATTAATAGGTTGTGCCAAACATTTTGGTGTGCACTTCCGAAGTGTTAGTGCATCCTTTCACTGCAGTAGGCGGGTATGTTTATGTTTAGGACCGCTGTTCTCTGTGTGTTACACACACTGTAAATAGTTCCAAACTACACATTTCTAAGGACAGATTTTGGTTATGTTTCTTCAACCATTTTGTTTTCGAATTTTACATCACGTGCGCAATTTATAATTAAAAATTTGCTTTTTCTGTTAACTGCGTTTTATTTCTCAAGTGTTACATATATTCTTCCTCTCAATGGCGTGGCAAGAAACTTCTCAGGTCCATGGATTTTGCTCTTTGGTAAAATCCTCATGTATGCGTACATATCGTTTTAAATTCGTAATCAGTCCACCATCAAGCGGGGATTTGGACCCGAGGGAGCCCTTGGCAACGTCTCTGTTTCCACCGCAGTCGATCGCAAGTTTGCTTACATTTCAGACAACGGCTCTCCGTGTATTTCTACGCGCAACAAATAGGTCCAATCTATTTCTACGGGAATATTTTGACGAACTTTCTTCAACCATTGTTTCAAAATTGACATAAATCGAGCAATTTACAATTTGAAATTGAATTTTTCTGTTTACGTTTTTAGACTTTCGATGTGTGTATCCTTCCGCCGAAGTTGCCGGTAGGTTTCTTTGCGTTTCAGACTGTCGTCTTCGCCGTGTTACTACACGCTATAAATAGTTCCACTATTTAAAAAAAATAGTAACCCGATTTCTCCAAGAGGGAACATATTTCAATGAAATGTAAATAGAATATAAGGAACGCAATGCGAGAAAGGTGTTTCACTTCATCACAGCTGAGTTTTCCAATTCCTTCATTCGCGCGTTCTTCCACTTCATCCTGACTATTCATTTATTTTATCTTGACGGTATCTGGCTCGATCAACACTTAGCAACGGTACACGACTGACTGTCAAAAAACTCATGTAAATGTCATCGAAGCTACCATCATTTCCCTACATCATGATATGCTGCAGGGGACCATGTTTCGATTTCACGCATTCCAACTGCCCCATCTCATCTTCCATTTTAGTGTAAACGCCACATTTTTCTGTTCGTGTCCGTTTCTCAATCAGTATCAACAACCACAGGATCAATGGTTGAAAGTGGTTGGGATCCCTGCAGACCTATGCTTTTTCTATATCCAGCTCTATGTTGGCTGCTCCGGAGCTGGGGAAAATTAGAACTTCTTTATCTTGTTTCCAAATGGAGCAACACTCAACGCTGTGGACACAGAGGCTTTTAAAGGATAAATTTATTCGTGCTTCGGAGAACCGTACATTACAGCGATCACAACAAAACAGTAAAATGTAGATGTTTCAAATTTCATGTGTTCACATTTAATCTGATTTCATCTGATTGGGCCGAAAGAATAATAGAATTATTCTCTATCCTAAACAGAATTTTTTTAAATCTGGAATATATTTTCTTTTAACTTTTTCGTGCAATTGTCCTCATCATAATTTCAGAAATCTCAAAAAATACTGGCCCAGAATTTGACAGATGTATTTTTTAAACCCGGGAAACGTCTGGTACATTTGCTAATCATGTGTAATGTATTCCATACGCAGAAGCCATTTTCTTATGTGCTGTTTCAGTAACATTAAAGATGGAATGATTCCCACAAGGTATGAAGTTTTATTATTAACTCGGCTTTTTAGTCATATTATTGTGGAGGATTTATGAACTACAAAAATTCCTTGTGCTACCAAAGCACTGCAAAATCATGAATTTATTTGTAAACTCGTGTATTCAACCTGAGCCCTTTTACACTGGCATAGCCTGGCTTATTATAGGCCTTTGTAACCTTTTCTTACGGATCTCGCAAAGCAGCACGAATTCTATGAGCGCCAGACATCTTGGAAAACGATATATCTTATCCTCTAAAAATCACTCATATGTGATTACTGTCCCATCTCTCTGGGATTTTCACAGCCTGCTGTCGGGATGAAAGATCAGGGCAAAGTCAATTTCCGCCCTCCGCCCCCAGTGGTGAAGAAGACAGATGTTATTTAGCTGCCATTCTTTGTGCTAAAACTGCTGGAGCGAAATGCTGTTTCCACAAGAAAACATGATAAGTAAAAGTAAAAATCTCCGAGTATGCAGGTGATAAGAGTAGAAGGCTACAAGCAGTGTTACCATTGTATTCGTAATTCTGTTTCTATAATAAGGGCGATTTTTTCAGTATACCGAAATTAATCGTATTAATCGTGTCCCGTTGTGGTTGAGAACCACAAGCCAAAATGGCATGTGTTATGCATAAAATATGATGCCATAATACTTTCTATAGAAGAGCGTGAAGTAAAATGCTTATAATTTGCAAAATATAATGCATATATGTAATTGATGTTCATTTTCTTTTCGGGCAGTAGACAAAATAATAATCTTTTATGTTTCCCATCTCAGAATAATGAAATGAGTTGTTTAAAATATGATGTTTTTTATAGAGTTACGCATCACTGACGTAATAGAACTAATCAACCATAACTGCACGTTATACAGATTCACGTGCTAATCTTTTGTTCTTCACACATCATCTTAAATGAGAAAGGGTTCGTGAACGAAATTAGTTATTCTGCTCTTCGGGGAAATTAACTTAAGCTGGTTCCCTATGATTCTTCTGCGCAGTAATGTCATTAACATCCTTATGCGTCGTTATTTCAAAAGAGTGAAGCATAACCAACGGTGTTATATGTAATTAATCATAAAAAATCGGAAAACATGTGATACGCTACAAAGAAAAAAATAAAGTGATTGTGTCGTGCAGTTGTGTTGTTTTCTCAAAGAGAGTTTCCTGAATGTGGTTGCTTTTCTTTGTTAATGGAATTTACCGGACTTTGCATTGGGGTTTTATAAATTGGATTTCAGAGCTTTTCTGAAATTAAGAAATACGAAATACATTTAATTAAGGATTAGTTTCGTTTGTAATACCTCCTTTTGTGTACGTGTGAGTTTTTAGTTATTTTTTTGTAATTCTATTCTTATAAAATGAAAGACTGAACGAAACATGGAAGTTCATCTGTTTTATAAAAAGAAGCCAATTCATTTATGCATAACTTTTTCTTCTGCTTCACAAAAACTGAGAGTTAATTAATTTGCAAAGAACCACTCTGTTCGTTTTTTATACCCTCAGCGTTGTTTGATTCCTCTTAGTTTACGAAATGCAGTTTTTTAAAGTTTTGATAAATGTAAGATACTGTAAGTACAGAAACTTTTGAGATTGTATCTTAGTAAAAAAATTACTTAAACGGGTATATATTATGCTAGCAAGTCTTCCATTGGACGATATATAAAAATTAGTTAAAGTGGCATAATCTGTGCTAACAGAGACTTCCATCAAACAATTCGAGAGCTTTAAAACGGTCTTTTAACGACTGTTGGGTCTTATTTGTAAATCATTCGCTTAGGCCCAAAGTTTTCATCTTTTACATTTTCTCCCTGGCTCATGGACGACAATAATACTTTGAAATATTACGAATAACGTTTTTTTTATATTATTTATTAATTATGAAAGAAATCAAACAGCAAATGGTAAAACGCGCTTGAAGCCTTGAATATCCATGTATCATTAAGAACGATTTACATATTTAAGGACCTAATATGTTGCAAACAATGCTGAAATAATTTTGGTATACTATAATTATAAGAAAGGGCCAAAAATATTCAGTTCTCTGGCTCATTGCTAGTCACCTTGCTGCTAAAGAGTAAGAAAACCTCTTTTACCTGAATGTTTTGAAACGTGGAATTCTGTTCTGCTTCTGATATTGGAAACTGAAATATCACGAGAAACGACATTTTTCCGTTGACTACTTCTGCTTTATGGTTTATAGATTATTGTTTGATATAAAGTATTGCGAGTTTCGATAAGAATGCTATCAGAGGAAATTACTCACTGCTAGGATGTTATCAGCGACTGAATTCGATTTTTAAATTTTTATAGTTTTTCCTTCTCTCCGGCCAAAAACGACAAAGTAGCATTCATTGGATTGAGATCAGGGGATTTAGGAGGTCAGTGTAACAGGAAAAAGTCTCCTTTATGCTCCTCAGACAATTTGCTTACAATGCAAGCACTATGACATGGAGCATTGTCCTGCTGGGTTTAACATTTCTGGATGGACTTGGTCATTTCTGGATGGATAAGCAATTAACATTTCTGGATGGACTTGGTCGGCAATGACATTCAAATACCTTTGGGCGGTCAGACGTTGTTCCATACGAAAAAAGGGTACAAACATTCCCGCGGAAACATTCCCCAGATCATAACGTTGCCTCCGCCAGCTTGAAGTGCAGTGACGATTGAAGATAGGTGCACACTTTCGTGCTGCTGTCTCCATCTTCACCCATCCATCTACATGTAGTTGAAAACATGATTCGTCGAACCACATTGCTCTTTTCAAAAGATTTACTTCCAATTGTTCTGTTCCTCAGTGAATTGAAGTTGTTTCTTCCTGTTCGTTGCAGATAGCAATGGCTTACAGACTGCTTCTGTAGCCCATAAGATGTAATATGCGGCTAACTGTTCGTTGAGACGTTATCGGAGTTGGTCCCTGATTCAGATTATCTGTAATCTGACCATCTGTTGACTGTGAACAATTCTGTGTGCTCTCCGCTCTGCTCAATCCTCCAAGTCTGTCAACAACTATTGACGACCACACACGCTCTAAAACACAGGGTAGCTTGTATGCAAAGTTTTCGTGCATGATTTGGGAGTGTGCAAATTAATTGCTCTTTGTTTCTTTTGATTTTGTTTGCAAGGGCTAGGAGAATTTTCACTGGGCATCTCTTTGGTCCTTCGAAACAGTAATTTCGAAGTATGACATGGACAATGACTACCTCTCTGTCCCAAAACTGAGTTCTTTTCCCTTGACTGTAAGTTCCATACTTTGATTACCCACTAACTTGAGTGAACTCAAACTAATCGCAAATGCTTAATACGTGTTATCTTTATAACCGAATGCTCTTTGGGGAATTTGCTGCTTACGTTTTCCCATCTCTTGAGACCTCCCTGTTTAATCGAGGGATTCCTTCCCAACCGCCTTATTCCCACTCTTGGCCAGAAATAGTGGTTGTCGCAAAATGCTTTAAGCACTTGACAAAAGCGTTTATCCTGTTTAATACTGTTTAATAGGGTGACCTCAGGTTCCAAGCGTCTCTGGCTTTCAGGCCCACCAGTTAGATGACATAGTGCAAGAACGGAATTCCGCCAGACGAATTTTTAACAGCTTAAATTGTAATTACAAATTTGGCACTCTCAATTCCCTGAATTATTTTGCATGTATACGTGAAGATCTCACGCAGTGCCGTCAAGAAGGCCATAGTGGTAACTTAAATGTTAGAGGCACATCAATGAAGCATTTTATTTTAAATTTACCACTCTATTTTTGTGGTCACGCAAAGTAATCTCTTGAAGTGTTTTGGAAACGCAACTTTAAAATATATCAATAATTCAAGAACATTTATTCCATATGCTTTTTCTTTCAGAAATATGGAATAACAGTTTATATTTGACATGCTTTATTCGGATAATACAATATTAATATCTTGTATATTTCTTTATAAACGTTATGTGAGCACCCATGAAAATGTGAACTTTCAGAAAACGGATTGTTTACTTAGTATATTGTTTCTGGTTACAAACTCCATGAAGGGAATTTCATAGAGTCAGTAACTTTAATTAGACTTGGGCTACGACTGAGAAACGGAGAGAAAGCACACTACGAATGACCGGATGTTTGTTTTAACAGCCAACACTCTTTGGTGGGGTTAAAGTCATACAGTGTGCCATTGTAAGCATCTTATTACCCTGGAGAGGCACAGCAAGATGAGAGCCTCTCCCAACCTTTCCCAAGGATGTTTGTTTTTTCACATACTAAGCTCTGACTGTTAAGAAAAAGGCAATGCCGAGGGAAGGAAATAAAAGGTTCTTTAGTTCAGAAAACCGAACGTTTTCAGCTTAATGGAAAAAGTCCATTTTCTGTGACGCTTGATACCATTTAAGAAGCGAAACGGTATGCTAACTTTACTCCAGGGGAAAGTAGCTGCAGGCAATTCATGAAATGTACGAAAGGAATTCAGAGGCGATTGAACTGTTCACTTACAGTTTGGAGAACTATTAAATTTTCCATCGAAAACTCAGAGTAGTGGCCCAGATGAAGGAGAATCCACATTAAAAAATGAAGAACATAAATTTTCAGCCGATAGCTTTTAGGCATGAAAAAACAAGAAGTGGGTCTTGGGTTCTCCGAACTTCCATAGATGTTCGGAAAAATTGTTTTTCAGTGACTGGTGCTACTTGCGTTCTCTTTATATGCTTATTTGTTAGCAATAGTGCACCGATTTCTGCAATTTTTGCGATCGTTTTTACTGACGACTCCTGTGCGGGTCATTGTTCAGATCTTTATGCAACATAGGAAAGTATAGGAAGAAGATAACTATTGAAATCGATTTTTGAAGCTAATTTTGGGGCCAGCTTCTCATTCCGCGTAGAAAACTTAGAACGCCATGGGACAATATAGCTTCATACATCATAACTGAAATCTCGAACATTTCACAGCTGCATGGCCATTTTCTGTTTGTTTGTTTGGAGGTTTAATGGTCATCGTGAGCAATTCAATAGGCTATAAGCAGTCACTCGTCTCTTATTTGGGGGCCACTGGTTATGGGCAAGGGAGAAAGCCAGTGCCGTAAGACAAACACGCATAATCCATCCCTCACCCTGAATTTTGAATACGGACTCATCTCGGACGAATGATTAGACGCCAATACTTCATACCACTGGAATGTGGGGGCAGCTCTGCATTGCTTTGCGTTCTACATATTTTCTGAGCTTCATATCTTACATAATCACATTTTTAAGCAGAACATTCGGATTAGTTCTCGTAATACAGGAAAATCAGTATATTTATTGAAGACACCGAATTTAAATTTCGAATCCATGGGCTTTTTATCTCAACCAAAGATATAGATCAGTACCGAAAAGAAATTTTACTGTATTTGAACAAAGGGATACAAAATCGTCAAGCTCTTGGTTTGAATCTCAGCGAAAACATTGCGTGCCAAGTTATCTGTATAATCCACTGCAATTAACGCAGTATCAGAAAAGATAGCAAATATTTCATAAAATGTATAATTTATTCATCCATTGTGCCTCAGTAAACTTTAAAATATAGAAAAAAATCTGCTAAGAATTCCTTTTGTCGAACAACTGTGAAAACTTTCGAGTAAATTCAGAAATAGATGTAACCATTTTAATAAACAAATTTCATAAAAAATATTACTGGTAGAAATTTTGATGACTCAAAATAAAAATTTTATTTGTGAATTAAAAATCACGAAAAGGTTAAACAGAAATCTATATCAAAACATTTCAGAATCTTCAAAAAGAAACCGAATTTTATATGCATTTTAATTTTCTTATTTTTGCCTGTCAGGGAAACGATGAAGTACTGCGCTGTCTTTGAGATTTCCATCTAGCTAGTTTAGCAACATGTCAAACAGATGGAAGTAAATTTCTTTGTCACTATATCGTTCAAGTTTCGCCTGCTGAATACTGAATCCGCGTGAAAAAAGAAAAAAAAATCATGTAACATTTCATTGTTTCTTTTGTATGGCCACGAACAGAACATTACCCTGTGCTTGGAATGCTCTAACTGCAAGAGCAGTATTGCTGGTTGTTTGTGGAAACCAAGAAAATAGGACTAAAGTTCATCCCCTATTTGTACGATGTTTGAAATATTCAACAACGGAGTGAGGCATTACAATACGGCATACAATTTTATGCCAAAAAATAGATTCACGGTCAATAAAAATTATTCCTCTGAATCGGACTGTTAGTATTTGCTTTCCAAATGGTGTTGCATACATAATTATGTCACTGAAAGGTTGAACCTGCTTTCCAGATAGTTTCAACGAAGGCACAATTGAGAGTTTCTCTACTGACATCATAGCGCAGAAGTCGTATAACGTCTAAAGTACAGCGAAAATCGGTTATCAAATCCAATTGAATTTCATCTTTATGCACTCAAAGTAAACGATAAAAAAAGCCTGTATTAAAACCCAAGGCTTATATCGTAGTCTTTTTGCCAAGGAACAAATGAAGTCTTCTATTTAGCAAATGGAATGGTGGGGATGGAGCTTTCGTAGTCCGTCAAACACAGCACCGCCCTGTTGTTTAACAGCAGATCAAAGTAACATGCTGATGTTCTGGCTGGGGAAATGTGGATAATATGGGAGTTCTTGAAATTGCCCAAAAGTTTTGTTTTTTTGGATTGGCTGAAATAGAATGTTTTCGTACCCTTCGTACTTTTGCTACACTAGAAATACTAAGAAATGCTGTGCATGTCTCGAAAGTCTATGTTTGGAACAAACTGTCAGCTATAATGGTAGTAAATCTATTCAGACGATCTGAACTCATCGAAAAAACTGTCTAGGCATTTTTAATATGCTTGGAATTTATTCTTACGCAAAGTGGAGTATCTTCTCTGAAACATCGAAAAGGTTTTAATCTCTAAGTGTAATCTACAGTTCAGATACAAAGCTGCTGCATGAAAGATAACTATCGCAAACAAAACTTGAATGAGATATGGGATATGATTTCGTTTTATATGCTCGACGGCTTAACGTTAGGGACGGGAGGCTCTTTATAGTGTTAGATGCTTAGATCGTTAAATTTGAAAGAAATAAAAAAATAAATTTTAGGCAAATTTAGTTCAGATTTGAGAGTTAAGTTTCCGCTGAAGCTGAACAAATTATTCTGTAACACGAATTATCCAGTACTAATATTTTCTTTTATTCTGGGGTTTAATGAACAACATGATGAAATCTGCAGAAAGAACATACATTTTGAGCAGAAGATTCGATAAAAACATTTTAACTTCAAGCCACTAGTTTAACGTTTACAAAAACAATTACTGCTAGCAAGAAAGTTTATGAAATAACTCAGAGTGGAAACGAGTTTACAGACAAACTGCTACAAGAGCGAAAGATGTACACTTGTAGCTCACCAAATGATCTCAGGAATGGGTTTTCTGTTTTGAAAATGCAGTAGCATGCCTCCCACCTTTTCCCGTTTGCTGTTTAGAGAGCAGCTGTCATAATCATACCGGCTTATCGCTGTGAACAAAAACTCACCTTTGCAGCCGAATAAGAGAAAACATGGAAAACTACCGTATTTTTCTTCGTATAACCGGCAGATCTCGAAATTCAGGAAAAACATTGGTGTTGACCGCAAAGAGAAATTTATTACAAAAATAAAAAAACGAGATTTCCGAGATGACCCAATAGTCCAAAGAAATAAGGGGGGGGTTACCTTCTTACTAAGAAACCGTATTACCGCAGTTCCGAAGTTAAACCTGATAGTTCCATAGTTCACACCCGCGAACATGCGTGACGTTGAGCTTCCCACAGCGCGTGATGGTAGCAAATGATATTGCCTTCGTAGCACTGTATTTTCTGTAAAAATGCTTGTAAGTATAAAAACAAAACTTATTTTCTCTCCAACTGCTAACGGGTCCTCCTCCATCTTCGTATTGCGTTACGTTTCCATGTTATTAACGCATTTCTAGTAATTTCCAAACACACAATCTCTTCTGATATTTACGACGCTGATTTAAAATAAATCGAAGAGCCGCAAAAGTAGTTTTTTTTTCCTTTTCTTTTAAAGTGATGTATTATCCTCATCGGCGAATAATCCGAAAAATCTAAATGTATTACTGTTTTAACAGTTAATGCGCGGATTGTGTGATAAAAAATACAATATTTGTAATTTCTAGTGTTTCCTGCTGTAAAATGGCTTTGCAACATATCTTCTAGCAAATGAAAGAGAAACTAAACTACACATAGGCATTTTCGTCACAAAGAAGGAAAATTATGTGGTGAGGTAATAATCCCTCAAGAGTTTCCAAAAGGTGGAAGATCTTGGGGGTGATTACCTCTATTAAAATTGATCTCCATTTCTTCGAGTATTAGAATTATCATGATTAATATAAATACGTATTTATGCATTTAAACGAAAAACTGTACACCTGAAAAAATCATGAAAACCCATGGACAATATTTGCCATGCTTATATATATGTCGCATCGGGGAAAAAAATTCCAATCCGTCATCCAGAAATTGAGGTACGGGAGGAAACAAAAACACGAGTTGCATAACCCAGCAGAAAGATTTTAGATCAGATAGAAACATAATGTGTATCAGTAATAACGCTTGTGATTAAAAATATCGATGAAAAAGGAATCTTGTCGATAGCAGAATTTCGAGAGCAGAAGATATCGTGTATGTTGTTGATCGAGGAACCATGGAGACTAAGAATAAAATTATAATATACAGGGTGTCCAGAAAGGATTGGAGCGGTTTTACGATTTTATTGTAAGTATATTATTTGACATATGATCACGAAACATTACAATTACATATAGCAATGCACAAAGTTTTTGGGGGCATATTACAGGTGCTCGATATGCGCCCCTTGAGTGATTCTGCAAATATCAACTCTGTAATCAAGTTCCTCCCACAGGCGAGTTAGCATGTCTGTATCAATGTGAGCAAAGGTACTGATGATGTGAGCCCGCGGTTCTGGTAGATCGGCTGGTAAAGGCGACACAAGCACCGAGTCTTTGACATAACCTCACACGAAAAAATCTCAGGAGGTTAAGTCTGGGGAGCGTGGAGGCCATAACAGCAGTTGATGATCATCATTCCCAGCACGACCGATCCATCGCTTTCGCAATCTGACGCTCACGAATTCACGAACATCACGATGGAAAAGGCGCGAAGTGCCATCCTGTTGGTAGATGAAGTCAACACCGTATGTATCCTTGCAATGTGATAAACATGTTACAATTTGTAACGGTTTATTTGCTAAGAAACATTTTGTACTCTTTTAAACCATAGATTTTGCAATATATATTAAAAGTTTCTTTGTGCGTTTTTTAAGGCCATACTTAAAAAAAGGCCGGCTGTCCCACGGTATCATGTGTCGCTGCAGGCAGACATCCGGTGAAGAACGTGCATTTGAGAAATCCCTGACAATTTGGTATGTAGAACGTAACATCACATTTATTTTTTCGAAGCACTGAAGAAGGGATTTTAATTTTCGCTGTCTCGCTGTGAGGAAAGAACATCGCGCCGTTGCGAAAAAAACAATCAGCCAGGTCATCCTTGAAGTTCGGGCGCCAATATGACGAAGTAAATTTTTCCGTCAAGGGTGGAATTCGAACCCACAACTCTCGGCCCCGGAGCACTGAGTGCTATCCACTATACTACACTAGCATGATATCTCGCTGCTATCTGCCTTCATATCATGTGGAAGTGTATCCTGCGGGGTAGGCACGTCACATAACGTATGCAGTTTAACTTTCATGAAGCGGAGTAACTTACAAAAATTAAAGTAATAAGGATCTACGTATGTATGAATCCTTATCTAGTGTTCTAATACTGAAATGTGAGGTGAGGTTATTTTCTCCTTGTTATACGCCATTTCCTTGAAAGCATGCAATTTAGCTCTTCAGTGCGTTTAAATTCCAAAATCATTACCGATTTTGACACTGAATGGCGGCGATTTCTGTTGACAGAGTTAATAGGCACCTATAAAGTCCGTGCTCGAAGAAACAAAGCAGAGGAAAAGCAGAGTATAAGTAATGACTTAAATGAATTACCTACGGCGTCATGGGATTCACTAATGATTACCTCAATCAACTGAGTACTTAGATGAGAAACTGAAAGGCGAACGAGCATTTGTCGCTAGCTATCTCCTTTACTCAACTAAGCAATGATAGTCGTTAACGGCTAGGAAAGTTTCCAAGACGAAAACCCCTAGTGGCCGTCTTCATTTTCCCCGTACAATATAATGACCGAGTTCTTGTCGCTCACGAGCTTACCAGACCGATTTTTGCTCCTGCACATGTTAACTGTTATTTTGAGATATGTTAACAGACCCTGATTTTTAATGAGCTTTAACAGGAATTATCTGTCATTCACACAACAAGAGTCAACGTCTTTCCTAATTACTAAAAATTAGTGACTCAATGTTCATATTGCGAAACCACAACTTTCATTACCCTGCAGCTGCAGTTAAAAATTATTCATACAACGAAACGATTAAAAAAAAACACACATACTTTATCTATGGGGAAAGCGCAGTCAGACTACTAAAACCAGATAAATATTGTTGTTGAATAAAATGAATGGAAGAAAATTACCTGGATGCGTTTCTGGAATTAATTCTGGGAAATGGGATGTTTCACTTAGCGTTGCTTTTTCACGCTTTCCAACCGTAGGTTGAAGAAGTGTATACGCTCCAGATTTTTCCGTCCGTCTGTCCGTCCGCCTGTCGGCACGATAACTCACGTAAAAATGGTTCGATTTCGTAAAAATGGTTCTTATGACGTCACAATCTCGCGTTTGAGAATGTTGGCGCGCGGTCACGCCATCTGTCTCATTACGTCAAGCGTTGTATGTGGATCCTATTAAAATTTTATGACGTCACACCTTGCGGCGAGCAGATGGTTGCAATTCCCATCTGCCTCATTACGTCAAGTGTTGTGTGCGTATGTCCGTCCGCACGAAAACACGTTTAACAATCGTTCGATTTCGATAAAGTTTCAGTATCTGGTAGGGGATCACCTGGAAAGGAACCCCATTTAAAGTGAACGAAATGGGGTCAAAGGTCAGTACATAGGAGCGGGATCCATTCCACTGCTGTTATGCGTCATAACTAACGTAAAAAGGTTCCATTTCGATGAAATTTTAGTATGTGGTAGGTGACCTCCTGGCGACAAACCCTTTTGAAAATGTGCGAAATGGGTCAAAGGTCAGGACATAGGAGCGGAATCACTTCCATCGCTGTTATGTGTCATAACTTACGTAAAAAAAGCTTCGATTTGGATGAAATGTTAGTATGTTGTAGGGGCCTGCCTGGGGACGAATTCTATTAAAAATAGGCGAAATGGGGTCAAAGGTTAGGACACAGGAGCGGGATCTATTCCATAGCCCTTATGCATCATTACTTACTTAAAAATGCTTCGATTGCGACAAAACTTTTTCATGTTATTTCGGCGGTATACCGAACCGGTTCTGTTGAATATCATCGAAATGGGATCAAAGGTCAGGGCACAGGACCGAGATTTATTCCACAGCCATTATTCCCATAACTTGAGTGATAACTTGAGTAATTATTTCTGGTATGTTGGAAAGCGTATCATAATCAATGCATTGCATGATTTTACTAACTTGTTTATATAGCAGTATTTGCTTCGTACTGGCAATGCCCAGTTGTTGTAAAAGAATTACGTCCCACCGAAGTCCAATCTTACATTTTTTCTAATCCTTTTCACGATGTTTGTCCCGGCTTTCCTATTTATTTTGTGTTCCTTTATGAATAGAATGTCTGAATATCATTCTACAGAAACCATGAAAGAGGAAGACTGGTACTCTACGAGGAAAGCATGAACAAACTGAAGAAACGACAGCCAACACATATTTTCTTGTCCTATGTTTCATGAATTATTATCGCCATAATTACTGACGACGTTAGTAAAATTTTCAGAAAAAAACTTTAGATCAGGTTCTAAATACTCTTACAGAGCTTAATCGTTATGACCACCCCTCTCCCCATGAGCAGAAGTGTTCCGCAGCTCGTAGAATTGACGTCACCGAATGTCGTGGAATACACACACACACGGGAGGGGAAGAGCGTGTCAGTGCGATGCCCGTGCAATGGGAAAAGAGACGGACTTGTAAAAATTAAAACGGAGAATGATTATGTGGGCCAGGAAGTCGGAGTCCAGCACTTCAGCAACCGCAACCACTTTTGACTGTTGAGAAAAGCCATAGGGACGATGTGGCTGGTATGTTCCTGAGAAGATTCACACATCCACCCAACACACAGTAAATGGAATACAAACTCTGGTTAAGTGAACTCCGGTTGATACGAGCTATTTGTGAAAACAGGCGGGCCACGATCCCTCATTTAACGACTTATTTATTGCAACGAGGGCTCATAGGAAAACGTTCTTTAACACACAATCCAGTTGACGCCCTTGCGGATGGGCCTTGTTAATGTGTCCAAAGTGACCGATCGTCATTGACATCTCCGCCCGTAGTCGAGACAGGAACACCATAATAAGACATTGAAGGACCGGAAAAGAGTAGCCTGGTCCAATGAATCCAGATTCCAGCTGAAGCATGTCGATTGGGGTCTTGCTATTTGATACTACGTGGAAGAACAGCTGAAAAGTAGACTTTTACGGTTGGATGGAAACAGACAGTGGACGTGGTATCATCATATGTGGATTATTGTCATAGGCGTCACAGAATCCTTTCATCACCGTTGAACTCATGCTCTCTCCGTAGTTTCACCCATCATTTTGGGCGTAGTGTTGCCCTACTTGGTAACACTGTATCTGATTTGCAATGGACTCTTTCAGAAACACAAACCTTCTTGTCACAACTCCTGCATGGAGCAAGTATGGTTCGAAGATCATGTCAAATATTTCCATGTGCTATCCTAGCCAACGAATTATCTGGAACTGAATTCTATGAGACGTTTTTGGGATGCATTGGAACTCAGCACTTCGTGGTACAAACCAATGTCTCGTTCCGTGCCCTAACACCGGGACGTCATTAGGTTTTACTGGCTTAGAATATCTGAGGACACGTTCCTCCGTTTAGTGGAGTACATCCATCGATGGGGCACAAGCGGTTATGTTGTCAAAAGCTGCTGTACTTGCTGTTATGTACTTATGTTGTTATTAATGATGAGCGCGTATCGGTATGGTAAAGAACTTGCTTCGTTCTCGCCGAGCTTCCTCATAAAAAAAGGTATTTGTAGGATCACTAGAAGCCATTGAGTCCTCATTTACGACAAAGTGAAAAGGTCGGACAACCGCAATAGGGAAGTAGAGGATAAAGTTGATATTGCTGGGGGTTTACTATGCATTTTCAGTTAAGGTTTGGACATTAATCCCGTATGGAAAAAAACCGGTAGAAAATGCATGCAGCTTAAATGTTAAACTCGCGTGGGTTACTAAACCATCCCCTGAAACATAACTTCCGCATTCATGCCATGCAGACATTCGAAAAATTCTTCTATTTTTCACGTTGGTGACCAAGTGAGTTCCTGAATAATTACCGCAGACCGAGAAGTTCTCTCCATGATTCCAACTACATACCTGTCATCCCCGCTGGAATAGAGTAACTTCTGTACAGCGAAAGGGCGTACCAGAAAGGATTGTTTCGACTATGACTTCACTTCAGGACAAAACTATTTTCTGAATCTTTACCTTTTTATCGAAACTACATTCTGAATTAATTAGATCAGCCACAAGTGGCTATACGTCACACTATGTCGATTAATGATGATGCACTGAGGCATTTCCCATACAAATTAGGGCTTGTTAAGGAAAAGAGGACGAATCATTCTTGGAAATTAAAGAAAAATAGAGATCTGCAGAGCAGGTGGAACCCATTTAAGAAGTAAACTAATGTTTTACGGAAGATTGCTGCGCTTTGCTAAACCTAGTCTATGCTTCGCTCTTTAAGCAACCAATATGAAAAGCACACATTTTTTGAGCTCACCTCTTCATGTTTGAGCTCCAAAAGAGAATGATTATTTTTTCCCTTCCTACGGGTATCGTAGAGGAAGGGTTTGCGGTGTTTTTTAGCACGTCTTTTGTAAAAAAAGATCGTGCCTATGTTTTCGGTTTCTCCGTCCGTCCGTCTGTAGACACCAAGCTCTACAACTATTAGTCCGATTTAAAAAATTCTTTTTGCATTGGGAAGCTTGAAATGTGCGAATGATGATCCTTCATTTTGTTTTGTTTTTTACAATGCTCAATTTCGCCGCTAAACGGTGTAAATGCAGACGATGTCGAATTCAAAATACATTTTATTCCATATATTTGCTTCTAAACATACGATTGAAAAAAATATTTTATCTTTCGATTCCATTTGTGTCGAAGAGTATTTAAGGTGTAGTAACTTTTTCAATTTACGCATACATTTTCCGCTAGGGGCGTGAAAGTAAATTACGTTTTCACCCATATCTCTTTTTTTAAAACTCCGATTTCAAACATTTTTTCTTCAGCGGATTCAGCTCCTGATTGGAAATCTTTTGCATATAACTTCTAATTTTTGGTAAAGACTACTTTGGCCACCAGGGGCGTAAGTGTTAATTTTTGCTTCTGATGTATTTGTCATAACATGTGAGCTTCTAAAATCTCTATTGAAAAAATTCGTTCGCGGACCGACGCCACTCACGTCGACAAACCTTTCGGAATATTTTCTTCTTAAAATATAGCATGGTTTCTCCGCCAGGAAGGAAGGGGGGCCTCTTAGAAACATCTCTGTTCGAATTGGACTCTTAGAAACATCTCTGTTCGAATTGGACTCTTAGAAACATCTCTGTTTCTAAGTATCCAATTCGAAAAATTCCTTCTTTCTTGGATAGTGTTTCCGATGCGAAATGTTTTTCATATGAATTCAAAATTTTCAAGTGAATCATAGACTTTCCGCTAGGGGGCGCAATGGTAAATGGAGTTTTCCCCGGTATTTTTGCTTCTATAACTCCGACTTGAAAAATTCTTCCTGTATCGCATACAGCTCCTGATGGAAAATGCTTTTCATGTAATTTCTAATATTTGGTAAATAATGGTTTGGCCACCAGGGGACATAAGTGTTAATTTCTGCTTCTGATGTATTTGCAGCAAAACTGAGCTTCTGAAAACTAGACTAGAAATTTATTTTCTTGGACCGATACCGCTCACATCGAAAAACTTTTTGAGAATACTTTCTTTTTAAATAATGCATGATTTTCCCCACGAGGGGGCATCTTATATTTCTCCATTTCTCCATATCTCTGCGCCGCCTCCGATGGCACCGTGGTCTAAGCGATGGCTTATGATCATTTGTCCGAAAGGGGTCCGGGTTCGGATCCCGGTGAGGCACGGATGTTGTGTTTGTTTTACGGCACTGGCTCTCTCACTTCCCTGGAACCAGTGACCCTAAATTAGGGACGGGCGACTGCTTATAGCCTATTGAGGTGCTCACGGTAGTCGTTAAACCTTAAAATCTAATTAATCAAATCTCTGCTTCGAAGTGTCCGATTTAAAAAATTCTTTGTTTGTTGGAAAGCGTTTCCTCTCCGAAATGTTTCTCATATAGATTTAAATTTTTTCTTATTCCCTCGTTCCGTGACAGGAAATACCACTACACATGAAATAAAATAAAGTTAAGAATTTTAGATTACAAAAATATCACCGATTTTTTTTTTTTAAATGTAATTTTGCTTGGGTCAGTTGCATAAAAGACTGACCATATTCTCCCATTCAGCTCCCCAGAGAGGGAAAACGTAGTTCTGGAGCAGGATTTTCTCTCTTTTTTCTATTTTTTTCGTTCCGTAAAATTCAAGAAAGCTGATCAGTCTTCCTCAAACCCCACAAAAACAGAAAGAGAAATTCCAGCGACAGAACAATATGCCACGAAAGAATAGTTATACCTTGAGTAAAACTGATTTTACGTCACCGATTAGCTTTCAGATGCATCATGTACCTTAATTCGTATGAGCCCCTTTGAGTCACTGCTCGATGAAGGTCTCCCCAAGTTTATTTCACAGCGGTCTATCTTGCGCCAGTCCTCTCTACGTCACTCCCGCATGTTTTCGAATTTCATCCGCCCATCTTCCGTGTAGTCTTCTTCTAGGTCTTTCGCTGTCCCTTGGAATCTATTGTAGAATTTCTGTTGTCCATCGGCGGTCCGTTCTTCTGGCAACATATCCAGCCCATTGCCATTTCAGGGATTTTACTCTGATCATGATACCTTCCACTCTTGTCATTTTCCTTATCCATGAGTTGCTCTTCTTAGCTCTCCTGGTTACACAAAACATGCATCTGTCCATGCTTCTTTCAGTTGTCTGCAGTCTTTGTATGTCGTTTTTAGTTAAGGTCCACGTCTCTGCCACGTACGTAAGCACTGGAAGGATGCACTAATTAAACACTTTTCTTTTAAGACATAATGGCATATTGCTCTTAAAAATTGTACTATTTGTTCCCAAAGCCTTCCATCCAAGTTTTATACTCCGATTAATTTCTTCATCAATGTGACCTTTGCTTGCTTTCTGCTCCCCAAGGTAAATGTAGGTATCGGCTATATCCGGCTTTCCCCCGTCAAGCGAAAAAATCTTCTTTCTTTGTAAAATCATTGTGCATCAGTTTTGTCTTCATTTTAATCCCACATCTTTAGTCTTGTCAGCAAGTTCCTGTATCATACTCTACAGCTATAAAGGCACAGTTGCAAAAAAGTCTAAGTCATTAGCAAAACGAAGGTGAGTTGAATAATCTTCATTAATATTTTTCTCTTTGTTTTCCCAGTTAAATGATTGACAGACATTTTGCAATATGGCATTAAAGAGTTTGGGTGATATGGTGCCACCTTGTCTCACTCTCTTTTCAATTTTTATAAGTGCTGTATCCTTAAATAACGATACCTTTGCACTTGAATTTATTTTTTGGAGTTTGGAGGTTTAACGATAACCATGAGCAACTCAATGGGCTATAAGCAGTCGCCCGTCCCTAATTTAGGGTTCCTGGTTCCAGGAAAGGGAGAGAGTCAGTGCCATAAGACAAACAGAACATCCATGCCTCACCGGGATTCGAAGCCGGACCCCTTTCGGACGAATGATGAGATGCCATCGCTTACACCACTGCGCCCAGTGGTCTAAGGCGCTGGCCTCTGATCATTCGTCCATAAGGGGTCCGGGTTCGAATCCCGGTCAGGCATGGATGTTGTGTTTGTCTTACGGCACTGGCTCTCTCCTTCCCTGGAACCAGTGACCCTAAATTAGGGACGGGCGACTGCTTATAGCCCATTGAGTTGCTCACGGTGGTCGTTAAACCTCCAATCCAAAAAACACCACTGCGCCACCAGGGCAGCCAATTTCAATTTCATATAAGTTACCAATAACAATAATGTATGCATCTTTAATGTAAAATGTAATAATTAAAACTTTTTAAATGGAATTACAGTAAAATTGACCCGGCACGTGAAAATGCTCTGTGTCTGGTACTGGTAACCTTGATGTCTCCCCTACCCTAGGCGCGCGCAGCTCTCATTCTGCGGGAAAGTAATTCCCGAGCGCTTAGGTGACGGAAGCAGTTGTGTCGAATAATCACTCGTCTCGGTACACGGACAATGGTTTTGACGGTTGAACAGAGAGTGTTTTTGGTGGAACATGTCTTTCGCCATGACGTCAAGTACACAGACGAAGTGCAAACAAGTTAGTAAAATCATGCAATGCATTGATTATGATACGCTTTCCAACATACCAGAAATTATTACTCAAGTTATGAGGATAATGGCTGTGGATTAAATCTCGCTCCTGTGTCCTGACCTTTGACACCATTTCGATGATATTCAACAGAACCGGTTCAGCACACCTCAAGAATAACATACAAAAGTTTTGTCGCAATAGAAGCAGTTTTACGCAAGTTATGAGAAATAATGGCTGTGGAATAAATCTTGCTTTTGTGCAATATCCTTTGACCCCATTTCGTTGATATTCAACAGAACCGGTTCACTATACCTCCAGAACAACATGATAACGTTTTGTCGCAATCAGAACATTTTCTGGTAAGTTATGATGCAAAAAGGTAATGGAATGGATCTCACTTCAATGTCGTGACCTTTGACCCCATTTTGCCCATTTTCAATAGGGTTCGTCCCCAGTGGCTTCCTACCACATACTAGAATTTCATCGAAATCGAACCATTTTTACGCAAGTTATGACGCATAAGGGCAATGGAACAAGTCCCGCTCTTATGTCCTGCCTGACCTTTGACCCAATTTCGCCCATTTGCAATAGGGTGCGTGCCCAAGTTGTTCCTCACCACATACTAAAATTTCATCGAAATCGAACCATATTTACGCATGTTATGACGCATAAAGGCAATGGAATGGATTCCACCTTTATGCTCTGACCTTTGACCCCATTTCGCCCATTTTCAATAGCGTTCGTCCCCAGGTAGTTCCTTACCAAATACTAAAATTTCATCGAACTCGAACCATATTTACGCATGTTATGACGCATAAAGGGAATGAAATGGATCCCGCTTTTATGTCCTGACCTTTGACCCCATTCCACCCATTTTGAATAGGTTTTGTTCCCAGGTGGTTCCTTACCGCACACAAAAATTTCATCGAAATCGAACCGTTTTTACGCAAGTTATGACCCATAAGGGCAATGGAATAAATCCCGCTCTTATGCCCTGCCTGACCTTTGACCCCAATTTGCCAATTTTCAATAGGGTTGGTGCCCAGGTAGTTTCCTACCACATACTGAAATTTCTTCGAAATCGAACCATATTTACGCATGTTATGACGCATAAAGGGAATGAAATGGATCCCGCTCTTATGGCGTGACCTTTAACCCCACTTCACCCATTTTCAACAGGGTTCGTCCCCTGGTGGTCCCCTACCACATACTGAAATTTTATCGAAATCGAACCCTTTTTACGTGAGTTATGGTGCCGAGAAACAGACAGACGGAAAAAGCTGGAGCATATACGCTTCTTCAACCTACGGTTGAAAGCGTAAAAAACAGTTCGCTAGGAAATTTCGTGGTGCAGACGTCCCAACCTGTAATGTGGTACGTCAGCTCATAGTAAAGTTTCAGGAAACTGGAATTGTTCTTGTTGTCCCCAGCTCCTGTTGGCCATCCATGGAAGATGCGACCGTACAGCATATCCAGGACAGGACACAGTGGAGTCCACACACGTCCGTGAGGCGGCTATCACATCAAGCTAAAGTGACAAAGAGTACATCCCACGATATCCTGAAGAGGAAGTTGCGTTTACACTCGCACAAAGTGTCTGTCGTGCATCAGCTGAAAGAAACAGACCAGGTGACCCGTGTTCGGTACTGCAGGTGGTTCCAAGAGTTTCTGTCTCAAGAAGGTGAGGACATTCTGAACGTGACTTTCTTTACAGATGAGGCACGATTCCACCTGCAGGAAATCCGCATGCACGTCAAGAGCTACAGGCTGCAATAACGACCCACATCCAACAAATCACAACACATACCCTGAGAAAAGTCTTCACCAACATGCAAAAGAGATATGTCTGAACGTCGGTGGGGTCCATTTCCAGCACCTTCTGTAAGAACCAATTTGAGGTGGTAAATGGTATTTTCCGCACACAATTATTTTTCAGACACCCTGCATATATTTATTTATTTATTGTCGTAATTGCCAACAACAATTCGCACATTTCTCTTTCTCCTGAATTGCTAAAATCCACCAAAACTTTTTATTTCGCAATAACCCTTCAAGATGTGTGACTTTACAATATTTGGTACATTAAAATTATTCTTGTTAGGAATCACTGGGAATGTTTTCTAATTTGAAAGATATTCATGAGCATTACAAAACTATTAGAGCATAATAATTTTTGTCAAACTCTGCTGATATCCCAAAGAGCAATATCTTTCACAGACATGAGCAGCTCTGCGTCGAAAGATTTCCTGCACCCACTCTGGATGGCTGTCCGCCGGAACTCTGTGTGTGTGTGTGTGTGTGTGTGTGTGTGTGTGTGTGTGTGTGTAGCATCGCTTTCGATGCAGTGATCGAATTTACGTAAAAGATTGTTTCTTTGAAAATAATGTAAAAGCAATCTTGGGGATTTTTGAACGTTGGCGACTTAACAGTGCATATTTTTTCTCCGTAATTCTGAGAGCAGTACAACTTCGCTTTTTAGTTGCCTAGTGAATACAGAAATCGTTTTTTTTATAGTACAGTTTCACTGAATATCTCACGTTAACTGAAAGAAAAAGTTCAGCTTCAGGACAAGTGTGTAGTATACTCTGCACTGGGTACTCGTTATCAAATAGTATTCGATCTAATGGCCTTTAAGGTAATCTACACCGTTGAGCCATTACATTATGACCACCTCCATCCTAGGGAAATGAGCGCGCCTCGAGACCGAACGTTAGCGCAAGTGAAATTCACAGAGCAGTATATATACAATCCGAGGCTCGGCTTCGGTTAGCAGAGTGCTCGGAGTCAGCATTCGAAAAGCTGCCGATTTATCGAGGTTTGATTAAGTACAAACTGTGATTGCACGGCTCCTTGGAACTACGATCTCGGAAACGACGCGGCTTCTGGGTTGTTCACGTGCCACTGTAGTGAGTACGTATCAAAAGTGATGCACAGATAGCCAAACGATAAACCATAGTCCAGCCGTCTATCGTCCGCAGCTCATTGATGCCTGAGGGGAGGGGAGACTGTCGCGCATTGTTAACAGCGACCGCAGTGGCACATTGCGACAAATCATCCGAGGCTACAACAGTGGTGATCAGGGCAATGTGCCACACAGTTCATCGCAGATTTCTGCGCATGGGCCTGCGTAGCCGAAGACTCAGGCGGGTCCCCATGTTTACTGCGCTTTATCGCCAACAACGCATGAAATGGGCACAAGATCATCGAGACTGGACCGTGGATGATTGAAAGAAAGTGGTCTGGTCAGACGAATCAAGATTCTTGGTGCATCACGTAGACAGCAGAGCGCGGAGACGCCCATTACCAACGGAGGCTTTGGCACATCAATGTTCTGCTGGGTGGAAACGGGTCGTCGTCGGCGGCGGTGCTATGCTGTGGGCGATGTTTTCTTGGGACATTTTACGCCCCATTATCCCAATAGCACAATCATCTGTCAAGTATCTGAACATGGTTGCTGGCCAAGCTCACCCATTCATGGCAACTGTGTTTCCTGCTGGTGATAGCCGTTACCAACAGGTAAATACGCCATGCCACACTATCAGAATCGTGAAGGAGTGGTTCGAGGAACATGCTGGTGATTTTCTTTTAATGACCTAGCCACTAAATTTACCAGACACGAACCCAGTCAAACATTTGTGATTCGACTTGAAAAAGCGGGTGCGCGCAAATTCACGACCACCGCGAAGTGTACGGTAACTGTGGGACTTGCTGTTGACATTATGGTACTAGATACCCCAAGACACCTATCACCACCTCATCGAATCGATGCGTCTCCAACTGGCCACTGTTTTGCGGGGTAAGAGGGGTTCTATAGCTCATTATTGAGGTGGTCATAAGGTAATGGCTTATCGATGTATTTATCCTGTGAAATTCGCATTTGTATGAATGAGACCTTGTAGAAAGGGACGTAGGAAAGAGCAAATAGAAATTCTGCAGTATTTTGAAGTGGAGACTGGAGCTGCGTTTATCGAGATTGTCGCTACTTACAGCAGAGTTTACACAATAGGAAAAGCGTCGCACAAATTGTAGATTATTTTATGGAAGGATATATATTTGAAAACGTGTTCCTGTTACTTGCCACTCCGTGGAACTGCAGAACACTTGATTTCATCGCAGATCCTAGCATTTCACTAGGGATGCTTTTGGTACTGAGTATTTATGATGGCTTTAAAGATTGTTAAATGATCTAAAGGCTAGTGATATATAGAGACAGGCATTTTTCTAAAGTATATAACCTATACCGTTAATTCACATCAGTTCATTTAAGAAAAACATGGTCGCACAACTGCTATTGATGTTTACGGATTGTGCGCAAAACAGTTGTTAGACGCGGGTCATACGGAGGAGTACCATCCTCTATGAGCATCATTCGATTGAAGTATAGATGCTGCTTACGATCTCGAAGGCCGGGATAAACAAAAAATTATTCATACTGCTCGCCACGTATTACGAGACCTATTGGGAGGAGAGTTTCAAGATAAATGCCCAACAATGAAAGAATGACTAAACCTTCAACAAACCGTAATTTTCGGTGAGTACAGTGTACCTTCTGAAGTGTACACGGATTTTCGGTAGCCAGAATTCTGCAGTAATTGTTATTAATCACATCATACCTGTGGAAAGAATTTTTGCCTGTATACAAAATGCTCCACTTGCTTAATTTGTCATAACGATGATCATTTCGGTCGAAGAGACGGATAAGCCAGGTCCATTCGTACGGGCATTCTTTTTATTGTAGGTTTTACGACCACCGTGATCAACTCGATGGGCTATAAGGAGTCGCCCGTACCTAATTTAGGGTCACTGGTTCCAGGGAAGGGAGAGAGCCAGTGCCGTAAGACAAACACAACATCCAAGCCTCACGGGATTCGAACTCGAACTCCTTTCGGAAGAATGATCAGAGGCTATTGCTTAGACCAATGCGCCGTACGGGCTTCAGCACTTTTCTTCGTTTTGGGGGTTTTAACGATCATCGTGAGGTGCTCGACGGGATATATAGGCAGTCACCCGTACCTAATTTAGGGCCACTGGTTCAAGGAAAGGTAGAGAGCCTGTGCAGCAAGACAAACACAGCATCTAATAGTCACCGGGATTCGAACCCGCACCCGTCTCGGGTCCGCGTTCGAATCAGTGGTCACCAGCCAACGCTTAGACCTCATAAAATAACGCTTCCTTGCGAGTTTATTATCTTACACTTCTGCACAAATGCAGTAATACATTCCACCATTGCTTAAGAATAAGCTTATATCCACACCAAGAGCTAACGTGTAGCATACAAATTTCTGCGAATTTCGAAGGCATCTTGGGCAAATTATCTACGGCCTTCGAGAAACTTCTTTGGCTACTGAAAATAACTTGTAAAGAGCTTCTTATCTGACAAAATAATACAAAGGTTCTGCATGGTCTCCTAATTTCAGAGTCATTCGATACTGTGCGAGGTAACTCACGTAATGGCAGCAAGAACCATGTTCTTGTGTACATATAAGGGAAAGGCATTTATTCATGTAATTACAAGAATTTGATATGATTTAACATTTTATATTATAGTATCAAGACAGCCGCTCGTGACAATTGCAACTTCCGTAGATCATAATTAAACTGTTTTCACATATATCGGTCACAAAAAAATGAAATGTTACGTAATGTTTCGTTTTATTTTGATGAATGCAACGCAGTCTTTCACCTGATGGGTATGTCTACAGAAGGTGAGTCGAACGTTTGGCAGAATTTGGATCACTTTGTACCATTACCACGAAAGCTGACTATCGTGTTGCACCATCTTTGGCGATGTGTCTGCCAGTTCTTCGATTCCGTGGCGGTAGCTGTTCTTGTCCTTCCCAGCGAAGAACTCCTTTACCCCAGCTGCTACCTTCTCCTGGTTTGTTGAAAGGCCGCCCGCGAAGGATGTGGGCCATGGACCGGAACAAGTAATAATCTGACGGGACACGGTCCGGACTATATGCTAGGTGTGGCATTAGTTCGATGCCCACAAGTTCCTGGAGTTTTCTCCGGGTCGTTCGCAAGGTATGAAGCCGAGTGTTGTCCTGCTGTAATAGAGCGCGCCTTCGTTCTGGTACTTATCCTCCAAAACGGCATACATCCTCTCAAGCTGCTCAGAGAAGAGGTCGGCGTTGATGGTCCGACCGTCTGGAAAAAAATCGTAATTGATTACCTCCTGGAAATTCCACAAGACGCAGAGCATCTCCTTGTCGCTGAAGCGCCCACGTTTGGCAACAGGTTCACGAAGCTGACCCGGGCTCAACCACTGCCGTTGTGTGCTAGAGTTACGGGAAAAGACTCACTTTTCACCGCACGTAACAATTCTCTTGATGAGACGTACATCTCACGGGTTTTCCACTCGGCCGTTTGCTTCAGCTAGCGTCAGTTCGTGAGTGACAATGCGGAAGCTGGTGTAGATCTTGCCGCGGTCCAGAAGGTGACGAACCAAGGTGGTCTGTGATACGCCCAGCTTGCCTTATAATCTCCGAGTGCAGGTTGTCGGATTTGCCTGTACGGCCTGGCGCACGGCCTCCGAATCTACGGTTCGCGGCCTACATGACCTTCGCTGATCATCGAGGTTTCTGTCACCTGAGCAAAATATCTTGAACCATCTGCTTGCGGGGCTGTGGTCCACGGAACACTCTCCTTAAAATTGACAAATATTTTGTGTTGCTTGAGCAGCGTTTTGGCCGTGTTCAAACTTGTAAAGCAAAAGTTACCTAATTAGACGGTTGTAGCTGTTCATTTTTTAGGTGTCCCAACCACAGACAGAACGACGACATGCTATGCTGTTCACACCAACGACTACCACTTTGTATCCCTTTCGACTGACTGCAATCTCCGACTTCAACTAGTTTAAACACGTGACATACCAGCGACAGCACATGCGTTTATGCAAATATTGCAAACATTTCGACTCACCCTCTGTATGAATAAAATATATTTAATGCCTTCCGTTTTCTTTTATAAGGGAAGGCATTTTATCATGTAATTACAAGAACTTGACACGATTTAAATTTTTATATTCCAGTATGGACACAGCAGCTCGTGACCATTCTAACTCCGAAGAGCAAATGCATAACGCAGTTCTCACCTAATGGGTATATCCACAATTTTTCTAACCCCTATAGAGTTTTCTGTTTTTCTTGGTAAAGTTAAAAAATTAGAGTTTCCCATAAATGTTTTGGGATCAGGCAAATTAGTTTTGGGCGATATGGATATTTCTTTTATAGCGACTGATATTTTGTCCGAATCGAACAGTATCTGATATTTCTTTAAAATTTTATGCACATAGAGAATATAAAATTTTCACAAAATGCTCTCGGAAACAAAAATATATCATTTAAAGGCCTGTAAATTCCCTTAAACTCAGTATTGCGGACTATCAAAACGAATCAAAAACTAACTAATTCTGACGAGCACAACTTTCGAGGATACACAAATCAAAATTGAAACTGAGTGAGCGAAAAGCCACCAGAGTGAGCGTACAGCGTCTTGGCACACACAGAGTGATCACTGAATTATGATCACCGCTATATAAAGTGTATGCGGCACGTTGACCACGTGATTTTCGAGAGGGCACGATAAGTCGAACGAAGTAGCAAATGTGAGTGGAGCAGTAGGCAGTAAATTTCGGAGCGTGATGGGTAGGCAGAAGAATTTATCGGACTTTAAGAATGATTATGGGAGCTCGAGGAGCGAGTGCCTTGATTTCCCAAACGGCTGAATTTGTAGGTTGTTCGTGAGCCGCCGTAGTTAAAATATATCAGGACTGGCGTAAAAATGGTCAATCTACGACCCGTAGGCAAAACTGCGCAGGACAGCGAAAGTTTCTTGTGAGAGGTGAGCGCTATGTCCCAGGACTCGCACAGGCCACTGTCCAAATGTTGATTATACAATGCAACAAAGGTCACCCCTCCCTCCCCGAACAGCGTCTGTCATGACTATGGGTCGCACGCTCGAACGTATAGGCTAAAACCGCAGACGACCGCGACGAGAACTTTTCCTAACCACGGTTCGTCGGCGTAAAGACTCGCCTGGTACATAGATCATGCTCTGTTAAAATGTGGTATATTTACAAATAAGCAAAATGTACTCGTTTTTGAGTACATTCTACAAGTGTTGGGAAACTGCTGGCCATCAGCTGGAAGTGATGGGTCACTGTTGGCTGAAATCTGCCGCTCACGGCCCGGTAGCGGTCTGTTGGTGGCAGCGCTATAAGTTGGCGAGCCATTGATGGCCCTACAGCATCGCCGGGAATTGTGGGCCTCCACGCAAGTGCCACTAGTGGCCCGTTGCTGGCAACCAACGCAACCCAAACAGCAGGTGGAAGCAACAGGACTGCGCATGCGTAGTCCTGTTGCTTCCACCTGCTGTTTGTTTTGAAGACGACGCTATCGCCATCGTGTTATTTTAGTGGATGTTAAGAAAAAATCCATATGTAGAGAGGCGAATTAATTTCCTAATGAAATTCCACGTCGACGAAGATATCAGATGTACCCATGAAATACTAGATTACAGCCATGAAATATACCCGCTCCATTCCATGAATTCATGGAATGGAGTGGGTGAACAACAAGAAAAAAACCGCTTGAAACAAATGTTCTTTAAACACACTAAAAAAACGTTTGTTGAAAAAAAGAATTATACGCGTACAAAATTTATTAATTATTTGAAAAAAAAAAGCAACGCTATGTGGATATAATGTACTCATCCATGGGTTGAATACACAAGACTGGGAGGAATTCGCTTCTAAAAAAAACGAGAAGTAAAGTAAGATATATTTCCTCTTTAAAACAAACTTAGCTTCAGACAACAGAAAGGAAATATACAACGATAAAATTGTAACAGAATGGGACATGAACCCTGGTAAATATATATCAAATTCAACAATCGCCTTTCAAGACGACAATGACCGTATAAAACTTTAGAAAGCGACTTTAAGTTGGTACACTCCTTGAAAATGAGTGAAGTTCCTTTAAGGTAAAACAAAACTATCGTTACGTTGAAAAAATAAATTTATGAATTATATGAAACTGACTTTTAGGAAAAAACCCTCGCAATATTGCAAAATGAAACAGAGAACCATTCGATTATACATTCCGCACGAAACAGACAGCTTCAAGCACACGCTCGTGCGTGGCAAATTAGTCCGGTCGGTCGAGAGAACTCACCTCCCACGCCAACAGCGCTAGTTCGTATCCACCCAGATCCGAACGGGCGTTTTCCCGGTCTGTTGAGAAAATTTCCCCAGCGCAGTGCTATAATTCACAAGTTTCGTAAGGTGAGAAGAAAAAAATGGAACTTTGGGAAACTGCGGTTATCCTTGATTTTTTTTCTTTTGGGAAATTGTCGGACAAGATTCGGCAAGCCATCAGTTACGTCGCGTCGTTGCCGGCTGCTACTACCGGCAAACTAGCGAACCACATTTGGCTAGCCATCATTTTTTGGCACGTGCTGGCAGGGCTGCTGAAGGGCCACTTGTGGCAGCTACTGCCTCTGATGGATAACTGATGGCCCTGTTGTGGCATATGACAACTGATGGGGTGCCAACTGTTGGCCAGCTGTTGGCCTGAACTGCTGGTCCTTCTGTTGGCCGCCCGGACATTTTATTGACGGTTCGGCAGCGGTAACATAGTGCTGTGCGAACAAGGCTGTTTTGCTGGGTGGGCTTATAATAGCTCCGAGTACTTGTGTCTTATTTTTGAAGACACGTACTCATTTTTGAGAACATACAGGGAGCCAATTGTGAGTATATCTAGTATTTATATTTTGAAATATATGTGCTCTAATTTCATTCAGTTTCTGTGCCCTTTCTGGTAGGGCACAGAAACTGAAGGAAGTCAGAGCGAATCTAGCGATTCTGACGGAATAGTTTGTAAGTAAGAGAGAGCACACTAGATATCGCTACGGTACAAGGTGCAATTTTGCACATAGAAGGCAGAGATAAATTAGGGGGGGGGTCTTAGGAACTTTAACCGCAGCATTCCTACCCGGGAGCACACACTTAATGTGTTCATTCGATGCACGGCGGATATTCGGCAATTGTTAGAAATTCACACAACCAGGCAAGGCTTGAAACCGGAGTTCTTCCATCAGTAGTCTGAATCTCTAACCACTAAGCCATCAGTGGCTCGGTTTCAAATTTGGAATACGTGTACTCCATACATACTTATACTCCATACAGACTTGAAGAATATCATTCGATGGCACATCTGGGATAACACACTGCTGGCCATCCAAAATGCAACACCAAGAAGGAAGCATCCGATTGGCCTGAAATTCGCAGCATGCGTCGCCCGCGAGAGGACATGCAAACGATTAGCATTGCAGGGCATATGCAAATCATGTGCGCCCGGCACGCCACCGAGAAGCACTATAAGAAGGGTGCACAGAAAGCTGGGGTGTAAGTAGTGGGAGTGTGTTGTGCTGCTGGACCTGTGCGTGGGAAGCTTCTTGATGCCTCGTCGCAGAATACGGCAGTCATTCCAGCAAGTTTCGGAGTTTGACAGAGGACGAATAGTGGCTTATCGTGACAGCGGTTTATCGTACCGAGACATCGGCTCCCGTGTGGGACGACATCCAGCCACAGTGAGGCGAATATGGATTCGGTGGGTGCAGGAGGGACGGACGGACCGACGTGAACGATTGCCGCAGCCGCGGCGCACCACCGTACGAAAGGACCGGCATATTGTGCGGCGGGAATTGACGGCTCGCACAGCCACATCACGAATGTTGGTACGGCTGGACTGTGTCAGCAGGTACCGTTCGACGTCGTCTGCAGGAGCGCAGACTTGTAGCACTGCGCCCATTGCTCGGATTACCATTGACGTTACAACACCGGCGAGTGCGGCGGCAGTGGGCCGATGAACGCCACACCTGGGCTACGGAATGGCACGACATTGTCTTCTCCGACGAATCCCGCTCCTGCCTGCAACACCACGATGGTCGGATCCGCGTGTGGCGGCACCGCGGCGAGAGACTGTATGACGCCTGCATTATGCATCGCAATTTCGGTCCGTCGCCTGGTGTTATGGTTTTGGGCGCAATTGGATATGACACCCGCGCCCCTCTGGTACGCATCGCCGGTACACTCAACAGCCACCGCTGCATCTCCGACGTTTTAGAGCCTGTAGTCCTCCTTTACCTGCAGGACCTACCAGCGGCCACGTTTCAACAGGACAATGTGTGCCCGCACGTGGCACGCATCAGGCAACAATTATTCACGGCCCACCAGGTGTCACTGCTGCCGTGGCCCGCCTGTTCTCCCGATGTGTCGTCCATCGAACACGTCTGGTCGCTGATCGGGCAACCGAGTGGCCCGGAAAGCACCACCCGCGGCTACGCCTGATGAAATGCGGCAACGTGTGGAAGCAGCCTGGACCGACATACCCCAAGCCCACATCCAAAGTCTCTTTCGTTCGATGCCGCGGCGTGTAGCGGCCGTTATTGCCAGCAATGGGGGCCACACGAACTATTGATGTCTGCGTGTTCCGTAAGTCGCACGGGCCTATAAGCTCAATCGTTTCATCTTTGTATCTGTTGTTATGTGTCCAGTAAATCTGGCTTTGTTATTTCGTGTCCTACTTGGTGTTGCATTTTGGGTGGCCATCAGTGTAGATATACTCGTCGTCACATGCTGGGCAAATGGACATCCCAATTTTATAACAAATACAGTGATGAAACGGCAATATATGATTTATGAGATTGACACAAATATAGTTAATGTAAAAACGTACACAAAGATACTTTTATGCATAATTAAATTACTTGTGATCGGTGACCTCGTTGTACTAATCATTTATGTGTTTCACTTTACACATTTATTAAACAATTTTTCTTGAAATCTATAATATCTAAAATGAAGTAATACGAGTTTATATTTATATTTATTGACGCAGTTATTTGTAAGTCTGTATGGTTACTTATATTTCAGCATGTCATGTACTCAAGAAAAAACGAGTAGGTTCAGGTTCTCATTTTTAAACAGATATTTTATTTAACAGTGTGTAAGTTTGACGTCGGATGACTGGAAAAAAGCGTGCTGGTCTGAGGAGTCGCGGTTTTTACTCCATTCTGTAGGTAGGTCGTATACGCATTTGGCACAAACAACACGACGCACTCGACACATCTTGCATGCTCTCCACTGTGAAAGCCTAGGAAGGCGGTTGTATGGTGTGGGGCATGTCTACTTGGTAGCAAGAAGGACCCCAGGTGTATATGCAACAACGTATAACTCGTGCTCACTATCGTGAATTGATTGCTGTCTCCGTACATCCACCAATGGTGCACTGTTTCCCGAATGGCGATTGTGTTTTCTGATATGAGAAAGCGTCGCGCCACAGGTCGAATGCTGCACAGAAATGGTTTGAGGAAGACAGTCGAGACTTCCAGCATGTCAACTGGCCTCCGAACTGCCCCGATATCAATCCCATAGAGCAACTGTGGGACAGTATGGAACGGCATATCAGGCATCCGGATACACCAATCACCTCCATTACTGCACTGAAATCTGCATTACACACAGCTTGGGTGGGCATAATTCCCAACTCCTTCCGGTCTACTGAATCGATGCCACGTCGGATAGCTGCTGTACTGAGGGCGGAAGGTGGGTCTACAAAGTATAGGTGGTCATAATGCAGTGATCACCCTGTGTATGTTAATGCGTAAAATAGATATTCATGTGTTTATCTGTATTTAGGAGATAGCAAGTGTCTTACTGGTTTTCACTTAATGATGAGTTCTGCAAGATAACATCCGTTCACATGTAGATCGTCTAACGTTATGCGAGTACCAAGCCACAACATATTCATCAACACATTGTCTGGAGCATGTTCCTGTGGACATCGTTTTTATGCAGCACAAATGAGGTTCTGCTGTTAGACATCAGAGAATGCTCTCTCCAGCACCTAACCAGTAGTAGTTGCTTAAGCAGCTTGACATATCGCAGACTGTTTCTTCAGAAACAGTTGTACATCTTATCAAACGTGTGTTAGTGATAGCCTATTGATTTCTTCCCCTTCGCACGCGGATTATTCGTGTTCAAACTTTTTTTAGGTATGCACGTAGCTCTCAGACTTTATAGTTGTACTTCTGACCATATACTTCTGATGAATAAATAATGGTTATGTGGTTCGAAAACACAGTGAACATGCACTTACCGGAAGAAATTTGAATTTTGAATTTCTTCGGTTGAGGAGAAGATGGGTGTTGTTACTCCAGCGATTGATTTGTCCTTTCTGAGCCACAATGGTTAACCCAACTCTCATCACCAGTCACAATGCTTTGGAGAAAACTACTTGTATGTTTTTCATAGCGTGAAAGCACAGCCTTTGGCATGTTTCAAGTCTTGATTTCTTCATTTCAGTCGTTAGGGGACGTGGTATCCGACAGTTAGGGGACGTGGTATCCGACAGTTAGGGGACGTGGTATCCGACAAGCACACACTTTATTGTATTTTAAAAAGTTGACCATGTCATTGTATAATGAATTCAACTTCTTCTACTAATAAGCTTCTTCTAATGCTTGTTGTTTGTTAATTATATCATGAATAAACTTGCCTGCTAGTAGTGTAGTAATAATAATGAACAAGCTTTTAACTGCTAGTAATGTTGTAGTAGTAATTAAGATGAATAAAGTCTTAATGCTGGTTGTTAATAATAACAACTAATGAAATAAACCTAACAGCCAGACAGAGGTCTGACAGTACTATGAACTGAGAAAAACGTACTTACTTAAAAAGCTTTTATTAGGAAAACTTCTGGAATCATCCAACACACACACACTAGTCACATTAATCGTATCACAATAATGAAGAAAAAACCTAATCACATAGAACGAAGCTCTTGGCACAAAATAACGTAGCTCTACTCACATAAACGAAGCTCTCCCTACACACATCAACAAAAAGCTCTCTCGCACATAAACAACAGCTCTCCCTTAGGTATCGTTGAACGCGCCTATTTATACTGGCTACCACCACGTCATGACTTACACTCATTGCCAGATCTCATTCAGCGGGAGAAATAGCATCTCGTTTCAGTAAGAAGATAATTTACATAGTAAAATAAAATAACCAGAGATAGTAAAAATTAACAGGAAAGTGAATCTAGAGTATACGTTACAATTGACACTATCTAAAATAATGTTCAGCTTATCTATAGTTTCTGAGGTATTCTTCGATTTTCACTGATCAGCTCATCCAAGGTAGTTAGAATGAGAGAAGGTAGGTCAATGAGTTCTTCCAATCCCCTCCGGCTTAGAGTTCCAGGAATCAGTGACGTCAGTGGAACCCTCTTGGAACTGTCCTACGCTCTCTCTCCACAATGCAGACGTCCCCTCGGTATCGTTAATTCATTTTCAGAATCAAGGTAGTTTATATTTCTTTTGTTGAATCAGCGGATAATTTTACAATCATTCGTTACCAACTGATTTCAAGAACAGGCTGAAAACTGCTATTTCTTGGATAAAAGCTTCCGCTGCCGGCAAATGGCAACATTAAAAACGACAGCGCAGGGCCGGTTAGAACGTAAGGGCAACCGGGGAGGTCGTCCAGCACTTAAAGAGAGAAAAACAAAATCATTTTTTGTAGAATTTTTTGTAAATTTTGGAGTGCGAGCTTAAAAAGAATTTCATTTAATTTCTTTTTGTTTCCAACACCCCACCCCCTTTTTTAATAGGTTATCGCCCTTTGCCGTACAGATACTGAGATTTTCATATTCCAAATGATTTTTATGACCACCTTAATGTTTTCCGCATTCATGAAATATCAAATTAAATTTCATCATTTTGCGGTACTTTTATATATTCAACGATCTGTGTATAAACCAAATACTTTAAATTTAACAAAATAAAAAAAATCTATCACTTCAACATGTATATGAAAAAAATGTATTTGTTGGACTTTACTTTAGAAGAATCCTTAAATATTTCCTACACAAAAATATTCGCTACGCAGGTAACTTTTTATCACTTTGTGAGGAAGTTTTTATAAAAGTCACAATACAAACTCGACCTCGAAAAAAATCGTGAACACTTTTTACTCTCTCTCTCTCTCTCTCTCTTTCTCGGAATTTTCAATCCATTTTATGGTCTTTTTCTTAAACTTAAAGCCAATACATATTTTTGTGAGATAATCATTATGTCTTTAGAACAGTTTTCGTGTGTGCTCTTTACAAACGTCATTTTTCACGTAACGATTTTATTAAAATATGAGATTTATTTTCTAGTTCCCGCAATGAAATTTCACCCCGGGTCCCGCAGAACCTCCATCCGGCCCTGCGACGAAGACAAAATAATAAGGGCCAATTTATTTTTTAATTTAATGGAAACACAAGACAAGGCAGAAAAATTTGAATGCCTGTGAGATGGACACGGTGTCTATTAATACTTCCAATTTTGCTAATCCTTAAGAGGAAGAAGCCATCAGTGACGGATTTCTAATTAGGCACGGTAGGCAGGTGCCTATGGGCGAAGCTCCATGAGGGGCGCAAAAAGTTTTGTGAGGGTGTAAAATTGTGGTGGGACTGGGAACAATGCTAAGCAGAGTCATGTTCGGATATAGTAGGGTATCCTAAAATTTATTTGTGGAGTGTGTGTGTGTGTGTGTGTCAGACAACAACACTACCAGCACCTTTGGAGCACCACCGCACCACAACATCCTGTTTGGGAAGGGGGGAGTTTTCTTAGTGTGAGTAGTCCCAGCTCACATTCATGGACGGAACTACTGCTGCAACGTAGGAGGCAGCAGTAGTTCCGTCCAAGAATGTGAGCTGAGACTCAGATATGGCCGGAAGTGATTCATACTGATTATTCCGACCGAAACCCGAACAGGTTGAGAACAAAAAGAAAAGCGACGTATACGGGGGAAGGGCACTGTGCACGCGACGTCTGTCCTGGCCCCTTCCTCCCATGATGGTGACCACGACACAACAAACAATGAATAAAGAGAAAAAAAAGCAAATGAAAGGGACAAGACATAATTCATTCCCAGGGAGTCCCATGGGAGGGGGCATGACTGTGACCGTGTGAGACCCGTTTACCATACCCAAACATACCATATGTGGTGGAAGACAAACGTTTTTAAATTGCTTTCATCTGAATGGCTGAGCGTGCGTGCATGGTGTACGTATACGGTGTACCCCCGAACCAGATGAAAATGCGCTTCACAAAGACAAAGCTCGAGGAACTGGAATTCGCCAGAGGCTCAGAGCTATAAGTGTGTCAAAGTGTCATACTCGTAATTAACCCAGCGTTTGCGGTGAGTTGTAATTTTTTAGATTTTTACTAGGAAGTTTGAACGAGCTTGTTTTAGTGTGTGTGGGATGCTGTGCTGAAATCTCTGTGAGTGATGAGTGAAAAATAAGGAAAAACTCAGTGGATCTCAGAATCGGAAAATCGCGATTGCAGAAAAAAGAAGGGGGAACTAAACTGCTGAAAAGCGTACTTCTTGAAGAACGCCTTAAAGAAACCCGGGCTTAGCTTTGGGATACGCTTACCAAGATCGTTATCACGCCACCTGCTATCATCCACTTAACACCCATACCTCACTGACTGATGCGGGAGTGTATTCCATACCATTGGAATATCCGGATAGTACCACCAAACATTACATCGGAATAACAAAATGCTCTTTCGGTCTTCGACTAGTCGAACACAAGCGGAACGTCTCGCACAGAAAATTTACAACGGCACTATCCCGGGAAGTGGTTACCAATTCCACCATCCCGGGAAGTGGTTACCAATTCCACCATCCCGAAGTGGTTACCAATTCCACCATCCCGAAGTGGAAACAGATCAAGCGAGTGGCTCCTTATACTACCGCCAGAAGCACTGACCTCAGGGAAACCATCGAGATATTGACTAACCCTGTGGTCTGCAATGATGCCGTCTCGCTTGAGTTTCCCCAAATATAGCGCACATTTCTTCGCGTTTAGCACGTTTGTGTGGACATCGCTCGTTGTCGCACGTACGCGACGCAATATGGCAAGTTCTCATATTCTGTTCATGTTTGACTTCTTAAATTTTTTCTGTTGCTTAGTTCTCTTGTCTTGCCTCTAAACGCATAAGTTTGAAGAAGGCACCCGTTGGTGCTGAAAGCTAACGTTTTGATAATCATATTTTTACGTTAATAAACGGATATTTTTATTCCTTTTCTTAATAAAAATTATATTTCCTTGCGGTGTTTCTTTACAAATCACCAATTTCTAATAGTAGAATATTATAGCTACATGCATGTAGATATTTCTGTTGATTATTGATTGAGATATTGAAACATAACTGAACTTTTTTACGTAAAAATTAAAAATATGATCATTCTGATAAAAAAATTGAGGACCTTCATTTCATGGAAAAGAATGGACATTTAAAAAACTATGAACGTTTATGAACCAAGCTGAGAAGAAAAAGACTTTTTAGGAATAGGGACCTGTTGGGAGCACGAAACTGTAGAAACTTTTGCCTAGAAAGTGGCGGGGTTGGGGGACACAGCGCAGTCACATCCTGTTAAGAACCGGGTCCCCAGCACGTACGAAGACATTAATTTCGAGGAGGGTCCAAGCTCCACTGGGGTAAGCACAAAAACATGTGTGTGCTCAGCCAATATATGAATATATATGTTTCACCATGAAGTCAAACATTTAGGAAGGGGTTCTAGACCACCTGGAGCCAGACTCCCCATGAGTACGACGCTGCCGGTCCCGATATCAGAACGAGAACGGGTGTACGAGTGATGAGCTCCTCCGCAGGGGGCGCTTGGAAAGTTTGTGCCTATGGGCGCCAAATCTGTAAGTCCGCTACTGGAAGCCATACGCTGTTTTGCTGGATATTTAGCCTTTCTTCACAAGGATAAAGAATTGGAAAACGTTTTCCTACTTAACAGGGAACCAAAATAAAGGCTGGATTGATACTTTATCAAAAGGTAGGCTAATGATATCAAACAACATTTGGATAAAAACTATCAAACAGTTTGAATCAGTTTTTTCAGAATTTCATGGAGCTAGCATATATAAATCCCACGAGGCCATAAACAAACTTCAGTCAAAATTGAAATTAAAGTTTCCCGAAGTTGACGTGGGTGTCATTAAAACATATACGAGAGCACGAACATTTTTCGTATTAAATATATAAACGATGTCAACCAACAAAATTTAATTAAGAAATAAAACAAAGCACATGCATTGAACTCCAGGGATTTTAAAAAAAGGAAGCAATGGAGGGAAAGTTTCAAGTTTTAGTAATCGGTAAATTTTGTTTTAATTATTTAAATCCTATTTTAAAACACCCTGCCTATGCATTCTTAAAAGTTTCTAATTTGAACTAAGAAACACGCATTTCACGTTCTTTACCACTACGAAAGAAGACTGCTGGGGACCAACTATGTCACAGGCCTCAGCAAGGGGGGACCACCCGCTGTTTGTTTACAATCTTTGACCTACATCTCTCATTCTAAATACCTTGCAGCTCATCGACTTTTTGTCTGCTCAAATCACAAGTTTCGATTAAGGGCCTCCTACTCCGCGGCTGATTTTTTACGGCCAATATTCGTCAACTGTCCTTCGATTTTCTTACCAAACGACGAATGGTGCTTATGTCCAAAAATCCCAGAACCATAAACCGCTACTAATCTAGCTTGAATTTTTTTGGGAGGTACAATTTCATGAGTTAAAAACTCTCTAACTGATCGTTGTTTGACACCCGTCGGCAGTGTTGAAAAAGAATCACCCATTTTAAACATAACTAAATGCGAACGAATAGATGTACGGAGTTCTGTTACGCAGTAAAATGAAGCAAATGGCACACAGAATCGTTTGCCCACTGACTGATTGCTAGGGAACAATTAATGCGCGAGACACTTGCGCGGAGGCATTACTTATTGAATACGCCTCGGAGACGGCACAACAGTGTTAACGTCTTAAATGTAAATTATGTAATCTCAGATGAATCATGTTTCAACCCTTTAACGCCCATATTTCTCGTAGGTACAACACGGCCAGAGCCACCCAAAACGTCTGTCTAGAATGATTCAGATTCCCTACCTATAATTGTTCTTCAAATGTTTTCGACTTAGGAGAGATCAGCAGCATTCCCCCTCAGTCACTGTTGTTGTTATTAAACAAAGAAGTGAATGAAACAAACAGTTTCGGGTTTTATGGTATTTAGAGTGATACAAGATTTTTGTGACATGGTCGTTAAAGGGTTAAACAACGGTAAATATGCGCACGAAGCACGTGCATTAACAAGTGAAAGAGAGTGGTCGCAGCGTGCGTAATGTGCTGAACCCTCACTCTCACAGAACGGGTGATAACTGTGATTTTTAAAACGGGTTTTTCCAACTTTTTACAGTATAAGTAAGATTAAACGCATTGTAAATTTTTTTCTGTATCGTCAACATTGCCCAGAATTCCCCATAGCACTATCATAAAGTATTTAATAAAAATATTTAACAGTTCATGTAAATAACTGAAAAACAAAGCGTACGCGTTTCTCAGAAGAGCACTTTCTTGATTGTCTCGTGAGAAAATTAAAAACAAACCACGAGCTTCATAATCCAAGATAAGGAAAAGATGTTCATTAAGTATTTTCATTACATAAAAGCTAGAAATAAATGACTCAAAGATAATGATAAAATGTACGTCAGATGTTCCTAATTTTCTTTACTCCTCTTCTAGCGCTCAAAATGTGCTATCAAAAAACACTTTTCAAAAGCAATTTTTTTTCGCACCGTCATGATCGTTTATCTTTAGCGAGTTTTTTTTAACCATGTCACTCCAGAGTGCTCTTGCTTAACGTGTTTCCTAGCTTAGAAGAATTGTTTTATAGTGCATAACTTTGTTCATGTCATTCCCCGTTAAAGTGGCATTCAGTTATTAATAAAGAAATTTTCTACTACACATTTTCCTGTCAACATTAACTGTCAAACACGCAGAAGATGGAAAATTTATCAGCTTAAAGCACCGCATAAAATTACCGTAATTTCTCTTCTTGTGTATGAAACTTCCTGATTGAACGTCTTTATTTTAAGCAGTGATGTCACTAACGACTCCGATGAAATGAACTCGTATTTTGAAAAAAAAAATCAAATTTTAAATGCTCTGCAGTATTCCAGTATGATATGTAATTTGAGTGTTAGTCTAAATGCTACTGCCATGCCGCCCCGGGGGCGCAGTGGGCTAAGCGATGGCGTCTGCTAAGAGATGGGTCCGGGTTCAAATCCCGGTGAGGCATGGGTGTTGTTTTTGTCTTACGGCACCGACCCTCTCCCTTCCCTGGAGCCAGTAGCCCTTAATTAGGGACGGACGACTGCTTGTAGTCAATTGAGTGGCTCACGGTGCTAGTTAAACCTGCAATAAAAAAATGCTGCGGCCACCTAGCATGCAGTCCTACACTGAAGAGCAATTGAATTAGAGACAGCTGGCATTATGCAAATGTGGCGCTGTGGGCGACCCTGTAAACGGAAACGACAAGACGTATGCATCGATCCGACAATATAAGGAGTGATGCGACGGGAATCAGTAAGAGTAGGATGCAGTATGGGTAAGACGAAGGATCTAAGCGCATTTGATCGTGGGCAAATTCTCGGGCCCCAACGAATGGGTCACTCCATCTCGGAAGTCGTGCAGGCACTGGTATCTTCACGAGCCACTGTGTCACGGGTGCACCGTGAGTACATCGAATCCGGTAAAACCATCCTTGCGAGGGCCAACTGCCGTGGACAACAGCGTGTGGATGAGCGGGGTCATCGTCGGCTAGCTCGCATTGTAACAGCGGATAGACGGGCCACAGTGCAAGAAATCACTCGGCAATTTAACGCTGGTTCACAAAAACGTGTAAGTAGCCACACCATCCAGAACCATCTCCTCGCTATGGGGTACAGAAGCCATCGTCCCACGAGGGTACCGCTGTTGACCGCAGATCACAGGGTGCAAAGATTATCATGGGCGCGGGAACATCGCCACTGGATCCTAGACATGTGAGAAAATGTTGCCTGGACTGATGAGTCGAGATTCACGTTGGTACATGCGGATGGCAGGATACGAGTACGGCGCAAACCACATGAAACGATGGATTCTTCTTGCCCGCAGGGTACTCTTCAAGCTGGTGGGGGTGGCATTCTCGTCTGGGGACTGCTTACGTGGACGTAAATGGGACCTTTGGTAGGTGTGACATCGTCCCTCACAGGCCAACGTTATCGGGATATCCTGGACGACCATTTGCTCCCGCTTGTGCGTCTTCAACATCTCACTGGGGACCTCATCCTGCAACAAGACAATGCACCGTGCCATCGCTCTCGAATTGTATCCGAATGGTTGGATGAACACTCCACCGACGTGACCTCGCTTCCTTGGCCAGCTAGGTCACCTGACCGAGCACATCTGGGATGCCATCGAAAAAGATGTTCGAGGCTCTGACCCCCGTCCATCAAATCTTCGTGAACTGTGGGAGGTTGTTCAGGGGCCGTTGATCCGTATGGCTTCCCAACGCTACCGGTGTCTTGTCGAGTCCATGCCGCGACGAATCGCCGCCGTCATCAGGGCGAAAGGTGGTGCTACACGTTACTAGGCAGGTATCTCTAATTCAATTGCTCTTCAGTGTATATTAGCAGGGGGGGGGGAGTTTTGTTGTTGTCTCTTTCTCTCTCTCTCTCTCTTTTATACAGTTCTTTGTTCCAAAAAATGTATTTTAATTCTTATTTTGAAATACGGAGGAAATGCGAATAAGAATTGCATGAGCTACTGTAAAGATTCTGCATGACAGTAAAAATAATACTACAGTCTTGTTCATTGCTAGCTCTGCCCAATTTTCTGAGCGACAAAGATATCGAGATAAACACAAATACAAAATTACATCATTTCGAATGTTAAAAAATTTTGTCAGACTTTTCTCTGCCAATCTAAAAGAAATTTCTGTTCAATCCAGCATATAGAAACCGAGCTATAACGGCGAAAGCAGTTATGCGCATGCAGGAAATAATGCTCTAACAGAAAAGCGCAGACGCGTGAATTATCTAACTAATGGTTTTGTTTTAATATATTCAGTTTGTCACAAATGGAAAGAGAGACATCACAGCAAAATAAAATAGGCGCTTGATTTTTGGGAACATTCAGGATTATGATAGGAAAGATACACTCTCTGATCCAAAGCAACCGGACATTTGACTATTCAGAAAATCACCCAAATTGGAAAGAAATTAACATCGAGTTTGCACATCCTTTTCTGTAGTGGAACGCCACTCTGATGGAAAGCTTTCCACTACATCTTCGTACGTTGCTGCAACTTCTATTCTCCCACAAGAGTAAGTATGGTTATCGATGTTGAGGGGTTCAGCCTGGCTCGCAAATGCCATTCCAATTCCTTCTAAAGGTTTTGCATGAGGTTGATGAGGTTGCGGTAAAGTTCTTCCACACCTATCTCATCAAGCCATTACTGCACGGACTTTACTTTGTGGACGGGACTTTGCTTTGTGGACCGGACATTGCGCTGTAGGTAAAGGAAAGAGCCTAAACTGAACTGCTGCTATAATGTTGGGAGCACAGCATTATCGATAATGTTATTCGTATTATAAGCCCTAGCGATTAGATTCACAGACGCTGAAAATTGGTGGCCAAGATCAAACGATAAAAAACAGCCAGCGAACATGATGTTTTCTCCCCCAAACTTCATAGTAGACTAACCCGTCGGACCAGATGGGAAGCGTGATTCCACTGCTTCAGAGTCCACCACTGACACCGAAAATTACCCCAATCCTTGCTGATGTTAGGTTTGTGTGCGACTGCTAGCTCATGGAATTCCCATCCCCTAAACCTCGGCGAACCATTATGGTGCTAACTTGCTTCAAGAGGCATTTTGGAACTCGGAAGTAGGTGTTGCAACCAAGAACAGGCGACTTTGTCGCATCACCCTCGTCAGCACTCGAATGTCCAGCTCTGTGGTTTTACGTGACCAACCAAGTGTCGATTACGCTGTTGCTGCTCCTAGGCGTTTCCACTTCACAATAGTATAATTTATAGTTGATCGCGGCAGTTAAAGCAGAGCAGAAATTTCCCGAAGTGACTTGTTGCAACGATGGTTTCCTATGATCATGTCATGTTGGAGGTCAATGAGCTCCGCCGTATGGCTCCTTCTACTCTTCATGCTTGTCTATGATGTTTGCTAAACCACATGCGTCTTTTTATACCTGTATGGGCCATGGCTGTGACTTATATGGGCAAATCCACAACTCAAAAGGGATACCCGGAAGCTTCTGATCCTATAGCGTATTTTAATAACGTTGAATATAAGTGCCTCTACCTATCTGCAACAAGAGGAGGCCTTTTCTATCTAATTTCTTAAAGAACCGATATCCTGCTCACGATCATATGGAAAATAAAAAAAGGCTCAACGTAGCTGGAATGATCCTAACCACTTTTTTGAGCCTTTAAAATTACTACAATGAACACCCTGACTTCAAATGTTGCCTAGGGCAGCACAATACGAATAACTAAAGGACGTCGCTAACAAAGCCTTCATTTGTCCGAAATACTTTGCCTATGTCTCTCCCTCTCTGTTTTTACTTGCTCCATTTTTTCGATGAAACCCTAAAAAAGGGTGTTCCCGTATTTACAACTATCACATTATAGTTTTTCTTACAGGACTAAAATCAGTTCTCAGTAAACTTAGCAATCAGTTTTAAAAAAATTCCGTTAGAAATCAAGGTGTATTTGGAAAGTCCGAATGATTGAAACACGCCATTTTAACACCACGAAGAATTTGAAAACGTGGAACGTTAGGCCAGGTACACTGAGAGCTTACCGAATTGCCACCTTCTACACAAGAGATCATACGCCCTCTTTTTGCATGGAGAGTGGCATCTACAAGGAATATCATCGACTCCACGGGGTGTCTGCAGAGTTGCTCGGGGATCTGCAACCAAGAGTGCCACCCCGGTGGCGCAGTAGACTAAGCGCTGGCTACTGATCACTCGTCCAGGATGGGGACGGGTTCGAATCCCGTAAAGGCATGGATGTTGTGTTTGTCTTACGGAACTGACCCTCTCCCTTCCCTGGAACCCTGACCCTAAATTAAGGACTGGTGACTGTTATAGCCCATCGAGTTGCTTACGGTAGTCTTTATAACCCCAAACAACAACATCGGCAACCAAGTTGTTACTGGAGTTCCGCAACTCCCCACAGATGTGGATTTGGGTTGAGATCATGAGATTTTCGCGCGCTATACAAGATGTCTCACCTTGAATAATTCCCAAATCACCTGATCGGCTGAATATAGCAATGTGTTTGTCGAACCATTCCTGCACGAGGAGGAGCCGATGAGATAGAGCATTGTCGTCCTGAAGAATGCTTTCCACTATGGGTGAAAGTACAACATTGTGGGGTGCACATGGACTGGTAGCAGTCCACGTTAGGAGATGATATCCATAAATTGGTCTACGCGTACGAGGGGTCCAAGTTCATTCCATCTGAACATGTCGCATTTCATACAATCGCCCCCACCAGCCTTGGTGCTCGACACCATACCTGAGGGACCATAAGCTTACGCTACTAATGCCAAATTCGGGCTCGACCATCTGCTGAAGGGAGTACTCATCGGACCAGCACAGCTGCTTCCAATCCCAATAGCATCGGCACCAGGATCCACGTTGATGGATCGTTGTTAGGATAGGGTGAAATATAGGGAGTCTACTCTTGTAAATCACCTATATCAGCGTGTGACACACGCTTCCCCGGGATATTGTTTCTGATTGACGCATGTTTTATTGAGTTGTCAACTGCGAAACTGGGCTGCACCAACTGCCGTGTGCAAGGCAACGTACCGGTCGTTCAACTCTAGAATCTTCCGTTCTCCACTCTTTATAGTTGTATCGCTGTTTGGTTGCTTTGCTGTTTTGCATCACGCCTAGTACACCTAAATCACGGATACCCTCGAAAAACACAAAAGCGTCACCGTTTCCTAAATGTTCCCACCGGACCTTCATGCCTGCAAAATTTGGCCTTCCGTAAGTTTTGTTAAATCCTTAGTATTACACACCACGTCTGTAACTTTTCTTTCAGCTGAAATACCAGCCTCTTACACCAATTTAGCCAATAGGCCACACCGTCCTCCTCCTCCTCCTTGTTAATCCTGTATCGAGCGTAACTCACTATCCATGCATGCGGGCGTAATTTATTGAGCAGCTCTCATAGACTGCGAAAGAGAGAAAGAGTATATACTCTACATGTATAGATATACTCACTCACTGTCTCTCTCGCTCTCTCTGTATACAGGGTGTTTCAAATCTAAAGGAACACATTTTAAGGGATGAAAGAAAACACTGAAACAAGCTCTTTTCGTCATGAGTCTAGGAACTCGGTAGCAAGGTCAGTTGTAGGCAGGGCAGAAGGAGAAGGCTCAGAGAGATGGGCAGGGCCCTTAGCCAATCCGGGAGAAGTTGCCATTTGCAGTGGCGAAGATAGTTCGTAGAACGACCAGCCAGATGACAAGAATTACAAAATAAGCGTAGAATGGCACACGCGTCCAGATCACCATAAATCAAGGACTGTTACGGCGTGGTTTAACGATAATTTTGTATCGTGTATGGACTGGCCAGCACAGATACCTGATCTTAATCCCATAGAGCACCTATAGGATGAATTAGAGCGCCGCATAAGAAGTTTGAAACTAAGGCCTACTCCTAAACAACAGTTATCGGCAGCTCTATGGACTAAATGGAAGCGCATACCTATCGCTGTGTTCCAAAACCTTGTGGAAAACATGTCTCGAAGGATCAGTGCATGTATTAAAGCTTAAGATGGAACGGCAGCGTACTGGTGTATGTCAATAAATGCTATGCTGTGTATCTCTTCTAGCTGTCCGGTCGGTGACTTTTTGTCAATAGAGTGTATACTGGTTGTTCACACTCAACCCCCCACCCCTTTGCAGCCACCCATCCCGACCTTTTTTTTACCCTAACACACGAATCAACAAATAAGTACACCCCCTAATGATCAAATGAATAACTTGCAAAGAAACATACATGCCATTTCACACAGATGGATTAAAATATTAATATAAAAATACCCTTAGGTTAAAGTCTTAGCTAAAAAATCGAGGGTTTTAAGTTCTTAAGACAGAGTCGCCATGGTTGTGGCATGCTGCTAGGAAGATCATCCTTGCAACATATATCAGGGAATATGGTGATGAACAATTAACAAGTATTATTGATATCTTTGAGCACGAAGTTTTTCTTTATTACCTTATTACTTCCTCTTAGATAGTGGGAAACATTCAAATAGCTTTCCCATAGCCACCACAGAGATCGGTGAGACAAGCTCCATGCCAAATATAGATACAGAACTCTACAGCGCATACGGTGTTACACTATCGTTTGAAGTTACACGTCTACTTGATACAAATTCTTAAGGAAATGCAGCCTGGTGACGATCCGAAGGGTGAAACACTTGCTAATGATATTTTGAACAGCATTGACAAAGACAATAACTTCTTGCTAGTGTCTTCTTTTCAAACGAAGGTATCACTGAACTGTACCACTGCATTTCATCTTAGTTATTCAGTATATATGTGGAGATCAGAAAACAAATACACCGTAAGCAAGCATGAATGGGAAAAAATCAGAGGGATGCACATGTAGAAGTTGATTAAGTTCATTAATTACACTGCTCAAAGAAATTAGATGAGCAAGAGTTATTGTATAAGGAAAATCATGTGCGACTAACGTCACTGAATGTAAAATATTATTTACATGTAAGACACAGTAGAATATTCAGTAATATAGGTAAGAAAAAGCATATTAGCGAATTTTATCAATATTATCATTTAAAGCACATGATGCGATATATTTTGCATCAATATGCATATATGTACAACAACAGAAAATGAGTAATACAGACATTAGACGTGGAATAGTAACATCAAATAGAGGTCATCGCTCTTTCCACGTTTATAAGTGAGTCATGGAAAAATAATTTTTCCCTGTCTCACTTATAAACGTGGAAAGAGCGATGACCTCTGTTTGATGTTCCTAGTCCACGTCAAATGTCTGCATTACTTATTCATTAGCCTTCTTATTATTTGTTCAGTTGCTGTTTACCATCTTATGTAAATCCTCAGCATTGTACGGGGCTCCAAGAAGCAACCTGCCAAATTGGCTTGGCAGTTAGTGTGTGGGAGTCTGGAGGAATTCGAGGCCACTGTGTTACAGTGGAAGCATATCCGGCGCGTAACTGGAAGACCCTGAGTTCGATTTCCGGTGGCGGACAATGAGAATTTTTCCGTGACTTACTTATAAACGTGGAAATAGCGATGACCTCTGTTTGATGTCCCTAATCCACGTCAAATGTCTGCATTACTTATTCATTCGCCTTCTAATTATTTGTTCAGTTGCTGCTTACCATCTTTGGTGAATTCCTCAGCATTGTACGGGGCTCCAAGAAGCAACCTGCCAAATTGGCTTGGCAGTTAGTGTATAGTAGTCTGGAGGAATTCGAGGCCGCTGTGTTACAGTGGAAGCCTATCCGGCGCGTAACTGGAAGACCCTGGGTTCGATTTCCGGTGGCGGACGATGATAATTTTTCCTTGACTCAGTTATAAACGTGGAAAGAGCGATGACCTCTGTTTGATGTTCCTAGTCCACGTCAAATGTCTGCATTACTTATTCATTCGCCTTCTTATTATTTGTTCAGTTGCTGTTTACCATCTTATGTGAATCCCCAGCACTGTACGGGGCTCCAAGAAGCAACCTGCCAAATCGGCTTGGCAGTTAGTGTGTGTGAGTCTGGAGGAATTCGAGGCCGCTGTGTTACAGTGGAAATATATCCGGCGCGCAACTGGAAGACCCTGGGTTCGATTTCCGGTGGCGGACAATGAGAATTTTTCCGTGACTCACCTATAAACGTGGAAAGAGCTATGACCTCTATTTGATGGTTAACAGAAAATGATTTTTAAAGGTGTAACCGACCTCTAGAAGGGCTTGTGGTCCCCTCGAACGGCTAAGATCGCTACTCACCCATGTAGCATTAAATTAAAAAGGTTATCGAGAAGGTTTTGTGTGTATCGTCACCACTCCCCAAAGAAGGCAGTAAGAATCAACGCAGGTGCGGGCAGAGCTGTAATGCGTCTTTCAAGTGCGACGCAGGCGTGCTCAATTGGATTTATATCAGGGAAGCATGCTGGATACTCCATAAGTTTGATTCCCTACTCTTGAAGTATGTTGTCCACTAGCCGAGCTCTATGAGGTCAAGCGTTAGCGTCCATGGAAAGGAGCGAATCATCAACGGCTGCAGCATACAGCCTGACAAAAGGTCTAAAAATCCTGTCTTTATATTTCTGGGCAATCAGACTGCGGTTTCGGATGACGTAGAGGTCCGTACGTCACCCATCCTGATGCGTGCTCAGGCAGTCAATTTATGTCCACCATAACGTTATGTTTTGTGTGCCAGATTCATTCCGGATAAGAGCTTATCGTTTGTCAGACTCCAGTCTGAATCTCAACTCGTCAGAGAAGAGAACTGGACTCGATTTGTCGTGTCCCCAATAAAATGCTTCTCAGCCCAATTTCAACGGGCAGTGCGGTGTCGTGGGATTCAAGGAACACATGCTATTATCCTACGTTCATAAATGTCATCTTGGTGAAGGCGATTGCGGATAGTTTGCATTGGCAGCCTGATTCCTGTTGAGAGGAGACCCCGCTGGTGCTGAGTAGAATTTAACCGCCTCTTCCAACGGGCTGTTAACAACTGATAACTACCGTCTGTAGTTGCTCGTGGATGGCTTTAGCCGTACCTTCTTCGAACATTTCCAATGTACTGGAATCGCATCTGCAGTCGGGAAATGGCACGTTTTGCATTCCAATGGTTTCTCCTAACACCCGCTGGGTCTGTCCTGCTTCCAGCCAGCCAATAGCTCTCCACGCCATTGATTTCGGTAAATCATGCTGTTAAGACATCGTTCGAACCGAAGACAAAATGTCATGGTTAATTCGTAAGAATAAGAGAATTGCCCCAAAACTTTTGTTTTTATCCTAATCTGTGATTTATACATTCTGACATCACAGACGCTAACTTTCATAAGGATATGCATGATTCCGATTTCAACGTCACACTGGACTTGCGTTTTTTCACGTTTCCGTAAGATATCACACGATTGGCTTGCATAATGTCGCCAAAGTTACACGCGCCTCCAACTTTTTTGAGTAGTGCACGTATAAAAAATTTCATGTGTGTTATCTACTTCTGTTAAACATTGTGATTAATTACTAGTGTTCGTTTAAAATTTACTGCTTGCTTAAATCAGGGTAATTGCTTATGAACGCTCTGCATACCTGTATATAAAAATTCCTTTCTTTTTCTGTTCTTTTTTATGGTTTTTTAGTGTACGTTCTCGCTTGAACTGTGCGGAGAATCTGAGGAGACTCAGTGAGTTATCGTGAAGTACTGATTTCATTAGTCATTTACCGTTTAGTTTCAGAAACTTTTATTTTTTTGAATAAATTTACCTGATGTCAAATCCAGTTTTCTATACGGAATTCTCAAAACAGGAGACATATTGTCCATAAAGAAGAAAATTAGACCTCTTTTTACAAACTAAATCATTAGAGAATATGCTTCAAACTTGATGTTAAACTGATTTTACTTATAATTTCCATTAATGTTATGTTAGATGTCAGAATGCACAATATTAATATCATTCATTTATATGCAGATTAATTACGTTCTTATGATATTAGTATTTAATTAATACATAAACACAGCAAAGAAAAAAATTACAAACTGTCTTCAGTACAATTTTGAAATGGATAAGCTAACGTTTCTTAAATGTAAGAAAAGGGAAATTCATTTAGTTATGCAAATAAGGTATCAAACACGAAAGAAATAACTATAACGAAGTAAATTTCTCCGTCATTTCGGGTCTACGCCGGGATTCGAACCGGAATCCCCTCATTCCGAAATAAGTCACTCTACCAATTGAGCTACGCGGACGTTTGTTCTAACTACTATGTGCGTCCTGCTGGCAGGTACGTCACATCTCCCCCCCCCCGAAAGAGGGCCGGGGGCATGGCCCATGGGTCAGCTGTGACCATGAATCGCTGCAGGCAGCCATCCACTGTAGAACGTGCTCTTGAGAACTCCCAGTCAATCTGGTGTGTGGAATGCAACGTCACACACATTTATTTTTCGAAGCGCTGGAGAAGGGATTCTCGGATTTTTCCTATCTCGCGGTGTGGAAATAACATCACACCAATGCGAGATTTTGAACGGTCGAGTCATCCGGATAGTTCGGGCGCCGTTATAACGAAGTAAATTTATCCGTCATTTCGGGTCTACGCCGGGATTCGAACCCGGATCCCCTCATTCCGGAATAAGTCACTCTACCAATTGAGCTACGCGGACGTTTGTTCTGACTAGTATCTGCCTTTATGTCGTGTGCGTCCTGCTGGCAGGTACGTCACATAACATGACCATAAGAGAATGATTTAAAGTCCCAAACATATGTACATCTGAAACTTTTGTGTTCACCGTACTTAACATAAACTGTAAAGGGAGGTATACTAAATATAACTTGAAAAGCAAAGTAAATTTTATTATGGCAAGCATTTTTTCACACCATCATTTGAGCAATTTACTCCGTTGTTTATAGCATGAACACGCATTTAGTTACTAAAATTTAAATATTTGGAAGAGCAAGCGAGATTTCGGTGTGTCCCAAATGAGACGAGAGAGACAGAGAGAAACGACATCTAGGATTTTATTCGGAACAGGAAGCGAGACGTTGGTGTGTCACAAATGAGACGAGAGAGAGAGAGAGAGAGAAACGACATCTAGGATTCATCCTTTCCATTCTCGTTCTTGGTGGAAACGAATGATTTGCCCTCAAGGTGTTTGCAGTCCATTCCACATACAATTATTTGTCCCACTACTACATGTCACGAAACCTGGGGTAAGAAATGATGCTGGATTTCAATTATTCATCGAAATCTGATGTTCGTATCATTACAACGCTGATAACAGGCTTACAGAAACACGGAAATTTAATACGGCCTGCGTGAAAACTCAGCTCGTACGTAAGGGGTAGAAAATTGCATTTCTTGGGAAAAGATTTAGAAACGTTCCATGGATAAATCACAGCGTGTCATCGACTGCGAAAGACGGAGAGTAGTTGTTTCGGAGCATACCATTCCTTAAGGGAATAAAGAAGCAAAGAGCGAGAGTGAAAAATATCGAAAAATATTATTCGGAAGAGAGGCTGGAATAACTTGTATAGAAGATTACATAGGGATTAGAATACTGGGTAGGATATAATGAGTTTAAAAGAGCATTAGGCAGGAAGTTTCCATATGTCATTGAATTGCAAAATGAAACATCAATAAAAATCGATCAAAATCGAATCAGGAAGATTTCGAACGCTCTCTTCTGACCCAAAGGACATTTTGACTCACTGAGTCGTGACTCAGTTCAATCTCTGGAATTGATAGTTGCAACTTCTAGTAACATTAAGGTTATTACAAACAGCTTTCAAGTACTTCAGTTTATTGCGAAGATAAACTACCCTTCGAAGTGCATCAGTATTGAACTTAAACGATAACTGCATAAAATGAACTAGACAATCTATTCTATATAACAGCATGCATGTCCATTGTTCCCTGCAATTACATTTTCAGTTAATTATGACACGAATTGAGCTTCATCTGTATATTAGTATCATTTCTGATCTTGTTTCATTAGTCTATAAAAATCATCTTCAAATCTTTCACATTCTTCAATTGTTGCTTTCTAGTGCCTATTATTCGTTCCTGATGATAGCATGTATTCTCAGTAGGATACATGTGCAACTGTGTGTATGTGTTTGCGCTGTGCGACCATGGTCTTATGATGAAATTTTCGGTTATACGGAATGAGCGGGTTCATCTGACTATATAACCAACAAGTTTTAGGTTTAACTTCACTTTAACGGTTTTTTTTTTTTTGATTTGGGGTAAACCGACCACCGTGAGCAACTCAATGGGCTATAAGCAGTCGCCCGTCCCTAATTTAGGGTCACTGGTTCCAGACAAAAAAAAGGCCAGTGCCGTAAAACAAACACAACATTCATGCCTCACCGGAATTCGAACCCGGACCCCTCTTGGACGAATGATAAGAAGCCATCGCTTAGACCACTGCGCCAAAGGGTCGGCTCACTTTAACTTAAAACTTAGCTTGTCACTTTATGATAAAATTAACTTCATTTTGATAACCCGGATTATTCTAAACTGTTTGTTTCTCGTTCGTAACAGCTGAAACCTTAATTAAACATGGACATTTTTAAATGGATACTTTTCAAAACAAATTGCCAGGGTAAGTTGTAAGATTGTACTCACAAAATCCAAGTCTGCTTTTATTGTGATTTTAGGACGTTAACTATTATTTAATAGAAATATCGTTCTCAACAGCAAGACGAACAGGCTTCACAATACTACACGTTTGGCTAATATCTCTACTTACGTAGCATATAATATAACACACTCAAAATATAGCTTTCGGGAACATTGCTCTTAACAAAATCGTTTTCAAACTCTGAATATATTCTGCTCGTACAAAGTCGTTCTACCTCTATGCACATAGAGCTCTTATCTCAGAAGAATTTATTTATGCTTGATTGCACTTTGATCCACTGTCAGGCTGCCAACTTTCACAAATACGTCGGGAGAAGTTATGTGGCATTGAATCAGAAAATGTGTAACGAGGAGGAACAAAATCTACATGAGGACAGAGGAAATCAAAAGGAAGGGTACTTTATAGGTATCCGTCACAGTTAAAAGATCGTAAGCTAACTATTTAACCAATTAAAAATAGAAGTATGTTAATAACGAGGAACTTTACACAAATTATACTTAAAATTGTAAACCCATACTAGTGATCCCACTTTATTGGGGTAAAATAGAATTTGAAGATAATTCAAAAATTTGAATTTTATTTTTTGCCAATAAATTTGGATTACTAGTATAGTTTTACTGTTTTAAGAAATCTGTTAATTTTTCCGTTATTCAAAAATTTGCTTTTGTTGCAACAAAATAAGGTTTAAAAAATTGAGTCTATTTGCTGTCTAAAAAAATGTTACTTGGCGTGATTCCGAAAAACAATTCATCTGTCTCTTTTTACAGGTCTTTGGTAAAAAAAGATCGTGCTTATGTTACCGGTTTGTCCGCCTACCCGTCTGTACCCTCGATATCTCTGCAACTATTAGTCCGACTTGAAAAATTCGTTTGGCATTGGGAAGCTTGAAATATGTAAATGATGATGCTTCATTGCAGTTTTTTTACGATGTTCAACTTCGCCGCTAGAGGGCGTAACCGCACATGACGTTGGATTCAAAAATACGTTTTATTCCACATATTTGCTTCTAAACATAAGATTAAAAAATCCTTTATCTTTCGATTCCATTTATGTCGAAGAGTAATTTAGATATAGTTACTTTTTCAAACTATGCATAGATTTTCCGCTATGGGCGTAAAAGTAAATTACATTTTCCCCGATAACTCTTCTTCTAAAACTCCGATTTAAAAAGTTTTTCTTCAGCGCATGCACCTCCTGATGGAAAATCTTTTGCATATACTTTCAAATTTTTGGTAAAGAATGATTTGGCCACCAGGGGGCGTAAGTGTTCGTTTTTGCTTCTGATGTAATTGCCATAAAATCAGAACTTCTTAAATATAGATTGAAAAAATTATTTCGTGAACTGATGCCACTCACATCGATAAACCTTTTCGGAATATTTTCTTCTTAAAATATTTCACAGTTTCTTTGCCAGGGGGCGTAGATGTCTATCTTATTTTTGTCAATATCTCTACTTCTAGAAGTCCGATTTGAAAAATGCCTTCTTTGTTGGATAGTGTTTTCAGTGTGACATGTTTTTCCTGTAATTTCAAAATTTTCAAGTAATTCATAGACTTTCCGCTAAGGGGCGTAGAGGTAAATTGCGTTTTCCCCTATATCTCTACTTCTGAATCTCCGATTTGAAAAATTATTTCTGCACGAAATACAGCTCCTGATGGGAAATCATTTGCACATAATTTCTAATTTTTGTAAAAAAAACAGTTTGGCCACCAGGGGGCGTAAATCTTAATTTCCGCTTCTGATGTATTTGCAGCAAAATATGAGCTTCTAAATTCTCGATTGAAAAAAACGTCGTTTGTTGACCGATACTACTCATGTCGACAAAACTTTTAAGAACATTTTCTTCTTGAAATAATGCATGGTTTCTATGCCAGGGGACGTAGAAGTATATCTTATTTTTTTCAATATCTCTACTTCTAGGAGTCCGATTTCAAAAATTCCTTCTCTGTTGGATAGTGTTTCCGATGCGAAAAGTTTTTCCTATAAATTCAAAATTTTCAAGGAAATCATAGACTTTCAGCTAGGGGGCACAAAAGCAAATTGCGTTTTTTGCGTTTTTTCTGCTTCTAAAACTCCGATTTGAAAAATTCTTCCTGTATCGCATACAAGACCTGATGGAAAATATTTTTCACAACATTTCTAATGTTTGGTAAAGAATGGTTTGGCCACCAGGGGGCATAATTGTTAATTTCTGTTTCTGATGTATTTGTAGCAAAATCTGGGCTCTTGAAAACTCGATTAATTTTTTTTTTTTCTTGGACCGATACCGCTCATATGGAAAAACCTTTTGAGAATACTTTCTTCTTAAAATAATGCATGGTTTTTCCACCAGGGGATGTAAAGTCACATCTTATTTTTGTCGATATCTCTTAAGAGTATGATTTGAAAAAATTCTGTCGGTGTTGGAGAGCGTTTCCGGTGCGAAATGTTTTTGATATAAATTCATGTTTTTCTTAACGCACAAGTCTGCAAATAGAGGGCGTAAACGCACGATTCCGTTTACAGCAAAATCTGAGGGATTAAAAACCTGATTGAAAAACTTCTTTCTTCCGTCACATACTATTGTTTTCCATACCGGTTCCATTGACTTTGAATAGCTTTGATAAATTTAATTTGCGTCAGAACGGGTTCAAAAGACGTGCTTATTACACCCAAAAATTCGGTGTCAACTTTCTTGTTTTTCTTTCGTACAAAAATGCATTCAATATATCACATGTGAAAATAATTCGAGTTTGAAAGAGAACAATGATTTTAATTGTGTTTTAAAATGGAAAAATCGACACACACCATGCTTCAAAAATTTGCTTCAGGAATACCAGATTATAACATGTTTCCTATTTTATAGAACTTGAAATTCAGGACGTAATGCTTTTCACCTCGAAAAAAGAAAACAGGTTCACATATTCGTAGAAATACCCTGAATACTTGGAATATCATTAAGATAGGCTCTACAAATTAGGCGTTCGAGAGCTTCTTCCTTTAGACAGCTGAGTTCTTTTTTCTAGCAGATAATAAATCATTCTAAGACCTTTAAAGAACTGATAAAATTGATGATGTGCAACCATGTCTCCTGCATCTTTTCAAAGTGTGTGGAAGCGTGTGCAAACATCAAGTAAAAGGACTGTGAACTTGTCGGTATTTCAACCTTAATTTTCTCTAAGTGATGCACAGGCAAGAAAAACTCTTTACATCTGCGGCGTAGGAGAAGATCATTGACAGTGGAGCAGAAGAAAATTCTTGGTTATTCAAAATGTTTGCAAAGCGAAACTATATTTTTGTTTCTGGATATCCTCTAATTTTTAAAGCTTCGCACATTATCGATCTCAGCTCAGTGTTAATATGGCAAACATTTTGGCACATAAATAGAAAATGTCTTTCAGCAATAGCAAGAAAGAGGAAATTATTTAAACATTTTACAGCTACTTTGAGCTTTCTCAAAATTTAAACCAACTTTTACAGTACTACGATACTTTTTCCCTTTCCTTCCCAGTCATGCTTCCGCATCTTTCTTTAAAAAAAATTGTCAAAATTTTGAATATTCGCAAACAAAAAATTCAGATTGACTTCACCCATCGCATTTTTGTAGCTACTATTCTCATTTACGTCTTCCTAAGCTTCAAAATCAATTGACTTCAATGTTTTCTGAAAACACAGGCGATGACGGCTAAATACACCGAGCTAGCTTTGTATAGGAACACTTACCTAATAACGTGTTGTGGTCCACTTTTCTGTGCAATCACGGCTCGCAGACGCCTAGAAACACATTCTACAAGGTGTCGAACATACTCAATGCGTAATTGGGCCAATGTCCGGTGCAGAAGTTCTGTCAGTTCATGCTTATTCCCTAGATGACGATCAACAGTTCTCTCATCCCGTTCTTGCATATCCCGCAAATATATTCAATTGGGTTACAGTCAAGGGAGTTTGGGAGCCAAGGCAATGTGGAGAGTTCGTTGTCGTGTTCCTCCAACCAGTCAGTAATTATACGAGCCCTGTGGTATGGCACGTTGTCCTACCACAGGCGCTGTGGTCCGGGTAAGCCACCTGCAGCTATTTATGGAGATGGTGAGCTAACAGGTCGCTGTAGCGTCCACCATTCAAGTTTTGTAAGATAAGAGCGTACGGACCTAGAGCTTAATAGAAAAAATCTTAGGACCGGGCTGTTGAACCCCATCTGTGCAACCAGAGGATATGCTGTTTACACCATATGCGAACCCGGCCATCAGCATGGTGCAGCAAAAAAGGAGTCACATCACTCACGACGACCTACTTCCGTCTGTCAAGGATCCACTGCTGACGTTCCATGGCCCACCCGAGACGTTGTTTGCGATGACTGGGTGTCATCATTCGCACCTTCGTTTGTCTCCAGCTGTAGATCCCAGACGAAGCAACGTGCGGCTCATGGTGCATGTAGAAATAGGTCGAACTTCACCCCTGTTGTACTGGTGGGTGAGCTGCGTGATGTATGCAGGTCGTTGCTAAGATACCAGTTGTGACACCATGGTTAATCCAGTTCTTGATACAGTAGTACGGGAGCAGCCAAGAAGTGCGACTGTTTCAGAAATACTGGCACCTACCCTCCGGGATCCTACCTATCTGGCCGTTGTCAAGTTGGCTTACTTCGCCACGTTTCCCTATTACTGGAAAACATTTACTGGTTACGTACAGAGGAAAACTGTGCACAATTTATAGTAGCCGCAAGGGACATTGATATCATGTGGTATGTCGTTATAGTTCGAACATATAAAACGGGGAATGTTCCTACGGTAAAGATAACTCAGTGTACATTATTGAAACACAAAAGATGTTCGAAGCCAAACTACCGATTTTTTTTTCTTGATTTTTTTTTTTTTTTTTTTTTGCAGAATGGTTCTGAAATTTTGCCTAATCTATGTACCTTCTCATTTCCAATAGAAATTCGTACAAATATTCTTCAACTAATGTTTGGTGTCAAACGCAACTCATGATATTTCAATGTATGCAAAAACAAACATAATTATATTTGTCATCATACAAAGTCACCTTTACGAATTACTTAAATTTCTCCTCGGGCTAATATATTGACAGTAACGAAAAACCGTGTCTTCTATTTTTCAAATTGAAAAACTCACAGTTCAAATTTTTTTCGAAAACCGTGCTACGACGGCTGTTGAGATTAGTCATTGATATCCAGGTTTTATTAGCAAATTCTTTTATTAAGGTTAGATTTAGCAAAGTGTTCAACTAGGATATCTTTTTGACATAGTCAAGCCTCCTATATTTTTCCAATCTGACCATTTTCATAGAAATTTCAGTGCCACATTCTCCCACATTTCTGTATTTGCTAACGACGATAGTATATGGCAAAGGGTCAAATGATGCGTAAGTTTTGGTTTTACTCATTCCATGCATTTCACGCATTATGTTTTTACCTACGAGATATCCCTCGTTTTCGGAAAGAATTTCAAATAACTGTTTTCTTTGAATTAATTGAGAAGAGTCTCTAAAATAGCTTTGCTAAATGGTGAAAATCTTCCAAATACGTGGAGACAATGTAATGATTTTGTCTATGTATGATTTTGTATTAGCAATGACTTTGTCTATGTATGATTTTGTATTAGCAATGACTTTGTCTATTTATCTAAACTATGTATCTTTATTTATTTTTATTTTATTTTGTATTAAAATATCAACGAGGTTATACAAAAGCACACGTACACAATTTTCATTTACATAGAAGCCTTAGTAACAGAAGATATACACACTTAAGCTTTCCATCTTGAAAGCCGAAAAATTTGATTTATACTGATATTGTAATATAAATGCATCTTCACGGTGAAATATAGCGCATGCATACGTATACAGAGTAGCAGCAAATCATATTACTGTAGCTTCCTCCATATCTGTCATTTGGATGGTTTCCGGTGAGGCTGTGCACGTGTGTGTTTAGGCGTATACAGTATCTGTACTATCTATGACAGGTTCAGTGTCAGTCGGAACTGAATCGGTGGCTGTAATGAGTAAGACACGAGATTTTACCCCTGTGGGAAAGGGCATAATTATCGAATCCAGTCCAAAGGATGGTTCCGATGATATCCCCTTTCCCACAGGGGTATTAAGCAAACAGCGAACTTTGTAGGCTGTACACGGCTGCCGTAGTTAAAGTGTGGCGAGAGTTGATGGTAACCAGCGAGTAGGTATTGGGTGGCCACGGCTGCTTAAGCGCTGACATGGCCTACAACCAGGAAGCACATATGAGTGCATCCACAGCCACAGTGCAAAAACCGCTTCGCCTTATCGGCCTAACGTGTACAGCCTACGGGGTGTAAACGCATGACCACAGCACATCATGATTGACAACGACTTGAGTTTGCCAGAAAATATCGGGTGTGAACTGTGGGCGACTGGAAGAGACTTAATTTCTCTGATGAATCATGTTACTTACTGGATGGAACTCGGCTGGTAAGGCGGACAGATGCGGAAGAGATGGTAAAGGATGCCATGATTCTATAGATACAGTTAGGTGAACTGCCGTAATGCCTTGGGGGATGTTTTCCTGGAACACTTTCGGCCCATTAATAGAGGTGAAGCCCCCTGAATTCCACTGTTTACCTGCTCATCCTTGCAGACCAGGTTCATCCGTATATTCGGACGATGCTTCCAGACAGAGACTGGATATTCTAACAGAACAACGCGTCGTGTCATGAAGACCGTATAGTCTACGACTGGTTCGAAAAACTCGAGTACTTCTTCCGTGTTCTCCCACGGCCACCCATATCTCTCGACGTGAACCTAATTAAACAATTTTGGTGTCATCAGGATTGGCAATAGCGGCGCATTAACCCTTCAATATGGACACTGGACAAGCCGCGGGCAGCACTTATGCGGATATGGTACAACATACTAAGAGAAACCTGCCGGGGACTCCAGGTTCATGCCTTGTCTCATGGTCTCAGTACTGGAGGCTTACGGATCATCTACACAATACTAGGAGGTGGTCACAATTCTTAGGTCCTGCAGTACATGTAGGCGATATGACATAGAACCTCGAGCCGATCTTTTATGTATATATGATCTGTTACTTTGTTTTTGCAATATATGGCTCTCACTCTAGATTTTTCTCATAAACAAACAGTAAGTAAACATATAGAGAAAGAGCCCTTTTCTCAAAATAGTATAACTATACTAATGATTCGAATTTCTGGGCGTAGAATAGGAATTAAAGTTTCCAAGCTTTCTCACATCAACCAGATGGCTTTCTCACATCAACCAGATGGCTTTCTCACATTAACCAGATATCTTTCTCAAGGAAGGTATAGACAGCGGACTGCAAACTGGATAACAGAACTTTCAACAATTTAAACGCCGTGATTTGACTTGACAATAAACGAAGAGATGCAAATGTAGTTATACAATTAAAGAAACCAGGCATCGTGTTCGTTTCGCACGCGGAATCGTTGGGGGAAAACAATATCAATTCACTATTTGAAGAATTGGTTCCCAATTCGTAGGGACTCTAGCGAGACACTGTCATTTCAAGCCTCATTGTTGGTAATGGTTTCTAAAGTTTCCCATTTTTAGTGGATTTAGGAGTAGAGTAGGAACCTAATTTCTTTGTCATCCCACATAGGATCAGCAGACTGAACTGAACTTCTCTGGATAGAGCCGTGGCTAATTTGCCGCTTTTTATGTCCCTCCTATGCTCATTGACTCTCATTTTAAATGAAGGTTTGGTCATTCCAATGCAGTATCGTTTGGAGCCGTCGGGATATTGTAGAGGTATGGCATAAACACCTGCCACGTTTGGAAATAGGGGCTTTGTCAGTATTTCGGTTAAGCATAGCATACAACGATGCCCACGATCTCATGCCAACACCGAGGTTCATCTTCGTGAGTGCGTTCTTGAGTTTAGAGGAAACATTTGGTATGTAAGGAATAGAGCCCAGATAGCGTAGCCGCCGCATAGAAAGATTAGCATGACTCTTTCTGTTTCTTTTGATATATCTATGTACCATGTTCGCATCGTATCTTGCCTGAGTGGCCAATTCGATAACGCTTTTTAATTCGTTTTGTTTAGAAGCAACATCAGAGGATATGGCGAAGGCTCTTCTGATTCGAGAACGGAAGATAGCTGTCTTGTAATCACCGAGGAAGAATGAGCTGCGGAGCATCAGGTTAAGAACGGAAGTGGGTGTATAATAGACATGTACGGAAGCGATTTTCAGGCAATTTACTCAGTAAACCATCCAGATAAGGCAATGCATTATTGTGTTCTAGCTTCATAGTGAAATTGATCGTAGTGTGTATATCATTGATTTTATCCAGGAAAAGCAAGAGAGTGTCCATGAGGCCAGATAAAAAATACATCGTCAGCATATCGCAGGCAAGTGGTAGGTCTTATAGTAATGCTGGGGAATATGTGCTGCTCGATTGGGCGAAGGATTGCTTCCGGAAGAATAGCTAAAAGTGAAGATCCCATCAGAGCGCCATTTGTCTCTTTATAGATTTACCCTCGGAAACTGTAGTACCTATAATTTGAGACTAAGTCCATTAATTTGAAGATGCTGAGGAAAGACTCTTGCAAATAAAGTGATGAACTAGATATGGCCTATTTTAACGTTCTGATGGCTTCCGGCACTGAGACCGAAGGTTAAAGAGAAACTACGTCGAAACTGTTGATAATGTCCCGTTGTTGGACAGAAATTTGCTTGATTTGTGTGATAAAATCTAGAGTGGAAGTTATTATAAAGTCCCATTTAGGGAAGTGATTGGCCAGAGATTTGCAGAGTGCTTTCTCTAAATGGTACGTCCGTGCGGATCTCCTTGATACAATGGGTCACAATGGATTATCAGGGTTGTGGTGTTTAATGGCGTTTAAATCTTCCAAAGAGTTTCGGGATCTAGGAGCCTGGTGGAGCACTATTCACCAGCATTACACCAAGACTTGGCTACGATATGCTGATGGCGTATTTTTCATATTGCCTCATGGAAAGGAGTCTCTCCCGCGTTTCCTGGATGAAATCAATGATACACTTCCTACGAAAAATTTCACTATGGAGCTAGAACACAATAATGCATTGCCTTAGCTAGATGGTTTACTGAGTAAATCGCCTAAAAACCGCCTCCGTACACAAGTCTATTATAAACCCACTTCCGTTCCCAACCTGATGCTCCGCAGCTCAGATTGCTTCCGTTCTCGAATCAGAAGAGCCTTCGCCATATCCTCCAATGTTCTTTCTAAACAAAACGAATTAAAAAATGTTATCGAATTGGCCACTAAGGCAAGATACGACGCAAACATGGTACGTAGATATATCAAAAGCAACTGAAAGAGTCATGCTAATCTTTCTATGCTGCGGCTACGCTATTTGGGCTCCATTCCTTACATACCAAATATTTCCTCTAAACTCAAGAACACACTCAGGAAGATGAACCTTGGTGTCGGCATCAGATCGTGGGCATCTTTATATGCTATGCTTAACCGAAATACTGACAAGCCTCCACCTTCCAATCAAGCCGTCCGGATATTGTAGAGGTATGTGTTTATGCCACACCTCTACAATATGAGGACGGCTCCAAACAAAACTACATGGGAATGACCAAACGTTCATTTAGAATTAGAGTCAACGAGCATAGGAGGGACATAAAGAGCGACAAATTAACCACGGCTTCTATCCAGAAAAGCCCAGTTCAAGTCTGCTGATCCTATGTGGGATGACAAAGAATCTATATTCCTACTCTACTCCTAAATCCACTGCCATTTCGGAAACTTTGGAAATCATTACCGACAATGTCTCGCTAGAGTCTCCACGAATTTGGAACCAAATATTCAAATAGTGAATGCCTATTGTTTTCCTCATTGGATTCCGCGTGCGAAAAGAACATGATGTCTCGTTTCTTTAATTGTGTTATTACATTTGCATCTCTACGTTTATTGTCAAGTCAAACCACGGCGTTTAAATTGTTGAAAGTTCTGTTTTAAAGTTTGCAGTCCGCTGTTTGCCTTCCTTTAGAATGTCATCTGCCGATGGATGTGAGAAAGCTTGGAAACTTTGATTCCTATTCTACGCCAAGAAGTTCGGATCATTAGTATAGTTATACTATTTTGAGTGTAGTTGGTGTACAGTTCCTATTTATGAATTGAGCTCTTTTTTGACGGTGGTGATGATCAAACCCACGTCTGCCTAATCTGGAGTGGTTGTTCTACCGATTAAACTACGCCGGCTAGTCTTATCATTACAACTTGCCGTTTTGACTTATGCGTCACCTCAGTGGATATCACAAACACAGTAAAACTATATTTCTAAGATCATAGTATGATAATGTGACAACCGTTAGGAAAAAATAATTAAAAAAAATGCCAGCGTCGCACAGAAATATAGGAGCAGCTGAATGTTAAGAAAGTAAACGTGGGAAAAATCAGAAGTGGGCAATGGAACTCCATTTTTGAAGTGAAAAGCGAGGAAGGGAGAATGGCAGCCATCTTGGTGACCAGTTCACAAGGTCATAACGAGCCCATGAATTCTCAGAACTTGGAGCATGGAATTCTTCGAAGAGCAGCCATCCAGCGGATGTAAACCGTGGGAAGCAGGACGCGGAGAGTGAAGGATGCCCAGCTAAGGGGGGGGGGAGTCGAATGCGTTGTTGTAATTGGCTAAGCGCTCGCTGATGTTCAGAAAAGTTTGGGGCGAACTCAGGAAGTTTTCACCGGAGCAGGACGTCAGGTCATCGTGTGGGATGATTTTTGCTGCAAGAAAAGCGCTCGGCTGTGGTCGAGTTAGCTAGGAATAGATTTCAACTAACTGCGGTTAGTAACTATCTATATTTGTTCCTAGGGATCAGGCCGAGGTCTAGATCCACTATATCTGTGATCTGGTAATCTCATATCTTGTTTCAAAAGTGCTACTGTGTAACTTATGAATGTATCAATTAAGTACCCAAGAGGAACTGAACGGTGCTAACAGGGAAGTATCATAATTATGTTGTGCTCAGCTCAAGCTCCATTGTCACCTAAAATTCTACTGTATGCAAGGTGTCAAACCAACCTTAATCCTACCCTAAGTGGTGGATAATAAATTTTTTTGTTATTTGTTAACTATCTTCGGCTCATTTCTACACCAGCTTGGAAATCTTCAAACACGCCTCTGTCTCAAATAAAGTGATCTCCATAAGGCGTCTAGACCTTACCCTAATCTAGACTGGTGGCAGCAAGAAAAAACAAGTAAGTGCATCTGATTGTAAGAAATAGAAAATATACACAAAAACGAATAAGACTAAATAAAGAATGACAGCAATCTATGACACATAGTATCACTGAGTTCACTAACAAAGACAAGTCCTTTCCTTTTTTTGACTTCGTTTTTGATAAAACCGATTATTTTCAACCTAGTTGCGTTTCCTCCACCTCATATCGGGCTTAAATTTTTCAACTACACAATCACACCATTTACTACTATGCTGAATGTCTGAAGATTTTTCCTCTATCTAGATTTTCTTGATAAATTTTCATGCAAAGCAGTTGCATTGTAATTTCATTTAATGTTACGGATTCTCCCATGAATTTGTTAAAATTACTTATCTTTTTAGTATGATTTTGGAAACAAGATTCTGGCATTTGCGCTGTATTCGGCGAAATCGGTTCATTTAATAGTTAAGAAACAGTTTAAAAATTTTGAAAAATAACCAGTCAAGAAATTGTGTCCGACTGACCCCTGCAATGCAAAAATCTTCTTTGTCTGACAATGTCTTCAAAGTCCCGGACATGTGGGTTGTTGAATTTTTGATCTGTCTCAGCTACCCCCATTCGGATACGTCGACGTGATCACCACAGTACATGACACACTATTATGCTCAGACACCTCGTCGTGTTGAGAGGAACCATATGGAATGGCTCTCTAAACAGGTTCGCCATCAGAGGAGGCCGGCACTCAGCATAATGCAATAAGGACCCACTGCTTCGCGAAGTGTTCTCCATAACTGCACACGTCCGTCGGCGATAACAGTGTGTAGCGTAATTCATGCGACAATGCTACCCATTTACAATGTTCTACTCACCATAGTCACGGTTCGCGATGCTACAGGAGATACAGATGCCTGCTTCTCACAAAAACGGGAATCTATCGGTTGATTATAGGTCTGTGTAGATCACTGATTTCAGCCCATTACTATGCTGATAATTAGGGCTTTAGAGAGTAGCACACATCCACCCAAACTGTGGGACAGGAGAGACTCCATACTGGTTGGTAAACAAGATGCACGCTGGTTGATATGTGTTCTCCAGAATAACAAACTCTTCTCGGTTTCTCAATTTGCGGCAGACAGCATCGTGGGCGTAAAGTGAAACGTTTCCGGACACGCAATGCAAGTACGTTTTTGCGCATAAGGAGGAAGGACTAGTCTGCTGGTTCATGTGACCATGTTGACTGATAATTACTATCAGCGCCGCCTGCGGTGGGAACTGGAACACTGTAGCTGGATGTTCGGGAACAGCAAAAGGGTGGCCTTGTCCGACGAGTCCAGTTAAGGTTCCACTTCATCATGCCATTGGGCGGGTACCTATTCGAAGCCTTGTTAGCGAACAACTGCAAACAGTCTGCAAGGCTGGAAGAAAACAGGGCAGTTGTGGGCGTGTTATGCTATTGGAATTGTTCTCCTGAACAGCACTGTAAATACTTCTCCCTGCTGAACAAACCATCACCGCCATATCCTACCGAGGTATAGTTTCGGACCAAGTGCTGTCCTACAGAGACCAAGGACATGCGTTTCCACATGTCCCGAGTCTCTTTCAGGAAGGCAACTATTCGAGTCACAAGGCCATCATTATGATCGAATGGATTTAGTATTATGCTCCCCTGGCAGCCAAGTTTTCCCGAAATTGAATTCCGTCGAGTATTGGTGGGATGTAATGGAACGACGCATTCGCCGTTCAACAGCAGAACCTAATTTCCTCGCCGAAACTTCGCGACGTCATTCTGCCCAGCTGACACTCTGTACCTAAGGACACTTTCTGCGACCTACTAGATTCGATGTTGCACCGAGTACAAAGTGGTTAAAAATTTGGTCCAACACTTTGTTGCGTATGTGATTATAATGTTATGCTCCATGAATTTATTTGTGCCTCATATCAATTCAGAGATTTCTTTTTATGTTGAACAGAAAGAGATGGAATTTTATTTTCCTGTAGTCTTGATTGGTGACGTTTCGTTTGTTGTATGCTCCCCTACGAAAACAATAAAACCTCTTGTAGTAAGATCACAGAACAGTACATTTGAATTGACGAAATTACATCCAAGGCTTTTTGCTTGTGAATTCTTTTTCGGTTTGTTTGCCCCTACCATGTATCTGCCTATCAGTGATCTCAATAACTGCGAGCAATTACTAAATTGCTAAAGTCTTGAGATCTATTAAAAGCGTGCCCACTTTTTCCCATTTCTCAATATATATTTTTTTTAATAAAATATTGTAACACGGCGCGCGCAAAGCATTTGGTGCTCTACCAACAATTTCATTTAGGAGGCTCAGAATAAAAACCCTTACACTGATTCTTAGAGTATTCTTGTGACATCACATATGTACACAAATGCAGAGTCAAGTAGGTGGTATCGACTATTGGATCAGTAATTATACAGAATGAGCGCTTAAAAGGAAAGTACTACAGATTTCAAAAATTCAAGCACGAGGTATTACAGGAAATCATTTGATAACATGAATGTTATTTAAGGACAGACTTCGCCGTTTAACATCGTACATTTAAAATAACGGAAGAGTATTATTATTGGGTTGTCGGAAAAGTCATGACGTACTTTGGCATCCGATGGCGGGTGTGCGGTTTTGGAAGTACTAGAGTCATGCACAGCTCTACTATCACTATGGCATTCGACAGGTGCCAGTTTTAGCTCCAGTTTAAAAGGAATAGTGAGGGATTTGGTTGATTTGCGCAGATTTCACATCAACTTGAAGATAGAAGACTAAACTGTGCACTTTCGCCATATTTTACTGTTTCACTTCAATAAAGAGAAGAATGCGCGTCAAGCTTGTGAAAAGTTGCATAAAGTGTACTATGATAATGCTCTACAAGAACGTCGGTGCCAGCGGTGGTTCGCAAAATTCCGTGCCGGTGATTTTGACTTCAACGATGCTCCTCGGTCCGGGAGGCCAACCTAGGTTGATGACGATCAAATCAAGGCATTGATCAAGTCAAACCCACGTTACACGACAAGAGAGATTGCAGACACATTGCACATCCATTATTCAAGCGTTCACGACCACTTGAAAAATCTGAGTTACGTAAGCAAGCTCGATGTGTGGGTTCCTCATGAACTCAAAGAAGCTCCATTGACGGCGCGTATAAACATCTGCGATATGCTCATTAAAAGTGAGGAAAACGATCCTTTTTTGAAGCGACTGATAACTGGTGACGAAAAGTGGATTGTGTACAACAATGTGATGCGCAAACGGTCTTGGTCCCGACGTGCTGCTTCGCCTCAAACGACATCCAAAGCAGACATTCTTCAGCGGAAGGTTCTGGTCTCAGTGTGGTGGAATTTTAAAGCTGTCGTGATTTTCGAGCTCCTACCACGAAACCAAACATCCAATTCGAATGTGTACTGTCGGCAATTGGACAGTTTGAACGAATCCATCATCCAGAAACGTCTAGAGCTCGTTCATTGTAAAGGTGTTGTGTTCCATCACGGCAACGCGACACCACACAAAAGTTTGATCACCCGGCAAAAATTATTGGAGCTTGGGTGGGATGTGTTGCCACACCCAGCATACTCGCCTGACCTTGCGCCGTCAGAATTCCACTTGTTTTGCTCTCTTGAACATTCCTTGCGTGGTATAACGTTCAATTCAGATGAGGCTGTAAATCAGCACGTTGTACAGTTCTTCGCCACGAAAAACAGGTCCTTATATGAACGAGGCATTCTGCAGCTCACTGAAAGATGACAAAAGGTTATCGAACAAAACGGGCATTATATCATTGATTCTCCATCAATCGATAAATCTTCATTTCTTGTAAAAGCATTGAACATCACTTTTGTCTTCTGAAAGTTCATTTTTAATCCCACTTCTTTACTCTTGTCAGCAAGTTCCTGGATCATACTCTGCAGCTCTGATGGAGTAGTTGCAAAAATGACTACGTCATCAGCAAAACGAAGGTGGGTTAGATAATCTCCATTAATCTTTATCCCTTTGTTTTCCCAGTTCAGTGATTGAAAGACATTTTCCAATGTGGCATTAAAGAGCTTTGGAGATATGTTGTCACCTTGTCTCACTCCCTTTCCAATTTTTATGTGTGTTGTATTTTCAAACAGCCGAATCTTTGCACTTGCATTTTCATAGATGTTATTAATAATATTAATGTATGCATCTTCAATACCGCAGGATTTCAGAGCCGTGGTAACTGCTGATGGTTTCACCGAATCAAAGGCTTTTTCATAATCGATAAAAGCCATGCACAATGGAAGTTCATATTCCCTCGCTCTTTCAATTAGTTCTCTCAGTACGTGGATATGATCTATTGTGCTGTAGCCACTCCTGAATCCAGCTTGTTCTCTCGGTTGAGCCATGTCCAGTGTTACCTTCAAGCGGTGTGAAAGAACTTTAGTGAAGATTTTATAAACCACTGATAGGAGGCTGATAGCTCTGTAGTTCCTGAGATCCTCAATGTCACCTTTTTTATGTAGCAGGATCATTGTAGCATTGTTCCAATCCTCAGGAATCTTCCCTTCATTAAGGAAACGAGTGAAAATTTGGGCGAGTATTGTTTCAATTTCTCCACTTGCTTCTTGTATGATGTCTATAGTAATTCCATCTTCTCCTGGAGCTTTCCCCCGCTTCATGTTCTTGATTGCATGAGCAACTTCTGCTGGGAGGACTGGAAGAACTCTGGTACCTTTCATGATGTCTGGAGTACATGTATCATCCCTTTCATATAATTTGGAGTAGAAATCTTTCACTCTTGTCAAAATTTCTGCCTCTATTTCTTGTTATAGAACCATCTTCTTTTCTCAGAGCCATAATCTGTTTTCTTCCCTTACTGAGATGTCCCTTTGCTATCTTTAGGCTTTGGTTGTTTTCAATTGCTTTCCTCACTAGCTCACAGTTGAATTTCTTGGACAGCAGATATCAAGTGAGGGTCACATTGATGAAGAAATTAATCGGCGTACAAAACTTGCCTGGAGAGCTTTTGGAAGAAACAGCATAATTTTCAAGAGCAATATGCCATTATGTCTTAAAAGAAAAGTGTTTGATCAATGCATCCTTCCAGTGCTTACGTATGGTGCAGAGACGTGGACCTTAACTAAAAGAGACATACAAAGGCTGCAGACAACTCAAAGAAGCATGGAGAGGTGCATGCTTGGTATAACCAGGAGAGATAAGAAGAGGAACTCGTGGATCCGAAAAATGACGAGAGTGGAAGACATCATGATCAGAGTTAAATCCCTGAAATGGCAATGGGCTGGACATACTGCCAGAAGGACAGACCATAGATGGACAGCCGAAATTTTAGATTGGATTCCAAGGGACAGGAAAAGACCCAGAAAAAGACCACATGGGAGATGGGTGGATGAAATTCGTAAATATGTGGGAGTGACATGGAGGAGACTGGCACAAGACAGACCGTTGTGGAGGAAACTTGGGGAGACCTTCATCCAGCAGTGGATTGATAATGGTTGACAATGATGATGATGATGATATCATTGATTGATCTTTGTTCTTTCTATCAATAAATGACCTCTGCAAAGCATGGCTAAAATACGTCATGACTTTTCCTACAACCAAATAGTTTACAGACTCCTAAATTAGCTAGACGATTGCTGCGATGTTACAAATCAAAAGAAATCACCTAATAGGAATCAGATGTGCCATGATACAGTACCACTCAAACAAACCTAGCTTCTTTTTCTCTTTGGGGCACTTCTCGCTCTTCTTTCGGACAGAGGAAAAACCTGACGAGGAAAAAGAGGCAAGAGGATTTCTCCTCTTTCACGCTTTGCTGTTTCCAGGAGTGGAACAGACTAAACTTCCTTTTAGTCTGTGCGGAGACACGGCAGCACTTTGAGATTCAAGACCACACACTACCTGTTTCACCTTTTATGAAAAGCATCGGTTTCGAGATTCCGTCTAGTTTTTGTAGTTGTTTTTCAGATGCGTTCTTACGTCCACTGGAACTTCACCTTTAGCTTTCCTGTGTGCTTTCTCTTAAAATAAACCCATATTTTTCCTGACTCACCTCTTATTCTGGGGAAACGGGTTGCATAATTGACAATGGAAGCAACTGACACAATTGCAAATGGAAGAGAATACTGCTTCCCTGTGGGTAGTGAAAGTAAGAATGACACTTTGTTCCGAACTGTTTGTCTTCTACTCCGAAGTTTGTAATATTTAAGTCACATGCATTCAGCACTGAGTTCTTATTGTTTACTCCACGGCAAAAACCTAAATCTTTCCCATTAACTGAACATTGTAAGAAACGAAAGCTTTCAGAGAAACCACCACTTTTAAATAACTCGTCTTGCGGCTGTCCTGTAACATAGGTATTTCTTTCTCCTATCAGCAGGTATTTCTCCTCCCGTCAGCTATGGATTTGCAAAGGCGATTTTCCTAACTCGTTCAGAATAAACGAAAAATACTTTTAACCTTTTTTAGACAGTGTTGCTTCTAGGTTCATACCAACAAGCTTTACCGCAACAGCCTGATTTTTAAAAAAGAATTCCTAACACTAAATTTGTAATTATTAATTTTTACCTCATTTAATACCTTCACTTAAATAAACGTTTTTAATAGTGTCATAACTATCGAATAAAGGGGAGTGAGCACAGGCAAAGTAGCATCCGTCTGAGTCTAGTAAGTTTAGGTGTGTTGTGAAATGTTCCGATTTTATCTCTGATTATCACGATTGTTACGTGCCTGCACCGCAGGACGCACGCGAGATAAAACCGGATAGCAGTGAGAGCACTTGTCCGTGTAGCTTAGTTGGGAGAGCGACTTACTCCGGAGTGAGGGGACACGAGGTCGATGCCCGACGTGGACAAACCTGTACGTTATATTGGGGCCCGAACTTCCAGGATGACCCGTCTGTTACGTTTCTCGCAATGATCTGATGTTCTTTCCATACAGTGAGACAGGAAGCTTGAGAATCCATTCTTCAGTGCTTCGAAACAATAAATCAGTGTGATGTTACGTTCCACTTACCAAACTGTCTGGGATTTCTCAAATGCACGTTCTTCTTGGCGACACATGATCCCGGATGACCCATGGGCAATGACCCCGGCCCTCTTTCTGAGGAGATATGTGACGTGCCAGCCCCGCAGGACGCACATGAGATAAAGGCAGATAGCAGTGAGAGCACATGCCAGTGTAGTATAGTGGATGGCACGCTGGAGCTCCGGAACCGATAGTTTTGGGGTTGAATCCCGCCCCTGGCATTAAAATGATTGAGAAATTTACTTTGTCTTACAGTACATCTGTGGGCAGTCTGAATTTACAGTGCCTGGGCATCTGTTTTAGGGTGTCGATATAGCTTATCTGCTTGACGAAAACGAGAAGATTTGAGTAAATATTTGGATCATCAAAAAAAGTATCTACTCAGAGTATCGAAAAATAAATTTAAACTTTTGCATCTCATTCCTCTCTTAGCAATTCATTGTGATCGTATTTCAATGCATATTATTAGAATATTATTGCTCCGTAGAAGTGTATATAGTCGAACACAGTAACTTCTTTCTTGAATAGTAAGAGGAAAATCTACAATATTACATTTCTCATGCTTGGATTCTCCTGAAATGCTCGTTCTTTATGGGATGACTGCCTAGAGCGACACATAGTCCCGGCTGACCCATGGGCCATGCTCTCGGCCCTCTTTCGGGGGGGAGATGTGACGTGCTTGCACCGCAGGACGCACATGAGATAAAGGCAGATAGCAGTGAGACGCATATCCGTGTAACTTAGTTGGGAGAGCAACTTACTCCGGAGTGAGGGGACCCGTATTCGATGTCAGGCGCGGACAAACTTGTAGGTTATACGATCGCTTATGTAGTAAAAAAATGGCAGCACCCGTAGTACTGGGGAACGTTGTAGATTAAATAAGCAACACATCTGTCATTTTTGTTAAAACTAGTGGCAATCCTCTCCACGTTTCTTGAATATTTGCTCATGATTTTTCGTTTCTATAAACTTTTCGTCTTTACTGCTTTGTACATAAGATTCTTAATGCTGTCGAGACACAATTAATAATGGAAATCATTGCAACTTTTAAAAGACTTTCATTTTCAATTAAAACCTGCTAAAAACAGTAGCAAGATCTTTCAAACCCACTATGGGTTCGTCATCAGGCACAGTGAGGTTAAAGCACCGTGGTTATATAGTCGAAAGCAATCATCCCCAATGCAACACAATGGTAAAGTGTTGCTCCAACCCTTCACGCTCGCGCATTTGACATGTATACAAATGATGCAAATAAACTAAAAAACACGGTTATGAGTTCTGATGGTGCATACAATGATTTGATATAAAATATTTCCATGAAGTTGGTAGAATCCATGGCACGTCATCGTTAAAACAGTGGTCAGCAAAGATATTTATGTAAAAAAACTTTCTGTAAACAATAAGTCAGATTTTGTAGCTGCTGGTGCAATTAACGAAATGTGCCATGGATTCTCCCGACCTCATGGAAATATTTTGTATCAAATCATTGTACGCACCATCAGAACTCATAACCATGTTTTGCATTTTATTTGCATTATTTGTATACATGTCAAATGCACGTGTGTGAAGGGTTGGAGCAAAACCTTACTATATGCTGTTGCATTGTGGGTGATTGCTTTCGATTATATAACCACGGTGCTTCACCCTCACTGTGCCTGATGGCGAACCCATAATGGGTTTGAAAGATCTTACTACTGTTTTTTACCTGGTTTTAATTGTAAATAAAAGTAGCGTCTTTTAAAAGTTGCAATTATTTTCATTATTAATTGTGTCTCAACAGCATTAAGAATCTTATGTATTTCAACTGGCACGATTCGAAAAGGAGCCTTGGATTTACTGCTTTACTCGACTTGTTACTTGACAATTTTCTTAAACAAATCTACGTATCATGAATAAAATACGGGATGACGCCATATAATACAAATTTTGAAGATGACAATCCGATTTTTGGCGTCAATGTGACAAGGATGATAAGTCAGATAATGTCCAAAAACTTGAAAATTTTCATCGGACCGATGAAAATTTTCTAGTTTTCGGACTTACCATCGTTGTCACATTTACGCCAAAAATCGGAGTCATCTTCAAAACCTACGTATGTTCGTCTGTTAACTAAAACACCTAACACTACTGTTTGCGCAAAAAAATACGTTTTAATATTTCATGCTTAGAAGTTTCTTTCTCTATTTATCGCTGTGGAGTTTTACTATTCGCATTTCTTTTTTCATCTCTTTTACTTTCTCGGGAATAAATGACGTTGCGACGAATTTCATGTCAACTGAGAACATTGAGATCGTTTGTAGCTGTGAAAACCTTTTGTGTGTTAACAAGCAAGAGGTTTCTTTTTCTTCTAACTGTGGCTCAACAGCGAAACTGATGAGGTGTCCTTTGTTTGTGGCATCGTAAGGGAAAATCCTAATTTGCGGAAAACCTCTATAAATAAGATAAGGAGTTTTATTTTACAAATACGTTTTTATCTTTCCTCAGCTACCTCTTCAAATGACAAAGAATAAATTTGATAACAAGGATTTCTGGCAGTTTTTATTTTATTTCTTATAAAAAGTTTATTTACTTCGCTCGTGGTATTGAGAACAAAAGACCAGACAGCTGCATGTAAAAACAATAATTCGAAAAAAGCCCGTATAAAAACACCAACATACGTATCCTGCGGAAAGAAATTATTCTATGAGGCATTTTTACTTTGTTATTTTCTTCATTTCCTTATTCTTTGAGTAAAATTAGTCTCATTAAGATCATCCTAAACTTTTGAAGAGATGCAGCACTTGACTTAGAAAAAGAAAACATGTAATGCGTTTGCATATTCATAGCTGAATGCAGTTCTCTGCGTCATCCAAAATTGGCAGCTTTAAACGTGGTTAGTCCTAAAAAGAATTTCACCAAAATGACATTATAGAAGTTGTTACCCCCAATGACATGTATAAATATTCACAGTTCAAAGTGGAAGTTGATTTTAGAATTTTCCAACTGTTTTGTTAATATATACATAATTTGTAGGAAACTCTTGAAGTTAGTTCCAGGAACTTACAGATGTTCGATATGTGCACCTGCATCTTTTGTCACACGGCATTTATCAACGGCGTTGTCCAATTGTTGTCAAACCCACGTTAGCGTGTGTTGGTCAAGTCCAGAAATAACTGTTATGATACAATGTTTCAGATAAGGTACATTAACAGGAAGGGGAGGACGAATATCTTGTCGTTGACATAGCCCTATAAAAAAAGTCACAGGGTATTAGATCCGGACTTCGTGGTGGCCAACATGTCAGTGACTTGTTCTAGCCTGTTGCGCGGCGAATCCAGAGCCGTGGAAGATTTTCATCGAGGTAATTTCTAACTTCCCGATGCAAGTGTGGTGGTGCTTCTTTCTTTTGGAAAATGAAGTTGTTACTGTCTCCGTACAGTTGAGGTATCAACCAAATAATTAGTATATTGAGATAAGAACTTCTCATTGCAGTCTTTTCTTGGAAAACGAAGGGGGGCCGTACACCTTTTTTACGGTATACAGCACAGAACACATTAACCTTTAGTGAATCCCAAACACGCTCCACTGTTGCTCTAGGATTATCAGTCCACCATAAGCGAAAGTTATGTTTGTTAACTTTCCCACTTATGTGGAATGTCGATTCGTCACAGAAAATTAGACGTTCACTAAAACTATTTTCTTTAAAATTTTATAAATTTTAGGTGCGTGCTATTGCTAACATGATACCATATAATTATGAGCATTAGGATTTGAACACTCATTTATACATGAACTCCATTGTTCTTCTGAATACTTTATTTGTACATGAACCCCATCGTCTTTCCTTTTGTGTGAACTTGAGTGTTGCTTTTTCATAACAAGTTTCTGACAAGTAGTTTTTCATGAATTAAAAAGAATAGTTTTCTCTATTGATAGAACAACCAAGTTGCTCGAATGTACATACATGTCCTTGTGTGGCTCTAAGATATATCTTTATTCTTTTTAATGCAGAAAAACTTATTTCGGCAGTTGCAGTTGTTGATGGAAACTTTAATACTTGGTCTGCTAATTTGTACACTTCACTAAACACAATGTCCAATTTATTCAACTTTATTTAACTAGTAATATCTCTTTCTGATTTTTTTTTCATTTATCAAGGAAATAAAACATCTTTAGTTAATTTTTTAGTCGAGTTGTATAAAAATATGAAGCATAGAGTTCTTTAAGTTCTGACAGTAGGATGTTCAGGGAAGCTTTCACAAAATGTATCAAAATAATTCGAATCCAACGAAGCCAAGAATTTAAGATATAATATCCCTTATTTTCATTTATTGACACTTCACACAAACTGAAACATTTCTCGCGAAATACGTGCTCTTACGATCAGGAGCATGCGAGTGACTGAGGTAGTCTAATAGGGCGTGTCGATGTTTTTGACTTTCTTTTTGCAAAAATGAGGGGGTCAAAAAGTTGCGTTTTGGTTAGCAATTAACAATGGTATTTACAATAACTGGCAATTACATTGTTTTGCTTGGTAAATAGCTACTTCAAATTCGTGATATTTTCACGTTTCATGTAAAATTCGCAGCAAACTGTCTTCTCACAAGAAGTTCCTTCTTATCGTTATTTCTGTCTGTACTTCTGCTCGAAGGTTAAGAATATACTCATATTATACTATAACATCTGTAAAAAAATTATTCCACTCGTAAAAGTTGTTTACGAGTGGCATAAAAAATGTCACTATCATACAAATACTGACATTTTCTTGTTTATCTTTTTTCAGGCACGAACAGTTTCTTCAACTTGCAAAATCTGAAAATTCGGAACCATGGCTACTAAAAGGAAGACAAGACTGGCAACTTCCACTCACATGAGTAACTTCAATGGAAGTGGTCGAGAAATGCTGCCTTCGGAACCTCCCAACTGTGCGTGATGTTCTAAGATATGGGCTTCTACTAAGAGAGCAGAGTGGAGAGAATGTCAGAAATTACCCAGCAGCCACTCTTGCAAAGGATATTTTTCCAAAACTGCGTGAAAAGTGGGAGCTAGCAAACAGTTGTTTTGTGGTGCCAATTTTAAATTCGAGAGTCACAGTCCTGAAGAAGATACAAGAAAACTGGGAAAAAGCAAAATAACATATCACTTAGCAGAGGAAAACTGAAAGTGAAATAGGCTTTCATAGCTACGTTAGACAAGCTCTTTGACATCCTCAATTGCATGTGTGAGATTAAGCTATGTTCAGAATTTGAGGGTCCATGTCCAGGTGGTACTGACTGTAAACATGAAGTGCACATCTCCCGCTCTTGTTCTAAGGATATGAGAATCCCTGTCAAAGAACTAGTGTTTATTAGTTGTCAAAGAGAGAAGCTTGGATCTGTTGGACAGCTTCAAATTGGATTACCAGATCTACCTGAGCACAGAAGACAAATTAAAAAGCAGAAGAGGCAAGAAGATGAATTAAGAAGAACTTCTGAATATAAGCAGAAAAGGAAGGAAGAGTTAACATTACAACCAAATGAAGTTCTTTGCTCCAACGAAGATGATGAGCCAACTGATGTTAGGGTTGAAGAATCTGAAGATCCTTTGCAGATTCCATTTCATGATTCTGATGTACCTTCTACTTCAAGTACAAAACATTATAATACATTACAATTGCGCAATGTTGCATTGCAAAGCATGAGGTATGGGGTCAGTCTACGTGCTACAGCTGCCATTACAACAGCTGCATTTTTGGATGCTGGATTAATTACTGAAGGAGACAGGAGACTGGTGGTTGATCACAATAAAGTAAAAAGGGCACAAGTAAAAGTCATGCAATCACTTGATGAAGAATTTCATGCTCGATGCCGGATAGGCAATATTGAATGTATCTTCTTTGATGGACGCAAAGATTCCACTAAAGTTCTGTTAAAAGCAGATAACTCAAGTCATCAGTTTCCAAGTATTGTGAAAGAAGAGCGTTACACTGTTTGCAGTGAGGCAGGTGGCAGGTATCTTTGCCATTTTACTCCAGAGAAAGACTTAACGAAAAGGAAACCTGCTGAAGTTATTGCTAACCATTTTGTGGATTTCTTAAAGAAAAACAGCATTGATAAAAGTTTGCAGGCTATTGGTGGTGACTCAACGAATGTTAACACTGGTTGGGAAGGATGAGTCATGCATTGGGTTGAGGCAAAGCTGAATCGTAAACTAATCTGGTTGGTTTGCGCTCTTCATACTAATGAGCTACCTTTGCGGCACTTGATCACAGATTTGGATGGAAAAACGTTGTCTAACAACAAGTGGAGTGGTAAGATTGGCAACATGCTTGATACTGCAACAGAACTTGAAATCAATCCCTCATTTGTAAGAATTTCATTTCCAGAGCCTTTGGTTCCATTGGGTGACACTGTTGTCAAAGATCTCTCTACAGATCAGGCTTATGGTTACAGGATAACTCAGGCCATAAGGACAGGTGTACTTCCAACTGATCTGGCATTATTAGAAATTGGTCCTGTAAGCCACTCTCGGTGGTTAACAACTGCAAATAGGATTTGTCGCATATGGGTTTCTAAACATGGCCTTAAAGGCAACAACTTGAAGACGTTACAACTGCTTGTGGAATACATTGTTGGCGTTTACTATCCCTGCTGGTTTACAATCAAATCAAAATTCTCTTGGGTGGAAGGACTTCGCCACATTCTTTATCAATTGAAACTCTTAAAATCTCAGAAGAAGGCAGTAGCAGATACTGTTTTGCCCACAATCCAACGTTCATCGTGGTTCGGATTTAGTGAAATGGTGCTTCAGACACTTTCATGCTCGGAAGACCAAGAAGAAAGGAAAGCAGGGGTCAAGAAGATAATTGAATTAAGGAATGAAGATAATGATACACCAGGATAACTATCTGTTCGACCTAGGATAACGCCTGCAGTAAATCCAAATGCAACTTACCTTTTGGAATTGATAGACTGGTCTGCGAAAGTATATGAACCTCCACTTACTTGCAAACTCAAAATATCAGAAATAAGAAAGTTTGTTGAAGAGCCAATGCAAGTTCCAAAGCGGCCATGTCATGGACAGTCCATTGAGAGGTGTGTGAAACAAGTAACAGAGACTTCTGGCAAAGTGTATACTCATGAGAAACGAGAAGGATTCATTAGAGGCCAGGAAGCAAGCAGAAGAATGATGTCTAGGAATGAATCGAAGCACAATTTGATGAATATTGTTGGTTGCAGCTTTTTACATTTTTTACAATGTGTTTTCAGTGTTTCATAATAGAAACCAAATATAAATAAAATTGTTTGAGTTCATTAAACCACTTTTGAGCAAATTTTGTTGGAGTTTATATTAAATTAACCCCTTTTTTCGGAAATTTCAATATAAATTATTATCAAGCGCAAACTTACCAAGCTAAATGTTTATGAATCAGGAAAAACATTTTAAATTAGGACAATACACATCCAAAGGCACGTTTTTGGACCCCTTCATTCACAAAAATCACGAATTTTTATTTTTGCCCTCCAAATCGACACGCCCTAGTAGTCTAAGTCTTCTCTTTTCTGACCGAACGTTGCCGAAAGCAATGGCCTATTCCAATCCACCCACTCATTCACGTTGTCAAGGAAACGCTAGCGGGCGATCGTATGTAAGTTCTTCGAACCAGAACAGGGAAGACTCTGGAAGAGCTGATTGCGTCACACCGTTTGTCTTTGCTCCCCAGACTGAGTCAAAGAAGCGAATCCGCACGTTTCTTTTAAGCAGCGAAAGCATCGGCATATCTTAAAACCGTTGATAATTGACTTTTATTTGTGTATATTTAATTGACTTTTGTTTGTACATTCTCTGGAATTCGCCGCTAACCTAGCTAGCCTCGAATATACGCCACTGTTAGGGAGTTATTTTCAGCCGCTTTCCTAATACACTGAAGAGCAATTGAATTAAGTAGCACCACCATTCGCCCTAATGGTGGCTGCGATTCGTCTCGGCATGGACTCGACAAGACACCGGAAGCGTTGGGAAGTCATACGGATCCACGACCCCTGAACAAGCTCCCAGTTTCCGAAGATTTGATGGAGGGGGATCAGAAACTTGAACATCTCTCTCGATGGCATGCCAGATGTGCTCGATTGGATTGAGGTCAGATGACCTAGCTGGCCAAAGAAGCGAGGTCACGTCGATGGAATGTTCATCCAACCATTCAGATACAATTCGGGAGCGATGGCACGGTGCATTGTCTTGTTGCAGGATGAGGTCCCCAGTGGGATGTTGAAGACGCACAAACGGGAGCAAATGGTCGTCCAGGATATCCCGGTAACGTTGATCTGTGAGGGACGATGTCACATGTACCAGGGATCCCATTTCAGTCCAGGTAAACAATCCCCAGACGAAAATGCCAACCCCACCAGCTTAAAAAGTACCATGCTGGCAAGAAGGATCCATCGCTTCATGTGGTTTGCGCCATACTGGTATCCTACCATCCGCATGTACCAACGTGAATCTCGACTCATCAGACCATGCAAAATTTTTCCTCATGTCTAGGGTCCAGCGGCGATGTTCCCGCTCCCATGATAATCTTTGCACACAGTGATGTGCGGTCAGCAGCAGTACCCTCGTGTGACGATGGCTTCTGTACCCTATAGCGAGGAGATGGTTCTGGATGGTGTGGCTGCTTACACGTTTTTGTGCACCAGCGTCAAATTGCCGAGTGATTTCTTGCACTTTGGCCCGTCTAACCACTGTTACAATGCGAGCTACCCGACGATGATCCCGCTCATCCACACGCTGTTGTACACGGCAGTTGGCTCTTGCAGGGATGGTTTTACCGGATTCAATGTACTTACGGCGCCCTCGTGACACAGTGGCTCGTGAAAATCCCAGTGCCTGCACGACGTCCGAGATGGAGTGACTCATTCGTCGGGCCACGAGAATTTGCCTCCGATCAAATGCGCTTAGATCCTTCGTCTTACCCATACTGCGTCCGACTCTTACTGATTTCCATCGCATCACTCCTTATATTGTCGGATCGCTGCATACGTCATGTCGTTTCCGTTTACAGGGCCGCTCAGAGCGCCATATCTGCATAATGCCAGCTGTCTGTAATTCAAGTGCTCTTCAGTGTATTTCCAAGCAGTCGGTTTGGTTCTGGAATTTGTAACTCCCGAACTGCCATCTTTGTGAATTTCCTTGGGCTGTGTTGATAAATAGCACGAATACGCTCTACTTTTTCATCAGATACACGAGGCCTCCCTGGCCTTTTATCTTTAAACAAACATCCTGTTGCTTCAAATTTAATGTGTCAGTCGTAGATGGATTGACAATTCGGCGGGGATTTCATTAAATGTGTTATGAAACGCCGCTGCACAACAGAAACAGAATTTGTTTTGCTTAATTCAAGCACACAGAATGTACATATAAGAGTAAAACTCTTCAAATAGCGGTCATTCTGGAACTTCAACATTGGAGAAGGTTGACTTCTCAGCCTAGCTTGGCTCACAATACAAAAAACTTCATATTGAATACATACATACATTATATAATTAAAATATATTTTTGAGTAAACGTTTTATTTTTTCTCTATTGATTTACTGTGAGAAACAACACAATGCATGTACATATACAGATTTCAAAACGCACTACATAAAATGCACATATTTCAATGCATGTTACAACATACGAACGGTTGCGTTAAAATTTTGTGTAAAAAACGTGTGAAAATGTTTTTAACGGTTGCATTTTAAATGTTGTGTAAAACATGTTACACCTTGCATTTTAAAACGCATGTAATGAATGCTCGTTATTTAATTAAAGTAGTCGGACATTTTTGGTTGCGAAAAATCTGACAAAAGTATTGTTTGTTTTTCTTTTTAAAACTCGTAGTCTTTTTTTACATTATGTATTTTCAAATTCTTCGGTATGCCTTTCTTCACAAAAAACTTTTATAACTCTACATTACACTTTACAACGCCTTTAGAAAAAATCGCACACCTTTTCTAGTCCTGCATCAGATGTCTCCACAGTCAAATCCTTTTCTTGAGATGTTTAATAAGCAATTAATTCGCGAACAAGCCTTTTTTGGTTACCTCTTGATACACAGGTTTTCATCGATTTAAATGCCTTCACAGTTTAGACGCGTAATGGACCTTATTCACCTCGCATTGCATCATGACGAACTGTGAGATTTAGTCCTATACTTCCAAAGGAGTGTACCACAAGTCGTGTAACCGTAGAAGGAGGGAAGCAAGCAGTAATTCGTTGAAATAAAAATAAATAAAAATAATCTCAAACACGTTCAATTGGAATAAGATCTGGTGACCATGCCGGCCAAGCCATAAATGCAAAATCTTCGCATTCAGGAAATTCATTGACGGGGGTGATATCAGGCGTTGTCGTCCATTATCAGGAAATCCGGATACAGTGCAGCTCTTGAAAGGTTAAAATGCTGATCCAGAATCTCGCCCCAATATCGGGCTGAGGTTATACCTCCACGGGATTTTCTGGTTATTACGACCGTTGATACAGATTTCGGCACAATCCATTATTCTACCAAATCCGAAATATTCCCTGTCAACATCGTTGCTGTATTTTTCAGTTTATTTATTTGATGTGGGATAGTGGGAGGTATTGCATGGTGAATGTTATGTCATTTTATTTCACTGCGATAATCTTACCATCAAATTGCACTTACTTTTTCTCGCTGTCACCAGTCTAGATTGGGGAAAGCCTAGACGCCTTATCCAGATCCACTTTATTAGAGAGAGGCGTCATGGAAGACTTCCAAGCTGGTGTTGAAGTGAGCTGAAGATATTTAACAAATAATAACGAACTTTATTATTCCACACTTAGGGTAGAATGAATGCTGGATTTTAGACGCTTGTGATATAGAGAGATATTTGACTGTACAGACAGAGCTTGAACTGAACATGTAGTTATATGGTGCTTCCTTGATAGCACCTTTCAATTTTACAAGAGTTCAGTGACGTTAAATTCAGTTCGTGTTTGAGTCCATACGGTAAACAACAGTATTCAGCACACATGGTAACTATAATCACGTTTCATCTCATATATACAATTACGCAGCACTTCTGAAACTAGACGTGATATTGTCAGATCTCAGGTATAATGGCTTAAGACCTCAGCCTAATCCCTTGGAACAAAATATAGATATTTATGATTAACCTCAATTTGTTGAAATCTATCCCTAGGTAACTTGACCGCTGCCGAGCGCTTTTCGTACGTCAAAATCTTCCCACGCGGTGACCTTACATATTACTCATGTGGAAGCTATACAAGAAGAGACCCGCCAAAAAACTCATTTCCTGAGTCCTCCCAAACTTTTATGAGCCACAGCGAATGCTCGGCCAATCACGACGACGCTTTCGACCCAATTTGCTGGGTATCCTGTATACAGTCGCTGCATCCTAAGCTCTCACGGTTACATCCGTCAGTTGGCCCCTCCCTCACTATTGCTTTGCTCTCTCAAAGTTCAGAGAATTCATGGACTCGTCCTGAACTTGTGAACTGGTTACCAAGATGGCTGTCCTCTCCCATCCTTGCCTTTCACTTCGAAAATGGCGTCCCGTTGCCCATTTTTTATTTTTCCACATTTTCTTTTTTTTTAATTCAGAAGTTCCCACATTCCTGTGCACCACTGGCATTTTTTTTCCAATTCTTTTTTTTCCTAACAATTTCACCAATATCACAATCCCTTTCCTAAACTTTCACTGGCTGACATATACTCTTGTGGGAGGTGAATGTTGTGAATATTGTCCGAGAATCTAGCTGCAAACAGAATCCACTCTCATCGTAAGCACTACGCGTGCCTATTCTTGTGGAGGTTCAGTGAACATGCTGATGACATAGTTCGAAACGAGCTTTTCTCTGGCATAGGTTCAATGAGAGTCCACCTCCTACAAGAGTCCTCCGGTTTACTGCTGTGAGCATCTGGGCAAATTGACGCCCCATGTGGCCTGCATTGCACCTAGAAGTGAACACGAATAAGGGGTCTTGTTGAGAAGAAGTGACCCTTGGCATCCTTGCTCATATGTTCTCGAGATTTTTTTTTCAGTTTCCTGAAATTATCTCTAAGGCGGAAGACATCGGATGTAGACAGATTTATCCGTCTGGCCACTTCAGCTTGAGACTGTCTGCTTCTAATCTCCCTACAACTCTCCGCCAGAGTAAATCATCTAAACGAACTTTCTAAGTTGTATTAACGTCTTATATTTGCGTTGGACAGTGAACCGTTCATATACGAAATCCTTTTTGGTGGCATATTCAAATTTTACTACCCTGCGGCTTACTATAGCGTCATTGTTCGCTTATTGGCCACATCATTTTCTGCTTTAATCGGTTTCTTTTGTACCATTTACAGGTGATTTCGAGGCAAGGTTACTAGGTTTTTGTGGTTGTTGCTTTTGTTCTGAGCAACAGTGTATACATAGGCATACAGTCAAGTCCCGTTAGAACGAACTTCACGGGAACATCGAAATCTGTTCGTTATATCGAAATTTCGTTATAATGGAATTTTTAATTTTCATTTATTTTTTTAAACGACTTACGGGAATCTACTGTATTCAAAGTGTTTATACTGTACTGTATCTTAAAACAAAAAAAGAAAACTCTCTAGTACATCTAATTCCATACATACCTTTCATAAAGTTTACACCACTTTTGTAAACTAGAGGTTTTTTCTTCTTATACAGTACATATAGTATGTAATGAATGTACGTAGTATTTATATTTTAAAGAAATGTGTTATTTTTGTTTGAAAATGGGGCTTTGTTGCTGCCGAAACTAAACGTTCTTGCAAAGAATGTAAATGGTGAAAGTTTCATCCGGGACGTTCGTTTGTCCTGATAGGAAATGGCAAACTTTTTCTAAACGTCTAAGTTCTTCACTCGCACTCACACGCAAAGTAGGAGTTGAAAGAATTTCATCGTCTTTGCTGCTTTCCGCAATTTCCTCATTTCTGTTACCCGAAATCGATTGAATTATATCTGCATTAGTCAGTTCGTAAGTGGTCAGAATATTGTTATCCGCATGCAAAATTCATCTAGCGAAACATCAGTGGGAACTGAAACATATATCTGTAGAGCATTCCTCACTGCCCCTAACGAAGCACTTAAATCAGTGTTGGTTTCGGTTGCATTGTTTTCGGGTTCAGTTTCACAGTCAATTAACTTTGCATGGAGCCAACTATTTTTTATTGTTGCCTCGGACACTTTGCCACATGATCCAGAGATCATGTGCAATGCATCTTTGACATTCACATTAATGGAATCGTTTTTCTCAGTTCCAAGAAAAATCAATTTCATCAACATGCACTTGTTACAGACTTTATTATCCCCTGGTCCAAGGGTTGGAGAACTGCTGGGAAGTTTGGTGGAAAGTATTCCACACGAATATTTTCAAGCTTAGGAGGTTCGTTATGAGCCTTACAATTATGAACCAGAAGAAGAAGAATGTTTCTTTTTTTCCTTTTTATCTCAGAGTCGAACTTCAATTGCTATTAATTGAAGATAGTTTGCGTCATTCACGCCTTTCCATTGGCTTTGTAGTGACAAGGTAGCGATTGCACACCTTTCAAACACCGAGGTTTTTGGGATCGTCCAATCACTAGTACTTTCCTCTTCTCATTTCCCGATTGATTACATCAGAATTGCGCGGTCAGTCACTGTTTCGATCTTTTATCGCCAACACGTTTATCATTCTTCATTGCCAAAGTTTTGTCGGGCTCTAACTGGACGAAAATTCCCGACTCGTCTGCGTTGAAGACATCATCTGGGCTACGAGTTTGGATGAGTTTTGTCACTTCTCCTGCTCTCCACTCATTCACAATTTTCCATCGGAGCAGCACTCGCTTCTCGGCAAATTGCTTTTGCAAAGATTCCGTACCAGTCTTTGAACCGATTCAACCATCCCCCGCTCGCCTCAAAATCCATAACTACGAAGTTTTGGTGAACTGCGCAGCCTTTTCTCAAATCAATGCTACAATAATGGGTATATTTCTTGATCGTACGTCTTGGTACCAGTTGAAAGTGGCCGAATCCACATCTTGGAATTGAGCTTGTCGTAATCATTTTCTTTGAGGTCCGATCACCCATTTTTGAAGCTGCTCTGGGATTTTGCTTTATTCTTCAAAAACGCTGACAATGTCGATGAAGTGATCCCATTTTTTTTTTTTTTGCCACAACTCCTTTCTTTTTTCCTGCACTCGCTTCATCAATAATTCTTTTTTTCTCCTAAAGAACACTGCTTTCGTTTGGCAGAATTCGTTGTTAAAACCTGCAGCAAAAGCTGATAGACTTGCCTTGAAGAAGACGATATACTGGAACGTAAGCCTACGAGCGAAATTTTAAGAACAATTGAAAAAAATAAAAACTCCTTTTGCAACGACATCCAGCGCTCAACTGCGTCTTATATCTCTTTTCAAGGTCAGAAAAACTGCGTTCCAGTTGCAGAAGAAAATGGGAAAGGTGAGGCTTACCGCGCGTGGCAAGCAGGGTGTTATGGAAACACTAGCATCCGGTCGTAGGTCAGTCACCACGGGTGCGCGAAAATGAGTGAGTCATCCAAGTGAAAAAATTCGGATAAAAAAGTTGCATTTTCTTTTTTTAAATGTGCGAAGAAACGCTTCGAAAGGAATGTGTTGCTTGTTTTTTGAGGGCTGAAAATTTCGTTATAATGGAAACATTTTCTTTTAAATCTCAAAATATTTCTTCGTTGTAACGAAAATTTCGTTTTAATGAATTTTTTTCAAACGGAATCAAAAATACATTTCGCTAATGGGAATTGTGCCGGGGAATGCTAAACATTTCGTAATAATGGGTTTTTCGTTCTATCGGATTTCTCTCTAATGGGACTCGACTGTATATATGAAATATAACTTTAAAAATACATTTTGACAGTAGTTTATCAGTAACTAAATTAAGATTATATAGCCGAATTGACTGGCAAATGTTTACACAGGTACGAGTAGATATGAAAATTATTTCACTGGTCCATCCATGGAAAAATAGATCAGACTTACCTCGATGTATGAAACAAGTTCGGGCTATTTCTTGCGCTCCCAGCGAAAAAAAGCTCTATGAAATTTTCAAATTTTCTGCGAAGGATTCGTGCAAGATTGTTTTGCAGGTTCATGATTATCGTAGTGTACTGTTTTCAGATCAAGCGGAATATTATAAATGCCGAAAAAAAAAGCTATAACGTCGACTTGGCCTACTATCAGAGTCGCAAACGAATTACTGAAGCTTTCTATAACTGAAACGAAATCGGATAGAGTGGTAACTGGGTTAGAAAAGGCTTTCAAAGAATACTGTGAACTTTGTGTTTTATGAAAAAGCCTTCTACAGCGGAAATTGCGATGTTATCAATAGCTTAACATCAGCGACACCATGTCGAACATGTCGCCCTGGTGACCGAGTAGTAAGAGGCATAGGTCTCCAGCTAGTAGTCCTAGTTGGGCTCGCGCTCCGGTGAAGTACGGGTAGTGTACGTCCTCAACAGAGCTGGAACTGTTTCATACTTGGGACCAGTGTCCCTAAATCAGGGATGTACTAGTCTCCAAAGCCACGGATGCTCACTGTGTTGGCTGAACCCTTCCCTTCCGAAAAGGTCAACCTTTCCAGGAAGGACACCACAGAACAAGAACACGAACACGCTGCAACCGACGCTATACGTCCCCACGTAGCGCATTCTGCACCCATACCTCACACTATGGAGGCAACAAATTATACACCCTGAGAATAAAAAAGAATGAATTCACAGGACATTGAAAGACGATCAGTTGTACATGAAAAGATGGATTCAGCAATTTCAATAAGTGTGAAGTGAACTACTGGTATAGTTTACGAAGGGAAAACTTTGCGTGTCTGTTTGGTCAGAAAATGCGAGCATATTGATTCCAAAGTTTTATGAGGTAATATCAACTGTCGAATCTAATGGGGAAAAAATACAGGTTGGCTCTGATTGAGTCGTCAGTTTGGAATGTAGGAGCGACTTGAGCTAGCTCATTTCAACTCTCCGACTTGCAGATCAGAGAGTTGAAATGAGCTAGTCGAGTATGGTTTTAAAGCGTTTATTTATATTGTTATAGCCAACACAGGTCTATGTTATGAAAAATAGCTTAAATAATTTTTACAAATAATGCTGGATACATTGAGACTACAAAGCAGAGTTCGAGATGGGCCGGGTACGGGTTCGATCGGTGTGTTGGATTTTTGTTTGGCAGCGGCTGCTTTCAACCGTTCTCGACGCTCTCTAGTTCATTGGGCTGCAGTCTTCTTGAGATTATTACATTCCTCATCATTTGCTCTTGCCTCTCGTTTGATTTTTTTCACTTGTTCTTGCGTTTGAAATTCTGCGAATTCCGCGGCATTGCCTAGCATCTTAAACCGTTCACACGAAAACAATTTTTCAATTTTTTAGTTTCAACCACTGCGAAGTGTTCTTTATATATGTATATTTGGATAGATCTCGTCGAGAGCTTTAAAGCCATACCACGCACATTCGTGTTGCGCTCACAGTTGCCGAGATAGGCTGAGTCAAATGCGTCGGCACCCCCAGAAATACTGCATCATCTCCCCCGCGCAGATGGAACGAGGGGAACTCCGCGCGTACGATGTATTGAGCAGTACGCGAATTGGACTCCATGCTGTTTACGGATATGCTAACACTATCAGTGTGCGGCACGTATTTTTAACGCTATAGGGATTTCAATTGGGACCTATTTTTGTCACAGGTGGTCAGCCGTAAGTCGCCCCATACTATCCGCGGAGTTAGACGTAGTCCTACGTCTAAATATGGCGGTATTTATCGTCGATACATGTTCGTAATATTTAATTCTAGAAGTCAGTTTTTTCATTACGTAAAGAACAGCTCAGCGAAAATAGCTTTGAGCTGTAATGAAAACTACTAATACTGATGTTCGAAAATATATAAAAGGTAGAAGGATGATAATTTCAACCTTCTACCTCGTATATACTTTACATTATAGTTTGAGAGTCTTACCGAAAGTAACTAAAATTTCGAAACCTACGGGACACTCAATGTGATCATAGATCCATATGGAGCGTTTGCATCTTTTCTTTCTTAAGAAAGTCATTCATCACAAAATTTGGTTTTGATTTAAATTTTAAAGATAGTCTTTACCGAAAGCACTTTACTTCAATTCTAGGTACTTACAGCTTTTATCCTATTACATAAATGTATAACAAAACGTTTTCTACAATTCTGATCTTTGCCAGTGAATAGTTATGCATCCTCTTAAAAAATTAATATACTTATACATCCTCTTAATTTTTAGTTGCGCGTCTAAATTCTCATGTTCCTCACAAACGTATCGTTTGAGGTAATAAATCTATCGCAAAAAAGTTACATTCTTTATAATTAATCAGGCAAAGTCATCCAACTAAGTCTGAAACTCTCTCATAATTTTTTGCATTACTCTGAACTTTTTTCTCATTATTTCGGCGTTCCTTTCTGACTGCTATTTATACTACCATGTTCTCCCTCTGTGAGGAATGTTACATTTTATTTTTATTTAATTTCATTTTTTCAGACCAAATTTCCTCGCATCATAATACTTCATCCTCACGTTCTGAAGTTATTAACTCGCTATGTCGACTCCAGAAACTGCTTGAAAACTAATTGAGACAAATCATGGAGCTGCAAAGTAATTCCTGGAAACCCTGCATCACGATTTCATGTCATTTAACACGTCAGTTGCTTCTTCATCTATCACAGGCTAGGTTGGTTGCCGTTTTGTTTAACACGTCATACTTTTTTGCAAAAGAGTAAACGAGGCTGACAAGAAATTTCATTAAAAAGGAAACATTGCGCCTTCCCATTTTAATTTCATCCAAGAATTCATCTTGAGGAGTAGGCGCTTTGAAACTAGATGTTTCCATTTAAAATGATGATTAACGTTGTTCCGTACTTGTAGAGTTAGCATATTTTAAGAAAATGGTGTAAAAGGCATGGTGTTCTATGACAAGGAATAATCTAATCGATAGAACTTGTCTCCAACAAGGTAGCTATTTTTTTAATGCAAGAGGGTGAAACACCTATAGGTTCAAGGTTAGTGTCGTAAGTGCTACATTTGCGTCGCACTTGGGACACGAGCCTTGAATTTCTAAAACATATTTTTGGGTACCAGTGAGGATCCAAAAGTTGCCAAAAGATTAATCTTTGTTCCAAATAAGGTAAAACAGGTAAACATCTTCACATTCATAAAACGTTAAATAAGGTAAACATCTTTCACATTCCTAAAACGTTTTTCACATGCAAAGGAGACATGTGTATAGAGCGACCCAACGAAACATGGGTAGTGTGAAGTTAGAGATAGCTAAGCAAATCTGGTAGTACCATAAAATCTCGATAGGAGGAGCACTGTAAACAGCCTTCAAAGAATCTCTTCTTGTCTAAGTGACACCAAGAGAAATAACATTGTAAACTTGTTTTACAGGGCGGGACATTTGTATTCCTCGATGCGTAGTTTGTGTCTGCTCACACTGTATATTACATACACCCCACCAAAAAAATTTGATCGAATTGCCGGATATTTGTGATTACATGTAGCTCTCCGTATGATCCACAGCGACAATTTGACTGTAAAATAAAAGCACCTGCACGTTGTGACGTATACTCTAATTAAACTTTCCTTCTTAGTTTCTTTCTCGATGTAAATTTGAGTTCATTCTCGTTACCATTTTTCAAACTTAACGTGATATCTTATCTCTCGCAAAAGTATGGTTGGCAACACCCTGAGATCGGAACGAATGACGCGTGGATGTCTGAGATAAGAATGGAAGTATATGCTGTATATAATATTTTTTTGTTGTTGTTTTTTTTTAGAAGCGTGTGTGTTGAGATTGATGGTGGAAATTAATGCCAACAGTGGATACTATATTGTTTAATTCACGTTTGAGTTATTTGAAGGTTGCGTGTTCTACTTTAATGTCAGTGCTGTGGTTCTTAGTCAAGTGTTATTGTTGATATGAACTCACGTTCGTCACGTTGTTGAAGTCCTAAAGGATATTTAGCTGAAAAAAAACTAACCATAAGTAACCTTTTCTGAAGTTATTTGATTGGCTCGTGATTCGCTTAAAAGTGAAGTTATCAAGAACTGATTTGCGTAGTATTCCGAAAGCGCTATATTCCATGAACATTAAAACCTTCACGGATATAATCCCGTAGCCCACTGATAGTCCACCGATACCGACAGAAAAGCCACACCCATGTTTTCGACGAGAAGTATTGCACTGAGCAAGACTGAAAATACCAGCTCTCGTGCTGACAGTAAATGGTGTGGACTTATTAAACGCATATGATATTTGGTGATGTGAGCCTTTGTTTATTTTAGTTCACCAAAGTTACGAAAATGTGCGCGGCGGTGAAAATTGCGAGTATAAATCTTTCATTCATCCTTGTTTTCCAGAGAGAAGCAGGGAGCTACAGTACTGACAGCTAAACAGAAAGAAAATGGGGAAAGCGAAAGAATGGAAGCTAATACCTTTTAGCCGACAACAAAGGAAGAAAAAAGAACGGGATAGAAAAAAAGATACAGAAGTAAAAATAAAATGAAAATAGAAGCCTAAATCCATTAGTGACGAAGCACTTCCCATGAAATTTTGGATAATGGGGGATAGAAAAAGATCTTTCAAGTTGGTTTACCACAGATTTTCCAGGAGCTTGCTGATAGAATATCTTTTGTTACTAATAGTGTTTTGAACTCGCAAACTGTTTTGATCAAATTTTTTAAGCAAATACCCTACATCTGGTAGATATACAGTGGAATCTCGGTTATACGTTTTTCTAGAGAATTACTTTAAAAACGTATAAATGTAAAATACGTATAAAAGAAATGTTAAATAAATTATAAAATTTTAGTACTTCTGAAATGTAAAAGAGGGGGAGGATCTGGTAAGTTTAGATTACGCTAATTCATAATGTAAGACATGCATACATACATGAATACCTTGTTTCCTACTTTAAGCCTGTCTATTTTGAATTTTGTAATGCATTTTTATTCTAGTTTCATAATAAAAAACTTGGTGAAGAAATTCTGTACGCCATGAATTTATTATTCATGCTGAAGAACAGATAATTAAACAAATGTAACAAATGCAAGCTATCTAAACGTGAGCTTTCAAATGATTTGACTCGATGACCAAAAAAGCCTTAAACAATGTAGACTATGAACAACGTACCGTCAGTAGGGGATATGACCTCCTTCGACAGCAATACACATCTTACACCTGTTGTGCATGCTTAGAATGAGAGTATTTAAAAGTTCTGTTGGGATTTTGTCCAGCTCCTCTTTCAACGCCATGTTCAGCTCCTGTGGACCCTGAGGTGGCGGTGATCGCATAGCGATACGCCTTTCAAGAACGTCCCATGCGTGCTCTATCGGATTTAGATCGAGCGAGTAGGCAGGCCAGTCCATTCGGTAAATATACTCGCTTTGCAGTACTTCAGATATCTGGATCTGGCATTATCATCCATCTGTGTGGTGTGGTATTATCATCCATGCAGATGAAGCTAGAACCCACAGCGCCACGGAACAAGCGAATATGGCCTTCAAAGACTTTTCTGTAATATCTGTCTCCTGTTACATTCCCTCCGTTGAAAAGGGACTTTCTTCGATTCAGCATTTTTTTTATTGGAGATTTAATGACCATCGTGAGCAACTCAGTGGGCTATAAAACGTTTCCCGTCTCTAATTTAGGGCCACTGGTTCCAGGGAAGGTAGAGAGTCAGCGCTGTGAGACAAACACAACATCCATGCCTCACCAGGATTTGGACCCGGACTCATCTTGGACGAACGATCAGAAGCCATCGCTTAGAACACTGTGCCACCGGGGCAGCCCATTCAGCATTATGCCTGCCCACACTAGGACTCCAGGGCTATCATAACCAAGCGGTTCACGAATGTTATATGGTTGATAGCGTGTTCCACACTCTCTCCACAGCAACTGATATCCTAAGTCACTCGATAAACTCAAGTGGCTCTCATCGGAAAACATCATTGTGGACCACCTCTGAATGTTCCACCCTCTACGTGCTTTTCACCATTTTCACCGGGCACCACGATGCTGGGATGATAACTTGACACATTTTACGGGCTTTCGGGAATACAACACGATCCTGTTATATTGTTCGACTCGACCCCTGGGTTCCAGCCGCAGCATGGGGGCCTGCAGCCAGCTGTGCTGCTGTAGCAGTTCTGTTTCATCGGGCAATGAGGGACACACATATCGGTTGTCTTGTGCTGTTGTTGCCCGTCTACGGTCTCCATGATGAATCCGGAGTCCTGTTCCTCTAGTTTCAACAGCTTTTTTAAAACGCGATATGACACTTTCGCTACACCCATGTTTCGAGCAATTGCTGTTACTTATTGTCCCGCCTCGAGCCGTCCAACGACCCTCGTACGGTCATAATCACTTAAATTACAACGATGAGATATTTCGTACCCAACGAAACGAAATCAGCTAGTCACCAAAACAATTTCGTTGCAAGAATAATCTGTTGTCGTCGTGACTTGGAAGGAGTGTTAGCCCTTAAATATCCAGCCGGCCAGTTCATGTACGTATGCCTGAGGTTGGTTTGACATACTACGTAGCGCCATCTATTGGATTTTCCCTATATTTATAGTGTTCTCCATTGATGTTTCACTCTGGAATGACCTTGTTCCTTAGCAATCGTCAACCAGTGAAGTAACGTTTTAGTTCCACCATCTATTTCACGGCTGCAAAAAAAAAAAATAAAAATAATACTCTCGCACATCAAAAGAAATTATAGCGTCCTAAAAGTAGGTAGCACGTTTTACTCAGAGCGTGGAATGCGAAACCAATTTTTCATTCAAAGCGAAATTAAACAACATACCCTTCTCTGTCTGATGGGATCAAGGTTCAACTTTATCTGCACCAAGAACAAACACAACAACGCTATTTCGATTATCTCAAAGTAGTAACATGACAGTTACGCATAAATGAATCACAAAACCATGTACTTTTGATAGTCTGAAAATTTAAAAATTTACGTATAACCAGTAAAGCGTATAAATGGATTACGTATAACCGAAAAAAAACGTAAAAAGGAATTACGTATCACCGACCTGCAAAAGCGTTAGGAACGACAGTAAAATATCGGCACTAACGCAGAATTATGTATAAATGTCAAAACTGTATAATGGAATACGTGCAACCAAGGTTTCACTGTATATCGGAGATGTAATCTCTAGTACCAAAAAAATATTAATAATAATCTTAAAACTCCACTGTTTTTCCGTCCCGAATAAACTGCGTTTTATGAAATTTAAAACCCATTTCTCTATTTTGATGTAACTTTACCGCATGCTTAAAAATACTGTATTTTTTTATTTCGAAAAAGCTTTGTTTGATCATTTAAGATTACATCATGTCATGTACATTGGATTATAATTCAGATCCGATGGAAAAAATGGTAAACAGTGGGTTTGTTTCTGGTTTCAGAATGAAATGCGCAAAAATGTGAAGATGTATAGATAACTTTGCTGGAACTTTAAATTAGTGATATCATCAAGGCAGTCATGATTTAACCTGACTCGGGGAAGATACATAAATGAAAGATGCAGGAAAAACGTAATATTTCGTGATAAAAAGAAAATTATCTGTAAATTATGTATGGTTATTTCAATCACAATGAATATCTACGTATAAAATTTTCAATTAGAATATACACAGCCAAGTCACATTATTGTGACCACCTCCTACTTTTGACATCAACAGTGCGTAGCCAATAAAAGAAGGCACGTGTCGTGAGCTCGCTTGGAGCGTATACAGTATAAGGTGTGTCGCAGGTATTCTGAAAACATATCACTCATTGCTGTCATGGATAAAAGGCCCGATTTATCAGATTTGAAAAATCGGATGATTATCGACTTTCAGACCAAGGATGGCAGTATTTCTGAAACAGCGCAATTTGTGAACTGTTCGCGTGCTGCTGTGGTTAAAGTGTATCGTGATTGAAGAAATGGCATCATTGCGAATAAGTGATGTGGAAACTGAAGAGCACCACGTGCCATTGATGTGACAAGTGAACGTAAGCTGCGAAGGTGCGTGAGGGCAGATCGACAAGCAACAATGGGGCAATTCACTGGCCGAATGAACCAGGGAGTTACCGGAAGTGTGTCTGAAACTACTGTTAAGTGAACCCTGCTGTGTATAGGGCTCCGATGCAGACGGATGATCACTGTACCTATGCTAACGACGGTGCATCAGCAGAAAAGGCTTACATTTACACGGCAGTATCGAAATTGGACCTACGCTGATTGGCAAATGATTGCCTTCTCCGATGAGTCACGTTTTCTGCTTCATCGAACGGATAGCCGTTGGCGTACAAATACTCTTCAACCACTGCTGGAAGAACACAAGCTGATGGGGGCAGCGTTATGGTCTAGGGAATGTTTTCGTGGCTTATTCTGGGTCCACTAATACCTGTGGAAGGCACTATTAACCAAATTCGTTATGAATTCATTCTTGCAGACCACGTACACCCATACATGCTGATTGTCTTCCCTGGAACGGAAGGTATCTTCCAGCACGACAATGCGACGTGTCAGACAGCTAGAAATATCCGAGAGTGGTTGGAAGAGTACGATGAAGACTTCAAAGTACTTCCCCGGCCTCCAAATTCCCCCGATTCAAACCCAATTGAGCATCTGTGGGACGACCTCGATCGTGTTGTTCGCTCTCTAGATCCTCCACCACGCACCCTTCAGCAACCGTCAGATTCACTGCAGTCAGCATGGCTTCACATACCTGTGAACACCTTCCAGCACCTTATTGAGTCACTCCCAGCCCGTCTAGCTGCTGTCCGCGCTGCACGCGGCGGTTAATCTGGAAATTAGCTGGTAGTCGCAATAATGTGATTCGCCCATGTATTTTAACGCGACTCGAATCAAAGTGCTTCGTCAAATTTCCTGCTGCAACCTTAAAGTCATAGAACGCACTGTAGATAAAAAGTATTTGCGGTTTTATCTGTTGCTCTGTTCATCGTGTCTCTAACGGACATAGAAAATGGTCGACATCATAAACTGTTCTTATTCATAACAATATGGCTTACTATGTCAAGTTTTGCGCACCCGTAACGCAGACATTTTACGTTCTAGTTGCTTGATAAATTACTTTATAATTTATGAGTACAGGTTGACGGCTGGATCAGGAGCTGATTTTTATTCTGATCATATTAAAATTACTGACCGTTACATTAAATTTTCTTCACACGAAGTAAAAATTCCAAACACTTCCTCTTTCAACACTACTTTTGTTACACATTTTGAAGACGACAATCCGATTTTTGGTGTAAATGTGACAAGGATGTTAAGTCAGATAATATTCGAAAACTTGAAAATTTCATCGTCCTTTTGAGTTTCCATTTTCAAGTTTTCGAATGTTTTCTGACTTAACATCCTTGTCACATTTACACCAAAAATCGGATTGTCATCTTGAAAATTTGTATTACATGGTGCAATCCCGTATTTATTTCATGATTTATTTGTTTACCCGGGCACACGGGATAGGATTATTAACCTCCAGATTCGGTAAATATAAATGCCGGTTGCTTCGACTAGCAAATCCTGTGATGGTTTTATTCAAATTAATCGGAAACTTAAGACTTAGTCGTTCTGGGTGGTGTAGTGGTTAGCATACCCGGACGCTATCTGGAAGACCCGGATTCGCGTCCCGCTCCAGGACGATGAAATATTCAAGTTTTCGGATGCTATCTGACTTAACATCCTTGTCACATTTACACCAAAAATCGGATTGTCATCTTGAAAATTTGTATTACATGGTGTAATCCCGTATTTACTTCATGGCTACTTTTGTTGTTGAATTCAAGCGTTGTTAATGCTATTTGGCAATTCAAATGTTTCACTAGTGGACAAATTACCTAACGTATAACTATTTCAGAAGTTTCCATCAGACTTTATATGTGTATTCCACAAAAACCTTGGATTCTTCTACTACTCATATTGTAAAGATCTGCTATGTTAAGTGAGGTCACTAAGATTTGAAGGAAATGAACATTTTAGGAAAGTTAAGGGACTCTTCAGTTAGACATACTCTGTTGCGTATAGAATCTGGTACTAAAAAGATGCGAAATATAAAAACACTCTGTCGCACATATGAAATGACACAAACTATAATTCCTAAAAGTGCAGGTTACTTCTTTGAAAATTAGAAACCAGTTTGATACAACCAGCTCTGATAATAAATTCATTTTGCAAATGTGGCAGAAAAATTTACACCGTGAATATTTTAAAAAAGCACCAGGATGAGTGTGAGAATGTAGAAATGATCACAAGATCCATGGTGTCTGTAACGATGTTGTGTCAGGAGACTTACCATCACCGTCGAACTCCATCATCCACAAGCACCGACCTTGAGACAAACAAAGATCATGACCTGATATTTTGGCTATATCAAACTACATGAATTTAGGTCTATGCAATGGCAATCTCATAATCACGTGTTTCGTGGGTTTAAGAGACATTCGTGAGAAACTCAATGGGCTATAAGCTGTTGGTCATCCCTAATGTTGTGTCACTCGTTCTAGGGAAGCGAGAAAGCGAGTGTCAGAAGACATACACAACATCCATGCCTCACCAGGATTCAAACCCGAACCCATCTAGGACGAATGGTCAGAAACTAGAGCTTAGACCACTGCGCCACCATTCATATGATTTCAAAACTAGTTCTGTTCTCCGATATTTGTTCTTTAACTCATAACTGTTTTTATATTCGTCTAATATAACCTGTCTTGTTGTAATCCCCCTCTAATTTGCCGGTGGAAGCTCGGCAAATGAAAATATCTTTGTTACTATACCAGTTTTGGATTTATGATACTTCATTGTGTTTTCAATTATTTGGGTATATTACTGTTATTTGTTGTTGTTGTTTTTTTTTTGGGGGGGGAGCCTTAAGATTTAATTTTCCACTGTTTCTCATGCTTGTTTTATAGTCAAAACGGCTTGCCTTGAGTGTACAAAAAAAATGGAGACACACCTGTAAATTTTCGAATTTTTAAGAATTGTGACCAGCGATATACACTGCTGGCCAGCCAAAATTTAACACCAAGAAAAAAGCATCCAGTTGACCTGAAATTCGCAGCATGCGTCGCCCGCGAGAGGACATGCAAATGAATAGCATCGCATGGCATATGCAAATAATGTGCATCCGGCGCGCCACCGAGCAGCACTATAAGAAGGGTGCACAGAAGGTGGGGTGTAAGTAGTGGAAGTGTGTTGTGCTGCCGGACCTGTGCGCGGGAAACTTCCTGATGCCTCGTCGCAGAATACGGCAGTCATTCCAGCACGTTTCGGAGTTCGACAGAGGACGAATAGTGGCTTTTCGCGACAGCGGTTGACCGTACCGAGACATCGGCGCACGCGTGGGACGACATACAGCCACATTAAGGCGAGTATGGATTCGGTGGGTGGACGGACCGACGTGAGCGATTGCCGCGGCCGCGGCACACCTCCGAATGAGAGGATTGGCATGTTGTGCGGCGGGCATTGACGGCTCGCACCGCCACGTCACGAACGTTAGCTCAGGAATTAGGGTGAGTTGCGCAACAACCTGTGTCAGCACGTACCGTTCGACGTCGTCTGCAGGAGTGGGGACTTGTCGCACAGCGTCCATTGCTCCGATTACCATTGACGTTACACCCCCGGTGAGTGCGGGTGCAGTGGGCCGTTGAACGCCGCACCTGGACTACGGAATGGCCCGACATTGCCTTCTCCGACGAAATCCGCTTCTGCCTGCAACTCCACGATAGTCGGATCCGCGTGTGGCGAGAGACTGTATGACGCCTGCATTATGCATCGCCATACCGGTCCGTCGCCTGGCGTTATGGTTTGGGACGCAATTCGATATGACACCCGCACCCCTCTGGTACGCATCACCGGTACACTCAACAGCCACCGCTACATCTCCGACGTTTTGGAGCCTGTAGTCCTCCCTTACCTGCAGGACCTGCCGGCGGCCACGTTTCAACAGGACAATGCTCGCCGGCACGTGGCACGCATCGTGCAACAATTCTTCCACGACCTACCAGGTGTCAATGCTGCCGAGGCCTGCCTGTTCTCCCGATATGTCGCCCATCGAACACGTCTGTTCGCTGATCCGCAACCGAGTGACCCGGGAAGCACCATTCGCGGCTACGCCTGATGAACTGTGGCAACGTGTGGAAGCAGCCTTGACCGACATACCCCAAGCCCACATCCAAAGCCTCTTTCGTTCGATGCCGTGGGGTTTAGCGGCCGTTATTGCCAGCCATGGGGGCCACACGAACTATTAATGTCTGTGTGTTCCGCAAGTCGCACGGGCCTGTAAGCTCAATCGTTTCATCTTTGTATCTGTTGTTATGTGTCCAGTAAATCTGGCTTTGTTATATCGTGTCCTTCTTGGTGTTGCATTTTAGGTGGCCAGCAGTATATGTAGATCCGACATTCGTTTTGGCATGTTAGTCTCCAGTCTTAGCTGAATACACGTGAGTTCTTATATGCTTTTATTCTAGCACAAGAAGATGCTCAAAAAATAAGAAAATATTTCCTTATTCGCCGAGACTTCACGAATTTAGGGATTTGATGTCGTCCCAGAATTTGTGTGCATATTCTGGTTATGCGTAGAGAATTCTAACAACTTCCAACGTTTACAAATTTTTGATGATCTTTACACTTAACTGCCTAAAGTAATGGGATACGTACCTAGTATCATGCAGGACCTCCTCTAATTCGTCGAAGTGCAGCAACTAGACGTGGCATCGATTCCACAAGTCCACGGAAGTCTTCTGGAGAGATGTTGAGCCATGCCGTCTGAACAGCCACCCACTGCTCCCTGGTATTTGTAGGTGTAGGATCTTGGGTGCGAAAGGACCTTTCCATCACATCTCATAAGTGCTGTATTGGGTTAATGTCGGGCAAACGTAGCGGCCACACCATCGGTCGGAACTCTCCAGAATGGATCTCGAACAAATTATGGACAACTTGGGCCTGATGGCATGATGTATTGAGTGTCTGGAAAATCCTAGCGTTGTTGGGGTACATGAGGTGTATGAAAGGCTGCAAATGGTCACTCATCAGAGCAGCAAAGCGATTGAGAGTTAATGACGTATTTACGAGGACCAGAGGACTCAAACCGTGCCAAGTAAAGACACTATACACATGTATGAAACCATCACCAGCTTGCACAGTGCCATGCTGACAGCTTGGGTCCACGGCCTCATGGAGTCTGCACCACACCCGAACCCTACAATTAGCTCGTGACAACTGGTAGCATGACTCATCGGACCACGTCACATGTTGCCAGTCTTCCAGTGTCCGATTACCGTGTTTACCAGCCCAGGTGAGGTGCTGTGTCCGATGTCGTGGTATTAAGAAAGTCACTCTGGTGGGTATTCTGCTCCCATACACCATGGACGCTAAATTACGCTGCACTGACATGATGGATATGTCTCTGGTGCCTCCTGAATTAAATGTGGATGTTATTTGTTGGTTTGCCATAATCTTGCCGGCGGTTGTTCAACCTGACTCATGAGATTACACCTTCAACTGATAAAAATCGGGGTGTGCGTCGAAGTTTTATGAGACGGCAGCGCCGGTTAAAAAATTGCATACTGCTATCCCATGACTTTTGGCACTTTAGGGTAGTTACCAACATTTATAGAGATAATATAAGATTCAGTAGAGAATTACGAGCCCGTATTAATGGTGCTTTCCATTCCCAGTTAATAACAAGAGTAATGTGTTTGGTGCTCAGAAAGAGAAAATAAGATAAATACGTTATTCCAAGAAAATATTCTTTTAATTTTTGTATTTTTCTCATGTGGAATTTGCGATGGTTTTCCACGTAGCATTCTAGACGACAGAGTAACTAGCGGGATGATTTCGTAAAAATACTTAACTGGACCATATACACTATCTACCAACACGTAATTGGACACCCCTGCAATCGACGATATCTGCGGTCCTGATACACGTCACGGTCGTCACCGTTAAATATCGTGTGGGAAACAACAACGCAACCAGTCGCATGCAAGATGCCACGCAGTTCGGAGCTCTCTGATTTTGAGAAAGGTGTAATCGTCGGGTATCACAGAAATGGCCGATCCATACGTGACATATCCAGCTAGTTGAAATACCTAACATCGACAGTGGCCTACGTGATTGGCAAGTGGAAGATGAGAGGTGACTGTCGGAATGTGCCCCGACCTGGCAGACACACAAAACTAGGAGCTAGAGACCGACGGGTGCTGGCCAGAGAAATTCCGAAGAACCGCACCAAATCGATGGGCCACATCCGCGAGGAGTTTCAGCAAGCATCCGGGAGTATGTTCTTTCGATGAAAACCATCCGTAAGGAAGCCCATCTGCTCGGTTATCATGGATGTGCTGCCGCCCACAAGCCTTTGATCACCAAGTCCAATAGCGCTGCTCGGCTAACGTGGTGCAAAGAACGTCGACAGTGGACCGTTGAACAGTGGAAACAGGTTCTCTGGAGCGACGAATCAAGGTTCACCCTCTACCGTTCGGATGGCGGGGTCTGGTTTTGGCGTCTGCCTGGAGAACGCCTCCTGCCGGAATGTATTGTGCGAACTGTGAAGTTCGGCGGCGGTGGAATTATGCTATGGGGTGTTTCACCTGGTATAGCACGGGACCCTTGGTCGCAATTCCTGGTAGACTCAACGCCGAGACCTACTGCACAATTTTGGATGACCATGCGCTTCCTACGTTGTGCCAGTTTTACAGGGTGGACCAATGTTACTTTCAGGATGACAATGTCACCTGTCATGTTGCGAGGTCCACCATGGCTTGGAATGGTGACAATGGGGTTAATCGAATGGACTGGCCTGCGCAGAGCACGGACCTTAACCTTATCGAGCACATCTGGGACGAGTTGGAGCGTCGACTTAAGGTCCGTCCGAAATCGGTGAAAGAACTGACCTGTCTTCTCCAAGCCGAGTGGAAGAAAATACCGCCAGCCGTCGTACAACGCCTGGTTGAGAGTATGCCTCGGAGGATCGCAGCTGTAATCGTCGCTCGTGGAGGCTCCAATAGCTATTGAAAGTGAATAAACTTCGTTTTCCTTTGCTATCACAGGTGTCAAATTACTTGTTGGTAGATAGTGTACATTATCCCACTATTCACTTAAAATGTCTTTCCCAACGAACGAGTAGATCATGTGACAACTTCATGTATTCCTTCCTTCCTCATTGACTCATTGAATCGTAAAAACTCCCTCTTGAGCATAAACATTAATTTCTAAAACGTGCAGGACTCACAGTTTTTTCTCGATTTAAGTTTTTCTTTTCCTTTATTAAAAGCATAATTTTACAGATACATTTCTCATACTATAGTGTCCGACTGACTATATTCAAGGAACGCTTTTAAAGCGCAATTCAACAAGAAATACGTCGCACATTTGGCTCCTTTAGAACCAGAAGAATTTACGATGCCATGAAGCCTCTGATGTCCCCTACGCGCCGCATTTTCAAATCACCATATTTGATTACCTCATAAATCTTTATTTCAGGATTCAGCTGCATATCACCTTGTTTTCCCGCAAATATCGATGCTCTAGGTATATGTTTTGCATTTTCTTATGTGTATGGTTTTCAGAATAATGCGTGAAAAATAAACATATAACTTCTTTCTTTACCCTTATACCACTGTGCCTACTTACCCTGTTTGAAATTCCAATGAAACAAGTCATGTTACTCGTGCAATAATTCAGTTAAAATCCATTTTACCATTTCAGGAAGGCAATCCTATTCATATACTCACCATGTTAATAAAGTATATATATATCGAGTGTGATTTTTTTTACGGACAGGGGTACTAAAAAAATTGGAACAACGCTTTCGTAACGGCTCATGCTACCATAATACGGCTGAGTCACGCTTTAACTGGAGAATGACGAGCCTTAGTAGCAAGTTGTTGCTCGTAAAAGTACATAGCAATTTTCAACACTTTACACCAATATCATATTTCTGTACTTATTTGTTTCCGTGGTTCTTAGATATTGCATAATGCAGATATATTTTATTTCCGTGGATTAGAAGTACCTAACTAGTGAGAGAAAATCATTGTTTGGATCTGACCCCGATGTAACTCACCGAGCCACTCCTTTGCCATTACGAAGCATTGATTTAATCAATCACTTGCGAGAAAGTCGTTGATTAGTTGGCGGCACAAATGTCAACAATAACATTTATTAAAGTTTCGTGGGATCATTTTCCCGTCGAAGACTTCACTGGAGGTTTTCAGGAATAGCATACACTGTCTCAAACCATTAGAAAAATATCACTGACTACGTAAATCTGATATGAGCGGCATTCCGGGCAGATCTTGGCACAACTCAAGTACCATTATTGAATATAAATGGATGATGACATCACTTTAAGATGTACAAACATAGGTGAATATCAAACATGGTCCTTTGACATATTATTTGGTCCGACCTCCGATACAGGTTTTTAAACATAACAGTTGTATTAAGTCTGAAAAGTTAACTATTGCCACAAACAGTTTCTGCCACCTTTTGTTAAAAGCCTTCTAAATTAAACGTAGACCTGGTTTAATAGTTAAGTAGTGTTTTTATTGATCCAGTGCCACAAGCCATCTGTACGAATGTAGGTTTCCAAGCGGATAAAACCGACATCTGCTTCTCCGTTCCGTGAAGGTTTCGGTCCGCTTATTCTAAGGTCTCATACAGCGGAACTTAAGTCCAGCGGAACACACTTTGTTCCACTGGACTTAAAAATGTTCTCCTTGCTGTTCCTAATTTGTTTCTCCTGGGGAGGTTCCCGTTCGATTGGATTGACCTACGTGACGGTCAGCTGAGGTCCGCTGAACTGCCAAAGCAAAGAAAGCTTCCATTTGCCTTTAAAGAAGCATTTGTAACCAGCGTATCCTTTCAATTTTCAATCCTTCTTCACCAATTCATATTCAGATGCATCTTTGGGAATGATTGCTCATTTATGATCGTGCTAAGATATTGTGCTGTGGATTTAGTCTTATACATAGATTGTTTAATTCCCAGCCTACCGACGCTTGTACATCGAGATGTTCGAGTAATCACTCTCTAATTCCGGTCTTTTCTTGTGTTGCATTGATTCTGTTGGAAGTTGTTGGTTCCAAGCATCGGCCACATTGCCTTAGGAAGTCATGGTATCCCATTAACCTCTTCTTTTATCAGCCAGGCCAGCTAGTACCGCCAACCTATTAAACAACACGCGACAGCACTTTTCTTTCTAAACAACGACAGTACTACTCCTTTTTTTTTTTACTTCTGATGTTTGGTCTTCCCTGTTATTAGGTGTCTAGAGTTTCCCATTATTTAAACTGCTGCTTTTGATGCAGGTCCTAAATGTTACTTTCTGCTCTCGGAACTTTCGGCTCAGCAACACACAATGTGTATCCATCTGACCCTGAGTTGGTCGTCTTTCAATCCAGTACTATCCCCTTTACAATCTAGGTCCTTTTCAAAGCTGTCACTTTCACATCGGATATTGCTACAATGTTTAGCACAAACCCTTATTCATATACACTCTTGAGAATTTAAATTACTTTTCACTGGTGTTTCACATCTAGAAAGGTAGAGGCTCAGGCATCTCTGGTGGCTACCGGATATTAATGAGTACTCATTTCCTATCCGTTTAAAAGCCTCTGACCTCTGCAATCATGTTTATCTTTTAAAATAGGTAGGTTTTTATTGGTGTCATACCCACAGGAGCTGCTGCCTCATAGCAACAAGCGGCTCTTGTTCCTTGTTCATTGACACCCGCATAACTGTTTGCAAAATTAAATAACGTTTCCGTCTCTTGCACATTAAATTAATTGCTGGCCACAATATTTGTTGCAGCGACATTCCTCGAGTTGTTTATTACTCAAGACTTTAAAAAAGGTCAAGACGAGTGTTTACGTTATGCACACGTAAATTCCTGTTTGTTCTGTATTTCGCAGTTGAAGAACCACAGTGAGCGCTTACTGTAAGACTCTAAGGAATTTCCTATTCCTAATTTAGGGCCACCGGTTCTAGGAAAGAGGGAAGAGCTGGCTACGGAAGAAAAAATGTCCTTGAAAATGATTTATTAATGTACACAAACACTAAGAAATGATCACATACAAAGATACGGCGTTCTACTTTGTACGCTTAAAATACAGTATAATAAAATACAACGTTTTGTAGGAAAATTTCTTTGGTAGTAAAAAATTACCGCATCTTCGTTTCGATGTTTTTCACTATAGACACAACAATTATTATCCCAGTCCAACTCCTAGGACCTCAAAATTGTGTCCAGACACAGCACAAAAGTAAAGTGAATTGGCAAATTACTGATCTATCCGATGCAGAGAAGAAGTTTTACCTATTCGGTTTCAACAGCATAGATGTCGGAACCACCGGTGGACTTACGTAAAGACGACGTGAAAGAAAAGGAAACAAACTGACTTAAAAATTTTGGTTATAGTTTCCTCTTATCGATAAAAGCAAAACAAAAACGCTTTTCCTCCGATTTCTAAAAATGTACATAACGCGTCTTAGCTGTGAAGACAGATCATTGGAATCAAAATATAAACAGTCTGTTTTAAATTATCTTTATCGAATGATGCGCAAATACAGATGGAAATTCAATAGCCGAACACCACTGCAAATGCATGTTTAAAAATGTTATAGTACTGCAAATATCTATAGCTGATATTACTGAAATAAGTATTTTTCTTTCTCAGCTGATATGCTTGCGTATGTGTGCGTGAGTATCTGTGTGTGCGTGTGTGTGCGCGTGCATGTGTGTGTGTATGCGCGTGCATGGGTGTGTGTATGCGCGTGCGTGTTTGTGTGAGTAAAACAATCTCCTTATTCGAAGTCTCTTTATGTTTCCGTTCACAGTTTTCAAAGAGGATAATATCTTCCGTTAGTTTGAAGAACGATGCGTTCCAATGTACAATTGTAATACCTGTCACAACAATCATTCGATAGACGGAGCGAAGTCACGTGCAGGTTTGGCCTAGATACTTCCTTGTTTTGGTAGGTGAAAAATACATCTATCATCCATGTGCTTTGCCGGATTCGCATAGTTCCACAGTGCGGGAAACCAATATTATCGCATTCACTGAACTACCTTTTTCTATCTCAGCTGAAGGTGATTTTGTTCAAAATCTACCACTTCATCAAAGATGAGTGCGGCAGACCTTCGTCATGAGCGAAAACGTTCATTCACTTTAACATATCATAGAACCACTTAAACACGAAGCAACAGCGGTTCTGTATAATAGGATTTATGTCAGTAAAATAGTTTGGAATTGGCAATAAATGCTTACTAAGAGAAGTGTGTACCGTGTGTTTAGTGTTTTAAAAGACAGATATGTTCAATCTGCTGCAATAACCTATGACAGAAATATTTTGTGAAATATTGCCATTTTTACAATTTTTTTCGGGCAAAATGAGGCACAAATACACCGTGTACAAAGAAAAACTGTTGCCAAGTTCTGCAGATTATGATAACTGGTAAATCACCACAAGTTAGTGCCAAGTTTGCCTGTGACGGCGTCACAATTTGAGGCAGCCATTTTAGCAGTATTATGTAATTTTTATCTTCTACCTTTAAGTCCCTTGAAACTTGTCTTTTCTGCTGTTTCACAGACAAACTTCACTGAGTGTGAATTCATCACAGGTGTCCCCCTGTTCTCCAAGGGTATTTCGCTAACTCGTAAAAACATCTCAGCAGATTGTGAGTTTGAAAGTCTCAAACTATCATGATTTTTCTGCATTCAGGTTGCTGATGTCATTTTAAACGATTTTGAAGTATGGCATTATATACGTTTCTTCTTTTATCGCGTAAAGAGCTGTTGTAGTGCTGTAGATGTGGCAATTCCGTAGTTTTTACGATTTTATATTCTACGCACGCGCTTTCGAAGCAATTTGTTTGTGAGGATGTTTCTTCCACCTCTCCATCTGGCTGATGGCCTGTGTGGATTCCTTTTCATCCTCAGTTTTTCTTCCGTGTGAAAATACAAGTTTGTCCGTGTCCCCTCCTCACTCCGGAGTAAGTGGCTCTCCCAACTGAGCTACGCTGACAGAATGTCTCGCTGCATGTTTGTCGCCTTAACACATGTTTTCACCTCTGTAGTACGTCACATCCGCTCTAACGATTTACACTGAAAAAGTTCCCTTCTTTCAGTATATCGAAATGTAAACGTTTACGTTGTTGCTATGCTGAAGAATCTTAGCGCATACTAAAAATCAGCTGCACACTCTGCCTTAAAAGTAAGAAGAATTCTGACACTGAAAAACGAAATTAAGATGTTGTCACGAAAATATTTGGTCCTTTTTCAATGTGTGCATCTTTCACGTTTACTCGCTCTAAACCTTCATCCTCAAGATGTCTGAGTAGCAGACATAGAGAAAATAGCTAAATCTGTATTTCGTTGTGATGTTTTGATTAGTCACCTTCTCTACGTGGTGATTTTTTGAAAAGCCCACTTTCAGATATACCATTCTCAAATTTTTAACAACTTTTGCCCTATTTATTAAGACATAATTTATTTTAATGTATTTTATTGTTTTTATATATGTGCTTACGACGAGATTTCTTAGACAATAGAGTATAACACTAATTCCTCAATCAAAATGAATTTGACAGTTTGCTGCCCAAACACTTTTGACTTCTTTTTTCAAATTGTTCAACTTCTGACTCCTTTTCAGATTGTTGACTCTTTGTACCCTTTCCTATTTCATCAAAAGAAGAAGGTTAGTAAAGAGACCACGCTAGATTTAAAAAACAAACTTATCGTAGTTTGATATTTACAATCCTCATCGGCCAACGACATAACAGTTTCAAACACTGCTTTGCCCACTGCGGGGTGCGGTAGCCACATCGGGATAGAAATCTCTCGCATTTTAGATTACCGTGCTTCGATTTCAATTTAATTTGACTTTCAGCACGAAACTTGACTACTGAAACTTGAAGTACCTGCTTATTTTTGTTTCCGTTGAGTATACGAAGATATCAGCATCTCGGATAACGACACGTGGTCATAAAGTTTCAGAATTTCAGTGCTTGGAAGGAATTCCGTTATATGGTATAGATTTCTTTGTAAATATCGGTGTTCCAATATTTACAAAGAAACTGCGTAAAATAGTATGTTTAGGAGTTGAGGGACACAAACATTTATGCCACATTTAAAGTCACTCAGATCACATTGCTTTGCCCATTCCGAAACTTTAGTGGGATACTACCTTATTTTCGGCGATCTCATGTGCGTGTTTTATACCTCTCATAGCGCTCAGGAAATGTCTTACAAAACCGGTAAATAGAAACAGAAAGCACTTTGCTTACTTTTTTGGGTTCCTTGCTTCATTGCGCAAATCTGAAAATTTGCTGTACGTTTACTAAGACTGAATAGATGAAATGGAACTGGATGATGTAGCCAGGAACTTTGTGTCACGATCTATTCACAGTAGAGAGGCCACGGAAAATTCTAATATTCTCTTTGTTACATCCATTGGGTAATTTCGGTATTTTAGAATACTTGGTGTGTGCCTTTCTCTTTATCTTGATGAAGTATTAATTGATACCGCTTTAATAATATAAACACTTCCTTTGCAGTTACAACATCTACTCACATAAAACATTTTCAAAATAAAAATAATGGAAAATAAAATGTAGAAATAAAAGTATTGTTGATTCGCAATGTTTAAAAATTGAAATGGAAGAAGTCATATAAATAAATATATATTAATTAAAGCCTGCATAGGTCAATTTAGACTCGCAAAGTTTCAAAGAACAAAGAAAAAAGAGAAAATTAAGGAAATGATATTACTAACTGAGCTAGAATTTACATGTGTAAATTCAAGTAATGGCAAAGTAAAACATTATTACAAACAAGGGAAAATAAAACAATATCAATCTAATTTAAACCAAACCTTTATTTAACTTCATTTTAATAAGTTCTGATTTCAATAAAGGGATCTCTATATTTAAAATCATAGAAAAGAAAATTCAATAGATAAAAATTCAAGAAGGAAGATGGAAAATCTAAAAAAACGTAGTATTCAACCATGGAAACACTATTCATTCAGAATAAAACCTCATTAGGTTGTCATCCTCTGATTTTCTTTTGTATATAAGTGTTTCATTTTTTTTTCTCTTTCGTTTGGGGGTTTAACGACCACCGTGTACAACTCAATGGAGTATAGCAGTCGCCTCTCCTTAATGTAAGGCTCCTGATTCTAGGAAAGGGAGAGTGTTATTGTCATAAGGCAAACATAATATTCATGCCTCACCGGTATTCGAACCCGAACCCATCTCGGACGAACGGCCAGAAGCCATGCTTAGACAACTCACCGCGCCCTAGAGCGACCGTATTACATTATACATTTATAAATATATGTGTGTTTATGTATGTGTGTGTATGAAAATGTACTGAATATATGTACTCCCATCCCTGTATTTACGTTGTTAGTGGTTCTTGCTTGGTATATATATATATATACACTATATAGACAAAAGTAATCGGACACCCTTTCAAAAGAAAATGAACGGATGCGCTGCGTTGCTAAAATGTACGGTACAGCTGCAAACGCTATAAAAACCAGCCTGCAGCTGACCACGATCATATCGCACTGTGAGGTTGAGTAAACTTTTCGCGGCGGGAGAGAACTGACTTTTAGAAAGGAAAGATTGTTTGGTGTTATATTAGTGGGTTGTCCATAAGAGAAACCGGGAGGCGTTTAAACATACGCAAGTCAACTCTTTTGGATGTATTGAATACGTGGAAGACACATGGCGTGCCTGAAGCAGCAAAACGTACCGGCACCCCAAAGAAAATCAGTAATAGAGGACGTCGAAGCCTCAGGAGAGTTGTTACAGCTAATCGATGGAGTTTTGCACAAGCCCTAAGTGTACAGGTGAGTAAAAAGGCTGGAACCTCGGTATGTACACCTACCATTCGCACAAAACTTCATTCCATGGATAACCGTGGTCGTACGGCTGCTCATAAGCCTTTCATCTCTACTCGGAATGCTACTCTTCGTTTAGCATGGTGTAAAGAACATTTATCGTGGATCGTAGATCAATGAAAACGGGTCCTATGGACTGATGTATCCAGATACACGATCCATCAGTCTGATGGCCGTGCGTGGATATGGCGGCAGCCTAGGGAACGCTGTTTACCACAGTGTACTGTTTGTACGGTCAAGTTTGGTGCTGCCAGTGTACTCGTGGGGGGGGGGAGGGGTTGTGGTTTGGTCCCAGCCTTTGATATATCGTGGACAAACCTGTTAACCAGCAGGATAATGCATCGAGCTATAAAGCAACGACTGTCACGGCGTGGTTTCACGATAATTCAGTATCGTGTTATGACTGACCAGCACAGAGATCTGTTGTTAATCCCACAGAGCACCTATGCGATGAATTACAGCACCGCATAAGAAGTTAGGAAGCAAGGCCTACTACTAAGCAACAGTTAGCGGCAGCAGTATGTATTGGAATGGAAGTCCATACCTATCGCTGTGCTCCAAAACCTTGTTCAAAGCATGTTTTGAAGGGTCAGTGCATGCATTAAGACCAAAGGTAGACGGGCACGATACTAATATATGTCAATAAATGCCAAGTTGTGTTTCTCTTCTAGGTGTCCGATGACTTTTTTCAATATAGTGTATAATCATCATCATTGTCAACCATTATCAATCCACTGCTGGACGAAGGTCTCCCCAAGTTTCCTCCACAACGGTCTGTCTTGTGATAGTGTATATATATATATGTATATATATCAAATCATAGAGAAAGCATAACAATATACGAAATTTTATTATAGCACATTATTCAAGGTCTACTGTCTATTTTTGGTTTTTAAATACATATTACATTACCGTTTCTTGGACATTCTGATCTCTAGCAGGTTTTGTGGGAACTGGTTGACTATCTTTTGTGTTGGTTCATAGCGCGGTATTTTACATTTAGGTTTCACGGCCATATATATTATGATGAAGTAATCAACTTGTGATGATATGTGTTACTAAAGATTGAATTGTTACTTGGTGAAGATTTAAAATTAGACTAAATGATTATTTGTTGTAAATGCGAACTGTGAAGTTTATATGCTTCAATACGAACTTGTGAACACCAATATTGACCTCGTAAAATCAGAAAAAACACTGACTGTCTAGGTTAAGGAATCAGCAAGCGGTAACTTACATCTCATAGTCTATACTTTATTTTCTTAAATTAGCACACCATCAACGTTGGTTTAAATCACACCCGTCATTAACGGCTTGTATCACTTCTGTCCACAAAGTCGTTATCTGAAAAACATATGTTTAGCGAGAAAGTATCGCAACTCCGTTCTCTGCTGAACAAATCGTTGTCACAAAGTGCTCTTGTTGCAAATCATTATTTCAACAAGTACTGCACTTAAAATCGTTAGCTTTCTCCGAACATTTCAGTATTTCGCTCTGTCCCCTTTCTACATTCAGTGACTACATTTTGACTTCAGATATGCCAAACTTAGAAAACAAGCCGTCATGCCAAACTTAGAAAACTCTTCGGAATAGTAATGTATCGTTAAGTCAGAAAGTGTTTAACGAGAAGAAACTAAAATTATTTAAGAGTTTAGGATCTCAAAAGGAAGGTTACATTAGAGGTATACGAGATACGAGATGTTTTATTTTAACCAACCAACTTCCTCTAGGAAGGAACCCCCCCCCCATACACGCACGAGTATTCCAGTCCAACCTGTAAACATGGCCCTGCACTGAATCTATAAAATATGAGCTGTGATGTCCCTAGGCTGAATCAAAGTTTGCAGAGGAGATTTTACGATCTAATATGTCCCGTTTAAGTCAACATTATTATGATATAACCTTTGTAGTGAGATAGTAAAATTTCATTTATTTATTTATTTAGTCATGACACCTTCGCAATGCTAATATTCTATCTATTAGAGATATAGAATCAGTCTGACGTCATCTCTACCAGACGATGCATACCGAATAAGAATCAACGAGATCATGTTACCATCGTCAAAAACAACAACGAATATCACTTGCGAACAAAGATTATGCGTATCGCAATTTGGGTGAAACACTTCCGTATTAACTGTTCATTTTGCGCGGTTTCCATGCGAAGCTGCCTTTGAAATTTATTATTTGCGATCCTGACATAATCCAGAAATGCAACAAAGTGAAATTGTACGTGCACAGCAGTAAACAATCTGCTGGAATACAGCTTTGATGTTTTCCTTGATGTAGATGCACTACAAGCTGTGTGCTGCTAATACCGACTCCTTCGAAGAACTTTTGTTTTTTACTTCCAGCTTTTCTCATATCAACAGAAAGAATTTCGTGCGTCGCGCACGCGTTTAAAGGAAGGAATTCACCACAAATTTCATTTCTCATTCCATTTAGCCTCATTAAACTTGAGTGGGTGATATGTGGGTTTGGAATGAAATCTCATTAAACGGCAGATGTGCACGTAATTGAAACCAAATCAAAATTTTCTGGGCCAATTGTTCTGCACAGACCTTTGATGAAAGCACTTTGAATACGCCGCTAAAAATTTCAAGAAATTGTGAATTTTATGACGTGAACTCAACTTTTAAAATGCAGTGGTATTAGTTTGAGGGCTTAACAACCACCGTGAGGAACTCGTGCGACTGTAAATAGCATCAATTCCTTATGTAGGGCCACTGGTTCCCATGAACTGATAAAGCCAGCGCCACGTCAGATAAACGTACCATCCATGCCTCACTGCAGACTCTAACGGAAAAAATGTTTTGGACGAATGTTTAGAAGACACGCCTCAGACAGCCTGGCCACGGGACAGCTAAAATGCAGCAGATTTCCCAGAACTTAAGACTGTTGTTAAAGAAACAAACTTAAACTTTTGTTGAGACGAAGATGCGTAAACGCTAAGTAAAGTATCTTCACTCCGTGTTTCTATTCAAACTGACCATGGTCTGTAAGCATGAATCCATAGTACTTGCGTAAATTCTTACTTCAAGAAAAATAGCTGGTCATACACTCTGGCGTTTCGGCCTGCAGCAGTACTTAACCCTTTCCGGCTGGAACGATTTGACTCGGTGTTAAGAAAATGGGTTGAAATCAGCTCGCACGGATATATTCACCATCTGAGATTGAACAGAAAGTGGTTGGAACGAATCAACTTGCTCATGAGAAAGATTTTCTTCCCTTTCAGCTATGTCATTCAAAAGTGGTCATTTATTGAGATGATTGATGCTAAACTATTCTGATGCTACAACTGAAACTTCCAAATGAAAGGCTGAAAGCAAAACAAACAAATAAGTAAATATGTGTGTACCAACTCTATTTGTAAAAGACTACTGGTTGCCGCAAAAAGTTACATATTACCTTCAAATACTGTGGCAAATTTGACAGTAAATCTTTTCATCGCTATACGGTTCCAAGGAAAACCGATCTCATACTAATGCACCACTGTTTAACATAGAAAAGTGCTACGCAATGAAGGAATGCACGAAATGAAGCGAAACTTCGTGTACATGTAGAAAAGTGGATGGGAAAAAAGTGATTCAGTTCCTGAGGGATTAGTGAATGCGATGAGCGAGAGAGGGGGAGGGGGATGTGGGCTTACTCATTAGGTCACACGTCTGAAATGTTGGGCTATACATTCCGCAGCAGGGTGTGGAATCTAGTGGTTAAGTCCCCGGATGGTGACCTGAAGTATCCCTGCTTATGATTCGTTGACTTGTGTCCACAATTCATCCACATTGCAAGCAGGTCATGCAAACGAGTTAAGCCATCTGCCAATCAGACGTCTCACATATTTTGTATTTGCGAGACGTTTGAGGATCGCGGTGGCCACGACAAGACTTGGACACTTTATAGGCAATGTCTTCTGGTGTTGGCAGTATGCAGTCCTGCGCTATCTTGTTGAAAGAAGGCATCAGTATACTACGGAGATAGGATAACAAAATGTATTGCTTTTGAAAGTTGTTGCGGCTCACACTAATGTATCATCGTACTGTTATTGTACACACTATGAGTTCAAGAGGTGATCAACTGTTGAAACTGATCAGGTCCCAAACCATGAGATCAGTCTGAAGTTCCGTTTGACGCTTATGGTTGGCAGCGTGATCCGTCGGGTGACGACTTCATCTCTAGACCCTCAATAAACGATCCTCGGAGTTGATACAAAAATGAAACTCGTAGTTGAAAAAGAAAATGTTCCAATCGTTCCGCAACGCACATTTGGTTTGCGCAACACCACACCCTTTGCCTGACGATGTCCTGAGGTGAATGGTAGTCGTCGCAATAGCTGGTGAGAACGTAAACTTACCTCAGCCAATCTGCGATTCACAGTCCATGTCTGTGCGAGGATATCCATTGCTGCCTGCACCCTTCACCGAATGTTGTTTACTGTGGATTGTTAGGCTGCTACCGTATACCATCGAATGCGATGACTGAGGCACCTGGACGACAGCAAACGTTCAGCAGTTCCACTACGGCGACGCACTCCGCATTCCTCCAACTATTGTCGTCATATTCGGCCGACATTTAGTCAAGCACTATGCATTCCCGCGGCGTTGCCCCTAAGGGACCAATTAGCCCTATGTAGCTGTATGATGAAGCTTTTGGCAAAGGCGTCAGTGTGATGGTAGAATTCCAGATGACGTCACCCAGCCATTCTCACTCCTTACACGTGCTTATGCCACAGAAAATTCTCTTATGCTGCTGTTCACACGTCCAGGTGAGGACGACTGAATTTAGCAAAATCCAGTCGTTTTGCCCTTTTTATCTCCTTCACGTATCACGTGATTTGTAAGCAACTGCAATAAAAAGATATATATACTCGTTTGTTGATACTCATGAACGAGACTGGTTCAAGACAGACCGTTGTAAAAGAAACTTAGGGAGACCTTCATCCAGTAGTGGATTGATAATGGTTGACAATGACGATATAAACCGAAGAACTATTGAATTAGAGACATCTGGCGATATGCAAATGTGGCCCTGTAAACGGAAACGACATGACGTATGCAGCGATCCGAAAATATAAGGAGTTATGCGACGGGAATCAGTAAGAGTCGGACGCAGTATAGGAAAGACGTAGGATCTAAGCGCATTTGATCGTGGGAAAACTGTTGGGGCCCAACGAATGGGTCACTCCATCTCGGAAGTCGTGCAGGCACTGAGATTTTCTCGAGCCACTGTATTCACGGGTGCACCGTGAGTACATCGAATCCGGTAAAACCATCCCTGAAAGGGCCAACTGCCGTGGACAACAGCGTGTGGATGGGCGGGGTCATTGTCGGCTAGCTCGCATTGAAACAGCGGATAGACGGGCCACAGTGCAAGAAATCACTCGGCAATTTAACGCTGGTGCACAAAAACGTGTAAGCAGCCACGCCATGCAGAACCATCTCCTCGCTATGGTGTACAGAAGCCATCGTCTCACGAGGGTACCACTGCTGACCGCACATCACTGGGTGCAAAGATTAGCATGGGCACGGGAACATCGCCACTGGACCCTAGACGTGGAAAAATGTTGCCTGGACTGATGAGTCGAGATTCACGTTGGTACATGTGGATGGCAGGATACGAGTGCGGCGCAAACCACATGAAGCGAGGGATCCATCTTGCCAGGAGGGTACTCTTCAAGCTGGTGGGGGTGGCAATCTCGTCTGGAGACTGTTTACGTGGACTGAAATGGGACCCTTGGTACGTGTGACATCGTCCCTGACAAGTCAACGTTACCGGGATATCCTGGACGACCATTTCTCCCATTTGTGCGTCTTCAACATCCCACCGGGGACCTCTTCCTGCAACAAGGCAATGTACCATGCCATCGCTCTCGAATTGTATCCGAATGGTTGGATAAACACTTCACCGAAGTGACCTCGCTTCCTTGGCCAGCTGGGTCACCTAACCTCAATCCCATCGAGCACATCTGGGATGCCATCGAGAGAGATGTTCGAGGCTCCGACCCCCTCCATCAAATCTTCGTGAACTATGGGAGCTTGTTCAGGGGTCGTGGATCCGTATGGCTTCCCAACGCTTCCGGTGTCTTGTCGAATCCATGCCGAGACGAATCGCCGCCGTCATCAGGGCGAAAGTGATGCAACATGTTACTAGACAGGTATCTCTAATTCAATTGCTCTTCAGTGTATGTACTATAACATAGGCCTTCCCTGAGTTTAAGTAATCACGGATGCTTCAGTTAATTTGCATTACAAAACAATTTTTTTTTAATTTTTCCGAATAACTTTTGTATAAAATATATTTACATGAATATTGTCTGGAAACTTGGTGGCACAAGAAGCGCAGTTACAGCAAATGAAAAACAATGTATCCGAGAAGTCATAAATTATTATGTATTTAATAGAAAAAACGAACCCACAAAATGCATTCTGATTGTAAAAGAGACATAGTGAGCAATAAAATAGAATGAAAAGTATATTTTTGAAAAAGTGATTCGAATGTACCATTTGGCTTTGATTCAATTTATTAAATCATACGTTGCATTGAGAGCAGCTGAGCAGTAAAGAGCTTCCCGGTTCCCATATCCCCTCAGCGACACTAAGAGTAGTATTTTGTGCTTTTCACGATTTTGATATTTTGTTTTTCAATGCTATGGAGCAACGAATATTTTTTTAAAATAAATAGTCCTTTAACTTTCGTGATATCCTATCAGCTTTCTAGAGTGAATATTAAATTTCCATTGCTATTGTCGAACTCACAACGGAAGAAGCGTTTCGCTGTGCTCACAGAAGCTTTTTTTACATCTGTTTGCAGTAAGACTTAAGAAACTTCATGGCAATAGATTCTCGGTTCATCTTTATAACTATTAATCACTTCAATTACTTTTGCAGACAGTGGGCTAAAGCTTTAGGACTCGACCAAACCAATGTTCTGATTTCCAAAACAATTATCTGGTTACTACTGGACCGTTTCCGAAACATAATGTTTCCAAAGGGGAATAAAAATCAAATTATAGGTAATTTTTCATAATCAATTGCAACGGAGGCTTGCCGCTTTGAAGGAATGTTCTAGAATATTGATTCTGATGCACATTAACATTGCTGCGACAGGTCCTTTTACAAGATGCAGTATTCTTTGGAGTCCAAAATCTACAAAATACAATATTTATATTTAATACGATTCGCTTCGATACTGTTCTAGCATTGCTTTGTTTCTTGCTATTAAACTTATAATTACATAGCCATTGAAAAATGAAATGATAGTATTCAATGTAAGGAAATGATTTTGAAATATCTCAAGGTTCCATTTCATACGGACATAGTCCTTTTAAACTCATATATCGATTTGTTAAGCATAAAAATTCGAGAACACAATTTTATTTATTCATGCTGAATGGTTATCGATTCTGTCAGCGTCTCTAACGAAAAGACCTGGTATGAGTTTTATGTACCAAAAGAGAAATTAACAAAGATAGTGTCTTGGGCCATATAGTGGAGGACATACATGTCATTATAAATTTATCATTATCTGTTTAAATAAAATTAAGTCATTTAAACGTTTGTTAGAAAACCATGTAAATAGGGTCCGCAAACTTTTTGATTCCATTTGTTTTACCTGAAAAATAATCTCGATCAATTGAAATATTTATTGATGTCCCAAGGTCCTTTCGCTATTTCCGCTCACGTGACCAACAAGACTTTTGTATAACGTATTGAAAGAAAATTCATATTTTCGATAAACATAATCAGGATTACCACAATAAGATCATGATTGTTTACTTTGATTCTTTCTCTATCTGAAATGACCGTTCTGTCTCTGACTCGCCTGTTTGTTCAATGTCACAAATGACATGTTTACCGCATGCTGACAGAACTAGTTCAGCCCAAGAAATTTAGGAATCAGTTCTGAAGAAATAAAGAAATTTGGAATCAGTGGCTACATGTACCGCCAAGATATGCCGGAAAAGTAAACTTAAAAGTGCATTGGAGGGAGAAGGAGGTATATTGTATTACGTAAATATTAAGAAGTTTCATCATTGTTGCTTATAAGGTGCAGACAATTGATATACTTGCACTATATCAATTCTGGAGAAGTCTGTAAGCTGTAATCTTACAGATGTATTTTTCACAACACGTGTAAATAGGAACTCGTCGTTTTCTTTCTTAACGTTCGTCGACGTGTGAGAATTCTTGCGCTATAAGTAGAAGGAAAACTGTAGAAGTACTCTTGTTTTCGATGTTACGATTACTATAAGATCAAATCAAGTTCATTATACACTGACGCGACTTAACGGAGTTCAAAAAGGCGCTACGCCACTATCACAGCATAGCGCAGGAAGGCAAAGTGAAGTGGAAAATAGCATAACTATAAGAGTAATTCGGATTTATTGGAGTATGATAAAAATCAGTTTTCCAAGCTTTCGCGCATCAGCCACACGGATTTTTCAAGGAAGATAGCCAGAAACTGAAATCTGAACAATAGAACGCTTCAACAATTTGAACGTGATGACTTGGCGATAAATAAATACGAAGTAATGTTCATTTAAAGACAATGGGTAGCCCACTGTCACCTATATTATGAGAAGTCTACATGCGTCAGTTTGAGGACAACTCTTTCAGCACGTTACATTCGACCTGTGGATTCGATATGTAGATGACACTTTTATTCTCTGGTATGGTATGAGTCCGAAAATTCATAAATTTGTTGAACTTATCAATTCAGTTGGTCCTAATATACATCCCATGTGAGACTGAAACAAATGGCTGCTTACCATTTCTTGATGTCCTTGTATCACGCTCTGAAGGATCCTTCAGCACAACAGTTTATCGAAAACCATTTGCTGTTTCCTTATCCTCCCCCCATGCACAATAATCAAATCCCCCATGGAAACAAAAAATCTCCGCCTTCTACACATACGTGTATCGTGCAAATACATATCTGCCCAACTGAAGATTCCTTACAGAAAGTGCTTGATTTTTTTAAACGAATTGCAGTACTCAGAGGATATAGCTCTTCCGTTATAGACAAAGCTGCCAACAAATTTAGGAAACCTAAGCCTGTCTGCTCGCTGACGCCAATAGACCTCACAATACGAAAGAATTGGGTGGTTATTCCATTTGCTCCTCAGATCTGCTTCGGAATTTCAAAAATTCTCAAAACATTTAATTTCAAAGTTATTTTCAAGCCCATAAACAAGATGAAGTTTCACGGATCAAAAGAATACGTCGGAGACATAAATTCCTGGGGAATTTATCAGATACCTTGTGAATGTGGACTTTCATATATAGGACAGACCCACAGGGACTTAAATTTTCGTGTGAAGGAACACAAGAGCTATGTACGGAAATATGAACTGAAGAAGTCGTCTATAGCCATTGTCACGAAAGTAACTATAAATATTTGTTTGGGAACGCCACGCTTATTGAAAAACATGATTCGACTCTCAAGCTTAATATGTTAGAAGCTTTCCACACATACCGGAATTATTCACGCCGTGCCAACGACATGACGTCGACTCCATTTCTTTCGAGCGCATGGAAATAACTCCCCAAAACCCGTGACCTTCAGAACTCTGATGATGTCACAATGATTTAAATGTTTACGCTCCATTCTTCCTGACGAAGCCTAGCCAAACGCTATGCGAAACTATAGTCGATGTATAATAAACATTTTATTGTGAGAAACGTTGGTATTTTTATTCTACGAGGCATCACGTTGGTTGTGCACGCGATATACTAGAAGGAAAAAGGGCCGCCACGGTGGCGCAGTGGTCTAAGCGATGGCCTCTGATCACTCGTCTGAGATGGGTCCGGGTTCGAATCCCGGTGAGGCATGGATGTTGTGTTTGTCTTACGGCACTGGCTCTCTCCCTTCCTTTGAGCCAGTGACCCAAATTAGGGACGGTCGACTGCTTATAGCCCATTGAGTTGCTCACGGTGGTCGTTCAACCTCCAATCCAAAAAAAAAAAAAAAAGAAAAAGGCGTTACTTGAAGAACTGGTTCCAAATTCGTGGCAAGACAAGAGAGACGCTATTATTGCAAGCGTCACTGTTGGTAATGATCTCGAAGATTTCTCGAATGGCTGTACATCTAGGGGTAGAGCAGGTAGCTAATTTCTTTATATCATCCCATATAGCGGACTTGAATTTGACTTCTCTGGAAAGACGTTGATTACTTTATCATATTTTGTATCATTTTTATGCACGTTGACTCTGATTCTAAACAAACGATTGGTCATTCCAATATAATATCATCTGGAGCCATCCGGATATTGTAGGGGTAGCGCATAAACACCTGCCTTTAGAGAATCTGATTGTTTGAAAAGTTACGTACCTGTTTCAGTGAGTATCCTGCATCATTGACCAATTCGATGACGCTTTCAATTTTGTGTTGTCTAGAATGGGCATCAGGTGAGACAGAGAAAGCTCTTTTAATTCGTAAACGAAAGGTAGCCGTTTTATATACTGCGGAGCATCAGATCGGGGACAGACGTGGATTTATACATGTAGTACACTTGCGTGCAGAGGCAGTTTTCAGGCGGTTTGCTTAATAAAGCCTCCAGATAAGGTGTTCAAGCTCCAAGGTATAATTGATACATATCAATTACACCATGGAGCTTGAACACATGAATATTTGTTATATTACTGATTTTATCGGGGAACATTGGGACGGTCTTCTTTCCGTGAGGCCATATGAAAAATATGTCGTACGCACAACTCAACCAGGTGTTAGGAGTGGGGTGATGCTGGAGAATATATTCTGCTCAACTGGGCGAAGAATTTCTTCTGCAAGGAAGGCTGAACGTGAAGGTCACATCGGAGCGCCATTAGTCTGTTTATATACTTGTCTTTGGAAACTGTAGAAGCTAAAGTTTGATCCCAAGTCTATTAACTTGGTGATGCTGAGAATGACTCCTGCATGTAAAATTGTGAATTACGTATGGCCTCCTTTAATGTTCTGATTGCTTTGCTTCTGGCATAGGGATTGAAGAGTAAAGGGAAATCACGTCTAAACTGCGGGTAATGTCGACCGGTAGGACAGTGAGTTGCCTGAATTCGGTGATAAAATCCAGAGTGGAATTCATTACAAACTCCGTTTTAAGAAGTAAGCTACGCAAGAATCTGGACATTGCTTTCTCTAAATGGTACGTTGGTGTAAACATCCTAGATACGACGAGTCTCAGTGGAATAGCAGGCTTATGGTGCTTAAGGCTTTGGGATCTGAGGGTCTGGTAGTAGTTTGGCGTCTTTCTTGAGATCTCCTGGATTAGCTAGTAATGGGGCAGCTCTGTGTAATTGTGCAATCCAAGAATTTAGAGAGTTCCTTCGAAGGGCTATAGGCCCAGAATCGGTGATAAAACCTTCAAGTTTCGTTTTTGCTGACTTCTGTGTCCATTATCGCTATCTTGTCAGATTTGTTCGTTAGTGTCAGTATTATGGACGGGTCATTTCTAAGGATCGAAATCGGTCTCAGAATTTTAAATTTTTTAAGCTTTTTGGTAGGATTATACCGAGATTCTAATTCAGAAGGACAGAACTCGCATAGTTTGTCTTCCGGAACTCGCGATATTACGCATCCAAATTCAGAACTTACGCTTTTTGGGTTCGATCTGATTCGGAAGCAGAATTCTGGTCAGAGCTCCAAAACTCTTGCTTCATCCAGGGAGAGCGTCGGGCTGTAAATATTGAAGAACATAAGGGCGAAATCTTTTGATTTTGAAATCTGGGAAGATATCAGGTAATCCTACTTTTTTTTGTGTCTGGAGGATACCGAAGATTGGACTCTTTCGACAAACACTTTTTTTTTAATTTTTTTTTAATTTTAATTTTTTTGCCACACTACACCATTTACCACACAATCAAATCACAGATACAATTTCTATATAAAAAAGCATACAAATACAAATATTATACAATAATATTATACATATATTGAAAAGTATAAATGAAGCAATAAGAAATACAAAAACACGTATGATAACATGAATAAATTTGTTTTTAGTTAAAGTAAATTGAAGCACCACTACAGGTTCTTAAACAAATCAGTGCGGTGCACTGTGATTGTGGCAAGGGAACCAGGAAAAAAGGCTAACAGTAGCCTGACGAGCCCCTAGTCCCCCCCCCCAATAATCTAAATAGTCAAGCCAAAGAACAATTCAACCATTATGCATGCAGTAAATTAAAGTAATAATGCGTAATATATAACCAAACGTTAATCAACCATTAATTTTGAGGGTCTTTAGTTGTTTTTTGAATACCGAAAAGTGTGTAATTGTCTTGATTCGAAGCGGCACCCCATTCCAGAACCTAGGGCAGGTCAAGTTAATATTATTAAATAATAAATTAGTACGCGCTCTAGGTATTAAAAAACTGGTATTTCCATGACTGTCATGATAATGGGAACGGAAATGCAAGGTGATTAGATCTGAATATTTCTTAGCATATATACATGTTCATGCATAAACAGTAATAATTGAAAACTGTATAATTTATCAAATGACATTATTTAATAACTGAGAAAAAGAGAATGTACCTGTAAAGACTGATTCACCACACGTAAAAATGTTTTTGGTAAAACATAAATTCTATTAACATTCCTAATAGTTGTGCGACCTCAAGATAAGAGACAATAAGATAGAAATGGATAAATAAATGAAAAATACAATAGCAACTTAACCCTGGCAGGCAACAAACTTGAAATCCTATAAATGACCCCAATGCGGGATCTGAGCCCAACCGCAATTTCACTAACATGTGCATCCCATCTCAAATTATCTTGTAAATATACACCCAAGAACTTTACAACAGCCTGAAAGTCAAGGGGCACTTCATTAAATAATATCCCATTTGCAATATCCAGTCTTCGCCTACATCGCGAAAATAGTACACTAGTAGTTTTGGAAAAATTTATTGTTAAGGAATTACAGCAAAACCAACGAAAGTAATCCTGAAGTTCCAGATTCACACGTGGGATCAATTCAGATAGGGTGCCTCCGGAAAATAATAAGCTTGTGTCATCAGCATATAAAATAGGAGTAGCACTTGAAGTAATAGTAAATAAATCATTAATATAAATTAAAATAATAATGGGCCCAAAACCGATCCTTGAGGAACACCATGACGAACCATAAGAGCAGAAGATCGAACACCCTGTATTTGTACAAATTGCTTCCGGCCTGTTAAATAATTTTGGAATAAAGTCTTAACAACCCCCTGATGCCAATATTTTCTAACTTAGATAACAATGTGTCTTGACAAATGGTATCAAAAGCGTGGGAAAGATCACAAAAGACCTCCACCGCACTAATGCCATTATCCAGACTAAAATGTAAATAGTTTAATACATCCAAAATAGCAGTTTCTGTCGAAAACCACTTACGAAACCCATGTTGGCTTTTATTTAAAAACAATTTTTATCAATATAAAATAACAACTGTATCAGTATTAATCTCTCCATAATTTTAGCAAACATAGGAATTACAGGTACTGGTCGATAATTTACAACATTTGCTACTGATCCCTTTTTATGTATAACAGTAACACGACTTAACTTCAGTGGCAACAGGATACAGCCTGTATACAAAATACGATTAAAAATATGGGTCTACGGAACAAGTAGCTCCCCTGAAACAAACTTTATAACCCTAGGATGTACGTTATCAGGCCCCGCACTTTTGGACTGGTCCAATTCACTCATTACCCTCAAGAGGTCATCATCCACTGGTTTAAAGAAGAATGAGGAATCAGACGATTTGATAAATACACTGTCATAACTGAAGATTATGAAATACTTTCAATTGTGTAACAACAATCAATAATAAATGTTATGTACCGTCTTCCACACGGTAATATTGGATCTTTTTTGAACTTTTATTCTGGTTTGTTGGATGGCATAAATTTCACTGGTAGGATATTGTACTATTTTGGTGACTTTAATGTGGATATGAATACTTCTGGAACGTGTGCTGCCTTATTTAGAGATATGACTATTTCTTCTGGAATGTAAAATGTAATAACTATTCCCACTAGAGTTACAGATTCAACCTCTTCTTTATTAGATTTGTGTATAACAAATAACTATAGTACAAGCTTAGGGGTTCTCCCATTTCATATCAGTGATCATCTACCGATTTTTCTTTTGGCGGACTGTTCAGTAGTACACAGATCTAATTCATGCTCTATGTTAATAAGAAATTATAGTTATGATAATTTACTTCTGTTTCGTGGGGCTTTATCACTAATTGATTGGACTTCTGTACTTCAGTTGGATGATCCAGTGGAGTCATATAATGAATTCTGGAGAATTTTTTGGAATTCTTACGATGTTGCGTTTCCATTTCGTAACTTATGTCGTACGTCGCGTTGCAGGAAACCTTGGTTTAACCGGAGTTTGTTACGTTGCTTAAATAGAAAAAAAAATTATTTGCTGTTTTCCTCCGTTCCAGGAACCCAATTAATTTGTCTAATTTTCGTAGGTATAGAAATTGGTATAATTCTAAATTAAGACTGGCTAAAAAAAACTATTATTTTAATTATTTCGGTACTACTACTGACGGTAGGAAAATCTGGCGTTCAATAAATGAACTGTTGGCAAACTCGAGGGATGCCCAATCATCAACTATAATTGAATATAATGGAATTAGGACGTCTAATTTGGAAGAGGTTGTTGATATTTTTAATAAATATTTTTTGTAGCTGCCGGACATTCTGTTGTCTGAAATTACTCATTATACTAATCATTTCTCTGATTTCCATGGAGGGAGTTGTTGAAGGTGATCGAGTCACAAAGTCTATGCACCTTCATATACAGGGTGTAGCACTTAATTTCCAACTACATGACATCCTTTCTTTTCAGATTCACTATCTTTGACAGGATCTGTCATCTTTATATACTATACTAAACAGAAATACCACAAAAAAGAAAAGACCCTCTTTCCAACGAGGCAGGTGTTTATGTGATATCCCTACAATATCCGGGCGGCTCTAAACGTTAATACATTGGAATGACCAAGCGTTCGTTTAGAATCAGAGTCAATGAGCATAAAAGGGACATTAAATACTGTAAAGTTACCACGGTCCTTCCAGAGAAATCAAATTCAATTCCCCTACCCCTATATGGGATAATATAAAGAAATTAGCTACTTACTCTACGCCTAAATGTACAGCCATTGGAGAAATCTTGGAGATCGTTACCAACAGTGACGCATGCAATGATAGCGTCTCTCTGGTGTTGCTATGATTTCAGAACCAGATTTTCAAGTAACGCCTTTTTCTTTCTAGGATATCGCGTGCACAACCAAAGCGATGCCTCGTGTCTTTCAATGAATATTACTTCGTATGTATTTATTGTCAAGATAAGTCATGGCGTTTAATTTGCTGAAGCGCTCTATTTTTCAGATTTCAGTTTCTTTCTATCTTCCTTGAGAAAGCCATTTATTCGATGTACGAAAGATTGGAACTGAGGAACCTTTTTTCGGGACTAAGGGAAGAAATGAATGATTTTCTTTAACGAGTCTTTTGACAAACACTAACCAGATATCACTGGTATTTGCTCTACTTTACTTGGATAGGGGGACGAACTCCACTAGCATCTCAAACTATAAGGCTTACCAGTAGCCATGGCCCAGCTCGGACAATTAGTGAAAAGCGGCAACTCTTACCAGCCGTCTGGCAGGATGACATTGAGTGGTTCTTAAAATCAGCAAAAAATATTTGCTGATTTTATAAAGAGACTTCGGATTTTGAGTTAAGAAACACTACGCTATACAAGTATGTTAGAGCTTATCTTTGGGCTTTTATATCTAATCCAACTTCTCCAGTCGATAGTTATTCAAATACAAGTTCAAATTGTTTGTGTGTCTAAAAGGGGATGAAATAAAGAACAATAGTTCCTAGGTTAACATAAAGTCGACAGTGCAAGGCTTACGATAAACTCATCACTTTCGAATGGTTAATCATTTCTAAGTTCAGGATGATAATCAGGGTGTACACGAATTACTTGGAGCAGTAGGTTCCTTTGTTCGAATCCCGCTGCCGCCAAATACTCTCCGTAGTTTGGAAGTCACGTTAAGCTGCAAGTCCTGGGGGTAAAGACCACTCTTTGTAAAAGCATTTATCTTCCTTTGCTAAGAGACTCAGGCAAGTCCATTTAGCCTTTTGTGTAACACGGGTAATGCGTGCTCAGAGAATAAGGAACAATTAATTACTTGCACCTATGTGGCCTAAGCTCGAATCGCTGATAAAATGTGGTTGTAGTGTTTCCACGTCTTTTCACGCCAGTTTCGTTTTTCTATGGCGGCCTATTGCAACAGTTTTTTTAAGACCAAAGAATTCTGTTTAAAAATAACATGAAGCGATTCTACTTTTTGTTAACCCACATTCAACAAAAGGCTAGCTTTACGGTTTTTGACTTACCTTCTGAGTAAGGGGAACATGAAACTGAATTAAGCAAATACCTACATTATAATGGAATGTGATTACATGCGATGTTTTAAAATTGGAAACGTCTTTTTTTCAAGATTATGTATTTGTCCTTATCTTCAAATATCTTCAGTTTCTGTGATCAAATTGTCATTCATCAGGCACTAGATGATGTTGCGAGTGTTGTGAGGACGTGAAAGAAAATGTAAACAGTACTCATGATATAACTTGGTATTCCAAAAGTTGTATCGAAGAAACGTCAAATAGAATTAATGCAACATGCAAACAGGTGCATTTATAAATTTAAGTAAGGCCAAAATTACGGTACTTACTCGTGATAAGTTATTTATGAAATGAGGTAAAAAGACGGGACTTTTAGTAGTAAAACAAAACGTTTTCCTCTATGATAATTAACACAGCAACCAGACATCTCTGAACTGACTGTATTTACGGTTCTCATGTAGTATCAATCACATCAGAAACTTGAAAATTTCATCGACCAGGAGCGAGAATCGAAATCGCGTCTCCCGATTACCTTTCGAGCATGCTAACTGTTACACAACCTAGGACGACAAAGTTCCTAGTATCTGAGTGAGAGACTGTCAGATGTGATTGACATTACGTGAGAACAGTAAATACACTCAATTCAGAGATGTATGATTCGCTGTGTTAATTACCATGACGTATTTTCCACGTATTATGAAAAGAAAAAATATTTCTTCCACACTATATAGAAAGTTTTCCTGTTTAAGATTGAGTATCAATAAATATTTCACTTCTTGAGTTGAGACAAGAAAGAAAGCAACATTGCCAAAACCTATTTTGCCGTAACATTTGTACTGCGGTAAAGTAAAAAAATACTCTTTTCAAGACAGACAAACTGACTATTGTAGACATAGTGTTTGTCCGGTGACTGCCAAGTGTACAAATAAGGAATGTATCAAAATGAAAGTAATACAGCTGAAATGTATATGTGCGGAAGAGCACAAGAATATTTTTCTGGAACATACAGCAAAGTAAGAAAGGTAAAAAGATTAAAGAAAACTGAAAAAAGCGAAAGCTGCTACATTTTGGTCATATGGCTACAGTTCTTTTTATAAAAAGCAATGCTTTTGTAAAGAACCAGAAATAAAAGAACCAAGGTCGGCTAGCAACAAAATAGTAGGGTGGATTCATGATTTTTTGGATGTGAACATTTCTTATTCTCCGCATACCAAACAACCGCTGCAAACTGGAGGACTTTTTTAAAACATGGCTACTCCAAATAATCAAAAAAATATATATATATAGTGTATAAATATAGGCGTGTTTTTTATCGGTAGGCTCGGATAAACATCTTACACGATAATGCATTTTACCAGTTTTTCACATTTATTCCGGCACAAAGAACCGTGACATAGATCCGGATTGCGAAAAATACGTCTTCACTAAGTAGTAGCGTTAGTGATCTCGAAAATCCTCTTAAAGTGACTTTTGTGACCACATTTTTTCATTCTTAACGCTTCTGAAGATCTCGTCTGACTAACCATTTTTTTAAACTCTGAACTGACATAGTTCTTTTCAGGCTGATTCTGTAAGTTACTGTCACTGAACAGCCGAGAGGAATTAGAAATCATTTGAAGAAGGAAATGCGTCGAAGACCGGGCGCAGCAGGAAAATAAACACATTGTGAACCACGAAGAAAGTAGAATGACGAAATCTAATTACATCAGCTTCATTCTTGCTGCGCACTCTGGTTCCTTCCTCTAAAACCACTTCAACGAAGCTTCGTCTGTGAAACATCAAGACGGTCAAAAGCAGTTCTTTACAAAATATTTAAATCTGCAATCTCCTTGTTTCCAATATAGAGTTTTGAAACACACTCTTAAGAAGTAACAGCCTGTTTGCATCATTCTCTAAGTCCAATATAGTGAATTCTCTTATTATTTCAAGCTTTAATTTGAAATGGACGTAATGTATTTAAAGTGAATGTTTTCCAACATTCCATTTGCATTTATTTTGAGTTGTTATACAATTGCCAAACGGAAGTGTTAGCTGTATACATTTTTTTAGAAAAGGAAGGCAAATGAAAATATACAATAAAATAAAGTGGTCAGGTGAAAAAAGTACCCTCCCGCTTCCTTACTTAGCACTACTATTTTCGTCTTTAATTTTAATGAGAAATATGAAACAATGTTTTTTTTTTGCTACTGAAATTTGTCATTTAGGAAACTCCTCAGAAACATTAAAAATTGAATCATCCTTAGCTGAATTGAAATAACGTCTTCCGGTTTCAGTCCGTTAGCATACTTTGGTGGAACTTGGGAGATGCGGGTTCAATTTCCTTCCCAAGATGATATAGTGTTTAAGCTTTTTTGTAGATTTGGCTACATGGTAACAATTAGGTACAGCATGTGTACGGCAAATAAGTACAGTAAGACCTTGGTTATATGTTTTTCTACGGGATGGCCTTAAAGAACGTATAAATGTAAACACATATAAACGAAATTTCAAAATGTTAAATACAATTGCAACATTTAAGCTTTAAATAAATATAAGATGTTCTTTAATAATGGTTTATTTAAAGTAAAATTTTCGACGAAATAAAAACAAAGTTACAAATTATAATATATTTTATCGCATTTCAAAATTCATAAAGCTTATGAAAATCAAACTTCTCTTTTAACGACTCTATCTGTTTATAAATATCCTGATTCTAGATTAAGTGAAATCCTCACAACTAAGAATTCGATACCAGTGCTTCAGTATGAAACTCATGAATTAACAGCTTTTTTATCTGCAGATCCTCAGGGCATCCATTTGAAACCATAATGTTGAATATTGATTTAGGCTTCTCTATTCTACTAAGCAACGAAATAGCGGAGCCACACAGTTATGTCCCAGAGATTTATAAATTATAAAACAGCATGTACATGTGTGAGTCATGAAATGCGAAACCAACTTTTCATTCAGACCGAAAGTAAACAACATACCACTATCAGACGGGATCAAAGTTAAACTTTTGCTACACCAAGAAGGAACACAACAACTCTGTCTCGATTATCCACAAAGTTGTGGCATACCGGATTACGAATGAAAGAATAGAAGAACCGTGTATCTTTGATAACTGGAAATTCAAATTTTAACGTATAATCGCCAAAAAGAGTATAAATGAATTACGTATAACCGAGTTTACAGTAAAAAGCGATATACACTACAGAAAAATACCTGGACTATGCAGAATTACGTATAAAAATGAAAAACGTATAACTGATGTCCTATTGTATATGGCGTTATTCCCGTCATGCATTTGCGAATCATATCTCTTTATTAGAATCTGTGAGAAAATTGAATTTGCTCTTTTGTAGATTAAAACTAGTCTCTCCCTTACTGATGAATAAACACTCGCGTGCCTTTAGGACAAAGTCAAGATTGTTTTCATTACCGCTGTCATTGAAAATCAAATTTTGTACTGATATGTAATAGAAAAATGAATAATGTTGGTAAATGTTTCCTTTAATATAATACACGTTTGATAAAAAATATTGGCTGTCCGATCAATCAGTCTCAGATGCGGTGAAACCTAACGTTTTCATGATTTAATCGCATTCTGGATCTCCGACATCCCGCCATAGTTAGAGAATTATTCCGTATTCAACGTAAAGGCTACTTTCAGATCTGTTTCTACCGGCCTGAATGGAGTTCACCAGTTCCGGAAAAAATCAGTAAAATGAATCGACAAAAGATTAAACAATATTTATGCGCGCGGTCTTCACGCATGATTTCATTTGTCATATTAGAATTAACGTTCTGTCTACAATTTTGATTCTATATTCTCTATGTAACCGCCTGATGAAGCCGTCCGTTGACGGAGAAAGCTTGCGGAGTGAAATTTGTGTGATTTCTTACTTTAGACACCAATAAATCGGATCATTATATTTATAATTAGTTTTCTGATGTTGGCGTCCCACAAGCTATATATTATTTAATTTGTATTAAAATTTGCTCGGACATTTCTGGAGAAAAACTAGAAGAAATGATTTGTTTAAAAGATGACGTAGTTTATTAAGCGTTTTTTCCTCTCTATTACTTAAAAAGGAACACTGCTTTCTAAATGGAGCAAAAATAATTTTACGCCCTTACTCCGTAGAAAATCGAAGTTCCGCAAGACAGACAGTTTGGATACATGGTAACAAACCATTTTCTAAAAATAAGAGGAACCTTTGATATAGGCACATTGGAATGCTCAGGTTCTGAAAATGAGTGATTGCCTCTTCCATTGCCGAGTGGTCAGAATCGCGGCCCTCTCTCTTTCTAATCAGCCTATGAAGGTCCTCGCCCGAGTCTCGGGTGTGACCTTATGAAAACATCAATTTTTCCTTGACGAAGATCAAATCCCCGTCCCTTACTCCGGAGTAAGTTGCTCTCCCAACTAAGCTACACGGACGGAATTTACCGCTGCAGATTTGTCGTGTTGACACGTGATTCGTCTCTGTAGTACGTTACATTATCTCCCTCTTATTGTTTTTTTCTTGAAGCGAAGTAAGAAGTTTTCATTAATTCCAGACGATGTGTGGAACAAACATCACACCGTTTTCAAATAACCCAATGGCCAGTAGATCCATTTTTGCGTTCGGGCGCCAATATGGAAACATCAATTTGTCCGCGCCCCCTCAGTCCAAAGTAAGTTGCTCTCCCAACTAAGCTACACGGACGGAATGTACCGCTTCAAATTTGTCGTCTTGACATGTGATTCACCTCTGTAGTACGTCAAAACCTGCTGCAGACCTAGATGCTGATGGTGAATGCTATATACCCGCTTTCCCTCCCAAGATGTAGGTGATAACCAATCAATCACAAACTCACTTTAGTGTCAGATTTTCCTTTCTCTAATTTAATTAATAAAATATGAAACAGCTCTGTTATTTTATAAACTACATTTTTAATTTTACATTAGGTAGCTTAACAATGGAATGAAGTGCTTCGGTGTTTGTACAAAAGCAAAACAGCTGAAACGCATCTTTCATCTGCTTTCCGTCCATCCTGAAACACTAAGTTGAAACGCATATTTCATCTAATTTTGAAGCTGTACAGCAAAGATAAAGATCCTGAAACACCAGGTTTCCGAAATTTACAAGACAATTAAGTCATTTGGGTAGCTTCCACTGGCCCATCTACATCAGATCTTGTGCTAACAGAAGCTCATATTTAAGACATTTTTCAAACAAGATGTACATATGAACTAGCCTTCATTCTGCTAAGAATACCTCTATTCAATTCCTGCTAAGTTAATACAATTTACATGACTCTGATACAAAGATCGACACTGTAAAAAAAAATTATGAAATCCACAAGCAATTTGGCATGATTCTTTTAGAACGTTAATGAAGCATATTCCTGATACCACATTTTCGGTAAAATAACGAAAACAAAACCCTTGAATTTCACGGATTTTTCGTACACCACTAAAATTATGAATTTTCAGTAACCTTTCCGCAGTTCTTTCCGTTTTCAATAAGAGCAGCGATTCGCGGTAATATACTTAAAGTTTGATTAACTCCTTAATTGCAATCGTCTGTCAGATGACCTGATTTTGAAGTTCTGTAGCAAAATCGATATTGCAGAATGCATATCGTATGAAGCTGAAACCTGGCCTATAAATGAAAATCTATCTTAGACAAATTGTAAAAAACGCAACGTAAAATGAAAAGATACCTACTAAATATACAACTTCAAAATAAAGTAAAGAATACAAATATAAGATACAGAACAGAATTTTTAGACGTAGGTGAAGATATACTCAATTTAAAATGGAAATGGGTTGGCCATATAGCAAGAATGGAAAATAAGAGATGGACTAAAATAATAACAGAATGGAGACCATATAAAGAAAGAGAGGAGTAGGAAGACCAGAGGGAAGATGGATCGATGATATAAACAAAACTTTAGGAAAGCTGTGGAATAGACAAACCTAAGACATGGACATTTGGAAAGAGATGCGGAAAACATATAGCCTCAACTGGCTACAAAAAGGGTTGGAAAAAAAAAGAAGATACCGCATGAAATTTTCTTATGGTAGCACAGGTTATTTTCCCCTCCCTAATTTTGTGCATCAGCTATTTGTGTATTGGGTTACCGTAAAAATCCTGGTACTTAAATAATTGTACGGGCGATTGTCTATGTAAGAGTCTGTGAACCCATTAAGATGAAAGTTATTATAGTTATCAAGAATAAATTTTATATTTAGGGGTTTTGTGAAATAATACTGTAATTTCACCTTTGCTTACAAATAATTGAAAGTTATTGTCAATTTAATAAGATCTCAAATTCCAAAGCATTCTGTTTCTTCAAATAGTCACGATGAAAAAGACATGTAATTTGTAATAAGTCCTCCTACAGAAAAAATAAAATTATTACAAACCTATTTGGTAAAATAATAATCTCCAACAGAAGCAAAATAACCAATTCTCCCGCATTAATAAAAAAAAATATATCGTCATCGCGCAATTAGAGTTCTACCTTATATGTGACCATGCGTTGCGTGTCTTTCTGGCTCAATGGTGGCACGCGTTCTGGTAGGAAATGTCCTTGGTTCGAAACCCACCAGGGGCAAAGGAAAACGATTCGTGGTAAAAGAAATCGAGGATTTAGCGATATTTTGTATAAATACGGAGAAGCCCAAATCGAACGTTTCTGAAACAAACGGAGTCACGGACTACGAAAATTCTGTCAAAATACTGAAGTTAGAAAGACTAGAAACTTTTTAAAACAGAAATGTCGTTAATAACACCTATCGGAAACTTTACTGCATGTTATTTTCAGGAATTATCCATACATTTACATCACTTGTTTCTTAAGTGAATTTCAGTATTTAGTGTTGACGGTTTATGGCAATATTTAGAATAAAATCTACGAAACCTCTTATTTTGAACATTGTAGTCTGATTTAAATCCTGTCCAATATTTCAAAGTGCCTTAAAACACGCAAAATGTTGCTCATACATCGTCTAGCAAAATAATATTTGAGGTGCACTGACTTCAAAACCCCTTGTAAATGAAATTTTTTCTAAGATCTTATATTTAATATATACAGTAAATAATGTACTCTCAATTCAAAATATTTTGAAACTGAGATAAAGTTATACGCTTACATATTTCTCTGACTGACATTCTCTCAGACAACCAAGTACCCGCATTTACTGGCTCCTGAACAATGCACGCCTTCGTCAGTGTTTCTCTAAACCTTCTGAATTTTTATCCATTGGATGTGTATAAGTTTTGTCCATTGGATGTGTATAATACATCACGAAAGGACTCACTTTAACTCTTATCCAAAAATAGATTCTAAGATGAAAGTAATGCCAACCACTCTTTCAGAAATGAATATTCGGACTAGGAAACCTGTTGCTGCTATGCTAAATATAGTATCTCAGGGATTTCATAGGCAATTACAAATGGTTTCCTCACCAAGTCAGCCATTGTCCCACGCATCATACATTTTTCGTCTCTTCCCGGTTATTCCGGGGTTCCAAGGTAAAATTGTTGTTGAAGATTGAAAACCAGTATACCGTTTGCAGATGAAAGAAGACCACGGCTGTGTACATTGATCTATTCCAAACAATAACTGCAGTACTTTAATTACTCATCAATCCCAAGCTACAGATAAAGGATGAGTTCATAAATTGTGTATTACAGGTGTACTACAGTAAGTACTCTTCCATAGTAAGAAATTAACTGCATTTTTAAAAAAAAGTTTGTTAATTGTTCATAATTTAAGCACAGAAGAAAACTCAAACGCCCTGAAATGAACAACAGATTTGTGGTTAAACGCAAAACACAGACAGACGCGTTATTCGAAAAATTATGTTATCGTGTTTAGCCACGGCGCACAAAAGTCCTATGACAAACCACAAGACGGTTCTTTTTGCCGGGAAAAACCCAAATATAACAAACCATCTGCAGACAAAAATAGGATTAAAATTTATATTCAGTGTAAAATGTCTAGTTATATATGACGTTACTTAACATCTTTTGAATGCTGGAGATAAAATCTTTCGAATCCGGGAAATATGGATTCAAAAGAAGCGAATAACTATTAATTTGTTAATAAATAAAGTAATAAAGACATCTCACGTCGCACTCAGTAGGATGCTTAGAGTTTGCAACTTCCAAAAAAAAAATGCATTATTTGCAAATTTTGTCTTAATTTTACTATGCAAAAACTTCCATATTTTTTGATGCATTAATAGCAGCTTATCACTTTTGTCTAAGCACATTTGCTATGAAGTATGCAAAATAGTCAAGAAATTGTTATGTAAAAGCTGTGAAATAAAGTCCGCTCTACTTTTTTTGGAACTTCCGTTTTGTGAAAATCACAACAGGGAGAAAAAAGTTACGCGACACGCACCTGAGTCTAAATATTATCTTATAAAAATAAAAAGAGGAATTACGTGAATTAATAGGTTGTCTGCATGCATCTAACATAGATAAAATTAATCACCTGTGTTTAGTTAATAGACAGATATCCAAGTATCCAAAATTAAAAGCTCACTAATTAAGAAAACACCGCTGTTAACCGCATCGCGCTGCTGAAGCAAAGATGCGTCCGACTCCAGCGACTCCAGTTGCACAACTGCCTCTCTCTCTCTCTCTCTCTTTCCTCTTCCTCCTTGAGAAGGGGAACTCTGGGATCGAATCGAGAGCGCGTTGGTGGCACTCACTTGATGATTTGCGCGCATCATCGAAGAATTTCTGTTCCGGGGCTGTGCGGACCCATTGCAAACGGAATGATTAATAGGTGCCCTGTTGCCCAAAAAATTCGCTCCTCTTAAACTTTGAATCCCATTTTTCAACCATTACAGCCTCGTTATGGCTGTCACTAAAACAAAATAAGTGATTAATTCCGTAAGCACTCATAATCGCTTCGTTTGCCTCATTTATAACATTTTGGCAGCTGCTGTGCCATTCCGCCCTTTGGAAAGTTCTCGGCGTTTTTAATTGCGAAAAAATTCGAGTTTTCACTTTTTAACTAAGATAGATGTTTGCCCGGAAGTTCCGTACCACTGGACTTCTTACAACGATTTGACACCCTTAGGCTTCTAAACTGGAGTTAGCTCTGGTTGATAGATTGAACAAATAACAAAATCTGATGTTCAAAAATTAGTTGAACTCATTTGAAGGCGCATCAATTCCCTTTCAGGGAGTCATGAGTAATCAGCGGATACAGAGAGCTCGTTGCTATCACACTCTGCGTGAATATTAAAATAGATGCATACTAACAAAGCAGAGTTTATAATGTCAACCCGTGTTTTTCATTAATTTTTGCTGTCCGACTCATTATGTGTTCAAGGGATTAGGTACCCAGACAAGACACACACTTCTAACCAACGATTATGTAGCGGAACGTAAAGAGAGGTTAATTAGATGAATGAAAGAACAGCTCTTGACATTATCAGACCTCTAGTAATTTTTTTGTCTTTAGCATTTTTATTAGCTCATATGTTTCGCTGCACTCATACTGCAGTAAAATTAAACATGAGAAGAGAACAGAAGTACAATGGAACAAATTTATTTAACACCATATCGATTTATTTAAGTTATTTAGGCATCAGGGAAGCCTGTGAACACTTACATTAGCGTACATATCGGAAACCTCAAGTTGTAAAACACGAGATGTTTGGCTGTTGCGTTTTCCATACCTCGGACTGAGTTTGTACCCACCAATCGGCTGGTCAAGTTGTAATAACGATGAAGCAGATGACAGTGGAATAACAGCGTTTTTGACGTGGACACGTCCTTAAAATCGGTACCATGACGGTACCCTCTAGGAAAACTTGACCGACATAATTTCTTACGATCGATCAAATGCTTATAATTTTTAATTATAACAAAGTAAGCGAAAATCTAATAACAGACATAAAAAGAGTAATAACCAATGATTCTAAAAAATATCAACTTGAAGGTCATGCGCATGCGCAGGGTGAAGGGAGGGCGTCCGTCATCTTGAGGTCGAATACGCTGAGTCAAGGGCCTTGAAATCAATATAACTCAAGGCCGCGTAGAGGTAGGATCGTGATATAGGTCTCAAACGATTCCTCTGGATGAGATCTATCTAAAAACTAATAATTCATAAACATTTAATAAGTAATTAATTAGTTATAAGTGATAAACGAAAACATATTTGTGAGAAAATCAAAATGTCTAAATATTTGAAGAAAAAGTCCGACTCAAAATCCTACAAGCGTATATCAGGAGAAACAATAACTCAAAAGGAATCGAAAGCTCAAAATGACTAATGCAGAACGATGTAGAGCTTATAACAGAAGAAAGCTGAAGCGGCGCAACGCGTGGAGCCAAAACCAAGCACTTGTACAGTTAGTACAAGTGAACCAATGGACTACTTGGCCGTGAATGAAACTTGGATGGATGATTCTAGTCCCATACATTTGCCAGGTTTCGAATTGAACGAGAAAACAAATAGGGCAATAGCCCAACACAAACCATCCACTTCCAAACGTAATACTTCGCCCACAAAGCGAAATGCGGGGGGAGTTGCCGTTTGCAGAAGCATCAATAGTCTAACAGATTGCCAACCCCTAAATGTCTCAGTCAACAACAGATTGAGAATTGAAGGTTACTATGTGTGTAACATGTGTCTAGTTGATGTGAGAGTGTCTGCTCAAACTCGTTTCATACTTGGTTCGGTTTACATTCATCTCAACATTTCCAAACATCACTAGAGGTCTTCATGTTCCAGATGATGTGCGATTACTCTGAAAACATCAAGAAAATCATGCCAAGTATGGTACCTGATACCCAAGTGCCGATCATTTTTACTGGTGAATTTAATATTGACGTGCAACAAAACACCAACTTACTCAAGTTCATGAAAGGCAATTTCGGCTTAAATTATATAAATTCTCCACCAACTACTTTAGGCAATACTTGTATCGACTTAACCTTTGTACGAAACATAGATGGAAATTGTATGCCATATGTTTGTTACTTCTCATAGCATCGCCCTTTCATAAATAAAATTATAGTCTAACTGCATTCCTCTTTCATTTATCAACCGACTTCTACCTCAAATCCCTGACTGTCAAACACGTACCCACGTAAATATAACCTGCGGGTGTGTCCCGGACACAGCCTACCTCCATTTTTGACTTCTGTTTCTGTTGTCGTTTTTAAATTTTGTTTCTTATTGCAGTGCTTATAGGGTATGACACGAGGTCTTTTAGAAACAATAGTAGGTCGAAATACCTTTAAGAAAATAACGGTGCACAGTTGGATGAAAGAAACACAAAACAGAAGTCATCGCTTTTTCCACGTTAATAAGGGAGTTACGGAAAAATTCTCATCGGCCGCAAGCGTATGCATTAATTAGTTGAAATGATATAAGGAAGGCAGTAGACCGATTTCGAACCGCATACACAAAAAGGCGAACGACGCATTCAAGAGGCCTTACAGCAGTCTTGTAGGATCAATGGTTTTTCCTCACAACTGCGTATCCCTCCCACAACGTCTGATACAGTGCTGACAGTAGATTCAGACTTAATGCAGGTTGCCAGAGATTTTTGGCTGAAATCGGTAGATCAGAACAAGAAAGAAACCTGTAGAAATCAGATCTTTTTTTTTTCGGTTGAAATATGTACCTCCCGTAAAATTTAATGTAGACTTGAATGCATTCTGAATTTGAAGGTATATTCAAACTATTGATATTTCAAATAATGCCAGTACTATTCAGCACCTTAATGCAAATTCAGACTAATATGACTCTGGGTTACTTTTTTTAAACGATATCAGTATTAATTAGTTTCTTAAAACTAATAAGCAGGTAATGATGATATTGGCCCTAACATAAACACAGCTGTATTAGTCTCATTTGTTGTCTTCCGAAAAAATAAAAATCGTAAACTTACGGTTTTTACTGAATAAAACCTTAAATGTTCTCATAATAGGTGAAACAGCTGCCATATTCAAAGAAAGTTTCATTAAAATGTCTAACTATAAAAGTCCTTGTAATATTTAAGATTTTAGCGAAATATTTGATAGAATATTTATATAACAGACTGATTAGCTATTTAGATTCAAAATTGTTAATGATAACTAGTAAGGATTTGGAAATAAATCAATTTACAGAAGGTTTGCAGGTAGTATTAAAATTGCAGGCATTATTTGTTTCTTGTCCTCAAATAAGTGCTATTTTGCGTATTTATTATCAACTGAATCAGTAGACAGGGGCGAATATTCGGGGTGTGCTAGGTGTGCGCCGCACACCTACACATAGTCGCAATTTAACCTACATTATCGATATTATTTTTTCGGATTTATTTCTAATAAAACTCGCCAGAGTTCGTCTTAAGGCTTCTAGTGGGGGTTAAGATTACTTTCCCCATATATGTTTTCATTAAGAAGAAAAGGTTCGTTCAATAAGCATATCGCATTCGCGCTAGAATCCTGGGGTGTGCTGTTTCGCATGCGCACGTCCGGCGACCTTAAAGCAACTGTGGTACTTGCGCTCCCCAGATGACGCTGCAGGTCACATTCTTATTTCCCTGTGGTTTCAAATGTTATAATGAATACAAGCTTCTTCTAATGGTTGTTGTTTTGTTAATTATAACATGAATAAACTTTCCTGCTAGTAGTGTAGTAATAATAATGAACAAGCTTTTAACTGCTAGTAATGTTGTAGTAGTAATTAAGATGAATAAAGTCTTAATGCTGGTTGTTAATAATAACAACTAATGAAATAAACCTAACAGCCAGACAGAGATCTGACGAAACTATGAACTGAGAAAAACGTACTTCTAGAACAACTTTTTATTAGAGAAGCTCTTGATATGATCCAACATACACTTCACCGGACACACAGCTACTCAATAAAAAGTAGCTCCTTGCACATGAACGAAGCTCTACTCACATAAACGAAGCTCTCCTTACGCATATAACGAAGATCTCTTTACAAATAAAAACAAAAAGCTCTCTCACGTAACACAAACAAAAGCTCTTTTAGGTAACACAAAAGCTCTCTCACGTAACACAAACAAAAGCTCTTTTAGGTAACACAAAAGCTCTCTCACGTAACACAAACAAAAGCTCTCCTAGGTATCGTTGAACGCGCCTATTTATACTGGCTACCACCACGTCATGAGTTACACTCATTGCCAGATCTCATTCAGCGGGAGAAATAACATCTCGTTCAGTAAGAAGATAATTTACATAGTAATTTACTATTTTATCCCTACGCACATATATATAGATTTCAAATTACGTCCACATAGTATCGTTGAATACCAACCAACTGTATCAGCAGCGAAGATTGCCTGTAGCTGCCTATCAGTAACAATTTTTACTATTTTACCCCTAAGCACATATATATATAAAAATTTGGATTAGTAGATGGACATAGAAGAAATATAAAAAAAAAACACATACATACACAAAAAGAATGCATAGGCCTACACGAAAAAAATAAATTCTGACACGCCAACTGGTCGTGCAGGAAAAACAACAAAGGGAGAAAAGAACCTGTCCGCGAGAACTTACTTATCTCGAGGACGCATAAAAAACTCTAGTACGATAACGTTTTGCAGGCCTAATCGGACTGGTAAATTCAGGTAGCGCAGCTCTCTTCAAGGACGTGACTGGATCTGGACCATCTGTAGTCTGTCGGTCAAGAAATCCCGGCGGCTGACAGGAACGGTCAGGAACGGCTGAAGTCTGTCGGTCCGGAAATCCCTGCGGCTGACAGGAACGGTCAGGAACGGCTGAAGTCTGTCGGTCCGGAAATCCCTGCGGCTGACAGGAACGGTCAGGAACGGCTGAAGTCTGTCGGTCCGGAAATCCCTGCGGCTGACAGGAACGGTCATGAACGGCTGAAGTCCGTCGATCCGGAACGGCCGAAGTCTGTCGGTCAGGAAATCCCTGCCGCTGACAGGAACGGGCTCCCCCAGGCTTTTGATATGTAGTCCCTTTGTGCTGGGGCCCGTGTTGTCCTTCCAGCATTCTTTTGGAGGGACGTGGCTCCGGCCACATCGTTTGTTTTCGTTTTCTCCCTCTGGGCATGAGAGTAGAAGCAGGCATCGGCCCTGTTTGCCCTGAGCGTAGGTTCCAGGTGCGAAACCCGGGCGGATGCAAGGATCTCTGCCTTCGTCGCTGATGCGGCGAAGCAGATTGGGGAGACAAGTTACGTTTTCGAATAGCTTTTGGTGTTGCTGGACGGTTTGTAATTTGTGTCTGACGTTTAGGAATCGTCAAACTATTGTCCATAACTGATAAATCAGTAATATCTGATGACTCTGAGTCGCTGCTGTAAGTTAGTGGTCGTGCAGGGCGATGTTTATTTCTGCCTATAGGAATACACTCTGACGAGGTATTCAAGGAAGTAGGAGCTTGTGTTGGTGCAGAGTTATCAGGAAACGGTGCAGCAATAGTCTTGGCAATGGTTGGAGGGAAAGCAACGATACTAGTATTTGAAGAACTTGATTCGAGCCTTCGTCTCATGGAAGAATCAGGTTGCGTGTTTGGAAGCCCGTCTTGAGGAGGGGAGGGTGAAGAAAAAATCGCTGGAGATTCTTCAAAAATGTTTGTCGGTTCGTCCAAAATTTCTGGAGGTTGATCGTGAGATATAGACTTTTGAGTCTGTGGAACAGAAGGTTGAGTAGGGTTGATGATAAAATCTATATTCCGTTCATGATACTTGCGACACTGAGCAACGTGTACGCATTGAAATTGATTGTCAGGTTTTTCAAGGACAATGTTATTTTCAAATACATTTACCACCCGATATGGACCTTCGTAGCTGGGTGCAAATTTCTTCACTATAGTATGAGAAACAGAATACTGGAAGTGCGTTTCCACGAGAGTGAGATCTCCAACGACAAGATCTGGTTCCCTACGCCTAGTATTATAATATCTTGCTTGAGTCGCTTGTGCTCCTAGCATTGCAACACGAGCTTTTTCAGCCATGATTCGTACTGATTGCGTAGTTGGTCGCTGGTTTAGTTCGTCGATAATCCCCGTTAAATTTTCAAAAGGGGTCTTAGTTTTGCGACCCAGAAAAAGTTCTGCAGGAGTAATTTTAGTAGATTCATTAACAGACGAGCGGAGGGCGAACGAAAAAAGCTGAAGATGTTCATCCATCGCTCGTGATGATCCATGACAAAGGTAGCAATCATTTTCACTAGCGTGCGGTTTACTCGTTCCGCAGGATTACTCTGGGGATGATATGGGGAAATGAATTTATGCTTAATGTGTAGTCTCGCACACATTCTTTCAAAAATGTCAGAAATAAATTGTGGACCATTATCCGAAACTACTTTATTAGGTGCACCATATCTAGAGAATACTTCATTAATTAATACATTACAAATAACTTCTGCCGCAGCGGCTTTAATGGGAAAAACTTCAACCCATTTAGAAAAATTATCAGTTAATACTAAAACGTAACGAGCTTTGTTTTTAACAGATAAAGGATAAGGTCCCAATAAATCTATTGAAATAATGTCAAAAACATGAGAACTTGAACTAGATTTCAAGTGACCGGCCGGTCTTACATTACGGTAATTATTAATCTGACACAAGTGACATGATTGAACGTATGCGAGCACACTTTGGTACATGCCAGGCCAATAGGCAACATCCCGCAATTTACAACGGGTCTTGCGAATACGTAAATGGCCTGCAAGAGGTTTGTTATGAAATTCGTTTAAAAGGGCCATTCTAAGGGTTCGCGGAATACATGGGCGAAACTCTGCCCTAGTAGTCCTAGATTTCGTATAGTAAAGAAGACCCTCTATGACTTCAAAATGCTGTGACCTTCCAGCCAGAGAAGGATCACTTTGTAGGGGTGAACCCGCAAGCAAAAAATTATAGATATTCCCAAAATCAGGATCATTTACTAATTCTTCCATTATCTGCTCTCTGGATGTTATATCAGCTATTAAAAGTAAAGGCTGAGATCCAGGATTAGTTTCTGTGGGGACCCCACTAATCGGAACGCGAGACAATGCGTCCGGTATTTGATTCTTATGACCTGGCTGATACGAAATTTTGATATTGCTCTCTTGTAACTTAAGAGCCCACTTCATAAGTCTTTGAGATAGGTGCTTAGCAGAATTCAAATACTGAAGGGCAGAATGATCCGTAATTATGTTAACTGTCAATTCGTTAAGATAACATTGAAATTTGTCAAGAGCATACACTACAGCAAGACATTCGCGTTCTGTAGCTGAATAATTGCGTTCAGCTTTGGCTAAAGTACGAGACGCAAAAGCTATGGGATGCCCAGCTTGTGACAAAACGCAACCAAGACCAACTCCGGATGCGTCAGTATAAATATCAAATTCCTTAGTATGATCCGGGAAAGCCAACACAGGAGGCTGAGTCAACGCAGACTTCGTTTCAAAAGCAGCGTTAGCCTGAGGTGTCCAAACAAACTTCTTGTATTTACGTTTCAAAGCATACAATGACTCACAGATTGTAGCATAAGCGGGGACGAACTGCTTATACCATCTGGTCATTTCCAGAAAGCGTGATAGTTCTTCTGCTGTTTTAGGCCGAGGAAAGTCAACAGTAGGCCTAATTTTTTCATTATCCGTAAATAAGCCGTGGGAAGTGATTTTCAACCCCAGATATACAATCTCGTCCCTCGCTATCTGGCATTTACCAGGTTTTAACGTCAAGCCAGCATTGTATATGAGTTGGAACACCTGTTTGAGCAGAGAAAGGTGCTCGTCAAAAGTCTCGGATGTAATAATAATGTCATCCAAATATATATGCACATGGGGACCCAGAACAGGTCTGAGAACCGTATCCATAAGCTTTTGGAAAGTAGCAGGTGCAGAAGCTAATCCAAAGGGCATACGCAGGTATTCATAAGCCCCGAAAAGAGTCACAAAACCTGTTTTATCGACGAAGTCTGGATGTACCGCCACCTGTCAATATCCACTCGCCAAATCCAAGGTTGACATCCATTTAGTTGATGACAGGTCAGGCAAAATATGCGACATGACAGGTAGTGGATAATTGATCGTTTTCGTGACTTGGTTGAGCTTGCGGAAATCTGTCACGAAACGAATATCATTGGGTTGTTTCTTTGGAACCAAAAAGGCAGGAGCCCAGGCGCTTGTGGATTGCCTTATTATGCCCTGTTTAATCATTTCAGAAATTTGACGTTGCATTTCCTGTTTCTTATGGGGAGCACAAGGGTAAGGTTTCGTCGTTATCGGTTTCGAACACTCAGTGTCAATGACATGATGAACCACCTGTGTGAAACCAGGTTGGTCAGAAAATAAACCAGAGCTTTCCTGCAAAAGTAGAGAAAGCTGGTTTCGTTGCCTCTCATTCAATTAGTTACTCAATAACAAACTCGTTATATCTATAGGAACCGTAGAAATCACTTCGACAGGTTCCGGAAAGGAAATAACATGTTGTACGAAATTCAGAGTAACTTGAAAAGTATTGATAAAGTCCATTCCCATTAGACATTTAAAAGGTAGTCCGTCTATAAGCAGGAAATAATGCGTAAAACGAGCCTTTCCCAGCCCCAGAGATAATGTGACAGTTCCTGTGATACTAAAGATTTCGTTATTTGCACCTCGCAAATACTGCGTCGCAGGCTAAACGAGTATTGCAGGAAAATCTTCAGTGCAAAACTTCGTATTTAGCGCTGATATTTCAGAACCAGTGTCGAACTTTGTCTCGACAATAATATCTTCAATTGTCAAGAACACATCAGGCAACTGAGGAGTTTGGACAGTCACTAATACTGTTTTAGGGTCAGAATGCTTGGTATCAGGAAGCAGGACCGACCCTTGGTCTACTTCCTTTGGAAGTTTAAAGGATTCCTGGTTGGATTATCATGCGGTCTGAAACCTCGACCCTGCCGGGTATCGGGAAAATTTTCACGATGAGGAAAACTGCGTGAAAACTGTTGCGGGAACACCACATGTCTGTTGACATTTTCATTTCTATTACTTCTTCCCTCAGCACGGGCAGAAAAATCATCATTGCCCTGAGCATGAAAACGTTCCGAATTCTGCGGATTGGAACGGGGTCGAGCATACTGTGCATTTGTACGGTATCCAGAGGATTGATTAGAACCGAGCGGTTATTGTACCACTCTTCTATGCGGTGGAACGTATGAAGCTTGGGCGTGCACTTGTGTAGGCTCACGTTGAATGTCATTAGGCCTATTATGCCGCTGAGGATTTTCGTAATAAGCCTCGCGGGGTGCCCGAGCATGGTGAGTTGGACCATGTTTGCCGTGTCGCTCTTCATACGTTCGTATGAGGCGAAGGCATTCATGAATTGTAGCAGGGTGTCGAACCTCAAGAAAATCCTGTAGAAATGTATCGAGCTGCTGCAATAGGGTGTCCAACATGTCGACATGACTGGAATGTGTATCCCATAAGTTATACAAGCGTGTTGTTTCCAAAGCAAATGCAACAGGGCTATCGTTGGGACCTTGCTGACGAGAAAAAAGTTGTTGTGCAAGGCTAGCTCGACTGAGGCCGAAAGGAAAGACTTCCAAAAATTCTGCACGGAAATTCTCATAATGAGAATCCGGGTTCGACACTCTCCACTGCCGATACCAGGTCTTAGCGGTATCCTTCAAGCAAGTGCCTGCTATTTGCACTTTGCAGTCTTGAGGAATAATGTAGAGATCAAAATGATCTTCCAAATCCTCGAGGAATTTTAAGGACCCCTCCAAACCATTGAAATGAATTGTTCCTGCATGCGGCACGAAATGGGCAAGCATTCTGCTTCGCTGAGAGTTTTGAACTCCCTCAGGTACGACCCGCGACTCAGAGTAATAGGAAGCTGGTGAATTACGAAATTGTGAAGAATGCCTGGGTACGTGTAGATCACTTATATCAAAGTGAGCCCCACAGTCTTCTTGCAGATGGTCGAAATTAATCCCATTACCATAGAAATTTCATTTAGGGTGAAAAATTGAAGTTGTCTCAGGTAAAGAAGACATGGGTAAGAATTGTCAAGACCTCGTGTTCGAGAAAAGTTCGGGCGCCAATTATAATGAATACAAGCTTCTTCTAATGGTTGTTGTTTTGTTAATTATAACATGAATAAACTTTCCTGCTAGTAGTGTAGTAATAATATTGAACAAGCTTTTAACTGCTAGTAATGTTGTAGTAGTAATTAAGATGAATAAAGTCTTAATGCTGGTTGTTAATAATAACAACTAATGAAATAAACCTAACAGCCAGACAGAGATCTGACGAAACTATGAACTGAGAAAAACGTACTTACTAGAACAAGTTTTTATTAGAGAAACTCTTGATATGATCCAACATACACTTCACCGGACACACAGCTACTCAATAAAACGTAGCTCCTTGCACATGAACAAAGCTCTACTCACATAAACGAAGCTCTCCTTACGCATATAACGAAGATCTCTTTACACATGAAACAAAAAGCTCTCTCACGTAACACAAACAAAAGCTCTCTTAGGTAACACAAAAGCTCTCTCACGTAACACAAACAAAAGCTCTCCTAGGTATCGTTGAACGCGCCTATTTATACTGGCTACCACCACGTCATGAGTTACACTCATTGCCAGATCTCATTCAGCGGGAGAAATAACATCTCGTTCAGTAAGAAGATAATTTACATAGTAAAATAAAATAACCAGAGATAGTAAAAATCAAAAGGAAAGTGAATCTAGAGTATACGTTACAATGTAACAGCGGAACTCTCAGAATGTGCTAGCAAAAATGAGCACCGTATCAGTACAACGGAGCAGTGCAGTTCAACGTTGTGATACGAGTTGGTGTTATATTGTTTTTTTAAGTATTTCCAATATGACTCGCTGAAATTTGTACGCTAAACTTAATTCCCTTGTGCAATATTTTCGTGAACAGGAGAATGTTTGTTACTTCGTGCAGTAAACAAAACGTATTAAGTAATATTTGCAGTTGCAGTAGTGCTATTTTAACAGCGGACACCGCAAGGCTTGAAAAACAATTGTAATTCAAAGCTCTCCAGATGGCGCTACAGGTCGTTTTTTCCATCGTGGTTTCAACACAAATTCCCAAAGTACACACGCTTAAAAAAGCACCACTGGTCATACTTGTCTGCGTTTGGAATAGGTTGGAGTCATAAACACAATTCAACGTTCTGCTACGAGCTCCTGTTTTTCTGTCTTTTAGTCGCTGTGTAAATCGGCTTATGAGCACAGATTTAAATGCACAATATGAATTTTGACATCCGTTTAGGTTCACGATCTACTAACTGTTCCATTTTATGCCAGATATTTTGCAGACGGGTTAAAGAAAATAAGCCTCGTGCTGTATTTAAAACTTATATACCTAAAAAAAATACCGAAAAAATCGTTCATAAGCACAGGAAATTCAGAGTTTTCTTACAATGGAGTGTATGTAAATATCTTTATCATAAGTTATTAGACGACAGCTAAATAAAAGAAATGCGTTCGTATGTTCAAAATCAGTGCGCGAATATTGTAGCTCGGTTACATAATAAAATTTTTGCATGTTTTTTCTCTTAACAGCGCCCACACAACCTGAATGGGCACGCGACGCCACTGAGTAAAATCCTGTCGAACGGCATTCATCGATCATTCACTTTCAATTAACTTACACAGCAAACAGGAATCCATTGAACTGCCTCTGAAAAATTTTCACTTCTCTAAGGCATTCGATAAAAGTAGCTAGAATAAGCTGCTTGAAAAGCCATATAACGCCAGTATCAGAGGTGTGAATGCAAATTATTTTAGAGTTTATAAGAAAAAGCATCTGTCAAAATGCTACGTCACAAGCCAAAATTTTAGACATAACAGTAGATAATTCAGAAGGTTGCCTTAAACCGAAAAAAATATCCTGATATATAATTTCCTAGAGCCCTCCTCCTTCTCCACCGTGCCACTTTTTAAGTCGTCATAGCAACAACCGAGAAACAAATTTTTGTGACGTCACGCTTAGCTTTTTGTGTTTTCGTGTAGGTGACGTCATCACCTACATGCGCACAGTCCACGCGTACATCACTTTGTTTTGTTGTCACAGCAACAAAGAACACAGCTGCTGGTGTGACGCCATATAATTCAAATCCTTCTCACATGACGTCAGAGATGCGTTACGTCACAAGGTCAACTCTTTAGAGATACGAACACTTTACATCAGGAATTTTGGTTCATTGCCTGAACCGGTGTTTAGCCATCTGTATGTGGCAACGTCAAGATAAAAATAGTTCACGGAAAAGAACAGGAATTGATACAGAGTTCGCAGTCAGTGTATACGAAAAATGTTGTGTACAAGGAAGTGTTGACGAAATAGGGACTATAGGTTTTACAAAACATATAACAAACAGACAGCCCGTCCTATCAAATTCCATAACCGACTGCTCAGGAAATTTTCAGAAAGCTTTGACCCAACGTCGCCATCTATTGACGTCGAACTCGAAAATTCAATAAATAAATGTCAATAATTTCTGTATCATAAATTTTATTTTTCTGCGTCATTATTGACAGGCTTTCAACTAGTTCAGTATATTCTTTAATTTACGAGATCAGTAGACAGGAGCCGAAATCAGTAGATCTACTGACAAATCAGTAGAATAACAAGATGAGCCTAATGAGCATAAGTCCTAGACCCACAGACGGCATGGGTATCTCACACACACGAAAAACGGCACAGAAGGAATTCCGCTACGCTACCCACACAGTCACCTTGTGTCGCAACAGTAGAGTGACCACATAGTTCCTCTGCTTAGATGAAAGTTTGGTGGCATTTTTTGCAGCCAGGGGGACATCAGTCGCCGTACTGGGCTACTATCGCGGCTTTTTTCCCTTTGCAGATTTGTATGAGCGTACAATCTTACTGGTAGTTGGCACGGATGTTCGTTTTTTTTGGTTTTTTTTTTCGTTTTTTGAAGACGCAAGATGAAAACATTCCCATGTTATTGGATCGGTATAAGTCATTTCTAGAGGAGCACACCTCGGCACAGGCACTGCGATATCACATACAGTAGAATGGCTGTCCTCGCACAAGACGACGCGCAACTGCCCAAGGCCCGGTTTGTTTGGCTGTTCATTGAACAGAACGACTCGGCGATTTCAACTATTTGAGTCACAGTCAATGAGATTTCAATTAGTTTGGACATCTGAAAAAGGAGATGTCTTGTACTCGCTATAACAACAAGGTTTTGGGCCTCGAATCTCAGATATTTTCCACAGATTTAAAGACACTGGAACTTTCAATGGTGTTCGTGAACTGCCTACTGTTTGGAAACGTATTATCGATAACGAGAGGAACTTGTAAGAATTATCCTCCAGTATTGTGAATATGGATTTGTTATTACAGGAGTTATGGTAATTAGAAAGTGTTCACTTACTTCTCGAACGACTTGATATTTAAAATATTTATGATCAATGAATGAAAAGTGTTAAGGTAAAACATCCTTGCGATCTGCTTGCAATATTACATCGTCAGCTGACAGATGTAGTCGGGAACCAAAATATGTTGAATAAGGACAAATTTAAAAGTTGGTCACCGTCCTTTTTATTTGATCTATGGTAGTTACATGCATTTCAGAAAATAGATACGAAATCTGAATGTTTAATTTGCGGTAAATAATTTTTGGAATGTGGCAACACTATATAGTTTCCTTAACAGAGTTATGTACATATCATCTTCCCTATTCGTATTCATGCCGAAGAAATAATGAAATACTTTTCCATTTGTTTTAGTTTTTTTTTGTCCCCAGGGTGTCGCACCAAGTGACATCCATCACCAGAATTCTCCGAAACACCATTTCTCTCTGAGAGGAATAAGTACGATGACAGAAACAACTGAAAGAAACAACAGCAGATGCATCTCTTCAGGAACCCGGAAAGCATGCTGGAAACGCGAAGCATGAAGAAAAAAACTTACTTGCGGAGTTCATCTTCTGCGTTTTGTCCTCGTGAAGAGATCGTCTGCAGGAAGCCATCTGTCGATAAATGTCTCTGTCTATGACATTCTGGGTTATAAAAGTTGCCCCACAACACGCCAGCGTTTCATTGTTATCGACCTGGACTAAAGAGACGCCGTGTTTGGAATGTTGAAAAATCAAGTACTATTACCACCAGCCAGAAAACTTATTAACATCGCATTAGAGATTAAATCATATCATTTGCGTATTATTAAATATTCAGAAGAATCATTTGAGCCCGTAATAAAGCGTCTAGAAAAGTTTATGACATACCACTGCTCAAGTGTTATTTTCTTTCACACTTTGATCTTCAAAAAAGAGAACTCTTGTTTGCCAAATGATTTCTACATATTTCACTTGTGGGAGTTCGATGTATTCCTTGTTAAAATTTCATTTTACTAATGCAAACATTTACCTGTAACAGTCTAAATAATCCTCAAATGAAGCGAAACGGGGAAGATTGAACCTGCTGCTAAATTGTGCTTTGGGTAATGTGAGGTCAGTGAACAGTTTGCTGAAACCCATATCGCCAGAGCCATTGTTCCACCAGTTTCCGTATTACAGTAAATTAGGAATTTAAAGAAGTGAAGCGTTTTCCTTTTTCCGATTTCAGCTGTAAGACGGGTGGAATTTTCTTCATTCGAAGGTCAAGATCCATCTTCTCAAAGATTCGACTGCAACAAAAGGTTCCTTCATTTTGCTAACTGAAGTGTAGTTACCAGATAAAATTCGGCGCCTAACTTAAAATTTATCCATGATTTGAATGTATAAAAGGAAAAAGAAACGATGAGTATTAGGAATATTTCTGGATAGCAATGTGGAAGAAAAATCAACTTCAATTATCAATCATGTATGCGGAAATATGTATCAAAAACAGTCAGTTACAACGGCAACTTTAGCATCGACGGATAAAGCAAAGGGAGGCGTAACGTACCAACATCTACGGCCTTTCGGCAAGCATTCCAATTCGGAAATCCTAATGTCCACATTTCTTTTCTCAAATTGCCATAACTTCTTTCAAGCACAATCTTAATATTTACAGCCTTCTGCTACTTTATCACACCTGCGTGCACAGCTATGTGTTGTAACCACCATGAACGGATCATGCGACACTGCGCGTGAACTCTGATAAATGTAATTATTAAAAATGTGTGCGTTCTCTAGTTTTCTAGGTTTAACGAAAAATGGCGTCTCGTTGAAAATTCAAAGAAACTAGAAATTGCCTACTTGTAGACAAATTGCTGGGGAATACTAAGCAGACAAAGACCTCAAAAGCTTTGCTAGAAATACTGTGCTGTTTTAAAAAAAAAAGCACTTGCATAAGACTCATTCCAAAGAACATCTAGTACTAACTGCACGTGCGGATACCAATTGGGAAAGACATTTAAGCAATAACCAGTCGTCTTCATGATGCTCTTTTCAACTAGGCAAGATCTTCGTACTATTAAAAAGGGGAAAAAATATTTCCTTTGCGCACCGCACTCCTTTCAGCAAAATCAGAGTATACTTCGTGTGTGGTGCCCTTTTATACAGCACCATGACCCAAAGTAGGAGGATCTGACATCTACAATTGCAATTAAGCATAAATCCAGTTGCTAGAGCATGAAAAGGGAAAGTTTGGATATTCAGACATGTAAATCGAATACCATTCAATTAAAGACTTACAAGACATGATCCTGAAACTAAAGCAAGATAAGATCTTGGAACTGAAGCAAGACAAGGTCCTGAAATCAAAGCAACAACAACATCCTGAAACCGAATGAAGGAAGTCAAGATCCTAAATGAAACTTAAGCAAGACATAATCCTGAAACTGAATGAAACTAGACAAGACTTGTAGCGTTTGTAGGTAGCTGACTTACTGAACACTACATGAACCAATTCTCAAAACTTCACCTATAGTGAATCAGGAGTCACTCAAATAACTTCAAAATGGTTACTTAATAATCTATCTTTTATTTCAGCCAACACTTCTTATAGCATATATAATACCCGGACAACGTTAGTGGCAACTTGTACTTGTAAATAGCCCAACACGCAACTTTTAAATAACTCAAACGGTAATTAAACAATGTCGTATCCACAACTAGCATTAACGTACACCATCAAATCCCACACACTGCTGCTTTTCAAACATTATATATATAACGTTCCATTCTTATCTCAACAAGCATATGTCACTCTCACAGATCTCAAGTGTTGCCAACCATTTTCGTGTGAGAGAAGATATCACTTTAATTTTGAAAGGTTCTAAAAAGAACGAACTCAAATTTACATAGAAAAAGGTGCTAAATTTGAAAGTTAAATTAGAGTATACGTCACAGACTTTGAAACTGAAGCAAGATAATATCCTGAAACTGGAGCATGATAATATCCTGAAACTGGAGCATGATAATATCCTGAAACTGAATGAAACAAGACAAGACTCTGAAACTGAAGTAAGATAAGATCCTGAAACTGAAGCTCGACGCGGACCTGAAATTGAAGCAAGAATAGATCCTGAAACTGAAGCAAGCAAGGTCCTGAAACTGAAGCAAGACAAGATCCTGAAACTGAAGGAAAACAAGGTTCTGAAACTGAAGGAAAACAAGGTCCTGAAACTGAAGCAAGACAAGGTCCTGAAACTGAAGCAAGCAAGGTCCTGAAACGTACGCAAGACAAGGTCCCGAAACTGAAGCAAGACAAGGTCCTGAAACTGAAGCAAGACAAGATCCTGAAACTGAAGCAAGCAAGGTCCTGAAACGTACGCAAGACAAGGTCCTGAAACTGAAGCAAGCAAGGTCCTGAAACGTACGCAAGACAAGGTCCTGAAACTGCAGTAGCATTCCTTTTCACCAAACCAGTCCTAAGGAATTAGTCTGAAAATCTGAGAGCAGCATTAGGAGTACACCGCACCCTAATTTCTCCGAGTAGGGTGGTAGGAATGAATAATTGTCGAGAAGTGACAGTCATGAAGTGGTAACCGTTACCTGTAGTGAAAATGTTCTGTCTAATATCTAAAACTACTTCAGATGCAAACACAGAGTTGAGAACTTTTCTCCTCAGGTGATTTTCGTCGCTGATATTGTGGAATGACGATATCGCTTTTCACCAGTATGACTTGCCCGTATGACAAGCAAAAAAAAACCGAGATTTTTTGCTTCTGTCGCATTTCGATGTTTGTACTGTCAAGTTTCCACTACTAGTAATATTCTCATTTGTGTTTGAAAGCATGTCTTTTTTTATGCTATAACGCGCTTTATTTCTTTTGATGTCTTCAAGAAATTGGATTAATTTAAATCAACTTAAATAACGCATAGGATGACCTGATTCATTGAGTAACTGCAAATACAGTATTTATTTTACCGCAGTGGGTTTCCTAGTTTTTTAACACGTTAGACTTCAGATCAGAATTGAATGCCCCTGTACACCATTAGCTTCAGCTCTATTTTCAAATGCCAGACAGTAAAGCGAAAAGTACTTTAACACTTTACCTACAAACACTGATGAGAAAAATGAGTGGAGTTTGTTATTAATTGCCTTGGCTATTCGCAAATGCCACATGAATAATGGTATTTGATGATAATGCACATTGAAAATTTGATTCCACCACTTCATGCTGATTTACATTTCTTTTGATGACCTTTTTAAACAACTACTCAAACATAAAAAAGCGAAACACGGGCATTATTTATATATTTTTTTAATTATTTTCCTTACAATTCTTCCAAGTTTTGAAACTCAACTTTTAAAGAATGAAGAGAATGGCATTTTCTATTGTTTTTTTATTGTCAACAAGGTTCACCTATACCTTAAAAAAACTTAATCTTTTCGAATTAAAATGACTGAACTCTTCGTTATTTTTTTCACTGAAGTATGACTTAGATGGCATTTAAAAAACACTTAGAATGATAATACCCTAAAACTGGAGCATGATAAGATCCTAAAACTGAATGAAACAAGATAAGATCTTGAAACTGAAACTCGACGCGGACGTGAAACTGGAGCAAGTTGCTGCTTTCCAACTTGAAATCTCAGTAAAAATTTTATTTACTTGAAATATCAGTAAACATTAACAGTACAATGGAAAACTACGCTGAAATGTATTCAGATGGAAGAAATTTAGTGGTGTTAATACCAGATTTAACGTTGATAACATAAATCTCTGAAAAGTTGTTTAGAACTGACGAAATCTAAAATTAAGATTTTTTTGACTCGATATAATGCAGTACGCATGAAATTCTATTTTTCATAAAAAATTGTCGACCTTATCTGTTTATAATGGTTTTGTAGCTACCATGTCCAACATTTCTGGCCCGAAATGTTTTGAAGTGTTGTTAAGTTGAAGGAAACTTTACTACTTAACATGTCATAACGCACAAAAGAATATGGATTGAAGGGTCAAAACATTATGACCACCTGCCTAATATAATGTTGGTCCTCCACGGGTCGCCAAAACAGCTCTTACCCGGCTAGGCATGGATGGTACAAGATTTCTAAAGGTGTCTTGCGGTGTCAGGTACCAAGTAAGTCATGAGGTTGAGCCGCTGCAGATCCGATTTGCTATTACACCACAAACCCTATGCTCGATTTGATTGATCTCTAGGGAATTTGGAGGACATGGCAACACCGGAAGTCTTCCCTATGCTCCTCGAACCATTCTCAAACAATCCAGGCTGTGGGGCATAGCGTATTATCCTGCTGAAAAAAGACATGACTACAGGGGAAAACGTTTGAAATGAAAGGATTTACCTAGTCTGCAATGATGTTTAGGTAGCAGCTAGACGTTACAGTTTCCTGCACATGAATGACTAAATTCAAGGTTTCCCCGCAGAACATTGTCCAAAGCATTACACTTCCTCCACGGCTTGTTTTCGTACAACGGTCCATCTCGGTGCCAATGACGTACACTTCTCCGGTCGTCTACGTGATGCGACAGGAAACAGGGCTCATCGGATCAGACGACCTTTTTCTAATCATTCAAGTTCCAGTTTTGAAGTTCATGTAATCATAGTAAGCGATTTCGACGGTGATACGAGGTTAGTATGGGTTGTTCTTACTTATCGCGTTTCAGTTCAATTTAGGTAATTAGAGGTATTAAAATTTGACTCTTTACCTCTTCCGTGAGTCCGTGCGCAGGCTCACCAGCATCTCCTTTTGCTCCTGTTCACAGGATCGGATACATAATAAAATTCACAGATTCCCATAAGGGTCGCACACATCCAAGGTACTTGATGAGCATAATTTATTGGAATAATTTCATGTTGAATTAGAAAACAATACACACACACACACAGAGCGACCTGCTGCTACACAACTCAACTCCATTTTCAGCACGATTCTGTGAACTATGTGTACATTACTCATTACTCCCGTCTCCAGCATTCAAATTACTGGTCGGTTGCGTTTCTTTGTCCCTTCTGTTGGCTGTAACCATACGGGGTTGTCGTCGTTCACCTCTATCCAGCATTGATGGACCATGGTCTGCATACATCTTGCCCTCCTATGACCCCTTCTAGAAGGTACTAACCACGGCTGACTGTAGCACCCATCAAGTCTTACCGTTTCGGAAATGTTCTCATCTAGACGTTTGGCCATTACAACTTGGTCTTTGTCAAACTCCAGCACGCCCGCTGGCTTCCCCATCTGAAGAAGAAGAATAACACTGATTACCAGAGCTCAATATCGGGAGTTATTTTATTTTCACAGTTTCACGACCGTCACATGCGCCGTCATTTGCCTGCAGTTTCTTTCACTTGCATAAACACGCGCTGATCATAATGTTTTGGCTCTTTGATGCATGCATACGAGGATAAACTAAAATAGCAAACAGAAGTCATACCTCTTTCCACGTTTATAAGTGAGATACAGAAAAATTATCATCGCCTGCCACCAGGAATCGAACCCAAGGTCTTCCAGTTACGCGCCGGACATGCTACTACTGCACCACAGCAGCTTGTGAGTCTGGAGAATTCGAGGAAAACGCGGAAAGAGCGATGACTTCTGTTTAATGTTCCTAGTCCTCGTCAATTGTGTGTATTAATCATTCATTCGCCTCTTAGTTATTTGTTCAGTTGCTGCATTCCATTTTGTGAACCCCCAGCATTGTGCAAGGCTCCAAGAAGCAACCTGCCAAGTTGTTAGGCAGTTAGTCGCATGTGAGTCTGGAGAATTCGAGGACCCTGTGGTGCAGTGGTAGCACGTCCGGCGCGTAACTGGAAGACCCTAGGTTCGATTCCCGATGGCGGCCGATGACGATTACTTCTGTTTGAAGTTCCTAGTCCACGTCATTTGTGTGTATTAATAAACTAAAATTTCATGTCTGTTTTTGTTTTCTGAATATTATAATTTTCGAAATTTGTTGAATATAAATGCGAAAAATAAGTGTCCATTACATTTTAAATAACTGTTCCGAAATATGGCAGCATTTTTCTTGGTGTTACAGCATTGAAAATATTGCATTGTTTCTGTTTCCATGCCAGAGAGAAAATGAAGGATTACGAGATTTGAATTTTTTGTCCTTGCAGAAGATCAACGCATGTAGGAGTTACTGATAGAGGGTTATCTGCTGATAGCAAGTGGGTATAAGTATGGGCGCTAACATTTCCTTTTACTTAAATGTCGTGACGTTTTTTACTGATAAGTTAGTTTTTTGGGGGGCGAAGGGTTGGGAGTTTAACGGCCAACAAGAGTGGCCCTGATTTAGGGCAACTGGTTCCAGGAAAAGAAGGGAACCACTGCCGTAAGGCAAACACAACACCCACCATCACTGGATTCGAACCCGGACTCATCACGTGCAAATGATCAGAAGTGAGCGTTTCGACCACTGCGGTACCAAGGCGGCTATTTTCTTACCGTGGTTTAGAATGTCATACCACATCCCAGCAAAAACACAAGTGCTGGGAAACTGCTGGCCACCAGCTGGCATTGATGGGTCACTGCTGGCTTAAATCTGCCGCTCACGGCCCGGTTGTGGTCCGTTGGTGGCAGCGCTATCAGTTGGCGAGCCATTGATGGCCCTGTAGCATCGCCTTGAATTGTGGGCCTCCAAGCAAGTGCCACTAGTGGCCCGTTGCTGGCAACCAAAGCAACCCCCAACAGCAGGTGGAAGCATCGGGACTGCGCATGCGCAGAAGCAACACTTGCTTTGTCTCTCATGGTACCAGTTAGTTGAAGACGACGCTATCGCCATCGTGTTATTTTAGTGGATGTTAAGAAAAAAAATCCATATGTGGAGAGGCGAATTAATTTCCTAATGAAATTTTACGTTGACGAAGATATCAGATTAAGCTGTGAAATACTAGATTACAGCCATAAAATACACCCACTCCATTCCCATGAATAACAATTCATGGAATGGAGTGGATGAATAACAAGAAAAATTTGAAACCGCTTGAAACACATATCCTAGAAAACCATTCAAATAGCGTTTGTTGAAAAAAAAAAGAATTATACGCGTACAAATTTTATTAATTATTTGAAAGAAAAAAAAAGCAACGCTATGTGGTGTACTCATCCATGGGTTGAATACACAAGACTAGGAGGAATTCGCTTCTAAAAATAACAAGTAAAATAAAATATCTTTTACTCTTTAAAACAAATGTAGCTTCGGACAACGGAAAGGAAAGACATAACGTTAAAAATGTAACAGAATGTGACATGAACCCGGGTAAATATATATTTATTCAACTATCTCTTTTCAAGACGGCAAGGACAGTACAAAACTTTGGAAAGCGACTTTAAGTATGTACACGCCTTAAAAATGAGTGAAGTTCCCTTAAGGTAAAAAAAACTATCGTTACGTTGAAAAAATTAATTTATCAATTATGTGAAACTGACTTTTATGGAAAATTCCTCGCAATATTATAAAATGAAAAAGGGAAGCATTCGATTACAAATTGCATACCAAACAAATAGCTTCCAGCACGCACCCGAGCGTCGTGAAATAGTCCGGTCGGTAGCGAGCGCGGCTTCAATGTAAACGGCCCAGGATCGAATCTAGTCAGATGCAAACGGCGTTTTTCCGGCTTGTCGAGAAAATTTCCCCAGCGCAGTGCGTTAATTCACAAACTTCGTAGGGGTAGAATAAAAAAATTGTAGATTTAGGGAACTGTGGTTATCCCTGCTATTTATTTATTATTGCTACTACTGGGAAATTGGCGGACAAATTCGGCAAGCCACCAGTTACGTCACGTGGTTGCTGGCTGCCACGAACGGCCCACTAGCGGACCTCATTAGGCTAGCCATAATTTCTGGCAAGTACTTGCAGGGCCACTGAAGGGCCACTTGTGGCAGCTACTGCCTGTGGTGGACCACTGATGGCCCTGTTGTGGCATATGACAACTGTTGGCTGCCCGGACATTTTATTGACGGTTCGGCAGCGGCAGCATAGTGCTGGACCATTGCTGGCAGTGCTGGCTGCCAGTAATGGCCCACTGCTGGCCCAGCAATACTGTTTTTGCTGGGATGTAACATTTTGAGGGGGTTAAAGCCTTTCGGAAACTATAAATTTACACAGGTAAAAGGAATGCCATATTCCGAAAGTTGCTGCGGTTGGCGAAGCGTCACTACCTTGCGGAAGTAATAATTAAAGTTTTGAGAGATTCTTCTTTATACTGAATTCTGAAATATTCTTTACAGTACAATACGTATATCTTGCGTATTTCTTCATTTATGATCTACATAAGACCCTACTAAACAAAGCATTTAGCGGCTCGTGCATCAAAAATTAATTTTTCTCTTCTGGTGCTTATTAAATAATAATTTCAGACTTTGAAACAGAAGTACAAATCAACCAGCAGAATTAACATGGCTAAACTATTTTCTATGACAACGTGAGTTCTTTCTTTATAGGGTAAGAGAGGGGAAGCTTCATAACATTTTCAAAAGCACACACATAGTTTTAAAAAATAGGGATTCATGGAAGTGAAAAATTTAGGACGCTGATGATTAGAGACAGTGAAAGAAACGAACAAGAAAAGTTTATGCCCTTAAGTCTAGGAAATAAGCTCAGATAAGTTTTCAGGTGGAACACTGAAGTTTGCTGTCAGAAAAAGAAAAAGCAGACAACCGAAAAGGATTTATTTAGCAGGCTATCTTTGTAATAGAGAACAGGTCGAGACGAAGTATTATCCTGCAATCCAGCGAGTGTACGCCAAAATAAAATCTGTCATTGTACGACACCATCATACACGTGATTGATTTATCCTACTGCCAGTCAAATGAAATCGGAATGTGACATGATCTGCCGAGATGAAAAGAACTTTCCCGACACACCAAGTCGACGAAAGTCCGTTGACGCCAAAAGCCAATAACCATCCGAAGAGAACGAACTTCCACTCTATTAGCGAAAGAGAGATTCATAATAGTTGTAATCGATTGCAGTGAAGATAAACACGCATTGTGCCCCTAAGCTTGTGATAAAACTGACAATGAGGCTTAACAACAGGAAAATAATCGATGCGCTGCAGCAATATTTAGGCATCAGTAGAACTTGCAAAATTTGCCATCAGTACATTGTTTTTTGATATTATTTGTTTTATATGTATCATGCAAGTGTAAATGATACTAACTGATTTCTTGAAAGTAAGGATATAAGTTTTCGTTGGCAGGCCACATTGATGGATTGATAAATTAAATTTTGTGGTTGCGACCTATGTTGAACGTTAGGTCGTCATATGCAAGGGTCGCCGGAAATGAAAAAGGTCGTACCAACTTGATACACGGAACTGTCTGAGAAATGGCAGCAAAGTCTAAATGTCTTAATAAAAAAGATCGATATTACTGAAATGTAGTCTGAAGATTTATAGCGAATGAATCATAGGGGCAGAAAGAGAGTGTGGAGATATTAACCAAAAGTTAAACTTCATTCTAGTAGAGTGGTTAGATACGCTGGTCAGGTCTGCATGGGTCAGGCTTTGTTTTTTTCGTTAGTTAAGTGAAATATTCCGGGCTCGGGCTCGGCCAGGCCTATACTGGAAGGTTTAGAATTTTGCTTCTGGATTAAAGAAATCCTTTTCGTTTCATAAAACGAAGACTGGCTTGTTAAATAATCAGATTGCAAAGTTAACTCAGTGAAACGAAAGACCCTACCCGACACCGGATGCATTGATTAATTATTTATAGCTGAAACCCACAAACCTGGCTGTAAGATGAGTCTAAAATGGCATGGTTTATTTCCCTAATGATAGAAATCAAATTCCGTTTTCACTTCATTGTCTGTAGCTGCTAAAACACGTGGCGTTTCATCTTTTCCAAGAAATGTTTACATATGCATTCGTTCTCTCGTACAATACCAACTCTAAGCTGAAACAAAACCGTCTATGCACGATGACCAGAAGTAATGTACTAAAAATTATGATCCATTACAATATTTATTTCCACACACTATAATAAAAAGTAATCACGACTAAAAATTACCTAACATAAGATCTTTCAGGCCTTCTGTGGCCATCCTCAGATGTACCGACAATGAAACAGTTCGTAGGTTCGTAAAGGTATATAGAGGAAAATGAAGACACGTCACGTCAAAGTGTCCAATGCGCATAATACTAATATGAGAAGCACAGTGACATTTAATAAAAGAAAAACAAGCAAAGCTGTCGTTCAAATTCTACAAATAATAATGATAATTAAGGAACATGTATCTTACCGTCCAGAAATAAGAAAATACATGACAAAACATTGTTCAATCCTGTTCGTTCCTTCTTAATGGTTGTCTCCAGAGTTGAGGAATGCTAAACGGTGCGTCGTCATTGCAACAGGAATTCATAGAACTGAATATGAATCAACTTTCCATAAACTGGTTCTGAAATTTAGAACGGGGAGTCGCTAGTATGGAGGTTTCGGTCCACTGTGGGAAATGAGTTCCAGTGCTGGTTCGGCGAGATAGACTTGTGGATTAGGAATTCGACCTAACATTTTACTTGTGCTCCTTGAGTCTAGTGTTAATAGAACGTATGGTGGAGCCTATATAAACTTGTTGCCCACTAGATGAATATACAGGTCTCATTGGAATCGCACGTACACCATATGTTTCTTCAAAAAGTTTAATGTCAAGATCATTTTTAACCATTGACAGAATGTTATAAGCTCTGCTATTCCGTTCTTACTCAGACGCGCGTTTACACAATAGTCTTCAATTTCTCCACGTCAAGAAGAAATCTCTAACGTTTTTGACATTGCAGACGATCAAAGCTGACCTAGAACAATTATTTAGAAGGTTCTAAAGGGATTGGAGAGGCCAGCATTGTCCACTTTACAACACGATACTCAAATAAATAAATATGTGGGCTCTGTCGATATTTCCCCTGAACTCGATAACCCATTAGGAAATGCCTGCCACATTGGATTTTCCTGCCATAAAAATGCCTGGCATTTGGATTTTGGAATTAGAAATTATAACCTTCTGTCATTGGTTAAAAATTAAAAAGGTAGGTTCTGTGGACAACAGCGCGTGGATGAGCGGGTTCATCGTCGGCTAGTTCGAATTGTAACAGCAGATAGACGGGCCACAGTGCAAGAAATCACTCGGAAATTTAATGCTGGTGCACAAAAACGTGTAAACAGCCACACCATCCAGAACCATCTCCTCGCTATGGGGTACAGAAGCCATCGTCCTACGAGGGTACCGCTGCTGACCGCACATCACAGGATGCAAAGATTAGCATAGGCGCGGGAACATCGCCACTGGACCCTAGACATATGGGAAAATGTTGCCTGTGCTGATGAGTAGAGATTCACGTTGGTACATGCGGATGACAGGATACGAGTACGGCGCAAACCACATGAAGCGATGGATCCTTCTTGCCAGCAGGGTACTTTTCAAGCTGGTAATGGTGGCATTCTCGTCTGGGGACTGTTTACGTGGACTGAAAAAGGACCCATAGTATGTGTGATATCGTCCCAAACAGCTCAACGTTACCGGGATATCCTGGACGACCACTTGCTCCCGTTTGTGCGTCTTCAACATCCCACCGGGGACCTCTTCCTGCAACAAGACAATGTACCATGCCATCGCTCCCGAATTGTATCCGAATGGTTGGATAAACACTTCACCGAAGTGACCTTGGTTCCTTGGCCAGCTAGGTCACCTAACCTCAATCACATCGAGCACATCTGGGATGCCATAGAGAGGGATGTTCGAGGCTCTGACCCCCTCCATCAAATCTTCGTGAACTGTGGGAGCTTGCTCAGGGGTCGTGAATCCGTATGGCCTCCCAACGCTTCCGGTGTCTTGTCCAGTCCATGTCGAGAGGAATCGCCGCCGTCATCAGGGTGAAAGGGGGGGGCGACACGTTACTAGACAGGTATCTCTAATTCAATTGCTCTTCAGTGTATAATTTATCGCATCACAGCTCATAGCAAATTTGTAAATTCTAAGTTTATGTACCCAAGGTGCCTGGATGTTCATTTTTCCATTTGGTAAATGTATTTTTGTCCATTTTAGAATTTTCTTTGTGGGAGTTTGTCGGTTCATCAACAAGTGCACCGCGAGACACGGGTTGAAGACACCTGCTCTAGAAGAAGACTTGTGTTATTTTAAATAAGTAGCGAAGAACGCTTGATGAAAGTCTGAAATGGGTCGTGTCGGGCCGTAAACTCGAAATTCTGAGCCGGCAGAACTTTCCAAATTAAAGCCCGCGTGCAGGCCTCAAGCTTTCCTCTTTCCAATCTTCTGATTCAGACTCGAGTTGGAGTCCCGTGTGGAGCTTGGAGGTTGAGCATGTTCTTCAACGCTGGCACTGTACCAAACCGTCCTGAACCAGTGACATCAAATAAGGGACGAGGGATTCCTTAAAGCTTTAGATGCTGATGGGAGAGAGGTCATTAAATATTTAAAGAAAGACTAAGGGAAGAACAGTGGGAAGTACACTAAAAAAATACAACTTTCAAATTTCCAAATGACCACTTTGTGAATATTTTCGAGCCTAAAAAACGAAATGAAACTATTTTATTTGATCGAGTAAAATACCTTACTCTAAGCACTGCTGAAAAGATTAGTGGAACTCAGGTATTACAGCATGATAAGAGTTAGAAGGTGCAGTTTTAAAGAAAATGCAATGAATAATTTATTCGAAGGCCGACACACATAGAACAGAACGACTAGAAAAAGGGAACTGTTGAAGACACCATCTGAATGGCAAGCTTTCATCGGTAGCTGGTTGTCTCAAGTGTCCTGAGATTCCACGGTGGTCGAGAGGTATTAAGGACTGGCTTCTAATCATTAATCTGAGATGTGACTTGAATGCCTCGGAAGCACGCTAGTAATGCCTCCGAAATACCAGTAATGCCTCGGAAGTAGGATTGCTGGGGTACTTCCAGATGGCATTGGCCCTGGAGCCTCCCAGGAATAAAAGGCATGACTTTAGGGACGGACAGCTGCCTATCACTCTGAGAGTTGCTCATGCTGGATGTAAAATAACGATAACAAAGTAACTGATTACTTTAATGCAAGTTTAAAATCACACCAAGTATTAATTTGATTTTGGCTGATCTTTACAGAAATTTATATGAGTTGAAGCACCATAAAGACACTTTTTTTGCACCATAAAGACATTACGAAGTTAGCTGTCGCAAGGTACTGCCTTCACCATTCCAGTGGGATCATGGGAGTTTCCTGAAACCGCTTTTGTAGCAGTGGAAAGAATCGCATGATACACTGTAAAGTACTCTTCACACAATAGAACATTTACTTTGTTCTGAGTAATTACCTCATGATTTGTTTTTAACCGTATGAATACGGGTTGATAAAAAATACCAACTTTGGAGATAGCGTGCTTTCCAACGTACTCATTACCGCAAAATAAAGCATGTATTAATGACTTAGTATTGAGAATTAACATTATCTCAAGGAGTTCTCATGCAATCTGTTGAACAATATTTTCTGAGTAATTCTCATGGCCCATTACGTGGCAAAGATTTTAGTTCGACTTTTGCGCAGTAGTTTTATTTTGGATAACAACAATCTATCACTTGCGAACCCTACTTGTTAAAATTAATTTTTACTGAAAGATGCGTTCTCTAAGTGCTGAGGTATTAATATTTGACAGAGTTAAGAATGTACGTTTATAACCGAAAGAGGCTGCAGAGCAGCAGAATTGGAGAAAGGCACTACAAAGGTTCAAACTGTCTCTCTGAAAATACTGTTTTGGTGAATGTAATGCATATTCCTTTATTCTTGAGAGTATAGGTATATGGATATATTTTTAATTTATTTAGAAACTAGTAAAGGGATCTGCGCTTCCTGGTTTTAACAAAAAAAAATGCATGAATCAGTTTCTGGACTAAGGTCGTCCGAATTTTCTTGAAATAATGAATAGGATATGTTGCACGGCCACATATGATTGAAATATTTTGCAGAAATCGAAAGAAATCTGAACGATCTCAAGAAAGCCGCCAAATATCCACGAGGCTCTCAGATCCCGAAGCTCTTCGGAAGACTTATACACCACAAGCCCGGTAATCTATTGAGGCATATACACAGAAGAGCAATTGAATTAGAGATACCTGTCTAATAACGTGTAGTGCAACTTTTCGCCCTGATGACGGCGGCGATTCGTCTCGGCATGGACTCGACAAGACACCGGAAGCGTTGGGAAGCCATACGGACCCCGACCCCTGAACAAGCTCCCACAGTTCACGAAGATTTGATGGAGAAGGGTCAGAGCCTCGAACATCTCTCTCGATGGCATTCCAGATGTGCTCGATGGGGTTGATGTCAGGTGACCTATCTGGCCAAAGAAGCGAGGTCACGTCGGTGGAGTGTTCATCCAACCATTCTGATACAATTCGGTAGCGATAGCACGGTGCATTGTCTTGTTGCAGGATGAGGTCCCCAGTGGGATGTTGAAGACGCACAAACGGGAGCAAATGGGTGCCCAGGATATATCGGTAACTTTTACCTGTGAGGGACGATGTCACACGTACCAGGGGTCTAATTTCAGTCCACGTAAGCAGTCCCCAGACGAGAATGCCACCCCTACCAGCTTGAAGAGTACCCTGCTGGCAAGAAGGATCCATCGCTTCATGTGGTCTGCGCCGTACTCGTATCCTGCCATCCGCATGTACCAACGTGAATCTCGACTCATCAGTCCAGGAAACATTTTTCCACATGTCTAGGGTCCAGTGGTGATGTTCCCGCAATAATGCTAATCTTTGCATCCTGTGATGTACGGTCAGCAGCGGTACCCTTGTGCGACGATGGCTTCGGTACCCCATAGCGAGGAGATGGTTCTGGATGGTGTGGCTGCTTGCACGCTTTTGTGCACCAGCGTTAAATTGCCGGGTGATTTATTGCACTGTGTCCCATCTATCTCCTGTTACAATTCGAGCTAGCCGACGATGACCCCGCTCATCCACAAGCTGTTGTCCACGGCAGTTGACCTTTGCAGGAATGGTTTTACCGGATTTGATGTACTCACGGTGCACCCGTGACACAGTGGCTCGTGAAAATCTCAGTGCCTGCACGACTTCGGAGATGGTGTGACCCATTCGTCGTGCCCCGACAATTTGCCCACGATCAAATTCGCTTAGATCCTTCGTCTTACCCATACTGCGTCCGACTTTTACTGATTCCCGTCGCATCACTCCTTATATTGTAGGATCGCTGCATACGTCAAGTTGTTTCCTTTTACAGGGCCGCCCACAACGCCACATTTGCATAACGCCAGCTGTCTCTAATTCAATTGCTCTTCAGTGTAGTGCCAAGGAAGGTCTGAACCAAAGTACAATTTAGAGAAAGCATTACCATAATTCCTGGCTAATCAGCTCCCTGAATCGGACTTTATAATATCTTGCACTCTATATTTTTATCACGAAACTCAAGCTAAACTCCATCCAATAATTTCCAATTATCGCCTGTTTTGACTTGGTTTCTCTTTACACATCGGTTAGCGTGCCGTAAGCCATCAGAACGTCAAAAGAAGCCGTATCTAATTCGTCATTTTATTCGTAGGAATCTTGCCTCAGCATCTTCAAGTTAATGGATTTAGTCTCAAATTCCAGCTACTTCAGCTTCCAAGAACAAATCTGACGCATAAATGGCCCTCCGGTGGGATTCTCGATTTCAGCCGCACTCGCAGAAGCAATATTTCTCCCAAATCAGCAATATATGTATATTCACCAATTTCACACTAAGGCCTAGCACCTGGCTATGATATGTGGACAATGCGTTTTTCATATGGCCTCACGGAAAGGAGACTCTGCCAATTTTCCTCGATAAAATCAATGATATTCACCCTACGAGCAATTTCCCAATGGAGTTCCGAAACAATGGTGCTTTGCCTTATCTGGATGTTTTACTGAGCCAATTGTCTGAAAACTGCCTTCTTACATAAGTCTGTTATAAACTCACATCCTTTCCAAGTTAATGCTCAGCAGCTCATTCTTCCTTGCTGATTACGAGACGGCTATCTTCCGTTCTTGAATCAGATGAGCCTTTGCCGTCTTCTTCGATGTTCCTTCTAGACAATAGGTGTGCAAGTGCACATCACAGCATTTACACCACAGCAGTTGCAGGTGTGCAAGTGCACACCTAGTTTATTAAAACAACAAGAACACGTGCGACGGTTCTACGTCAATTCGTCGCGTGCGTCAATTCGTCGACTGCGTCAATTCGTCGCCTACGTCAATTCGTCGCGCGTCAATTCGTCGCCTACGTCAATTCGTCGCGCGTTAATTCGTCGCGCGTCAATTCGTCGACTGCGTCAATTCGTCGCGGACAAATTCGTCGACTACGTCAATTCGTCGACTACGTCAATTCGTCGCGTTTACAGATTTTGGTTACATACAAAACGAATGCAGGAAAACGTACGATTTCGAACGTCTTGCTCCCTCATAAAATTTATAAAGTTTGGACACGCAGACAAGATAGGAATATTACGTTTTTCTTTGGCACTAAAAATATTAGACGGTAAACGGTTTTTGGAAAGGGGCAGGGCCCGGCTGGTCAGAGCACCCCATATACAAAATTTTCTTAAAATCTACATTTCAAAATTGCCTTTATTCTTCAGTAAAATAACATTTCTATGTACATGACAATGGAATTCTGCCAATAAATACAGCGGTATATACATCAGCTGGAAAGTTCCAGTGAAACGTAAAACAAAATATTGTTAAAATCATAAAAAATATTTCGCCACGTAGGGCGAAGGAGAGGCAGACAATAAAGCACGAGCGATACAAACGAAATTGTTTACCTACAGTATTGTAGACAGGGCAAGACATGATTCTATACTATGCACAAATTCCAATTAAGCATTACTACCATACTAAAGATTAAACATTAGGTACTAATTCACAGAAATGCAACAGTGATGCTACATTCAAAATTTACAACATATGTACAGAAGTATTCAGTGACAAGGGGAAATAACGCTAAATGTACTCAGAAGGGCATCTTGTTGCATTAAATTATACACACAGTGACTAATATTTTAAAAAAATATTCAACATAATGAAGGGGACATTGCGTGGGCAGTAAACTGTGCAGAAGGAAGAATTATATACAACATAAAACCCAACATTATCGAAGAGAACATGGGAAACATATTGAGTTATTTTCAATGGCACATTAAAACAGAAAAATCACAAATAGCGAAGCACCAAAATTAATACGTAAAAACATGATTTGTTACAGTGAACGTGGGCGACAACAAAAATCCCACTTATAGGTTGAGATGTAACTGCAAATTGTGGATATGGAACCACCCAGCCGATTGGGCCCAAGTGGATTGAAAAACGCTATCGGTGTTTGTTGAGGCAGCACGAGAGTGCTCCATTTGGAGGCGAGTGGTTAACCGTGCTAGGAAGCGTCTCCGAATGATAGCACTTGCCTCCTGAGGAGGTGGAATAAGAGCGGGGAAGCGTTGTTGAAGATGGAAAGCATAGACAGTGAACTTCACAAGAAGAAAAATATAACGGCACACAGGAGGCAAGTGAGTAGGTGGATGCTTTGTTTGGAGTAGCCAAGCATATGCAAGAAATGGTAACGATCGAGCACAAATTTGATCAGCAAGACGAAATGCTGTGTTTAGGACTGGCAGGAGAACGGGGCAGAATAGGTATTGATGTTGGACGTCGCTGACTTCAGGGCAAAAGGAACACTGCGGAGAGGTGAGAAGGGTCATGCGAAACAGTACTGATGGGGCGGGGAGACGAAGGTGAAGAAATTGCCAATGGACATTGAGTTCAAGAGGGGAGGAAAGGGGGAGGTAGATGCTGTCCAGATGGCGGGGAGAAGAGAAGGAGGAGCAGAATGAACAGATAGTGGAAGTGCGGGAGGGGAAAGAAGAAGCCAATAAAGAGAAAAGGAGGAGAGAGAAGTAACTAGAACCGGGGAGCTACGAATGAGGAGAAAGAACGGTAGGGAAAGAGGAGCAGAGGGGACCGAGAAGAGACCATCAGGTGAAGCGAGGAGTGGAAAGAGGCTCCAAAGCGCTGTGCGAAGAAGAAGATATTCGTTAGCAAGAGTAATGGTTGGAGACAGAAACAGGGAAGAAAGAGGTCTCCAGGTTAGATCAGAAGTTACGAGAGAACGGACAGTTATCACACCAGAGCGGATCCAATGAGGAAAGTAAAAGTAAGGGAGGTTAGGAGGGTGAATAAGAGAAGAGAAGAAGAGAGGTTCATCTAGGAGATCAAGAGTTGAAGAAGGAAATGAACGGAGAAGAGGAAGCGAACGAAAGAGAGAAAGGCCCTCTCGCAGGACAGGAGGGAGGTGGGACGGGAGAAGAGAGTATGCATCCATCTTCAGAAACAGTAGGAAGGTGAAAGATGGGTCACGGAAAGAAGCTAGAACATTCAAGGTAGTGGTAAGGGACGGAACAGTTGAAGTGGCAAGGCGAATGAAATGAATAATGCGATGAGTTTTATAAAGGAAAGCTGGATCAGGAAGCTGGATGCCACCCAAAGAGGCTGGCAGATGAAGCGTGGCATGTTTAACCCAGTGATGTGAAGACCAGATGACGGAAGTTGAGAGGCGAGTGATGGTCATCATTTGTGACACGGGCACAACCGTCGACATCCAAGAGTATTCGCATAGAGAGATAAGTTGTCGACGAACAACGGCTGCTCGTTGACGGAACGATGTGAAAGGGCGGGCCTTACTCCAGTAGGCAGCAGTCCGTTGTATCCGGGGAAGAAGAGCAGTCCAGGTGGCAGATGCAGAAGCCAAGGGCAATCCGACATACGCACCGAGGATCTTCTGTGTAGTGGCTGTCCACTGCGCACCCCAAGGAGCATCAGTGCGGGCAGCCCATGCCCCGCACCATAAGCCAGTACTTTTAGTGGCATTCAGCGCTGCTCCAGATAATGCAACATACTGTTGATATACAGAATACAGGCGATCAAATTGAGATTCATCCCGGACGCAAAAGGTCACATCATCAGCATAGGCGGTGAAAATTATTCGATGATGACGAGTACTAGCCACTGTCGGCGGTAGGACATCCAGGAGTGATCTTCGGGCTGCTAACAGGAAAGGCTCAAAAGCGAGAGCGAATAGCTGGCCGGAGAGCGGACATCCTTGCCGGATGCCTCGCTTAAACGGAATTGGAGCGGTTAGAAATGTGGCCGCTCGAACATGGAAACTAGCTCCCTGATAAAGGGCCAAGAGTGCGGAAGAAAAGGTAGGAGGAAAGCCAAATTGTGAAAGGACAACAGAGAGATAAAAATGAGAAACGTTATCAAAAGCGGACTTTTGATCCAGATTGAGGAAGGCAAGAGGTTCACAAAAAGAGCGAGCGAGGAAGTGAAGATGAAGGAGAAGAGAAACGTTAGTGGAAATAGTCCGACCAGGCACAGTGTATGTCTGGTCAGGAGAAATAACGAAAGAGAGAACAGAATTAAGGCGACGGGATAAGAGTTTTGTATAGAACTTATAGTCAGTGTTTAGGATGGAGATAGGGCGCCAGTTTCCAAGATCCAAGAGGTCACCCTTCTTAGGAAGGAGGATGGTGTGTGCCAAAGTAAAGTCGGGCGGTAACGCAGGAGAGGAAAAAGCAGACGAGAAACACGCAGACAGAAAAGGCAGAAGGCACGGTAGAAAAGCACGATAAAAGGACAGAGGAAGGCCGTCAGGTCCAGGAGCGGCATGAGGATTGAGAGTAGCGAACGCCTCGCGGAGTTCGCGAAGAGAGAAAGGAGAGAGTAAAGAAGTAGATAAAGTAGAGGGGACCTGAGGAAGAGAGGAGAGAAGAGGAGAAGCTAATGAGGATGAAGACTGCGTTACCGCACTGTACTTGGCGATGAAATACTGTCTGGTGAAAGTGCATAGCTTCGATGGGTTCGAAGTGATGGAACCATCCTGGAGGCGAAGATGACGCAAAGATGTAGCAGAACGATGTTGAGATTCCAAGGCGGTTAAGTAATCGTGAGAATCAGCTGTAGGGGAGAGATGCAAGAAATGCATCCTGCAGGCTGCATCGGATGCGCGAGGAAGAAGCAAAGCATGGAGATCTGCCAGATAGCCGGGGTATTGCGGATCATCAAGAGAGAGCATCGACAATAGAGCACGTAGATTCGCAATTTTCATATCGCTCTCATTCCGAGAGGCATGGGAGTAGCGCCGTACAAAAAGGACCACGTCATGTTTGACACTGAGCCACAGTTGCATCGCGTCGGACGTAGTATCAAGAAGGGGCTGACGACTTCGGAGGAACTCACGCACAGCAACACAAAAGTGTTGATCATCCAGGAGCGAGTCCGGAAAAGTCCATACTCGTTGAGTCCTTGAAGGTGAAGGCGAAACACACACCGACAGACTGACAATACTGTGGTCTGAAGCGGCGGAAGGATGATGGGCAGCAGCTGCGATTGACGGGAGAAGAGCAGTCGAAACATAAAATTTATCCAACCGTGCTGCCGTAGTGCTGCCATGGAGGGAAGAGCGCCAGGTAAAAGAGATTTCCGACGGGTGTAGATGCCGGAACGCATCAACCAATTGAAAATCATCAACTAGCTGGGAAATCTGTAATACACGTTGTCTGCGGTATTCTCCAACGGTTGAATTGCGGACAAGGGCCGGCAACAACGTACAATTGAAATCTCCGCCGATGAGAATGTATTCAGACGGTGGGATGCATGACAGCTCTGTACGGAGTGTGGAGAGAAGATCAGGTAACAGACGTTCATCACAGGGGACATATATGTTAAAAACATGATAGGTCACGTTTTCAATGCAAAAGACAGCGACCTGGAGGTTGTCCACATGTAAGGCACGAATCACTGGCGTCGAAATCAGAGGGAGTAGGCGGTGATGGATCCCAAGTGCAAGGCCACCATTCCGTCCAACTCGATAAGCATGGTGAAAATCGTAGGGCCAAGCCCGCCAACGAGAGAACAAAGTGGTAGCAGAGCAATTGGTCTCTTGGAGCAAGAGAAGATCTGCGTGTAGAGGCGCCAAGTCCTCATACACTAGAGCATTTCTAGGAGAAGCAGAGAACCCTCTGCAGTTAAGTGTGACCACCTTGAATCGGTAGGTCCTTCCCAGGTCGACACGCACGTGCGCTGGAATCTGTTATTTTCTTCGCCTGCTTCTTCATTCTGTCAACACTAAATTTGAGATCGGGATAGGAAAGCACAAGATTTCGATACACAGATATCACACTAGAAACTTGGGTTAGAACAGTAGGAAGATCAAGCAAATGACGTGCAACAAACTGATTAAAGAATCTAGGATGTTTATGAGAGCATAATACTTCATATATTTTATGAAGAGAAAGCGGACCTACCGGTATATCCGCCTTCGCTTCAGCTAGGTATCGGAGAAAAGAATCTAGGGAAAGCACTGGGGGTGGAGTCTTAGAACCTGGAATCACAGCAGGGTGTCGACTTGTTCGTGGCGAAGTACGACGTTGAGAGGAGGAGCGGGAAGATGAGTCAACAGAACGACCTCTTGCAGCACCGATGCGAGGAGGGAGCGGAGTCTGCGGAGCACTCCAGGACTCCCGTCGAGCAGGCTTGCTGGTAGTTGTAGGGTCAGAGTGATTGCCAGAAGTGTCACTAGCAGTAGGGCAGTCCATGTCAGTAACTGTACTTGGAGTGTCTTCATCCGAAGGAAGATGAAGGTCAGCAGTCAGGTTAGCTGGAGCTGCAAGGTACGTGGGCGGAGCTGTCGGTACCAGATGAGGAAAGTCCTCTGTCAACAATTGTGGGGCAGGACCCCGTGGAGGAAGGCCCGATGGCAGAGCAGGTTGAAGTTCTGAAGACACCTCCTTAGAAACGGTAGGGGTGGACGACACAGGGCTGTCACGAGTGACGTTTGGTCCCGAAGACTGAGGTACAGCAGGGCGGCGGAAGCACTCACTACGTTGATGGCCATACGCCTTACAAGTCTGACAATGAAAGGAGGTTAAAACGTCGATGCGTCGGATTTGATCTCCACATTTCACAGTGAAGAGAGTAGGAAAAGACTTGATATGTTCATCCGAAGAGAATACTACTCGCGCAACTCGTCGGGCACTTTCAATCGACCGATCATCCTCGTCCTTTGGAGCAGCGGAGTGCGTGGTAATGTTACCCACAACACGACCGGATTGCATAAGAAAAGCACAAAGCATAGCATCTGTGACTTCAGGATGTACTGGGTACATCGAGACCGTTACTGGTCTCTGGGCGACAGGCTCAGGAAATAATTGGTGATCACCAACAACCAGCCCAGTCTGTAAGACAGAGGTAGCATCTGCCGCATGAAAAAAATAAACAATGACACTCGGCCCTCTGCGCGACATATGACGTATCGCTGACGGAGAGAACTTTTGTTTTAGAGCAGTTGAGTACATTTTGAGTGGTGTGTCTGGCAGCGCCTCAAAGCACACACCCAACTCAGTAGCCGTGGTGAAAGAGGCACCTGCTGGAGAATCCACTGGAATTTCGAGCACAACCTCATTACCAGAGCGACGGACATGAGGTTTTAAAGCTGCGGCTTCCGCTCGCATGGAATTAGACTTGGGCTGAAGCCTTTGGGAAGTTACCGCTGAAGAATAGGAACGAGGAGCAGTAGAAGTGGAGGTTGAAGGCAGAGGAGCACCGGCATCCATTGAAGGCAGAGGAGCATCGCCATCCATTGAAGGCAGAGGAGCACCGTCATCCATAGTGTCCATGACGTCAACTTTCACTATATGAGAAGCAGCTGGGGCAAGAGCTGTAATAGTGACGTCAGGGGAGGAAAACGATACGCCGCCAACGGTTGACGTCGACCCGGAGGGCAACGTGACAACGCCACCGCTGGGCAAAGTGCCGTGATCACCGGAAGTGATGTCAGGGTTGACAACACCACCGGATGACGCCATTTTATTGGCGCCGAGATAAGTAGGCTTCTACCAGCTCGGTAGGAATTTTAAACACGACGATAAGAAACGAAAAAAGGCACTCACCACTTCGGGAGATGTCCGAAACGAATCTCCAAACCTTTATAGTGGAGGTAAGCACAAACCTAGTTATCCTAGTAGCCTAAATACTTGAAATACAAACAAAACTCACGGAGCACAATCTACAGTTTTCAATTCAGAACCACCAAATCTGGTATACTATCTCGTGGTATTCTAACTGAGACTGCAGACGATTTTGGAAGCGGTTGCAGAGAGGAGGGGGGGTAGAGCCCCCCTACAGAATTGCCGTAAGATATAGTTTTCAATTTAGAACTACCAAATTTGGTATATTATCTCATGGTACTCTAACTTAGACGGTTTTTGGAACGGGTCACGGGCCCGGTTGGTCAGAGCCCCCCACACACAAAATATTCGTAAGATCTTAGTTTTCAATTCAGAACCACCAAATCAGGTATCCTATCTCATAGTACTCTAACTTAGACGGTTGTCGGTTTTTGGAACGGGTCAAGGCCCGGGGAGTCAGAGCTGCCCCCCCCCCCCCTACATACAAAATTTTCGTAAAATCTAGTTTTCATTTCAGAACCATCAAATTTGGTATCATGAAACTCTAACTTAGACGCTAGACGGTTTTTGGAAGGGGTTGGAGACCGCGGGGTCGGAGCTCCCCCCTCATAAAAAATTTCGTAAAATCTACAGTTTTCATCATAGAACCACCAAATTTGGTATACTATCTTATGGTGTTCACAAAGTATTTATTCAAGGAATGTACATGAGACGAGCAAGAGAAAAACGTCTCAAAAAAAAACAACAGTAACACATGAATGCACTATTTACAGATGACAGTAGATACCTATTTACAATATATACATGACACGTAGATGTAAACAAATCTTGAGGAGATCGTACACACTAGGTTGAGCAGATATGGCAAGGGTTCAGGTAGAGCAGCACAGAGTAAAATGTTATAATATAGTCTTATGAGCACTAACTGTACTGTGCAGCGAAGGTGGAGTCCCAACAACCCCAAGGCCTCTGGGGACCATGGAGAGAAGAAGCTGGGTTCACTTGAAGATTCAACGGCACCGTTACGAAAACAAGATAAGTACATGTACATGAGACGAGCAAAAGTAGAATGACCGATAATTGTGACATAGAAATGGCATATGTACAGATGACTGTAGAAACAAAGAGACATTATAGTAGCATGACATTCAGATGGAAATAGATGTTCAGGAATCTCGTGGAGATAAGACATACCTTGATGAGCAGGTGTGACGAAGGTTCGGATAAAGAGTCACTGAGATAACTGTTAAATAGTCATACAAGCACCAACTGTAAGATGCAATGAAGTCGGTGTCCCAGCGAACCATGGGGCCGCTGGGGACCATGTAGAGAAGAAGCTGGGTTCATTTTGTCGAGCAACGGCGGTGTGGTACTCAAGGCGTAATCGAGAAAGGAGACATTCCCGAAAAAACTGAGCAACGCGGCACTTGCGTGAAGTACCGTAGGAGGCGCCTCCCGAGTACGACACTGTTGATGATAGACGTATATAACATGTTTCACTAGCACAAAAATGTAGGTGCAGACTACAGGGAGTCTGATTGGAGGCACAAGGTTGAGCAACAGCGTTCGGTAAGCACTGAAGGAAAGATCAGTTGTACAGGATCTTTGCGCGATCGAAAAGGCAAGATTCAGCATTGGTAGCAGTATAGTGCAATATTGATAGACATGACTAACATCTGCCTCCCCGGCGCAGAAAGGGCAGAGTGGGGAGGAAAGAAGGGTCATCCGGTGCAAGATTGAGGGTACAGGAAGACGGTTATGTAAGAAGAACCAGTGGGTGTTGATCTCTGGGGGTGTAGATAGAGGAGAGAGGGTGGCAGACCACACGGCAGAGAGAGCGGAAGACGGGATATCAGGGATAGGCGTAGGCGTAGAAGAGCGGGAGAGAGAGAGAAATCTGTAAAGAGCGGATGTGGAGAAGGAGAAAATCGGAAGATCTATGCCGTGAGCCGACAAGAAAAAGGGGAGGGGAGAGACGCGGATAGAACGGGAACGAGACCGGCGGGGGAAGCAAGATCGGGAAAGAGAGAAATAAGGGATGAGAGTAAGGAGGTGTGAACCTGAAGAGCATGGGGTAGAGCACGAATAGCAGGAGGAAAGTCGGAGAAAGAGCGCCAGAGAAAATCAGGGGTGACAAGGTCTCGGACTGTGACTACTCCGGCGCGGAGCCAGGTGGGGAAAGCAAAACAGGGGAGGTGTGGAGGATGAATGACGGAGGAGAAAAATAGAGGTTCTGAGAGTAGTTCGGAGGTTGTAGCTGGTGGAGAGCGAGACAGAGGGAAAGAGCGAAGCAAGGTGATAGCCTCCCGATAGACAGGAGGTAAGTTGGAAAGGAGGGGGCAGTGATCCATTAATAGATAGGAAAGAAAAGTAAGGTGGGGATTACGCGGAGAGACAGTGACGTCCCGGGTTGTCTCCGCAGGCAGAACAGGTGAAGCAAGAAGGCGAAGAAATGCGGACACTCGGAATGCCTGATAGTATAACCGCACGTCAAGCAGTCCAATACCGCCATTCTGAGGAGACAAGCTGAGAAGTGAAGCGTTAACCCAATGATGACCAGCCCACACGATATTGGTTTGGCACTGGGTGATTGCAAGAAGACGATAGACAGGTTGTTTGGACGCAAGCCAAGAGAACGTGCACATGGATAACAAATATGTTCGAGTGATCTGGGCACGCTGGTACAGAGAAGTGCAGAACTGTGCTTGTCTCCAGTTGGCAGCCGTACGCAGCAGGCGGGGGTGCAGTGCATTCCACGTTATCGTCGAGGCTGTAGGAGGTTTGCCCAGGTGCACTCCTAGAAAACGCTGTGAGGATGTGGACCATTCGGCTCCCCATGGAGAGTCGGTTCGACTAGCCCACGACCCACACCACAAGCCAGTGCTTTTTGACTCGTTTAGCGTGGCACTAGAACAAGAGGCATACCGAGCGTAGAGGTGGCGAAGTTTGCAGAATTGTGCATCTTGTCGAACACAAAAAGTCACGTCATCAGCATAGGCAACATAGGTGACAATATGATGGCGAGTGCTGGCGACCACTGGAGGCAGAGAAGCATAGAAGGATCTGTGAACGGAGCGGAGAAAAGGTTCGATCGCAAGAGCAAAGAGCTGTCCGGACAAGGGGCAGCCTTGCCGGACGCCGCGACGGAAAGGAATTGGCGCTGTGAGAAGGGTGGGCAACCTGACGTGGAAAGTGGCGTCCTGATAGAGGGAGAGGAGAACAGAAACAAAAGGAGGTGGAAACCCGAAACTATAAAGTGTAGACGAGAGGTAAGCGTGAGAAATATTATCAAAGGCGGATTGTTGATCGAGAGACAGCAGAGCAAGAGGTTCAGAGCGAGATCGAGCGAGATGGATTAGGTCACTGAGAAGTTGAATGTTATGCGAGATGGAGCGCCCTGGGACAGTGTAGGTCTGGTTAGAGGACAGGATGTGGGGGAGGATTGGATTAATACGGCGCGAGAGTAGTTTAGAATAAAGCTTGTAATCAAGATTCAGAAGTGAGATGGGACGCCAGTTCCCCAAGTCTAGGAGATCACCCTTCTTTGGGAAGAGGACTATATGGGCAATTGTGAAACTCCTCGGAAGGGTGGATAGGTGGAAAGCAGCGGAGAAAGCACTAAGCAGAAAAGGAAGGAGGGCTGGGAGGAAAGCTTTGTAGAAACAGAAAGGGAGTCCATCTGGGCCAGGTGCAGCCTTGGAGTTTAGAGAAGAAAACGTCTCGGAAATCTCTGTTAGCGTGGGAGGCCGGAGGAGAGAATCAGAAAAATAAGAGGGGACTTGAGGTAAAGCAGAGTGTAGACCAGATAAGGCAGTGCTGGAAGGAGGAGGAGTCTCACAAAACTTCGTTGTAAAATAGCTGCGGGCAACAGAGCAAAGAGTAACCGGGTCAGAGGATACCTCGCCAGTAGAGAGGCGGAGATGGCGAATTGAAGCAGAGGCATGACGCTTAGATTCAAGATTGGAAAGAAACTCATAAGTGCAGGCATCGGGCGCGAGATGCTGTAATCTCAGCCGCCGAATGACCTGTTGCGCGAGTGGGACTAGGAGAGAATTCAGTTCAGCCTTATACACAGCAAAAAGAGGGTCAGCCATATTTATAAGGGAAAGCATCGTACGGATGTGATCCAAACGCATCCTCTGTAGCGTCGTGATCGTAAAAGCCTGATTTCGCACATGAAGCAAGAGGCGATGTTTTACCTCCAGCCAGAAAGTCAGGGCACACGGCGCAGACTGCAGTTGCGTGCGCCATTCGGAGAGGAAATGGCGGACTGAAGAGCAAAAACCGGCGTCATCCAAAAGAGCGGCATCAAATGTCCACGGCCGGGTTGTCCTGTGCTGTGCATGAGTGTGGAACACTGTGAGAGTGATGGCGCAATGGTCGGACGACGCAGTGGGCTGACAACAGGATGCAGAGATCGCTGGAAGAAGTATGGGCGTGGTATAAAATCTGTCAAGTCTGGCCGTGGCCGGGTTTATTGCACCAGATGCACGCCAGGTATGGGAGGGTGTAGTCGGATATAAGTGTCGATGGACATCTATCAGTGAGAAATCAAAAACGAGGGACTGTAGCTGCTGTACAAGGTCTGCACGATGTTCGCGTGAAGGAGGGGAACGATCAAGTTGTGGGTGTAGAGTACAATTAAAGTCGCCACCAACGAGAACTCGGTCGGTGGCAGGTATACCAGAGAGAGCACCGCGAAAGCACAGAAAAAGCTCCGACACATAAGTGGAGGTGTTTGGCACGTAGATGTTAAAGATATGAAACCTCTCCGTTTGAATAGTGAACGTGACTTGTTGTAAGAGATCACGACAGAGATTTTTTACAGAGAAGAGAGTCATCGTAGAGCGAAAAGTCGAGCGTACCCCGACGGCAATACCACCATATGATGAACAGCTGAATGCGTGGTGGAAAGCAAAATTCCATAATCGCCAGCGGGTAAACAAAGTGGTAGGATGACAGTTCGTCTCTTGTAAAAGTAGCACGTCCGCACTCAGTGGGGAAAGGTCCTCATAGGCTAAGGCGTTCGCAAGTGGTGTCGCAAAACCGCGACAATTAAGTGACGTGACCTTGAACTTTTAGGTCCGTCGGCGGATGTAAGATGTGTTGACTTGCAGTAGCGAGAACATGTAGGCGCTGGATAAAACCCAGACCCCACGGAATGTCATCGACGTTCCGCCGAAGAGTGTGCAAAAGAGAATCAAGTTGACTGAGAACCCGAGGTAGGGCAGCTTCATACTTTAGTAAAAAAGCACGGGCAGTGGCCGTGCTGGTGGGACTCACTAAATATTCAAGAAGATCTACGTAAGGCAGCGGCTCAGCGGGGAAAGCATTCTCTTGAAGGAGATTAGTGAAGTCCTCTAACGAGGGAGAAACATCCTCCGTCTCTGGTTCAGTCCAGGCTTGTACTTGAGAAGACGAAATGCCACGTCGAGAGAATATTGCGCGAGTAACCGGGCGATTAGACCGCCTAGTGAACAAGTGCTGGGATGAGGACGTTTTAGACTTCTTCAACTTCTTCCGTGAGGAGACACTGCGTTTGCCAAAAATCGTGGAGGAACCAGCTGGTATAGAAGTTTCTGTGCTGGAAAGGGTTTCGGCTGCTGGATCTGCAGCGCCAACGGTAAACACCGACGACATATCAGCAGGTAAATCTGTAGGAGCAGAAAGTATACGCTGCGGGGGTGCCGTAGGAAGCGTGGGAAAATTCCGATCTCTAACTGAAAGTGAGTCTGCCAAAGACGTTTGTCGACCAACGTCTGCAGGCCGACGTCGGGAAGATTTGGGTCCTGCAACCTTCCACTCGTGTGGAGACGTTGACACAGCAGTAACAGGAGGGACAGAAGGTGCCACAGCACTTGGCACGGTTACGGAAACAGCACGAGTGCAATTGGCTCGCACATGACTCTCACTTTGACAAAGGGTGCAATGCTGAGAAGTGATGATCTCGATACGACGTCGCTGTTGCCCACAGCGCACGTGAAGGACAGTTGGACAGGCCTGAAGATGAGTATCAGACGGAAAGAGCACACGAGCGGTGCGACGGAAGCCACGAATGGCTTTGTCTTCTGGGTCTCTGGGTGCCGCCGAGAGGGTTGTTATGGGACCGACTACTCGGCCGAACTTACTGAGTAACGTGCAAAGAATTGTATCAGATACCTCTGGCGGGACAGGGTAGAAAGTCACCTGTACGGGGCGGTGCGCGACTGGTTGTGGTAGTAGATGTACATCATTAATGGTCAGTCCTGCTGTCAAGACAAGGTCAGCATGTTCCTTTTTCTTGAAGTAAACCAGCACTGATCGTGGTTTTCGGGCAACATAATCTATTGCATCCGCCGGTAAAATGGATTTAAGAGCTCGGCTATAGAGCTGAAGCTTTGTATCCGGCAGCGCATCAAAACATACGCCGAGGTCCATCGTTGATTGCAGTTGACGGCCGGCTGGTGAGTCTTCGGGAATATCTATCGTTGCTGTGGATCCCACGACATGAAGATACGAATCGGGAAGGAGAGTATCAGACGATAGGAGTGACGTAGAGCCACTAGACATGGCAGTCGCATATGATGGAGGAACAGTACTTTTACTAGATGTAGAGGGCGAAACTCCAGCTGTTATAGGGGAATCTGGCAGTTGAGATGAAGTAGTGGCCGTAGAAGCGACGTCACCCGACACCTCCATAGCATCCGCGACAGGGACAGAGAGTAGACCTGTAACGGTAGTACCCTCAGTGGGAAGGCAGGCCGTAGGCGCAGGCAAGGCAGAGGAACTCATGACGTCAGTAAGGCAGTTAGAGATCTCTGCGACCAACGAAGCTGTGTCAGCAGCTGGGTTGGAAGAAGAGGAGGAAGATGGCTTCTCTTCCAAGATAAGGGCGTGAGCTTCACCCTTATCTAATGCCGCCATGTCAACGGCGAGGCTTACCGAAGAACAAGACCAACTCGTTCGAAAAATATAACTAACGATAAAGAATAAAGTAATTCACTCACCACCTCGTGAGACAAACGAAACGAAAGCACTGATCTTCAACTGGAAGATGCACGCGAAAAGAAAAAGTACACCACTCGATAAACTACTCGAAAGCACGTAAAAGACAGAGCTCAAAAAACACACATCACATCACAATCTTATGGTACTCTAACGTAGACGGCAGAACGTTTTTGGACCGGGTCAAGGCCCGGGGGTCAGAGCCCCCACAAACAAAATTTTCTTAAAAACTACAGTTTTCAATTCAGAACCTCCTAATCTGGTATACTATCTCATGGTACTCTAACTTAGACGCTAGACGATTTTTTGGAGGGGTTGCAGCCCGGGGGTAATGGCCCCCCTCATATAAAAATTCGCAAAATCTACATTTCAAAATTGCCTTTATTCTTCAGTAAAATAACATTTCTATGTACATGACAATGGAATTCTGCCAATAAATACAGCGGTATATACATCAGCTGGAAAGTTCCAGTGAAACGTAAAACAAAATATTGTTAAAATCATAAAAAAATATTTCGCCACGTAGGGCGAAGGAGAGGCAGACAATAAAGCACGAGCGATACAAACGAAAATGTTTACCTACAGTATTGTAGACAGGGCAAGACATGATTCTATACTATGCACAAATTCCAATTAAGCATTACTACCATACTAAAGATTAAACATTAGGTACTAATTCACAGAAATGCAACAGTGATGCTACATTCAAAATTTACAACATATGTACAGAAGTATTCAGTGACAAGGGGAAATAACGCTAAATGTACTCAGAAGGGCATCTTGTTGCATTAAATTATACACACAGTGACTAATATTTTAAAAAAATATTCAACATAATGAAGGGGACATTGCGTGGGCAGTAAACTGTGCAGAAGGAAGAATTATATACAACAACATAAAACCCAACATTATCGAAGAGAACATGGGAAACATATTGAGCTATCTTCAATGGCACATTAAAACAGAAAAATCACAAATAGCGAAGCACCAAAATTAATACGTAAAAACATGATTTGTTACAGTGAACGTGGGCGACAACAAAAATCCCACTTATAGGTTGAGATGTAACTGCAAATTGTGGATATGGAACCACCCAGCCGATTGGGCCCAAGTGGATTGAAAAACGCTATCGGTGTTTGTTGAGGCAGCACGAGAGTGCTCCATTTGGAGGCGAGTGGTTAACCGTGCTAGGAAGCGTCTCCGAATGATAGCACTTGCCTCCTGAGGAGGTGGAATAAGAGCGGGGAAGCGTTGTTGAAGATGGAAAGCATAGACAGTGAACTTCACAAGAAGAAAAATATAACGGCACACAGGAGGCAAGTGAGTAGGTGGATGCTTTGTTTGGAGTAGCCAAGCATATGCAAGAAATGGTAACGATCGAGCACAAATTCGATCAGCAAGACGAAATGCTGTGTTTAGGACTGGCAGGAGAACGGGGCAGAATAGGTATTGATGTTGGACGTCGCTGACTTCAGGGCAAAAGGAACACTGCGGAGAGGTGAGAAGGGTCATGCGAAACAGTACTGATGGGGCGGGGAGACGAAGGTGAAGAAATTGCCAATGGACATTGAGTTCAAGAGGGGAGGAAAGTGGGGAGGTAGATGCTGTCCAGATGGCGGGGAGAAGAGAAGGAGGAGCAGAATGAACAGAAAGTGGAAGTGCGGGAGGGGAAAGAAGAAGCCAATAAAGAGAAGAGGAGGAGAGAGAAGTAACTAGAACCGGGGAGCTACGAATGAGGAGAAAGAACGGTAGGGAAAGAGGAGCAGAGGGGACCGAGAAGAGACCATCAGGTGAAGCGAGGAGTGGAAAGAGGCTCCAAAGCGCTGTGCGAAGAAGAAGATATTCGTTAGCAAGAGTAATGGTTGGAGATAGAAACAGGGAAGAAAGAGGTCTCCAGGTTAGATCAGAAGTTACGAGAGAACGGACAGTTATCACACCAGAGCGGATCCAATGAGGAAAGTAAAAGTAAGGGAGGTTAGGAGGGTGAATAAGAGAAGAGAAGAAGAGAGGTTCATCTAGGAGATCAAGAGTTGAAGAAGGAAATGAACGGAGAAGAGGACGCGAACGAAAGAGAGAAAGGCCCTCTCGCAGGACAGGAGGGAGGTGGGACGGGAGAAGAGAGTATGCATCCATCTTCAGAAACAGTAGGAAGGTGAAAGATGGGTCACGGAAAGAAGCTAGAACATTCAAGGTAGTGGTAAGGGACGGAACAGTTGAAGTGGCAAGGCGAATGAAATGAATAATGCGATGAGTTTTATAAAGGAAAGCTGGATCAGGAAGCTGGATGCCACCCAAAGAGGCTGGCAGATGAAGCGTGGCATGTTTAACCCAGTGATGTGAAGACCAGATGACGGAAGTTGAGAGGCGAGTGATGGTCATCATTTGTGACACGGGCACAACCGTCGACATCCAAGAGTATTCGCATAGAGAGATAAGTTGTCGACGAACAACGGCTGCTCGTTGACGGAACGATGTGAAAGGGCGGGCCTTACTCCAGTAGGCAGCAGTCCGTTGTATCCGGGGAAGAAGAGCAGTCCAGGTGGCAGATGCAGAAGCCAAGGGCAATCCGACATACGCACCGAGGATCTTCTGTGTAGTGGCTGTCCACTGCGCACCCCAAGGAGCATCAGTGCGGGCAGCCCATGCCCCGCACCATAAGCCAGTACTTTTAGTGGCATTCAGCGCTGCTCCAGATAATGCAACATACTGTTGATATACAGAATACAGGCGATCAAATTGAGATTCATCCCGGACGCAAAAGGTCACATCATCAGCATAGGCGGTGAAAATTATTCGATGATGACGAGTACTAGCCACTGTCGGCGGTAGGACATCCAAGAGTGATCTTCGGGCTGCTAACAGGAAAGGCTCAAAAGCGAGAGCGAATAGCTGGCCGGAGAGCGGACATCCTTGCCGGATGCCTCGCTTAAACGGAATTGGAGCGGTTAGAAATGTGGCCGCTCGAACATGGAAACTAGCTCCCTGATAAAGGGCCAAGAGTGCGGAAGAAAAGGTAGGAGGAAAGCCAAATTGTGAAAGGACAACAGAGAGATAAAAATGAGAAACGTTATCAAAAGCGGACTTTTGATCCAGATTGAGGAAGGCAAGAGGTTCACAAAAAGAGCGAGCGAGGAAGTGAAGATGAAGGAGAAGAGAAACGTTAGTGGAAATAGTCCGACCAGGCACAGTGTATGTCTGGTCAGGAGAAATAACGAAAGAGAGAACAGAATTAAGGCGACGGGATAAGAGTTTTGTATAGAACTTATAGTCAGTGTTTAGGATGGAGATAGGGCGCCAGTTTCCAAGATCCAAGAGGTCACCCTTCTTAGGAAGGAGGATGGTGTGTGCCAAAGTAAAGTCGGGCGGTAACGCAGGAGAGGAAAAAGCAGACGAGAAACACGCAGACAGAAAAGGCAGAAGGCACGGTAGAAAAGCACGATAAAAGGACAGAGGAAGGCCGTCAGGTCCAGGAGCGGCATGAGGATTGAGAGTAGCGAACGCCTCGCGGAGTTCGCGAAGAGAGAAAGGAGAGAGTAAAGAAGTAGATAAAGTAGAGGGGACCTGAGGAAGAGAGGAGAGAAGAGGAGAAGCTAATGAGGATGAAGACTGCGTTACCGCACTGTACTTGGCGATGAAATACTGTCTGGTGAAAGTGCATAGCTTCGATGGGTTCGAAGTGATGGAACCATCCTGGAGGCGAAGATGACGCAAAGATGTAGCAGAACGATGTTGAGATTCCAAGGCGGTTAAGTAATCGTGAGAATCAGCTGTAGGGGAGAGATGCAAGAAATGCATCCTGCAGGCTGCATCGGATGCGCGAGGAAGAAGCAAAGCATGGAGATCTGCCAGATAGCCGGGGTATTGCGGATCATCAAGAGAGAGCATCGACAATAGAGCACGTAGATTCGCAATTTTCATATCGCTCTCATTCCGAGAGGCATGGGAGTAGCGCCGTACAAAAAGGACCACGTCATGTTTGACACTGAGCCACAGTTGCATCGCGTCGGACGTAGTATCAAGAAGGGGCTGACGACTTCGCAGGAACTCACAGTTTTCAATTTAGAACCACCAAATTTGGTATTCTATCACATGGTACTCTAACTTAGACGCTAGACGGTTTTGGGAAGGGGTTGGAGCCCGGGGGATCAGACCCCCCCAATAAACACTTTTTCGTAAAATTTACAGTTTTCAATTTAGAACCACCAAATTTGGTATACTATCTCATAGTACTCTAACTTAGACGCTAGACGGTTTTTGGAAGGGGTTGGAGCCCGCGGGTCGGAGCTCCCCCTCTCATAAAAAATTTCGTAAAATCTACAGTTTTCATCTTAGAACCACCAAATTTGGTATACTATCTCATGGTACTCTAACTTAGACGGCAGACCGTTTTTGGAACGGGTCAAGGCCCGGGGGTCAAAGCCCCCACATACAAAATTTTCTTAAAAACTACAGTTTTCAATTCAGAACCACCTAATCTGGTATACTATCTCATGGTACTCTAACTTAGACGCTAGACGGTTTTTGAAAGGGGTCGGAGCCCGGGGGTCTGACACCCCCGAATAATTTTTTTTTTGTAAAATCTACAGTTTTCAATTTAGAACCACCAACTTTGGTATACTATCTCATGGTACTGTAACTTAGACGGCAGACCGTTTTTGGAACGGGTCAAGGCCCGGGGGTCAAAGCCCCCACATACAAAATTTTCTTAAAAACTACAGTTTTCAATTCAGAACCACCTAATCTGGTATACTATCTCATGGTACTCTAACTTAGACGCTAGACGGTTTTTGAAAGGGGTTGGAGCCCGGGGGTCTGACACCCCCCCCCGAATAATTTTTTTTTGTAAAATCTACAGTTTTCAATTTAGAACCACCAACTTTGGTATACTATCTCATGGTACTGTAACTTAGACAGTAGACCGTTTTTGGAACGGATCAAGGCCCGGGGGTCAGAGCCCCCACATACAAAATTTTCTTTAAAACTGCAGTTTTCAATTCAGAACCACCAAATCTGGTATACTATCTCATGGTACTCTAACTTAGACGCGTGACGGTTTTTGGAAGGGGTTGGAGCCCGGGGGTAAGAGACCCCCCCATAAAAATGCCGCGTAAAATCTACAGTTTTCAATTTAGAACCACCAAATTTGGTATACTATCTCATGGTACTTTAACTTAGACGGTCGACGGTTTTTGGGACGGGTCAAGGCCCTTGGGGTCGGAGCCCCCCCCCCCGCGCCCCGCACACACACACAGACATGCAACATTTTCTTAAGAACTACAGTTTTCAATTCAGAACCACCAAATTTGGTATCATGAAACTCTAACTTAGACGCTAGACGGTTTTTGGAAGGGGCTGGAACCCCGGGGTGAGAGCCCTCCCCCTCCTCATAAAAATTTCGTAAAATCTACAGTTTTCAATTTAGGACAACCAGATTTCGTATACTACTTATGGTTATCTAACTTAGACGGTAGACGGTTTTTGGAAGGGGTCGGGGCCCGGGTCAAGGTAGCCCCATGCAAAATTTTCGTAAAAAGTTCCGTTTTTTACTCTTAAGAATACCCTATTTACGTTCTAAGGCGCTCTTTGGCCCTTTGAGGGCCTTGCACCATAAACCATCAACCAACCAACCAACTGACCAACCAACCAACTAACCAACCAACCAACTAACCAACCAACCAACTAACCAACCTACGGTCTAAGTTAGGGACTGTAGATAACAATAAAGTGCAAAAATATGCGTTTAATGGTGTATTAAAAACACAAATCTATATAGTTTAGCTTTCACTACCAACGAACGGCTTATCAAAAAAAATATAATGTAATGTAAACAGAGAGTTCCAGATATTCAAAATTCAAAACGGTAAGAAAAAGATGATCAATGCCAATGTGAAGTCGTATGCATGCGACATCACATAGGTACATTGCATTTCTGTGTCGCTGGATTCACAGAAGCACACGATAGATGTACGGCAGTTCTATAGATGTCTCCTAGAAGGTAAGTATTCCCATTCCTTTTTCTTTCTTTTTTTTTCGCAAAATTAAATTACCTAAATCAAAAAATTTAAAATAAGTTTACTGGAAAATTGCAGGAATATCTTTTTCATTCATTAACTTTCACCCGCTGAACTTGGTGATTCCACAAATAGTAATATGTACCTGGCAAATAACTGGTATCCCTGCTAGTACAAATTATATTAATGATTTATTTGCGTCCAGTTCAATCTAGTATGTCCATAAGAGCGTTTGGGGCCGTATGAAAAATACATTTCAACGTGTGCCGCTACGGCGGCGGAGTGATCTAGGCGCTGGCTTCTGACCACTTGTCGAGAAGGATCCGGGTTCAATTCCCGGTGAATCATGGACGTTGTGCTTGACTTCTGGCACTGGCTGTCCCCCTTCCCAGGAACCAGTGGCACAAAATTGGGAATGTCCGACTGCTTATAGCCCACTGAATTGATCACGGTGGTCGTTAACCCCCCCCCCCACCCCAAAAAAAAAAAAGATTGCGACGTGTCCATTGCTATTTGTTGTGGACCGTACAAAAAGTATGTTTTTGATATCAAGGTGTCCACTTCCATGTAGGCTGGCCATAAAATGTTAGGGGACCGTACAAAATTGCACTTTTGTTTTCACCTTGTCAGCGCTTCGGTATATGGTTGAAGTATACGTATATATAGTTGGGCCATTTCAGCACGTAGTTTGGTTTATATAGAAAATCAAGATAATGTTACATTTTTACTCAGCTACAACACATTAATCCCAAAGGCTATTTGTGGAAATCTTTAATCCGCCGTGCTCATATTCACAACGTTAACATAACATGTCAAGTTATTAATGTTGCATTTTTACCCTGTCACAAAACTTTAGTTACAAGACCTTAGGCGTAAACGTTTTTTAGGAATTTTTAGTCCGACGTATTCATAAGGTTTCGATAACATGCCAAGGTTATGGTACTGCGTTTTGACTGAGGCACAAAAATTAATAATCAGGCCTTAAGCCTTTTTATCAGTTTTCAATCAACCGTGCTCATATACACAAAATTTTCAGAGAAAGTCAAGTTTACTGTGTTGCGCATTTACTCGAGTACAAAACTATAAACAGCCATTAACTTTCACCCGCTGAACTTGGTGATTCCTCAATTCATCCATTAACAAGTCTTTTAAGTGATTGTATGCTATGGTCATATTGATAATGTTTGATGACAAGTCAGGTTAATGATGTTGCACTTATTAAAGACTTAAAAAGGTGTAGAGGCTAGTAATTATTACTTGAAGTCTAAGTAAAAGCTCATTTTTAACTTGACTCGTCATGAAATCCTTGTGAATATGGCATTTATTTTATTTTGTACATTTTACAAAGCGTATGCATTTTTTTTGGCATTTGTTTTATTTTGTGTTGTACTTGTTACATAGCGTTTCGCATTTTTGTAATGCTTGTGACGTGTGATGGTATTTTGAATTTTTATTTGTTTCACATTTTGGATTGCATTTTGAATTTTTATATGTTTCACATTTTGGATTACTTTTTGACATTTTATGTTTTTGACATGCTATTTTGAAAATTTTGACTTTTTTAATTTTGCGTTGTGTTTTACATTCTTGCATCTTCGGCGGAATTACATTCTTGAAAAATTCAAATACAAGTTAGTAAAAGGTATAATTCAATTAGTGAGAAATACCAGCACATTTTAGTAAAGGGTAGAATTATATGAAATTCCTCTTAAAATGTGCAGCATGTTAACATTGTCTCTGTGCACCAAAGAAGTTCAAATTCCTTTTTATCTTGCCAGCGTTTCTCTTCTGGGTGGATTTGTTGGAATCTGTGCTATCACTCTTTCGATTTTAGCCATAGTTGTTCTCTGCTCTTTCGCAATTTCACTGATTATTTCGTACAGTCACAGTTTTTTCTCTCCCAGAATTGTATTCCAGCGTCTGTCTAATCTTTCAAGTTCGTTTTGTGTTCTGGGAAAGCCAAATAAATTGTTTTCACTAACTGACCAAATTGTTGGCGGGAACAGCGGAGGGCTTCTGCTTGGATTGTTTCTTCTGCTTCCACGAAATTTTCCAAGAACATAATTTTCCTCAAACCACTGAACTACAGAATCTGCATATTCTAGTAAAATTGATTTCACTTCTTCAAAAGCAGCTGGAATTTCATCAGATGAAAAAAATGCGAGTGCTTGCAAATGTCTGACTTTGAGAGCAAACTCACTGTTTTCCTTATATTCCAAGGCTATGCCAGAGGATGGATATTCGCCGCCCCGGTGGCGCAGTGGTCTAAGGCGTTGGCCTCTGATCATTCGTCCGAAGGGGTCCGGGTTCGAATCCCGGTGAGGCATGGATGTTGTGTTTGTCTTACGGCACTGGCTCTCTCCCTTCCCTGGAACCAGTGACCCTAAATTAGGGACGGGCGACTGCTTATAGCCCATTGAGTTGCTCACGGTGGTCGTTAAACCTCCAATCAAAAAAAAAAAAAAAAAAAAAAAAGGATGGATATTCCTCAGCACATTTTTTTCCGAGATGAAACCAACAACATTTGTGTGTGCTACTTCCAAATTCCTTTTTAGCAGCATTATAACGGTAGCTATTTCAAAATCTATTATTATGCGTATATTGTGGTGCAAGCTGAATATCATAGTCTGATGCATAGTCTTGTAAATCCTACAAAAATACTTTATAATAGTATTATATTCTTTATACTTGCTGGAAAGTAACCCATAAACTAGTGGGACAAGTCTGTGCATCTCTGGATTCGTTTCAACCATAGCATGAATGGAACATAATTGCCTAAAAAGTGTTGGACAAGTTTCAAATGTCCCATCCATAATCCAGAGGGGTGCTTCTGTAAGCTTTCGTAAATTATTCTCTGTTAAAAATAAAATAATTCTTTGATGTCCAAATGCGCTACCTCTGCCAAGAAATTTTGCACCATCTTCTCCTGTAAATTTATTGGGGCATCGATCCGTTCTGAAGTCGTAGGCTCCGCAGGCATGTCTTGGCAGTCTTCTCTTTTTTACAACTTGCCTTAGTGCATCCATATTAGGCATGTAAGCTGCATTTACTGTAGCCATTGACGTTGTCACGGTTTGAATAATTTGTGCAGGGGCTTCGTCCGTATTTCTCGCTCGTTCTTTTATTGGCGCTCTTGCAACAGCAACATCACTTTTCTCCGGTCTTGGAGCATGATTATGTGGTTTCTCATTGAGCATTTTGTGTTCATCTCCAATAAGAATAGTACTAGCAAAGCCAGTACAATTTCCATAATTTCTTTCAATACAGTGACAATACCGTAAATCACCTCGCACTCTGTTATGGCAAAATAAATACCCTTTCCATTTCAGCAAATCATTTTCTTTTTGTGAGTTAACTATTTATGTTGCATTCTTCATCTGCATAGTGCCTTCGGAAAACAATGCACTTTCTCTTTCCAAAATATGTAGAATGATATATTTCCACTATTATCACTTGACAACGCACAACAAAGGTTTCAACAAACACGTTCTCTGTTCTCCAGTCAACTACGAACTAATGAGCAACCATTCAATAAAACACTCAGAATACAGACAATCACGTGAAGCTTGTTCCTCCAGTTAGGGTTTAAGCGAAGTTCAAGATTTTCGTACCTGCGGTCACAAGAAGTGGTTAATTTTAAGGATCGGCATCTTATCTTTTGTTTTTCCAAAACGCAGAGGTACATGTATTTTACAGCTGGGACGCTCCAGGCGGGGGATCAACAGATGCGAAGAAACCGGGAGCCAGGTTCCGGAGGCGGCAGCAGGCGCGGACTGGGCAGCTGTACTCTGGGCCGGCAGGCGTCATGCTAATTCTCAAAAATAAATTCAAATTTTTTGTGTTGCACCATGCGTATGAAAGAAAATTGTTATACTGAAAAGACAATTTGTTTACCCCGTAACATATTAAACGAAACCTACGTCCCTACGTGCCAAATGATCTGTAAGCCAAACACAGTTTTTCATGCAACACCTTCCCCCGACTTTCTAAGTTCAGATCTGTCTCGTTCGACTTATTTCCTGTACCGCCCCTCTCTTCCGCTAATTGCAGTTAATTGCCGTGAAATTGGTGTTTTACGTTGGGGTGTATTGCCGCCTGTCCTGAAGACTATAGTGAAAGCGTTGAACCCCAGGGGAAAAGTATTCCATCAAAAGCAACAGAAATCCAATGCGAGAGCAAAACTTTGTTCGTTGGCATTACATCCAAGCAATTTAGGCGAAGTAGGAAGTGTGTTTTTCTACTACGACACCAGAAGATTGTCGCGAATGCTCAGGTAATTACGATACAGATGTGTCCTTAAGACTTCTCTTTCAAGACGTCCAAAGGCCGGCACTAGGGGATGGGGAGGGATACAGTGGGATGCTCTTTTTTGTTGCAGTTAGAAATTCTTAAGCTCATTCTTCCTTAAAACTTTGCCTGGTTACCAGTAAGTACTGTCTCATGCTTCAACCATTGCACAGATTTGTTGTTTTTGTTTTCATTCTTTGAGTTAACAGCGGGAAAATATCTGAACTGCGTTGTTTCAGTTGGAAATATTTTTTTACTTCAGCAACAGGGCTTCACGTATAATTGCAAAATACTTCGATAGAATAAGCATACCTTACATAAAGAGTTTGCATGAGAAAATAGATTATTAATAAGGAAAATATTCTAAAACCAAAAAAAGAAATTGCGGAACCGAAAAACCTAGGTAGAGGAAACACAAGGCTCTAAGAAAACGTTCATATTTAAAGAAACCTGTAGTCGCTTAATGAGTAAGTGGTATAACTCAATGTAAAATCATGTGCTGTATTTGAAAAAAAAATTAGAAGCAAGTAGGCATCGTGACTGTCCACAGTTTCCCCTTCTCATCCTGTCGACATTACAACCACCACAGAAAAGAAACAAACAAAAACATAACAAAAACACCCATAAAAAGTAAAATGCCCAAAACATAAAAAGAAGTAACCACACAAAATGAAATGCCCAAAACATTAAAAAAACTGCAACCACACGAAACAAAATACCCAATACATGGTAAGAAATTCTGTTTAAAGCACAATGAAGGTATACGATAGGAGAAATACATGTTTTTAAAACTTAATACAAGTGTCAAAACTGAAATAAAAAGAGAGAAAAAAGAAATATTCCAAATTTCATTGTTACTTTAGATATTTTGACCTGTTGACATTTCGTAAATTGTACTTGCACTCGGTCAAAAAATATTACTTACAAGGACTCTTTAGTAACTTTTAATCGCTGTGGTCGTATTTATAAGGTTTGCATAACAAATCAAGTTAATAATGTTGCGCTTTCACTTACCGTCTCCCGCTAAGTTAGAGTTTCATGACACAAAATGTGGTGGTTCTGAATTGAAAAATAAAGATTTTAAGAAAATTTGTATGTGGCGGGGGGTCTTAATCCCGGGCCTTGATCCGTTCAAAAAACCTTCTACCGTCTAAGTTAGAGTACCATGAGATAATATGCAAAATTTGGTGGTTCTAAATGGAAAACTATACATTTTACGAAAGTTTGTGTGTAGGGGGAGGGGGTAACCACCCTTGCCCCGACCCGTTCTGAAATCGTCTACCGTTTAATTTAGAACACCATTATATAGTATACCAAATTTGGTAGCTCTAAATTGAAAGCTTTAGTTTTTACGAAAAATATTTATGGGCGGAGGGACTCTGACCCCGTGCCCGATCAGTTCCAAAAACCGTCTACCGTCTAAGTTAGAGTACCATGAGAGAGTATGCCAAATTTGGTGATTCTAAATTGAAAACTGTAGATTTTACGGGGCATTTTTATGGGGGGGGGGCTTTACTCCCGGGCTCCAACTCCTTCCAAAAACGGTCTACTGTCTAAGTTAGAGTACCATGAGATAGTATACCAAATTTGGTGGTTCTAAATTCAAAACTGTAGATTTTACGAAAAAAAAATTATTCGGGGGGGTCTGACCCCCGGGCTCCAAACCCTTCCAAAAACCGTCTAGCATCTAAGTTAGAGTACCATGAGATAGTATACCAGATTAGGTGGTTCTGAATTGAAAACTGTAGTTTTTAAGAAAATTTTGTATGTGGGGGGCTCTGACCCCCGGGTCTTGACCCGTTCCAAAAACGGTCTGCCGTCTAAGTTAGAGTACCATAAGATAGTATACCAAATTTGGTGGTTCTAATATAAAAACTGTTGATTTTACGAAATTTTTATGAGGGGGTCGATCCCCCGGCTGCAACCCCTTCAAAAAACCTTCTAGCGTCTAAGAGAGAGTACCATGAGATAGTATACCAAATTTGGTGGTTCTAAATTGAAAACTGTAGTACTTAGGAAAAAGTTTTTATTCGGGGGGTCCCCGGGCTCCAACCCCTTCCAAAAACCGTCTAGCGTCTAAGTTAGAGTACCATGAGATAGTATACCAGATTAGGTGTTTCTGAATTGAAAACTGTAGTTTTTAAGAAAATTTTGTATGTGTGGGGCTCTGACCCCCCGGGCCTTGACCCGTTCCAAAAACGGTCTGCCGACTAAGTTAGAGTACCATAAGATAGTATGCCAAATTTGGTGGTTCTAAGATAAAAACTGTAGATTTTACGAAATTTGTCATGAGGGGGGGGCGACCCCGCGGGCTCCAACCCCTTCCAAAAACCGTCTAGCGTCTAAGTTAGAGTACCATGAGATAGTATACCAAATTTGGTGGTTCTAAATTGAAAACTGTAGATTTTACGAAAACGTTTTTATTAGGGGGCGGGTTTGACCCCCGGGGTCCAAACCGTTCCAAAAACCGTCTAGCGTGTAAGTTAGAGTACCATGAGATAGTATACCAGATTAGGTGGTTCTGAATTGAAAACTGTAGTTTTTAAGGAAATTTTGTATGTGGGGGGCTCTGACCCCCGGGCCTTGAACCGTTCCAAAAACGGTCTGCCGACTAAGTTAGAGTACCATAAGATAGTATATCAAATTTGTTGGTTCTAAGATAAAAACTGTAGATTTTACGAAATTTTTTATGAGGGGGGGCCCGACCACGCGGGCTCCAACCCCTTCCAAACACCGTCTAGCGTCTAAGTTAGAGTACCATGAGTTAGGACACCTGATTTGGTGATTCTGAATTGAAAACTGTAGATCTTACGAATATTTTGTGTATGGGGTCTCTGACCAACCGGGCCCCTGACCCGTTCCAAAAACCGTCTACCGTCTAAGTTAGAGTACCATGAGATAATATACCAAATTTGGTAGTTCTAAATTGAAAACTATATATTTACGGCAATTCTGTAGGGGGGGGGGGGCTAACCCCCCTCTCCAACCGCTTCCCAAAACCGTCTACAGTCGAAGTTAGAATACCACGAGATAGTATACCAGATTTGGTGGTTCTGAATTGAAAACTGTAGATCTTACGAAAATTTTGTATATGGGGGGCTCTGTCCAACCGGGCCCTGCCCCTTTCCAAAAACCGTTTACCGTCTAATATTTTTAGTGCCAAAGAAAAACGTAATATTCCTATCTTGTCTGCGTGTCCAAACTTTATAAATTTGATCAGGGAGCAAGACGTTCGAAATCGTACGTTTTCCTGCATTCGTTTTGTATGTAACCAAAATCTGTAAACGCGACGAATTGACGTAGTCGACGAATTTGTCCGCGACGAATCGACGCGCGACGAATCGTCGTGGTCGACGAATTGACGCGCGACGAATTGACGCATGCGACGAATTGACGCGCGACGAATTGACGTGACACCACGTGCGACCAGCATATAAAAACTTAAAATTAATTCACTCACAAGTGAATCACTACATGAAACTACGATGTTGGGCACAGTAGACACTGACTTACAACAAAGCTCTGTCAGTCAATACAGTGCAAAGGAATCATGATAGGTACTATCAGAAGGGCTAAATTGGCAAAAAATTGGAATAATATTAACAATAGGCAAGCACAAATGATAGAATAGTAGAATATACTATAACACTTAAACCGCACGACATACCCCAAGAGCACTGACAATAGCACAAACGTAGGCATGGGAAGACCATGAAATGGGACTGCAGGTCTGGACTACCAACCAGAAGTGCATCAGAAAAGCAATATAAGAAACAATAATGAAGAAACATGAAAGTGGTACGTTCATGAAGAAACACTGATTAAAAAAATATTACATACAGTAAGTACATAATAGGAGAGAACTGACACATACGTACATCAAGCTGAATGAGCGAAGGAACTGAACCTATCGGTAATGCACGTGTGGACCAGCCACCAAAGTGGGATGACATAAAGAAATTAACTTCCTACTCCATCTACTGTAATTCGCGGAATTTCGGAGATCACTGCCCACAGCGAGTCCTGCAATGATAATTACTCGCTAGAGTTGCCACGAATTTGGAAACAGTTCTTCAAATAGCGAATGCCTCTTGTTTTCCTTCCAGGATTTCGTGTGCTAAACGAACATGCCGGCCGCCCCATGTCCTTGAATGTATAATTACATTCCCATCTGCTCGTCTATTGTCAAGTCAAGTTCAAATAGTTGAAGCGTTCTATTATATAGTTTGCAGTTGGCCGAAACAGCCAGACGTGCAAAAGCTTAGAAAACTGATTTTTTTTTCTGCGCCAAGAAATTCAGATTACTATTATAATTATACAATGTCAAAAGAAGTTAATGTAAGAAATAAAGAATAAAATTAGTACTTGTTCCGACACAATTTGCTGAAACCAGCAGTCTTTATTGACTGTGAATACAGGTATTTTCAAATATTTGATACCTTTTTATTCTTCTAGTATCTTGCGATCAGTAATATGTACAGTTCTTCCGTAACGTAGATATATTTATCTCAGAAGATTCTTTGGATCAACGACGTTGATTATTCTTCCGTTTGAATCCAATATGAAGATATTTCTATTGTTGCAACTCTGAGGCAAACAACATAGAGTTGGGCATGAGAAAAGCATGGGTTTTTCAGGTTGAACCCTGCAACAATTCCCGCTGTGCCTTGTTGTTACTCATGGCGAAACTGAAATGAAAAAGGAACTGACTGTAGGCGTTTAAACTGAAACTGATGGTCAGATTGGCTGTTTAGAATGCAAAAATATGGTCTCCTGCAGCATGGCCAGTCAAAATAGTAGCTTTGATGACATCTGACATGAGTTTCTTGCCAGCCAGCCGTGTTTCTTTACACAATAAATCCAGATTCCTGAGTAGAATAATTGTTGCATCGGTACTGAGCAGTAGAATGTGTAAATGCACTCCTGGACGGTAGATTCGTGATCATTATACGCAAATATTTTTTCTTTTTTTATCAAGTCTGTTACAGAAATTCTCATTTCACTCTCATATTTATTTGAACTCAATAATTTGATCTTGTCAAATTTCCGAATTGTTTTTATTTTTAGTACAGCATTTAATTAAGGCTATGACTGCTTTTACAACAATTTTTTGGCAAGATCAAATTTAAATAATAAATCGATCGCGCTATGTTCAGCTGGAAATAGTGGTTTATGAAAGTAAGTCAAAATATTGCAATAGAAATAGGTTTAAACATCATTAAAGGTTTGTACATATCAATTTCAAAAGGTGATCCACACGTTCATGTACCGCTGTAGGTTCTTAAAAAAATTCAAACCTGTACATTAAGCGTTTCTTTTCTTGTGCGTGACTAACAGACAGACATTGTAATTTTGTTATTTTAGATAACGTTAGAAATTTCGAACGAGACGTAAAAGCTTAGGAAGTTTGAATTTTGGAGAACTTGGCTTTGAAAGTAAGATGGGGTTTTTATTTGGTGGGGGGAGGGGGAAGGGGTCCATTATTTTAGATAGATATTTCGCAACTTCTTGGTTTTCTGGAAGAGAAATGTTATTATACAATCTGAGGTATGAACAAATGGTTGCCGAAACGAATTGGCAAACAGCACATTAATGCATCGTGTTCTTGCACGTCAAATTATACATAACTCAAAGTTATTCAGCCGTTTATTAAAAGTAAAGTGTCTAATCTCTTAAAACTGCGTGGTTCGTTACCTTGTTATTCTTGATTTCCTGAGCAAATGCGTATTTCCAATGCTCTTGCTAGCTGCCATGTATCGGAATATAGCAAGTCACTTATAATGGCGAAAAATTGTGGATCGCTGGAATAAGCAGTTTTCATCATGAAATTTCAGATTACCAGTAATTACGATTGAGGAACGGAGGTTCATTGGTTGTAGCAATGTACACTGTTAACAATTTTGTGATAGGTCGCACCAAAAAGTGGTGCTACACCAGCTACACCACTTTTTGAGAAAAGATTGTGTAGCGCAAACAAAACCTAACAACGTGATGAAACCTTGCGGCTTCATGTGGTGCAACCTAGTATCATAACGTGAAGCAGAGTTGCACCATGTTGTTAGGTTTTGTGTGCACCCCACAATCGTGTGTCTTTTCTCAGAAAGTTGTGCAGCTGGTGTAGCACCACTTCTTGGTGCAACCTTCCACACAATTGTTAACAGTGTGATTCCAGAAGAGTCTTAATTATGTTCATTTTAATTTATGTATTTTGCTGTAGATATACGTATCTCCGTATCGGAACTGAAATTTGGGAAGCGTAAATGACAATTCGCTGGATCTATGACTTAGGTCGCATAATATTTTGCATGAGTTTAAAATTGTAAATTTGGATAAGAAAACGTAATATACACTATCTACCAACAAGTAATTAGACACCTGTGATAGCAAAGGAAAACGAAGTTTATTCACCTTCAATAGTTGGTGGAGCCTCCACGAGCGGCGATTACAGCTGCGACCCTCTGGGGCATACTCTCAACCAGGCGTTGTACGACGGCTAGCGGTATTTTCTTCCACTCGGCTTGGGGAAGACAGGTCAGTTCCTTCACCGATTTCGGATGGTGGGGTCACCCCTTAAGTCGACGCTCCAACTCGTTCCAGAGGGGCTCGATTGGGTTAAGGTCCGGGCTCAGCGCAGGCCAGTTCATTCAATTAACCCCATTGTCACCATACCAAACCATGGTGGACCTCGCAACATGACAGGTGGCATTTTCATCCTGAAAGTAACATGAGTCCCCCCGTAAAACTGCCAAAACGTAGGAAGTGCATGGTCATCCAAAATGGTGCACTAGGTCTTGGCGTTGAGTCTACCAGTATTTGCGACCAAGGGTCCCGTGCCATACCAAGAGAAACACCCCCATAACATACTTCCACCGCCGCCGAATTTCACAGTTGGCATAATACATTCCGGCAGGAGGCGTTCTCCAGGCAGACGCCAAACCCAGACCCTGCCATCCGAACGGTAGAGGGTGAACCTTGATTCGTCGCTCCAGAGAACCTGTTTCCACTGTTCAACGATCCACTGTCGACGTTCTTTGCACCACGTTAGCCGAGCAGCGCTATTGGACTTGATGATCAAAGGCTTGTGGGTGGCAGCACGTAAATGATAACCGAGCAGATGGGCTTCCTTACGGATGGTATTAATCGAAAGCACACTTCCGGATGCCTGTTGAATCTACTTGCGGATGTGGCCCATCGATTTCGTGCGGTTCTGCAGAATTTCTCTGGCCAGCACCCGTCGGTCTCTAACTCCCAGTTTTGTGGGTCTTCCGGGTCAGGGACCTTATTAGCATATTTACATGCCTTCTCAAAGATGTGTTGAAAGTTGTCTCGGAAGCATGTTCATGAAAACTCCAGCAATTCGGCGACTGATATGCGGGCCATCTCTTGCCGTATGTTGGTTGTGAACTTTTACCATGTTCGACGGTTGTTGCCGTAGACTTTTTCTTTAAGTGACCCCCACGAGTAAAAGTCTCAAGTTGATAAGTCGGGACAGCGTCGTGACAGTATATCCTTACTGATTGCCCTTTCCTGAGAAAAATTAATGTGGATTCGGGTAAGTGAAACGATCAGAGGTATGGCAAGTTGCTCCCTCTTGTTGGAAGAAGGTATAAGTTAGTCCATGGGGAGTCAACTGGATTACAAATGCTTCGTAGATCCGTAGATAAACGTCTGTACTGACATTCTCCTCGGAAAAATGGGTTCGATGATGTGTTGGCCTGACACTCCATTCCAAACACCGACTTTTACATCCTGCAGTGGTTGGAACACGTGTGGGTTTTCAGCAGCCCAGTGCCGTGTGTTCTGTGAATTGACATAACCCGAAAGGTGCAAACCAGCTTCGTCTGTTGAAATAAAGAGACATGGGTCGAGCAGCCCTTCAGAAATCATCTGTAAGAGTAACTGACAGTAATGGACACGCTTTTCCTTATCGAGTGCTTTTAATTTCTTCACAGCAGTCACACAATAAGGCTTAATTTTGAAATCATGAAGTATGCGTTGAATTGATACGTTTATTTGCCTGTCTTTTCAGTCTGTGTAAGTAATGCTTGTCTGCTGGGATAAACGGTGTGTTGACTTGTTTGGGATTCATTCGATACGATTCGCTACGTCGGTGACAGCTTCTGGTGTGCATACAGTTCGTTGTTCCACTCGCTGTACGTTGATTACAGAACCAGTTGTACGCCATTTCTTCACTTCACTAAGTCCTCGATGGTTGATATTGCAGGAACATTGGTACCAGGATTCTTAGCTATAAATCGTTCACGAACCTAAACGAAAAAAACCTGTGAGAACATACTCCTCCACAACAAAAAACAGTTTGTTCAGTTGAATACGGCATAATTTACACGCCGACTGTCACATACTGTATCCCGGAGCGTGTAGAATCACATAATGCATACGAGCATGCGCCGAAGTGTCGAATGTTTTCCAGCGGTGAACTACGAGGCATAACTTTACGACTGTAACTAAGCCGTATTTCAGGCTGGTTTCATGTGCGCCGCCCTGTATTTAATACATTAGTTCCAGATGTGCATCAGGTGATTCCAGCATCGACATTCAGCAGAATGCTTGATGACTTGCTACAGCATAAACTCAGTCTGATGCATGAAAACTGTGTTATGAGGATCAGTGTTGTGAAGCCAGTGATTTTAAATTTATCTTCAAAATTTATTAATCTTGTAGTACAGGGAAAGAGTTTTGAAATGATAGCAAATCTTAAACCTTTAAGCGTGATCGGTCATTAATCGAAGTGGGAAGCTTGACAGCCGTTCCAGTTACCGAGATATCAGAGCGGCGGACTTCCTGATAATCGTCCAAGTTGGGCTCTGGTTCGAGTCCTGTATGAGTTATAGATGGTGTGTTTTGCTCGACGGTGCTGGTCTGTGCTTTCGCTGGTGTCAGTGGCGCTAAATTAGGGACGTGTGCCTTTGAAAAGTATAGTCTAATTTAACTTTCATTTTCGGTTCCTATAAACTTATATAAATTGCGTTCATTCTCCTTAAGCAGTTGCTAATCTTAACGCTACTATCTTCCTCTCTCTCTATATAGATATATCTAAATATTGGTTTGGAAAATAACCCTAGATCAAAAGTGAATGACAAATGTAATGGACACTGATAAGAAGGATGTTTCCGATTGTATCAGAGCTCTCATGATCGTTAGATTAGAGCTTTCGTTGGAATTCAGCTTCAGCGTGAGTTTGCTGTGATTGCTTTGGAAAGAGACCGTTGAGAGAGCTAAGGTTACTTTGATATTATGCGATTTGTGTTTGATCTTATATAAATACTGAAGTTTGATTTTCACGTTTAATTCATTACCAAATAGACTGATTCTTTTACGCGTGTTTGATTACTGAAGTCAAATTGTTGTTGAGCAGTAAGACGTGAAGAGTACTCTATATTAAGAAAGCGTTGTATTCGGATATAAAAGCAAACGATAATTTGAATACCAAGTTGGAATTATACTCCACATTAAGGTTTTGTGTTGATATTTAAGTACCTAAAGTAGACCTAATAAGAAAGTTGATAACTCTAAGTACAAGACTATTTATTTTCCTGGACGTTAGTGCCATTTAGTGTCTAATTAAGTGCTTAATAAGCACGCCGGGCGAAATATTAGTCACCCCTGTCAGAACGTACCTAATAACGGATAACGGCGCCTCTTTCCTTAATAACAGCATGAAGCATGTGTGATAGAGATTCCATGACATTCTGGATGTGTTGAACATCGATTTGCAACCACTCGAGTTTCAATTGGTCCCGACGTTCTACCAGGGTACGTGGGTGTCTGCTCCAGAGTTTTTCCTTCTGTTTCAAATGATCCCAGAGATTTTCAGTTGGATTTAAATCTTAGGATTTGGCGGGCCAGTCGAGGTGATACGATGTTGCTGATTGTTCGTCGTGTCACTCAGACACAGTTTTAGCCCTGTACACACGGCAATTGTCGTCTTGGAAAACAGGAGTGGCAGTGTGATGCTACTCCTGGAGATGTTGGGCAAAGGGCAACACTTTGTCATTCAGAATGCGGAGATACGCATGCTGTTTCAAATTCATCGTCACTGCAACGAGAAGGCCCATTTTGTGGTACGAAAAACATCCCGAAAACATCACAGAATCCCCTACACCTTGAACAACACCTTCGACACAATCAGGGTTAAAGGCTAAATGCGTCATTGGGCCGGCGATGGACTCATCGCCTCCCATCATTGAAGTACAAACAAAAGCGAAACCCATCAGACTAAATTACTCATTTCCAATCCTCCACAGTAAAGTTTTTGGTGCCTCTGAACCCATTAATAACGTACGACTTGGTGGCTTGCTGTTAAACGAGGCCTCTTCCGTGGTACTCTGCTCCAGATGTCCATCACACGCAGTTCCCGTCGCAATGTCTGTTCGGAAATTGGTTGGAGTGGACTTTCATTGACTGCTTGGAGCAATTGTTGCCTGGTTTGACACTGATTTGCACTTACTAGACGTTAAACATGGCGGCGGTCCCTGTTGTTGAGAATCGTTTTCAGGCCACAGTTACATCGCCGATTTGCAGTTGACTGCGAACTACACCACTGTTTGTATACTCAGTAGACTGCACGCTTTGGCAGACCAACAGATTGGGCGACTTCATCCATTTTGTGTCCGTGGGCACGGGCAAACACGATGGCTCCTTTTTACCACTCAGTAACGTATGTCTTACGACCCATATTGCAGACTAAATTCAATACAAACGTTTCTCTTCACCACTGCACGAGACAGAAATGCTCCTGTAGACAACGTCAGTGCTATTTATCTCCCAAGAATGCTATCACGGCGCCCTCCGTGCAACCGGTAACTTTCTACTGTCATTTGTGTTATAAGTGACCAATTTTTTAATCGGTGGGCTTATGTTTTAATTAAGTTATCTAGAGTACGAAGTTAAGCTTTACAGTGAACAGATGTGGTGTCTTGGTGTATGTAAATAATTGAAAATCCCTTTACAACCTTTGAACACTTAAAACATTACACGTTAGATTATGCAAATCTGAAGGGATGAAAAAAAATCCGAAAAACTGAAACTAACAGGAAAAGAAGAAAAGAAAGTTTCGTAGGAAATACACAAAGCAAGCATCAAGCTAAGGAAAATATCTTATCAGCTATATGAGAACACCATTTTTCCAAAAAATTGTTATCCAGAGAATTTAACTTGTGTTGTAAAATGTGATATTTGAACTGACGATATTTTACGGCAGCGGGAGGTGGATACAAACCAATTGGCTGAAATAATGTAGGATGTTAGAAGCAGAAGACCTGAGCGTGGTTTTGGAAATATCGATGGATTAAAAGACAAAACAGATCAGCAACGCAGACAATACAGTACAGCTGGAAATAAGAAAATGTTGACGTTTGAAATCAGTAGCCATTAATACAAGTATAATGAAATAATAGCACAATGAGGGCTATACTGCAGGTAGAACAGGAGATATCAGTAGTAACTGACTGACTGAAAAATAAAATCACTGGAGCCTAGATAGGATCTTACGATAAATACAAAGAAATTCCTAGAAATAATTTCTGCTGTAGGCTTGGAAACTTGCGATCCTCTTATAATTTTTGTTAACTTTACATTAAACTTGGGAAGTTAACTAGCTTTGATTTTCACACAAAGCTCTTTGATTCTTGTTTCACGTAATGGAATGAACATGAATGCTGATCAGCAACTGAAAGAAACTTTTATGGTCGATTTCGGGATTGGGAATTGCTAATGAACATTATCTACCTGGTTGCTAAGGAATCGATTGTGGAAAGCAAAGTTGATTTGGTCTGACTCCGTAAATCTTAGTCTCAAGACTCTTATGCAAAGTTACAATTCTACATTGACATTGTAGATACCTGTGTAGTAGCGGCACTTTAAAATGCTTAAAACCTTAATACAAGCACAGTTGAGAGTGGCTAGAGATGCAGATCACGGGGGAGCTAATGTTCTCCACTCCTGCTTGGTCTATAGATGCTGCTTTCAAGAAAGACCAATAAAGAAATGCCGTCTACCGCTTATATTCAATTGAATGGATGTATTCTAGAAGGATTCCCATGCTTATAAACGGAAGACCAGTCCAGTAGTGAGTTTCGAAGTTTTACAGAAATATACGGGCGGCACAGGGGAGTATTTAGATGGGGGGCAGCAAGGAAGCCAAAAGTGTTTCATTTTTTTTAACTTTTTGGTTAAAATGCGACTTACATTAGAAAAATACTGCCTTAATTTAATAAAATGCATCAACTTACATTAGAAAAATGCTTTAATTTTGTCTTCTATTTTTCATTAACTTTAATTTTGTTCTGATGGATTTCAAAAACTTCCATTTTTCATAGCCGCCCCCGAAAAAAAAATTATTTCACGCCCTTGGGGTGGCACGACATTTTTATTACGGTAGTGCATATATAAGTTCAGATTTGATATACTTGAAACCAAACTATCACATTAGTGATAGTTTCGTTTCACCAAGTATCAAATCAAAACTTATATATGCACTACAAACTATCACGTTACATAGATATTGTATTACTGAGCGCCGAATCGCCACAAAATAATGGCGAATCCGTTAAAATTTTCTGAACAGTAATGAATAAAAGAGAATGTGTTACTCTGTAATCCTTTCAGAGGATTTTAGATATTTATGGAATTTTTACCTCACACAATTTTAATTTTAACCCACGAGGACTGGACACCAGAGAGCACTTGACTTCGAAAACAATTTGGTTGAAAAGAAACATCTTTCATAGTTCTATCTAAGTGACGTTATGTTTAAGAAAAACTAGAAAACTTATGGTTGTCGGACATGACAAGAGAGAAAGCCATACTCTTTATTAAACAAAAAGCTACACTTTGTTTGATAATATTTTTCTAGCGTTTTTAAAGAAGCTGCTGGAGTTACTTTACTGAAAAAAGAAAACACACGGACACACACAAAAAGAAAAACTAAAGCAGACTGATTGCAAAACGGGTACGAAAAATAATAAAAGAAATTTGGTAGGACATGAGTGCATGCAAGTAAATATAAAATGTCATAATTTTTTTATTACCTAAATGCTGACTTGAATTTACTAATCGGTTTCTCTAAGAACATGAGCTCAGAAATCTACATTTTTTTGTTTAAAAAGCTATGTAAGCAACAAACCTGTGGACTGCATGTTTGAATACTGAATGCCGCTGAAGGAAGGAGTCTTTTACCCTGTAGCCAACTCTTGCTTTCTTGCACACAACGTACCTGCTTGGAGAAAACTCCTCATAGCGCATGAGCAAAATATGTCTCCATAAGAACTAAATTCTCACCTTACTGCTTCAACTGCTCAGTTTGAAACGGAAGCCTTTGTTCCAAAAGTCTAAGCGTGCGATTTTGTGTTTTTAATAAAATCCACCTAGTGGAGCGTATAGGCTTTGACAGTATGTATGTGTATGCATAAAAGTTATTTATGCACACACATACGTACTATGATATTTATTAACAAATTTATTTCATACGTACTATAATTATTTTATTAGCAAATTTATTTCAAAATTTATCAATGAGAAAATATATTTCGAAGGTAGAAATTTAAGAACCCATCTAACATATTGTTTTCAAAGGCAAGGCATGAAAAATAGGACTCTACTACAACACAGAATTTGGGTTTCTACCTGCACTGTTCATTTATCCTTAAAAAAATTAGAAAATAAATTTTGAAGAATTTTAATGACCTAACTTCAACGTACAGGCCGAAAAAGATGGCCCAAAAATTGTTGAGGTCAAAATATTAGTAGACGAAGGATTTGAAATTAACCAAATTTAAAAATTTAAACTTGAAAAAGGGAAAAAAATAAGTTGAATAAGGAAATAAGCAAACTGCACAAAATGCCGGTCTTAAAACAAATCCCACATGAAAAGGAAGTTACACCAAAAACAAGTCCGAGAAAAAAATTAAGGTAAAAGTTAGAGAAAGAAAAGTATAAATGGACAACTGTCAAAAAAATTTATTTTATAAATGGGAATACAAATGAAATAAAAGTTGAGAGGCTAGTAAAACAAAACAAAAAAAGCTTTTTAGAAACATGGAGCACGACCGGCACTATAAAATAAATGGTTCTGAAGTATTGTTCTAATTATTTCAATTAGTAAATTAAAAAGAAGTTATGTAAAAAATATTATTCACTTTCGTATATGTGAACTCTTTCTGAGAAAATATAAATCCCAGTGAGAGTATTGGTTAAATGAAACAAAACACAAAGAAAAGGAGTCTTTTGTTTGTAGAAACGAGTGAAAATATGCTAAAATTATCTGAAATAGGTGCAAGTGCCATCAAGATGGTTCACATAAACACTCTCCTAAACATTACACCGGCTCCACCGATCTATAATACACCACCGTGACTGTTGGGTTCCATGACCACGTGTTGTTTAAGTTACACGCGTATCTTTCCTCTTAGATGTAGTTTAGTTGGAATCTCGATTCGTAGGACCAAGTCACCTGTTTTCAACTTCCATAACGTTTCCATTGGCGATGTTTTTTCGCCTACTTCATCCTCATTGCTCGATGACATGCTGTTAACAAGGGTACTAGTTGAGGACGTTGTTTGCCGCGTCCCAGTCGTGTAAGCGTCCTTGAATACGCAGCTATGGTGGCATTCGCTCCTGCTTTTTTTTAGCGTTGTTTCACAGATTCCTAACGAATTTTGCTTGTGTCAGCCATAAAGCCTTGAGTTTTAGCTTTATACTCCAAGACCAGCTAATGTCTTAGACGGATCTTCCTCAAATAGAGAAGTGTGCAGAGATATTTGTTTCGAGAAGACATGTCTCCTGTTTCGGTTTAGAATGAATATCATGAGAGAACTAAATTTCAGTCTGCTAAACTTTTCTGTTTGCTTCGTCAAATGCAACAAACTTCACCAACTGTACACGACTGAAGTATCTCGAAACCTCCGCAAGGTCTTTCTGAATATTGGAAATCGTTAAAACATCAAAGTGGCAGAACTAAAACATTAATCGTTCTAAGAATTTCACTGTCCCATCTTATCTGACACACGTTATTTGTCAGTTCGTGCATTATTCTCTCACCGATTGCTTTTGAGAAATTTCGAGTGTGTTTACCGGTAACCGCTTCTTCCATAGCAATTTTTCTGTTCTCACTAAGGAAACGCGTGATGCCTTTGTGACGCTGATCTATAAAGGTAAAAAAGCCAGCAATCAGTTTTCTACGCAGGGACGCAGTACACTGGACCGAAGGCTTGACCTTGGTCATTTATGCAACGTTTCTTCATCTGATTTTATCATATTTGAGTTCCTGTTCTTCTTCAATGGCGGTCAAGCTTCTCCAGCGTTTACAGCTGAATCCATACGCTTACCCCTCCAGAAGGGGGATTTGGCACTGTCCTGAAACTAGCGTCCATTAAGTACACTTAATGTTGACAAAGAAATATTCGCAAACATTATGTCTCAATGATTCAATAGAACACTTCCTTCACTTTTTCATAACAACCAGTCTTACACCACACCGTGCCTCAGAATGGAAGGCAATGTCACCCTCACACGAGATTTTATTTCTACAAATATCTATCTACTCAACGAACACGTGGGAGCGGTTTCTCTTGACCAGAGGAAATTTCATTTCTTCCTACGCAAACTTCTGTATAAATACGGTTTCCCGAAGAGCTTTCACTTTGCCCTACTGGCTTCAAAACCAGCAGCTCGAATAACCGTTTAAACACCATCAAGCTCCTAACGCTCGTACATGCAGACTACCGCAGCAGCACGAATCACTGGTCCTGAGGAAGTAGAATTTCCTACCCCAGTATATTCTCTGAATTTTCGTGTTCACTCTCAGTTGTCCCTTAACAAAGAATGAACCAGGGATGATATCATTCATTCTTATATCATTCTCCCTGGGTGAGTGATATCATTCGTTCTCTTGGCATTGCATCTCCTCCCCGTGGATGAATTTAGTGATTGTCCGCAGGAAACCTTTGAAGATCAATGCATATCAAGCCTATGTTTTGGAAAATTTGTGTAGTCACAGAGCTCTTATCCATCTTTTATTACCGTGTAGAACTTATGACAAAAATTCGAAAAGTAAATGAATATGTTTCATCATTTTGAGAGTTGTCTGGCCGCACGAGGTGATCGCATTCCTTATTAAGACATTTGTAGGTTACATTCTTACATCTTTCCTTAGTGACTTTTGTATTTGTGAATTTGTATACGCAAAATGTGTAGATATTTGTCTGTTATAAAATGTTTGTTACCATTATGACTGTATATCTTTACACGTCAAATATCTTTATCTGCTGTCAAATAGTTTGCTTGCCCGATATATTTAATGCACACACACATGTATGCGCGCCCGCGAGCGCGCGCGTGTGTGTGTGTGAGTAGCGCATGGGAATAAAGTTATATTAAAAGTAGCTCTGTAAGTTTTTACAGTCCTCATGGAGAATGGACATTGAAGAATGTGGTAAGTTTAACAAGTATCAAAAGTGAAATAAATAAAAGGTGATATATCAAATTGTGAAAAATTGTTTTTCCAGAAAAGCCTTTAAATACTGTAGGTAAGGAACAAATCTCGCATTTCAATTTCTGAATATTCTTTTCCAGAAACAACACAAGGCGCATTTTTTAATTTCTGATAGCCAGTGCTGTCTTCCTTTATGCAAAGGCTGTTTTTTTTGTATTAGAAAATTAAAGTTGTTTACACTTTGTTTTTCAGATTGTAAGCTTGGAAGAAAGTGGTTTTATCACTTAATGAGATAGCTATTGCCATTTAATGGAACATAATGGAATATTTACTATAAGAAAAGAAAAAGTGAAAGGAAAGCACTTTATCATGTGGTAACAGGAATCATGCGGTTTTTTATCGTTTGTGTAAAAGATTCTAAGTGAAGAACAGTAAATGTTTTTTTTTTGCAAATGCTTTTATCTCGAAGAACAGACAGAATTAATTAATCAAAATTTTGTCTTCATCTCGAGTTTAGGAAAACGAAATCAATTCGCGATAAGTCGTAGTAGACAGTTGGATTTTTCAGTTATAGAGGAAAATGGAAGAAATTCCCAATGTAGTGTTTGTGTTACACGTGAAGCACCCGATGGGAAATGTGAAAGCAGTTTGTTAAATGTCAGTAAATGAATCAATAGAAAATATGATTACTACTGAAACATTAAAATTTACGCAGAATCTGTAGTAAAACACTACTTTTCAGCCTTGTCTGAGTAATTCTTTCTCCCTAGTTTTCTTTCTCTCGCTTTTTTCTCACTTGTTTGAGAAAATGACGAAAGGATCGAAATTCTTGACGGAGCTTCATCAGCATTTCACAAAATCTAAAGTTCTTCATAACGAATGCTTTACATTTTCAAAAGCAGTAACATTAAAATATCGATTGAGTCAAGCCGTGAATGCTATTTTCTTTCTTTGATCTTCCTAAAGCAGTTCTCTCAGTATTATAAGAAACTTTATACCAAATCTAATGCACAGATTATTAGTTTAAAAACTAATAGAATTTCGTTTAAAGGTATGAAGTGTTTCAAATATTCATTGCAGTGTACTTGAGCATCAATAATAAAAGCCTTCCTCAACAAAAGAATGAATATATCAGCGCCGAGGAGAATATGTGTTTTTAAATTAAATTGAAACAAATTAAAAGAAGATGACGTTACGAGCGAAACTTTGAGAGTAATTAAAACTTAGAAAATAAGATAAAAATAAATAAATATATTTCATTTCTAATAATTTGTTTATAAAAAATAATATATTACTACAATCGTTTGCAATAATGGAAATTATTGTACGAATAAATGGCTGTCAGCTATTTTTAAAGTTGTACGGTAACAGTAAAATAATAAAAAACATAATTATGGCTGAGTGAAGGGGTATTTTAAAAGGGTAAAGCTTTTGCTCTGCACTAACCGAGAGAAATTAGTCCTCAGGGGAAAATCAATATGCTAAAAATGGTGCAGTTTTACGCAGGATAACTGGAAGGAAGAGTCTCAAAATGATGGCAAATGGAAGTCACGTCTGATCACAGAACACTGAAAGGTCACGTTTTAGATTGGTAAGAAAATTCGGTTTTATAATTAGCATTCCAAAAGAAAAGAAGATAATTGTAACAGAGACATAACTTACAAAGAATGATTTTCGAGAATCATAAAGGTATAAAAATTTAAATACGGAATTTTTCAATTTGAAAGGAAAAGATGGTTTTTATCCAAACTGGAAACCAACATTTTCAAACTTCAAAAAAATACACAATACACATCTCAAAAATTATTAGGAAAATCAGAGAAGTAGGAAGACGACCTTATAGCAAATGGTGTATGTTTTCTGAATCTTGAAAGGGAATTATGCAGTAACCATACTTGTATAATCACAGACGCATAGTGTAGCTGGTTTTTTGTAATTTGGCTTTGAAACGCGACCCTCATACACAAGCTGAAGGATCGCGATTACATCACAAAAGGCCTTTACGCATTGTAGGTTGCAAAGGTCATGTAAAAATTCCATGACGCATCGCCCTTTAGTTACGATGTGTTTGCTAGGATCCCGGTGAAACATGGCACCGCCAAATCGTACTTTCCTTTTTTTTTTTTTTTTTTTTTTTGCCTCACCACGTTCAAGTGCTTTCTCAATGTTTTTATATGTTAAAAAGTATGTTCACACAGCTGGTGTATTATTTATAAGGATACTCGAGAGAGAGAGAGAGAGAGAGAATTCCAGAGGAAGCAAATTTATGGAAAAAAACCCTAAAAAACTACAATATAAATTTTGTAATCAGGAATGTGAAGCAAGTTGGTCTTGCTAATCGCTGGTAAAGTTTTCATTGGAGTATAATGACCCATAGTTATTACCCTTCGAGATTGTAACTTTGATACTCTCGAAGTCTAAATCGATTAACTATAATTTGTCATTTCCTATTTGTATCTCTGTGCTGGGGAAGTCCTCAAACTTCGACAGTTTGAGGACTCTCCCAGACAGAAATACTGCAGTTTGTTTAAAGATCCTGGACCTTCTAGAACGTCCATTTCGTGAATCACTTAAAATATACAGGTATAACACATTTATAATCATAATTATAATCTTCCAGATCATAGAAATTAGAATTGTTTTTTATTATTATCATCAACAGGTCATTCAGATCTATGGATTATAAAAGGGTGGTAACTTTTTAGCTATTCAACTGAATGTGAATTAGCTACTAAACCTACCGATAAACCGGATGATTGACTAATCGAGGAAACAATTATTTCTAGTTTTGGCTCGAACTGATATCCGGAATCTCGCGCGCGATGACAAGATGTGTTTAACTTGGTGTCGCGTCAATTCGTCGACTACGTCAGTTCGTCGTGGTCAAGTTGGTCGCGTTTACAAATTTTAGTTACATACAATTCCCATGCTGGAAAGCGTACGATTTCGGTTTTCTTCCGCCGTGATCATATTTATAAGGTTTGGACACCCAGACAAATTAGTAACATTAGGCTTTTTCTTTGGCACTAAAAATAAATTACTAAGCTTAGGCCATTTTAATAGTTTTTATTCCATCGTGCTCATATTCATAAGATTTAGACACCAAGTCAAGTTAGTATTATGGCGCTTTTACTTAGGCATTAAATATGAATACGTTGGCCTAGGCCTAGGCCTTTATAACAGATTTTATTTGATTGTGCTGATATTCGCAAGGTTTAGACACAAGGTCAAGTTAGATTGATTGCACTTTTATTTAGGGCATTAAATATTAATTCATAGGCCGAGGTCTTTTTAACAGTTTTTGTTCGATTGTGCTCATATTCGTAAGATTCAGACACAATGTCAACTTAGTATTATTGCGACTTTACGTAGGCATTAAATACTAATACGTTCGCCTAGACATAAGCTTTTTCAGCAGTTTTATTCCGTCGTGCTCATACTCGTGAGGTTTATACACAAGGTGTAGTTAATATTACTGCCCCTTTACTTAGGCATTAAATAGTAATACCTTGGCCTAGGCGTAGGCCTCTTAGCAGTTTTATTCCGTCATGCTCATACTTTTAAGCATTGCATCAAGTCAAGTTAGTAATATTGTGCTTTTACTTAAGAATAAATGTTTCATACACTTGAACAAAATCTGTCAGAAAAGCCTGTTGATTAATATGTAATGCCTAAGTAAAAGCGCAATAATACTAACTTGACTTGGTATCTAAATCTTATAAATATGAACACGATGGAATAAAAACTGTTAAAAAAGGCCTATGCCAAGGAATTAATATTTAATACCTGAGTAAAACCTCAATAATACTAGCTTGACCTTGTGTCTAAACCTTATGAATATGAGCAGAATCGAATAAAAACTGTTAAAAGGCCTAGGCCTAGGCCTTTATTTTGGCATTTATACGGCCTAGGCCACATTTAATGCCTAAGTAAAAGCGCAATATTACTAACTTGACTTGGTTTATAAACCTTGTGAATATGAACACGATTGAAGAAAACCAGTTAAAAAGTCCCAAGCTTAGGCCTAAGCATAGTAATTTATTTTTAGTGCCAAAGAAAAAGGGTAATATAACTAAACTGTCTAGGTGTGCAAACCTTATAAATATGATCACTGCTGAAGACAACCAAAATCGTACGTTTTCCTGCATGGGATTTGTCTGTAACCAAAATTAGTAACCGGGGCGAATTTGACTGCCATGAATTGATGCGGAAGAATCGTCGTAGTCTACGAATTGACGAGCGACGAATCGTCGTAGTCGACGAATTGACACAGGCGACGAATTGACGTATAACCGCTTAACTTCTAGATTAAAAAAATAAAGTGACGTTTTATAACTTCAGCGGTGCACTGATGTGTAGCTATGTAAAATTTTCTTCCATTGTTTCTTAATATTTTAAGACTTCAGAGTATTTACGACTTTATTTATTCCAGTGATTAACAACTGTTAATTTAAGCTGGATCAAGGATTTTTTAAATATTGACTTGGAACAAGGACAAAAATGGGTGTTTTTCTGGTAAAACGACGCTGCGGAATATGAGCATTTTAATAAAAAAATAGATAACATAAAATCTAACCTAACTAAATGCAGTTGTTGTGTGTGGGGGAGTGGGGGTGAGAGAAGATTTATGCCTCATCAATTATGTACTGTGAGATTATTTAAAATAAATAACAAAAATTTCACTCAATTATCATGAAAAATTTCAGAAATTATTGAAAAGTTAAATATTTCATCTTGTCACCGAAGAAAAAGAATATTTTAAGATTTATAAGTGAGTCAACATTTCAGTGTCAGAAAAAGTATCATTATGGAATATTGGTGGCCGTAAATGCAAAAGTTACACCAGTTAAAATCCAGTTCAGTGATCCAGTCTGAAGTAGATCACATAGCTGTGACTTCACACATACACCATCTGACAATAAAGTTCCAGAACAGTGGATATTACTCTGTTAATGGTAGTCGTAAATATATGTCCTATGGGTCAAATTGTAATTGTGTTTACCCTCTCCTGCAGAACACATGAAGATCTGAGAAAGTGCAGACCTGTCCGATTCTGAAGACTTAATAGAAGGTACCCCAAAGACCATTGTGATAGATTTTAACAGAAACCATATAGTAAACATCAAGGTTTGCTGCAAGTCCGAGAAGTCAACACGGAGACCTTCGAAATGGTCAAAACTGTGTACGGGGATAATGCCCTATCCCGTGGTTGTGTCTTTGAATGGTGTGCTCGCTTTCGCGAGGGAAAGGAAGACATTGGGGATGACCCAAGGATTGGAAGTCCATCAACCAGCCATTCTGAGGAAATGGAGAAAGTTCGCGCTCTGGTGCAGTCAGACCGCTGAATGATGGTACTGATGATGCAGGGCAAACTTCATATTAACAACAATCCAGCTGATTCTAAAGGAAGATCTCGTGAAAAGGAAGATTTGCACAAGGGTTGTGCCGCATAGTTTGACTGAAGAACAGAAAGTGCAAAGAGTCGAAAGCTGCGAGGTGTTCATTGCGGCCGTGGAATCGGACCCTTCGATGATGGACCGCATTGTGACAGGTGATGAGACATGGTACTTTCAACACAATCCAGAATCAAAGAGGCAACGCCTGGAGTGGAGGGCACCAAGTTCACCGAGACCCCAGAAGGTTCGCCTGCACAATTCGATACTCAAGGCAATGCTGATCACGTTTTTTGAGAGCAGCTGCATCATTCACAGCGAATAGCTTCCGGAGGGTGCAACAATCACCAGTGCCCTTTACCTAGAAGTTCTGGATCGCCTACAGATTATAATTCATCGTGTGAGGCCGCAACTGCGAGCACGTGGAAGTTGCTTCCTTCTGGAAGACAACGCGCCTGCCCACTCGGCGCTGTAGGTGACACAGTTCTCGCCAAGTCCGAAGTACCCTGATTCAACCATCCACCCTACTTACTCCCCGGATTAAGCTCCGGCCGACTACTTCCTGTCCCCCAAAGGGAAATTGGCGTTAAAAGGACGATGCTTGATGACTCTTCAGGACAACAAGAAAACCGTTGCCGCGGAAATGAACAGTGTTCCGCTAAATGAATTCAAAAGTGTTTCACACATCTAGTGGAGCGATCAAAATGGTGCATCGATAACAAGGGGGACTACTTCGAAGAACCATAACCACAGTAGGACTCAGTGCATTGAACCAGTCGTGGAACTTTATTGTCAGACAGTGTGTAAAACAAGGCCAAAACAACTATAATAATAGGACTCATAGTGGTGGCAAAAATTATAGACACTTTCTGAAATATTCATGTTTTGCAACTTTGCAGGCTTATAGGAATTGATATTGTGCACCGAATACAAATGCTTATATGTCAATTTAAAGAACATTTAAAGCTGAATTCAATACAAAAAACAGGATGCAAATATATGCAGAAGAAAAAACTTATGCTTACTTTGGTCTAAAAAAGAAACAAGTGTGATTCAGTTAAGAAGTGGATTGTAAGTACAAAATCTACTAGCCAATCACAGTCTTGTTCTGGGGACCAATCAAATGGCAGTAACTTCAATACATCTTGTAAGAAGTTCAGGAAAGTCAGTTTTGCTGCTTGTTCTGTGGAAGAAAGGCTGTTACCGATGTAAGGGAAGCGTAATTGTAGACTGTGTGAATATATCTTTAGTATTTCTTTAAATTTAACGTGTAGATAATAAGTACAGCAATGGCACCAAAGAAAAGAGTTGATTGGTCACCCACGGAAAGGATCGGGTTTATTTTATTACATGAATCGGGTCTTTCTTATGCTGAAATTGCAAGGCTAGTAGGTGGGTCAGTAACAACAGCTGGTGCACAAAAGTTCTGTTTACGTTATCAGGAAACAAATTCATTGAAAAAGAAACCAGGAAAAAGCCGATAAAAGTTTACAAACGCTGTTGATGACAGAAGAATAAAACGTCTGTGTCTGAAGGTCAGAAAAATTTCATCTGATGCTATCAGAGCTGAACTGTGTTCAACTGGTGTTTCTGTCAGTTCAAGAACCATAAGGAGCAGACTATCAGATATAGAACTAAGAGGTAGGATTCCGACAAAAAACCCATATCGGAATTTACAGCAGCACAAGAAACAACTACAGTGGGGAAAAGAACACATTGGATGGAAATACGATAAGTGTAAGCAAGTTATTTGGAGCGATAAGAATAAAATATCCTTATATGGTAGTGACGGCCGAAAATACGTGAAACGTAGAGTAGGAGAAGAGCTACATACTGACTGTATGTAGGCCAATGTAAAACACCCAATAAACATTATGATTTGGGCATGTCTGTGAGCAAATGGTGTTGGCCGACTTTATGTAATCAACGTCACGCTGAATGCAAGAAGATACACTGCTGGCCACCCAAAATGCAACACCAAGAAGGACACGAGGTAGCAAAGCCAGATTTACTGGACACATAACAACAGATACAAAAATGAAACGATTGAGCTTACAGGCCCGTGCCACTTGCGGAACACGCAGACATCAATAGTTCGTGTGGCCCCCATGGGTAGCAATAACGGCCGCGCTACACGCCGCGGCATCGAACGAAAGAGGCTTTGGATGTGGGCTTGGTGTATGTCGGTCCAGACTGCTTCCACGCGTTGCCACAGTTCATCAGGCGTAGCCGCGGGTGGTGCTTGCCGGGCCACTCGGTTGCCGATCAGCGACCAGACGTGTTCGATGGGCGACATACCAGGTGAACAGACGGGCCGCGGCAGCAGTGACACCTGGTGGGCCGTGATGAATTGTTGCACGATGCGTACCACAGGCAGCCGCACATTGTCCTGTTGAAACGCGGCCGCTGACAGGTCCTGCAGGTAAGGGAGGACTACAGGCTCCAAAACGTCGGAGATGTAGTGGTGGCTGTTGAGTGTACTGGCGATGCGTACCAGAGAGGTACGGGTGTAATATCCAATTGCGCCCTAAACCGTAACGCCAGGCGACGGACCGGTACGGCGATGCGTAATGCAGGCGTCGTAAATTCTCTAGCCATGGTGCACAGGCGGAACCGACCATCGTGGCGTTGCAGGTAGAAGCGGCATTCGTCGGAGAAGACAATGTCGTGCGATTCCCGTAGTCCAGGTGCGGCGTTCAACGGCCCACTGCCGCCACACTCGCCGGTGGTGTAACGTCAATGGTAATCGGAGCAATGGGCGCCGTACGACAAGTCCCCACGCCTGAAGACGACGTCGAACGGTACTTGCCGGCACAGGTTGTTGCGCAACACACCCTAATTCCTGCGCTAACGTTCGTGATGTGGCGGTGCGAGCCGTCAATGCCCGCCGCACAACATGCCGGTCCTCTCATTTGGTGGTGTGCCGCGGCTGCGGCAATCGCTTACGTCGGTCCGTCCGTCCCTCCTGCATCCACCGAATCCGTATTCGCTTCACTGTGGCTGGATGTCGTCCCACACAGGCGCCGATGTCTCGGTACGATAAACCGCTGTCGCGATAAGCCACTATTCGTCCTCTGTTGAACTCCGAAACGTGCTGGAATGACTGCCGTATTCTGCGATGAGGCATCAGGATTCTGCGATGAGGCATCCTTCTTATAGTGATTCTCGGTGGCGTGCCGGGCGCACATGATTTGTATATACGCTGCAATGCAGATCGTTGGCATGTCCTCTTGCGGGCGACGCATGCTGCGAATTTCAGGCCAACCGGATGCTTCCTTCTTGGAGTTGCATTTTGGGTGGCCAGAAGTGTACGTTGACACCATCCTGAAACCAAAATTTCTACCTTCCATCAGGGACTCTTTCCCCAAAACGCACCATTAATTTTTTAGCAGGATTCAGCTAACTGCCAGACAGCAAACATATACAATCAGTGGTTCACAACAAAACCCATTCCATTGTTGACCTGGCCAGGAAACAGCGCTGACCTGAACCCGATAGAGAATTTGTGGCACCGTTCGAAAAGCCTTGTACGAATGAGGCATCCATTAAATAAAAAGCAATTAATTGAGACTAGAAAGCTACAAATTTCTTCCTGGAACCACGTAATACCGAAGGCAGAGCTTCAAACACTTGTTGGTTCAATGAGATGTCGCTGTGATGTGGTTTTAAAGAATAAAGGCTACCCTACTAAATACTGAAAGTACATTGAAGTCGAAAGTGCATTACAATTATTCAGCATGATTGCAGTATTCCTTGCATAAAATGTTTTTCACTGCATATAATTGCATTCCGTTTTTTGTATTGAATTAAACGTTACATTATCTTTAAACCGACATATAAACATTTGCATTTTGGTGCAAAATAACATTTCCTATAAGCCTGCAAATTTGAAAAATTTTAAAATTTCAAAAAGTGTCCACAATTTTTGCCACCTCTATGAGTCCTAATATTATAGTTGTTTTGGCTTTGTGTTATACGCCGTCTGACAATAAAGCTCCAGGACAGCTGCTGTTACGAGGAAAGTTTAATGCACTAACACCTTCTGTTACGAGGAAAGTTTAATAATGGATTTATTATTGCAGTGGTGAGTAATGTATTTTATGATATTTTTCTGAATAAAACGTATGCCTTTCCCATCCGTGAAATTTTATAACTTAAACAAAAAGCATTGACTTGATTTGAGTCTAAGAATTTATGTGAGTAGGATTAAAATATTCCTTTCATATGCCTTTTTAATAAGAGTTTTGTTGTCCAAACAGCCTTACTGAGCCCCTTATCAAGTGATAATATTGTAATATTTATCCATAGGTGACATATTATCATACAAACGAAAAACAATATATCTGGGTAAACTGTTTGCTCTCCCTATCATTTAACTTCGTTTGAGAAAACATAATTTTTAAGGCTTTAATTAAGTTTCTTCTGCATGGGCCAAGATAGACACTGGGCTGAGAGAAGTCTATGATATGAAATTTACCTTAAAGCTGCCTGGCCATGAGACACTTAAATACTCGATATAAACAAAATCAAAGAAACTTTGAGATTACAAAATGTACCTCAGCTGAACTTACAAGACATTGTTGATAATAAAAAATATTCCTTATAAGGCTTTTTTTACCTAAAATCAGTAGGTCATTCCTTAGGTTTTTCCTTCTTCTGAGCAACATTACTCTCTGGATATTGCAAACAAATTTGTAAATAAATCAAAATGGAAAACTAATCTCTTTGTCACCACTCTTACTATCAGATAAAGATTTTGAGATAAATATAAAATTATTAGGGATTCAAACTTCACGTTATTAGAGATTGGAACTTCAAAGCTGCTTGATATTTTGTTTCTTTTCAGGCGAAAGCACAATTTTAATCCGAAAGCAGAGAATGAAGACAGAGAAAGAGAGATAGAAAACTACATCCGATATAAATGCTTGATCCCACTGTTGTTGTTCTTTTGTTTGGGGGTTTAACGACCACCGCGAGCAAATAAGCGGCTATAAGCACCCTCATTTAGGGCCACTGGTTTCAGTGAAGCAAGAAATCCAGTGCTGTAACACAAACACAACATCCATGCCTCACCGGGAGTCGAACCTAGACCCATCTCGAACATATGGTCAGAATCAAGCGGTTAGATCACTGCTCCAACGAAGAGGTTGGATCAAACTTTGAACCTTTTGTTGGAAACTTGGCTGTGAATGGCATGTTTTGGGACCGAAGGGAATGAAAATTTAGCTTACGAAGCACACTTCATTGGTTAATTCTTTTTATTTGTAATCGGTCGGAACTGATTTCTGGCCTAATGAAAGAAGAGGCAGAGCTGAGGTAAATGGTTTAATAGAGTCCACTTTCATTCGCCTTGGCATGTCTAACCCCAGGGCACGAGGAGATCAGCCGCTTGCAGAAAAAAATCAGTTGCGTGAAGAGTCTCCACTAGATGGTGAGAATTTAGAGGCGCAGCGCTCAATGTCGATTACGTTGTGGAGATAAAGTTGGTGAACGGTGGAAGGTGGCCAAGTTAACCGTTTTTTCAATATTAAACAGGTCACCAGGTTGAATAACTGTTTGTCTGCAGCTGCGTCACACGCGGTCTTGTTGGGGGTAGACGCTGAAAACGTTTTCATGCCTCCCCCTGCTCAAAAACGAGGGTTGGGATTGCGTGGTGGAGCAAGTCCTTGCTCTCCTTCCATTTTTTCTAAGTCCATGTCAAAGTTTTTGTAATAACGACGATGTTGTTTTCCGGAAAGACAGTGATTACTGAAGCTTATATATTTTGCAGGCGTTTTCCAAATTTTCTCTTGCCAGCAGGGCTCTATCCATATCAATAACTCTTAATGCCCTTACGGAGACTTAGAACAGCCTTTTTTTCTTTTCTTTACTTTTTTCGTACCTTATCGTTCAAAACGTATAAATCGAATGCCTTCTCAAAAATTTTTAACCTACAATACTGTACGCTTTAGAATGCAATGGCAGCAACCTCTCCCCATCCCCCCACACAAACCCTCCTACGAAGAGGTACCAACCAGTTGCCAGGAATTGCGCGAATGTTCACCTCGAGAGCTGTTCGGAGAAAAAGGAGAAAAGGGGGGTGAATGATTTTTGGCGAAAGTTCAACGAAACCGTTGTGTGTGGATGGGCGCGATCGCCAAGACATAAAGATCTTTCAACAACTTTCATTCCTGGATTTAAACAGATCACTCCAGCATAGAAGTTCCTTACTAAAATTATATTGTCATGAAAATAATTTTAAAAACGGACGTATCACCGAATGTCTCGGGAAGTCTTCAAACTGCTTCAATTCCGGGAATTTTGTTTTCCCGCCACGACCCAAAAGGTCATTCGATACAGAAAAATTCACTACTTTAGGAACATGAACTCGTGCCCTTGTGTGAATTTTCTAACTATGGGAAATGGAAAAAAATGAAACTGTGAAGATAAAGAGAGTACGAAAACATTTCGGAAATCAATGACAACACTGGGGTACAACACACCGGTTTTTCAAATATTTGTTTGAAAACAAATGCCTGATCCTGCTCTCACAAACCAATGGGTGCTCTTAACCGCACACGATAGTATGAAACATTCACATAGTACGTTTTCTCCCCTCCTTTTCACCAGCTGTGAAACGATAAAACAGTTTTACATAAAGAGAAAAAAATATATTTTCCGGCACAATCGGCTTGAATGGCCCTTCATTAATTGAAAGACATATATTTTTCGATTTTACGTTTGTAAAAAGCTCATATAGGTACGAAGCTGTATATATACACATTCCTACATACTTAGAACACTGCGCCACCGGGACGGCTCACTAGACTTGGCTGCGCCTCCTTCTTCAGCTTCTGCCTCTGCCTCGGTGTCCTCTCTGGGTACTACTGATATTACGGCCTTGTCTTCTGCCTGTGCTACTCTTCCCTCACTGCCTTCTGAGCCTACCGGCTTAGCACAAACTTCTCTTCCGAGGATATCATTTGCTTCCACAGTGCAGCTAGGCGTTACTTCTACGTCAGCTCCGTCTCAACCTGATGGTCTTTTGCAATCAACACCTATTATTCAGGTATCCAACCACAAGGTGAAGGTAGCGTTTGATGACAATTCACAGATTGGCCGTAAGTTCCATAATCTCCTGGATAGAGGGGTGCTCTTTCATGCCTTACTAAATACTCCTTTGCCACTCTCTTTGGTCATGTGTCGTTTGCGTCTATTGCCGGAATTTCTCGTACCCCTCGGAGTATCTCAGTGCAGTTCAAGCACAAGGAGGATGCTGACCTTTTTTTCTTGCACACGGGCTTTCGATTGCTACAAATCATGTCATCCTTTCGCATCTTTCTAAGCGTCCGATGAACTTCATGTTCTATCCTGTTCCAGAGGAAGTGCCTGATACTGCGCTTCCTCTCCTTGTCAATCATATTTGTAATATCGTTGACAAGTTCCGTCGCCTTTCTGACGCTCCACGCGGAACCCGATTTGCACATGCTGCGGGACCTCGCCGTCAGTTGTTGGTAGTTTTTCCCACTGCGAACGCCTTGACGGATTGTCCTGCAGACGCTACCGTAAAAATTGGCTCACGCACGTACAGTTTCAAGGTTTCACCACTCACTATTGTACTCACTGTCTGACACAGGATTACACCATTGCCTCCCGTGTGCGCATACGCCGTGGTCTTTCCTACAGGTGGCCTCCCAGTGCAGAGCACACTGGTTGTTCTGCCATTCCCTATCTAGAATTTTACCAGACGCGACCTCCCCTTCTCTCCGTCAGACACACGTTCAGTCAAGGACAATGATCGATTTCCTCCTCTTCCGCACCGTACGGACGTGCATCCTCCTTCAGAGTCAGTAGCGGTGTCATCCACTACTAAGGTGTCTACGGCGGAGTGTTCCGTCTCTGTCTGATGTTCTCCTGTTGCCGCACCTTTCTGTTGCATCGGCTGATTTTCTAGCGTTAACCGATGCTGATCGGGAACATACCGATTCCTCGGCGCAACTTGTGTTTTCGTCTCCTGTTTCGGGTGCTCATCCAGATCCAACAATGGGTTTTTTCCGCATGATGACTATTCCAAAAGTTTGCATCTTCGTTCTGGACGTATCAATCCTCTCGAAGATGATGAGGTTATACAGGCCATTGATAAGTTTCCTCTTGTTTCTGGCCCACTGTCCAGAAAACAACTTTCACGCCTCTTCCAATCTGCTGGTACGGTGTTCTGTAGCGAAGAATTTCTCCGTTCACCTGATCTTGATCTGTGTGCAGCGGTGATGCAATTTGAAGCGTATGTGTCCTTTTTCAAATCCCCGAGTGTCACAGATCCTAGATACTAGGTCGTTATGAGACGATACACATGCTGTCTCTCCTCCTTGACAGACCTCGCCGAGAAACAATTTTGTGATGCTGTGCTTCCTCAAGCCGATGACATTTAGTGCATCTTCCCAAATGTTTCTGTTGTCCCTCACGTACTGCAATATTGTTTCATGCTTTTGTTATAGCACTTTGTGTTTTTCATTTGCTCTCATTGCATGTCTTAGATATACTAGTGTTTTCCTTTGTCGCGGTTTTCTTCATACTAAATTTGTTAGCTTTGTTCTTATTTATTTGTTGATATGTTTATAATGTTGTGCATGTTCTACTATGTATCGAATGATATGCCAATTAGATTTTCCTTCTTTGGGTACATCATCATTTTACTATATGTGCAAATTGATGTATTCTTCTGTCTGCTCTCCAGTTTGTGTTGTGGAAAAAACAGAATTTTCCTCTTTATGATTTCTATGTTGCACTTTTCAGTGATATCTCCTATCTATGTATTCCATGACAGCAATAAACTGGGCACCTTTGGTACCCACAATTACCAAAACCTTATCCACAAGTTACTCTTCTTATCTTTCCTGGTTATACACAGCATGCATCTCTCGATGCTCTTTAAGTTGTATGCAGTCTTTGTATATCTTTCTTAGTTAAGGTCCATGTCTCTGCTCCATACGTAAACACTGGCAGGATGCATTGATTAAACACTTTCCTTTTAAGACATAATGGCATATTGCTCTTAAAATTTGTACAGTTTCTTCCAAAAGCTCTCCAGCTACGTTTTATGCGGCGATTAATTTCTTCATCAATGAGACCCTCACTTGATATCTGCTGCCCAAGATAAATGTAGGTATCGGTTGTTCTAAGCTTTTCTCCATCAATCAATAATTCATCTTTTCTTGTAAACGCATTGTACATTACTTTTGTCTTCTGAAAGTTCGTTTTTCATCCCCCTTTATTAGTCTTGTCAGCAAGTTTTTGCATCATACTCTGCAGCTCCGAAGGGGTATTTTCAAAAATGACTGAGTCATCAGCAAAACGAAGGTGAGTTAAATAATCTCCATTAAACTTTATCCCTTTGTTCTGCCAGTTCAATGATTGAAAGACATTTTGTAATGTGGCATTAAAGGGTTTGGTAAATATGGTGTCACCTTGTCTCACTCCCTTTCCAATTTTTATTAGTGCTGTGCCGTCAAATATCCGAATCTTTGCACTTGCATTTTCATGGATGTTATTAATAATGTTAATGTACGCATCTTCAATACCGCAGGATTTCAAAGCCATTGTAAATGCTGATAGTTTCACGGAATCGAAGGCCTTTTTATAATCAATAAAAGCCATGCATAATGTGAGTTCATATTCTCTTGTTCTTTCAATTAATTTTCTCAGTACATGGATATGATCCACAGTGATATATCCACTCCTCAATCCAGTTTGTTCTCTTAGTTGAGCCATGTCTAGTGTTACCTTCAAGCGATGTGAAAGAACATTAGTGAAGACTTTATAAACCACTGATAGAAGGCTGACGGGCCTGTAGTTCCCGAGATCCTCAACGTCACCTTTTTTATGTAGCAGGATCATTGCAGCATTGTTCCAATCTTCAGGAATCTTTCCTTCATTGAGAGATCTGGTGAAACCTTGGGAGAGCTAAGTTTCAATTTATCCACTTGCTTCTTGTACAATGTCCATGGTAATTTCATCTTCTCCTAAAGCTTTTCCCAGTTTTATGTTCTTAATTGCATGTGTTACGTCTGCTGGAAGGACTGGAGGGACTTTGGTACTGGTAGCTTTCATAATGTCTGGAATAGATGTATCATCCCTCTCATACAGTTTGGAGTAGAAATCTTTCACCTTTTTCTAAATTTCGCTTCTATTTCTGGTTACAGTCCCATCTTCTCTTCTCAGTGTCATTATCTATTTTTTTCCCTTACTGAGATATCATTTTGCTCTCTTCAGGCTGTGATTGTTTTCAATTGCTTTTCTCACTAGTTCACAATTGAATTTCCTTATGTCTTCAGCGACACTTTTCCGTACTGTCTTGCATATCTCTAAATATTCCACTTTGGAAGCTACGTCTCCTTTATTTGTCCTCATCTCCCTTTTTTGGCATTAATCTTTTTTATGTTTTCTGACATTTTCTTTATATGTAACTAGATCTTAGTACCACCTATTTTGTTGCTGTTTCCATAAGAGCCTTGGTGAGTTCCCTGTTAACTTCAGAAATACCCCTTCTTCTGATGTTAGGCTTTCTAAAGCATAGAATCTGTTCCTCAGTTCCAACTTCAAGGTATTATGGTGTTTTTTAAGGTTGGTTATGCCAATACATTTTGTTTGTCTCATGAGCTTGCCACGTTCGAGTTTAGTGTTGAGGTGCATCTTACTCCTCACCATTCTATGGTCACTCACTACCTGTGTTACACTTGTTTAACGCACTGCAGTCTTCGATGACGAATTTTTCGTTATACATAATATAATCAATTTCACTTTTCGTCCCATTTGGATGTTTCCATGTCCATTTCGTGTGTGGCTTTTTCTTGAAGAAGGGGTTCATGATGAAAAACCTTTCTGCTTCTGCAAACTCTACGAGAGTATTTACACGTTGATTTCGGCTCCCATAACCGAATTTACCAACCGAAGTTTCATTCTGTTGCTGTTGCCCTATTTTTGCATTGAAATCACCCATAATGATCTTCAAGTGCTGTTTGTCTTTTTCATTTTAGAATCAGAATTTCCTCATAAAATTCTTTAATTTTTCCTTCCGGATGACTTGTGATGGGTGCATAAGTTTGAATAATCTGAGCGTGGTATATTTTTGAGGGATGGATAACGAGTCGCGCAGCCCTGTCCGAGGAACTTTTAACTTCCAGAACATTGTCCTTCAGTCTTTTGTTTATTATAAAACCAACACCACTAGTTCCGCCAGTATCTGTCCCACGATAGTAGAAGAGATGTCCACTTTTCAGTTCAATGAGATCTTCTCCTCTTCTTCTTACCTCGCTTAGTCCCACAATGTCTCAGTTGATCTTCTCGAGTTCCTCCTCTAATTCAAGGAGCCTTGAATCAGAAGATAAGGAACGTCCATTGAACGTAGCCAAGGTCAGCACTTTTTGCAGCCTAGTCCGAGCCTCCGGTGATTATTTGCACTATCTGCCTTCATGTCGCACTGGCCGCTGCCTTGGCCATGTACATTTTAGCTGCGGTGAACTGAGGGCGAAGTTTGAAATTGTGTAAGCATATTTGGTGGGTTTGGCCATGACTCACCACGATGGATAAGAGGGTTGGTGAGTGTGGGATAGCATTTCCTCAAATTCCAGTGGTATAATTATACTGCTATTCATCGGCAGAGCCCCTTAAGTGGGAACAGGATGCACCACGAGAATGCGTGGTTGACATCTGTCAAGGAGAGGATGGAATATGTTTATATATATATATCATCATCATTGTGAACCATTTTCAACCCACTGCTGGACGAAAGTCTCCCCAAGTTTCCTCCACAGCGGTCTGTCTTGTACCAGTCTCCTCCATGTTACTCCTGCATACTTTCGAATTTCATCCACCACTCTCCCATGTGGTCTTTTTCTGGGTCTTTTCCTGTCCCTTGGAATCCAATCTAAAATTTCGGCTGTCCATTGATGGTCTGTTATTCTGGCAATATGTCCAGCCCATTGCCATTTCAGGGATTTAACTCTGATCATGATGTCTTAAACTCTTGTCATTTTTCGGATCCACGAGTTCCTCTTCTTATTTCTCCTGGTTGCACTAAGCATGCACCTCTTCATGCTTTATTGATTTGTCTGCAGCCTTTGTATGTCTCTTTTAGTTAAGGTCCACGTCTCTGCGCCATACGTAAGCACTGGAAGGATGCATTGATCAAACACTTTTCTTCTAAGACATAATGGCATATTCCTCTTGAAAATTATGCTGTTTCTTCCAAAAGCTCTCCAGGCAAGTACGGTACGCCGATTAATTTCTTCATGAATGTGACTCTCACTTGATATCTGCTGTCCAAGGTAAATGTACGTGTCTGTTATCTCCAGATTTTCTCGATCAATCGATAAATCTTCATTCCTTGTAAAAGCATTGAGCATCACTTTTGTTTTTTGAAAGTTCATTTTCAATCCCACTTCTTTACTCTTGTCAGCAAGTTCTTGGATCACGCTCTCCAGCTCTGATGGGGTAGTTGCAAAAATAACTACGTCATCAGCAAATCGAAGGTGGGTTATATAATCTCCATTAATCTTTATCCCTTTGTTTTCCCAGTTCAGTGATTGAAAGACATTTTCCAATGTGGCATTAAAGAGTTTCGGAGATATGGTGTCACCTTGTCTCACTCCCTTTCCAATTTTTATGTGTGCTCTATTTTCAAACAGCCGAATCTTTGCACTTGTATTTTCATAGATGTTATTAATAATATTAATGTATGCATCTGCAATACCGCAGGATTTCCCGAGCCATTGTAACTGCTGATGGTTTCACCGAATTAAAAGCCTTTTTCATAATCGATAAAAGCCATGCACAATGGAAGTTAATATTCCCTCGCTCTTTCAATTAGTTCTCTCAGTACGTGGATATGATCTATTGTGCTGTAGCCACTCCTGAAATATATATATATATATATATATATATATATATATATATATATATATATATAGGGATGTAAGGTCAGGTGATGCGTAACATCACAGCCTCTCCTTGACAAATGTCAACCCCGCCTTCTCGTGGTGCATCCTGTTCCCACTAAAGGGGCTCTGACGACCGCCAATAGCGGTATAACTATACCATCGGGATCAGAGGAAATGCAATCCCACTCACCAACCCGCTTGGCCAGCGTGGTGAGTTATGGCCAAACACCTCCAAAATGACTCTACAACTTAAATCTTGGCCCTCAGTCTCCGGCAGCTGGAATGTACCTGGCCAAGGCAGCGGCCAGTGCGACATGAAGGCAGAGGGTGCTAAGAATCCCCGGAGGACCGGACTAGGCTGCCATTTGATGCTGACCTTGGCTTCCTATAACGGACGCTCCCTATCTTCTGATTCAAGGCTTCTTGAATTGGAAGAGGAACTACAAAGGATCAAGTGGGACATCGTCGGGCTAAGGTGAGGTAAGGAGAAAAGGAGAAGATCTCATTGAACTGAAAAGTGGACATCTCTTCTATTATCGTGGGACAGATACTGGCAGAACTAGTGGTGTTGGATTTATAATAAACAAGAAACTGAAGGATAAAGTTGTAGAAGTTGAAAGTTCCTCTGACAGAGCTGCACGACTCGTTATCCAACTATCGAGAAGATACCAGGCTCAGATTATTCAAACTTATGCACCCACCACAAGTCATCCTGAAGAAGAAATTGAAGAATTTTATGAGGAACTTCGTCATCTAAATAATAAAGGTAAGCAGCACTTGAAGATAATTATGGGAGATTTCAATGCAAAAATAGGGCAACGGCAACAGAATGAAACTTCAGTAGGTAAATTCGGTCACGGCAACAGAAACCAGCGTGGAAATACTCTCGTTGAGTTTGCAGAGGCAGAAGGATTTTTCATCTTGAACTCCTTTTTCAAGAAAAAGCCACACAGGAAATGGACATGGAGACATCCAATTGGAACGACAAGAGAAATTGATTTTATTATGTGTAACAAAAAATTCGTCATCGAAGACTGCAGTGTGCTGAACAAGTTCAACACAGGTAGTGACCATAGATTGGTGAGATGTAAGATGCACCTCAACACTAAACTGGAACGTGGCAAGCTCATAAGACAAACAAAATGTATTGACATAACCAACCTTAAAAAACACCATAATACTTTCAAGTTAGAACTGAAGAACAGATTCTCTGCTTTAGAAGGCCTAACATCGGAAGAAGTGGATATTTCGGAAGTTAACAGAAAAGTAACCAAAGCTCTAATGGAAACAGCAAGAAAATTAGCTGGGTCTAAGAACAAGTTGCATGTGAACAAATTATCAGGAAAAACCAAAATGTTGATGCAAAAAGAAGAGAGATGAGGACAACTAAAGAAGATGTGACTTCCAAAGTGGAATATATAGAGCTATGCAAGACAACACGAAAAAGTATCACTGAAGACGTAAGGAAATTCAACTGTGAGCTAGTGAGGAAAGCAATTGAAAACAACCAAAGCCTTAAGATAGCAAAGGGACATCTCAGTAAGGGAAGAAAACAGATTATGGCTCTGAGAAAAGAAAATGGTTCTATAACAAGAAATAGAGGCGAAATTTTGACAAGAGTGAAAGATTTCTACTCCAAATTATATGAAAGGGATGATACATGTACTCCAAACATCATGAAAGGTACCAGAGTTCTTCCAGTCCTCCCAGCAGAAGTTGCTCATGCAATCAAGAACATGAAGCAGGGGAAAGCTTCAGGAGAAGATGGAATTACTATAGACATCATACAAGAAGCAAGTGGAGAAATCGAAACAGTACTCGCCCAAATTTTCACTCGATGCCTTAATGAAGGGAAGATTCCTGAGGATTGGAACAATGCTACAATGATCCTGCTACATAAAAAAGGTGACATTGAGGATCTCAGGAACTACAGACCTATCAGCCTCCTATCAGTGGTTTATAAAATCTTCACTAAAGTTCTTTCACACCGCTTGAAGGTAACACTGGACATGGCTCAACCGAGAGAACAAGCTGGATTCAGGAGTGGCTACAGCACAATAGATCATATCCACGTACTGAGAGAACTAATTGAAAGAGCGAGGGAATATGAACTTCCATTGTGCATGGCTTTTATCGATTATGAAAAAAGCCTTTGATTCGGTGAAACCATCAGCAGTTACCACGGCTCTGAAATCCTGCGGTATTGAAGATGCATACATTAATATTATTAATAACATCTATGAAAATGCAAGTGCAAAGATTCGGCTGTTTGAAAATACAACACACATAAAAATTGGAAAGGAGTAAGACAAGGTGACACCATATCTCCGAAGCTCTTTAATGCCACATTGGAAAATGTCTTTCAATCACTGAACTGGGAAAACAAAGGGATAAAGATTAATGGAGATTATCTAACCCACCTTCGTTTTGCTGATGACGTAGTCATTTTTGCAACTACCCCATCAGAGCTGCAGAGTATGATCCAGGAACTTGCTGACAAGAGTAAAGAAGTGGGATTAAAAATGAACTTTCAGAAGACAAAAGTGATGTTCAATGCTTTTACAAGAAATGAAGATTTATCGATTGATGGAGAAAAACTGGAGATAACAGATACGTATGTTTATCTTGGACAGCAGATATCAAGTGAGGGTCACATTGATGAAGAAATTAATCGGCGTACAAAACTTGCCTGGAGAGCTTTTGGAAGAAACAGCATAATTTTCAAGAGCAATATGCCATTATGTCTTAAAAGAAAAGTGTTTGATCAATGCATCCTTCCAGTGCTTACGTATGGTGCAGAGACGTGGACCTTAACTAAAAGAGACATACAAAGGCTGCAGACAACTCAAAGCAGCATGGAGAGGTGCATGCTTGGTATAACCAGGAGAGATAAGAAGAGAAACTCGTGGATCCGAAAAATGACGAGAGTGGAAGACATCATGATCAGGGTTAAATCCCTGAAATGGCAATGGGCTGGACATACTGCCAGAAGGACAGACCATAGATGGACAGCCGAAATTTTAGATTGGATTCCAAGGGACAGGAAAAGACCCAGAAAAAGACCACATGGGAGATGGGTGGATGAAATTCGTAAAATATGCGGGAGTGACATGGAGGAGACTGGCACAAGACAGACCGTTGTGGAGGAAAACTTGGGGAGACCTTCGTCCAGCAGTGGATTGATAATGGTTGACAATGATGATGATGATGATGATATATATATATATATATATATATATATATATATATATATATGCACTGGGATGTAAGGTCAGGTGATGCGTAACATCACAGCCTCTCCTTGACAAATGTCAACCCCGCCTTCTCGTGGTGCATCCTGTTCCCACTAAAGGGGCTCTGACGACCGCCCATAGCGGTATAACTATACCATCGGGATTAGAGGAAATTCTATCCCACACTCACCAACCCGCTTGGCCAGCGTGGTGAGTTATGGCCAAACCCCTCCAAAATGATTCCACAACTTAAATCTTGGCCCTCAGTCTCCGGCAGCTGGAATGTACCTGGCCAAGGCAGCGGCCAGTGCGACATGAAGGCAGAGGGTGCTAAGAATCCCCGGAGGACCGGACTAGGCTGCCATCTGATGCTGACCTTGGCTACTTACAATGGACGCTCCTATCTTCTGAATCAAGGCTTCTTGAATTGGAAGAGGAACTACAAAGGATCAAGTGGGACATCGTGGGGCTAAGTGAGGTAAGGAGAAAAGGAGAAGATCTCATCGAACTGAAAAGTGGACATCTCTTCTACTATCGTGGGACAGATACTGGCAGAACTAGTGGTGTTGGATTTATAATAAACAAGAAACTGAAGGATAAAGTTGTAGAAGTTGAAAGTTCCTCTGACAGAGCTGCACGACTTGTTATCCAACTCTCGAAAAGATACCAGGCTCAGATTATTCAAACTTATGCACCCACCACAAGTCATCCTGAAGAAGAAATTGAAGAATTTTATGAGGAAATTTGTCATCTAAATAATAAAGGTAAGCAGCACTTGAAAATAATTATGGGAGATTTCAATGCAAAAATAGGGCAACGGCAACAGAATGAAACTTCAGTAGGTAAATTCGGTCATGGCAACAGAAACCAGCGTGAAATACTCTCGTTGAGTTTGCAGAGGCAGAAGGGTTTTTCATCTTGAACTCCTTCTTCAAGAAAAAGCCACACAGGAAATGGACATGGAGACATCCAAATGGGAAGACAAGTGAAATTGATTTTATTATGTGTAACAAAAAAATTCGTCATAGAAGACTGCAGTGTGCTAAACAAGTTCAACACAGGTAGTGACCATAGATTGGTGAGATGTAAGATGCACCTCAACACTAAACTTGAACGTGGCAAGCTCATTAAGACAAACAAAATCTATTGACATAACCAACCTTAAAAAACACCATAATACCTTCAAGTTAGAACTGAAGAACAGGTTCTCTGCTTTAGAAGGCCTAACATCGGAAGAAGTGGACATCTCTGAAGTTAACAGAAAAGTAACCAAAGCTCTTATGGAAACAGCAACAAAATTAGCTGGGTCTAAGAACAAGTTGCATGTGAACAAATTATCAGGAAAAACCAAAATGTTGATGCAAAAAAGAAGAGAGATGAGGACAACTAAAGAAGATGTGACTTCCAAAGTGGAATATATAGAGCTATGCAAGACAGTAAGAAAAAGTATCACTGAAGACGTAAGGAAATTCAACTGTGAACTAGTGAGGAAAGCAATTGAAAACAACCAAAGCCTAAAGATAGCAAAGGGACATCTCAGTATGGGAAGAAAAACAGATTATGGCACTGAGAAAAGAAGATGGTTCTGTAACAAGAAATAGAGGCGAAATTTTGACAAGAGTGAAAGATTTCTACTCCAAATTATATGAAAGGGATGATATATGCACTCCAGACATCATGAAAGATACCAGTACCAGAGTTCCTCCAGTCCTTCCAGCAGAAGTTGCACATGCAATCAAGAACATGAAGCGAGGAAAAGCTCCAGGAGAAGATGGAATTACTGTAGACATCATACAAGAAGCAAGTGGAGAAATCGAAACAGTACTCGCCCAAATTTTCACTCGATGCCTTAATGAAGGAAAGATTCCTGAGGATTGGAACACCGCTACAATGATCCTGCTACATAAGAAAGGTGACATTGAGGATCTTGGAAACTACAGACCTATCAGCCTCCTATCAGTAGTTTATAAAATCTTCACTAAAGTTCTTTCACACCGCTTGAAGGTAACACTGGACATGGCTCAACCGAGAGAACAAGCTGGATTCAGGAGTGGCTACAGCACAATAGATCATATCCACGTGCTGAGAGAACTAATTGAAAGAGCGAGGGAATATGAACTTCCATTGTGCATGGCTTTTATCGATTATGAAAAAGCCTTTGATTCGGTGAAACCATCAGCAGTTACAATGGCTCTGAAAACCTGCGGTATTGAAGATGCATACATTAATATTATTAATAACATCTATGAAAATGCAAGTGCAAAGATTCGGCTGTTTGAAAATACAACACACGTAAAAATTGGAAAGGGAGTGAGACAAGGTGACACCATATCTCCGAAGCTCTTTAATGCCACATTGGAGGGTGTTTTTCAGTCCCTGAGCTGGGAAAACAAGGGGATAAAGATTAATGGAGATTATCTAACCCACCTTCGTTTTGCTGATGACGTAGTCATTTTTGCAACTACCCCATCAGAGCTGCAGAGTATGATCCAGGAACTTGCTGACAAGAGTAAAGAAGTGGGATTAAAAATGAACTTTCAGAAGACAAAAGGGATGTTCAATGCTTTTACAAGAATTGAAGATTTATCGATTGATGGAGAAAAGCTGGAGATAACAGACACGTACGTTTATCTTGGACAGCAGATATCAAGTGAGGGTCACATTGATGAAGAAATTAATCGGCGTACAAAACTTGCCTGGAGAGCTTTTGGAAGAAACAGCATAATTTTCAAGAGCAATATGCCATTATGTCTTAAAAGAAAAGTGTTTGATCAATGCATCCTTCCAGTGCTTACGTATGGTGCAGAGACGTGGACCTTAACTAAAAGAGACATACAAAGGCTGCAGACAACTCAAAGAAGCATGGAGAGGTGCATGCTTGGTGTAACCAGGAGAGATAAGAAGAGGAACTCGTGGATCCGAAAAATGACAAGAGTGGAAGACATCATGATCAGAGTTAAATCCCTGAAATGGCAATGGGCTGGACATACTGCCAGAAGGACAGATCATCGATGGACAGCCGAAATTTTAGATTGGATTCCAAGGGACAGGAAAAGACCCAGAAGAAGACCACATGGGAGATGGGTGGATGAAATTCGAAAGTATGCAGGGGTGACATGGAGGAGACTGGCACAAGACAGACCGTTGTGGAGGAAACTTGGGGAGACCTTCGTCCAGCAGTGGATTGATAATGGTTGACAATGATGATGATGATGATGATATGCACTGCCGGAAAGTGAAGAAAGAACACCAAGAAGGAATTGACGGACGATCATGAAATTTATATATGTTAATAGGGTCGAGTTTTCGTAGGTGTGATTGTAATTTCGGGACCAGCTGGTGAGCGCTTACGCCACAGCACGGCATAATATGAAAATTATCGTCGGTGGTATTTAAGGAGTACGGAGAAGTAAATGTAATCATTCGTCGACGTACGGACACGTGCGAAGAACCTGAAGAAGCTGCAATGCCTGGACATGGAAGACGTGTATGATTTCAGCAGGTATCGGACTTTGAGCGAGGTCGTCTAGTCGGACTCCGCGAGGCCGGGTGGTCGTATCGTCGTATTGCTCAGCGAATTGAACGGGAAGTATCGGTGGTGGTACGATGGTGGCGTTCTTCTCCGAGGAACATTCCCTCACGAGAAGACGTGGAACCGGGAGTCACAGACGGACTGATGAGCGGACCAATCGACACATAAGAACAGCGGCGTTGTCAAGCAGAACATCCACTGCGACGCAAATCAAAGCTACCGTTGCACCTGAGGTGACTGTGCGAACAATCCGCAACCGTCAACTGGATGCAGGACTACGTGCACGTGTGCCTCTGGCATGTGTACCTCTGACTCCAGCATACCGTCAGGAATGGCTGCAGTGGTATAAGCAATGTCTGCACTGGAGAACGCAATGGCGATCTGTCGTGTTCAACGATGAAAGCAGATTCTGCTTGGGAGCCTCCGATGGCCGTATGCGTGTTCGCATAGGAATAGGGGAGCGTCTGCACCCTTCTTTCATCCGCCAGCAACACACAGGGCCATCACCTGGTCTTCTGGTGTGGGGAGCGATCAGCTATCACTCCCGTTTACAACTAATGTTTGTACCGGGTACGTTAAAGAGCACCTCCTACCTCAAAAACATCATTCAGCCCGTTGTTGTGCCATTTGTAAGGTCGGTCCATCGTGGTGTTTTCCAGCAAGGTAACGCTCGCCCACACACGGCACGTGCAACGCAACATGCACTTCAGGGTGTGAGACAACTTCCATAGCCTGCACGTTTACCGGATTTGTTCCCCATTGAGCACGTGTGAGATTTCACGGGACAATGACTTATCCGGTCTCCACGGCCAGCCACGACCATCCCCGATTTACGCGTCCAGGTTGAGGATGCTTGGAACTCAATACCCCAAACTTACATCCAACATCTGTACGACAGACTCGATGCCAGAATCGCACAATGTGACGCAGTTCATGGCGGTTCAACCTCGTACTAACCATGTTACATGGAAATGTTATTTTTCAGTTTACCAGCAAATACAGCTGTATTTTGCCATAATGTTTTGATCACGTTATCTTCTGTATTCCGTTATTATGCTGTACAAATTTCGTTGGTGTCAGACGTCTCCTTCTTGGTGTTCTTTTTCACTTTCCGCCAGTGTATATATATCGTGAAATGTAGTCTATTCTATAACTTGCCGTGCCAGTTGACTTTGTTACATTGGACAAACGGGTAATCCTTTACACATACGATTAAACGGACATCGCTCCGACATAAAAACTTTTAAGCATAAGAATTACATTGAACTGCTTCATGTTCAGCTTTATAGCTCTGAGGAAATAGAAATTCGTATTTTGTTTATTGAGTCAGATTTGGAAAAGAGATTATTATTGGAAAATCTGTGTATTTTGCAATTCAAGACATTATTCCAATATGGACTCAATGATTTATTTAATGGCATTGAGACTTCAGCCAAGGATTTTTCTGGCTTGGTGTATAGATATTTCAAGCTTAACCCTTTTACTATTTCCGGAAGTAATGCCACTCCACACAATAGAGGTAACAGATCTCGTGGTAGTGCTTTCGTGAATTTTCAGAATTTGTTGTTGGAACTGGATGGCCTTACTAACAATATTGTACGGATTTGTAAATCAAGAATTTTTTCGCTTAATTTGGCTAAAATTCGTTCCCTGAAACAATATTTGACAATTTTCATTTGAATAATTTACATATTAAAATATTACTCAATGATTTGCTTAATTATAGATTATCTTCAAAACTTGATAATTTTGGTTCTGATCATAGGGAAAAGTATTACTGTGTACTTCAATTGCCAGATCGAATTTTTGATAAAATTGGTGTTAAAAGGATTTTTACTGACAATAATATACACTTTCCATTAAAGGACACGGTTAACACAGACCCATTTTATCGTCATGCTGCAACTGTTGGTCGTCTAATTTATAACTATCGCCACGTTGCTGAGAATTTGCAGGACTTAACATGAAAACCGATCCGCATTTTGCTTGTGCAGTAATCCAGAATATGCTCTTTTTATTGATCCTTTTCATAAGCATATTCTCACAGGCGATACTAATTTTATTTCCTCTCCTGTTCTTAGGTCTGTTTTAAACAAAAGGTACAGGATTTCGTATTTCTACTAGATTAAATGTTAGTACAGTCCTTAGAGATTATTAAATATATTCTTAAATTATCGTATAAGTTTGGAATTTCTTATGAAGAATTTATCATTTGGTTAGATTTTTGATTGATTTTAAAAGGGCTTTGAATTTGTTCTCCACAGTCTCAAGTCATAAAAGTAATTTTAACATTCCACTTATCAAGAAACATATTAGAGAATTTCAGAAATATTTCGTCTTCACTCCTGTGGATAAGGCAAAAACAATTTGGCTATTTTTTACAAATGTCTTTATGTTGAGATATTATTTTCTGATTACATCATGGTGCAACTTATAATCCTATTACAGGTGACAAATATTATAAGGAAAAAAATTATTGCTTTCCATAAACGCTTAAGTCTCAATAACATTAACATGCAGTTACCTTTTTTGTATGCCATTCCGAAATTTCATAAGCTTCCTGTGTCTTTTCGATTCATTCAGAGTAACCGTCACTGTTATACTGGTCTTTCAGGGAAGATTTTTGAAAAATATCTTAACATTATTTATAAGGAAATACAGGATTCTTGGATAATTAATAACAATAAACCAGTATTGAATTATATTAGGTCTCTGTCTCTTCTATTCAACATATCGATACATATTATTTTAAGAATCTTTTTGCCTCAATACCGCTTTGTGGCTTGGTGGAGGTTTGTTGTGTGATGTACTTATGAAAAAGTGCTTGGGATTACCAGGACGTATTGGAATGCACTGGTTGAATTGTGCCTCAAACGAATATATTTTGACGGGTAACATATTATTTTTGCAAACCATAGGAATTGCCATGGGTAGTAATTTTTCTAGTATCCTGGCTAACCTTTATTTACACTCATTTGAAGCTACATTTGTCGAAAATAATAAGTTTTCTGGTAGAATATTTATATATTATTGACGATTTAATTGCAATAGATTTTCCTAATTTTGATTATTCCGCTCATTTTATATATCCACTAGATTTGATCTTGGAAAAGACCAACCACCAACAAAATTTAATAGTTTACTTGGATTTGGAAATTACATTTTCTCAGACTGGGTCACTTGGGGTCAACTTGTATGATAAAAGAAGTTCCTTTAAATTTCAGGTATACCAGGACCTTTCAACTGGTTTTCAAATGCTTTCATTTTAGTTCACAGAAACCTAATTTTTTTCTCAATATTTCCGGTTTTTACATATTTGTAGTACCTCTGATAATTTGATTTATAACTGTAAATTGTTTTTTGAACAATTAATTTCTAATCAATTTCCTTTACCTTTCATCAAAAAATATTTTTACAATTACTCAAAAATCACAAACTTCATTCTGCTGACACATTTATTACAGTACTCTTATTAACAATTAGTCTGACAATATTAAATAGTTAGAAATTCTAAGTACCACTCGGTAGACCACTTGTGCCCACATAACCCTTTGCTTTCTTCACACTGCTTTACACCTAGCCTATAAAAAGTAAACTACATTCCTCCATTTGACAAACAGTTTTTGTTTAAACCGTATAACATTACTTCCTTATCAGCTTAACCTTTGTCCTTGTGCAGCTTTGGCATTCTTGATTCTTTATCAGTGGTTTCTGGTGTTAGGTGTTGCAACGACCTTTGTGGTTTCACGTTACTTTTTGTGTTTGTTCTTGCTTTCTTCGGTTATTTTCGTTTCCGACCTTTCTTTCTCCAGGTAGGGCTAATCACGATTATACTTTTTTTGTTGTTGTTGTCTTTATTTTTGTTTTTTGGTCTTGTGGCTTTCGGAGCACGACCAAGGGGACATTTGGATTTTGTCCGTCCCTTTCTTGGTTTCAGAAAAGCCACTTACAAAAAACGGGTGCTTCCCTGATAACGGCCGTTTTAATTTGATTTCAGTGTCGTCTTGGTTCTTTGTTTGTTTTGTGTTTCACCTTTTAAAGTGAGACGGCTGTGGTACTGTTCTGTATTTGTTTCTTGTTTGTATTTTGGGTTCCATTCGGTACGATTGTAGTGTAATGGGTTTAGTACTTTTGTGTTTTTGTTTGTTTTTGGGTTCACGGCTTATTTCAAGTATGTGGGAATTGTTTGTTCCCTTGGTGGTATGTATTGTGCGTTTAGTTTTGGTGTTCGTGGGTTTCTTTGGTCTGTTTTAATTATTATTTTCCTATATAGCCTTTCCGCCCGGATTGCTGCTTCGCATCAAGGGGTTTGTGGCTTTTTTATGATTTATATTGAAGTGCTTTAGCTTTCTTATTAGTGTTCTTATATATATATATATATGTATAGAAAGATAGATAGATAGATTTGTATAGAAAGATAGATAGATAGAGAGAGAGAGAGAGAGAAGAGAGAACCACAAAAAAATATGTTTTTTGAGAGAAAGTTTCCTAACTTTCCCTTAAACTTCCGTTACATAAATCATGTACGGCCCCTCCAGCTTAAGCGTAAAGAGAAATGATAAAAAAAAGATACAGTACTCTCATTTTCTTAATAGAAAAATGCGTTGGAACTGTAACTATTTTGGAATAAAATTTACATAAGCGGGCCAGGTTCATGCACTCTGCATGGAGCCAGAGGTCATAATCTAAAGTGAACTTGATATGGGTTACAGGGAAAATTATCTTAAACTCCTTTAAACATATTCCAGTAATTGATATACCCTGCCTCAATCCTACCGTTTTCCCCACACAAGGTAAGGCCCTCTTAATTTAACTAAAATACCATACTTTTGGATTTCCTAATTTCAGGACCTAAGATACATAACATAGAGGATGTACAAAGCATTACGTTAGGTTAGGATGTGTTAAGTTAAGGAACATCATAGCTGTTAATTTCTCAATGAATAGATTATTCTTGCGTAAATGTGTCATTAGAGAAAAGGAACGTTTTAATACACAAAAAGTGAAGTTATTTAACCATACCTATAGCTATTGTGGTATAGAGGAAAGGTTCCTCTTTCGAAAATCTGCAAGTATTTTTCTTTTTCATATAATCTTACCACGTCATTATACATTAGCATAGAGTTCTTATTCAGAAGGCATGTTTCTTCGTTTGTTTTGTTCGGAATACCTTGACAAGGCTATTTCCTGGGGCCGAGGATGGGAGAGACTGACAGAAGATACGAAATGTCTAATAACAAAGCATTCTAGTCTTCCACTTCAAAAACTGCGATACAAGTTATTATGACACAATACAAATTTATGCTAATTCCATGAGTTTTACTTTCGTGTAGATGCGTAATCTGCTTATTCATGCTTCTATGCCATACATGTCACCTGCATGTGTTACGTTTCAGATAAAAAACTCCGTTTCCAAAGGGTTTACTACTTGAAAATAGAATAAATAAATATATCACTTACTTTGAATGGGAATAGCAGTTTTTTTGCACATGGATTATTTGTTTCGTTTTAAAATGTATGTGACGTTATGTAGCAGCTTAGGCTTTGCAGTGCTCTAAACTAAAAGCTTTTTGCCAATGCCGATTTTTTAACTTTTGATTTTTCTTCCCTTACGGTAGTGGTCTCATATACCCGAGCCATTTAGCAAGATGCGTTTTTTAAGTAACTAGAACAAAGCAGCTGATATGTTCATCTCATGATTTGCCGGAATACCCATTATTAGAAATGCATATCTTCAGCGTGGCTACGAAGTGTGCTCTTTTTTTTCTCGGAAAAGAAAGTTTCCTTCCTTCTTCCCGCGCATTTGTATCTCTCGCCACTCTATCATCTGACGCGCATAGCCCACATAAGAAATTCGCCATAGTTTCCGTTTTTCTGATTCAATATATCTTCTCTAGAGACAGGTTATGATCGCCTTTAAGAAGATTATCCACGGGATGGCCATTAATGTTCAGATAGCCGTGCTCATTTTTGACTTATTCTCAGCCGTTCTTCCAGAATGTTGGGCTTATCACATCATATTGAAAACGGACCCTCCGTCGGTATCTGCTTCTGCGTAATAAGGTGTTTAACGGAGTTTTTTCTTTTCCATGTGCTTTCCTCTAGCGAAAGCGAATCACTACCATTCTGTTTCACATTGAATTTTTTTCTGTTTGCGGAAGTTAGTATGAAGCTGAATATACAGAACGAATTTCGTATCATTTGCCAGATATACATGATCTTTTTAGCTCTTCAGACATAAACCTCATGATTTAATGTAGGATAAAAACAACTTAGGAAAAATGATACACGTATTCTCGGAGGTAAGAAGAACTTCTTCTGACAGATAGCCTAAAAGTTAGCATATTAAATAAATTTAAAAATGCGTAATGCGAAGTTCTATGACGTATTCTCTAACGTAACTTTTCACTTTCAGTTTCTTTCTCCATGTAAATTTTGAGTTTATTTCTCTTTAACACGTTCGCTTCCACCATAAGAATGCGTAAACACTTACCTAAGTGACATGCGTAAAAAACAAGATATTTTGACTGTTATGTATCGATTGAAAGTAATGATATGTAAATAAGGCATATGAATAATTTAATTCCAAAAGAAACTGTCAGGCCACCGATGATGGTCATGGCGCCTGGGAAATATGATTATGCACTGTGTGCCATGAACATGACTTTTGATCACAGTAATTTAATGTTTTGCAGTAAAACAACTGAAGCACAGATAAGCGTCACATTTATTACCCTTTGTCAAAATCTTTTTTGTAGACTTCTGTGCTTCTTTTCTGCCCTTCTCTGCCTGAATGTCGGTATAGCAACGTAATCATCTGTTTCTTTTTTTTTGTCCGGTTTTGGCTTCTGTTTCTGTCAATTTATGCTTTTCCTCTGGCGGTTTTTGATTGCCGGTTCCCAAAATTTCAAGAATTAGTTTTTCTCTGAGCTGCGTTATTGAAAATTTTTCATGATTCAATTGTATCATAACTACCCATGAGTTTACAACAGATGTATTCAATAGCAATTCAAAAAACAGCTTTCTCATACCAACGAATTGTAATTTTTTAGTGGCAAAATGTAGCTTGCCATCTGGTCAGAAATATCCACTCCTTTCTTGCCATGATTATAATTGATAATGGCTATAAGTTTTTATACTTCTTCCCCTTTCCTCTTTTTCTGCCGGTTGCTTGCGGATCAATTCCATGTTTCGTTGAAAGGACGCAAACTTCTCTTTTGTCCATCCATTTGCATACATCGAATCCTTCTGAGCTTTCCCTTCCTACTACCTCCCCTTTCTTTATTTTACAGTTTATGACATCTTTTGGGAGTCCTTTACGGTTCTTCCACAATGTTCCTAGTAGATGGGTTCCTTTTTCCAGTAAGCTGATAGCTAATGGAATTGATGTGTAGTAATTGTCTGTGAAAACAGTTCTTCCTGAGTAAAGATATCTGTCCGTGAGCTCCAGCACGATTTTCTCAGCTAAACCTTTAGAGCCATCCAAAAATGATTGACCTGTATACGTCACCCCAGGAACACCATCATTTTGTTGTACCATTATAAATATCTTGCGTATTTTGAAAATTCGATCAGATTTACTAGTACCATAAGTCGTATTGTCCGCAAAATGAATAAATGGTAATAATAGTTCAAATTGATTGCAGCTAATAACAGCTGGTACAAGTTTGTTCTGGTATAAAATTGAGTGACTCCAATAGTCACTAATTTTCGAATATTTCACGAATCCCATGTATAAGACCATGCCTAAAACCTTTTGCGTTTCATCATTGGTGGTAGGTTTCCACTTGTTGATTCTAGCAAGGCGACTGTACAGTTTCATATTCTTCTGTTGTTCTGCGTTACTGTTTGTTTCCAGCGTAACTAAGCCTAGAACTTGTGTATCTAAAAACTTGGAGTAAATTTGCAAAGGAGTTTGGTCTGCTTTATTATCTGGATAATCCCCAGGATGAGCATTTACCGATGCATTTCCACAGAAATGAATATCAAGTCTCAAATGTGAACAGCCTACTTCTTGCCATGCATTCGAAATACAGTCTTTCAAAACTGGTACATCCGAGGATAACTCGAAATCTGGATCATTTATGTCGTATGTGACCGTGTCACTGTTTTCACTAACCATTGAGTCACTTGCGCTGTTTGAACAAAATTCCGATGCATCATCGGAAAAATAATGCAATGATTCACAGTTGCTTTCTCCCTCCATGATTTCTCTCGCTTTCTGTTCTACTTCTTTCTGTGTCGAGGCTCTCTTCATTTTTCTATGATCTGAACTGATTGTTCGTTTCTGACTTCTGCTAGTAGAAGATTCGTCCATTTTCTATAATCTGAAACGTATTACATTTGTTGAAAAAAACATAATTCCACCACCATAGTGCACCTTTTTTACAACACATATAAAACATCGATACTATTTGCACATATGCAGTACCACATTTACAAATATTCTTACATATTTTTCAACACCGCATATAATATAACAAAACACAATCACACAGCGTAAAATACGAACGTACTACAAATCTGACAAAGGAAACATCGAAAGCTTAGTAGGACCTAGCGTCGTACATACATATCACGGAACCTTGATTTATCAAATATAATATAGTTTCGTCTTAGTGGTTGGCCATAAACAATTCTGGAACCCTTCTTACAGCACCACGATTACATATTTATCATTACAACTCATGTCTACTGTGGCCAACGGGTGATGCTCAAGGCGTTGGGTGCCTCTTTTTTTGAGCTTCACGCATGGCCGTCTTAAGGGGTTACCTGAACTGGGGCCCCCAAAGCCCCAAGAGTCTTGTGGGCTTACAAAAAGTCAAACTATTTGACACTTACCAGCAGATTTTTCTCATTTAAAGAAAAGACGAAACACCAATCCAGATAGTTGGAAGTTCTTTTGCCTTTTCTTAAAACCTTAGCAACCAATCCAGATAGTTGGAAGTTATTTTGCCTTTTTCTACATCTTCGATTTTCTGAGGAGGCAGGAGGAAAGTTAAATGTTAGGGTGGATCTTTTGTGAGAAAATAAAAAAACAAAGAAAGCCTACCTCCCTCCCGATCCCGAGTATGGGTGAGGCTTTATCAGCATTTTTAGCACGTTTTTTGTAAAAAAATATCGTGCTTCTGTTATCGGGCTGTCCGTCCGTACGCCTATACCAACGATATCTCTTCAACTATTAGTCCGATTTGAAAAATTCTTTTCACATTGGGAAGCTTGAAATATGCAAATGATGATCCTTTATTTCGTTTTTTTTTTACGATGTACAATTTCGCCGCTAGAGGGCGTAAATGCAGATGATGTTGAATTCAAAAATACGTTTTGTTCCACATATTTGCTTCTAAACATCCGATTGAAAAAACAAATTTGTTTTTCGATTCCATTTATGCCGAAGAGTATTTTAGATATAGTTACTTTTTCAAATTACGCATAGATTTTCCGCTAAGGGGCGTAAAAGTAAATTATATTTTTCCCGATAACTCTTCTTCTAAAACTCCGATTTGAAAACTTTGTTTCTCAGAGGATACATCTCCTGATGGAAAATCTTTTGCATATAATTTCAAATTTTTGGTAAAGAATGCTTTGGCCACCAGGGGGCGTAAGTGTTAATTTTTTGCTTCTAATGTATTTGCCATAAAATCGGAGCTTCTAAAATATCGATTGAAAAAATTATTTCGTGGACTAATGCCACTCACATCGATAAACCTATTCGGAACATTTTCTTCTTAAAATATTCCACAGTTTCTCTGCCAGGGGGCATAGATATACATCGTATATTTGTCAACATCTCTACTTCTAGTAGTCCGATTTGAAAAAATCCTTCTTTGTCGGATAGTGTTTTCCGTGTGACATGATTTTCATATAATTTCAAAATTTTCAAGTAATTCAAAGACTTTCCGCTAGGGGGCGTAGCGGTGAACTGCCTTTTCTCCTATATCTCTGCTTCCAAATCTCCGATTTGAAAAATTCCTTCTGCACCGGATACAGCTCCTGATGGGAAATCGTTTGCACATAATTTCTAATTTTTGTATAAAAATAGTTTGGCCACCAGGGGTCGTAAATCTTAATTTCCGCTTCTGTTGTATTTCCAGCAAAATATGAGCTTATAAATTCTCGATTGAAAAAAACGTCGTTTGTTGACCTATACTACTCATGTCGACAAACCTTTTAGAAAAATTTTCTTCTTAAAATAATGCATAGTTTCTACGCCAGGGGCGTAGATGTATATCTTATTTTTTGTCAATATCTCTACTTCTAGGAGTCCGATTTGAAAAATTCTTTCTTTGTTGGATAGTGTTTTCCGTGTGACATGTGGTTCATATAATTTCAAAATTTTCAAGTAATTCATAGACTTTCCGCTAAGGGGTGTAAATGTAAATTGCGTTTCCCCTATATCTCTGCTTCTAAATCTCCGATTTGAAAAATTATTTCTGCACCGCATACAGCTACTGATGGGAAATCGTTTGCACATAATTTCTAATTTTGGTAAAAAATGGTTTGGCGACCAGGTGGCGTAAGTCTTAATTTCCGCTTTTGTTGTATTTGCAGCAAAATATGAGCTTCTAAAATCTCGATTGAAAAAAAAATTCCTTTGCTGACCGATACTACTCATGTCGACAAACCTTTTAGGAAAAATTTCTTCTTGAAGAAATGCATGATTTCTACGCCAGGGGGCCTAGATATGTATCTTATTTTCGTCATAATCTCTACTTCTAAGAGTACGATTTGAAAAATTCCTTCTTTGTTAGATAGTGTTTCCGATGCGAAATGTTTTTCCTATAAATTCAAAATTTTCAAATAAATCATAGACTTTCCGCTAAGGGGCACAAAGGTAAATTGCGTTTTCTGCGTTATTTCTGCTCCTAAAACTCCGATTTGAAAAATTCTTCCTGTATCGCATACAAGACCTGATGGAAAATATTTTTTACATAATTTCTAATGTTTGGTAAAGAATGGTTTAGTCACCAGGGGTCATAAGTTTTAATTTCAGTTTTTGAAGCATTTGTTGCAAAATCTGGGCTCCTGAAAACTCGACTAATTTTTTTCTTCGACCGATACCGCTTATATGGATACATTTTTTGAGCATACTTTCTTCCTAAAATAATGCATGGTTTTCCCACCAGGGGACGTAAAGTCACATCTTATTTTTGTCGATATCTCTGTTTCTAAGAGTTCGTAAGCTCACGATTCCGTTTACAGCAATATCTGAAGGATTAAAAACCTGATTGAAAATCTCCTTTATTCGTCAGATCTATTGTTTTTCATACCGGTTCCATTGACTTTGAATGGCTTTGATAAATTTAATTTGCGTCAGAACGGATTCAAAAGACGTGCTTATTACACCCGAAAATTCGGTGTGATTTTTCTTGTTTTATAATTTTTTCATTTTACGTAGTCATTTGTGTTGTACACACGAAGACGTGCACGTATGTTTATCACTGGGGTTTGCCCACGTGGGCTACTTATTCATAAACGCTTTCAGTCGTCACTGTTTAAACAAATAACAATGACGGGGGCCTCATACTGGCATTTCTGTCCTGTGCGTCATATTGTCTGGAAACGGCGATGGTTGGTTTCTTTCTTTCTTCTGTTTTAATTTAATTTTCGTTGAATAATTTTTAGAATGGGGAATAAACATTACAACTTTTAGCACCCATTTTCTTGTAATTTGCTAAGCAACAAAATGTAAATGCATTTGGTACACTTCATGGAGTTCTACAATTTTTGTCATGCACCATCTTTCATTCAAGTGGTATTTAAAAAGTTATTGGATAGTGAATATTTCTTCTCGTTAGCATAACATGGTGATAGTGGTGTATATAATAAGTATCATATGTTGTATATATATTCATATGTCTTATATATATTCATATGTCGTATATATATTCATATGTCGTATATATATTCATATGTCATATATATTCATATGTCGTATATAATGTAATAATGCCATATGTGAATAAAAAGAAACACATATTGTAATAATACCATCTGTTGTATACATTCTATATATATAAAATCGGGGGCCCCGAAAAATATGACGGCCCAGTGCCCCCGAAAGTGTTAAGACGGCACTGGCTTCACGGGTGATGCTCGTGGCAGTCAGCGTGTTAAGCGTTTGAACCTTAACATTATATTTTTCTCACTCAATGAATTTTTCGTAGCATCAGTCTTGACGTCAGGATGAACGACGTGTGTGTGTGTTGATATGATAAGAACGAGCTGTATAATGTATGAAGCAAGCAGTAAAAAGTGTTGTGTGTTGTGAAGAGCATAGAGTGTTGCGTTACCTTGTATTTTCACGACCAGCTATATGTAAAGAAGTTGTAGTTCTCAGATTTTGACGCCGCAAGTTATAGAGGTTAAGTTTGTGTCTTTTAGTGTGAATTAGAGCTGTTAACTATGTTATCTGGTGCTGATGATTATTTTCGATGCCTTAGTAAACTGCAGTACCTGGTTAATAAAAGACAGTGATTTTCGTAAGTTGAATATGACTCTATTCTGGCCGTTAAGTCGCCGAATGTAGCTCAGTGTGTAGTTAAGGGTTTTGTCTGCTAGCTATTCCGTGCTAAGAACACTAAGAAGCTACAGTGCTGCCGACTGATCGTATGAAAGTAATGCTTACTTGAAGTGAAGACAAATGAATCAAGAGACACTACATTTCACACAAAAACCCTCCATTTTTTCTAAATTCGGTTAGGTACATTGTACATTGTAGGGCAGTGCGCTCATCTTAATGTATCGTGTGTTACGTGCAACCTTGCAAATTAATATGCATAGCAGTAAACGTTTATATAATAGAAATATGGAGATGAGTACATTGCCCTGCCATTAATTGATTTATTCTGACACCCCTCAGTTTACACTGTATTAGGTTCTACGCAAGCTCCACGTCACAGAGACGTTACTATAAATATGCTAGCAGGACTATGTTGACAGAATAGTACGAATGTGAGTGACGTGCCTCGATCAAATAGAGCCAACTTAATTTCAGTGCAAATTGATAATAGGGTGGCACGTAAGCAATCGCTCCTGACGTGATTTTTGGACGACATTAAGGATCCTTAGATCGACGGTATGGGATGTGATATATGACTTAGTCTACTAAGAAATGACTCGGAAAACCTCCATAGCTAACAGAACACAATGACAGCCCTCTAAAGAGCGCAATTCGACATTGTCTAAAATCACGGCTACCCTATGGGGAGTGTTATGACTGATAGTATCACCAGTACAGTGCGGCATGGGTTACTATTGTCGAGCAGTCATCTACAAGCGTCTAATAAATTCGAATAATGCCACACGTCATAAACGTAGTATTAGGGACGTAGGCCTTAGGACAATGGAATACAATGCCTTTGGACTGTGAAGTCACAAACACTACATAGTCTACCAGTCAGATGGTCGTTCCTGGAGGTGGTGGTGGATTCTAGGAGAAAGGTACTTTCCATATTATATCGTCCCGACAATGAAGGTATATGAAGGCTGCTTGATGATACGGAGATGTTTTTCGTGGTTCTGCTTGAGTGCATTAGTTGTTTTGACAAAACTGTGAATGCTGAGCTCTAACTAGACATCGTGGACAATTATACACAACCAACGTGGCTCCAGTCGTTTAGGGAAGGCTCATATTTTACTGTGAATGCTGAGCTATAACTAGACATCGTGGACAAATGTACACAACCAACGTGGCTCCAGTCTAAACGACTGGAAGGCTCATATTTTCATTCTGATATTCAACAAATTTAAAAAACAGTATGGTACTATACGAGTATGTGTAATTCAAAAAATTGAAGAAAAAAATGTGTGCTCGTGTTATGTGCAACGAATGTGCATAGGGAGATATTCCTTTTTTAGTATCTAAATAAACCAAATTATACACTATATACACATGTGTATTACAAAAGCATTACAAACTGATATAACTTCCAGCTGAAATCATTCTTCAAGTGAAAATTCGAAATGAATTATTCCTTTTTAGATATTGTGCGTGGGATATTTTGAATGACACTGCTGTCTCTAACTACATGATTTTCCTGTCTGAGCTATGATTTGATACATGGAACTACATCACACTCTTTCAGGAACTTTCCCATTGAATTAGCAGTTATAAGATAATTTGTCGTGCAAACAAGTAAATAATTTCTCTAAAAGTCAACTGGCAACGCCTGTATAAAGTACGATAAAGTTTTCATGAAACTATTTCTTATTTAACTATTTACTTTGAGCACGGACTATACATTTTGTTGAATTGCATCAGTTGTTCCTTCAAGTTCCTCGAGTTAACAAAAATTCTATTAAACTACCTTCAAAGCCTTTAATTTTGAATTTTTTAAAAATTAGTGAAAGGTTTTCATGTGAAACAGTTGAAGATTCGTCGATAATGATTGAAAATTTACTTCCTTGCCAAACTGTTGCCAGATTTACTTCCTTGTCAAACTGTTGTTTTCTCCAATTTTTCGACAAACGAGATCATAAACCTAGATTTCAACAGATCAATAGTATTCTTTGTTTTTAGTTCTATTAAATATTTCATATTTTAAAATAGTCGATTATTTTTAATTACAGAGTTTATAGTGTTATGTAAAATTATCATAAAAAAATCATTAGCGGTTTTTTCAATGGTCGCCAGCTGTACTCTGTTCTGGCTATAACATTCCATGTTAAAATGGACGAAATAACGAGAAGTGAGACGAGGCACACAAAAAAAAAGAAAAATACAGAACAGAAGTATCTTTCATTAAACAGTGAAGCACTCTCAAGAAAGAAAACCTCACTGCACAAATAATAAACTTCACTTTATAAACGGCAGAATCACATGAAGAGGTCGCGACAGTTCAGAGGCAGTATATAAAAAGAGCAAACAATATCTTTGAAATCGCTGCTTTAAAACCGAGAAACGATATTTTTGAAAAGACTTTTCAAGATCACAGAAAAATGCCAACATACTCTGTATCACACAGAATGATTCAACCCATCAACTAAACACAGGGCCTGTCACAGGGCCCAGCACGTGGGTGCATGGAAAATAGCGTACGGGACCACTTCGAAACAATACCCCAAACAGGGTCGGTTCAACCATTGGGCGAACTAGGCAGCTGCCTAGGGCGGTAAAATTTGAGGAGCGCTAAGATTTAGAGTTGATAAAATCAAATAAGTGAATAAATGAAATAAAAAGGAAAAACAAAGACAGTTTTATTTTCAGTTGCGAATTCTTACATGCTGAGAAAAGGTGACCTGTTCTTATAGAATGGGTAAGTCAGCTTACAGCGAAAACGGCCATCTGTCGAAAAACTCCCATAAACCAGGCTCATCCCTATATGCAGCAGGGAATTCAGGCGATGCCTCAGGAAGGCAGAATATTTTTTTTAAAGAAAATGGATTCTGTAGTATCCGGGTTTCAATGGAAATATCTATTCTAAATCCTCCACTTCTTCCATCACAAATAGTGGCAATGCTCAACGTCTAAGGTCCTTTCGAACAGGAGTGGGGATTAACGACCACCGTGAGCAACTTGATGGCTATAAGCAGTCGGCCGTCCCTGATTTAGGGCAACTGGTTCAAGGGAAGGGAGAGAGCCAGTGCCGTAAGACAAACACAACATCCACGCCTTATCAGGTTTCGAACCGGAACCCATCTGGGACGAATCGTCAAATGCCAGCATTTAGACGACTGCGTTACCGGAGCGGCTTGCCGAAAGGTTAGTAATTGTCTCACTCAGACTTTTTTCCAGTAAGAACAAGGGCAAGAGTGGAAGAAGTTCTGCTGCTATATACATTCCACGTGAATTCTTTTCCGTTTTTCCTTTCTTTTCTCCATCGGGAGAAACAGGAGGCCGCCCCGGTGGTGCAGTGGTCTAAGCGATGGCCTCTGATCATTCGTCCGAAAGGGGTCCGGGTTCGAATCCCGTGAGGCATGGATGTTGTGTTTGTCTTACGGCACTGGCTCTCTCCCTTCCCTGGAACCAGTGACCCTAAATTAGGGACGGGCGACTGCTTATAGCCCATTGAGTTGCTCACGGTGGTCGTTAAACCTTCAATCAAAAAAAAAAAAAAAAAAAAAAAAGAAACAGGAGAGCATCTTTTTGGGTGATATGCATTATCTATCGAACAAAAAATTGTTCGTGACATAGATTTGGAGAAACGTGTTGTTAATTTTGCGAAAAATATAGCACCTAAAATGAAATTTTAAATATAATTTTCATTTTCATTGGACAAGTAAGTAAATGGATGTAGTTTCCATTTGTTTCTTCCTTTTAGTTTATACTGTATTTTTGCATCTTGAAATAAGTATTGAATAAATGCAATATGTTTGGCCACACAAAGAATGATACATTTTTGGAGGCGCAAGGCAGATGTACTGTCTAGGGCGCCAAGCACCCCAACACCGGTCCTGACCCCAAATAAAAACTAAACTGTTTAGGAGCAGTAGCACTCCTCAATTTTAAGGTAATGATAAACTGGTGATTCCCACCTAAAAACGCGGCAACAGAGTCACGTTGCCTACTCTCAGTACACAAAAATATGACGCTGCAGCTTAGTTGCGAGTAAAATATCACGAGTTTATATTTGAAGTTTTATCAGAAATTAATTGTGGCTGTTTTGTTACCATGATTTTACTATTTATCAACCTGCACGGAGGTATTTAAATATTTTAACAACCGGCACGGCCGGACCGTTGCGTACCGGCTGAAAACCAGCGTCGCTTCTATCAGCAAGACTTTGAAACTTGCCATACTGCTCCTATTGTTATAGATTGTATAGCGTAAAAGCTCAATTTTGCTGGTGGTGGAATTCAAATCTTTCCGTTCTGGAACCAGTTATTCTCCCAACCGAGCTACACAGACATCGGCTTAATGCTGGAACTTGCCGTTTCAACTCACGCGTCACCTAAGTGGTACGTCCCATGTATTTCCCTTTGAGAAAAGTAGCTCGCTGTAGAATAAAGAATTCTTATTAATTTCAGACGATGTGTGGAAGAAGCATCGCACATTTTTCGAAGAACCTCCGGGTTAGGGGATGCACTTTTACGTTCGGGCGCCAATATAGCACAATTTTTCAGGTGGTGGGATTCGAACCCATGTCACCGAAGTCGGTTTTTCTCCCGACTGAACTACACCGAACTTATCCTATCGTTGCAACTTGCCGTTTTCACTCCTGCGTCACGTCACAACTGGAGTGAAGACATGGGCGTCGAAATGTTCGACAACCAACTCCAGAGTCTTAACATGAGTCCCATAGAGCATGTCTGACAAGGGAAACTATCGGACCACCGGACGACAATCGTCACGGAACGTTCTGTGGTGGACAAGCATGACACCAAAGTAACAGGTGTGAAGTACGGCATTTCGCAATCGCCCGCTACCCCTAGAACATGGCTTATAAAAGTGGGACGCCCGCCTGTAATGTATGCAACCATAAAGTGTCAAACTACATTTACGGGTTAGATATGAGACACCTAAATGTCGAGAGAGACCACGTACAACAACCATTAAGTTGCAAATGTCATGTATATACCTCACTCCACGTCATGGTAGTGTGTTGAGAGAAGGCAGTGCTGCACCGGCTTTCTTTGCGACCTTCACATTGTCATAAACACTCTGAATGGCTTGTCCGGAAAACTGTTCGTGAATGCTTTTTCGTTTCACTTTGGGGGTGATGGTTCATTGGAACTCGAATTGCTTGGTACGTTGTGTGCTAGAGTACCCGGTGTATCACTATGTTCAGATAACGTGTCCGAAGTTTCATCACTATCACGCCACAAGTCTGTCCTTCAAACATGTCAGCGCCTCCAATGACATGTTGCTCCAAAATGCTATACAACTGGCTTGCAATTCGACTGTCGATGTACGTTGGAGCCGTGTCGTCCGCTTGGTATTTCTGCGTCACCTCCTTCCCCAGTATCTGTACTGCAGCATGAGAGTTACAAGCCATTTTCTTAAAACACACAACACAATATGTGTATGCGTACGAACAGGCCCGTGCGCTGTCTCACACTACTCACGTTTAACAGTCACTGACGTACACAACGCAGGACACCTTCCAAGCATGCGCAGTATCACCCAATCACATCACACCCACATTTACATATTGTTTGACACTTTATGGCTGCATACATTACAAGCGGGCGTCCCATTTTTATAAGCCATGTTTGAGGGGTTGCGGGCGATTGCGAAATGCCGTACTTCTTACCTGTTACCTTGGTGTCATGCTCGTCCACCACAGAACGTTTCGTGACGATTGTCGTAGGGAGATCCGATAGTTTTCCTTGTGAGTCGAATTGAACTGTCGAATGCGTGGAAGAAGATATCGCCAACATAAAAGGCTGAACTAGTCACTTTTTTCAAGGACGAATAGCGGAACATCTCGGCGATATTACAAAAATAAAAACAAAACAAAAAACCTAATGAACAGTATTCCGCGGGAACGAGATGCCGTCATAAAAACAAAGGTATCATGATACAATACTAAATTTTCCGTAAATAAAGATTATTCGCAGATGTCCGGATATTAATGGTAGGGCAGTGTATGTAAGAGACGAATTTAGCTATATTCTGTTCCGTGTAGAATATCTACATTCCCTCCGCCTTCTTTTTTACTTGTATGATTTACCAAATATTCTGGAAATGCACGAATATTTTCGTGCTAATTGAAATGCTGGGTAGATAAATAAATCAGAAAAATTGTTAAGTTTCATTCTTCATATATTTGCAGCGTTCATTCAAGCTTACATCTTACAAATCAGTAAGTTTTTTCATTCATTTATATCTTCAATTAAAACCGCAATGATTCGCTGTTCATGTTGAAAGGGAAACTTAAGATTTTGTTAGAAGTTTGATTATACAGAACCAAAAGGGCGACAGTAAGCGTCCTTAGGCAATCTTTATTTATGGCTCATAGTAATAATAAATGGGGCATCAGTAGGTAAAAAGAATAAGTAATTACAGCTCACTATCACAGAAGCACATAACTGGTGATAAGATGTACGCTTTAGTGTGCAAAGAAATTTTGCAATATCAATAATGACTTATGATTTACGGCACGCTGTGACCTATATCCTTGCTGTAACCACGAGAGGCTTTTTGCACGCGTGGATAAACGAAAAAATCTTTCCAACAAAATCTAGCACCTCTATACCAAATCTCCTTTCCGAATTTTAAAATGCATTTGAAAAAGTTAAAAACATCTATTATAATTTTTTTTTTTTTGACTGGAGGTTTTACGACCACCGTGAGCAACTCAATGGGCTATAAGCAGTCGCCCGTCCCTAATTTAGGGTCACTGGTTCCAGAGAAGGGAGAGAGCCAGTGCCGTAAGACAAACACAAATTCCATGCCTGACCGGGATTCGAACCCGGACCCCTTACGGACGAATGATCAGAGGCCAGCGCCTTAGACCACTGCGCCACCGGGGCGGCACATCTATTATAACAAGTAGCACCTAGCAGCAAAATCCAGTCACTAACCTATACCATCCAGAAAGTTCAAGGCCATGGCGTTAGAGAGGTGAATTCCCTCCGTTTGTGACGTCACTTTCATGTTACACGGCCTGATATGTCGGTGTCGTGTTTGACGTCATGCGCGACCGCGTTGGAAACATGTCGGTTTCAACGTGACGTTACGAAAAGAGAAAACTCATATCTCTAGTACCATGGCTTTATATTTTCTAGACGGCCTTGGCGCAACTCGCTTGCATTCTGATGGAATAATTTTGTGGTATTACAATTATGTTTTAGAAATTTAAAAGAATATCTCCTGTCTAGAAGCAGTAGAGCCGTGTTTGTGCGAAATAGGAGTAGTATGAAAGTGAGGAAAAATTATATACCCACACTAATAGGAAAATCTAGAAAATGTTGTCTTTGGGGAAATATTGAGAGTATGGATCAAAGAAACCGTATTTGGCGTGTATATATTTTGATATTAATCGAATCAGCATGTTTGTGGAAGGTAGAATCATGGGACTACGTTAATTAAGATCCTTTACGTGATGAAGTGAAGTTAATTTGGAAAGCGATGTGTAAACACTTGGGCCCCTGCTTTCAGCAATCGACACGGGAAAGTGTTCTACGTCTGTGTTCATGTTGCTGTCAATATCGAGTGAATACTAATCGAAATTATCGGCAGATTCGCATGATATCTCTCAGTACCGGAAACGTGACTTTCCGCCAGATATCCAGCTACAGAACAGCTACTGGAGTACCAATACAATCTTCCAGTAAAATTAACCCTTTAAGGTGGACAAATAATCATTTTTTTGCTTGTTTGTAAAATTATCAAATACAAATTTGGAACGCAGGTCGTTTAACAGTTAATAGAGAAATTTGTAAAAAAGTTAGGAAATATTCAGTTATTTAATTTTATTATTTAATTAATTAATCTGATTTTGAAAACAGTATTCGTAACACTAATAACTTGAGAAATTTTAAATGCTAGGTAATCATTCTTTTGGAAACAATCAATCAAGATATTTATTATGCAATGAACTGCAGCCAAATGTCTTACATAGTTCCTCTAATTGATCTTATTTTTATGAAAACTTAGCGAAACTAATGAAAGAATTATTCAAGTTCTAAATTCTATGTCATATATCTCAAAATGTTTTTGTTCCAAAACAAAACATTTAGTTCGTTGCCCAACTGACATAATATTAATGAAATCCTGCCACACCACCATAAGAAAAATTTAAAATGAACCATTAATTATGAAAATTCGAGTAAATAGTAAAATAAGGTAATTTTTGTTGAAGAGAATGAATAAAATATGTGGACGAATTTAAAAATCACTATACTTGGAGCTCTTCCCTTCATTTGTCTGGTGTATGTTTAGTTTTACCTTTCTTTCAGTCCGCAAGATTTTTCTAGAATTTTTCTGCTTGGTTGTTGCAGCATCTCTGGTTGGGAATGGATGTTGAATATTAAAGGACCTCAACGTCTTGGTTGTACGAATAACGACCCGGTGTGCAACCAAATGTTGTAAAGACTTTTCGGAGTCCTTCATGATACTCGTTAAAGGTAATAACTGAAGCTCTAATATTAAAATACAGTGTAGATATTCCACAAAAATACATCTTTGTTATTCTATGCCATATGAGGTCGTTAAAATCCTTCTCAGTATTTTAGGTTTCTCAATTGAGACAGCTAGAAGCTTTTCACTGCACAGTTCCATGTATGTAGCTTTTACTTAATTTAGCACATCTAGGAAAGACTCTTCGCGTCCTTGATACGGGCGTTTAATGAAACTAGATTTTTTTGTATTTACACCACAGCTGTTTTCACCTATCTGACAGTGCACAAGTCGCAGCTTTTCTTTTGCTGATGCACAACAAAAAAGCGCGTCTATGGTGCTTGGTATCGTGAAAAATGCGCACAGCGAAATATGCGCACACTCAAGGCTGCTCCCCGCAGGCGGTTCAGTGAGTCACCAGCCGGGTCAATTCCCCTTAGAACAACACACAAGAAATAGTGAGTCACACCTGGACCAACAACACGATTCTCTTCTTATTACTGTCCTGAGTCACGTGGCGCTTCCCCCTCCCCCCATGTGACTCAGAACATTAGCCTGTAGGTGCATTTCCTTGTGTCTTATGTCGGGCTCCGGTACTGGCTCCCCTGTCATAAATAAGGGCGTCTTTCTCCCCCATTTCTACCTCGTTTCCGTGTCACTTTCCTATCGGGCACTCAAGTCCAACTCTCCTAACTTCCTATTTCTAAGAGTTGTTTAAGACCTGGGTTCAGACACTCCCTTCCTAAAATTCTCTACATACGATCTGATCCTTGTGTCTTATATAACTTGTGTTTTGGTACGTGGCGTGCGGGTACATTTTACAGTCCTCTGTATTACATGTGTCTTATATAAATTATGTTTGAATATGGAAGTGTTATCTACTAATAAGGATACGCCGTCTGCGCCCTACAACGGCTACGCGTACCGTCAGTTTAGGACGAAAGAAGATGGGACTATCATTTGGCGTTGCTCGAAGGAGAGATCGACGAGATGTCGAGGAGCATTTAAGAGCAAAGGTGGCAACATTTTGCATGCAACTGAGCATGTATGTGGAGCTCCTGATGCAGCATGTTCAGAAGTAGTGAAGAGTCTTCAGCAGGCGAAGAAGAGAGCTCGCGTGAAGGATACATCGATTCCTAAAATCTACGATGAAGAACTGGGCAAATTGCACAACAAAGGCTACGATTTCGTAGCAGCAATGTCAAATCAGCTCATCACGGAAAGGATTGTGTACCATCACAAGAGTAAATCTCACGGACATAAAAAGGAACCGAAGAGCCGAGAGGAAGTTGTCCTTGAAGAAGAATTACTGAAGATGAAAGATGGTAGTGGTTTTCTTTTGATGGATGATAAGAGAAAGAATTATACTTCTGTGTGGGGAGAAGGGAAGGCAGAGCATGAACTGTCATCAAGATTTTTTTATGGACGGAACTTCTAAAAGTTGTAGCAGACAATCTTGTCAAGTTTATACAGTACACGCTGATTGCGAAATTTCAAACGAAGAAACAAACATCTATACAGTTCTATTCGTCCTCTTGCCAAACAAGAAGAAATAAACTTATTTTCGACTTTTTCGTCACATCCTTAAAGCTGGTCCAGATTGGAATCCTAGAAAAGTTAACGTGTTGATTTTGAAGCAGCAGCAATTTCTGCACGAAGAAAAGTGTTTCCGTTTGTGGAAATAAGTGGCTGCTTCATAAATTGTAAGACTTTGGACCTACGCGTGAATACCTAAGAAACGAGGAGGTTCGACTTAACATTCGTATGTGAGCATTGGCCTTCCTTAAACCTGAGGACGTTTGAGATGGCTGGCTTGAAATTCACTCACAGGAGGAACCTTTCTCAGTTTTTTTATTATTTCGTCTACTCATGGCTGGAAAATGAAGATTTCTGTTCAACTGTGGAGTTGCTACAAGAGACAGCATCGCACTACCAATGCTGTGGAAGACTGGAACAAAAAAATCAACAGTGTACTTGAAAGACCAAACCCCAGAATCAAGGACGTGATACTTTGTTTGAAGAGAGAGGCAGAAAACTCGGCCCGCATGTACATGAGAGCGCAACTGAATATTGAAGGAAAGAAGAGGAAAACAGTCTACTTAAGGTTTTGCGAAATGATAGAAAAAACAGCAAGAACGTACGGAGAAACTGGCAGCATTAGGTCTTGTCTAAAAGCGATTTCTTACATACAAAAGCTAGGCTAGTTCGCGAATATTGCATTACTTTTTTCACCTTAATTTGACGTGCTGAATTGCAATGCACTGTTATCGATTTCATAAATTTTGTTGATCTTAGGATTTCAATATTTTCGTTATAGTAGGCTTTTTACAGGATTATCATTACAATTACCTAAAACTTAGCAGTTTATGTATCAGCAATGGTAACATCAGTAACAAACGTTTATCTAATACTTATTTTAACATTTATCTAATACTTATTTTAAAGTGTCTGTCTGTCTGTCACTGTAAATACCGGTGTAATAAACATCCTGATTGTGCGCATTTTTCTCACATTTCCAAATATGCGTTTTTTAACTGTGCGCTTTTTTCATGTATCCATGGTATTTTGCCTCGTGTTTTCTAAATTATTCACATTTTTTCTTAATTGCAATGCCACAATAATTTTGAATTTTGTCAGTCATAGCATCTGTCAACTTGTCTTTTCCACATGAGCCTTCACTTTTACTTCAGGTTGCAAAGACGTGCCCAAATTCTTTCTCATAGATGAAACTCAGTTACTGTTAGAAATGCCATGTTGCTACTTTAGAAACAAAATAATGTCAATTATTTAATACTCGTATTAAACAAAATACATTAAAGTTGAAAACATAATCGGAATTGAATTTGACAAAATTGCACAACTTCCGGTAAATTTCTAGTGAAAATTATTGAAACAACACAATTTTCAAAAAAACGTATCTTATGATCTATTCGGTCTCTTTGCTTAAATTTAATATTTCTGGAAAACAGATAAGTTGGAGATATAGAAAAAACAAATGAAATAAAATCTCATTTGTTTAACAAAAATGTCTTTTCTAGGGTGTGTACCCACTTTAAGCTGCCGATGTACCTGAACCAAATGGTGTTCAAATTTTCTGCGCTTCTAAAATAGAAATATTCACATAGAGGCCTGGTTTTACCAAAGCTACAGCAAAATAATTATTTTCTTCGCCACACCTTAGCAGTATCGACCATAAAACTGCATCAGGCGATAAGCGCTGCCTTCTAGTGACTGCTCCATGACTCAAGGCATAATTCATTGCTCATTGGCCCAAAGTATGATAATAGTGGCCTAGTCAGCCTGACACGGACATCATGCCACTGGGAAGAAACAAGCGACTCAATCATTTTCTCTATCCTTTCTTAAGTGCGTCACCATTGTTGTAGCCTTTTCAGCAGGGAACCAGTCAGGAAGGATTAGTATTAACCATTCTCGAAATGGCCAAGGGAAAAGTAACTCTTTCTGATGCGCTGTTTCACTCGTTTCTCCCGCGTTCGGCCCACTTCTCAGGCAACGAAAATATTCGATCGAATTGATTTCACCTCAATTTTCTAATTCTGAGTCAATTCGTTTCAGCCTGTCCAATAACACTTCCATATTCAAACATAAGCGCCTTATCACCTGCGTACAGAACGCTCGAAGCTACAGGCATGCCAGATTATAGTGGTATAACGAACGAACTGAATGGCGTGATAAATGACGAAGCATCGACTTCAGCGATGAGACACAAATCACTCTGGGAGAGAGAGACGTTGTATCTTTGATATCCTCTCATGATATATATGGTAAGGGAGGTACCTCCAAAATCTTAGGGCGATCGGTCATCTCTGACTGTCATCAAGGGTAGTTTGACAGTCCTTGATGACAGTCTGAGATGACCGAATGCCCCGCACATATCTATTATATTTGAGTGGCAAATGCAAACAATTACCAGTCCACTGGTTTTACCACTCTCTGAGGGCATTTCAAACGCCACACACCAGCATGATAATGCCAGTCCAAACACCTCACGGTTTACTATACAATTGCTGTAAGATATTCTTATGCTACCTTGGTCAACCCGTTCGCCGTCTCTATCATCAATTGAATGCACCTGGGACATTAGGAAGCGAGGTTTGAGAACAGTACTGACTTCAATATATGACGTGTAGCATCTTCAGGTGAAATTGCTTTAAATCTGAAGAATTATAGGCAAAAGCATCGTTAGCAACTTTTCTGGCGTACTTTCTAACCATCTATTTATATAGCGGCTAGAAGCTGACACCCTTGGTATTGATTCTTTCCAAATATCCACATATTCGCGCCTCACTAAACAGGCTGCAAATATGGTAATTTGTTACTTACACTGCAGTTTTTCGCTTCGCATCGTATGCACGACATTCCTTCTGGAAGGGAAACTCTTTAATGTTTATCGAATTTTTTTAATATGCAATTGGCGTATGATATCCTGAGCATGCTATGCAACGAACGCTTATAGCGTAGTAAATCCGTTTATTTTCGTGGTGTAAATTTGTGTAAAGATTTGCCAAGCCTTCAAACTCCACTGGGAGGCTTTCTCAAGGCAATGTAGACATAAAATGCAGGGAATTAGAACACGTAGGAAATAAAGATGATTTTTTGAAAATAACGTGGGTGACACTACGAGCAATATTATGTGAGTTTTTATCACGCAATTACACGGTGTGCCGCGATGTGTTTTCATCTTTTAATAACGCATGCGAAAGCATTATTAGTTCCATAGAGACCATGTCATTGCATGCCAGTTTGCTGGAAAGGATTTCGACTGTTTCCCTGATGGCAGTTTCTTTAAAGTTCGTATAAGGGGTCAATTATTCTAATATTATTCCATACAGGAGCGGCCGAGCAGTGCATAACTTCTCTGGCGAGTGCTGTATATACGTGCATGTCTTGGTTGACACTTCGGACGTGTTCTTTACATCTAGTATCTAAGGATCGCTTTATCATTCCGATATATATGTTTTCCGTGTTCTCAGGATACACCAACGGTATAGCGCACACACCCGCTATTTCTTTCTCACACTGTCTCTCCTTGCAGCTTGATATGATATGTGATAACGGGGTTGGTGATTTCATTGCTATTGAGATGTATTTTCGCAATAAATTCCTCAATCAATATGTAAAGCCTGGGACAGATATATAAAGCCTTGCTCTTTACACGAACTTTAAAGAAACTGCCATCAGGGAAACAGTCGAAATCCTTTCCAGCAAATCTAGCATGCAATGACATGGTCTCTATGGAACTACCGACGGTTTGGCATGTGTTGTTAAAGATAGGAACATATTGCGCGGTACATCGCATATTTACGCGATAGAAACTCAAGTAATACTGTTCGTGTTGCCACTCACGTTATTTTAAAAAAAATAATCTTTATTTCCTACGTGCTCTAATTTCCTGCATTTTATGTCTACATTGCCTTAAGAAAGCCTCCCAGTGGAGTGTGAAAGCTTGGCGAAACTTTATATAAATTTACACCTCGAAAATAAACGGATTTACTAAACGTTCCTTGCGTATTCATGACCTGGTGAACTTAAAATACTGAGAATGCTAAGTTTCACATAAAACCAATCTGAATGATTGTGAGTAATGATCGTTAGCAGCACGGCGATGGGCGCAGCTGGCACGGACAAGGAACCTTTAGTTTCTTGAAGACAGAAAACACAATAGGAGGGTTAGGTAAATTAAATCAACTGGGACCATCTGAATGCATTTACGCTCTCTTCTGATTACCAACTTGCCTCTCCTCCAGTGAGAGCGACATATTGGTCTTTGGAGCATGGTAAACGAAAAGCAATTCCTGTACGGTAAACTGTCGGTGTGAATTTTCTGTAAGAGAGAATGTTTATGTAATGTGAGTTAACAATAAATCTGGATAAATACACGAATTTGATCGGTTTTGGTGTTAGGCGGATATAAATTGTGTGTGTGTGTGTGTGTGTGTGTGTGTGTAATGCATTCTGATGTAAGAATACACATCACCATATTTTTATTTTTAACTTTGTAGTACTCTCTGAGGGTAGACAAAATGACGGTAATGTTTCTCATTTAACTAAATTTTTTATTATAAAAACTTAGAGCGGAATATCTTACTTATTGAAATGAGTTTGTTTTCAGAGGATAAATAATTATCTGCGACATCTGCGTATATTTTGAATGCACTTTTGAAGCCCGTGTTTGGTTTACTTAAATAATACATAATAGTTAGTGCATCGAAATTACTTAAAGAACAATTCACTTTTTATACCATTAATTTCTGTTCTTTCGTTGAATAGTAACCAGGTTTTGGATCGCTATTAATATTTAACTTTTAGTGATTTTCCTATTAGTGATAGTTCTTTGAAAATGGCTTAACCAACAATTGTTTGAATTTCTTTTGTTTTCCGACGTCATCATTATTTGTCATACCTCAGTTTCTTTTCAAAACGTCTTCGTTAAAATTTGAAAATATTTGCATCTGTCTATCAAAAGTGTTTTTCTGAGGGTTTCATGAAAAGCGCCCTGTCAACAGCTGCTGGTGCGGAAAGCATTTGTTGACAAGAAGTCTCACAGCGCTGCTAATGCTCAGAGCGAATATCTTTTGTTTCGTTCGTTGGAAGGGCAAAATGTCTTTGCGCCTATCTGCTAAGATTCAAACACAAAAACCGCTTTTTTTTCTTTCGTTGGATGAGCAAAATATCTTCAGACGGTTTCTTTCCATTTAGCATTTTTTTCCATCTTATCATGATTTTCTTAGTTTTGCACAGACCTGATTCCAACCTTATTCTCACTTAATCCTGGAGTTAAACTAAATTGTTTGAAATATTTCATAAAACTATGTATGGATTGCTATTTTAACGTGATTTACATGTATAACATATTTAAATCATTTGTACGGTTGCAAAAGTATCGTGCTAACTATTTTGTATATTTTTTTTTAAATATGCTACTACAAATTATCGTATTTTTAGTGTTGTAGAAAGCGTTTGAAAGAAGGAATTAGAATAATTACATTTAATAATCTGAACGTTCGCAGTTAGCGTTGGCTAGAAAATTAAGTCGCATCATGTCGCAAGAAATCATTAAATGTTATCTTTGGCCATCAGCACAATAATTACTCGTACACAAAACAAAAACGTGTCTGAAAATGCAAGGCAACAGAAAAGTGCTAATTACTGTACATACACTATACAGGTACAGATATACATCAGTCCAAAATGGAGTCGCCATCGTTTGCCACGACCAGCTCCCATCTTCTGGGCAACTGTTGGATACGGTCGCTGTAGAACTGTGGCGGCATGGAAGCAAACAAGTGAGTAAGTGAGCGTTCGATATCGTCCCGGTTGCTGAAACACTGTCCGTCCAGGAAGTGCTGCAACAACCGGAAAACGAGGTAGCGGTTTAGCGCAATGTCTTGGAATTAGATTGAACCAGGCAGCAGCTCCCAGCTCAGGTCCCTGATCTTCTGACCGGTCACCCGAGCTTTGTGAGGTCTCGCACCATCCAGCTGTATTAGGACGCCCTTTTTTCAGTAGCGCTTGTCGTGAGCGAAATGCGCAGATCGTCGAGCTGATGGTAGTACACATGGGTGGTGATAGTGGTGTTGTCAAGCAGCAGCTGAAAATACACGACACCCCAAATATCCCACCAAACAGATATTACGTGGGAGTAAGCCGGCTTTGGAGGTCGATATGGGCTTCTGTTTAGGGACCAGCCACTGTTTCTGGAAGCAGAAATTGTCATACAGGACCCATTTCTGGTCACCTGGCACATCAGGGTCCAAAAATGGTTCAACTTGGTCACGTGCAAGCAAGAAAACGCATGCACTCATTCCATTTGCTTTCTTCTCAACTGTGAGTTGATCGAGTACCCAAAATACCCTCTTGTGCACCTTCCCAAGTTGACGCAGGTACGTGATGATGCTTGTGTGAGTAGTCACCAGCTGCTCGGTCAACTCCCGCGTGGTCACACTTGGGTCTGTCTCCACAATGGTCTTTTGCATATCCATATCCACTTTTGCTGGTCTTCCGAATTTGGGATGGTCTCACATGCCCGAATTTAGAAAATAGCAAAACTATACTAGTAATCAGATTTATTTGTTTTGAAATATATAAATAAGCGCTTCCAAGCTTTCGCACATCAGCCAGATGGCTTTTTCAAGGAAGTTAGACAGAAACTGCAATCTGAATAATAGAGTGCTTTCAGCAATTTGAACGAGGTGACTTGATTTCACAATAAATAGACACGACGTTTTATTCATTTAAAGATACGCGGTATCCTGGTAGGGAGAATGCGTTACTTGAAGAACTGGTTCCAAATTCGTGGCAACTCGAGTGAGACGCTATCATTTCGAGTATCACTGTTGGCAATGATGGCCAATGTTTTCCAAATGGCGGTAAATGCTGGTTTCCCGAAAGGATTCTTTATATATTACCACAACGGACTTGAATTTGGCTTCTACGGATACGGCAGTGATTACTTTACCGTATTTAATGTCGCTTTTATGCTCTAAACGAACGCTTGGTCATTCCAATTTAGTATCGTTTAGAGCCATCCAGACATTATAGGGGGATCGCATAAACACCTGTTTCGCTGGGAAGGGGCGGTTTTAAGGTATTTCTCTTTAGCATAGTGTATAAAGATGCAGAAGACCTTATGCCGACACCGTAGTTCATCTTCTTGATGGCGCTGTTGAGTTTGTAAGACGCATTTGGTATGTACGGAATTGAGCCTAAATAACGAATGTGAGGTACAGGAAGATTAAAATGTTTGACCCTGGCTTTTTGGATAAAGTTATGTATCTGAGTCAATGAATATCCTGCATTAGTGGCCAACTTGATAACGCCTTCAATTTTGTGTTGTCTAGAACTGTTATCGGAGGAGACAGCGAAGGCTCTTCTAATTCGAGAACGAGAGTTTTGTATTCTGCGGGACAGTCTGAATCAACGTACCATTTACGGAAAGCACTATCCAATTTCCTGCGTAGTTTCCTTCCTGAATCGGAATTAGCAATAAATTCCACTTTGGAATTTTATAGCAAAAGCTAAGCAACTCATGTCCTAACAGGCGACATTATCGGCAGCTTCGTTGTAGTTTTCCTTTACCCTTCAGTCCAAGCTCCGGAAGCCATCAAAGCATTAAAGGAGGCCATATCAAATTCATCATTTTATACGCAGGAGTCATGCCTCAGCATCTTCAAGTTAATAGACTAGGTCTAACTAGCTTCTCCAGTTTCCACGGGCAAGTACATAAACAGAATAAATGAGCTCCGATGGTATCCTCACTTTCATCCGTCCTTGCAGAAGCAATAATTCCCCCAGTTGAGCAGAATACATTCTTCAGCATTACCCCAAGTCCTACCACCTGGCTGCGTTATGCCGACGTGTATCTTTCATGTGGCCTCACGGAAAGAGGCTTTTCAAATTTTCCTCGATAAAATCAATGATATACATCCTGTTATCAGTTTCACGATGGAGCTTGAACAGAACAATGCTTTACCTTATCTGGATGTTTTATTGAGCAAATCGCCTGACATCCGCCTATGTACACATGTCTACTATAAGCCCATGTCCGTACCCAACCTGATGCTCCGTAGCTCTTTCTGTCCCGCATAATACAAAACAGCTATCTTTCGTTCTCGAATTATAAGAGCCTTCGCCGTCTCCTCCGATACCCATTCTAGACAACACGAAATTGAAAGTGTCATCAGCTTGGCCACTGATGCAGGTTATTCATTGAATCAAATACATAACTCTATCCAAAAAGCCAGGGTTAAACATTATTATCTTCCTGTGCCACAACTTCGTTATTTAGGATCAATTCCGTACATACAAATGTGTCTTAGAAACTCAAGAACACCCTCAAGAAGATAAATTACGGTGTCGGCATAAGGCCTCCTGCATCTTTATATGCTATGCTAAAGAGAAATACTGAAAAAACACCTCTTTCCAGCAAAGCAAGTGTTTATGCGATCCCCTTACAATATCCGGACTGCCCTAAACGATGCTACATTGGAATGACTAAGCATTCGTTTAAAATCAGAGTCAACGATCATAAAAGGGGTATTAAATACGCTAAAGTAACCACTGCCCTATCCAAAGAAGTCAAATTCAAGTCCGCTACTCCTATGTGAGATGGTATGAAGAAATTAGCCACTTACTCTACAACTAAATGCACAGCCATTCGGGAACGTTGGAGATCATTACCAACACTGACGCTTGCAATGATAACGTCTCGCTCGATTTCCTACGAATTTGGAACCAGTTCTTCAACTAACGCCTTCTCCCTACCAGTATACCACGTGCACAATCAACATGACACCTACCTTTAAATGAATATAATGTCGTATCTATTTATTGTCAAGTCACCGCTTTCAAATTGTTAAAGCGTTTTACTATTGAGATGGCAGTTTTTGTCTAACTTCCTTGAAAAAGCCACCTGGTAGATGCGTGAGAGCTTGGAAACGCTTATTTATATATTCCTACGCCACTAATTCGGATTACTAGTATAGTTTTACTATTTTCTACATAATCAGTGTACTGTTCCTCGTTATTACTATGTCCAAATTTTCTTCTCGAAACAGTTTGAACCAACGACAGCACTGACGATATGATATGGCATTAGCATACACATTGGTAATGCTTCTTACAGCACTGCGGGAATGCTATTGCGACGAAGCTCATGCAGCACGCAATGGCGGATGTGCTCCTGGTCCACTTCCATGCTCGTTGGAGCTTACATCCTTCGCCTTCTGACGGCTGTCACTTGATTAAGCCACCTACATGCTGATGTCATATCCGTGTCCTGCGCAATCTCAGTGGACAATAGAGTGGATCGAAAAACACTTTTTTTTTTTATTTGAAACTTCACCATGTGCAATAGTTGCGATTTTATTACTGAAATGACCCCCCTAAATATGGATGACATTATTTGATATCTTAGGCTGCCCCAAGAACCTCGAAGTTTGAAAGTTATAGGGGAAAATGGTTTAAAAACACCCGCTTTCTCCATTTTGTAAATATAAAAAAATACTCTGTCACCATGTTATTTAATATCACCTTTGAGTGTATATACACGGGTAAAAATTCAGCAGACGTGAGTTAATTTCTTAGGACTCCCCAAAGAGCTCAAGATTTGACATATTTCTCCAAAAATGGCATAAGTTATGTAAATATGATAGACACCAGCCTTACCTAGTAGCATAACTTGAGGAGTGAGTTTATTTCGCTTGGAAATCAGACTTTTTTTCAAAACTTGGCATCAGCTTCCTATCCAAACTTTTTGCTCTGATGAATCCATCTCTTGCAAGAAGGCCGCACACATGAGCAGAATAATCTGTTACAATCTTAACCATCCTCTCTACTGCCTGAGAATGACAGGGTATTTTTGTAAATTCCTTGCAAGAACTTGGATATTTATCCGAATGTAGTAATTCCAGAAGCTCATCGTCTTTCCATTTCCGTGTGATGGGAGTCTCAGTCGCAATACACTCTTGCCAGTCGATTAGGTCGATGTAATCATTGCTCTGGAAATTCAGCTTAGGAATCCAAAACTTCCTAATGGTAGTTGTTTGTTCGGAAGATTTCCGGGGCTTCATGATACGTCGAACAGCAAGCTCACGGACATATCTTATGTCGTCAAACAACATTGCAGCGAGCAAGTTTTCTGCATTGCAAAATACGCGTTGACTTGGAAGACTCTTTTTACAAAATCCTTTAATTTATCTGGAAGATACTGAAACCTAGATATAAAAAGCTGCAAATTTCTTGGACCATCGTTACAGGTACCGTTACATTTGATCTTGAACAACGATGGTGCATATACTTTCATTATGAAGGTGGCTAATGAGACAAGTTGTGGTGTTGGATCACTAGTTCCAACATACAAACGCAGAATACGATTTGCGAGGGTCAGCCAACGGGGGCTCCAGGATCCCGATTTGCCAGATCTTGTGGGCAATTACCTGCAGATACTGCCTTACAAATTTCTCACAAATAAAGTTTATCCGAGCTAAGATCTCCATAGTTAATGTCGGACTAAAGCGTAAATTCAATTTTCTGGAAATTAACGATTGGAAGGTTTGCGCACGTTTTCAGGCGCTTTCCAATCAATCCACTAAATCCTCTTGGACCTGATGTTTTCCCATCAAGTGCTTCAGTGAGGTGGCGTAAAGGCAGTTCATTAAAATGAAGTTGACATATAATCAAGTGTACGGGAGAATTGAGCTTCTCTTCAAGGCACCTAATTACACCTGCATTTGTGCCGGTATTAGTCACTTTCCCGTCACTTCCAATAAAGACTAACTCCGACAAGTCAAATGCCTTCTGGTTCAATAAGCTGAAGATACCGTCGGAAATGTCCCTTGCACTCTTGCTCTTCGGTGCAAAATGTCCCAAATAGACTGAACCTGGTTCTTCAACAAGCGTAATATGCTCCTCCCATTCCTTTTGCTTGTGCCACTTGCCATCATCTGTCTGTGTATTCGTAAGGGTTTCATCCCTTCTTCCGTTTAAAATAAAGCTACAATCTTGCGACCAATCAAGTTTACCTCATCTTAAAGTGTTTGACGGGTCTTTTTCCTTTCTCGTCGTACTTTATGCTGGTCAATAACAGATACATTACATTCTTTCGAATGAACCGGTTCACTTACATCATGAAGCAACGCCGACGCAAGATCAGCTGCCGCTCGGTCGCTGATACCTCGCCTATCGCGCTTTCTAGAAAATGCAGACAGTGTCATCTGACGCCTAGGTTTCGAAAAACGACGTGGAGTGAAATCGTAATCTTTCTCCGATGCCAACAAATGACTAGGACCCGGCTCGTCTGGTTTTCCTGCAGAATTAGTATTTGTATCCTCTTCTGAAGGATCATCCTCGACTCGCAGGGCCGATTTCAGTGATGCAGTTTTCTGTAATTTCCTACGGACATGCTCTTCCCTATCACTCTTTCGAGCTGATCTTTTCTTCAGTGCACTGGTGGTTTTTGCGTCAAGCTCACCTACTATCATTCTTCTGTTTGTTCTCTGGTCCATCAGAAAGTCTCGCTCTTTCACGGGTACCTTTTCTGCAGAGCTGCATTTGCAGGTTCTAAAACATTTGCAATTGCATCAGCATATGTCAAAGATACGTTGCGAATCTGCACGAAATTGTTCAATCTTCTTTCGGTAGGTTTCATCGATTCTTGCAGCGTGTTTTTTCAGCTTTCGGATTTCAGTGTTGTATACGGTAATACGCTTTGCAACAGATTTGTGGAGTGATGTCGGAAGAGATGCTTTCTTTCATATACTTAGCACTTTGTCAGCGACAATACTTGCTATTTCTGCTGCAGCAGGCTCATAATTTGCACCTTCCTGCCTAAGAGTATACCTCACAAGGTAGTAATGGCGCATTACATCTTCGTACGTAAACAACACATTTTCATGCATCTCCTTATAACTCCCGAGGATAAGGCAATCAGCTTTATTTCTTGTTTCAGCCATCTTAAGCAGTTGGACGACAAAACGAAAATGCCGGTACGACACACTGAACGTCACTAGGAGTGAAATAAACTGTTTCATCATTATGACGCAAACCCGCCATCATTATGACGCAAACCCGCCAACACTCTCTTCCAAACGGACCTGTGCGACTGTGATGATATGACTGGTTCGCAAACAGAGCTCCGCTGTGAGAGAGGGGTGGGCTGAGATGAAAAAGGTAACAAAAACAAAGTAGAGCGCAAAACAGCAAGCTATGTTTCTGAAAATCAACAAGAGGTTTCCAGAAAGTATGAGAGGGGGAGGGTGTTAATGTTAAGCCCAAATTGGTAACAATAAGGCTGCTGTCGAACTTAATGCTTACGCAACTTATCATGCCATTTTTGGAAAAAAATTCATACATTAAGAGATCTGGGGAAGCCTAAGAAATTAACTCATGTCTGCTGAACTTTTACCCGTGTTTATACACTCAAAGGTGATATTAAATAACATGGTGACACAGTTTTTTTTTATATTTACAAAATGGAGAGAGCGGGAGTTTTTAAACCTTTTTCCCTATAACTTTTAAACTTCGAGGTTCTTGGGGCAGCTTAAGATATCAAATAATGCCATCCATATTTCGGGGGTCATTTCAGTAATAAAATCGCAACTATTGCACATGGTGAAGTTTCAAATGAAAAAAAAATGTTTTTCGCTCCACCCTAGTGGACAATGTGCCCAGAGGCCAGTGCTTCGGCTTCGGGTGTCTCGTCATCAGACATTACATTCTTTCCAACCCAATAGAAAAAGGAAGAACTCACACACTCTTAAAAACGGATCAACATATTTTTGGCAAAATGATATTTATAACGAATTAGTAAAAAGTGTAACGAAGACATTAGTTGAACAGCACGGATCAGTTCCACACTGTGATGAAGAAAAACGTTGAAAAAATATCACCGTAAAATTCTGCAGTCAAACGACTTCTGCGACGTAAAATTTAAAAATCATACTTGGTGTGTGCATACTAAAGCTTGTAATTACTTTGTAGTTATCCAAACTAAACTTGACTCACATCACCTGTGAAGGACACGAAACATACACGTCTGTACAAAGACGACATCATCGTAGGTGGAATACAATCAGTCAACAAATATCTCACTAAAGGTTTATATACGATATCACTAAGCCTAAGGTGAGGCCATAAAAAGAAGGGAACACTGTAACAATCTGCCTGTTCCCTCCTTTTAGCACATGCTGCTACAGTTATGTGCTGAAAGAAGAGAACAGGCAGAGAAAGTGCTTTGACAAGACACAAGACGGAAAGGGTGATGAAAGATTACATTTAAATTAGTGTAATCTAAAGCGTTAAGAATGGCAATGTAAGCTTCTACATGGAACGGGGAGGGGGCAGCTTCGACATGTGATCCTACATCGAGTTTGAGTCGCACTGGGGATCCTACCGTTATTTTGAGTCCCACTATACCGGATGGTGCGAATATATCGCCTGTGCTCTTTTGCAACATTCTCAACTGAGTTCTAATATTCCTCTGGAAGCAATGATGGCACCATAACCGTTTGTCGAGAACTGAAGCGAATGGGATTTCTTGGCTAAGGAGCCGCACAAAAGGATAACATCGGCAAGATCAACGCCAAGGATCGAAGGGAGTTGTTCAAAGCTCAGTGCCAGTAAACCATGGATGAGTGTAAACGCGTATTCTGAGGTGATGAATCACGCTTAATCATCGTGGGAGTCTGACGGACGAGTATAGGTCTGAAGGATACCTGGACTGCGTTGTGCAAACTGTGAAGTTTGGCAGAGAAAGGATCATGCTTTAGGGCTTTTATTTGGTTTAGACTGGAAACCCTAATTCTTTTTTTTTTTTTTTTTTTTTTTTTTTTTTAGATTGGAGGTTTAACGACCACCGTGAGCAACTCAATGGGCTATAAGCAGTCGCCCGTCCCTAATTTAGGGTCACTGGTTCCAGGGAAGGGAGAGAGCCAGTGCCGTAAGACAAACACAACATCCATGCCTGACCGGGATTCAAACCCGGACCCTTTACGGACGAATGATCAGAGGCCCGCGCCTTAGACCACTGCGCCACCGGGGCGGCAAACCCTAATTCCAGTGCCCGCGAATCTTAACGCTACAACCTGTAATGACATTCGCAACAATACTGTACTCACAACATTTCAGCAACAGCTCAGTGAAGACTCCTTCCTTTACCAACAGAACAATGTCCCGTCCGCAAAGTGAAGTCCGCTCTTCTGAAAAGGCATTCTAACCGAGGAATACATTGATGAAAAAGCATTCTAACCGAGAAATGAACTGATGAAAAGGCATTCTAACTGAGGAATGGATTGATGAAAAGGTACTCTAACCGAGGAATGGATTGATGAGTTCCTGACCGAGGAATGGATTGATGAGTTCCTGACCGAGGAATGGATTGATGAGTTCTGTGTGATTTAACTTGAAAGGCCTGCCCACATCCCCAGTCTCAATCCAATGGAACACCTGTGGGATGAAATGAAATGCAGATTCTAGCCAAGCCGAACCGACAGACATCAATGACCGACGTGACTTATTCCATAGTATCAGAATGGAAGGCAGTTTCCGCAGCAACGTACCAAAATCTAGTAGAATGACTTTCTAGAAGAGTTGAATAGAGAAAGTGATAGAGAAAGGGTGGACTAACTCGATATTAATTCCCTTCCTATCGCAGGTAGTTTGTTACGGAGAGGCAAGTGTGCAACGTCTATTCTATTTTAATTTTTCTTTTGAGTTTCTTTTTCTATGTGAATTTGAGTTCGTACTCTTAGGCATTTTCAAACCGCAACGTTGTGTCTTTTCCTTCAAACGAAAATAATGATCACAACAATCTGAGGTCGGAACAAGAGTGACGTATGTATGGGATAAGAACGTTAGATAAAAAGGCGATGCAGAAGTTGCTTTGGTATGTGGATATGTTCGATCGCTGTTAAGCTGGATTATACGACAAGTAGTTAACGTATGTGAAGTGTATGCATAAGTCTCCGTGCTATATTTTGGATTTCGGCTAATGTTGCTGGACCAATAAAAAGTTGACGTAAGTTGGACTTCTGTATATGTTTCGTCTGGCCGTAAAACCTTAATTTGAGCTATCTGGTACAATTAGTTGCGTCGCTTTTACCCTTCGTTTAACATCTATTTAGCCGGAAATCTTACATGACGTAAAAAGGGTTACGTTATAAATGTCCACATACATTGCAGCTGAGAGTATATACTATATATGATATACAGGGGTTGGACAAGAGAATATGAACACCTAGGAAAAGGAGGTTTTACGTACTTAATACGGTGTGGGACAACCTTTGGCATTCAACACCGCCTGAGTCCTCCTTGGAATGGACGCATGCGAATCCTGTATGGTGGTTAGTGGGATGTTACACTATTCTTCATGCAGAAACTGCTCCATGTCCTTGAGAGATGCAGGAGGAGGATAACGAGATCTTACACTGTTTTCCAACGCGGACCACAGTGGATCAATGTCTGGTGATTGGGGAGGCCAAAGAAAGAGGGATAGTTCGTCCTCATATTCCTCAAACCATGACTGGACATTCCGAGCTCCGAGCATTGGGGCGTTATTACCTTGATAGACGATATCCGTTGTAGGGAACAATGCCTGAGCCATTGGATGGACTTAGTCGGCCAAAATGGTTTTATACGCCCTGCCAGTCATCCGTCCTTCCAAAGTGATTAAAGGACCTGCTGAAAACTACGATATGACCGCCCAGAGCCTGACAGAACCACACTTATACATGTCCTACGTTAGGGAATAGTGTGAATATGCAATCATCTGACCACATTAGAAACTTCCACGCAACGGCAGTCCACGTTGTATGAGTCTGGCACAACTGCCATCGCCGTGCACTCATGCAGGTCACCAGAAGCTTTGCAATCACAGCTCTGTCATTTATATCTTGTTTATGCAGCTCCTTGCGCACTACTTTCGTTGTTATAGGGTTCTGGAGATGCAGATTGAGCTCCGTACTAATTTTCGGGGCCGTGGTTTTCTGATTACGGACAACAATCCTCTTTAATGCTCTCCTGTCTCAATCTGTCAGAATCGTTTTCCAGCAGCTCTTGTGTTTCGCAAACGAAGGTTTTCCACGAACACGGTACGCTGTCATGACGCTAGACACACTAGCTTTTGATACCCCTACTACCCTGGAGACTGTTGTCAAGAAGGCACCAAATAGCCGCCCACCAACAATTTACCCTCATTCAAAGTCCGTTAGGTCGCTCATTTCGTCGTCACCTTGAAGAAATTTTGACAGGACATTGAGGTTCTAAGCAAAGTTATTACAACCAAAAAGAGGTGAATACCTTTGCGTATTGCAAAGTATGCAGCTGCATGAAAAGTCACGTCTCTGAGCGTGGTGTTTACATTATTCTGTCCAACCACTGGCACACACACACGCACACACATTTTTCTTTACTATAACTAATTTAGATAACATCTATGTTCTGTTGAGTTTTACTTCATAATTCTAATAAATTTCGGTTTGCAAATCCCAATGTGAGCTCCATGAAGTCGCGCATTATCATCCACAAACAGGGAGTTGTTGCCTATCATTCCGTAGAACAGTATCGCAGTACTCACGATGATGTGGTCTTGGTACACCCTAGAGTTTATATCTTAAGCCGTCAAGATTAGGAGTCGCAGTCTCTTGTTTTAATCAGCCAGGTATAGTGCCTACTAACCCTTCAACGACCATAACGCCCAAAACGCCCGTACATACAAACGTGCATAGATGCCCGAAACGCCTGTCTAAAGGGAGTCAGACCTCCTACCCTTACCTGTTCTTCTGATTTGCACGACCTATGAGGGATCAGCAGGAGTTACCGTCAGTCACCATTGTTGTTACTAAAGAAAGACGTGAAACAAAAGACAGTTTCGGGCGTTATGGAATTTAGAGTGATACCAGATTTTAGGATAATGGTCGTTAAAGGATTAAGGGATGACTGAAATTTCTCTCAGCTTCAAAGATAGCACATTTTTTATACTAGTGTAAATCATCTCAACAAGCGGCAGTCTCTAACACCCATGTGTGCTTTAAAAAGATTTTCCAATTCACACCACCATCCTGCGGTCTGAAAGAGCACAGTCTGCGTTCAAGTTTTCTTTAGTAAAGAAGCTTATTGAAGTCATTCCTTGTTTACCTATTTTTACTTCAAAAAATTCAAAAACCGCAATATTATTTTCATACTTATCTTTCTTCTAATATTATTTGTGCCAGCTCTTAGTTAGTGCAGTCATCATCTCGTCAGTGCATTACACTCTGTCAAAAAAGTAAAAGAAAAGAAGAAGCATCCCGAGAAAGTCGTTCGATCCTGATGAAGAGCCGCATGCAAGTACCCAGGGCCGAATATGCAAATGAAAAAAAATAACGCCCAATGACTAAATGTGGCTCACCACAACGCATGGGAACCACGCATAGAGAATGGTACATTAAGAGCAAAGTTCGCACACAGGGACAATCGTGACAGCGGATTGCGGTTGCTTTGACCTTCATGGACTGTGAGGATTCCTCGACGTCGAAGCCGTGCACAATACGAGCAGCTAGGAGAGTTTGAGGGAGGACGTATAGTTGGGCTGATACAGGACAGATGGTCAAGTCACTGACATTTGGTTCGGAGTGAAATGGCAATCGGGCGATGGTCAATTGCACCGAGGAGGGAAGAAGCTAGCGGCACGCGTGCCGTGGACGGCCGAGGGCAACTACAGAACGCGAGGATCGAGGGATTCTGAGAGCCACACGAACAGGACTGAATTCGTGGCTTTCAACCAACCGTGGCCATGTTGCGTCGTCTACAGATACGGAAGTGGCCATCCGTGGACATGTTGCGTCGTCTACAGGTACGGAAATGGCCATCCGTGGACATGTTGCGTCGTCTACAGGTACGGAAGTGGCCATCCGTCGCCGTGTTGCGTCGTCTACAGATATGGAAGTGGCCATCCATGGCCATGTTGCGTCGTCTACAGGTACGGAAGTGGACATCCGCGGCCATGTTGCGTCGTCTACAGGTACGGAAGTGGACATCCGTGGTCATGTTGCGTTGTCTACAGGTACGGAAATGGACATCCGTGGCCATGTTGCGTCGTCTACAGGTACGGAAGTGGACATCCGTGGCCATGTTGCGTCGTCTACAGGTCCGGAAGTGTCCATTCGGACTCTTGCCAGACGACTTGCGGCAAGGTGACTACATTAGAGGTGGTCACTCTGCTGTCTACCACTGACCAGTGATGATCACCGGCTCCGGTTGCATAGGTGTTGGTCCTGATCAACGTGGAATACTGTCCACTGGCGTCGTGTTGTCTTCAGCGATGAGTCACGGGTTGTACATGGCCCCGATGTCTAGCCCATAAGAGTCTAAAGACGAGTTGGCAGCGCTCGTACCCTGCCTTTACCGTGGAACGACACACGGCTCGTGCACCGGGAATGAATTTCTGGGGAACCATTTCCAACGATAGCCGGACACACTTGGTAATCCTACGTACCATACACCCTCACGACTCAGCGGTACGTCGACAACATTCTAAGACTTGTTGTTTTGTCATTCCTGTCGCAGCTTCACCGAGCAATATTTCAAAAGAATAATGCCAAACTGCACACAGGACCAGGGCCGTGGAGAGCGAGCTCGGGCCCCAGTGAAATAAATATCCCCCCTCCCCCCACAAACACACACACACTCGGCTCCTCCACTAACCGCATAATCCATATTTCCGTTTTCTCACCTACCCCCACCCACCATTTCTCTACTTCCCGACAACCCGACCGGTTGCAACTCTTCAATCTTTTTTTTTTTGTAGTGGATAATTTTCCATATTATCCCCTCCGTAAACAAATCCTCGAGCCCTCCCTTTCGAGAAATGAGTTTTCTCAGAAAACTCTTGAACGCCATCTACCGTCAGACATTCTTATTTTTCTTAGTACTTTTTCATAATCATCACATTTTTCACTCTTCATTTTTAGAGTGTGACATATGTCTCAAGATGCAGCCCCTAGGAAAGTATCCACAAAGAGTCCTCATAAGTAAACATTAAATTTTGTGTTTTATCTTTTAAGTTGCCGCTGTGAACTGGACGACTTCATCGGTCATCGGAATAAAGGAAAATAAACGAAGTCGGAATTATGCACAAAGACACTATTTTCATTTATAAAAATTGCCCCAATGCGAAAATAATGAGTCGAGCATAAAATAAAAAGGCATAAGATGCCGGCTTCTGGTGCGAAATACAAAGTGACAAAATCCACATGATGAAAATTGTCTGCAGCCTTTGATGACCAACAATAACGTTGTATATTATACACGATAGTCTGTGTCGGTGAGTAGCAAAGCAACACAGAGAACCCAATACATGGTGTCGGCGTGTCGTTGGAAAGGAAGTTTTGAATTTTTTACATTTTTTACATTCATGAAATAAATTACGCATTTTTACCCGAATTTTACGCGTCACGTAGAAAATATTTTTTTACCCGTAACTAACTTCCTAACCCTGCTCAGCTTGAAAAATATTCAGACACCATAAAATAATAATTAGAAAAAAGAAATACTTTAGAAACCGGCTTTGGGCCCCCATACGGCCCAGGCCCTGTGGTTACAGCACCACCTCCCCCCCCCGTCCTCTATCGTCAGGCTTGCACAGGACGGTTCTCCCATGGACAGCCCCCTGACCTCTAATCGATCGAACATGTTTGGGAAATGATGGGACGACAACTAGGACCATTCCGAAATGGCTCGCAAATTGGACATCACCTGACATGCTATACCTCGGGACTGTATCCGTGAACTTTATGCGTCTTGTATTCGAGCCTAAGTTTGCGCCACAACATATTGACATACTTCACTGGTGCAGCCATTTTATCTGAATAAATGGCCCAACTGCTCTGAAATTACAATAATTTCCTTTCTCATACATGTACATTACACATATTAATTTTCATCTCGATTGAATGATTACTTGTGTATTTTTCGTGATTTGTTTTTGAAGAGTGTATATTAATCCATTTCATTGGATATTACATTACAGAAATTCTCCGGTACAATCAAAAGTTTGGTAAGTTACGTTAAGTTTTATTCCTCTTCCTTTTGCATGATGTGAAGTTGCTATGGTAGATTCACGATTCTCCGTTCCGGTAGGATTTTACTCAAAACATTTACTGTCGGCATTGTTTCGCCCGACAGTTTTGCCGTCGTCAAATATACACTGAGTGGCCACTTTATTATGACCACTTCCTCAGTAACTCGTTGGGCCACCTTTTGCCTTTAATACTGCGTCGATTCTTCGTGGCATGGACTCCACGAGATGTTTATAGGTGGTTTGTGGATTCTGAAACCATGCTTGATGAATAGCACTTTCCAGGAGTGTAAGATTGCAGGGTTGTTGAACCAGCTGCCTGATGGTTCCTTCAACTTCATCCTAAAAATTCTCAATGGGGTTGAGATATGGAGATTGTGGGGGCCACCTAAGCAAAATAAACTTACCGGCATGTTCTTGAATCCAATCCTGTGCAATACGAGCACTATGGCAGAACGCATTATCTTGTTGAAAGTAGCCATCGCCATTGGGATAAACCATGACAGGATGAACTTGGTCCGCAACGACGTTTAGATATGATGCGCCAATCAGACGTTGATCAACACGAATTAAAGGGCATAAAGCATGCCAGGAAAGCATTCCCCAAACCGTAACGTTGCCTCCACCAGCTTGAAGGGTTGTAGCAATGCATTTAGGGTCAATGCTTTCGTGCTGTTACCGCCAAATTCTCATTCTGCCATCGGCATGGTGCAACTGAAAACGTGATTCATCGGACCACATAATTTGTTTCCAATGATCGACTGTCCAATCCTTGTGCTCCTGTGCAAACTGGAGACGTTTTCTCTTGTTAACTGCAGACAGCAAAGTTGTTCGAACAGGCCATCGGCTGCCATATCCCATACGATGTAGTGTACGGCGAACAGTGCATGCAGAGATCATTTGAGTTGATCCTTGTTTAAGATGGTCTGTAATTTGCTGCACTGTTGCCCTTCTGTTGTCTGTTACCAGTCTGGACACTCTCCGTTCCGCCCGAGCAGTCACTAGTCGATGACGACCACACGTTGCACGTAGAAACCCAGTTTTTTGGCTGACAGTCCAGACTCTAAACACTTTAACAATAGCTGCTCTGGAACATTTCACGAATGCGGAGGTTTCGGTGATACTCGTTACACGGCTCCGAGCTCCTACAATCTTCCCACGTTGAAAGTCCGTCAAATCGTAATTTTTACCCATCTCGTCACCCCGAAATCACTTGTACTACTGTCGCAAGCACTAAGCTTTCCCTTTTTGTACTAGCCTCGCCCTCTGGCAGCAACAGCTTCCAGCCATAGTTCATTTTGCTTAAAACTGTCAGGTGGTCATTTAAAAGTGGCCACTCAGTGTATAAAGCTGTGCGGCCATCGAAGCAGATCCCTCCCTCAATACGTCTGAGGCGCCGTGTAACGGATGAGCAAGTTGTTACTGACATATTGCTGAAACCTGTGTACATAAACCCGGTCAATTTTTCATAATCGTTTTAAGGTCTGGCGACAGTCCTGGCATACTCTGTTAAAAATGAAATAAAAAAATCATGGAAATTCCGAATTTTGTTTATTTACTTTTCAAAGCTACTTCTTCCTTTTGAATTTGAATTTAGGCGTATGTCTTTAACGCCAGGTGGTTATAAAATCGGTTTCGCTATTATGGAGTGTCTAAAAAAGCGAGAAATGGAGATATCAAGACAAAACTTGGTAGGTAGTTTATGAAAGGCACGAGAAACAATTTCGCGGGGAAATTAGTTCAAAATTGCCTATCCAGGACAACAATGGCGCTTAAGACGTAAGAAGAAAAACAGACACGTGCTTTGATTAACTCGTTATTGAAACATAAAAGTTTTAGGACAAAATCTGTTTGGTATACTGGCAATTACGAGAGAGTAATTACCTGTGATGCCCAGCAGATTCATCATTGCTGAAATTAAAGAAATTGCAGGTCGTTCACATAGAAAGTTTCGTTATGCTAATGCTCAAATGCAAATTTGGCATGAAAATAGTGCTAATGATCAGTCTACAGGTAGTCATTATGTCTCTTACAGAGAAGGGACAAGCGATAGTGGCAAAAGTTTACTACCAAAATCAGAGCAGCGCTAATAGTGCACTTTGTCAGTATCGACAGATAAAAGTATTACGAAGAGAACCCCTTACACCTGCGGCGCTTAGAAAGATGACATTTCAAAAACACTGGAGAATTGGGTATTGCTTTGGGAAGAGGACACCAACCAGTTTCAGAAAATGCCGTGGATGAAGTTGCAGTTACTAATACCGAAAGTGCAAGTCGAAACGAATTCTCAAGCAGTGCCAGAGGAATTTCTCAGTCGAACTTTCAGCAATGAACGTATAATTTCTTGAGTGTTTCTGAAGTCCTGGCCAGCCAAGGCTGTCTAGTAAATACAAGGCCATGACGTTAGAGATATGAGTTCCCTCCGTTTGAGACGGCAATCTCATGTTACACGGACAGATACGTCAGTGTCATGTTTGACGTCATACTCGACAGCGATAGAAACCAATCGGAAGCCTTGGTTTCCGCGTGACTTCACTAAAAGAGGGAACTCATTTCACCAAATTAAAAAGGTAAATGTTTTCCAAATTTACCTTTCTCCAAATTATGAAGATGTATTTTCTCCAAATTTACCTTCTTTACCTTTCCCCTTATGATTTCTGGCTTTGGGAAAATTTGAAAGACAAGAGTTTATCCGAATGGCATATGTTCTCTCTGTCAGATCTGAAAACGATTTAGATGTGAGTGGCCAACATCGTTCGTGACATCCAGCAAGCAGTTCGTTTTCAGCGTGTCATGTTTTGTAACGGCCATCCCGTTAAGCAGATTTTGTCCTGAAATGTTTGTGCTGTCAGTCCCCATGCGCTGAATAACCTAGCTACCAAGTGTCTTTACGGTATCTCCATTTCTCGCTTTTCTAGCAAACCGAGAATGGGAACACATATTTAATATTCACCCGGTATTTTGACGATTGGATTATTTTGGGGAAGCTTAAGATTAAAGGCGTGTAGCTTTATATCTTGGAAACTCGTTAATTTTTTTCTTGTGTCAACGTGTGTTGAAAAAATATTGTAACTCGTATATGGTACTGCTAGCTTGTTTGATGCAATGCACTTCATTAACAATCACTTTTCTCTTTCCCACGAGCATATTAGCAGAAATTCTTGTTTACTGCTAGGTCGTATTTTTAGTATGGTAGAATGAATGGAAATAATGTAATCTCATTCATGTACAGTAGATTCGGGTTAATTGGACAATCAGTTAATGGGGACAGTAGTTTATTTGGGACAATTTTTGAAGAATATTAGCTTTTTAGAATAAAATTTCGCATAATTGGCGCAGTCGCTTAATTGGGCCAAAGTGCTCAAGCCTGATTTGTCCCAATTAATCGGAATCTATGTATTGCTTTTGCTATCAGTAGTGTCAGCAGTCGATAGGATATGGATACACATTAGTGTTTTTTTCTTTGCTGGTGAAAATTATTCAGAGAGAAGTCGTTGTGTTACTCTTAAAATCCCCCTGTTTTCCTATATATTCGGGGGCTAAATTAAATATTTGAAAGGTATTCGAAGGACGTTTGAGTAATAAGAACGATGTTTGTAATAAAATCAAAAATATGGTTTGAAGTTTGAAAAACCAAAAAATGTGAAATCGGTTTCATTCCACACACCCACACCCCTCCTCTTTCCGTCGTTTGCCCTCCTTTTCCTGTTATTTCTTTATCCTTGTGCATTCGCGGGAAATCAGAAAAAAAAATTGCTATACGAAATTGTTTTCATTCCCCATAGGGGGAGCCTGGAAATTTTCTTTCGAACACTGAAACCACTTTTTTAGCGCCGGTTCTGTTAAACTGTGTAGGCAGAGAAATTCGCTCCTCTTTCTGTCACACATAATTTCGGTGGAAAAGCCGTTTTCTGCATTCCAGGGAGTGTTCTGCTGGCATTTGTTCTGGAAAATAGAGATTAAAGTCAAACGCTGAGTGTCATACTGAAACAGTAAGCAGATATCACTAAAATATATCAGGGTGACGACTAGGAGTGCCTTTTCCCTTCTCTGTACAAGTCAGTGAAGCGGTTCCTGTTCTGTTCCTGTTTGTTCTTAGATACAACAAAAGGCATACAATTAAACAGATTATTACAAAAGAAATGAAAGGTATGTAACTGCCACATCAGTTGTCATAAGACAACAAAATGATGAGCTTTCATAATTTTTTTTTTTTTGGTGTCCGTTTCGAAAAGAATACCTACAAATAATTCACCCACTGCACCACGCAAAAGTGGATAAAATGAATAGTATTTTGCATTTGAGCTTAGACAGGTTCACTCTATTTAATGTATCTTGTGTACATTCCAGTGAAAAGTCTGCTTTAAACATTTGGCGTAAAGAATGGGTAAATATCATGATTCGGATGAAAAACTATGCGCGCGCGCACACACACACACACACACACACACACACACACAGTCGAGTCACATTATTGTGACCACCTCCTACTTTTGATGTGTTGATATAGTATTGACCTACTTTTGATGTGTTGATATAGTATTGACCTACTTTTGATGTGTTGATATAGTATTGACCTACTTTTGATGTGTTGATATAGTATTGACCTACTTTTGATGTGTTGATATATTATTGACCTACTTTTGATGACATTGACATATCTGTTGACCTACTTTTGATGACATTGACATATCTGTTGACCTACTTTTCATGACATTGACATATGTGTTGACCTACGTTTGATGACATTGACAACCACTGTAAGAAGCCACGCCTGGCTTGGAGGGTATATAAGGTGTGCTGTAGGCATTCTGGACACATATCACGCGTTGGTGTCAAGGATAAATGGAGCGATTTATCAGATTTGCAAAAAGGGGTCATTATCCGCTTCCGGGTCAAGGGTGGAAGTATTTCTGAAACAGCGCAGTCTGTAAACTGTTCGCGTGTTGCTGTGGTTAAAGTGTATCCTGATTGGACAAATGACACCATTGTGAATAAGTGACGTGAAAACTGCGAAACACCACGTTCCATTTATGTGAGAGGTGAACGTCGGCTTCGAAGTTGCATGAGGGCCGATCGACGAGCTACAGTGGAGCTACTCACTGGCCGAATGATTCAGAAGGCTACCGGGAGTGTGTCTAAAACGACAGTTAAGCTAGCCCTGTTGCGTATTTGGCTCCGATGCACACGGATGGTCACTGTACCTATACTAACGAAGGTACATCGGCACAAAAGGCTTACATTTGCACCTCAGTATCGGTGAGTCACGTTTTTGGCTTCATCGAACTAATGGACGCTGGCATATAAAGCGAGAAACATCGGAGGACAAACACTCTTCAACCATTGCTGGAAGAACACATGCTGATGGAGTCTGGGAAGAGATTTCGTGTCATTTCCTGGGTCCATACATACCTGTAGAAGGCACTGTGAAAAGAATTAGTTATTAATCCATCCTTGCAGACCACGTACAATAATACATGCGGATTGTCTTCTCTGGGGCGGCTGGGATCTTCCAGAATAAAATGCTGAGACTGGTTGGAAGAGCATGATAAAGACTTCAACGTACTTCCGTCACCCCTTAATTCCTCAGACGTAAACCCAATTGAGCATCTGTGGGACCACCTCAATCGTGTTGATCGCTCTATGGATCCTCCACAACGCACCCTCCAGCAGCGGTCAGATGCACTGCAGTCAACATGGCTCCACATATCTGTGAACACCTTCCAGTACCTTATTGAGTTACTCCCAGCTCGTCTAGCTGCTGTCCGCGCTGCACACGGCCGTTACTGTGGGACCACAGTAACGGCCGTGTGCAGAATGCGTCGCCCGCGAGAGGACATACAAACGATTAGCATTGCAGGGCATATACAAATCCTGTGCGCCTAGCACGCCACCGAGAAGCACTATAAGAAGGGTGCACCGAAGGCGGGGTGTAAGTAGTGGAAGTGTGTTGTACTGCCGGACCAGGTCTTGGGAAGCTTCCTGATGCCTCTTCGTAGAATACGACAGTCATTCCAGCCCGTTTCGGAGTTCGACAGAGGAAGAATAGTGGCTTATCGCGACAGCGGTTTATCGTACAGAGACCTCAGCGCCCGTGTGGGACGACATCCAGCCACAGTGAGGCAAGTATGGTTTCGGTGGGTGCAAGAGGGACCGACGGACCGAAGTGAGCGATTGCCGCAGCCGCGGCACACCACCAAACGAGAGGACCGGCATGTTGTACGGCGGGCATTGAAGGCTCGCACCGCCACATCACGGACGTTAGCGCAGGCATTAGGGTGTTTAGCGAAACAACCTGTGTCAGCACGTACCGTTCGACGTCGTCTGCAGGAGCGGGGACTTGTCGCACGGCGCCCATTGCTCCGATTACCATTGACATTACACCACCGGCGAGTGCGGCGGCAGTGGGCCGTTAAACGCCGCAACTGGACTACCGAATGTCACGACATTGTCTTCTCCGACGAATCCCATTTCTGCCTGCAACACCACTATGGCCGGATCCGCGTGTGGCGGATGACTGTATGACGGCCAATGACTGTATGACGCATACATTATGCATCGCCATACCGTTCCGTCGCCTGGCGTTATGGTTTGAGGCGCAATTGGATGTGACACCCGCATCCCTCTGGTACGCATCACCGGTACACTCAACATCCACCGCTACATCTCCGACGTTTTGGAGCCTTTAGTCCTCCCTTACCTGCAGCATCTGCCATTGGCCACGTTTCAACAGGACAATGCGCGCCCGCGCGTAGCACGCTACGTGCAACAATTATTCCCGGCCCACCAGGTGTCACTGCTGCCGTGGCCCGCCTGTTCTCCCGATATGTAACCCATCGAACATGTCTGGTCGCTGATAGGCAACCGAGTGGCCCGGAAAGCACCACCTGCGGCTAAGCCTGATGAACTGTGGCAACGTGTGGAAGCAGCCTGGACCGACATACCCCAAGCCCACATCCAAAGCCTTTTTCGTTCGATGCCGCGGCGTGTAGTGGCCGATATTTCCAGCCATGGGGGCCACACAAACTGTTGATTTCTGCGTGTTCCGCAAGTCGCACGGGCCTGTAAGATCAATCGTGTCATCTTTGCATCTGTTGTTATGTGTCCAGTAAATCTGGCTTTGCTATCTCGTGTCCTTCTTGGTGTTGCATTTTAGGTGGCCAGCAGTGTATATACATATATACACTATCTACCAACAAGTAATTTGACACCCCTGCAATCGACGACATCTGCGGTCCTGATGCACGTCACGGCCGCCGCAGTTAAATATCGGGCTGGAAACAACAACGCAACCAGTCGCATGCAAGATGCCACGCAGTTCGGAGATCTCTGATTTCTAGAAAGGTGTAATCGTCGGGTATCACAGGAAAGGCCGATCCATACGTGGCATATCCAGCAAATTGAAGTACCCAAAATCGACAGTGGCCTACGTGATTGTAAAGTGGAAGATGAGAGGTAACTGTCGGATTTTGCCCCGACCAGGCAGACCCACAAAACTGGCAGTTAGAGACCGACGGGTTCTGACCAGAGAAATTCGGAAGAACCGCACCAAAGCGATGGGCCACATCCGCGAGGTGTTTCCACGGGAGCCCGGGAGTGTTGTTTTGATGAATACCATCCGTAAGGAAGCCCATCTGCTCAGTTATCATGGACGTGCTGCCGCCCACAAGCCTTTTGTTAACCAAGTCCAATAGCGCTGCTCGGCTAACGTGGTGCAAAGAAGGTCGACAGTGGACCGTTGAACAGTGGAAACAGGTTCTCTGGAGCGACGAATCAAGGTTCACCCTCTACCGTTCGGATGGCAGAGTCTGGGTTTGACGTCTTCCTGGAGAACGCCTCCTGCCGGAATGTATTGTGCCAACTGTGAAGTTCGGCGGCGGTGGAATTATGCTATGGGGGTGTTTCGCCTGGTATGGCACGGGACCTTAGTCGCAATTCCTGGTAGACTCAACACCGAGACCTACTGCACCATTTTGGTAGACCATGCGCTTCCTACGTTGTGGCAGTTTTACGGGGTGGACCCATGTTACATTCAGGATGACAATACCACCCGTCCTGTTGTGAGGTCCACCATGGCTTGGTATGGTGACAATGGGGTTAATCGAATGAACTGGCCTGCGCAGAGCCTGGACCTTAACCCTATCGAGCACCTTTGAGACGATTTGGGGCGTCGAGTTAAGGGGTGCCCCCACCGCGCGAAATTGTTGAAGGAACTGACCTGTCTGCTCCAAGTCGAGTGGAAGAAAATACCGCTAGCCGTTGTACAACGCCTGGTTGAGAGTATGCCCCGGAGGGTCGCAGCTGTAATCGCCGCTCGTGGAGGCTCCACCAACTATTGAAGATGAATAACCTTCGTTTTCCTTTGCTATCACAGGTGCCCAATTGTTTGTTGGTAGATAGTGTATATATATATACCACTTACATGGCATATTAATGTAGCTCAAGAAGGTAAGAACACTATTTACAGAAGAGTACTTATCTCCGCTCTTTGGGGTAACGCGGTATCTAGATCAAGGCAGAAATAGTTTAATTCACTCATTAAACCGCATGTATGCCTGCCTTTCTGGCATGTGAAGGTATCACTGACTTAAAGGAAAATTACTGATATTTTCACTGTTCCAGTTATGAAGGCTCTCAATTAAATAGGATTTTTTTCAACTTTCTTTCTGATTATGTAAATTGACCGGGAAGTGATTTTTTCTTTATTCTGTATATTGTAAGAATTCGTATTCACAGAGATTAGTTAATTCCTAAAAAAATTCACATGTGCAGTCAATCCTTGCTATTCACGGAAGTTAGTTTTCTTAACAAACTCGTGAATACGAAAACTGTGAATACCGAACCATTGATCCAAGGGGAAAAATGGGTTAGGTTCCTGCGGAACTCTGTTCACCATACACGTTTTTTTACCGATCACCAAAAACGCATTGTTTGGGTAAATATTCTTGTAAAAAAAGCTTATTTATGATACTGTGAGTTTTATAAATATATTTTATACACTGTTTTCTTTGTATCAGTAGAGTATGTAAGGCGTGCATTTGAAGTTACCTCTCGCATTCACGCCGAAAAGCAGGGTGGAACCATCCTTCAATGCTTTAGAACAAAGCGCTTTGGCGACAGTTTGTGATAAGTACGTACGCTGCCATGTGTGCTTGTAGAACAACCTTATTTCATCGGCAATAAGCACTTGATCAAGAAGTAGCCTTTTTTCACAATGAACTGAGGTAGGTATTTCTTAAATGCAGCTTCAGCATCTGCTAAACCAGCCTCGTCGGGAATTTTGTCATTCCGCATTGGATTACTGAAACGAGTGAGCGAGCATGCCAGTACTAGCCAAGAAAGGCTTCACATTTTTATAATTCTTCATGACATTTTCGTAGACTCTTCACACTACGTTTTAATTACTCACTATGAAATATATCCACAAACGTAGACGTTTCTCCATGTTTTCTGTTGCCTCATCACGAACCACATATATTTTTTTTTCGTTCTCTGGTGCCGATTCACACACAGCATTATGTGTATCTTTTTTTATTAAAGCGGATCGACCGGATGGTGATTTTATTGGCACAGAATTCGCCACCAAGGGATGCATGTAACATCTCAGAATGAAGTTGATTTAATGCAGGTACTTTATTACTAAAGCTCATCACAGCCTTTCTTCGCTTAGGCATACTCTACTACAAACTTGCACTTCATTTGGATGTCATTAATAGTTATAGGAGTAATCAAAAACAGCGTAAAGTTACAAAAACGGGAGTGAAAAAATGCTTGACAAAGGCACGTGTAAATAAACTATCTACCAACAAATAATTGGACACCTGTGATAGCAAAGGAAAACGAAGTTTATTCGCCTTCAATAGTTGGTGGGGCCTCCACGAGCGGCGATTATAGCTGCGACCCTCCGGGGCATACTCTCAACCAGGCGTTGTACGACGGCAAGCGGTATTTTCTTCCACTCGGCTTGGAGAAGACAGGTCAGTTCCTTCGCCGATTTCGGACGGTGGGGCACCCCTTAAGTCGACGCTCCAACTAGTCCCAGATGTGCTCGATAGGGTTAAGGTCCGGGCTCTGCGCAGGCAGTCCATTCGATTAACCCCATTGTTACCATACCAAGCCATGGTGGACCTTGCAACATGACAGGTGGCATTGTCATCCTGAAAGTAACATGGGTCCACCCCGTAAAACTGCCACAACGTAGGAATCGCATGGTCATCCAAAATGGTGCAGTAGGTCTCGGCGTTGAGTTTACTAGGAATTCCGACCACGGGCCCCGTGTCATACTAGGAGAAACACCCCCATACCATAATTCCACCGCCGCAGAACTTCATGTTGGCACAATACATTCCGGCAGGAGGTGTTCTCCTGCCAGACGCCAAACCCAGACCCTGCCATCCGAACGGTAGAGGGTTAACCTTGATTCGTCGCTCCGGATAAGCTGTTTCCACTGTTCAACGGTCCACTGTCGAAGTTCTTTGCACTACTCTAGCCAAGCAGCACTATTGGACTTGGTCATCAAAGGCTTGTGGGCGGCAGCACATCCATGATAACCAAGACGATGGGCTTCCTTATGGATGGTATTCATCGAAAGAACACTCCCGGATGCCCGTTGAAACTCCTCGCGTATGTGGCCCATAGATTTGGTGCGGTTCTTCCGAATTTCTCTTGCCAGCACCCGTCGGTTTCTGACTTCAAGTTTTGTGGGTCTGCCGGGTCGGGGCACATTCCGACAGTCACCTCTCATCTTTCACTTGCCAATCACGTAGGCCACTGTCGATTTTGGGTACTTCAACTTGCTGGATATGTCACGTATGGATGGGCCATTTCTGTGATACCCGACGATTACACCTTTCTCGAAATTAGAGAGCTCCGAACTGCGTGCCATCTTGCATGCGACTGGTTGCGTTGTTGTTTCCCACACGATATTCAGCGGCGGCGGCTGTGGTGACGTGTATCAGGACCGCAGATATTGTCGATTGCAGGAGTGTCCAATTACTTGTTGGTAGTTAGTGTATAATGAAATCCGCGAGAACAATGGGACAACGTCCCCTTGCTGGTCCCCATCTGCGAAGCAGCGCAGTAGGCGTCTCGAAGTTTTCTGACGACTTCTCATATCCGCGAATACCCCCGAGATGCCCGTAATAGAAATGATGGGTTGCACTTTATCTCGAGCGGATGAGTGAATCCGCAAACACGAAACCCTCCAGTTGCGAGGATAATCTATGTTTTTTATGGCATGCTAAATAAATTGTTATTAATGTTCTCGCTGTTCATGTTTTGTGAGTCCACTTGTCTGCCCTAGGGTACGAAGCGTTTGCTTCTAATAATTTCTCCAAAATGAGTTCGGATTCCAATACCGTGTGAGGCATAGATTGTGGGCCTGTGTTACCCCACGTTGGATCTCTTCCTTCCCAGGAATAGCTCTCCCAACATTAAGAGACGGCGACCACTTTCAGCCCATTAAGTTTGGTCACTAAACGTCAAATCCAAAGAAATATGGATCCACTTGTGAAGAAGACAGCAAAAGTTATTTACCACTTTTACTTTTCAGTTACACAAACTAAGAGGAAAATGGTTTGCACAACATTCAGCAAATTGTATTAGATTCATATTCACAGAAAACTGTCGTATGTAAGACTATAATCCTCCAATTAAGCTGTCTTCAAGCTTGTGAGCAGCAGTACCAATACTGCACTGAGCAACTTGACATTTTCTTGTTTGAATCTCTTTTGTTTTTAATGTACTTTGAATTGTACATGTATTGTCGTGCCGTGCGATGCAAATGTGATGCAAACAGCATGTGATCGGGCGAGTGATCAATAGCGATCCACCGAGCCGTGACGTTGGACTGAAAACGTAGAGATTCGCAAGAAACAAACGAATGGATGTGGACTTACAAGAAGTTCGTGTCCATTTTTGATGATATGATAGTGCACTATTCGTGTAGGCCTTGTACGGATATGTCCTACTAACGTCATAATAAAATGATTCTTCGTTTAGTAGTGAGCGTACTTTACAAAGGTTTTGGTCACATGAGCCAAGGTACAAAGTAAATCAGGCGGTAGATATCAGAAGGTCATACGCTGATATTAGGTAATTCCTCCGTGGAACGCACGCAGAAATATTTGTTAGACGGAGAATCTGAAGGAATGAACTAGCATTCAGTATAGTTGAAAGCATCTGACGGAACAGTTGAGGGTAAAGCTGGAGTTTTGTAACATTCTCTGAGGAAATCATGAACGAAATACGGGATTACGCCATATAATACAAATTTTGAAGATGACAATCCGATTTTTGACGTAAATGTGACAAGGATGGTAATTCAGATAATATCTGAAAACTTGAAAATTTTCAGATATCTGACTTACCATCCTTGTCACATTTACGCCAAAAATCGGATTGTCATCTTCAAAATTTGTATTACATGGCGTAATCTTGTATTTCTTTCATGATTTATCTGCTTCTCCGGGCAATCACGGGATAGGATTATTAACCTCCAGATTCGCTGAACATGAATGCCGGTTGCTTCGACTAGCGAATCCTGTGATGGTTAAATTCAAATTGATCGGAAACTTGAAACTTGGTCGTTCTTTGTGGTGTATAGGTTAGCATACCTAGGCGTTTTCTGGGAGACGCGGGTTCGAGTCCCGCTCCAGGACGATGAAAATTTTCAAGTTTTCAGATATTATCTGACTTACCATCCTTGTCACATTTACGCCAAAAATCAGATTGTCATCTTCAAAATTTGCATTCTCTGAGGAATTTGGTAATCTTGAAGATAATTCGTTGAAAAGTTGCGATTAACGATTTCAGGCAAGAGTTGTGTCCCAAGTACCATATCTTCTCGAATGTACTGGGTAAAATAAAAATGAGTACCATTCGAAGGATTAATTCGTGGATTCCCAAATATTGTTTGGCAAGCAATGCAGCACGGCAAACATAGGCGTTACATGTTATTGGCAGGTCATGACCTAGTACTATTACTTTTCTATAATGCAATGTTAGTCGCGGAGAGCTGGGGTGCTGTTGGGTTTCTATTCAGAAATAAAAAACCCACTTTAATGCGGAGTAACGTAGTCAAGGAGAATTAGGTTCCAGGTTGAGGTTGTACGAGCTGCCGTCATAAGGTTATACTGTAATGCGTAATGCTTCAATCCTCAGCTCAGTTGAGACTTGACTCACGCCTCGAGATTTAGGGCATTAATTCACTCCCAAACAAAGCCAACGAAAACCCGTTGAGTTGGTGTGAAAAATCAAGGTGGAAGTGATTGGAGTTTTGAAGCAGGCAAATAACTTCGAAGTAACTAGTATGTTAAATATGTTGTCTCAGGATTGAAAAGATAAAGAGGGTTTAATCTGAGAAAATGCATAAAGGCGATATTTGAATACATATTGTAGATATTTTCATGTTTGTGATACTTTCTCAGTTGTGTTCCAAAAATATTCCTAGTTATTTCTGTGATGCTGACGACAAGATGTCACTAAACAGGTAGTCTGCCTCTCCCTCCATGTTCAGAACAAGAGACCAGTACTTTTGTCTGTGAGAATAATCATGGTACCTTTTAACAACTGGAAAGCACTTTTCACCTTTCTATTAAATATATTAAATATCGGCATTTTGTCTGTGCACACTGAAGCAACTATCTTATGATGTAGTGGGGAAGCTTTACTCGTTCTTGGATAACTCCTCAGAGGGCAGTGATGTAATCGAAAATGGGCTGCCCTAATAACGGGCAGCTTTGGCAAGTTCCGCTTTTAAACGAGATGGCGTCTGAAACCCAATCGATGTTTTTGACTCTGACAATGGATGAAGAATACAAATTCATCAAAAGCGATCGAAATGTGATTGGAAAACCAAATTTCAGCAAAACTTCCTGGAGACCGAAATAGGCCAGCAGGTCAGACGTCTGGTTTTGATCTAAAGATAGAATAAATCTAAAAACAGACGACGTCGATCAAGTCACAAATCACTGTGATATTTTCTTCTATTCAACGCGCAGACACAGAATAGAACTAACTAAGATGGATAGGTGTTGGCAGTATGTTATTTAATCGTTGCGACATATTCTTCATGAGGATTTTATTATCTACATAAAGAATACTTAACAGACGATAATTGAGAAAATTTAGCGAGTCCTTTTTTTACGCTTTCCAACCGTAGGTTGAAGAAGCGTATATGCTCCAGCTTTGTCCGTCCGCACGATAACTCACGTGAAAATGGTTCGATTTCGACGAAATTTTAGTATGTGGTAGGGGACCACCTGGGGACGAACCCTATTGAAAATGGGCGAAGCAAGGTCAAAGGTCAGGACATAGGAGCTGGATCCATTCCGTTGCCTTTATGCGTCATAACTTGAATAAACATGGTTTGATTTCGATGAAATTCTAGTATGTGATAGGGAACCACCTGGGCACAAGCCCTATTGAAAATGGGCGGAATGGGGTCAAAGGTCAGGCAGGGCATAAGAGCAGGATTTATTCCATTGCCCTTATGCGTCATAACGCGTAAAAATGGTTCGATTTCGATGAAATTTTAGTATCTGGTAAGGAACTACATGTGGACGAACCCTATTGAAAATGGTGGACGCAATGGGGTCAAAGGTCAGGACACTGGAGTGCAATCCATTCCATTGTCCTTGTGCATCTTAACTTACCTAAAATGCTTTGATTGCGACAAACTTGATCATGTTGTGCCGGAGGTATAGTGAACCGGTTGTGTTGAATATCATCGAAATGGGGTCAAAGGTCAGGACACAGGAGCGAGATTTATTCCACAGCCATTATCCACATAACTTGAATAATAATTTCTGGTATGTTGGCAAGCGTATCATAATCAATGCATTGCATGAATTTTACTAACTTGTTTTCTTTTTGAAATAAGAGCTTGATGTGTGCCATAATGAAATTTTACGATGAATATCCTCCTGAAAGCAGGCATTTGAAATACAAGAGGAGGAATAGAAGAGGTTCCAGAAAAGCGGTATGAAAGAGCGGTACCCAGAGGTCCGTATCAGGTGTCGCATCTGTGGGCGAAAAGGTAATGGCAGAGGGGATTTTAGCGCCTGTTACCTGAGCGTCCAACATTTGTTATGCAGAAGAGTCAGCTTGAGGAAGATAATCAAGAAGGGAAGCAATATTCGGATGCACATCAGTAATTTCTGAGTAGTAAATAGTAAAATGAGAAATAAAAAAAAACAAAATGACAAAGTTTAGTTGGATCGGTTTCGATTGCAGTTGATTAGGTATGTAGATAAGATATGGACTAGAATTTGGTTTGTTGCTCCTCCATAAATCTCCAACAAAATGAATGGCTGTCACTATCCAAAATGGTTTGGAATCTAAGACAGTGAAATATACGAGTAGGCTGGGATTCATGAAACTGCCATAACTCTGTTCGATTTACCTCGTAATCAAATCTGAAAAAAAAATTTTTCTCAGATTTTCTTGTCGGTGACGTTGAATAATGTGAGTTTGGAACGAAAAATCCTGAGATATTGCACTGAGTTGTTGTTTCGGTGCAATCTGTCTTGCAGATTGGTCTGGAAACCCGTATGACTCAAATTCGAAACGCCCACCTACAAGCATTCGTTATAAGTTGCAAAAAAACTCTCATTAGAGAGGACGTTAGCATCGAGAATCCACAAAGTCAGGCTTTCACAGATCGTCCTTGAAATTTCCATTCTTGTGACCCCGAAACAATGATTAGAAGTTCATAAGGAAGATGAGTATGTAGTTTCGTAATTACTGAGCCGCAGACTGACAAAAGCATAAACTTTATCCAGCTTCGCAGAAGGTGGTCGTAATGGGCTCCTAACAAAAATTCTGCACACTGTCCATTTTTGAGAAAAGTCTGAAGTAAAGAACAAAACTTACCTTATTGCCGTTAAATATAGTGCCCTCCGCTGATAATGACAGCTTGCCAGCAGTAAGGTAGTAAGAAGCCCCGTAGTACGCTATCTTTGTTCAGCTGCCGTCTTTCACGGGTCACGTCCAATGACAGTTCATCCAGCATTCGTAGTAGATGACACGGAGCCGATTTTTTAACTTTAGGAAAACGCCAAAGTCGGGTGGACTGAGATCAGTGCTGTATGATGGGTGGGATAAAGTTTCCCAGCCATATTTCGACAAACGTCCCCGTACCGTCGCTGCACCATGACACTAATCGTTGCCACAGAGAAGGTTCACTCCCGCTTCCAACAAGTTGGGACGATTTTGGAGAATTTTCGATCTCAACTTTGTCCTCAGAAAGTCACGATAATATTGTGCTTTGACATCTTTCCCTACCGGCACTCGATCAGAGACCACAACACCCTAGGCATCGTACGCAAAAATCATCATTTGCTTCACTTTGGATTGTTGCCGACGACACTTTGAAAGGCGTGAAGAACTCAGATGCCTCCTTTCCGCTGATTGTGACTTCAGTTCCGTCTCAGAATCACGAGTCCAAGTCTTATCAATTGCCACAATTCTGTTCAG